>OX419718.1:62116928-63413378 GCA_948474765.1 Patella depressa | reverse complement strand
TAAATAAATAATTAATTAGACATTAATCAATTTATCCAGACTATAATCAAAACTCGATGCTATCGTTACCCTGTGATATTTAGTGGATTTGAAAACATTTTGTGATGGATAAATTAACGTAAATATGGATAATCGAGACTTTGTCTAGTATCGTACCAACCCTTATATCTCGGTGCAGAGCGAAACAATACATTTTCATCATATTCTGTTTTCATTCTGTATTTTTAACTATTATAGCGAGAACTGCCAGCTTTTTATATAATCTTACACAATGACCTTTAATTAGACATTTATTTGCACGACAATCATTTAATCAACTCTAGACCAACAGCAACAGATGGTAAAGATTTAAATTGATTAGGAATAAAATGAAATAAAATGGGGTTTAACATCCTACTGTTCTTCTCCTAAATGGTGCTAATGAAGACGGGCATACGACATACGGTGTGCTGTGGGGGAAATTTTGTCTAGGCAGCGGCGCTACGGCCTACTCTTATATCAAATTCCGACTTCAACTGGATCTTTTACGTACACGCCAATCTGTACACGGGACCACGGTCCTTCGTCCCACCCGAACGAGTAGACAGCTGGCCATGTCAGACCCTCCGTCTTGCATCACTGACAAGTGGAAACCAATAAATTGATCAGACATTTTAAAATTCAATGATAGAGGGTTAGTTAACACTTAGTCTCGGTTGTCAAGTTCCGTTGCTACGATACTAAACAATCTCTGCTATTTTTATCTAAATTTCAAATATTCATAACTGCGCTCAGAATAAAGTAATTTGACTGGATATGGCGGCCATTTAGGGAAGAGATATATTCTCAAAGAATGAAAATACGGATCTTTGTGTGCAAGATGATCTTTGTGTCATGGCCCCTCTCAAGGCCCCTATACTATACTCGTAAATATTACCGCTCTCCCAAATCTATTTAATTCCGATAGCTCTTCACAGTGCAGTTGATGATCCAATCAAACCGATGTCTCGTGTACACATTGGCGTGCACGTAAAAGATCCCTTGATGGTTGGAATTCTATATAAGAGTAGGCCGTAGTGCCGCTGTCCGGGAAAATTTCCCTCATAGCACATTGCATGGCATTTGCAGCCCAGTTTAGGAGCAGAAAAGAAGGACGGTAAACCCAATTTCATTTCTATGATAATTCAATCCAAGATCAGAATAATCAAGCACCATTAAAATAAAATTTATCGGATTTTTACGAAAATAACCGTTTAAAATGATGTACACGATTTATTTTAACACAGAATGGAGGAAACCAGCCAACGTAGGGCTCGGTTCTGCAAATAAGTGTCACCTGTAACTTTCATCTTGGATTAAACTTTATAACAACCGAAACAAAGTGACTATTTTGCTTCATTTAAAACAATGTGTTAAAAGAAAAACTCACCAAAATAGTCCGTCGCTGACAAAGCGATATAAGTAAGTAAACTAGTTGATTCAGTCAACGCTATCTACCTTTTACCCTATACAATATAAATATGTGTAATTCAAGTCATGTGAGTATTCGACTTGTCGGATTGCACAATTCGGATAGTTTATCCACCCTGATCTGTAAAGGGCGTGCTACAACTTAAAGAGACAGAAATTGGGGTTAAACGTCCACTCGATACAAACTACGTAATTTCGGGACTAACATATGGTTAAATTTTATTTTAATAATTCGCTTGCGCTTGGGGTTGCTGACTATGGTGGTGGGGTTGGACGACCGAATGGTTAGCGACATTACGCCTTGTCACGTACAACCCAGGAATCGAATCCAGGTCAGTTGACTCATGACAGACCTCAAGATACAACACGCACGCGCTAACCATTCGGTCAGTTCCCCCCCCCCCCCGCCCACTATATAAATAATAATTATACCATATATGACGGGATAAATATGACTACACTTTATTAGATTGTATTTGACGCGATCAATATATATATATATATACATGTACTTATATTTGACGCGATAAATATGGCTATGTTAATTATACTATATTCAACGGGATAAATATACCATATTAGATTGTATTTGACGCGAGACTTATTTGACGTTATAAATATGACTATAATATATTATATTTGACGTTATTAATATAACTATAATATATTATAATTGTATTTGATGTGGTAAATATGAATATGCCATAATAATTATATTTCACGTGATAAATCTGATTTATGTTATAATTGTATTTGACTTTATAAACATGACTGGACTATATTGCAATTGTATTTGACAAGATAAACATACTTGGATGAACCTGATTTTATATGATTTTAGGGTTTTTTTTGTTTTGTTTAATTTATTTTTTTTAAAGAAGTTTAATGGTGTTATTTATTTCGTAGTATTCAATATTCGTTATTATTGACAATAAAATAATTGTGTTCGACACGCCAACTCAAAGGGGGTACAAAATGTTGCAATATCGTTATTGTGTGTTGGCTTCTTGCGCAACGTGCTTGATCCATTGGGGCAGGAAAAAACAGATTTAATAATAAGTTTATTATATCACAGACTTTTATTTACAAGAAATACAATACCCGCCATTAGGTGCCGTATTTGGGTTAACATGTATAATGAAATTAATAAGTTTTACACTACTATGGGTGCTAAATATAGAAATGAAATGAGGTTAAAGTTCCAATAGCATATTTTTAAGTTATATTTTTAAAATGTATTGAAATAAAGCCCTAAAATAGATTGTACCTATAAGCAGTCCCACCTTGTTAAAGAATAATCCTATTAATCCTATAATTCACGATTGCCAGTTGAGAAATTGGCAAAAATATCATTTTCAACTTCAAATTCAAACGTTTGAAGATGGCCGTCCATGGAGAGGAATGGGAAAACAAGGGAGGTAATAGTGTTACTGCCTGTGTCAACCATTTTAATGCCTGTGAAATTTTGCCCTTGATCGTATAATAGTGAGTTGACAACCTTTTGAGCAAAAGACATATAAATAATTATGTTTGACTTTCTTAGAAAATATGAAATTGGAACTCTAATGTCCCTCTGCTCTGCTCCGACTGGGCTAATAAAGGCAGGTGTGTGTTATACAGTGTCCTGAACGGGGGATTTTGCCTGGACAGCGGCACTATGTTCTTTAATGGGTCTTCAAATGACGTGTAATGGAGGTAAACTCTGCCAAAGCAGGGTAGTCACGGTGGCTCGATAATCAGCGTTCGATCCAAGCGTTGTTTCTTTTTGTCAGTGGTGCAGGCGAAGGACCAGCTAGCAAGGGACAGCGTATAGTCGTTCAGGTGGGTAGCGAAAGACGGAGGTTCTGCGTACTCATTGGCGTGCACGTAAAATACTCCTTAGCAGTTGAGATTCAATATAAGACAATTCCCTTCCAAAACAAACTTCAGAACAACAGGAGGTGAAGCACCATTTTTTTTTCATTTTCACTACCCAAGTAGCTCCAAGTAACGCATCTTTAATTTAAAATCAGTACATTCAATTTCATGGTGAAAGTAGAAATACCACTTTAATGCTTTGTTGATAGTTCAGGGTTAGTTGCTGGGGATTATTGTTACGTAAATGATCAGATCATTTTAAAGGAGCTAAATCTCTTTCTTTTGGCACCTCGAAATGGCTCGCAGCACATTTAATAGTGTAATTTGAATATATGTAAACTGATTTACATTCAATCGTTTCCGTTTCTACCGTAATTTCTAATCATTATGTTCGATCAAAGGTAGTCTTCAGTGTCTGGTTATTCCAGTGTACACGGGTAGTGTTTTTCGGTGAGGTATATTTAGTCGATTCATTACAAATGGCGCTCGAAAGCAATCTGGCAAGCGATTTGTGTGCCAGCTTAGACATATTCATTTTGCTTTAAATATTGGACATCCGGAGCTCATCTTTCCACGGTAAGATACCATCATCAATGTTGGTTTAAATTGACCATTAAGTCGTGTTTACAATGTCGAAGACTGTGGAGAGGATGATATGAGTCAGAGACGCGCCCCCTTCGTCACTCGTCGTCATAACGTTGATAATAATAAACTGTCATAATTGATATTTGAATATTTTGACCTACATGTATTTATCTCCCGATTAAAATATGTGGTGAGCATACAGATTACTTATAATTATTGATATAAACTGTCGTGGTCCTCACAACAATAAATAAAAGTAAAGAGAAAGAGAAATGGGGTTTAAAGTCCACTCGACACAAACGTGGTGCAGTTTTATATCAATATTTTGCTTGTGCGTAGGGTTTTTTTGCCAGTGAGAGGAAATCGGAGTACCCGGTGTAAACACCACGAGGTTGGACAGGCGACCGTACTGGGGAATCGAAGCCACAGCAGCTGACTCAATGAGTCCTCCAGTTTCCACTACAGCTAAAATCCATACGCACATGCGAATCATTGAAAAAGAAACATTGCCCATAACTTAGTCCCAAAATGACCTAACTTGTGTCGAGGGGACGTTAAATTCTATTTCTGTCAACAAATCATCATATCAAGGTGTTAAGGGCGATGACTCACTAATCAAAAATGAAATGTGATTTAACGTCGTACTGTTCTGCACCAATGACAAGGAGAAACCAGTAATCAAAAGGTCCATGTTTCGAGCCTGGTGTTGACGAAAAAGTTGTTTTGGATTTTTCATCCTGATTCCCTTTATCAATTTTGCAGGACGAAAGTAAAGCGTCAATTAGTTCGGATGGTCCGACAAGTCAAGGTTTAGTGTTGGAATTGGAAGTATAAGGCCCTGTATCCATAGGCTGTTCACTTGTGGCGTGTTCCCATGTGACCTTGTGACGCGCCACAAGGACAGTGAAACTTTGCTTTTTAGAGTGCCTGTTCCCATAGGTTGTACCCAGGGAACATGTGGCCTCGCGCACGGAACATGTGGTCTTGTGACCGGGAAGACAGACAATGAACATGTCAATTCTTTTGCAGCTGCACCAGAGGGAACACGCAATTACCAGTACGATATTGTATGGAGATACATCTCCCGGTCTGTTCCAAGGCCTGGAAACTTGAGTAAAATTCACCCAGTTCATTGCGAGTTCTAAAATTGGCCGGACCCAGAACGGTGGGCGTTGTCTGAAGACATGTTGTCTTCTGAAATGAGCACCAGCAAGGAAAATAAATGCAATAGCGGCATCCTCCTCATCCTTCCGATTTTCAGTAGTTGGGGTGATCGTCGAGCTATCAATAAAACAACTGTTCGCATAATGATAGGTGTGTCTTGTGTTTATTTGCTTTCTCACCACGTATCTTTCCATCGTACATTGCAAGCGCTTAAAGGGAACAGCCTATGGATACGGGTGGGTATAGGCATGGGCCCGAAAGTGCCCGAAATCTCATAAAACACTAATTTTAGGACTGGAATAGCAGTAAAACGCGTTTGCGGCCATCAAATATTCCAAAATTTTCTTGGGGGTCCATACAAGGTCAGCTCCGCTTCTTCGCCCCGCGAAGAAAACTGGCCGCCCGTAAACCTGCTTTGGGCATTTCTAGTTTTGCTTCCCTCCACTTTTCTTTTAATTGAATACCACGAATTTGTACTGAGTTGACTATCGATTAAAACATTTTGTCTGGGGCCACTCTACTTTGTGAATGCAACTGCAACAGTGAGATTGGATGGAATTCAGAGTGGGATTTCGGTTACAGAACCATTGGATACTTTTGGACTTGCTCACACAGGCTAGAATAGCAGAAAACCCATTTGCGGTAGTTAAATTTTCAAAATTTTCTCCGGGAGAGTGAGGCTCCGATTGATTGGTTGTTTGGAATTCTGGGCAGCCAGGTAGGCTATATTAGACCAAATTGAAGTTGCTGTGGGTGTAAACGATTGATTGGAATTCGAGTCAGCAAGCCACCTTAATTAGGCTATATTAGACAACTTTGAAATTGCTTTGTTCATGGGCCAAAATAGCAGGAAAAATTGTTTGCAGCCGTTCAATATTCCAAAATTTTCTTAGGTGGGGGTAAGCCAGCTTCTTCGCCTCTCGTGGAAGACCGGTGCCGCTGTCTGTAAACATGTTAAACGTTGTATTGGTGTGATATTTTAGTTTAACCGCGTAAATTATGCCAAACAATGTTTACGGAAGACTGAGACTTATGGGTACCCACCCCCCCCCACCACCCGCCGAAGTTGCGGGGACCCCCCCCCCCCCCCAATATATATTTCACTGTTTGACCGTCCTAATTGCTGCCTTGGCGTTGTAGACGTACATTGATTTATCGACTCTTTAGAAATGCGTTTTTAAAATAGAATGTCCCTTGACAGGCGCACAATAGTAAATAAATGTATTATTTGCTTTTGCTCATATCCACTCAACCACATCTGAGTAGTCTAGACGAGTCCATTTTATATGATCATGTTATAAGTTATATTTGCTCTTACAAGACTTCCGGGTACATTATGTGAGGTTTAGATTTTAAAAAAAAATTGACAGTTCCTACTGTAACTGTTCAAAACTATGTAATAAAAACTGAAAATATTATTATATTGTATATTTTCACCCGAAAAAGGCTTAATCGAAATTTGCATATTTAAAGATACTGTGACCGTGAGGTCCGCCAGATATTACAAGAGTCTGGAGTGGTTCTTCAAATCTTTAATACTGGAAACTTATAATAAGAATTAACTACATACACTTACAGGACCGCGGATAACCGACTAGTACCTTATGCTACTAAGTCGGATAGACCTAAATGACTGCCATATCAAGTACAATCACATATATTTATATGGAATTACTTCTAATCACTTGGCTAGATCAAGTGTTGACATAAATAAGCATTGATGTAATAATGTACAATATAAGAAATAAAACAATGGTAAATAAAACAATTAATAGATTAATCATACGGTTGACATTTTCACCAGACAGGCCATATTGACAGTTACTTTTTATCAATAAAGGTTTTATAAACAATAAGGGATTATAATAGATTAACATGTCATTAGAATTACGTAACATTTCACCCTTGGCTACAGTCATCATTCAATAGCGCACACACACAACGTTTTGAAGAAGTAGACTAATTATTGTGCTTACAGTTTACATAATATACATAATTCGACTTGATGAATTTCCTTTTTAATTCAAAGTATTTAATGAAATATTGTTTTAAATTCTAACACAGACCATTTATAACCAGCACGGTTATAATACATTATGGGAGAATAGATAATGAGTTGGCAATAGTTAAAATCTAGATAATGTAAAGACAATTTGCTGAAAATTTCATTCAAATTGATGAACCGAGAAATAAGCGAGTGAAATTTCCGCCTAGCCTTGATCAGTACGACAAAATTCGTAGTGGTGAAGGAAAGTTACGCAGCAAATCGGATCATAATCCAACAAATATCACAGGATAGCTTTGACATCGAGAGTTGAATGTGGTCCGGATAATTAAAAGTTAATGTCTAATTATTAGTTCATATAACATTTCACGCGAAAGGAAAGACCTACAATAAGCAGATTTTACTCTTGCATATTGTATGTTAAAAGTTTTATTTTACTATTGTTCTCGTGATAATCAACTAAACAAAAGACCTACAATAAGCAGATTTAGCTCTTGCATAATGTATGTTTAAGTTTTATTTTACTATTGTTCTCGTGATAATCAACTAAACAAAATAATAACTGGAATTGTTTAAGTTTTTGAGGATTAACTACTTTACGTGATCGCAGTGAGACAACTGGTCGATTAGTTTATAAGCTAGAAACGGTTTCTATAGATTTGGGAACTTTTACAACTCAAAGACACAAAACCCCAAGAAACAGTCAGTTCTTATAAACCTGACCAGTTGTTCTCGTATTTAGTTCCAGTCCAAGGAATAGTATAGCGACTGATTATTAGAAAGAGATCGTTCCTATATTAATATTGAAAATTTCGGCCAACTTATTCGTTTCTGATCGAAGTTATCAGGTTTTGAAGAGTTCATAATATAGTCTCGATTGTGAAGTACCATTGTTACAATAATAGAAAACGCATCACTTAGTTTTTCGTATAACAAAATGATTCTGTAAACATATCTTATTTATTTTGCTTCTTATTGTGAACAATATTCAAATGGGAACACATCAATAACAACACATTTGTACACTTATGGATGTTTAATCTATAATCAACGGTACAAAGTCAGAGGGGTCAAAACCAAAAGTACGACACCAATGTCAGTAGCGCGTGTCCTCCACTGGCTCTTACGCACACTGTGCAGCGACGTAGCATGGAATTAACCATATGTGTCGTACTTTTGGTTTTGACCCCTCTGACTTATTTATATAACATTTGAGGCCAAAAAAGACCTGCATTCGGCAGGTTGCGCTCTTGTATAATACATTTTGAAATCAGATTGCACAGACTAATTCGATTTAATTAATGTAATATAACCTTTGACCCGATCATCATTCATTAAAACAAATAACAAGGACATGTGACGGCCAAATCTATTTATGAATTGTCAGATATTTTCTCACCGTCCCATGTAACAACTTTCAATTTCTCCTTGTCAGCGATGGGATGCTGAAAAACCGCGGTCCCGTTACAAATTGGGGTGCACGTAAAAGAACCCTTGACGGTTGGGATTCGATATAAAAGTAGGACGCGGTCCCGCTGTCCGGGCATAAAATCCCTAATAGCACACAGTATGGCCGTCTTGATTAGCCAGTCAGAGCAGAACGGTAGGTCTTTAGAGGGGCTAAATCGCTAATATTTGTAACCTAGAAATTGACCTAAATGGGTTGCAACGTATATAATAATGTAATCTGATTGTATATAAATTGATTTACATTCAATTGTTTCCGTTTATTGCGCATGCTCTCCAGATAAGCTATTACAGTCTATTGTGCCGTTTAACCTGAGTTGTGGAATGTGTCTAGCCTCGTTCTTTCTGGTCAGTTGTTACAAATGATGCTGAAACGCACTATTGTACACGATTTGTGTACCTATAAAACGTTTGTTTTGTTTTGTTTTGTTTTTTTTTTGTCTTAAATATTTTATATCAGAAGCCTACCTTTTCGAGGTTAGATAACATCATCAATGTTGATTTGAATTGACAAATAGTTCGTGTTTTCAACGTGTAAGACTTTGGATTGATATTGAGTTAGAGACTGCTCTACTTTAAGTATTGAATTCATCTAGGTGTTATCTGTTTTATCTAGCAGATTTATAATAAACAGACCTACAGGCCCTAGGTCTAAATATCAATACATATCGAGATCTGTTTTATTATTATTATCAAATCTTAAATATACTGTGTTTGTTTTATTATTTATTATCGGGGGAATGGATTACCGTTATACGTGAATAAAACAATATAAAACACCCGAAGATGGCCATTACAATCAATAAATGGTAGTGTATAATGCACATACCTTACCTTAATTACACTTATTTGCACATATTAATTAATGACAGAATCCTGTTTGATTAACAGATAATTTTGATAAAGAGGATTATACATAAGCCACAAAATAAAAACCATCAAAAGATAGTCATTAAAATCAATATGGATTAATTTATAGTGTGATGTAATATAATGCGCATAGGGTAGGCTTTCATGCGCAACTTCGTGTAATAAGAAAGAGAGAGAGAGAGAGAGAGAGAGAGAGAGGTGGGGTTTAACGTCCACTCGACATAAACAAGATCTTTTTGGGGCATATGGTTCATTTTTTTCAATAATTCGCTTGCGCGTAGGAGTCTTTAGCAGTGGGAAGAATCCGGGGGACCGGGTGAAAACCACGAGGTTTGACAGGCGACCCTACACCCTGTAACGTACAACCGGGGAATCGAAACCACGCCAGTTGACTCAATGACACACCTAACCATTCCGCCATCCATCCCCCCACCCCCCCCACCCCCCCCCCCCCCCACCCGATATAAAAATATAAAAAGTTCACCTATTGTTACCGTGAACCGTAAAAATTTGAGATTTTCTTTATTGCAGTGCAGAAGAGTGAAGATGTAGCTACTGAAATTGGTCGTAACAGCAGACAGTGTTATCAATGAATCTTTCATGTGTACACAGTATATATTTTGTTTATTCTAACTATATCGGCATTGTGCTCGAAAACTATAAGAGAATCATTGTTTAAACGGACACTGCTACTAGTAATGCACTTCTGTGCCATTAACTAAGGAAATGGCCTCTTAAAAGCTTACCCGTCTTCAGTCTATTCGAGACGGGTCGCATGTCGGTCAACACCGGTTACTTCGCAAACAACTGACTCGGTGAGTCACCGCAGTACCCTGCTCGAGAAGGGCTGTATTACGAAACCGTATATTAATTTTGGGTATGGAGAGAGTTCTTTCTGGAAACAAAGTAGATAGTTCTCGCGACAGCATCTTATCTTTTATTAAAAAATTGTATATCTTATATCTTGTTCGTTTTGCAAACCTCGGCAGATTCCAGCAGAGACGTCCACTCGACACAAACTAGGTTATTTTGGGACTAACATATGGGTAATGCTTATTTCAAAAATCTAGCAGCGGGAGGAAACAGAAGGACACGGAGAAAACCCACGAGGTTAGTGACATTCAGTTACTTTTTTTAATTATCCGATGTCCTCTCACAGCCTCATATTACAACTTTTGGTCTTCCAAGGAATTATTAGTGTGCAGAAATTTGCCCGTGTATTTGTTATCACTCGAGTCAGTTATATAGAAGGATAACTCGTGTTTGTCACTTCAGATTCATGAAACCTTTATTACTCCTCTATCGTAGCAATGGTCTCTGTGTTAAAATTATATTTGGAAAGTGTTTAATCGGGTCTATCACATATGTGATAATGGCTGTTACCAATATTGTCCTTACACTTGGTGTCTTGTCTTGTTAAAATGGTATCGTATCGTCTCAAATTACCACGATATCTTCCCACGAACTATCGTTTCTTCACAATGTTATGCAATCTTGTGTTATCTTCTCATTCGGTCATTATGTGTACGATAGAGCATAGGGTTGAGGTTATGCTGGGGGAAGAAAGACTGAAAAAATTAACCCGAGGGTTTATCCTGAAGTCGTTCTTTCCCAGGATAACCGACGTCGAGGACGACTTTATCTTGCTTATAAACCGTCTATATTTATATGTACGTAAAATGAGATGCCAGTAAGCAAAACCCCTATACCATGTTTCTTATTGAAAATAAAAATCTACAAATTTGAAGAATAACGTACAGAACACTAACCCGAATTACCCTGTATATCCAAAACCGCCATAGAATAAACCCCAAAGATCAAAGAGATTTACCGTTATAGGTTTAAAAATTATGATAAAATAGAGAGAAATGGGGTTTAACGTCCACTCGACTCAAACTAGGTCATTTCGGGACTAACATATGGTTTAATTTATTTTTAATTATTAGCTTACGCGTAGGGGTTTTTAGCAGTGGGGGGAAACTATGATAAAATAACATGCTATCTTGTCTAAATATCATATTAACTCGTACATGCCATTACCCATCGCTTTGGGTTTTAAATATTATTTTTGTTGATTTTTACAAAATTTTATGCGGATTTTGTCAATAAAACAATTGTAAATATGATACAGACTATAGCTAATTATAACCCTATTTCCCCCCTAATCTGCCCCAGAACAATCATTTTATCTCTAACCCAATATACCTGCTGGCAAAGTGGGCACAAACCTTTCCGATATACACCGACATTTAAAACACACACGTGCTGATTTAGGTTATATAAACTTGTCACGGCCTAATTAACACCTTAGCTCTACCTCATAGCTACTCATTTGATGAACAGGTCCTTCAGTGGGCAGCGGCTAATTAGCACGCTCCAAAATACCGCCCTTGTCCCTTATATTGCTTCTACGCAAATGCGTAACGTGGTACGTTGAATTTGCTACCACTTACTTTTTAATTTTATTGATTTATACCTTAATAAAAGCTAATATAATTTTGCAAATTACGTTAATTATTTAATTGATTTTGACGTGTTTATAGGATAGGTTATATTTACAGCAATCTATGTTTCGTTTCGTTTTTTTTTTATACTTTAGAAGATCTGACAAATTATAGTGGGAGTTCACCTCAGGGGTCAACGAGCAGCTTTTGATTCTATGACGTCAGACATTTATTAATCAATCAGCGTTGACGTTTCCAGGGCTTTACCCACAGTTCCACACAAAGAACGCCAAGAAGTCGCCTAAGAGACCGTTTGATTGGCTAATTCCTCACATCAATAAGAATGCCTATTATATAACAACTCTTCCAGATCCTCGTGTAATAAAGAAAAGTAAAACGAAATTTTGAACTAGAAAAAAAAAACGAAACGAAATAGGATCTGTGTTATAATCAGATTGTATTTACAGTTCCATTATGTTTTTAAAAAAGATAGAATGAGATGATTCATCCGACAGTATAAAAAATAATAAATCGCAAAATAATTTAAAGAAATATCTAAAAACATATCTCTTTCAAAGCACCTTGAAAAATTAATTAAACATACATTACGCCAGCTACCAATAAATAGAGAGCTAAATCTGTCAATTGCAAGTCTTTCTTTAGGTCTGAAATGGTATCTCAATTATTAATTAAAGATTAATAGACACTATAATCCCGTCTCGATGTCGTCGTTAGCCTGCGATATGTACTGGATTGGTATCCGTTTTGCTGCTTTACTTTCATTCATGATTAAATCACGGGGGTTGGGATGGCCTAGTGGTCTAGAGTGCCGCGCTTCGACCTCTAGCTGGCCGATCACCTCTGGCTTGCGGCTGTGGTTTCGATCCCTGGTGTGAGCGTAAGTGGCATGGAGATAGGGGCGCCTTCTCAACCTCGTGGGTTTCCTCCGGGCACTCCGGTTTCCTCCCACTGCTAAAGACCCCTACGCGCAAGCGAATTATTGAAATAAAATTAAGCCATATGTTAGTCCCAAAATGACCTGGTTTGTGTCGAGTGGACGTTAAACCCCATTTCTCTCTCTCTCTCTGATTAAATCACGAAATGGATAATCGAGACAATGTTTTTGTCGTACCTACTTTAGTGATGTTAAACAACTAAAAGACCGTTTTCTTGTTTTAAGAAGCATCTTAATTTAGTGAGAACTGCCAGCTTTTTATCTAATCTCTCAAAATGTATCTTTAAAGAGGTTTAATTTTTCAAACATGAATACTTTTTTGGAAAAATCACGTAATCGGCTCGTGCTTAGGGGCTTTCATATAATGTCATGGTGAATTGACGCCGTGATGTTACAAGCTAGTCCGAACACCTGCCAGGGCGATTTACCAACAAGAAATAGTAGTCCTTGGATATAAATGTCCAAAATTACGAGCTCAATACAATTTTCCAGTGGTATATCCCTTAAACACGCACCCCCGTTATGGTGTTATGAAAAGTCCCAATCTCATATTGATCAATCGAGGATTCAGGGTATCGATAGAAGTTGAAGACAGCTGTACCATCTCGCAAATAAATGAAATGGGGTTTAACGTCCTACTGTTCTGCTGCGACTAGGCATGTGAAGACGGGAACAGAGAGAACGAGAGAAAATGGGGTTTAACGTCCACTGGACACAAACTAGGACATTTCGGAACTAACACCTCGCAAATTAAGAAATATGTCGGATTATTTTGTTTTTGATATTTTTTGTGTTGGGAAACGGGGTGAGGGTGTCAAATGTTTTGCAAATTCTAACTTAGAATTTTTCACATGTCATGACGATAATCAACTCTCTAGACCATCGAATGCCTTAGATAGTGAGCAGATGATATTAGATCATGTCTGCCAAATCCAACTAAATTTGTTACTTCGCAAAATATGCATTCAGCATTTTATACCCTATAACTGCGTGCATATTTTCCTAGGTTACACATCCTATAAAACTTATGACCTCGAGCAATAACATTAAAATTTGTGGAATACCTGTTTTAATTAAAGAGTGGTTCATTTGAAAATTCGGCTAACAACATTGTTTTAGTCGAGCAAATAGCCTCAGCCCCTTCCCCTCGCAGAAATTTGGGTCGCTTTACGATTGCCCATGCGATATCATAAATTCTGCAGCCATTATGATATATGTTGTTCTTTTTATTACGAAATGAATTTGTTATTGCTTGTTCGAACTGAAATCAAAATACTATTTACACCAATGTGACAAACTGTTAGAAAGGCCGATCAATCGACGAACGTTTCTACGCTTCGGATATAAAGATATCATTTATAATTTGAAGGGTATATTGATAATGTCGTGATAAAATAAGTAATACGTTTGGGCACCTACCTCTATTGTACACCCAGTAGTCAAACAATACACCTATATCAATCAACACACCAAAACTTTTGTCAATTAATTACACCTTCAATTAATTTAAATGTGGATAATATAATGCTTCAAATTCACTTGTTTACAGTGCGACAACTTGTTGACAAATGTTTCCAGAATTCAACTATTTTGACCTATTTTGACATGAACGGTGTGAGTGAATCAAGCGGTGAACGCCACCACACTCAATGACAGACGTACATCTCGATACGTTTCAATGATTCCATTATCTCACTACTACTACTACTTGGTGTTTAACGTCTGCTTCCACATAAGTGATATCGCAGACAATCCATTATCACAGTTCAGACATACAATTAAGTTGTCATTGGCCATACACACGGTTGTTAATTCGATGTCCAAAGGCTGATAATGCTTCGCCCATTTAGATCCTTATTGTGAAAGTTTTGGAGTCGGACAATATTAATTAAACACGTATTATGCAAGAGCTAAATCTGCCCATTGTAGGTCTTTCAATAATTCGCAGGGGTCTTTATTAGTAGTGCGAGGAAACCGGAGGACGAGGAGAAAACCCACGAGGTTTTAGAGGCGACCCTACTCCTTGTCACTTACAGCCGAGGAATCGAAACTACGCCAAATGACTTAATGACTGACCTTATGATACAACACGCATTCGGCCATACGCCGATTATTTTGACTTTCTTTTAAATTTCAGTTTTGTTTTGTGTTTCAGGGCTTAAATTTATAAACCTGCAATCGTCACATTATAAATAACAAAAATGATGCCAGTAGTTTTCAATGCATTCCAGTCGTTCAGAGGGGATGAAAAAGCCAGATCCCACGTACACTTTGACGTACACATCGGAGGGGGATGGCCTAGTGGTCTAGAGTGCCGCGCTCCGACCTCTAGCTGGCCGGCCGCTTGTGGCTGTGGTTTCGATCCCTGGTGTGAGCGTATGTGGCATGGAGATAGGGGCGCCTTCTCAACCTAGCGGGCTTCCTCCGGGCACTCCGGTTTCCTCCCACTGCTAAAGACCCCCACGCGCAAGCGAATTATTGAAATAAAATTAAAACCATATGTTAGTCCCGAAATGACCTAGTTTGTGTCGAGTGGACGTTAAACCCCATTTCTCTCTCTCTCGACAAAATCCCTTGCAGTTAGGATTCGATATAAGGGTAGGCCGCAGTGCCGCTGTCTGGGCAAAATTTCCCTCACTCACAGCACAATGTATGGCGTATGCCCGTCTTCATTAGCCCCGTTTTGGTTTCCCCTTGTCAGTGATGCAGAACGGAGGGACAAAAAACCAGGGTTCCGTGTACACATTGGCGTGCACGTAAAAGATCCATTGGCAGTTGGAATTCGATATAAGAATAGGCCGTAGCGCCGCTTCCCCGCAAAATTTCCCGCATAGCACACTGTATGGCGTATGTCCGTCTTCCATTAGCCCAGGTTAGGTGCAGAAGAGTAGGACGTTAATAAACCCCATTTCATTTCATTTCATTAGCCCAAGTTTAGGAACAGATCAGTAGGGCGTTAAACCATATTTCACTTAAAGGGACAATCCCGATAAGAACAGAGTCTCAAAAATTGAAGTCCGAGTATTTATGAAATTTATGGACCAAAATATAGTGGCATGGTGTATTTACCTTGTCTCAAAATTTCAGCTCAAAATATTGAGTAGTTTTGACGTTATGGTCAACACTGCTTATCCGGACACGTAACCCTTTTAAGATTTCGGGTCAATTTTTTCATTGGGTGACCTGCTAATCTATTCCCGTTTCTTGAGAGGTCTATACAGTGAATGACCCATGCACTGTATTTGATAACAAAAGGTAAATTTCACCTACATATTATTTTTATAGAAAAAAGTCTGGTTTTATCCCTATACTGTATAATACAACGGTCTCCATTTCCAGATGAAGACTGTCAAGTTTAAGTTATTTACAAGCATATCACAAATATCGGGTTAGTTGGTCGGCCTTAGGTAATGGGTTTTAAGGGATTTTAACACAAAATTAAGCAGTTTTATTCCCCAAAAAGTTATCGGGATTCGGCCTTTAATTTCATAATCTAATAAAGAATTCAGTGAAACAATAATATTATATCTGTGTTATTGGTAAACGAAACATTAAATTGATAAGGAACTAAGCAGACCAGTGTCGTGTCAGGCCAGGAGATCAGTCCATCGTACCACGCATCGCCATATCGCCCACCTCAATATTGTTCTGGTCAACATTAAATTAAAGTAGGTCTTTTTCGCGTGGTATATTATGACTAAGCACTTACATACAAACATTGAAATTCCGGCTTGCGAAATTAAAATATGTTAAGCAAACATTTTGCTGAAGGCGGGGTGGGCACTCAAGGTTTGCCGGTAAGTATTTAGCGAATAAGCCCCATTTCTCGCTCTTTCTCCTCAGTGATACGAAAAAATTATGAAAAGTTATTGAACAGACATAAATATGTTTAAGTTGAAGAATGTCTCCATTATATTGGAATGAATAAACATTTTATAAACATTTTATAAACATTCTATAATAGTAAGGCACGCAGAATAATTATCCCACGCATTTATAAACGCATTCAATTTACCGTGAGCTACAGAGGTGGCAAATGAACTTACGAATTATGCCATTCGCCGTCAATTCGCAATGATCACAGGGTGGTCGCTAGGCATCCGTGGGTGTTTGTTAGCATTAGCGGTCGTTGTTGTGGTATTGCCAGTATAATACCCCCCCTCCCGTCAGACCGGGGTACTGGCACCTTTACTACGCTGTTTATGGTCTGAGAGTACATGTACACCATAAAGCGTGGTGGAAACGCCAATTATCGTGCTGTAGGAACGCGGCTTTTTTCAAGTTTGTAATTTTTTAGGACATTATTCTGTGTTCACGTTTCCTGGCGACTTTGTTTATTTTCTGGTCGCCGTAGATCGCAGCAGCGCGCTAAGGACGCCACCTCGGTCTGGCGGGGGCTTTAGGAAGATACTTCTAAAATTTCACAACATTAGTCTCATTGCTTATTCTCGTAAGCAATTGCAAGCCATTCTCATCGACAACAAGGAATTTGTAAGGATAGACAATGTCTGGCAATCACCCAGTTCCGAAGTTCGATGGAGAGATGTCCTAGGCTAATTGCTTCACACTGGACCTAGGCTAGCTTCGATCGCCATTACTACCATTGTTAAGATAATAAATAAAGTCTCGATTATCCATTTTTACAGTTAGTACATCCACAACCAAACGTATTTCAAATCAACAAATTATCACAAGGCTAATGGTGGCATCGTGAGTTGATTATGGTCTTACAGTTAATGAATATCCAATTAATAATTTAGATATCATTTAAAGCCTAATGAAAAACATGCACTAGGCAGAATCAGCTCTTGTATGATGTATGTTGTTAATAAGACATTATTATCTTGCGCCAAACCAAGTTAAGGAACTGCGACCTAGAAACTGACACAAGTGGGTCGCAACGCATATAATACTGTAATATGAATGTATATAAACTGATTTACATTCAAATGTTTCCATTTTTACTCTAATTTCAAATCAGTTACGTTCGGCGAAATGTAGCCAGCAGTCTCAATCGAATGCGCCTGGTTATTCCAGTCTACATACGCCGTTTGATTTAGTGCAGTATGTCTAACCTCGAGTCTCTCGTTACAACTGGAGCTGAAACGCATTATGGTACACGATTAGTGTACCAATGGTAAAATGTTTATTTTGTCTTAAATATTGGATACCAGAAGCCCATCTTATAGCAGTAAGATCACAGCATCAATGTTGATTTAAATTGACAAATAATTCGTGTTTTCAATGTTGAAGAATTTGGATGATATTGAGCTAGATACTTACATAGCTACTTTAAGGAAGGTATCTTGTAACGTCGGTCTGTTCTTCCGTTTCGGTCCTAGCTGTTTCCGGAGAAATCACACAAACCGTTAATGATACGAAAAATTGTATACACATCATCCTATATTTTATTATCCCAATTTCATAATTTTTTTTATCATTATTTATTATTTATTTATTTACATTGTTTAGGGGTGGGGTGGGGTAACGTTGAGAGAAAACGTCACTTAGATTTTTATAGTACTGTTCCATATTATATTTTAGGTGTGCGAATTGCCAAGCGCCGATCAAAAATGATATTTAGTTGCTTATTATAGTTGTTATGCATGTTACTAGTGTCTCTGTGTTTCCATGGGGATTAGCCATCTGACTACATATTAGTTGCTGATATACAAGTGAGTGGGGGTCTTGATTAAATTTAAAACAATATCAGTCACTTGCCACGCGTTCTGTCCTGCGCAAATGACAAGGGTGAACCACGACTGAAAATCCCGATAAACCCTCTCGGTCAATGTAGGGATCGAGCACGAAACCTCGGGGCTAACGTGCCAACGACTTACTCACTAGCCACCGTGGACCCCAACGCCGGATTAACCATGGTGGGGGGCCTGGAACGTGTGGGGGCCCCCAATCACCGACGGCGAGCGCCGAAGGCGCAAAGCACCGCAAAGGGGTTCTGGGGGTTCTCCCCCAAGAAATTTTCAGAAATTGGAGGCCGGAAACGTGATTTCCTGGCATTTCAGGCAATTGTGTCGGAGCCATTTAGACTCCCCCAGAAAAATAAAATAAAATTCTGCCACAAAATTAACGCATTCTGGCGTTATTTCAGTAGACCAATCCATGCGAGTGCTATGAAATGATGACATTTCTAGAGGCGGGGGCTGGAGCCCATTGAGCCCGTTAAATCAGCCACTGTAAGTAAGCAGAGCTGTATCAAACCTAATTTTAAAGTCGCTCAGTGATAAATCCCCCACGATGATTTGATGAATGGAGCAGGCGCGGATCCAGAGGGGGGGATTTGGGCCCCCCCCCCCCTGCTCAGCTACATAAAAAAAATAATGCCTTGCGTCCGTCAATGAAATTACATCACAAAGTGATCCTACATCAGTATAAAAATGATTTCTCTGTTTAAAAAGCTCAATTTGTATGTATGCCTATGTAATTCAGAGACGATGATGGCAGATTTCCGTAACAGAAACCTGGCAAACTCCCTCCTGCAAAAATTCCTGGATCCGCCCCTGTGGAGGCCGTAACGTTACGACCAAGCCGAATTCGATTTTTGAGGAACGTCAAACACTGTAAGTACCAAATGGTAATACGAGATTTAATTATGAAATCTGAATATTTGGTGTGATTATGATGTGCATCTCATCAAATTCAGCTTATACCCACAACAAATATCAACAACTACAACAACTACAGCGTATATACAATCTTACGTCAATCTGAGGCAAAATTCGCGCTACTCGAAATGATGGGGACGGGTAATTTGTTCGAGTTATATGATAATGGGGGGGGCTGGCCCCTGGGGCCTGTGCCCCATGGTGCCCCGTGGTTAATCCGGCGTTGGTGGACCCGCACTTTGAATGGACTTAGTACCCTTAACAGTTAGATTGGTATGATACTGCATTACCGCGAAGATAACAGGCCTAACTAACAACAACAAACGACTCTTTAGATATAAGTATTTATATTTATTTCAGAGTTACGTTGGTATGTCAATATATACAGCTGGTCATTCACTGTACACGTCATGCATAAAATAAGTGGCGTATCACAGTTTCTTGGCACTGGATGACCGGGCTTCTATCAGATTTCGTCAACTTGCCTAAAATAAAATGAAATATAAGTATCGAATACATGTTGTGACCCAATCTGATTAAAACATAGATCCTATTTCCTTTCGTTTTTTATAGTTTAAACTTTCGTTTAATTGTCTACTACACAAGGATCGGGAAGAGTTGTTATATTACCTGCCATCTTGCAGATGTGAGGGATTAGCCAATGGAACGGTATGTTACGGCAAGTTTTCGACGTGAGAATGGGCTACACGAAACTGTGGGTAAATTAAAGAAACGTCAACGTAGATTAATTCATGTCTGACGTCATAAGATCTGAAGCCGCTCGCATGACCCCTATTGCTACCTCCCACAACAACCTGTCTGGGCCCTGTTTCACGAAATTTTAACTAAAGATAAAATTCAAATTTTAGTAGATACTTCAATTTTGATTGGCTAAGAACTAAAATCAATCTAATATTGTCCAATCAAATTACTAAAATTCAGATCTTATCTTAGTTAAAATTTTGTGAAATAGGCCCCAGATCTTCAGGTAGTGTAGGCCATAGAAAGTATTAAAAACGAAACGAAATATAGATCTGTATTTTAATCGAAAGGAACCATGATCTTTGGGATATAAATATATATATATATTAAGAATCGTTAAAATCGGATAACAGATGTGACCGTCAAAAAGGGGCTATAGTTCGTGAAGTTACGGTCCGATACATGATTATATTGAAAGGAGTCGATCGAGATACACCTATATTTCACTATTCGTCAAATTCAGATAAAATGATGACGCGCAGGATTCACAAACAAATGTGAATGGACAGATGGACATGGGTAACGTCATAATGCGCCCGCATCAAAATGTAAGTGCATAAAAAAACTCACATCCTATTTGCCTACAAAGATAGATAATAAAGTGGAGCATTTGAAAAGTACATATTAGTGAGGGTTCAGTGCCAGTTCATGGAAGTACGCGCATAGTATATGTATAACCGATATTAGTAATAGGATATTTTTCTCTTATATCAAAGAGGGGTAATTATAAATATATTATGGAGGTTTTTATAAGTTTTAAAGCAAACATGTCGGTTCTTATAAATACATATATCAATAATCTTTTCACTTCAGTCAGCACACTGTGTATCCGCCTTCATTGTTGACAATTGTCCTAGGCCCACTTTACGTTCTGTTGCATCATTTCAGTTTGAGCGTATTATACCATTGATCCTGCTCGTTGAGAACGTGAGAGAGAGAGAGAGACAGATGGGTTTTAACGTCCAATCAGCACAAGCTAGGCCATTTTGGGACTAACATGGTTCAATTTGATTTCAATAATTCACTTGCACGTAGGAGTCCATAGCAGTGGGAGGAAACCGGAGGATCCAGAGTAAACCCACAAGGTTAGACACGTGACACACAATCAGAGAATCGAAACCACGCCTGTTGAGGCGATACCAGACCTAATGATCTAAAGCACACATATTAAACCATTCAACCCCCCCCCCCCCCAAGATAAAATAAGGCAGCTGTCTGAACAAATTCATTTTCCAGAGCAGGGGTGTCAAACATGCGGTCCGCAAAGGGTTTAGATGTGGCCCATGGAACAAATTCCAATGTCGAAAATTCTAGTATGATGTCTTGTCCATATATTTGTTTTTGTGTAGAATTGTGTATGGTGCAGTCCCCCTGCACTTACTATTAAAAACTAGCGGTGGGAATCGTTTTTTGTTGTTTTCCGGTTTCAGTTAAAACTCTTGACTTCTGTATGAACAGTCGCTAATTTAAACCATTTCAAAGTATTGTATTGCATTATATATAATAATATGTAACAATTTTATTCAAATAAATCATTATCATTTTCTTTATCTTGATAGAGATGTAAAATTTTAGTTCATGTGGCTCCTGAATCGAAATGAGTTTGACACCCATGGTAGAGAGAGAGAGAGAAATGGGGTTTAACGTCTCCTCGACACAAACTAGGTCATTTCGGGACTAACATGTGGTTTAATTTTATTTCAATAATTCGCTTGCGCGTAGGGGTCTTTAGCAGTGGGAGGAAACCGGAGTGCCCGGAGGAAACCCACGAGGTTGAGAAGGCGCCCCTATCTCCATACCAGACACGCTCACACCAGGGCTCGAAACCACAGCCGCAAGTCAGAGGTGACCGGCCAGCTAGAGGTCGAAGCGTGGCACTCTAGACCACTAGGCCATCCCAACCCCAACCCCCGACCAATGCAGGAATCGAACATTTGATCTCCAGGCCAGCAAGCCAGCATCTAACCCAATTAGCCACGAGACTCCCATAATGGGGTAAGAATAAAGGATGAGTTGAATGACAAACCAAAGAAACCATGTTAAAAATATAGGTTTTATTATTATCAAATTTTATACCAGAAACAACAATTGATGGAATGTGTACAAATTTTGCAATTCAAAATAATTTTCCAAATTGGTACTGGCCTGGAAATAGGATACCTGTCACAGAAAATGTCCGACACAGACACAAACTTTGTCAGACACACTTTCTCTGGTGTCTGTCATTTTCTCTGCCACTGATTTGTTTTCCTCTGTGCTTTTATTGGTATATTTAATGTGCCATGCAGTGCCTGCCAGTTTTTGTAAGGAACAACCAATATCATTAGTTCCAAATTGGATATCTAGTCTAAAGTGGCAGACACACTAGGCGAATCATTTGGCCAAATCAACTGGCACCAAAATAGCAGTGGAATTCATTAATAAGGTTCTTCTCGCGATTCACATGGCAGTGACAGTTTTTGTTCAGTACAACTAATATCAATATTTCCAGACCAGTTACCAAATACCATTCAATCTTATCTTACACAAAATAAATTTATATTTTTATATGTACAGTACTGCATATTCCTGAAGCAATGGTCAACAAGGCCAGATTTAACAATGGGCATGATTTCTTCATGGTTTACATGTGGCTGCCGAAGAATTGCATTGTGTGATTGTTTGCATTGTTAACAATACCTAACTTTGCAGAGTTCAATCTGTTTCACAAAGAATTACATACAAATTATCTCTGTCACAGATGACTGTCTACAACACGTGCATTGACTTCACGTGGCATCAATCATTGGCTCAACGGCTCATGCAATGTTTACATAACACCTAACTGCTTTGGGCAAAATGATGCATTTTACTCAATACCTATTTACACTAAATAGGAAATATTTTTTAACTACAAATACTTCAAACGTCTTTATTTATTTTTCTTATACTTCAAAATAATGTTTGAGAATTTAATTTGTCAGAGTAAAAAAGTTAATATGCCAAACTCATTAAGTTTCGTCGATGTCATGCTTATCAGTGATTGTAGCGGCCAAGCAAATATTCACTGCGGGATCAGTTTGTGCAGAGTTATGAAATACTAATGATTATCCAGTATCCACCTGAATATGCATTGCTTCAAGCATAGTTGTTTTCCTAAGAAAACTGTTACTGGACAATTGTTAAATATCCAGTATTGTAAACAACACAAACAATCCTTCAATTCACTTCATTGGCAGCCATATGTAAACTGTAAAGAAATCTATTTGCTTAGGACCCACTTGCACCTGGGGGCCCAACAAATCTAATTTCAGTATATTGGATACGGAAACGTGCCTACACTTATATAAATTGGTGGGCCCACTCTAGTCTCTATTGTCCAGAAAAATATTCTACGAATAATTGTCTGGGTGTATTGTCAACATTTGAAAATAGGCCATTAGCTACATTACCCAGTCTTTTACATTATCATAAACTTAGTCTAAGGGAGGTAATTAGTCCTAAAACAAAATGTTGAAGCCTATGAAATTAATTTAAAAATGCCATTTCAGAAAATCCATTAGATTGCATCTCCAGTTCAATATCAAACATAACTATGTTTTTTTTAATTAATCATAATTCAAGTTTGTTTACATTAATTTAAGAATTATGGGATTTATTGTGGGAATGGACGCCCCACTTACTTGACTTGGCCAAAGATACTGGATAGTCAACCACATAAAAAAAAAAAAACTCCTGATTATGCTTTGGCAACGGAACTGTGATGACTAGGAGGTTCTTGGTGATCGAGAATAGGCCCACTCTAGCCCACTGATAGATAAGTCTGGCAATAACCCTGTTTACATTGCAAATTTTAAGCGTGCCAGGTACCATTCCTGGTACGGCACGGTTAATTTTTTTGTAGTGTAAACGGGTAAAACACAAGCGTGCCGTACCGAGTACCGTGCCAATCTGGCCCACTGAAGTGATGTGGTCTCGGTACCTTACTAAGAACGGCACACTTCAAATTCTCGTAGTGTAAACGCTAACCGGTCTGAGTACGGATTATTGCGCATGCGCCAAATGAACCTTGACCTTTTTTCCCTGCAAACCTTGACAGTTCTGTCATCATTTCTGTCAAAATGGCTGCTCAAACTAAATCAGTCATCATAATTGTTTTCATTTGGGTAATTTGTACAGGGGCTGAAATTAACTTTTCAGTGAAGAGTTCCTCATTTGGCACGCAGAGTAATGTAAACGGGTCCATTTCTTGAAATTTATCGCGGCCTGGTACCGTACCTAGTACGGCACACTTATCGCGGCCAATTGTAAACGGGGCTAATGATAACAACCAATTTGGGGCATTCATTGGGGTTGGTCAATATATCCACACCTGACTATTATCTTTTATCACATACTTTCATATTGCAATCAAATATATCTACAAAAAGTCCTACACTGCCAACAAACACCTAACCCAAAACTTAACCCTTGTTGGCTGTGTAATTACAGAAATGTTAGCTGTTGACAGATCTGAGATCTGAACATATACAATTGTTGTTTTTTCACTATATGGTTTACTGTAATGTTTTTTGTTGAAAGAAATATTTATCATCATTCAACTCTGAAGCACACCAGAACAGATCGAGCATCTGGAAACAAAAAAAACAACATTTTAATATAATTTATAAACATATAAACTTTTCTATCTACAGGAAATATAAAATCTTTTATGTGCATAGTTGTTCGGGTACGACAAAAAAAATGTCATGTGTACACACAGGCGTGCTCATCAAAGATCCCTTGGCAGTTGGAATACGATAGAAGAGTAGGCCGTAGCATCGCTGTCCAATCAAAATTTACCTCATAGCAGACTGTATGGTGTATGCTCATCTTCATAAGCCCAATAGGAGCAGAACAGAACTGTTCTTTGCCTAGACGTCATTATTGCATCACTCACATGGTAATACTATGCCGAAGAATCCTGCAAATTTTTTTCAATCAACACTGTGAATGGAGCCCAGAACCTCCATCCTGCATCAGTGACAAGGTGAAACCACACAGGAAAATCTGGATGAACTTTCTAGGCCAATGAAGAGATCGAACACCCGACCTCCAGGCTATCGAGCCAGCATCTTACCCATTACCCTAGAAATAATCTTGTGTAAATAATCTTACCTGGATATAACATATCTGTATCATGAAGATAAGATACAACCCATTCACATTCATCTTCAGTACTAAACCTGCAATTTAAAGTTTCAACAATGTACCCTTCTGATCTTCTATATGTGTGTGTGTGACTCAATCGACACACTGAGCTGCAGTTCCCTTCTCAAATTTTATGTGTGTTACTCAATGGACTTTGAAAAATAAAGATAGGTTATCGAGAAAGTGTCATACACACTGAGTCACTGTAGCTTCCAAAGTAATCAAGACCAATAACTTTGAAATTAATGGTCGTGAATTATTTTAATTAACAGATTTCCACATCTAATAAACGTTAAACCCTATTTCTCTCTCTCTCTCTCCATATCTAATAAACATATATGAATTCCAAGTCAATCGCATGATAACTTTAACTTAGAGAGCATTCGATTGTTTTAAAGCTTATTATCATAATGAAAAATAAGTCGGTTAGAATCATTTATAATTTTGTTGATGCTCACCTGTATCGTAAAGTAAAATTATTGCCCTCTACATACACTTCAGAGTCCATTACTTTACCAAAATTGTTCAACGTTTCTTCTAGGATATCAAGATCACCAGTTACAGGTACACCTTCCAACTGCACCACACAAGGTCCGTAAAGTTTCCAATTTTGCTCGGAGCTAACTGTTCTCCTTAACCCAGAATCACGCGGAACATTTTCAGACACCTTCAAATGTTTTTTATTTATTTCTTCCCCTGAAATACTCATACCAAGAGGTTTGGTATAAACTGGTTTTGATACTGTTAATAGATCTGCTGTCGCACCAAGAGTATTTTTCACTGTTACATCCATTTTTTTCCTCCTTTCTCTCTTTTTTCGTTTCACAGGTTGAAATGTAAGGCTATTATCTGTGTCTGCATTACTACTAAGCAAAGGGAAGTCACTCACACTTTCATGGTTAAAGGTCTTTGGGGGTCGGGGTTTCATAAATGGACGTTTAGGTACCGGTATACAAATTGGTTTTTGATTAGTAAGAAGTATTTCTTCATTCTCATCTGTTTCACTAAATTCACAATCACCAAACAGTGAGCTTGTTTCTGAAGTAGTGTCCTGAAAGAAAAATTAAAAATGGTAAGATCTATATAAATATTTTTTTTTGAATAATATTCGCTGGAACTTAGGTCTTAAGCTGTGGATGGAAACCAGAAGACCCGAAGAAAACCCATGTGGTTGGGCAGGCGAGAACAAAACAAATTGACATATATTTTAAAATTGGTTTACATCATATACTTTTTGTCCTGACAGCTAGATGCGCTACGAACAACTTGTTACAACATCTATCCTAAACCACTGACAAGGACAACTATCTTGGCCAACAATGGGACCTCAAGGTTATCCAGATAGTGTTTTACTCACCGAGCCACAGCGGCTCCCCTTTGATTTAAAATATGGTGTAGACATAATTAATTACCCTTGTTGATAATGAGTCTATAGTTGAAGTATTATCTAAATCTTCTAAACACGTAATATACTGGTTTTTAATTTTTCCTACAGAATTAAAATGATCTTCTCTTTCTTCTAACATTCTCGCTCTTCCTCTGCCTTTTCTCTTTGGTAAAACTTTGAGACACGTCTCAACCGACATCTGGAAAAAACAACATTATTCAGTATATTGTTTATGTTAAAAGAATCATACCATTTTTACATGAAACATTATTAAGATACATGCGATTTAAACAAAATGTTTAAAAATATATAACAAGGAACTGATTGTTGCAATTTGATTAAAACACAGATCCTCTTTCATTTCATTTTTTATAGTTTAAAATTTTATTTTACTTGTCTTCACAACACTAGGATCTGGAAGAGTTGTTATATAACCTGAGTTTGGGTATATGCAGTGAAATAGTCTACAAGAAACATCAACACTGATAATTTGTTAATCAAATGTCTGATGTTACAGCGTCAAAAGCTGCATGTATGACTCCTGGCGTTACCTCCTACTACAACTAGTCAGATGTTCATGTAGTAGAGGCCATCGAAATTATAAAAAAAAAAAACGAAACAAAATATTGATCTGCTGTATTTTAGTTAGAATGGCCACTTTCTCGACACAAACTAGGTAATTTCTGGACTAACACATGGTTCAATTTTTATTTCAATAATTCATTTGCATGTAGGGGTCTTTAGCAGTGGGAGGAAACCGGAGGAACAAGAGAAAACCCACAACGTTGAACAGCCAACCCTACTCCTTGTCACGCACAACCAGAGAATCAAAACAATGCCAGTCGACTAAATGACAGACCGTATGATACAGCACGCGCGAGCTAACCATTCGGACATCCACCACCATCCCCACATTCTGAGAAGTAGGCCTAATTAAAAGGATGTGACAGGTTATACAGACTAAAGAATCTGCAGTAAATTTGATTTAATTTCAAGCTACACCTACAATTTCTTTTGTGAAATCTCTGCTTTTAACTCCATGTGGCATGCGTGGAATGCCGACTTGTTGAAGGTCCATTCCACGGCAATAACATACACTGGTAACAACATCATGATCTTCACTGTCAGTTTCTCTGTGTTCTGGTGTGGGTAGAACCGAGAATATTTCAATGTATTCCTCGATTTTCGGTGGTGACCACTTCATATTGATTTAATCTGTAATACATAACACCATTCTTTTGATAAGTATTAGTACAAATTTATAATTAAGAAGAAGCAAAAATAATAAAATCTAAAAAAAAAGATGATAATCTCACAATAAGTCCTGTCTCATGTGTCTCATGCATATTAGGTAAATAGCTTGTCCGAAATATCGTATCATAAATTAAAGGCATTCCATTTATTGTAAATAATTGCTGTGATTTAGAAAATTGGAGTCAGACAAAGTAGGATTACTGTAAAGACGGTGTCATTGCACAATGATGTGTTAATTGTGGTAATTTAAAGTTGTCAACATTGTCAATAATTTTATTTTTCAGTTTAGACAGGACTATTTGTTTGAGATTTCTGACATTCTCTTCGCAGACCGATTCCCAATAAACAAACTAAATTTTATAGAAGATCAACTTGGAAGGGGAGTTGATGACAGTCCTATTTAATTATGCGAAATTTAAAGCCAGGGCAAACAGTTCTAGTGATTTTAATTAAAGCTTGTCAAAACCTTACACATAATTTTTATTTTTTTTCCTCCAAAATTGTCACGAACCCGCGAGAGTTATGTCCCGTTTGTAGAAACGTCAACCAAAATTGATGTCAAATGGAATTTGGTTGGTTGTTTAAATTTTTCTTATCCAATCGGCTATAGCATAACAATACAATTTCAGCGGAGGCAACTCTATTTTAAACTGAAAGTAGATAATTGAACTGGAAATTTTCCTGGTCCTGAAATTTTTTTTTATTGTCTAAGTTTAAAAGTTATTGAGAAATGTCAACACAAATGACTTTCCACGGGAAACGAACGGTGAAGCCACCAGACAAGGGAAGTTTTCCACTCGACCACGAAGGTACACTGTAGTTCAACTTTTTGAAGCGAGAGCCTCAACCAGAATCATAGAATGAAAGAATGTGTTCACTATCTCTATGGGCCACTGACATGTTCCTTTGACAGTAAAACACATCTTGATTGAGTGCAATCATCTCAAGTATATAATATCTGAATATTACCGTTGCCAGTCAACACGTCAGTTATTTGCTCAACCAGAGCTTTATGATAAATTGCTATTATAGCATTTATTTAAAATTTTAATTGTAGACCTATATATTTATCATATTTTAAATATGTAAAGAAATTGATATTTATTTTTCATTATATTTTCTGTGATATTTGTTTTTATTTACATAAATTATCAATACACTGTGATGTTGTTTTAATTTGTCTCGGTAAATTCACCGTATGTTTGGCACAATATAGCCCAGTTGGAGCTGATGTCATGTGCCATAGAAAACAATATTTCATTTCATTTCTAAACGTAGGTCTCATTACACTAATTGAAAGTAAATAATTGAACAGGAAATTTTTTAGGGGTCGTGAAATTTTCTTTTTACTATCTAAACTCTAAAGTTTAAAACTTATTGAGAAATGTTAACATCATGAATGACTTTCCACGGTAAACGTTTGGTAAAGCCACAAGGCAAGAGAAGTTTTCCACTCGACCATAAAGTTACAGTCTTACGTAGGTCACATGTTGGAAAAATTTACTACAGTATATTAATAGTATATTGTGTAAAGCCAAATGGTTCTTTCATGTGCACGCCAATGTGGAGGCCTACTGTACCTCAGATTTTCGTACTATTATCATGACTATAGACACTGTCCTTACCAGGCCTTCCATCCTGTCCTACTGGCAAGGTGATACACAGGCAAATAATACCTGTCAACACTTGGAGTGAACCTGAGACCTACTGATTAGGAAGCTAGCTTCTCACGGAACTACCCCAGCTCCCTTGATAGTTGACACCTGGTATTGTTTTGGACACAACATTAAGTCTTCAACAGTATACAAGTCAAAGATCTGGAGAAATATTTGAATTCTGATAAACGTAAGGCACGAACTATTGAAATATTATTATTTTCCTTTATCCGCAGGTGAATGCAAAGATTTTATGGTAAAGTTTATGAAATGCTTACGAATAAATGGACAAGAAAACACCAAATGTCGCGAGGAGTCAAAAGATTATCTCCACTGTCGAATGGAAAGGTAACATAGCCCTTTTATGTATTTATTATTAAATAATTTAGGTTATAAAGATTATTACAACGCACCAATTTAGACCATTAACAACTTCTGGGTATTATTAAGGTTTATGAGTGGCGTGTCAAGGAAGAGACAAGGTCAAGTTTGGGGGGAACAACCTGCATATTTGATCAAATCAGGAGCATTGAGACAATGTTTCTGTTCATTTAGGTGTATATATGTATAGGATTACCGTAGAGTGAGTCAAAATGGCTCATTCTATTACGCAGAAAAAGGTTAACATGCAAAGAGATATAAGCTCCCACTGCTCACAGCCAAATTGCCCAACCACAGTGTTGTTTATTATTTACTCTTCTTGGGAGTTTATTTTTTCAAACTACTTATTTAGGACCATAATATAACTGTTCATTGGTAGTTAAAATGGCTTCACATCATTGACAAAATCACAGTGCATTCTGCAATTTGCTCAATGTATTGTTATATTTTCAATGCCTTTCAGGAATTTAATGGCGAAAGAAGACTGGAAGAAACTTGGATATCATAAAGTAGAAAATCAAGAAACAACGTAATGAATTAAACATTTGATGAAATATGCTGGTATAAAAGGCCGTTGTGTGCAGTTTCAAGGTTCTTTCAAGGGTGATACTTCATGCTCTTGTTAGCGATACATATGACTGGATAATCTAATCAACATTTTCTCATCATAGATATATTTAACTGGATAATCTTATAAACATGCAGCATACCAAAGGCTATTTATATCAGAAACTGTATCTCAGGTCGTGCTAGTGAAAAATTAGAATTAACAAAACTGTGAAGCATGGGCTGTGTGAAACATTTTACAACATTACCATGAAGCATGGACTTTTTGAAACATTTTAAATGTGTTATTTAATACTGATTGTCTTCACTGTATATAAATATGTAATGAATGAAATAAAAACAATTGTCAAGATTATAAGTTTTATTTCTTTTCTTTATAAATTAAAATCTAAAGTCCTACTATGAACTTGTTTTGTGGATCTGGCGCTATATAAATGGACATTTATTTTTGAGACACTATTGCCTTCGATTCCAATAAATATTTATAAAAAAAGAGAAATACAGAATTATGAGAGCCTTTTCTACATAATGAAATATTAATAAATAAATAGTGTTGTATGTACATAAAAACAATAAGAGAAAACAAACATTTTAATAGAGCTATATTTAATCCTCTCAGTCAGTGTAGAAGGAATTATTGTATCTCATTAGTTCGACGGGGGTTAAGTTTTACTTTTCTGCTCCAACCAGGGTTAAGGGTGGCCGAATGGTTAGTGTGTGCATGTTGTATCATTAGGTCTGTTCATTGAGTCAACTGTTGTGGTTTTCATTCCCTGATTGTGCCCCTTGGTCCTCTGCTTAACCCTTAACCTGTCAACGTCGTTTTGACGTCATGACCTGAACTGGTCAGGCTAAATAAGGTGAAATATTTTGAATGCCTATTACAATTGACTACTGTCGGATAATTATAAGTGATAGATTCTTGATACCAATAAAAAAGTTGAAGAGGATAAGTTGATCTATAATTTGCACTATTTGTTTCGCCTACGTGCAAGCAGGTTATTGAAATAAAATTAAACCATGTTAGTCCCGAAATGACCTAGTCTGTGTCAAAACAAGATATGCATTAGCAGAAATGGTGGCAAATTCTATTTAAAAGTTAATTAAATTATTTAACTATTCGAGTGATTACTCAGCTTCTCTCAAAACAAGTTTATGATAGGCATTAGCTAATAATAGACAATTAGTATAGTATTCTTGTTGTACATTTTCAGCTTTGTAATATGAAGTCCTGAATTCATTAGATATTTGACAATTCAAATGTTCGGACCTATTCTGAAATAGATCTTTAAGTAAATTGATACCACTGACACGCTCACCACCAATGATTAACCCGTAATAATTTCCGATTTCATTCGGTTTACTCGTAACCACATTCTTATTAAAAGCCATACTGAGCACTGTCAATAACATGGCTTCCAAAACACGGAAATTAAGAGCCAACGGCACAACCTTTAAATTTGTAATTCGGAACAGTTTGTTCTCCATAACAAAGACGTCTGCATCTGACATTGTCTGCGTAATTTCTTGCAACTGTAAAGATAAAATGAATTTGTTAACAAAGATAAACATCTGATTGAAACACAGATCCTATTTCGATTTGTTTTTTTACAGTTCGAAATTTCATTTAACTCGTCTTTACTACACTAGGATCTGGAAGAATTTTTATATAATCCACAAACACGTATGGTTGATGTCAGGGATTGTCAATGAGATAGTCTGTTGCATAGTGTTCTTGGCATGCTGTGCACGGAACAGTGGGTATCCGACTAGAAAGAGAGAGAAATGGGCTTGAACGTTCAATGACACAAACTAGGTCATATATTTCAGGACTAACATATGGTTGAATTTTATTTCAATAATTCGTTTGCATGTAGGGGTCTTTAGCATTTGGAGGAAACCGGAGGTTGGACAGGTGACACTACTTCTTGTCACATACAACCGGGGATTCGAAACCACACCAGTTGACTCAATGACAGGCGTTATGATACAGTCAGACCCCCCCCCCCTATGATACAGCCAGACACCCATCCACCACCCTATCCAACAAGAAACATAAATGCTGATTGGTTAATCAAATGTTTGATGTCACAGGGTCATAAGCCGCTCTTATAACCCCTGACTGACTATTTTTAGATCATATTTAACTAATTCCATATGCTTTTTTTTTATTTTTAAAAATGTTACCTTTTCCAAAACCGCAGCATGATTAAATTTTTGATAACCACTGTGATATATCAAGGCATGTGACCAGTCTTGTAGAACAAGATCTCTGTCCATCTTGGCCCATGTAATACGATCTAACTGTAAATCTATTGCAATGACATTATTTATTTTCTGAAAAACAAAAATATAATTATTAATACATACATAAAATTATCAGATTTTCACAGATGTGCATAGGAGGTCTTTAGTAGTGGAAGGAAACCAGAAAACTTGGGGAAAACCCATAAGGTTGGACATATACAAGCGGGGATTCGAAACTGCATCACTTGACTAAATGACCCTTATGATGCAACACACACATGCATTAACCACTCAGCCCTCTGGATGGTGTATGCCCGTATTCATTAGCACAGTCAGTGAAGAAAAAGTAGGACGCTATACCCCCATTTCTTTTCATTGCTTTTTTTGTACACACAGCTAAAATTAAGTGACACCCTGTGAATAGCTTTTGGGTTAATATTAATCATTTTGAGTGTAATTACAACCTGAAAGGTTGAAAAAATAAATACCCATAAGGGTAATAATGTCTCTTACCTTGAGGTCTTCAGATGACAATTTGGGATTAAATAAAGAATTTCGAAATTTCTTAATGCCGATGTCGTTTTTTTCTTGGGCTAAAGTCTCTGGCGATTTGATAATGAAGTCACAGAATTTCTCTAAAACAAGTGGTCCGATACCACTAATATTCAATACATCACTTATACTATTAAACTGCCCATTTGTTGACCTGTACTGTTGAATGGCTACAGCTCTTTGCATCAACATAACACGAGGAACAAACAGTTCATCAGCTGTACTCTGATTCAAATGTTGTAATATCTTTTGACGTTGTTCTTCATTATATTTACTGTTTAAATTTTCACCTCTTTTTATAGAATATCTTCTACATCTAACCTGTAAGATAAGTTAAAGATACATTATGCAAGAGCTAAATATGCCTATTGCAGGTCTTTCTTTAGGCCTGAAATGTTATCTAAATTATTAATAAGACATAAAACATACATTAATTAGACATTAATTAACTTATCCAGACCATAATTAACTCTTGAGCTCTATATACTCCTCTAGTAGAAACTAATAAATGCGTCAGCTATTTTGGAAACAATCGCGTATTTGGTCTTTTCAATTACACCGGCTGCCAAAATTGCGAAACCGAAAGTAAACATACATTACATCGATCATAGATCGTATGAAGACACACACGTCACTTCACACCTGAAGTGAAGTTGCTTTCCAATGATGTGAAGCTAGAAATAATAAACTTACATGTTTTAAAGGATACGACGTGTTAATGGAAAGGCGAAGATATCCGAATAATTTGGAACTTCTCTGTAGCAACTCCATTACAAAATATTATTTCCGTGTTCACAAACAATAAATGATCTCAACTTTCAGTTTTCATTCTGGTGTACCACTTTTTCCTTAATGCAAGAAGAGTAGAGGCTAAAATTGGAATTACCTCCCCTACACCGAAGTCGGCTCAATAAAATTAAAGTTGCTTTCCCGAGGAAAGACTGGATGATTTGATGATATATTAGGACTAAAAACATATTCAAACTAATCAATTTATCATAATTTTGCATCAAATCCTTCTCAAAACACTGTAATTGCCAAGTATACCCCGCCATGAAAATCGATCAAAAGAGGCCATGGTTGCGTCAGGGGATTACCCTTCTCCGTCCCTATGGCAACCGCGGGCGGAGACGGGTGAGAATTCATTGCATACACAAGACGTTGTTGTCTGTAATCGCTGACTATTTATTACAAATATCGAATCCTAATTAAATTCTCGGATTATCCACTGCCTGCGTCTTTTTCCGTGATTTTTATCTCAGAAAGTGTTGTAGGTCTAACTCTTTATAGAGTTTATCAACATGTAAACAAAGCGCTCAATTGTACTGGTGCAGCCGTCGACGTCACGCGTGGGTATAGTCCTAATCGTCTGGCTGTCGATTATAATATTAGGTGAATCCTTATATTTTTGTCCTGTATACCTCAATGGGTGTTTTTCAGGGAATCCGATATTTTTCTAGTAAGATTGGATATCGCCACTTTCCATATATACCAAAATTGCCATACTTTTATTGGCAATAACCACCCGATAAATACATTGCTGGGAACCCACCTTTAAAGTTTATAAATCGAAGAAGTCACAATGGTCGTCATATTCTTCTTATTTTACATAATTATAAATCATATTTCGATCAATAATTCATGAGAAATGCTGGCGTTATTAATAATTTCTAATGGTTTTGAAAAGGGAAACGTTTAGAAGCAAAATTTCAAAGAAAAAGAAATAAAATGAAATAAAATATTAGTACCGGTATGGACGACCAAACAGCTCTTTATTCAGTGTTCTTTGTTCTTAGTTCTAAATTCATAGTCCTTAATTCTTCATTTGTTGTCGTATTTCGACATTTGTACACTAAAATTAACATTTGTATCTTAAAATCAACATTTGTTTCACAAATCAGACATTTGTCATATCAGATTTGTAAAATGTATTTTAATATAAGATATTTTTTTTTCAGAAAATCAAAAAAATAGTCTATATTTACATTTCATCAGAAAAATACAACGAAAAACAAATTTCAAAATACAAATCTCCAAATACAAATCTTGCAAAACATTTCTCTAAAAACATTTCTCCAAAAACATTTCCCCAAAAACATTTCTTCAAAAACATTTCTCCAAATTCCATTCTCCAAAAACATTTCTCAAAATTCATCGAACCGGAGCATTGAAAACACGAATCATTTGTCAATTTAAATCAACATTGATGCTGTGATCTTATCGGTAAAGGTGGGCTTCTGATACCCAATATTTAAGAAAAAATAAACATTTTACCATTGGTACACGAATCGTGTACCATAATGCGTTTCAGCCCCAGTTCTAGCAAGAGACTCGAGAAACGAGGCTAGAAACAGGGCACCAAATCAAACGGCGTATGTAGACTGGAATAACCAGGCGCTAGAAATGTGCATTGGATTGAGACTGTCGGCTTTTTTCGCCGAACATAACTGATTTGAAATTAGAGTAAAAACGGAAACCATTGAATGTAAATAAATTTATATACATACATAATACATTATTATATGCGTTGCGACCCATTTGTGGCAATTTCTAGGTCTCAAATGTTAGCGATTTAGCTCCTTTAAGTACGTTGCATTGGATGTGGACAATTCTGCATTTTTGACAAGCGTATAGTATCCGTCATACAAGACTATGGGTGTTGTTTCAAACAATGTCGGCAATTATAAAGCGCGTTAATACATGTACTCGAAAAAAGAACAGTTTTAAGGCCCTGAACAAGATTCGGTGTGACCATTTTGCCACTGAACAATTTGATCATACTCCGCGCAGCGTTTCGTTTGATTACAGGTAATCTCACTACACACTGCTATTATGAGTGGATATTGTTATTTTAAATTTTGATTGGTCAGTAGTCCGACTACTAACCAACCACTACCTACCATACAAAAGCTTTACATTTAAAACGAGTGACAGTAGTACACACAGGCACTTGAAGAGGTTAAAAGATGACAGAACGTGTCTACCTACAGTACTATCACAGTTAATTGAAAGGATTCAGAGGCGGATTCAAGTGGAGCCCCCCCCCCCCCTAATTTTCGACATTACCCTTTTTTACTACTGAAAGTGCCTTTCAACTAGCTTTTTTGCTCGATTTTGAGGTTCTTTTTCTACGATTTCCGAACGTTGAGACAAAAATATCAGCCAAATAGCTCTTGGATTGGCTACAGATGCAAGGAAATGACGGATAATTTTCTTGCCCCCCCCCCCCCCTCTCAGCGACGTGCCACGTCTCCGCGGTCAGTGCCCTCCTTCAGCGCCCCCCCTCCTTTTCAAAATTCCTAGATCCGCCCCTGGGATAAAAATAAAACTTTTTACTATCAGCTGCCATTGTGTTTTGTTTGCGAATACCATAGATATGTCTGGATATCAACCCACTGAATTTCATTTTCTGAACACCAAACATTTCGTAGTCATCTTATTTCACGGCTATTTTCCCCGAAAGTTTATATTTGATGTGATTATAACTATGATATTTAAAAGGCAAGGGTTTGGGAGATTTTTCACCACAATTTATTTGCTTGTATTCTATAATAATATGTCATGTGTTAGTGAGTATCATTTAACAGTATATTTCGCAAGTCGCGTAGACTTTAATCTACATTGCCCTAGATCAAATCTATTTTATTTTCAGTTTATTGGTGTCTTGATACGGGATATATCTATACTGATATATCCCGTATCAGATAGCTATGTCGATGAGTGGTCACATTTTGTCTTAAAGCGAGAATTTCTACAATGTATTAAAGAGAGGGAGAAATGCTGGGGTTTAACGTCCACTCGACACAAACTAGGTCATTTGGGGACTAACATATGGTTTACTTTTATTTCAATAAGTGACATGCGCGTAGGGGTCTTTAGCAGGGAGGAAACCGGGAGACCCGGAGAAAACCCACGAGGTTGGACAGGCGATCCTTTGTCACGTAAAACCAGGGATTCGAAACCATGGTAGTTTACTCAATGACAGGCTGTATGATACAGCTAACCATTCGGCCATCCCCCCCCCCAAAAAAAAATAGCCTTAAAATAGATGGTATCTATAGACAGAGAGAGAGAGAGAGAGAGAAATGGGGTTTAACGTCCACTCAACACAAACTAGGTCATTTGGTTTAATTTTATTTCAATAATTCGCTTGCGCGTTGGGGTCTGTGGGAGGAAACCGGAGTGCCCGGAGGAAACCCACGAGGTTGAGAAGGCGCCCCTATCTCCATGCCACATACGCTCACACCAGGGCTCGAAACCACAACCGCAAGCCAGAGGTGACCGGCCAGCTAGAGGTCGAAGCGCGGCACTCTAGACCACTAGGCCATCCCAACCCCCCATCTATAGACAGCCATACCTCGTTATCGTATAGTCTTTTTATCCAATAATGGACTATTATTTCCTGTGTCATTGATATTTATGCCTCTGTAATAATGCCCACGATCGTATAATAGTGAGTTGACAACCTATTGAGCAAAAGACAAAATTATGTTTTGATTTTCTTAGAAAATATGAAATTCTCGCTTTAAAACAGTCCTTCTTTCCTTCGACCTTGTATAATCCCATATAAAAGATTACACACTATAGCTACCACATCAGTACCTCACAATACACCCTCTAGTCAGTTGTGAGTCTATATTAATATTAATATAACTACTACAGAGATGGTAAACATGCATTCTTCAAGATTGTTTCTATTTTGTATCTCTCTGTTGTTGACTTCTCTTCCGTTATGCTCAGGTAAGATCCATATTTTTTAAAAAAATACATGTGGTTTTGAGGTTTCTAATTATTTCGATTGGACTCGTTATTTCGTGCATTTCAAATTGGACAAATCAACCGAATCAATGCTATGGTTGTTAATGTCCTTAAATGTTGCGTGATTTCCACAGAGTACGGGGAGGAACATACTCCTCGCAGGCAGTGTTCCGTTTGATTAGAGCTAATCCCACTTCTCACTGCTGTAAAGAGAGAACATTCTTGTCCTAAATTATAATTGGTCAGTAGTGCTATTAACATTTTAACCATCGTTTGCTACATTTAGTCAACTGTCGGAACCCTCGTCAAAGAGATGGATGTTAAAAAGAGACACGCCCCCTCCAAAGTTCAAGAATCCAGCAATGGGAAGAGAGGGATTTCTCGCGCCATTGCTTCGGAAATATGGGGGAGGAACATTGACATTATAGTTACCGAGACGTGTAGTATGGTTTTGATCCCAGTGAGTATGACCGACTGCCTAATATGGTGAATTATCTCCAGGTCGGTGTCCTTCCACTATTTAAGACACCTACGCAATGAAGTTATGCAGGGCCTGAAAAGGACACCTGTCTAGTCGTTTGGATGGGACGAAAAACCAAGGTCCCGTGTACACATTGGCTTGCACGTAAAAGATCCCTTGGCAGTTGGAATTCGATATAAGAGTAGGTCGTAGCGCCGCTGCCCGGGCAAAATATCCCCCAGAGTACACCGTATGGCGTTGACGTAACTAACGTACGAAAATTAAATGGTAGCTGGCTTTTTTTTTTCGCACGTATACAATGAATGGCCATTTTGCTCAGTAATCCCAGCCAGAATTTGGCTATTTTCTAAACATTGCGTTAAAGTTTTAAATTTTTGTTTAAAACTGAAATAAATTAACTATTAGTCAATCCCCACGCTAAAAACAATTACAGAATTGATTGTGTATATCTGAAATAGACACGACCGAAGCACAAAATAGTGCCAATATGTCGACGTCAAATCCAGAGTTGTAGATGTTATTTTTGTGAAGAAGCGATAAGACGTTATGGCTGTACGGATTATACAGTCCTAAAGGCTGCAGAAGGCTATTGTTTACAATGTGAGATTGTGTCTTGTAATGTTTATAATGATCTTAATGATGGCGTTGACATTTTTTTGTTGATGTGACCTCATGACCTGTAATGTTTAGATAACGTTATATGGATATCATGGCTATTCATTGTGTCAGAGTCACTTCTCTGTAGGTAGGGTGAGTCTGTCGTTCAGATTGCGTATGGCGTATGCCCGTCTTCCATTAGCCCAGGTTAGGTGAAGAAGAGTAGGACGTTAAACCCAATTTCATTTCATTTCAGTGAAGTTATGCCATATCATGTAAGTCGAATGGGGGTTAAATTTTCTAACCCTTTAGTTTGTCAGAATTTAATTGGAAGGAATGCTGTACGTATCCCCGAATATTACGCTTCAGATACAACTAAATTAAGTCCATGTTCTTTTAGTGCGTGTCCAATCAACTGGATGGCTTGAGAAAATGAAATGGGGCTTAATGCCCTACTGGTCTATTCCCAGTTGGTTACCGAGCACGGCTTACGCCATACAGAGTGCTATGGGGGAAATTTTGTCCGGACAGCGGCGACATGGTCTACTCTCATATCGAATTCCAACTGGCAAGCGATCTTTTACGTAAACGCCCATATGTGAAATGAAATGAAATGAAATGGGGTTTAACGTCCTGCTTTTCTGCACCTAATGGAAGACGGGCATACGCCATACAGTGTGCTATGAGGGAAATTTTGCCCAGGCAGCGGCGCTACGGCCTACTCTTATATCGAATTCCAACTGCCAAGGGATCTTTTACGTGCACTCCAATGTGTACACGGGACCTCGGTTTTTCGTCCCATCCGAACGACTAGGCAGCTGTCCTTGTAAGGCCCTCCTTCTGTATCACTGACAAGAGGTAGCCACGCCGGAAAATCGAGATGAACTTTCTCGGCCAATGCAGGGATCGAACACCCGACCTCCAGGCTAACGAGCCAGCGCCTTGCCCACTTAGCCATCGTGATACACGGGACCTCGGTTTGTCGCCCGTGTCACTAACAAGGGAAACTCACGCTGGATAATCCCCATGAACCTCATCGGTCGACACCAGGATTGACCCAATGACCTCCAGGGTTGCGAGCCGGCGTCTTACTCACTTAGTCATGCCTAAGGAAAACAATAGAGAGTATAATAATATTCCTCCTGACTTACTACAGAACTTTATGGAAATATAATCATATGTTCATTTTGTTATTCCAGGTTTAGTGTGTTACTCGTGTCCATACAACACCCCATTAGATAAATGTATTTCTCTTAACAATACTTTTACTCCTCCCTATCCAAAAGTGAACTGTAAAACAATATTTACCCATGATGGTACGTATTATTACCCCTTCCTTTCTGGTCTCAAACCCATTTTGTTACGATGATGTCGTCCGGCAACTTATGACAGTGTGTATGATACACTAGAACGGACACGTAATTTTAAAATATCTAGTATTGCAAATTTAGATATAGATATTAAAAGGATTTCGATACTTATGTGTCGAAAAAAAGACACCCGTTAAAATATATGGAGTGAATCAGATGCATCATTGGGAGGGAAGATGTGGCAGTGGACGAGGACCCCCTTAAATACGTCATATATTCAAAGACTTTCGTATATATAGCTTTTGTGCATGTCAAAAATTACAATGATTAGACCATGACAGTTTACACAATATAGGCCTAGATTTGAAGTACTACAACGACTAAAGGGAGGTAACCTGTACTATTAGTTTTACAAACAGGGCGCTAATGACGAAATTCTTACAGGCCGAAATAGGTAAAAAAAAAATTGACTAGCGAGAGAGAGAGAGAGAGACATGGGGTTTAACGTCCGCTCACATTGACACAACTTATCAATTCTGCAAGAGAGCTTTTCAGAGCAAGTTACTTACCTAAACATACCTTGCAATGACAATATTTATCGGATTGCTTTTTCGAATAAACAGTATGACATATTGTCTCGTCGAATGAGGTAAGGGGCGCGATAAATTTGCGGGAAAAAAAAGTTGACATAGTATAACCTGAAATATTACTGAGTGCACGTCTTCCATTTTATCTTATATAAATAATTAGTTACTTAAATACCAAGAACCTTCCCTCTCACTCTCGTATTTTTTATAATCGCAATGTTCTCCACCAATCTGGTTTTAGGCCGGGGTACCATGTAATGCTACTTGTTACTTTTATATTTGACCACATCCATAAAGTGAGTAGTTCAGCTCTGAACGTCGGTCTCATTACACTCACCCTGAACGTTCAGGGACTGGCCCTTTCAATCAATGTCGAAAATAATTTGACCCCCAATTTTACTGGGCAACTTTTTACTGCTAAACGATGGGTGTCACTCCGGGTGGACGCGTGTACAGTGTAAAGGAACACACAACACGCTCTGTCATGGTGGCGAAAGGGTAGTTTGATAGGAGGGGACGTATTTTAAACAGCGTGTTGTTTCGCTCATACTGAGTCTAGCAAGGTAAGCAAGATCTTATTTTGTAACTAAGATGTTCCTTTACACTGTACAGACGTCCACACGGATTGACACTCCGATGTTTCGCAGTGAAAAGTTGCCCAGTAAAATTGACTGGGGTTCAAATTATTTTCGACATTGATTGAATAGGCCAGTCCCTGAACGGTCAGGGTGAGTGTAATGAGACCGACGTTCAGAGCTGAACTATAAAGTGAGTTACACTAGAAGTACATGTATACTGAACGACTTGCAAAAAGATTTTGATATTGTAAGGTCATTGTATTTAAAGGGATACCCCCCCCCTCTCTCTCTAAAAGCCTTACTGTACCCCTCTCTCTCTCGCCGTGTTACATCGTATCGACCTCGTGTCTGTTGTTAAAAGAATATGGGAGACTAGATAACGAGTTGGCAGTTCGCACTATAATAGTTAACAACTAGCTAATGTAAAGGCGATTTGCTGAAAATGTCAGTCAAATTGGTCAACTATGAACCGAGAACTAAGCGAATGGACGTTCTGCTTAGCCTCGATCACCATTACTAAAGTTTGTAAGACAAAACTAGTAGTCTCGATTATCCCCCATTTAATCGTTAATCACGAATGAAAATTTTCCTGCAAATCGAACTACAATACAACAAATAGCCTTGACATAGAGATTTGATTATGGTCTGGATAAGTTAATTACTGTCTAATTAATAATTTATAAAACAGTTCAGGCCCAAAGAAAGACCTACAATAGACAGATTTAGCTCTTGCATAATGTATGTTTAATAAACAATATGTTGTGCATAATGGATATCATTTTGTTCTTATTACAGGTAAAGCACTATGTAAAAAATATTCCGGTAGAGGTTATGATATATCTTGTAACGATGGTCCAACCTATGGAATACTTTGTTCACATGACTGTGGATATAGTGGAGCTAGTCATTAATATATTCCTAATAAACTTACCAGGCCCGTAGTGTTAGGGGACAAAGGCTTCTGTGGGCGCCAATTACCTACACTTGAAGGTCCACGGCGAACGATTTATGGGGTGCTCGATGAATGTTAGGAAGGCAGAACCTGAAATGCCCGAATAAATTTCGGATTAGGCCTACAGACGTCTAAGGACGCCTCCCCCTCGAAAATTTGGAAAATTTGAATTTGAAGATCTGAAACGCGTTTTCTTGCTATTCCAGTCCCCGAATACAGTAGGCGGTCTTATATAGCCTAACTTGGGTGGCTGAGTCGAATTCAAATCAATCGTTTCTATTCCACGGAGCAAATGTCGACTGCCGCAAATGTGTTTTCCTGCTGTTCCAGCCCGTGAATACAGAGACTTAAATGTGTTGCAATATAGTCTACCTTAGATGGCGTACCATACTCCTCGTAGTGATTCGCTTGCTAATCCCACTTAATACTGCAGAGAGGGATTTCTTGGGCCATTGCATCAGGAAAATGGTGGCTTACCCGAATCCCAAACAACCGCCGCATATGCGTTTTTTTCTGCTTTTCTAACCCAAGAGTAAATAAACTTTCACTTTTCGAATCGTTTTGTTACCGAAATCACACTCTATGCCGACTTAAATTCAACCATCCAACCGGACTATTGCAGCTGCAATCACAAATAATCGATGCCTTAAAAATGTGGCAAAAAAGCTCGAGTGGCTGCAGACAAAATGTTTTTAACCATTTAGTACAATTTTGTTTTCAGTTTACCCGTCTGCCCGAAAAGTCAGCTGCCCCCCTTGCCGCCCCCCCCCCCTCCGCTAGCTACGGGCCTGCTTACACTATGCATAATGTTATTAATATCTTCAGCATTTGTAAAGAGATTGATTTAATAAAAAAAAATGGCATTCGTACTCTATATGTAGTTTATTATCAATTGTAATAAAGGCATCGGGAATTCAATAAAATGGCTTGTCTGCCATATCACTTCGGTGGAAGCAGACGTTAGATAAAGCTATTTCAAACACAAGTAAGTAAGTAAGTAAGTTTATTGCATAAAAACGCCCACGTGGAGCAGCATACAATTATCAAAATATAGAAAAATCACATTAGAACATAAACAGATAAATATTGCCTTGTTCACTACTGATTCAAGCGCTATGTGTAAGATATACGGCATCTTTGTGAACAGTAAATATATATACTATATTTGATTTTGGGGGCATAATACTAAAATATGCAAATGACTACGAAAAAAAGTCACTATAAAACCTAACAGAAGAAACATTTCCAGTTACATGTGACGCCCAAACGCACCAATAGCTACCGCATGGAATGCAGGTGATGCTTGGGATCATCATGGGGGTCCAACCCAAGATTTGCATGACTCTGACTTTGAATGTTACAGTCATTGTGGCATTGAATTCCAGTTTAATTGTTTTAGTGACCAGAAAACAAATTTTGATATGCGTCGGCTTACCCAAAATGAAAGGTTACGTGCCCTTGGCATGCTACAGATCGGCACAACACAGGCGGTTGTGGCGCGGACGATGAATGTTTCTCAGTCTGTCATAAGCAGGCTATGGTCCAGATACCGTGATACACAATCTGTACAGGACAGACCACGCTCAGGTCGACCAAGGGCGACAACTCAAGCCAAGGATCGATTTATCCGTACCTTGGCCCTGAGAAATCGTGTCATCACAGCAAATCAGATCAGAGCTCGTCTTCAAACAGACACTGGTGTGAGAGTGAGTGTCCAGACGATTCGGAATCGACTGCATAGGGGTCACCTTCGCGCCCGACGTCCTCGCGTGATCCCTTGTTTGAGAGATCATCACATTCAGGCAAGACGTCGTTGGTGTAGGGATCGTCAACACTGGGATAATCGACGCTGGAGCAATGTGATGTTTTCAGATGAGTCAAGGTTCACTGTTGATTTTTTGGACAGACGTAGGAGGGTGTGGCGTCGTCGAAACGAGCGCTTCCAATACGTTAACGTCATCAGACATGATCGATTTGGGGGTGGTTCTGTTATGGTGTGGGGAGGCATCACTGTTGCTGGAAGAACGGCTTTACATGTTGTTGCAGGGCGTGTTACAGGCCAGTACTACCGGGACAACATCTCGGCAGTCCATGTTGTGCCGTTCGCACGACGTCATGGCCGCCGTTTCATCTTCCAGGATGACAACGCAAGATGTCACAGGGCCAGGATCGTTACAGGTTACCTCCAACAACAGAACATCACCACATTACCTTGGCCAGCACTGAGTCCCGACCTCTCCCCCAACGAGCATGTCTGGGACATGCTTGGACAGAGGTTACGTCAACGTCAACAACGTCCTGCCAATGTCCAAGAACTTGCTGCTGCCTTGCAACAGGAATGGGACAATCTGGACCAAAATGACCTTAGACGTCTCATTAGGAGTATGCCACGTCTGATCAATGCTTGTTTGGCAAACAGGGGAGGATTTACCCGTTACTGACTTTGTTGTGATGCTGTGGTAACTTTGCTGTTTGACCCCGGGTATCATTTTACCCTTATAATGGTCAGTCTGTGCCTTACTTAGTCTAACGATCATTCGTCAGTTTCATTAGGTGACTTTAATAACACTTGAAAATCAAATATCCCCTACTTTTTTTGAATAGTATATCCAAAATTATTAGTACAACCGCAAAGCTGTACTACTTTGTTTCACGGTAAACGACGAAGAGATAAAAGGTATGCCGACACAAACTGATTTCAACACAGGATTAATAACATTTTAACATTTTAAAGTGCTTTTCGACCGTCTTGGGACTATTCATAAATAATGTTATTGTATAAAGATGGACAGTATAGTATATTTATACATATTGTAACAGTTTGGCCTGCGTTGTTTACAAGTAACACCATATTCACCATTTTTCTACGATTTATTCAATACAACCATAAGATAAAATACACAACCATTATTTACAATAATTTAATAATCAGGTAATATTAGTGTTGGTTATAAAAATGGCTCTTGTGTGTGGTGGGAGATATATGCTATAACGTTTTAATGTCGAATGTCATGCCTGACAATGTCCAGTCTGACAATGTTCAACCTGACAAGTTGACGATGTAAGTCCTGACAAGTTCGCCCTGACAACCTGACAACCCGCCATGCCTGACGGACTGTTTAGGCTCAACTACGTGATGATCATACTAAAACGTCAGGGGGAGACGGTTCCACCAAGATGTCGGTAGGGCCGCCATAATCTCCTTTGTCAGGCCAGCTTTAAGAGGTCCTTACCCTAGGCTGCCGTAGAGCTATCTGCCGACATCAACGACTTGACGTCTTTTTATAGGCTGCAGGCAGAGCTACTGACCAACCACAGGCTCGCATTCTGCCTGACAAGGACTACGTTTTCCTGACAAGTTAATGCTTTACAATAATATGAAAATTAATAAAGATGTTTATCATTAATCATTGCATTACAAGCAAGTAACTTATTCTGAATCTAAAATCAAAGTAATGTACAATTAGACCAGCATAAATACATTTATGAGGAAACACCTAGCCCATGAATCGTGCGTAACGCTATCTTACAGTGACGAGGTGGTAAAGGATCGGAACTACCTGGCAGCAGCAAGTAGGCCTCAGAATACTTAATGAATGTAATATAATAATGAGCAGGAAGTACAACGTACGTAACAAAAGTAATAAACATTGTAAGGCCGTGAATTATTTATAGTACACCATTAAATCAACGTGAGAATGATCACGTTACTATCGGTAACTATCCCTAGCAACCATATTACTACGCCCACGGCGTCTGACTTGATTGCACTACGCGATCTGCACATAGCATCTTGCACTAACAGCACATTCCTATGTGGATATAATTTGACTTACTATCGTCCCCCTATGTCCAGTCGCATAGTAATACATTGCGACATGTTTTTCTTGTTTTTCTTGTACCAGTTCTATAACTTCACAAGGAAGCGACAGCGGATTTGCTGTTGATCCAATTTGTCCGATATCCAATCAGTATCATTCTCCCTATGAATAGCTGCTGCTTCCATCATTTTTATGAACGTAACATCTTGATGTTGGGTAACGTTTCCATTTACGATCTTCTTAATCATCTCTTCGTTGCAATGTCGCATCTGGCATACTTGTTTGGAACTGCTGGTTAATGGTCGTCTAGCGGAGCCAGGTAATGACAGCATTTGGTACTTAGAGATGAGGTAGGCACGGTCCCAAGTTTGTGTTTGGGCAAGTTGGCTGTTAAGCTGGAAGGCCATTGTTTCAAGCGCAAACAGCTTTTGATCGGGACTAAACTGCTCCCATCCTTGAGGTGGCCAGAATAATGGCTGTTGCGAAGTTTCTGAGTTTAATTGAAATCTGGTAACACCTCTCCAGTCTCTTTTCGCGGGTGGTAGGATGGGCATGATACCTGTCTTGAATAATGTAAAGACTCCTTCCTTATCACTATCTACCTTTCGTGGGACTCAGATACGTTGAGCGACAACGCCGGCGAAAGACTACCTGCTGGCGTGTCAAAGACAGCATCGATGTTAGTTGCTAGGTTAGTGGCGCTAGTCGAGGCATCAGGAATAAATAAGGTCACATACTATACTTTCGATGGGTAATTCTGGTAAATCTTGTCGGTTGTTGTTATTTACATGTATATCAACCACAGTGCTCTGAGTCGGGAGTTCATGAATGCCTAAGTCTGTGGTGTCTGTAGAGAGATTTGTTGCTTCATCAGCCTCATCTGCAAGTGCTTGGATAGAATCTGTTTCCGCAACGGGAGTACTGGATGACATCGCGCCTGGTACGTTCGTGCATTTTTTATGCGCGAACTCTTAGTTTTTCTATTACTTGCACGCGCACGGGCACTATTTTTTTTGTTTTACATGTACCAAAATCTGGGATTTCGCGCGTAGGTACTTTTGAGTTATTATTCTGTGAAGCATAACACTTGCCACTGTACCTGTGTATCGCTAATTATAAACCGAATGTCTGAAGACCGTTCATATTTATTACGCAAAAAATTTTCAGTACAGAGTTGATGCGCGCTCCATTTGTTGCAAAGCAAACCAACGGTATTATTTTCTCAACAGTGTATGAATTTATTCATAGCGATAATATCCTTACACCGAGAGAAATTATCTAGTCTCGGTGAATAGAACCATGGTTGTCTGGTAGAAAATTATTTTTGTATTTTTTGGAACGGAGAACAGCGATTTTAGAAGCAAACTAACCTGCCGCACATGATACTCATAATAAAAGGCGAGAACTCTTTTTGCAGCGGAAGCTTATCACTGAGTAATAGGTCATGGTTTTATACGTTTGCCGTATAAAAATCTAGCAAACAAGGTAAATACCTACGAATGTCGATAAAAAAAAATAACATTCGGATTATAACTCTAGACAAGGTGTGTTAATTAAAAAGGGTGTAAATTGAATATTATAATATGTATAGGAAGCCTAGTGACGAGTGTAGTAAGTGCTGTCCGTCCGTCGGTCCGGCGTCCACAATTGCTTGTGGACGATCCAGAGGCTAAAGTTAATATCCAATTGACTTTAAATTTATACACGGTGTTTAAGTTCATGAGACAAAGAAGCCTATTGATTTTTAGCAATTTCCGATAATTACTGTCAGAGTTATGGCCCTTGATCACTTCAAAAAATCTTGTGGACGCTCTAGAGGCTAAAGTTAATAACCGATTAACTTTAAATTTATACACGATGTTTAAGGTCATGAGCCGAAGAAGCCTATTGATTTTCAGCGATTTCCGATAATTGCTGTTTGAGTTATGGCCCTTGATCACTTCAAAAATTCTTGTGGATGCTCTAGAGGCCAAAGTTAATATCCGATTGACTTTAAATTTATACACAGTGTTTAAGGTCATGAGACGAATAAGCCTATTGATTTTCAGTGATTTCCGATAATTACTGTCAGAGTTATGGTTCTTGATCACTTCAAAAAATCTTGTGGATGTTCTAGAGGCCAAAGTTAATATCCGATTCACTTTAAATTTATACACAGTGTTTAAGGTCATGAAGCGAAGAATCCTATTGATTTTTAGCAATTTCCGATAATTACTGTCAGAGTTATGGCCTTTGAGCACTTCGTAAATTCTTGAGAATGTTCTAGAGGCCAAAGTTAATATCCGATTGACTTTAAATTTATACACAGCGTTTAGGTCATGTGACGAAGAAGCCCATTGATTTTCAGCAATTTCCGATAATTACTGTCAGAGTTATGGCCCTTGATCACTTCAAAAAATCTTGTGGACCCTCTAGAGGCTAAAGTTAATAACCGATTGACTTTAATAATCATATTTTAGTGTATTATAAATGTTTCAATACCGAAAAAAGTAAAATATGCGACAACCCTTGTTTACTGCTCGGACGATTTACCTGCTGTGGGCGTATGTTTCGTTGCCTGGCAACTCTCGTTAAAAGTTGTACGCGAACTAAATGCGTTTGTTAGATACTGACAGAGCAGCCCGGCGTCGAGCAATCGCCGCCCGAGCTGTCTTCGTCAGCTAGTTTCAAAATGTCGTACAACCAGTGCAAGTGGGAAAAGACGACAATATAATCAGAAATATGTTATTTATTATTGTCGCACTTATTACATCACTCCTGTCTAACAAATCATAAAGCTGTGGTGTTACGGTGGCGGCATAGTATTTCACCGTAACACCACAGCCACTCTAACCATTCATAATACATCTAACCATCACTCCCTACACTCACTCGTCTACTTTCCCAAACGTCAACAACACATCTCATACATCCATTTCGCTGATTAACCCTTGTACCATATCTACTGGATACTGGCATCGCCAATGCCCTACTAATGTGCATAAGAAATTCAACCGAAACACCCAGTGTGGCAGATATCTGGGATTCAAGCTTTATACCCGGTCTTGCGATGGTTGTCAGGTTTTCTGGAAGTGATGTTGTATTCTCCCCCGCAGCAGGCACTCTCCTGAATAAACTGGTAATGGCTTTGGTGGACAGGTTTGGCGAGATGGAACACTTGTACCACAGTGAACGTTCTTCATTAAGTAGAAAGGCCTCAAACCCAACGGGTTTCATTACAATGCTGTGTATAGACAGCGAAGTCTCCTCGATGGACGGGTTCTCTGGATCGTAGTGGATTTTCTTTGGTGGCGGGGTTCCTTCGTAGTCTGGGACAAAACTACTCTCACAGGGTATAACAGGTGTCCTGTCTCGTTTGCTGGAAGCTGAATCCCATCCTCTTTCGAAGTCCCTCAACTTGATACTATTCCCTCTGACGAAGTCAAACCACCCTCGCACCATTTCTCGGGCCTTCCTTGCTTCATCTGTTGACCTTGGTGTATTACAAACAATCCGTAAATAGTCGGTGGGGTTTACGGACAGCAAGAATCCGTTGCTTTCAGAGAAGAACTCCTTGGAGAGTGTGGTGAAAACCGTTGGATGGTCTCTCAATTCGGGAACCGACCTCCGGAACAATCTCTCTCTTGGACAAGATGGGCATACCACTCTCAACGCCCCGTGCTCTCTGTTGACCATGTGATTATTCCTCTCCCTGTTCGTTTTAAAGACCATCGTGCACTTTCAACAACTGAATTTTAACTCGGTACTCATTCTGAAACAAACAATTACATAAATCGTCCGTAGGAGTGTAGTTTAACAAAATTAAACAGGCAATCAGTCACTGGTCAAGGATAACTGTCACGGATGGAACCAACACTAAGATGACATAAGTTGTAAATAATGATTTTGACAACACCAGGAACTCGATAGGGGTTCAGTCCAAGACCTCGTAACCCCGTAACCATCGGCTAAATTAAAGTTGCTACCATCAGCTAAATTAAAGTTGCTACCATCAGCTAAATTAAAGTTGCTACCGTCAGCTAAATTAAAATTCCACTGTTCTTCAACAGCTACGGTTGGGTTCTTCTGGATGATCAGGCCAGTTACTCCCAAAATCCCGTGGTACCACATTTACGCCCTCCGTGGGCCTTCCGCCCCAGATAAAAAATATAAATTGGTTACTCAAGGAACGGTTCAGAGGGTTGATACCATAAGTTCACTGTTCACTACATTTCGTTCCTCTTTATCGCATCTTGTGTATCGCTGTATCCAGTTTGGTATATTCCTTCCATGATACAGAGCCAGTTTGTCTATGTGATATACTTTCGGTGACTGTGTTCTACTTCTCTTAACCTTATAAATGACGTCGTTTATTCGTTTAGTGACCAAGAAAGGATCCTTCCAAGGTGATGTAAGCTTCGAACAGACTCCCACCTTTCGAATCGGTTCGTAAATCCACACCGGTTGACCAATCGCTAGGTGTCTTCTCTGTGCACGAATGTCATAATGCTTCTTCTGGTATTCCGAGCCCCGTTTTAAGCATCTTCTCGCTACGCCGTGACTCACACAAAGTTTCTTTTTGAGAGCTTCGATATAATCTTCACTGTTTCTCAACACAGGATCGTTCTCTTCAGGTACATTGACAACAGCTTGGAGTGACATCGTGATTTCTCTTCCCAGGGTCATCATGTTTGGAGTTTGAGATGTAGTGGCGTGTACTGATGACCTATAAGCCATCATTACTTGTGGAAGAAACTCGTCCCATCTGCGTTGGTCACTCTCACTATACATGGTCAGCATCGCAGAAAATGTCCTGTGAAATCGTTCGATATTTCCATTGGATTGTGGTCTCAGTGCTGTTGTTCTGGGTTTGTCAATTTGCAAAAGCGAACACATCTGTTGGAATGCTTTCGATTCGAAATTAGTGGAGAATGATGGGGAACGAGCAAGGATTGGTTCATCAGGATGGTGTAGGAAAAGTCGAAAGCCAACCTCAAAATCATGAATATTCACCAAAACCTGGCAGAAAATGTATTTTCAAACCTTTTTCTTCGATTCTACACCAAAAAGTCAACAAAAATCGCCATGCAAAAGGGGGGAAAGGGAGAGAAATACTAAAAATAACTTGGTCCTACAATTTGTAGAAATATTTAGTGATCTGTGTCCGTTTGATAGCGTTTATTCATCTGGTTAAATGTAATTGGTCGGCCCGACAATGAACTTAATGTTGGGAAGTTTGGGTTTTTTTCAACTATTTACCAGGATCGGCTTGACTACGTATTTGGAGTCACATTTACTTAACTGAGCAGTCGATATTTCTGCACAATACTGGATCTTTCCGAACGGACAAATATTTTCCCTTGGGCTAGGGTTAGGGTTAGGTTTATCTAAAACTATTCTGAAGGGTTAGGGTTAGAATTGTGGCTATAAACACGGAAAAATATTTGTCCGTTCGGAAAGATCCAGTATCGTACCACAACAACTTTCTCTTTTTATTCTGGGGGTTGGGATCGCCTAGTGGTCTAGAGTGCCGCGCTTCGACCTTTAGCTGGCCGGTCACCTCTGGCTTGCGGCTGTGGTTTCGAGCCCTGGTGTGAGCGTATGTGGCACTCCGGTTTCCCCCCACTGCTAAAGACCCCTACGCGCAAGCGAATTATTGAAATAAAATAAACCATATGTTAGTCCCGAAATGACCTAGTTTGTGTTGAGTGGACGTTAAACCCCATTTCTCTCTCTCTCTTTTTATTCTAGTGTACCATTTTTCCCTAGTGCAAGAAGAATAGAGGTTAAAATCGAAATTACCTCCCCTACACCGAAGTCGGCTCAATAAAATTAAACTTGACTTTATAAATCGAAGATGTCACAAAGATATGGAAGGTCAGAAAATTCTTCATATTCTTTTAATTTGTATCATTATGAATTATATCCCGATCAATTATTCATGAGAAGTGCTGGCGTTATTTATAGTTTCTAATGGAGTTGATCACGTCAGGTGCAACGTTTAGAACTTATAGAAGCAGAATTTAAAAAACAAAAGATTATTAAAACGGGTAGAGTTCATAGATTTGCATTTTCTAAGCTGTTCTAAATTTTATTAAAAATACCAAATTACAATACCAGTCCCCTTGGTAGCTTTGCATTGCTTAAATTTCTTTTATTGGGGATCTAGCCATGGAGGTGTATTGTTCTATAGCCCAGCAGGATAGTAAACCCCAATTCATTTCATTTTCATTTTTGTCAAACTAGTATTTTTGTTTGTTTTGTTTTTTTGCAGTCATACAAAACACAACACACCAACCTAAAATAAGACAAAACAGACCCACACAATCAAAAATCCGAAAGCAAGGCAAATGATCCCCAAGATACAATATTTACACATAGTTTATGTAAAACGTTAGATATCGGAATCAGTCTACTTGAAATCAAATATTAGAAGGGAACTATTAATGATGTAAGTTCTTGTTATAATAGTTCAAAAATAGATAATGAATAGCGAATAATATGTTGAAAATTGCAGTCAAATTACTTTATCTTTATTGTTATTGTTATTTAAGCTTATTATATGGTTTCACCATGTCCACTCTTATATATTCATCTGAAGTTTATGAAATGTCATTGTGCTTGATAACGATAAGAGGATACTTGTCGAAACGTCGTGCTTTTAGAATAAACCAGTGATTGTTTCCCATAAAAATTGTGTTCTATTAATGTGTTTTCCCAATCGCTAAATGCCACTTAAAGATTATGCCTAAAGAGTTGATTACGGGTCGACAATTATAGTTCCTTTAGGAACAGTCTCTAATCGGATCCTGTCCTCTGGTTGGGATGGCCTAGTGGTCTAGAGTGCCGCGCTTAGACCTCTAGTTGGCCGGTCACCTCTGGCTTGCGGCTGTGCTTTCGATCCGTGGTGTGAGCGTATGTGGCATGGAGATAGGGGCGCCTTCTCAACCCCGTGGGTTTCCTCTGGGCACTCCAGTTTCCTCCCACTGCTAAAGACCCCTACGCGAAGCGAATTATTGAAATAAAATAAAACCATATGTTAGTTCCGAAATGACCTAGTTTGTGTCCAGTGGACGTTAAACCCCATTTCTCTCTCGCTTTCTCTCCCCTACGCCTCTGACTGTTCCTGTACGTCCCCGCAAAGCCTGCTAGTTATATATTTGTGTCAGATATGGCGAGTAATAAATAGGCCCTTTTGCCGAAAAAAACAGAATCACGGTAAAAATAAGAAAATAGAAGGAAGGAATACCTAAAGAGCCTTTGAACAGAAATGGAGAAGAGCGGTATTTAGCCTACACATTGTAGCTTTTTAGGGACGAAGACCGACAGCGTTAAATCAGAGACATTACTAATAATAACCTTTATCAAGATAAAAAGGCTTATCTATACATTCAGATAACTCTAAATTCCACATATAGCTCGATTGATGTGTGAGCTCAGCACATATGGCGTTGTAGAAAACGCTTGATAAGTATCTTTATTGGTCAGTGCTGTTGGTTTGATTTGGAGAAAAGATAACATATAGAACTTTCGCTTCCACGTCGGTATGACTTGTACAGGATTGACCAGTCTCTTCCTTACTCTGTGCATCACCAGTATCTGGGCAGATTTCCCTTTTCGTAATGTATCCTTGTCGTGGGAAGAACGTGCAGACGATTTGGTGAACAGGTTAACACTAGAGGAAATACAGGATCAGTTAGCTAAAGGTACTGACGCATCACCTTCCATTCCTAGACTTGGTATAGGTCATTATGTCTGGTGGAGTAACTGTGGGAGAGGAGATGTCAGAGCAGGTAATGCTACAGCATATCCTGAATCGATTGGTCTGGCAGCAGCGTTCAGGTAGGTGCCCGCATCTCTAGAATTCATTTTTATACAAAGTTTGTTGCTTTCGGAGATATAAACAATAAGTGGCATAGAAAAACATCTACCAAATTACGAACGATAATTAAATATATATTTAACATGGTTTTTATTGTTTGGGTTGCTTTTCATGTGTCTAGTCGTTCAGATGGGACGGAAAATCAAGGTCCCAGGCTCACACTGGCGTGGCAATGATCACAATTTGACCCTATTAATTCATTTTAAAAATTGACGCCAATCAATGGATTTCTTTTATAATGCACGCTTACGTAATTTGGAGACGATGATGATATTCTACACTGCCAACTATCAAATTTCCTTAAGAGGAACTTACCAAACCCCACCCCACCCACCCCCTGCAAAAATTCCTGGATCTGCCCCTACACGTGTAACATTAATGTGTAGTCTATGTGAGAAATTCAATATTCTTTCCGTTTTGTGTTTAAGTCCAGATCTGATGTTTCAAATAGCACGGGTTGGAGCATACGAGACAAGAGCTAAAAATAACTACTACATGAAGATAGGAAGCTACTTAAGACACCAGGGTTTGAGCTGTTTTAGTCCAAATATGGATGTTCTTAGAGATCCTCGTTGGGGGCGAAATGAGGTAAAGGGGATAGTCTTCCAATTCCTTTCTTTATTTTGAAATAATTGAAATGATATAGAAGTTATAGATTAATTATTAAAATTAACAAAACAGCTTGGGAACCGTGCATAACATTAGCTTGGGAACCGTGCATAACATTAGCTTGGTTTTGTTTACATCTAGTCCAGTGTTTTTTGTCCTGGCTTGCAAATAGCAAGGAGTTTAGGGTCGTCTGCTTCACAAAGCGGGCTTCCTAAAGACCAACGCCTGCAAGCGAAATATTTTTATAACGATTTGTCAGATTTTAGTCTCATAATGACATAGTTTGTGTCGAGTGGACTTAAGTCATATATTAGTCTCTTTATAAGACACAACGCACCCACAACAAATAATCTGTTGCCCCAACAGCTCTCCTAATAAAGAACTTTTCGTTATTTCGCCCGCTGCAAAAAGGAAACTAAAACAATTGTTACTAAAGCGATTCCTTTTTGCGGATAAAAATACTAAAAGCTTGTGCAATGTTTTAATTGAATTGCAGGGAACTTGGGGTGAAGATCCATATTTAGCTGGTGTATATGCTAGATCGTTCGTGAGTGGAATACAGGGAGATGAATCTTCAAGATACTTGATACTTAGTGCTAGCTGTAAACATTATACAGCATCTGGTGGTCCAGATAGTTATCCTCTAAACAGGATGAGCTTTGATGCCAAGGTAACGTCTTGACGAACACGTCTAATAATTCACTTTACAAGGTCTGTCCTAACAGAATGAGCTTTGATTCCAAGGTAACGTTTTGGAGGACACTTACAATAACTCAATATAAATACACAATGCGAGGACTTTCAGTTGTTGCAGAGAAAATTGTCTGCTTTTTGTCTAATCTTCCAAAATGTCGCCTTAAAGGTATAAAACATACATAACATATATTTTTAATAAGGTATCAGTAAGGGATCTGAGGACGACATTTTTACCTGGTTTTCGAGAATGTGTTAGAGGTGGAAGTTACAGTGTGTTATGTTCTTATAACAGGTGAAATAGCATTCTTTATATAAATGTCTAAAATATCATTCACTAACCATGTCTAAAATATCGTTCATTATATAAATGTCTAAAATATCATTCCTTATGACTGTCTAATAAAATATCGTTCATTATGCAAATGTCTAAACTGTCGTAATTTATCTTTATGACTGTCTAAAATATCATTTTTTGTATAAATGTCGAGAAATAGCATTCTTTATATAGATTTCTAAAAATTCATTCTTTGAATCAATGGCTGCAATATCCTCCTTTATATACATGACTGGGATAGAATAGCATTCGAAACATAAATGTCTAGAAAATCATTCTTTCTCCATATTTTTTAACATTTCCCCCGTCTTTATTAGCCCATTCGGAACAGAGCAGTAGGACGTTAAACCCAATTCATTTCATTTCATCCGTCTAATACAGAATAAATGGTATACCCGGCTGTGCTAACAACTTTACATTACAACAGATATTGAGGAAAGAATGGGGATTTAATGGTTATGTTATAAGTGATGTGGGTGCTATGGAAGGAATGATAACTGGTCATCATTATTATAAAGATTTTGTGGAAGTAGCTGCTGGGGGATTGAGCAGTGGTTGCAATATTAATGCCGCTCAAACGGACAACAGATCACAGAATGCTTATTATTCGGCCCGTAAGTATTTATAACTGTTTATGGCCAATATTCAATTATTTTTTTAAGTCTGGTTTTATCTCTAAATCTTGTAGCAATAAAATATTTAATGTTTTAAAGTCCACTGGACACAAACTAGGTCATTTCGGGTCTACCATAATATGGTACAATTTTATTTCAATAATTCGCTAGCCCGTAAGGGTCTTTAGTCGTAGGAGGAAACCGAGGAACTTGGAAAAAAACTCACAAGGTTGGATAGGCGATCTTACTCCCATGTGTCACGCACAACCGGAGAATCGAAATCAGTTGATTCAATTACAGACATTATGATACAGCGCGCCCACACTAACCATTCAGCAATCATACTCCCCTGCACACCACCAAGCAACCCTCCAGCAACCATTAATCTTATACTCGATTAATTATGAACTTGATATTAAACTGAAATCTCAAATAACGTTATTCCGTAAGGAAATTGACTAAACCGCTTGACTCAAGCTCGAATTCAATCTGTAAGTGTTTTAGCCGCAAAATCAATCCGTTTATACATCGAAGGTGTTAGACACCTACAACCACATTTAGCATCATAGAAATCTATACCAACATGAAGGTGTCGGACCGGGGTACAAAGATATCTGGCTTCCAGTTTAGTATTACAAGATGGTATACGACCGAAGACACGGGACCATCACAGCAGCAATGCGAAAATCAAGCTGTGTAGTATTTTCACAAATGTATATTGTTTTCTTTTCCGTTTGTTCAGTCCAAGCAATTGAGGAAGGCAAGCTATCAGCATCTGTAATGCGTGAACTGAGTCGGCCATTGTGGTATACGAGATTGAGACTGGGTGAATTCGACCCTCCTTCTATGGTACCTTATAGAAATTTAGATCTGTCCATCATTCAGAGCCCAGAACACAGAGCTCTGTCTGTAGAAGCAGCTATGAAGACGTTTGTGTTATTGAAGAATCTCAACCATGTTCTCCCGTTAAAGAAAACTAAATACAACAATATAGCCGTAAGTAATTAAAATCAAATACTATTATCCATCCTCGGTATCCACAGTGGTCTTATTCCGTCCTACTCCACTATTTTCTTGCACATGGTACCATTTTTGTGAGGATGGGTGTTTGCTAGCTAAGTGGCAATTTGATTAACCCATAGATCCTATTTCGTTTTGTTTTTTATAGTTCAAAATTGCGTTTCACTTTTCTTTACTGCACTAAGATCGGGAAGAATTGTTATATAACCCATGTTCTGGTGATGTGAGGGATTAGTCGGTGAGTTCGTGGCGTGCGGAACTGTGGATATCCCACTGATTGGTAAATCAAAAGGGGCTCTTATGATCCCTGGCGCGATCAGATCTTTATGTAATGGAGACCAGAGAGAGAGAGAGAAAGCTAAATGGGGTTTAACGTCCACTCACTAGGTCATTTCGGGACGAACTAATGGAAGCCATCGAAAGTATAAAGGAACGAAACGAAATATAATCATGTTTTAAATCAGATTAGATAAGTGGAATAATGTTTCCCATCGTTTAACTCCGGCTATGAATAACGCAAGAATATTTTCCTATAGATTGTTGGTCCAATGACAAATAATCCTGAAGCACAAACAGGCAACTACTCACCGGATATTATGTTAGACTATACAACTACACCATTAGATGGATTGAGTCAACTAGGAGATGATGTTAAGTCTACACCAGGATGTCTCGGAGATAATAACTGTACCCAATATGATCCTGTAGCTGTTAAAGCCGTGGTAACAGATGTCGATATAGTCTTCGTATGTCTTGGACTTGGTAATGTGTTTTTCTTGTTCGGTATTTTTATTACCAAAAATATAGGCGGACAACTCTGTCGTTTAGCTTAGATACCCCAGTGCAAAAGGTTTATAGCTCTGAAAAACGTGGGATTGTATATAATACTCAGTTACGCCCAATTACGGATATGGAGTCAAAGGTGAATCAAATTGTAAAGACGTTCAGGCAGTGTAATTTATTATATGACAAAATACTAATGAAATTTTAAAAATACGTTATCGCTGCTATTTTGGCTATACTTTATACCACAAACTGCCAAAAAAACTCAGAAAAATACCGAAAACTACAGAAGATCCGAAAACCCTAAAAACACGGAAAAGATTTCGTGTGTCTAATAGAAAGATCTTTAAAAATGCATCCGCGTATGACTGTCATTACTGAATCATTAGTGTAGAACTTGTTTTAAAAGGGCTTTCTTGTTACCCATTTCTGGTAGACGAAGTTTAATGCATATCTCCATCTATTATTTGTAGGTAATGATGTTGAAATGGAAGACAGAGATAGACAGAATATTTCTCTACCAGGACATCAGTTGGATATATTAAAAGATGCTGTTGCCAATAGTAGGTTTATCTTAATATAATTTCAGTTAGAGCCATGTGCTATTTTGAGATATCAATGGTTAGGAACTGTGGGTATTTCAAGGCTGAATACAAATTTTAGATGAAATCGCTCAAAAATATCTTATTATATTATTTTGAATTGAAATAAAATGGGACTCGACGTCCTACTGTTTGCCCCGACTGGTAATGCATTGTATCGACATACACTGGCTCGCTGACTTGGAGGTCGCGGTGCTGGCCGAGAAAGTGCATCGAGATTTTTCGGTGTGGCTTCTCCTTGTCAGTTATGCAGTGGTGCAGGAGAAACCATGTTCACATCGGCGAGCACGTAAATGATCCCTTGGCAGTTGGAATTCGGTATAAGAGTAGGCTGTATCATCGCTGCCTGGGCAAAATTTTCCTCTTAGCAAACTATGGCAAATGCCCGTATTCAGTAGCCTAGTCGGAGCAGGACAGTAGGACGTCATTCTAGCCATTTCATTTTATTTAATGTAAAAAAAATATGCAATTATTATCTGTTTTTGTAATCTAGGTCCGTCCAATGCTACCATCATATTGATTCTATTTAATGCTGGTGCCGTGGATATAAGATATGCTGTCAGTGAACAGAGGGTATCAGCTATACTAGAAGTCTTCTATCCATCACAAGCCACAGGAACTGCTCTCAGAAAGGTTCTAACTATGGACGGTCCTAATTCCGTTCCTGCTGGTAGACTACCCTTTACATGGCCTGCAACAGATGATCAGGTATGACTTTTAAGCCAGACTGACACTTGCACGACTTTTGGCCACGATTTTGTCGTGCCCATCTGTGTCCACATTGACACGAACTGGCACGACGAGTTCACGTATAGTTTGCGCATTGTTTACGCACTCCCCACATTGGCACGATGAGTTTGCGCAAATCGGACGGTGTCGTGCCGTCTCGAGTCGTGCCAATGCGTGCCACGGAATCGTGAAAGTGTCAGCCTGGCTTTACTTTTTTCGATTTGTCTAGTCGTCTGTCAAATCAGGTGCCATTCCGTGGCAGGGCAATTTACCCTAAACCACCCAACACAACCCAATAGCACCACATACAACCGAATTGTTCTATTACAGATGTCCCCGATAGTAAACTATACCATGACAGGACGAGGATATCGTTATATAAACTACGAACTTCTATATCTATTTGATTTGCCTATAATAAAGTTCAATAGTTAATCTGTGTTTCATTTTGTATTACAGGTGCCCCCTATAATTAACTATACCATGGCAGGACGAGGCTATCGTTATATGAACTATGAACCTTTATATCCGTTTGGTTATGGTTTATCTTATACTAGTTTTACCTACTCTAATCTGCAACATAATAAAACACTGGAAGCTGGTAACAATCTACTAGGTACTGTTCAGGTCACCAATACTGGATCTGTTGATGCCGACGAGGTATTACTTTTGTTAGTTTTGAGAGAGGGAGAGAGGAGGGAGAGAGAGAGAGAGAGGGAGAGAGAGAGAAGGGGTGGAACGAGGTTTAATGTTCATTCGACACAAATTATGTCATTTCGGGACTCTGCGCTTGTACCTGACAAGGTGTACGGTCGAGTCTCCAATCTTGTTGGTTTTCTCCGGTTCCCCTGGTTTCCTTCCATACGAGCACGCGAATTGATAAAATACGTTAGTCCCGAAATTACCTATTCCACGTGGCTCTTTTGAATATGATAGCAGAACAGGCGGACATTAAACCCAATTGCATTGTTATTTTCAGGTTGTGCAAGTTTATATATCATGGATATCACCGTCTGTACCAACACAGCAACTACAACTAGCTAATTTCACCCGTGTCTTTTTACCGTCTGGTAAAACAGTGACTATTACCTTTACTGTACAAGCCGAGAGCATGGCAGTCTGGGTGGACGAGACTACAGGATGGGAAGTACAACAAGGTACGAACGTGAACCTGGTGGAATCTTCCACATAGCATGGTATCAATTTTTTTTAAGTTGTGTCGTCAACAAGCTGAGGCCTAAGGCCTCGCGATTAAGGGGGTTCGGGCAATGGTCTGTACTATTTGTGATACCGCCGCAAGCATTTCTTACACCAGGACAACCAGGGGCGTTTTAAGGTTTATCATGGCGAAGGCTATTCAATTTTGAGGGCCCTCTTTCGCGGGGGGCGGGGGGTGTCTTAATTGATGATTTTTATGCCAATGCAATGACTGCATTCTCATTCAGTAATGGATTCGACAGTAACAGTGTATAGAAAACGATTGACTCGGACTCGGGGCCCTTTCCCTTGGCCAGAGGGGCCCTTTTGTCAGAAGTGGGGCCCTTTTGTCTGCCTTTAAGGCCCCCTAACTAGGGTACATTCTCATTTTTCTCATCGGTTTTAGCATTTTTGTTCCGTTTTATTTTTCAAATTTCTTTGATTTTTTTTCGAGAGGAGGCTGGCGCCCCCAGCGGCTCAGCTATAAAACGCCTTTGAGGACAACACGTCATTGCCCAGCTGTGGCTAAATCGCCATTTCCTCTGGCATGGTGGGCATAGGGAGGAAGCTCTACAAGTGGAATAGCCAAGGCCCTTTCATCATCTAAATCCTGCTCATGCTTGCTGTTTTAAATGCCAGTTCAAAAATAGAACAGCTAAGTTTATAACATTCATAGGTCATATGAAGAATCGTTTATGCTACCTGCTTTATGCTTTCCCGACACTTTCGATTCCTCGGTTGCACGTGGCAAGGAGTAAGGTCGCCGGTCCAAACTCAGGGGTTTTCTCCACGTCCTCCAATTCCCCTCCACTGCTAAAGATCCCTACACACAAGCGGACAACGTATGTCGTTTGGATGCGACGAAAACGTCCCATGTGCATATATAAAATCCACTGCCAGTTATAATTCGATGTAAGAATGACCGTAGCGCCGGTGTCCGGGCAAAATTTCCCTCGGCACTCTACACGACGTATGCCCGTTTTTATAAGCACAGTCGGAACAGATTAGCAGGACATACAAAACAATGTTAACAAAACCAGGAAGGAAACGAATTGTTAAAATAAAAGAATTTATTTCAATATCTACAAAACAATATCTAAATATTATATTGCAAATATACAAAATCATTTTATAAAAATGGAATACGTAAATTTATAGGTTTATTTTAAAGACAAAAAAAGGAATGTACTTCCTGAATAAATAATAAATTGTCTATCAATGGATATAATTGATTAAGATAGACATTAACCCTACGCTATATAAAATTTACATATTATATACCGGTAAGTTTATTTTCCCATTCGGTTAGTTTATTTACGGCTATGTTTGTTTTTTTTTCATTTCTTGAATCAAACATGCGGGGGTCTTATTCATGGAAACTGAAACAAAACTATTCTAAGAATACTGACGATTCATTGACTAAGCATTGAGAATACTGATGGTTTATTGGCTTACCACTATAATATTAGACGAAACCAGCCTTTTCATTGGCTTAGCCTAAAATCATAGCTCAATTTTTAGCTCTTGGCAAATGACAACGCCATATTCTTAAAGAAGTTTTGTTAACGTTTATTGAATAAGGCCCCAGATCAATTACTATAGGTTTTAATCATTTCAGACAAATTCACCGTGGACTTGATTTCACTTGATAAATAAATAGGCAGGGCAAGTAAAAAGCTTCAAAACTTAAAAATTTAGAACTAAAAACCTTTGAACCGCGCAACCAAGTACGTTTAGGTAATAAATTAGTCTTTTTGCAGAAGCCAAATGTTAACAGGTTGGGATTGGTTAGTGAAAACCAGGGGCCTATTTCACAAAATTTTAACTAAGATAAGATCTGAATTTTAGTTATTTGATTGGACAATATTATATTGATTTTAGTTCTTAGCCAATCAAAATTGAAGTATCTGCTAAAATTTGGATTTTATCTTTAGTTAAAATTTCGTGAAACAGGGCCCTGGTACAATAATCACACGGGCACTTGAAGGGAATAACATATCTTACATTATCTTGTCTAGCATGCTACAATAGTGTCCCTCTCTAGACAAGATAATATAAGAAATTTAAATCCCATCAAGTGCCCCATTTGATTATTGTGCCTGGTTTTCAATATCTTCAATATGTTTTATACATAATGCACGTATATAAAAACCACATATCTTTAAAACAACATTTCTTATTTCTAATTGATAAATATACAAAGAAACTACATAGACATATAAAAAGTTTATAATCCGTTACAATTTTTTTTTTTTTTTTTGTAATTTACTATTTAAACGGTAACTTGTTGTATTTACCAGTGTAAGGTCGTTTTGATTGTTTGGTTGTTGGAGGACGTGGATCATACATTCTTGGTAACGTGTGTGTTGCTTTCATAGGACCTGGTAAAGCTTGTGTTGCTTGTATAGGACTTGATAAAGCTTGTGTTACTTTCATAGGACTTGGTAAAGCGGGTAGTTTTATTTTCTCTGTAAACTTAATATCCCCTTTAGTAGTATCTGTAGGTTTAGCGGATTTTACCTTTGACAAGGTCTGTTTTTTATTTGATGATGATTTCTTGATGATGGGAATGTTTGAACAGGTGTCACCAACGGTAGTTTGTCCTTTAGCAGCATCTTTAGGTTTGATGGATTTTATCTTTGGCAGGGTCTGTTTATTATTTTTAGATGCTGACTTGACATTTGGACAGCCAGGATAGGTATTTTCAGTAGTAGTTTGTTCTTTTAGTTGAGGAAGCAATGTAACTAATCTCGATTTATTTTTGTTTTCTTTGGAAGAAAACTTTGGTGTATGGGCAGTGTAAGATCCGATGGATTTGATCGTTACCTTAGTGAAAGCATAATGACTGTTTATTTTAGATGTTCCGTCATTTGAAGAAGATCTTTGTTTTGTTTTTTTACTGTCTTGGTTCTGGGGAGTGAATGGAATGTTGGAAATTCTGTTTATTGGTGGCAGTGTTTTATATTTTCCTAGACTATATTTTGTATTTTCAATTATCGATGGAGTATTATTAATGGTATTTCTCCCTTCCAAGACGTGGTCATCTTCTGGTGTATCTTCAATGAAGTTCCCTAGTTTTTCTATCTCATCTAACATTGGCGTCTGTTTGTTATATTTCCATATACTGTCTTCACAATGCAATGAATCCTTTATTGATGGTATGTTATAAATGGCTGCTTCATATTCTGCTTTATCTTCAAGATAACACTTTAATTTTTCAACCTCATTTAAAATTCGTTTAACATCCTTACCTAGTGCGTCGATGTCAAGGCGGACGCTGCGAGGCGATATCATCTCGTATGTTCTTTGAGCTTCTTTTTCAGTATTGGCATTCGCTTCTGTAAGAGTATTGAGCTGGCTACGGGGCGATATAATCTCACATGTTCTCTGAGCTTCTGTTCCAGTATTGACCTTCGCTTCTTCAAGAGTAGTGTCATTCTTGGCAACTATTTTCTGTTCTTGTTTCATATAACCTGGTTTTAAGATTTTACAAGTCAAATATCCATCCGTGAGGTTATATGACTGGGTTTCCTTGGCTATAGTATCATATGCAGAATTTGTTTCCATGTTACTGGCACGCCTTTTAGTTTTGGTTTTATTCTTATTGACTGTGTCCAGTGTTTTAGGCTCGTTATCGTTGTGGTTGATGTCCGATGATTGAGGCTCATTATCTTTTCCGTAGATGTTTTGTGCAATGTCCAATTTTTTAGGCTCGGTATCTTTGCGCTTGTTATCTTTGTTGTTGTTGTTTTCTACCACGTCCAGTATTTTAGGCTCGATATCTTTCCTGCTGATCCTATCTACTGTGTCCAATGGTTTGTGTTCGCTATCTTTGCTGCTGATGCTATCTACTGTGTCCACTGATTTGTGCCCGCTATCTTTGATGCTGATGCTATGTTCTATATCCAATGGTTTGTACTCGCAATCTTTGCCGTTGGTGCTATGTTCTATGTCTAATGGTTTGTGCTCGTTATCTTTGCTGTTGATGTTTTCTATCATATCCAATATTTTAGGCACGTTATCATTGATGTTGATGTTATCAACGATGGCTTTATTGTCTTCTTCGCACAATGCGATACCTGGTTCCTCCCTGTTACATACCGAAAATTCTTTCAAATTGTCTGTATCATTTAGTATTCTCGTGTCATTTTGAACACCAGATCCGAGTCGTGTTATGACTTCCAGTCGTGCATCTACCTGGGCCTTTACATCAGGATCTAACAATTGACCTCCACCATGTTCCTTTGTCCCAAAACAAAACTTAACCACTTTCTCTGTCTTCAGATCTTGAACTTTATATTTGGAACATTCCAAGAATTTCCCGATGAATTCATCTTCCTTATCCGATGTCTCTGCTCTACCTTGTAGAATTCCATATCTCTTTATGCAATCATCGTATTTTGAACGGAGGTTTGTGTTGTCCCTGGAAGATTGAACGACGAGGTATTATTAAAACTACTATGAAATATTAGTGGGGGGACGTTTTACTTATTATGGAATTCTTTAAGTTCCTTTATTTTAAAATAAAGGAAACTAGGCCATATATTTCGGAACTAACACGTGATTCCACTTTATTTTATTGGCCTTTAACAGTGTGCGTGTGTGTATGTGTGTGTGGAGCGGGGGGGGGGGGAGATTAGAAGCACATACTAAAATTAAAGGAATTCTATTTCGACTTTTGATTTATTATAGATACAAGTTGAGTGGCGGGGGAAGGGGGCGGGGGGGGGGTAATTAAATAAAATTATTTACCTGTAAAGATGCTGGTTTTTGAAACGTAAATCAACAATAGTTGAATGAAGTGTATGGATATAATTTCTAATATCCCGTCTGACTCCCTTCATTGATGGTTCTGAAAGTGTAATATTGAAATAATTATAAAATACGAAATATACTTTAATCGGTTTCATGAAGTGGTAGAACAAGTACCCTAATATCTCTCAATGATAGAACAAATACCGCGATACATCTCAATGATTGAACAAATACTCTAATAACTCAAAACGTTAGTACAAATATCTCAATACCTCCCAATGATAGAACAAAACCATAATGTGTCTCAAGGATAGAACTAATTAGAAATTACCTGAAGGATTGTCAAGATTAGTTCCTGACTTCAGCGCATTTTGAGTGTTTATCTCGTCCATTTCTGATTCCGAACCTGTAAATACAAAAATAAAAGGTACTTTGATTAAAATGAAAATGGTGACATAATGTCTCTCAATAATAGAACAAAAGTAATACCCTAATATCTGTCGATAGAACAAATACTCTAATATCTCTCAATTATAGAACAAATACTCTAATATCTGTCGATGATAGATCATTATCTCTCAACGATAGAACAGATACCCTAAAATCTCTCACGATAGAATGCCCAAATATCTCTACCTGAACAATTACCCCTATATCTCTCTCGTAATAATAAAACAATATCTCATTGATAGAACAAATCCCAAAAATGGCCCCAAATGACGGAACAAAAATCCTTATATCTCTCTCAGTGATGTAACAAATTTATAAATATAAGATATATACAGTAGAAATTACCAGAAATATTGTCCATTCTCATTCCTGACTTCAGGGTAGTTTCGGCGCATTTCCAGTCCATTTTGAATTCAACCCCAGACTTCGGCCCTGACCCGGAATCCGAATAAAGTACATCCTGTAATCCTTCCTTTGAAATTGGTTCGGGAAGTCCTGTAATAACAGAAAGTAAACGTACTTTGATTAAATCAAAATGGTGACATGAGCGATGTTTGGTTTCCTCTTCTCGGATGAGTAATTAATTATCTAAAGCGGGGGGGGGGGTGTAACTTAGAAATAATCTTACCGCTAATATTAATGGTCTAGGAAATAGACTAACCGAGGAATTGGTATTTGGTATAAGAGCTGGGTAGTGGATAAGATGTAAATGATTTTAAAAACTTACCGGTAATTGGTCTAGGAGCTGGATAAGGAGTATCCTCGTCGTCTTCTCCAAGAGATGTCATAGCTTTGTGTCCTCCCAATACCCTCTGCTTAACACTCCGCCAAGAATCTCTTCTGAAATTTTGAAATATAATCACTTATAAAATATCTATTAATCTGTATTTTCAACACTTATAAAATACTTCTTAATTTTTATTTCCGAATGTCTTCGCTTGAGCTTGTTCATATTTGTGGATCTGCTTGTCTTGGCCCGGGGGGAATAAGCATAGTTAGAAATATAAATACCGAACAAATGAATATTTACGATTACTACAAAGGTATTATTAAATACATGATGACCGCGTCACGTGAGATCACAAGACAAACATGTGGAGAAGACATAAAATATTCATTGCAAATAATAAAGAACTAACGCATTATCAAATCAAGTGAGCGTTCATTGCTATACACAGTCTGTTGTACAGGCTTCTCTAAAATGAAAACAAACTTAAGGAATAATTCCTAGATAAATGGGGAATAAATACCCAAACTTTATATCTAGCGTGTTTTATGTTTGACCATATTGAGTCTATTTCTATATTTATGTAAGGTTAGTGTTGACATTCAGTAAAAATCTAAACACCACATTTTAGAGAATAAAAAGAACGTTTCATTTTCACTTACCTTGATTCCATAGTTATAGCAAAGCTGATAAAATCTTTGAAAAATAACAACTTTGATGCAGAAATAGCAAAATAACGTCTTCCTAATTCTGATACTCGTAAAGTTATGATAGAACAATAGATATAACGTCATATTAATTGTGACGTCACAATGGCCCGTTAACATTATCTTGTATTTCTGTCTAACGCTGTTTATTTATGAAATATATAGCTAATATAGATTAAAAATATATAAACATGGGATTTGAAAACAAGGCGGTGTGTGAATACGGGACTAAATTATGGTTTAATTTTATTTCGATAATTCGCTTGCGCGTAGGGGTCTTTAGCAGTGGGAGAAAACTGGAGGACACGGAGAAAACCAACGAGATTGGACAGGCGACCCTACGTATAACCGGATATTCGAAACCACGCTTTATGATACATGCTAACCGTTCAAATATTATTTTTCGTCACTCAATAATCATTAAGCTCATTTGGGGTTTTTTCATGATTAGAATTAATTATATATTTTCTGAGTATTTCTATAATGTTTATTACAAAACATCGAAGAGTTATAGACATTAAAAAGAGCAATATTTGAAATTCTAAAATCCAATTTTATTCATCGGCTGACTTACTTTTAAGTCCATTATTGATAATACGTTTTTAACGATTAAGATTTTAATCTTAATCGTTATATACTTTTTGGATATTTCTATTGTGTTTTTTTAAGAAAAACATTTACGATTAACAACATTTTGCACACAGGCAGCTACATGTAGCTAGATCTAAAATAGATCTCTGCCCTGAATGGCCACCATATCTAAAAATTAGTATTTGACTTTGTTATGCGGTTCAACTCCGTTTGACACCTGTCATAAACACAAAGACTTTCTATTTTAATAAATTGAAGCGAAATAAAGACTTCTCAAAATTCGCGAATTATACTTAATCTTTTGGACTAAAATCGTTGATTTAGGAATTAAAATGTCAGTCAACTAGCTTAGTGTCTGTTTTCAAGCGGAGACGGTGCAAGTTTAGTATGGATTAATAACATACATTCCAGCGTTATGGTTTGTTTAACGAGTAGTAATTAGGCTTGTAATTTTAGCTTTGTCAGTCGTGTAATATAAGGTGGACCTGGCAAGAGCAGTGTCTAGTCGTTTGGATGGCTCAACAACAAACCGAGGTCCCATCCACACATGGACGTAAACGTAGAAGAACACTAAGACTTGACAGATGTTGGAGCACCACTTTCCAGAAAAAAATAACCCATTACACACTGAATAAGCCCAATTGGTGTAGAAAAATGGGACTTTAAACTTTTAAACCCTCTTCCATTTTATTTCATTTTGTATTTTCAGGTAAACTCAACTTGTATGTCGGGGGCCAACAGCCATACCAAAAGATGAATATTGGATCAAATGTTTTACCAAGTCAATTCCAAGTTATAGGGTCGAGGAATTTAGGACAATATTAATTATTTTAAAGATACAATTTATTGTTATGTTAACTACCAGTGCTTTGTTCTTTAACTACCGGTGCTTTGTTCTTTAAAAATAAAAACATATATTGAATCTGAAGGTAATTCACCAGTCATTCATGGAGTTATCGTTCTTGATGGGGGTGTTGAAGGGATGGGAGCGACCACCCGACACAAACCTGTGAATGGAACTAGCATATGGTACAATTTTATTTCAATATATCGCTCACGCGTAGAGGTCTTTACAACGCGCACACGCTGATAAATCGGCCATCTTAACCCTCAGGTCTAAAATGACGTATCCGGACTTTAAATACAGTCAAAAGGCCTACTATACGTGAGTCAATATTTGCTTGGTTGATAAAACAATTGTTGATCAATAGCCTACTTGTGTTTGTCAAGTTGTCCTGGAAGATCATTAAGACTTTAATCTATATTACTCCAGCATGCCTGCAAGCTATAACTGATCAAATTGATAATAAAAAAAGATCCATGGAATATTATATTGGATTATTTTTGACAGGTAAACAATTAAGATTGAGCTTCCTGGATTGTCTCAGACATTGATCAATATGTGATTGCACCAAAAACACAAAACAAAATAAGGGTAGAGAGAGAAGTGGGGTTTACCGTCAACTCGACACAAACCAGGTTATTTCGGGACTTACACGGTAGATTTTTATTTTAATTATTCGCTTGCTCGTAGGGGTCTTTAGCAGTGGGGGGAACCGAAGGACTCGTAGAAAACTCACGAGGTTGGACAGGCCATCCTATTCCTTGTTATTGACAACCGGGGAATCGAAACCACGCCAGTTGACTCAATGACAGACCTTGTGATACAGCGCGCACGTGATAATCATTCGGTCATCCAACCCCCCACGAAATAAGGGGCGTGCTCAGGAATTTGGGGATTCAAGGTGGAGACCGTGTCAAGTTTGGTGTAACGCCTGAGGGATTAACACACGACACAGTTATTTTGAATACAAGGTGCTTGAAAGATTTATTTTTGAAGATGATCACATCAGAAGCTCTTGGACTATGATTTTGCTAATTTAGGTGCATGCATGTATTATGATATCAGTGGAATGAATCCTAATCTGATTACAATACAGATCTATGACCGGTGGTAGTGGAAGATCGCGCAGGAGGTCATACGAGCGACTTTTGACCCTATGACGTCAGACATTTGATTAACCAATCAGTGTTGATACGCCAAAAAACTCAGCATAACAAAATGAAATGGGATTTAACGTCCCACTGTTCTGCTTCGAGCTGGGCGAATGAAGACGGACATGCGTCATACAGTGTGCTATGAGGGATAGCGACACTCGCCGTAACAGACCGTTTCATTTGCAAAACCCTCACAGCATCCAGAACGCGGATTAAAAAACAGCTCCTCTAGATCGATCCTGTTATAGTACAGACAAATAAAGACACATTTTGAAATCTAAAAAACGAAACGAAAAAGGCTCTGTTAACCAGATTGAGTGCGTCCAAAACAACAGCAATCCTTCGTACCTCTGTTTGTTCGATGTTGTTTCGATGAACTTTGGGAGAACAAAATATGCTCTGCGCAAGCAACCCTTGGACACGCGCCTGAAAATATAAAATACCAGGTGATCGAAGTGGAATATAGGTTTGTGTTATTAACTTTGACACAATTCGTTTAAAGAAAAAGAACATCTATTTCAAAATTCAATTTAATATATCTATTGATCTAGATGGCGTTTATTAATTGGTCGAAATGGAATGTATCAAAATTCGATTTTATGTATTTACTTATCTAATTTTAGGAGGACAGGGGATGCCCTGGAGATTGATAAATGCGCTGAAGAATATCAGTTAGTAATTGTCCTGTGTATATATGGGTCATAAGATATTTATATCTGGTAACTATCATCAAAAACAATAAACACACAATTAAAATATCAAAAACACAGAGAAAGAGAGAGAGAGAGAGAGAGAGAGAGAGAGAGAGAAGGGGGAGGCTTAACATCCACACGACATAGAAGCATTTCGAGAGGAACACATCGTTTAATTTTTTTCAATAATTCGCTTGCCCGGAGAAAATCCACGAGGTTGGACAGGCGACCCTACTCCTTGTCACGTACAACTGTGGTATCGAAATCACGTCAGTTGACTCAATGACAGAAATTATATTACAGTGCGCATGTGCTAACCATACGGCCACCCACCCCACCTTACCCCACCCTTTAGGTCGGAGGGAACTAAGACGGTAATACATTGATTCACAAAAACATATCTGGGAGTGTGCCTTTAACGAGCAACCGACTGTTACGAACAGAAATATTACCCTCGAACAATTCAATTGTAACTCATCAGTCACTTCATACGTTCTTAATGTCAAGTATGATATATTTGAATCAAAAAATACACATTTTTTTATATCCTTTTTAAAAGAATATAGATTTATATTACATTAAAGTGATATTGTGCATTTTTTTAAAAATATTGTGTTTAGAATATGCTAACACATCGCTGTGAAATATTATGTTAAAATAAAGCCCTTAAATGTTTTAAAATATGTTATAATATTGCCTTAAAATATGTTAAAATATTGCCTTGAAATATGTTAGAATATCGCCTTAAAATATTTTTGAATTATGTTAAAAAAAGGGCCTCAAAATATTTTTAAAATATCGCCTCAAAATACTTTTAAAATATCGCCTCAAAATATTTTTAAAATATGTTACAATAAAGCCTTAAAATATTTTTAAAATATGTTAAAATACAGCCTTAAAATCTATGGCATATATACTTATTCCTAACTTGTTTAAAAATACTAATCCTATTAATCCTATAATTACGGAAGCGTAATAGGGCCACATATATTTTTTTATTCTATTTTCAATTTTTCAAGTTAGTAACTTGAATTTTCAAGTTAGTAACTTGAATTTTCAAGATACTAACTTGAATTTTCAAGATACTAACTTGAATTTTCAAGTTACTAACTTGAATTTTCAAGTTACTAACTTGAATTTTCAAGTTACTAACTTGAAAAATTGAAAATAGAAAAAAAAATATGTGGCCCTATATAATTCACTGGAGTCAGTTGATAAATTAATCATGTTCTTCTTGAAAATAACACATTGGCATCTGAAAATTCATGTACAAATATCGAAATGAACCAAGATCTTTTGGTTATAAACATACATTTCAGGTTTCATCAAAGTCGGTTGAAAACTGTGACCTCTACGGTGTTCACAAGCTAATGACATGATGTTTCATACAATCAGGAGCCATAATTCATGACGTTACAGTCCGAAGCATGACGGAACCGAGATCTCTTGTGGTGATAAACCTATATTTCAAGATTCGTTGAAACCGGATAAAAATTGTGACCCGTAGAGTGTTCACAAACAATTGTGGACGGACGGACGAACAGGGGCGACGACAATATACGTCCGCATGAAAATGTGGACGTATAAAAATGTAAAACAACACTTTTTATGAGAAAAGTGTAACGGTCGTGTGGAATTGGGTGGGCATATAGACACAAATCAAAATGACTGCTTTGCATCAAAGGCATGGAATAACAATGTGATCATATTAATTCATAATAAGGGATTTCTTTCTTTAAAAAAACCCAGTGGGTATGTACGCCTATGTAATTTGGAGACGATGATGGCATCCTTAACAGGAACCTAAAAACACCCTCCTGCCCAAATTCTTGTATCCACCCCTACAACCGAGACAACATCCCAGTTTTGCAGTTAAAAACAGACAGTTTCTAAGCGCCGTGAGCGTGTAGAAAATATTTGAGGTTGTTTAAATGCTAGAATGATTCCTGTGATTGAATAATGGTGATTTGACAACCTATTGAAGCAACTGATGTATAAATAATTATGTTCTGACTTTCTTGGAAGTTACGAAACTATCGCGTTGCGCATGGTTTAGGGAGGCTTGTGTGGTTGGTGGGGGGGGGGACTGGTGCGAATGGTCAACGCATCGAGTGGTGTGATTGCGATACCCTGCTTGTACGGGACAAGGACCAGGGTCGCTTATACAAACTCGTGGGTTTTATCCCTTTCGTCCGATTTTCTCCCACTGCCAGGGGCGTAGCCGTGAAATATATATGGGGGGGGGGGGGGTGTCGCAACTTGGGGGGAGGGGGGTACCCCCATAAATTTTGTTTAAAATCTCAGGCTTCTGTAAACATTGTTTGGCATAATTTATTGGGTTAAACTAAAATATCACACCAATACAACGTTTATCATGTATCAAACAGCGGCACCGGTCTTCAACGATATTCGAAGAAGCGTGGCTTACCCCCACCTAAGAAATTTTTGGAATATTGAACGGCTGCAAACACTTTTTCCTGCTATTTCGGCCCATGAACAAAGCAATTTCAAAGTTGTCTAATATAGCCTAATTAAGGTGGCTTGCAGACTCGAATTCCAATCAATCGTTTACACCCACAGCAACTTCAATTTGGTCCAATATAGCCTACATGGCTGCCCAGAATTCCAAACAACCAATCAATCGTCGCGGGCTATGGGAGTCTCACCGTCCCGGAGAAAATTTTGAAAATTTAACCACCGCAAATGCGTTTTCTGCTATTCTACCCTGTGTCCAAAAGTATCCAATGGTTCTGTAACCGAAATCCCACTCTGAATTCCATCCAATCACACTGTTGCAGTTGCATTCACAAAGTAGAGTGGCCCCAGACAAAATGTTTTAATTAATAGTCAACTCAGTACAAATTCGTGGTATTCAATTAAAAGAAAAGTGAAATTAGTGTTTTATTAGGACTCGATGACAGCTAGGGAAGCAAAACTAGAAATGACCAAAGCAGGTTTACGGGCTGCGGCCAGTTTTCTTCACGGGGCGAAGAAGCGGGACTGACCTTGTATGGACTCACCAAGAAAATTTTGGAATATTTGATGGCCGCAAACGCGTTTTACTCCTATTCCAGTCCTAATATTAGTGTTTTATGAGATTTTGGGCACTTTACTTTGCCAATTTTTTTATTTTTTTTTTTGGGGGGGGGGGGGGTCCAAGTATATTCACCCACCCACCCCCCCCCCCCCCGGAAAACAATTGGGGGGTGGGGTCCGACCCCCCCCCCGGACCACCCCATGTGTGACGCCCATGCCCACTGCTAATTTGCCTTACGCGTAAGCTTGACATCATCTCCGTCTTGGACGCCCTGCTGCTCAAATTCCAGAACACGCTCATGAATATTAAATGATAGCATGTGCAACGTGTTCATCAGAACAACAACGAGTGTCACATAGGACAGCTATAGGTTTGTTATTACCGATTTTAATGCACCAACAAAACTCCCAAGATATCACTGCCGGGGACATAATCAATTATTGACGCAATTTATATCACGGTTAACAAATTTTCTTGTATGCATGTTTTGTGAACGGATTTAATGTTTTTATAATTCTTTTGTTTATAATGGATCGATATATATGCTTTGTTTGTGTTTACGAAATAAATCCAAATATATTACGCATAAAATCCTAATAGATAATGAAAGACAGAATAGATCCATAAAAACAAAAGCAAAATCAAGTTAACAGTAAGTGGACTTCCTTCATATTACCAATATGCATATACCCTTCAATTACCGATATGCATTTACACTTCAAAATATTACCAATAGCCACTGCCCCTAAAGATATTATAAAAAGGCATTTACCCAAATATATTACCAAAAAGCATTTACCCGAAATATATTACATAAAAAGGATTTAAAATATGTAGTTCATGTAGATATGCATTTGCCCTAAAAATATCACCAATAGGCATTTATCCTAAAATTATTACCATTAGACGTTTACCATAAAATATTACCAATAGGAATTTACCATAAAATATTACCAATAGGAATTTACCATAAATATAACCAATAGGAATTGACCATAAATATAACCAATAGGAATTGACCATAAATATAACCAATAGCAATTTACTACAAAATATAACCAATAGGAATTTACCATAAATGTTTTACCAATACCCATTTACCCTAGTAATATTAACAATTACCAATGTGAATTTACCATAAAATATATCACCAATAGACATTTACCCTTAAAATATTACAAATATACATATTTAATTTTACTCTAAAAATGTCATCGAAAGGCATTTGCCCTAACAATATTACCTATATGCATTTACCTTAAAACATATAATCAATAGGCATGTGCCCCAAATATATTACGAATATATATTTACCCTAAAAATATTACCAGTGCAACAGTAGACATTTACCATAATATATATTATCCATATATAGTAGTAGTATCAAGTGTCCTTCATTCGTCCAAGGACAGCTGTCTAGTCGTTCGGACGGGACGAATAGACAGCGGTCTTGTGTACACAATGGTGGGTACGTAAAATATCCATTGGCAGTTAGAATTCTATATAAGAGTCGGCTGTAGCGCCGCTGCCCGGGCAAAATTTCCCTAATAGCACACTGTATGGCGTATGCCCATCTTCAGTACCCCATTTCATTTCATTTCCTTCACAAAGAATAGACTGTTTTGTGCGATAAAAAAAACCAGCAGAATTATAATTTCTTCATTTGTCTACGATACGAAAAAGAACGTGATGTTAAGACAAAAGAAAGCAAAAAAAAATTAGCCAGACTTGATCGATTTAAAAACTGTTGGATTTTAAAGTTTAGGAAAAAAGTAGTGTTCATGGTGTATTATGTATTTTCTTAAAGTCTATTATGGAGAGAGAGAGGATAATGAGTTTCAAGATCCACACGACATAGATTATGTCATTTCGGCACAAATATAGGGTTCAATTTTATTTCGATAATTCGCTTGCGCATATGGGGTCTTTAGCAGCGTGAGGTAATCGGAAGACCTACAGAAAACCCATTATGTTGGACAGGCGACCCCACTCCTCGTCACGTACCGGAGAATCGAAACCAGGCCAGTTGACCCAATATCCCTGCAAATCTCCGAAGTTTTTCTTATGCCAACTTTAACGTCTCTGATTAACACCGGATTAACCATGGTGGCGGCCCTGGGGCCTGGAACATGTGGGTCCCCTGATCACCGACCGCGGAGCTGTGGCCGACGAAGCCTGTCACCGCGAGCGGTGAAGGCGCGAAGGCCCGCAAGAAGGGTCGGGGGAGGGGGGGTTCTGCACGCAAGAAATTTTTCAGAAATTGGAGGCCGGAAACTTGATTTCCTGGCATTTCAGGCATTTTTGCCGGAACCATTAAGCAGTCCCCCCCAGAAAAAAAAAACAAATTTCTGCCTCAAAATTAGCGCATTCTGGCGTTATTTCAGTGGACCAATCCATGCGAGTGCTAGAGCTATGAACTGATGGCATTTCTAGAGGAGGGGGTCCGTTAAATCCGCCACTGTAAGTGAACGGAGCTACATCAAACCTAATTTTGAAGTCGCTCAGTGATAAATAACGGGATCACTTGATTCGGAATCGTATTATATCCCCCACGATGATTTGATGAATGGAGGCAATCTGTTTCATAGAGAATTACTTACTAATTATCTCTGTCACAGATGACTGTCTTAAACACGTGCAATGACATCACGCAGCGTTAACCATTGGCTCAATGGCGCGTGCTTTGTTTACATAAGACGTAACTACTCCTGGTAAAATGATGCCTTTTACTCATTTTAATACCCAATAACACTAAATAAGAAATATTCTTTAACTACAAATACTTCAAAAGTCTTAACTTATTTTTCTAGTACATACAAAAAATGTTTTAGAATTTAATATGACGGAAGAAAAAAGTTAATATGGGGTACTAATTAAGTCGCGTCGATGTCATCCGTGTCAGTGATTGGAGCGGCCTCTAGCGAATATTCACTGCTGATCGGTGTGGAATGGAGGCCGTAACGTTACGACCAAGCCGGACTCGATTTTTGACGAACGTCTAACACTGTGTAAGTACCAAATGGTAATACGAGATTTAATCAAGAAATCTCTATATTTGCATCTCAACAAATTCAGCTTAAACCCACAACAAATATCAACAACAACAACTACAATCGTACGTCAATCTGAGGCAAAATTCGCCCGACTCGAAATGATGGGGACGGGTAATTTGTTCGCGTTATAGGATAATTCGAGTTAGACGATGTTCGGTCCAACATCTTCGGAGATTTCACGACAATAAAAGACCATGTGTTACACGCGTAGATAACTCTAGCAATTCTTCAGTTAAGCAATGTTCTCTTCTAAAATTTGGATTATGGAATGCCCAATCTGCCAAAAATAAAACTACACAAATCAATGAATTAATTTCTGAATCAGAATTTGATGTTCTTTTCCTTACTGAAACTTGGCTGCGACCAGATGGTGACGATTCTAAAATTGCAGAAATTACCCCACCGGGTTATGCTTTACAGCATATTCCCAGGTCAAGTGGAATAGGAGGGGGGATAGCTATGATTTTTAGAGATAGTCTGACATTACAATGCTTTAAGCCTCCTTTAGCTTTCAGTTCATTCGAGTTGCTCGGAACAGTAATAAGTGCTGGTGGAAAGTCCTTAAGGGTTGTTTGTATTTACAAACCACCTCCGTCAAAGAAAAATAAAACAACAGATAATTTATTTACTGATGAATTTTCGGCTCTGGTGGATTTCTTGGATGAGAAACGGGAATCCACAATAATCATTGGAGATTTTAATGTACATTTTGATGTTCATAATAACAGTCTCACCAAGAAAATATGTCTCATCTTAAATAACCATGATCTAAAACAGCATGTTTTACAGCCTACACATAAATCTGGTCATATTATTGACTGGGTTGTCACCAGAGAAGATTTTCTTATCCAACAAATTGAAGTGTTGGATAAGCAAGTATCTGATCATTCAATGATATCCTTTCATCTCAACTTTTCTAAACCTGCACCACGTAAAAAGTTGATTCAGATTCGCAATGTAAAGGGGATCAACATTGCTGATTTCAAAGCAGACATCATTCAGTCAAATCTCATCAAGAATCCTCCGGATGACTTACATGAACTTGTTGATTTATTCAATGATACCCTGTCTAAATTATTAAACAAGCATGCGCCACTCACAACAAAATGTGTGCGAACCAAAAAGTCAGTCCCTTGGATAACAGCACGTGTACTTGACTCTCGTAAATGTAGACGTCGGGCAGAGAGAAAGTGGAGAAAGACAAAGCTTGAAATTGACCGTCAGCTGTTTAATGCAGCCCGGAATAACACAAACAATATCGTCAATAAATCAAAAGCTGTTTATTATAACAAACTTATTCAGGATAATGTGGATAATCCTAAAGCACTTTTTGGCACTTTGAATTCTTTACTTGGCAAGACGCATGATGTGGCCTATCCCAAAGACGATGATTTGAACAACGCAAACAACTTCAATACATTTTTCATTGACAAGATCAGCAAGATCCGCTCAGAATTTAATCCAGTACTTGATAACATTGTTGCTGATGATTACACAGGTGAAAACTTTGAATCTTTTGAACCAGTCAGTGAACATGATCTTAAATGTATTATTGAAAAGTCTAAACCCACGTCATGTGGTTTGGACCCCATTCCGACCAATCTTCTTCTTCAAGTTTTGGATGTTCTTCTTCCAGTAGTAACTGTAATTGTTAATACTAGCCTGAAGAATGGTACTGTACCTCAGGCTTTTAAGCATGCCATCATTAAACCTCTATTAAAGAAATCAACACTGGATACGGAAGTTCTAAAAAACTACCGACCCGTTTCCAATTTACCGTTTTTCTCCAAGATCCTTGAAAAGGTTGTAAAATTGCAACTTGTGAATTTCCTGGAAAGAGGCAATCTGTGGGATAAATTCCAATCGGCATACCGAGTAGCACATAGCACAGAAACTGCTCTCAACTGTGTATTAGAAGCAGCTAAGCGATCTATTGACAATGGTGACGTGTCAATGTTGGTGCTACTTGATCTATCAGCAGCCTTTGACACAATTGATCACAGTAAGCTTCTGCATCGTCTTGAGGCTGATTATGGAATCAGCTCAGTTGCCTTAAATTGGTTCTCATCATATTTGTCTGGAAGGTCACAAGCTGTAGTAATCAAAAACGCTGTCTCAAACTCAGTGACTCTAACATGTGGTGTGCCTCAAGGATCCGTCCTTGGGCCAATACTGTTTTGTCTCTACACAAAACCCCTTGTGGAGCTATTGAATCGACACCTGGTTTCCCATCACTGCTATGCTGATGACACCCAGCTCATCGACAGCTTCTCTCCATCACACACGTGTCAACTTTCTGCGTGCCATAAAATGGAAGAGTGTATCCGAGACATTCAACAATGGATGAATCAAAATATGCTGAAATTAAACACCGAAAAGACAGAGGCTATCCTGTGTGCGCCTCCTGGCCGACTGCAGAAATGTGCGATTACTTCTCTTAATGTCAACGATACAACTATCCCCTTCTCTTCATCTATAAAAAACCTTGGTATTCATCTGGACTCGTCTCTTACAATGGAACCCCACATCAGCTACTTATGCAAGGTTTCACACTATCACCTACGAAACATAGGATCGATAAGGCACCTTGTAACCAGGGATGCAGCCGCTACCCTTGTACGCTGTATGATTATGTCGAGGCTTGATTACGGAAATAGTTTGTTAGCAGGCATTTCAAAAGAACAGCTATATCGGCTTCAACAAATTCAGAACCGCTGTGCGAGAATCGTCACTAGGACTAAGCTGCGTTCTCACATATCTCCAGCTCTAAACTCTCTCCACTGGCTTAGAATTCAGGAACGGATCGAATTTAAAGTGCTCTCTTTAACGTTTCAAACGGTTTCAAAAATGGCTCCACCCTACCTACAGGATATTGTTCATCCATATGTTCCATCCAGGTTCCTTCGCTCCACTGATCAATGTCTGCTTGAGACGCCCAAATTCAAATTGAAAACATTTGGTGCAAGATCTTTTTCACATATCTCTGCAACGCTTTGGAATTCATTGCCCCTAAAAATAAAGTCTGCTGAAACATTAACTTCATTCAAATCAAACCTAAAGACCCATCTTTTCCAACGTTATGTTTGAATATGACATTATCATGTGCATTTTGTAGTGTTGTGTGTTTTGTGTGTAGTCAGCGCTTAGAGCATTTCCCTATTGTGACGTGGATTTTAGCGCTTTATAAGACTCCTTATTATTATTATTATAAAGCCACAAAAGCGTTTCTTTTTCAAATCATCAAGTTTCTAAGAAAGTAGCCAAGGTACACTCGCCTGCAAGATCCATCATTTACAGTTCGAGTTTAGTGATGTAAATAATAAGACTTCAATGAGGATTGTACCGGAAATTTGGTTTGAGCTATGCGATAATTCGGGTAGCAGTTTCCGAGTTATGCGATGTTTTATAAAAGGAAAACGATAGAAAATATTCGTTCAACGAATTTTGTTCGAGTTTTTTTTTTGGGGGGGGGTGTAATGTGGGGGGGCCTGGAGCCTGGGCCACACGGTGCCCCGTGGTTAATCCGGCGTTGTCTCTGATACTAATTTGTGGGACTGTGATTCCACTTGAATCCGGAAAAAGCAAGTACAAATATGTTTCAATTCCGTTCAGTATTTACGTACATATGATGAAAGGATCATTTTTCAACACGAATCTCTTCATCTATTAGAAGTTAAAGGGTGTGGGATGGCCTAGCTTGCGGCTATGGTTTCGAGCCTTGGTGTGAGCGTATGTAGCATGGAGATAAGGGGCGCCTTCTCAACCTGGTGGGTTTCCTCCGGGCACTCTGCTTTTTTCCCACTGCCAAAACCCACACGCGCAAGCGAATTATTGAAAAAAAATTAAACTATATGTTAGTCCCGAAATGACCTAGTTTCTCTCTCTATTAGAGGTTAACGCCCGCTACCACTGCCACTGGGGGTGGGGTAGAATTGGAGGCACACACAAGGGTCTTTCCTTGAATACCCGGTGTAAACCTATGAGGTTGAGTCCGAGAAGGCGCCCTATCGCTATGCCACATAAGCCAACACCAGGGATCGAACTCACCACTGTAAGCCAGAGGTGCCCGACCGGATTTAGCGTAAAGTGCGCCCCCCCCCCCACACGTATTTACTGCAACCAACGCTACCTATAACCCTCGATGAAATCTATTGAGAGAGAGAAATGGGATTTAACGTCCACTCGACACAAACTAGGTCATTTCGTAACTTTTACATATGCATTTAATTTTATTTCAAGAATGTGCTTACGCGTAGGGGTCTTTAGCGGTCGGATGACCCGGAGAAGGATCGCCTGTCCAACCTCTTGAGTTTTCCCGCCAGTGATAAAGCCTTCTACACGCATGCGAATCATTAGTATAAAATTGAATCTTATGTTAGTCCCAAAATGACCCCATATCGCTTTCATTTCCCATATAGATTTTTGTATGTTTTTTCGTGTTATTGTGCTGAATCGATATATACCAAATCAAGGACTAGAATTTGAATTTTTCAGCAGGAAAAAAAAGCTAAATGCGAATCTCAAGACTTTTGGCGTGAGACTGGAACGAAAGCTCATTGAAAATTTACATGATCCCCGTGTTGTTGTTTGTTTTAATTGACTTGTTTTATTGATCGAATGTTAGAAATATTTTAGAAATATTGAGCTGTTGTGGTTGTTCTTTAGCTTGTTAATCAAATAGTTCTTGGTTATGTGTCAACAATATAAAATTATAAAACTTGTTCACTGTTAATCGAAGTTCGATATAGCCCCAAGAGGTACAATATCAGAACCGGCGTCACAAATAAATTCCGTGTTCCTTGAATGGCAAGGAATGACAACGCTAAATCAAAGGGTTGCCATTGATCGCAGTGACAGTGGGGTAAAGAAATTAAATCTCTAGATCGGTTTCTGGATCGGTTCATTCTAGGCTTTGTTTCAACAAGAATGAAGACGGAGTTCACTTTTCTGTTCTTTGTACTTTTTTACGGTAAGAAATTTTTCTTTCTTAGATTTAATAATGATGTATCTATTTTGTCCTTGACGTCTTTTTTGTTAGTACATGTATTGCTAAAAGTTTATTGTGTGAAAAATGGCTTGGTTGGCCGAATGACTTAACGAGAGTGTTTGTGGTCATGGGGACTGGCATTGGATCAGAGAGAGAGAGAGATGGGGTTTAACGTCCACTCGACACAAACTAGGTCATTTTGAGACTAACATATGGTTTCATTTTATTTCAATAATTCACTTTAGCAGTGGGAGGAAACCGGAGTGCCCGGAGGAAACCCACAAGGTTGAGAAGGCGCCACTATCTCCATGCCACATACGCTCACACCAGGGCTCGAAACCACAGCCGCAAGCCAGAGGTGACCGACCAGCTAGAAGTCGAAGCGCAGCACTCTAGACCACTAGGCTATCCCACCCCCCTGGCATTGGATCAAGTAGTGTGGTTTTGATTCCTCGCTTGTACGTGACAAGGAGTAGGATAACCTGTTCAATCTCGTATGCCCCCCCTCCTTACTGCTATAAAGACCAATACATGCAAGCAGATTACCGAAATAAAATTGAATCAAAAGTTAGGAACGAAATGATCGACTTTGTGCCGAGTGGACGCTACCCCTCCCCACACCCTCGCACTGTCTCTTGAATTATTTAATATGCGTTCAGTCTGACTAAAATATAGATCTATACTTCGTTTCGTTTCTTTTTAAACTTTCGATGGTTTCAATTACATCCCGATCTGACCGGTTGTAGTCGGAGAGCACACAGCGGTCATACGAGCGGCTTATGACCCTATGACGACAGAAATTGATTAATCAATCAGCGCTGACCTTTCTAGTGGTTTTACCCACATTTCGGCGCACAGCACGTTAAGAACTCGCCGTCACAGGTCGTTTCATTGGCTAATTCCCCACAACAATCAGGAAGCGGGTTTATGACACATTTTCCAGACTTTCCAGACAAGTTAAACGACATTTTGAACTATAAAAGCGAAACGAAATAGGATCTGTGTTTTAATCAGATTTGTGTCTGATATGAGTATATTATACAATACTTTTAGATACACGAAATCACGGGAGCCATGGTGGCTAAGTTATTAAGACGCTGGCTTGCGACGACCTACTGTTATATCAATATCCGACTGCCAGGTGATATTTTACGTGCACTCGGATGTGTTTTTCGTCCCATCCGACCGACTGGATAGCTGTACTTGTCAGGTCGTCCGTAAACCACGTCTGAAAATCTCGAACTTTCTCAAGTAAAACCGGGTGCGAACCCGAAACCTCCTGCCACCGGAGCTTTCACTTTCAAAAACAAGCTAGGAAACGAAATCACGGCAGACGAGCTGAAAAGATGCGAAAGGCCAAACAATTGCTCTTCTCTCAAAATAAATTCACGTGTGACTCATTTCCTAGAGAAATACAGAAAATTCAAACTGAAGTTCTCAAGGGCAGTAATACGACCACAGTATGCCTTGATACTATTATTCAGGCCAAGAAGGTTATAAGCATTCTCAAGGAAGTTTCAACCAAAATAACCGAGAAATTAGGCGATACCACCGTGCTAAATTCACATGAAGTCAGAGAACTAAATTTGACTGATTGGCTTCCCAATACTTTTATGGTGGATTTGTTTGAAAACCCTAAGCTTATATACATTCATGTCTCGGTTTGAAGTTGACTATTATTCAAGTGTATTTTCATTTATAGCTCCAAATTCTTTGTTTTAAGTGTGTGGTGCAACCCTCCTGCACTTACTATTGAGAGCACCCGCGGGCCTTGAGCATTTTGGGACCAGCAACCTAATACATGTGACCAGAACTTTGGCAATATTATTAACAACATCAAGCCTACTGTCGAAATCCGACTGCCAAGGGATATTTTACGTACACTCTGGTGTGTTAGACAGCTGTCCTTGTCAGAGGAGCACACCATATTCATTGGGTACCCAATTTCAAGAAGATGTAACAGCAGGAGGTCAGGAAATAAGTCAATGGAAGCCAGATGTAATCTTTCTCCGCCATTTCTCCTGTACGATGATTCCCCACTGGTAGGATGATCACTTCCGGTGGGAGTAGGATACGCCTAATCAGACACCAAAGATACAGCTCATGTATGATACACGATACCCCCCCCCCCCCCCAATGCTCGCATAAAAGGACCATAACGTTTAGAATCCCCGCAAAACTCCTCATTCTTGCCTGACCAAAATTAAAATGCATTTTGCTGGAACCGAAAGTAATATAATCTGTATAGAAACTACGTACCTATGTTATACACACCCAGTTATCAAATGATTATAGTCTAGTGGGCTAAACGTCCACGAAAAAAAGATTATAGAAACCAATGTTCCTGTATTCACCGGTAATAAAGTCAAAAAAGTACGTTCAGAGATTACAATGATATTTTTGACTCAAATATATTGAAAAGAAACCGAAATACTCCCGCTAAATATAAATAAACAAGAAATAAAACTCGGATATAGTCGACACGGCATGCCGGCATACACCGAATGCACTGCAACATTGGCTCAAATGTCCAGAGTTTGAAAACCTGATGTAGTACCTCGGAGGGCCTCATCGTCTGTCCGGCCATTCACACGTCGTGATTTTGCGTTTCGGGTTTCGGGCGGGACTCGAGCATTGACTGTATCGCTCTTTATACGGTGCGATGGGTGATGAACCGATGATTCATTGGCGCGAAGAAATGCAATGAACTATTTTTTCTATAGTTCTAAATTTTTTATTTTGAAAATGCACGCTCAAGTGACTGATAGTTGCTGTAGTGATTCACCGCTCTTTGGTCGTTGGGGCGATGCAAAGAAGTGATGGAGCGGTGCGATCGAGCGATACATTCGGCACACAGTAAACTATCTGCATTGATAAAAGATCTATGCCATGAATGCCCGCCATGTTGAAAAATTATTGTATTCTTATCGGTGTATATACATTTTCATACACACAAAAAACAGTTAAACAGTGAGAGAAAACCGGGGAAACGGCATAAAACTCAGGAAATTGGACAGGCAACCCTACTCCTTGTCACGCACAAACGGAGGAATCGAAACCACGCCAGTTGACTCAATGAGAGACCAGCGCACATCCGTAAACCATTCGGGTATTTCAAGCCATTTAAATGAAATAAAACATTTTTTTAAAACAAATAGAACGCAGCAAATAACGCAGCTATCGTGGGTATATTTTGTGCTGCCATGACTAAAGCTATGTTTAATCTTTTTTCATCTGGATAGTTTTTAGCACCAATGGACAACTTATGCCGGCGGTAAGTCACGATGAAGCTTCGAAGGCCTGTATGCTAAATGGAGGTGTAATACAATGGCCAAGATCTCTTGAACAGGAAGGCGATCTTCGTAATAAACTCCCACCCTTTTCTCCAAGTAAGTAAAACCACAATATTATTTAACCAAATCTCTAACAGGACAACCGTTATTACTGAAACATACATTATGCAAGAGCTAAATGTGTCTTTTACCTGCGATATTTACTCAATTAGAATCCGATCTGCTGCTCAAAGGACACTGATGATAAAATCAAAAAATGGATAATCGAGACTATGTTTTTTATCGTACCGACTTTAGTAATGAGGATCGAGGCTAGACCAAAAATTCAGTCGCTAAATTCACGGTTCAGAGTGGATCAATTTGATTGAAATTTTCAGCAAAGTCCCTTTACAGTATCTAGTTTTAACATTTAAAACTATATAAGCGGAGGACTTGGACTCTTTTCTCCCACAAATAGATGGTTATCGTATAGAGAATCTCCACCATCAGAATCTACAGATTTATCAGCTTTGGGTATTGATTAGATAATAAGCGCTTCAGGTATAATGTGTCATAGAAAGAACACGCGTAATGTGCTTCGTGTACGACACTGGTCAACACTAATAATTTAGCTAATTTGTATTGGATACAGAATTGAGATGGGGTTTACCGTCACACTTTGCTGTATTGGCCGGGCTAACGAAGATGGACAAAATATCTACTCTTCTTTAAATTTATACTGTCAAGGAATCTCGGTTTATCGCCCATTCCAAACAACTATATCCCGTTTCTTGTCAGACCATTCGACCTGCATCACTGTCAAGGGTGCTTTTACATGTATGCTAACATGTACAGAGGATCTGACTTTATTGCCCCATCCGAACGACTATATCCAGTTCCTTGCCATCTCGGTCTAACCACGCTGTCTTATATTTGCATTCTTAAAATGTGTTCTTCTTCTGTTTATCTTTGGGCAAATTACAATCAACAGAGAAGCAAATAAAAAAAATATTTAAAATAGAAATCAGAATCATGCATGTTTAAAGTAGGCATATATTTTGCATTCTTAAAAAATCACGTGATAAGTGTTCACCTTGTGTTTTCTTATTTTTGATTCACAGACGCTACTGTGTTAACTTTGTGGACGCATCTTAAAGTAGATACGATTGGACAGGTTATATGGAGAAGATTCTATCATCTGGATTCTGGACAGTTACCATGGAAACCCAATGAAACAATACTGACCAATTCTTGTGTTGCTATGGAAATAACCACCTATGACCTTAAATTCCTGACTGTACCATGTTCAACTTCTTTGTCATCGGTTTGTTCCGAATTCAACAGTAAGTTTTGTTTTTGAGAGTAATGCAAGAGCATAATATTTCAAAATCGTTACATATTTTAAATTTATTTTATTTTCGTTTTTGTTGCAGACGAAAAAAGATTTATTGAAACCAACAAATTCAATGTGAATTACACGGTAGATCCAATGGAAACTGTTTATGGTGTATCAAAGACTTCAAGTTGTAGTCTGCAATGTTTAAACAGAGACTTCTGTATGGTGTTCAGATACAACTCCACAAGCAACACCTGTCAGCTATTCTCAGAGATCCCAACAGCCCCAATTCATTCTACAGATATAACAACTCAAGTTCTAACAGGTAAAATATAGCTTTCGAATTTATTCACAGAAAATCTTTTTTTTAAAAAAATAATCATAAGAAAAACGCAATGTGTTACATGATTACATATATACCATTATTGTCCTTTATGAGTTTATGGGCGAACAACTACTGGCAGACACGAAATTGTTTGCCGTATTTTATGTACAATATAAACCTTTATAAAACTTTTGTTGTTTTAATGTATGAAATACATCAATAAGAAACTATATGCAAAGTTTTATGTGTCTGAATCAAAGATATTTCTCATAAACAGTGATTAAAAGTTGAGTAAATTCTTAACTTAAAGATACATCATGGGAGATAAGAGTTGGCAGTTCCCACTACAATAGTTAAAAACTAGCTAATGTAAAGACAATTTGCTGAAAACTTCAGTTAAATTGATCCACTATGAACTTAGAATTAAGCGAATGAAATTTCCGATTAGCCTCGGTCATCATTACCAAAGTCGGTAAGACAAAACTAGTAGTCTCGGTTATCCATTAAATCCATAAATCACGCAAGAAAATATTGTAGCAAATCGAACTACAATCCAACAAAAATCTCATACTAGCCTCGACGGGGACACCTCACTTTCCCCACATCTATTGTTTAGAGTCTAGGTCCACCCGGCCATGATTAATTAACCAACAAAGATGGTTTAAGGGGATTTAAAGTATAGTCTGTAACAAGTTTGTGATACTTCAACATAGTAAATATATGTATATATAATTATTCCCAGTATGATAATATTACGTCTAGAATTAACTCTGAATTAAAAACCATCTAACACTAAATTCTGATCACCTTTAGTATTAGCAATGTATTTAAAATTAACCAGAGTGTTCACTATTTTGGAATGACCATTTGTGATTCAGAGGCGCTACATGTATATATATATATATATATCAACTGATAAGCTGTGATTGAATATCAGTAATTTATTTGTTTTTATTTCAAATTAATTATTACAACAAAATAGCTGACAATGTCAATTTATTAGTAAACTGATTTCACTTCTTTGCCCTATCTACTATTACCAGTAACAATAATTAGAGTGAGATGTTTGCACCAGTGATACTATTTTTTTAGAACAAACTATAGTCCTACATCCACAGACTACTAACCTCCTAATCCTTTATCATAACATTCAAATGTGGGGAAAGTGAGGTTAAACCGTCTCGACATTGAGGGTGGATTATGGTCTGGATAAGTTAATTAATGTCTAATTAATAGTTTTTATAACATTTCAGGCATAATGCATGTTAAGTCTGAGAATGCTTTGTGAACTCGGGCCAGTTTTTCATAGACTGGGCTAATGAAGATAGTCTTAAACATGGCGTATTTTTTATTTTCACATTCGGTTGTTTTTTATAAATATTTTTAATGACCAAATAAATCATGATACGTGGAAGAAACCTAACCCACAGTTTTGTTTTCTTTCATTGTAGGTTATGTTTGTTTTCGCCAGACCAAAACATGTCGATAATAAAATGGAAAATATCCACACAGTAATTATAATCTGCTCTTTTTTTCATTTTTGTAAGAAAAAGGAGCATACCCACTCAACCCCCTTCTGTTAAACTGTTTCTTGTAGCTTGTGAAGAACTATTTGTACCAGATGGTGGTGTACGAGATGATGTTATAGATAATGTGATAGAGAGAGGGAGCAACGGGGTTTAGCGTCCACTCAACACAAACTAACTTATTTCGGGACTAACATAATGTTTTTTAATTTTTATTCAATAATTCGCTTGCGTAGGGGTCTTTACCAGTGGGAGGAAACCGGAGTATCTGGAGGAAACCAACGAGGTTGAGAAGGAGCCCCTATCTCCATGCCACATACACTCACACCAGCTAGACGTCAAAGCGCGGCACTCTAGGCCACTAGGCCATCCCAACCCCCCTAATGTGATAGATGTTACAGCAAACTATAAATGTTTTCTTGTAGGTTGTGAATGTGAAGAACTATATGTACCAGATCCTGGTGTTTGGAATGTTGTTGTCGATAATATGATAGATGTTACTTTAAACTATAAATATTTTTTGTAGATAATGGTGTCTGGGATGGTAAACCACACAACTGTATTTTTTGTTTTTGTAGATTGTGAGGAACTATCTGTGCCAGATAATGGAGTATCGGATGCTGTTGTAGATAATATAATAGATGTTCTGTAAACCATAACTGTATTTTTATAGGTTGTGAAGAACTAGCTGAATAGATGTTACAGTAAACTATTATTGTTTTCTTGTAGGTTGTGAGGAACTATCAGTACCAGATCATGGCGTATGGGATAGTGTTGTAGATAATGTAATAGATGTTACAGTAAACTATAATTGTAGTAAACCTTATTTAACACCATTAGACACAGGAAGAAGTTATACCGTATGTAATACTGATGGTACCTGGAGCGAATTACCAACATGTTCAATAGGTATTCTATTTTGATTTCCACAAAAAATGTTCTTGATTTTTATAAATTTTCCTAATCCATTTGTGAATTATTTTGCAATAAAATGTTTTAAACAAAAAATCGACGGATCGGATCCCAGAAGAAATCGCAAACACCCAAAGATGTTTCTCATCCAACGGTGCCGTTATACTCACGTCCGTTCTGCTTTTTACCTTCTGGTATTCCCCTGATTATCACAGCTACAACCATATACACCAAACCAGGGAGGACATGAGTCCGATTGCTTTGCAAATAAGTCCGTTTTCCATGTATGCCTTTCAGTGTTCATTTTCGCCGAACACATGACAACGGTAACATCCCATTTGCATTAGACCGACAGTTTTTCACCGATTACATAGAAACAGTCCCATTAAAGTTATATTTGACCAACATTGTAGCTAGCGAAAACGCGCGCGGAAGCGCCACAAAACGCATACATGGAACGGTAAGGTTGCTTTGTCACTTTAATCAATTTATGTGTTTTTTTTGTATAAAGGATCCCGTGATTGTCCTGCTGGTTGGGTCGGAATTAAAGGTTCCTGCTATAGATTAAGCGATGACTTGTTGAGATGGGAACGGGCAAGTTTTGCATGTAACGACCTCTCATCTACTTTGGTGGAGATAGACAACGATGAAGAAATGGATTTTCTTAATAAGTGGCTGTACTTTGAGGACGAAACCTTTTGGACTGGGGGAACCGACACAGAGGAGGTTTGTAGTTTTGATTTCTAAACGTGGTTTCAATATTTACAAACGAATGAATGACTGAGGTTTTATACAATTCCTAAACATTGTTTCAGTTGTATCTAATGAATGAGTTACAAATTGACCATTGTTACAAGTTCTAGACATTTCTTTAATATTTCTACAGTATTTCATTTCAGGTGATCTTAATGGCTGTATGCAAATCTCCCTTCATTGCCTGTCCATGTCTCGGTTGTCCACGTTTACGGTTAATCATGAACCGCCGTTGAATCTCAGATCAGATTCAAATCTGTTAAAAATCGCTCCCATCAGATGATATCGAGAGTTGATTACGGTCTTTTAATGTTAAATAATATCTAATTTAGAGTTACTACAACATGTAAGGCCCAATGAAAGACCTGCAATATGCAGACTTAGCTCTTAATCAATTCCTGTTCAATGGATTTATTAATAAGTTTGAATTTTTTCGGGTGATCTTAAAATGCAACATTTAATGAATTCACTAATAAATGCGGATTCTTTCCAGGAAACTTGGTTCCATTGGTCTGGTAAACCAACCAAGATGACGTATTATAATTGGTATCCTGGTCGAGATGTAAATAGTTTGGACGAGTTGAAGAATTGCATACAACTAAACAAGACCATTGATGGTGCTATACAGGATTCGTATTTCTTCGTTGACAGTATGTGTTCCACCGAACAACGTTACATCTGCGAACTAAAACGTAAGTAGATTAAATCTAAACAGTAAGGACTTAAACCCCATTTCATTCATTTAAGGGAGTCACGATGGCTTAGTGAGTAGGACATTGGCTGGCTAGTCTGGAGTTCCCGTTTTCGATCCTTGCGTTTGCTTAGAATGTGTATCGGGATTTCCCGGTGTGGGCCCCTAGTGGTGTAGGACGATGGGACAAGCAAGGGAAAACGTATAGTCGTTCGGATGAGATGGAATAGAAGTAAGACATAGCGCCGCTGTCCGGGCAAAATTTGTCTCATATCACACTTTATGTTTTTTTTATTTATCATAGTTTTCACTGCAATATCTCATATCACATGAGGCAAATTAAGAAGAAAAAGGTTGAAATCAACGTCTGGCACTAAAAGGCCACCGTAGAAAAAACCTGCAATATTTAGATTTAGCTCTTATATCAATGCATTGTTAATACTGCGCCATTTATTTATTGCCTTATTTACTGCAATATCTATACATAGATTCCATCTCTAAATTTTGTTAAATTGAGTTACGAAAAATGATTATTCGACATCCTCACTTATCATCATTTCTGGGTGGTAATTAATCTATTCATACAAAATCGCCATCGGTATCCCAAGTGGTCTCATTACGTTCTACCACACTCACCCCTGGGTTCATTCATGGGTGAACACGTATTCAAATTGTCTACCCTTGTGCTTTTTCTATTGACTAATACGCTTGATGTCATCACGACATGACATGACACTGCCTTTGTTTTGACTGGCATAAAACCACCCAGAGTAGAGTGGTGTGGAACGGAATAAGGTCACTGGGGATACCATGAATGTAATTGGGCTGGCTTTAGAAGACACTACTATATATTTAATATTACGTTATGCAAGACTAAAATCTGCCTATTTTAGGTCTGTCTTTAGGCCTGAAATGTTATAAAAACTATTAATTAGACCTTAATTAACTTATCCAGACCATGATCAACTCTTTGTACTTTGATTTGCGGCAATATTTTCCTTCGTGATTTACCGATTAAATGGATAATCGAGACTACTAGTTTTGTCTTACCGACGTTAGTAATGATGACCGAGGAAAAGCGGAAATTTCATTCGCTTAGTTCTAAGTTAATAGTGGATCAATTTGACTGGAATTTTCAACAAATTGCCTTTACATAAGCTAGTTTTTAACCATTGTACAGAGAAATGCTAACTCGTTAACTAATGTCCCATCTGTACATTTAATCTCTCAGTGGCATTAACAGAACACAGTTTTTTTTATGGGAAACAAAATCTAAATATTATTCTAAAAGCACAACGTTTCGACAAGTATCCTCTTGTCGCTATCAAAAACAATAACATTTCGTAACATGGGTTCAATATATATAATATTCCCTATGGTGATATTCGTCGAAACGTCGTGCTCTTAGAATAAAATCTAGTGGTTGTTTCCTATATTGTTCTGTTCATATTGTATAGTTGATCAATAAAAAGAAATGGGGTTAAGCGTCCTACTTTTCTTCACAGACTGGCCTAATGAAGACGGGCATTCTCCATACTGTGTGCTTTTAGGGAAATTTTGCCAAAACAGCGCTCCTAAAGTGTAATCTAAATTCGAATTCAAATTGCCAAGAGTGTACACAGGACCTCGCTTTTTGTCCCACCCAGGCGACTATACATTAGTCTTGCAAGGCTATAATTGGTCGGAAGAACCTCATGTTGATTAGGTCGAAACATCGGACTTGAAACACATGAATTAAAGTGACAGCAAACACCACGAAGTGTATTAAAATGGCTTCAATTTCAAGATGGATACCCAAGTACCGTGGATGTCGCGGAAATAGATTTTCTCAGACAAGTGCAGGTTCAGGTGAAGTTATATAAAGTAAAGATTGATTTATGGTTTGTAATGATTGATCATAGACACGTGCTAATGTTTTTACAAAATTTGTTTTTATCAAGCATGGTTATTTTAGTCGATATCTTATATAAAAATCCACTTCATCAAGAAGTCTTTTTAATTATCAATTATTTAAATTAAAACAAGTATTTATTATTTGTTTTTGATATGTTCATGTGTGATGAAGGTTGTTTTTGTTATGTTCATGTGTGATAAAGGTTGTTTTTAATATGTTGTAACACATGACAGATCATGACTCATGTAAATATATGTGCTGCAGCCCCCCTGCACTTACTATTAAGTGTGACATAGTTTGTTATAAAAATATGTTTAGGTGTGATAAAGTTTGTTTTGGATATGTTTAAGTGTGATAAAGTTGGTCTTTTCTGATATATTGCTCCAAGACTGTGATGTCCTGTTACTTTGCTAGATCTTATTTCTCTAATAAGTTTCGTTCCCGGTGTTGGCCGAGAAATTTCAATCCTTTTTACCTCCTTCATATACAGTTTTTTCTAATGGAAGCATATTAAAACACTTCTCAAAGTCTCGAAGTACCCATATTGTTTTGGACTAAAAATCGTCGCGTAATATCGGTCAATTAGCGTCGTGTCTGATCTCAAGTAGAGCTAATTGACAGACCGCATAACTTGCCTATGAATATAACCTCTCAAATTGGACTACCTTTGTCGGTTGAAGTTTTACTTTAACAGTTCACATAGGAATTACATTGTTGGAAACTGGGACAGTTATTAGTAAATGATTGATTAAGTACATTGTAATTAACAGAATGGTATATTAAAGCTGTATATGAGAGAGAAATGACGTTTAACGTCAACTCGACACAAATTAGGTCATTTATGGACAAGAGAGAAAGAGGGGAAAAAGGGTGTTAACGTCCACTCGACACAAACTAGGTCATTTCTGGACAGACATATGGTTCAATGTTATTCCAACAATTCGCTTGTGCGTAGTAGGGGTCTTCAGCAGTGGGGGAAACCGGACGAACCGGAGAAAACCCACGAGGTTGGACAGTCGACCTTGTCACGTACATTGACCGTATGATACAGCGCCCCCCCCCCCCCCGGTATATAATGGAGAAGGCAAAGAGAGAGAGAAATGGGGTTTAACGTCCACTCAACACAAACTAGGTCATTTCGGGACTAACATATGGTTTAATTTTATTTCAATAATTCGTTTGCGCGTAGGGGTCTTTAGCAGTGGGAGGAAACCGGAGTGCCCGGAGGAAACCCACGAGGTTGAGAAGGCGCCCCTATCTCCATGCCACATACGCTCACACCAGGGCTCGAAACCACAGCCGCAAGCCAGAGGTGACCGGCCAGCTAGAGATTGAAGTGCGGCACTCTAGACCACTAGGCCACCCCCCCCCCCCCAATGGAAGAGCTATATATCATTAAAACAATGGGATACATAACATACGATTTAGATCAAGATTAGGCAGTTACATGTATTTTTATGACAGATAATGGAAAATGAATATAGTGAAAATTTCAATCAAATTATTATATCTTTCGAAGCGACGTTATGACTGTTCGATAAAAAGCGATAACTCGTTTCCTTTCTACCGTTGGCATGAAGGTATACATGAAGTCTCGATTATCCAGATTTAAATTAAATCATTAAATGACGGCCATGTATCAATCCGTTCAGACTTTATAGACTATAGACTTTCAATGTGAATAAGTACCTTATTAATAATTTGTTGTGTAACATTTGAGGTCAAATGGGTCGATTTGGCTATTACATAATGCATATTTATGTTGCTCTACTGGGTCGTCAAGTTAGTCCAACAATGTGAAACGCAACGATATTGATAATCAATTATCAATTTCGAACAATGGACTGTATTAGGTTAATTGAACGGCATGAACTGTTTGAGTTATTTGACAACGCCGGACATGCATTGTTGTTGCTAGGTACAAAATTCTTTCCATTAATTATGTACGAAATTACTTAGACACTGCGACCCCTATTAGGTAATCTCCCGTCGTGGGGGTGGGTGGGGGGTGATCAAAACTAAGTTATTTTAATCGATCGTCATTTTCATCATCCGTTAGCTATCGAACTGCTCAAAGTTTATCAAGGAGAAGACTGTTGGGTCATTTGCTATTTTTAAAAAATTAAATTCAATGTATATACATGTACACCAACTTCATAGATACTGAATAAAGTGGGACTACTGTGCAGTCTGTTCGCTCGACATGATTAAAGACAAAAGGATGATTGCAAAGTTTCCTACAGAAAGCACAATAAAAATAAAATATTAGTCTATTTTCATATATAATTTAACATGAATCTGTAGGATAAATTATAGAATTTGCACTACAGAAACTAACTGCATAATATTAGGGGTCGCCATTTCCTACAAGTACCCCCTCCCAAATTTCTGTAGAAAACCCGTAGCAAATAAGATTGGGGAATCATTGTGGTTTAAAGGATAAATCGTTCAAAGGACTGCCGTCCTTTTAGACGATACTAGCTGTGATATATTTTGTAATATTTTAAGGTTTATTAGGTTTATGTGATACTACATGTAGCTGTGATATTTTGTAATATTTTAAGGTTTATTAGGTTTATGTGATACTAGCTGTGATATTTTGTAATATTTTAAGGTTTATTAAGTTTATGTGATACTAGCTGTAATATGTTGTAATGTTTTAAGTTTTATTAAGGTTTACGTGATAGAAGCTGTAATATGTTGTAATATTTTAAGGTTTTAAGGCTTATGTGATACTATTTTCAGGTTTACATGTTGGTGATAGTGGATGTATTGATGATAGTTGGTGTAGAGGAAATTCTATTTGCAGCCTTTCCACCCACAAATGCTTTTGTCCCAGTGGTATTAAAGTTGGTGCGACGAACTCACCGTCAACATTTTGTGATTTTAGTGAGTGTTATGACTGACTTAAATTCAGAAAAGTAACAAAACGATGATGTTGGTGCAAATATCATTTAACAACAATATTATAAAGAAATGAGAAAGAGAAAGAGAGAGAGAGAGAGAGCGAGAGAAATGATTTTAACGTCCACTCGACACAAATTATGTCATTTCGGGACTAACATATTTTAATACACGGTTTCATTTTATTTCAATAATTCGCTTATAGGGGGAAACCGGAGTGCCCGTGGAAAAAATTACGTTATCGGTGAAAATCTAAAATTTATTACTATAAAATAATATAGGGGGGGGGGGGTATCATAAAGCCTGTCAATGGGAATCCCCGGTTGTACGTGGCAAGGAGTAGGTTCGCCTGTCTTACCTCGTGGGTTTTCTTCAGGTTCCCCGGTTTCCTCCAACTGTGAAAGACCTCTACGCGCAAGCGAATTATTGATATAAAGTTAAAACCATATGTTAGTCCCGAAAGTTTGGGTCGAGTTATATGCTATAATTTAATATTTTTTTATTTATTAAATAAATTGCTATATTACATAGTTTGTGAAAACAGTATAGCCTCGAAAATCAGCCGCTATTGTTGGGCGACGTTTCGAAGAGTATTCTCTCGACGTTATCAAACGTCAACCATATATATACTAGTAGCAGTTTTCCATAAATATGTGTTTTAGTTATAGAGTCATTTTAGTAACTCCGTGGATCGAGTGATAAACTATAACACATTCTTATAGAAAACAGCTACTAATATTATTTGAGCAACGTTTTGAGAAGTATGCTCACAACGTTATTAAATGTCACTGTGTTCAATAAGTATATGTTATAGTTTATGACACTATCCCGTTACTAAATGACTCTAGAACCATAACACATACTTATGGAAAACAGCAGTCTCTGAAAACAGCTTCTATTATATTTGGGTAACGTTTCGAAGGGTGGTGTCAAACGTCGCCCTAACATTTATAGCTGTTTTTATAAGTATGTTTGGAAACGTGGAATATGAAAAATTTATGAAACATTTTTTTTATTATTTTGCTTGAAAGATAATAATTTATCCTATTATCTTGTAAAACGTGGTGAAAATATTTTTCACAAAATTTTATTCTGTGATGCCCTTTCACCACAAGCGATCCACAAGGTATTTGACTTATAACTTTTTTTCTTCCGAAATCTCTTCTCAGACACCACATTCCACAAGATTTTCAACTTAATTTTGATGCAGTGTTTCGGTCTGTTGTGTTTTTCACCACAAGAGTACCACAAGATATTGGAATTAGAAATAAAAAATTCTCCAAAATTCTTCTCAGACCCCCTATCCCCTATATAGCTGTGTGGTATTACCACAAGAGTGCCAACAGATATTGGGCCTAGAAATTTTTATTTTTTTTTAAATTCTTCTCATTCCAATATCTTGTGGAACTCTTGTGGTAAAAAAAAAACACCACAAACCCCAAAACACTGTATCAAAATCGAAAATTTTGTGGAATGTATTTATTTTCATAAAACCAATAAGTTGTGGAACTGTTGTGGTGAAAAGTTCCACAACAATGCCCCCAAACCTTGCCATAGATGAAGTATGTGCTACCCCATTAGTTTGTCAAGTTACTAAATATCAAACTATAACACATACTTATGGAAAACACCCACTAATATATTCGGATGAAGTTTCGAAAAGTACCCCTGAACGTTAAGAAACGTGTTTTGTTATTATTCTACCCAGTTACTAAATGCCAGTAAATGATTAATAATTGAGATATATATATTATTTTGTTTTGTGTCTACAGGTTGGTACCAGAGTAATGGTTATGAATTAGGCATGTTTTTGGACCGTGTACCTCAGTCTGTGGCATCAGCTACATGTAAAAATCTTGGAGCAACACTTGTGGCACCGATAAACCGCGGTCTTCAGAAAGCTGTTCTAGAGATGAGCGTTAATAGTGGATATTGTACGTTTAACTTATCATGCATTATTTCATATTTAACACTTTTAATATTTCAAACTTTTTATATTTAAAGCTTACAACAATTTTGATATTTAAAACTTATACGAATTTTGATATTTAAAACCTATAGACACGTATGTAACTAACCATATTCCCGAAGCAATGGCCCGAGAAATCCCCCTCTGGCCATTGCTGGAATAGCGTCTGTGTGGGAGTGTGTCTATTCTTTCCGTCCAATGAAAGCTATCACTTAAGTACAGCAACACGACAGTCCTTCGTTTAACCTGGGTTTTCCCTAAACCTTTGGACAGTGATTTAAGGTATTAAAAACGGCGAAAGTATGTTTGTTTCATATTGTTTACATTTCATTCGATTTGATAGCCTCGTTTGTTACGCAATTAGTTTTACTGCAGTATTCTGCTATGCACGGGTTAATTAGGCCTAATAAATTCGTGAGTCATGACGTAACTATGTAAACATATTTGGTCCAATATTGGCACTCGTTTTAAATGTAAAGCTTTTGTAGGGCAGCTAGTGATTGATTGGTAGACGGACTATTGACCAATCAAAATTTAAAACAACAATATCCACTCATAATAGCAGTGTGTAGTACACTGTAACAAAAATATCCGTGAAAAACGGAAAAAGTTCCGGAAACAAAAATTACCAGGAAAATTTTATCCGTATTTGTTTTTCCTGTAATTTACAGAAATTCCCTCAATTAACATAAATTCCATTTTCAAATACAGAAAAATAAATCCTGGTAATTTTTGTTCCCTAGACTCGAAAATGATAAGAATTTCATTGAATTAACCATTGACTTTGTATGCGTAATAGCTTTATTTAACGTCTGTTACCGCCAAAGTGCTGTCGCTGACGAAATTTACCTCTTTCCGCTACTATAAGAACGCCCTCATCGAGGAAAGGACGCCCTCATCGAGGAAAGGGCGTGTCGAACAACTATTAATGGTCAGTGTTAGGACCGTTTAGAGGCTTTCAGATGTAAGTTTGCGGCTTACACTGGCCAATCGGTTATATTATCCAGATTGAAGCGTACTTGGTTACCAGACAATACAACCAGTACTTAATGGTTTTGAAAATTGTTTTTACACATTTATGAAAATACTTACAATCTGATTACCGTATGATGAATGGGAGTACACTTTATAGATCTTATAAATAATGGAAATTAGCAATACATGACTTTTAATATACCAAACATTACACAATATGATCCTTCATATTATGGTTGATAAATTGAAATGAATACTATAAAATGATAATTATTAGGAATGATTATATATGTATACGCTTTCTTATCGTTGCATTTGAAAACAGAAATTGTCCGTTATATAATGGAATAAAACATATTATCCCTAAATTTTACGTAACTTTCCTGCCATTCCACAGTTTATTCCGTAAAATAACAGAATTAAGTCCGTTATAGAAGGGGATAAAATATTCTATCCCTAAATTTCACGGAAATTTCCTGTTTAATACTGAATATTCCACAGAATTACATAAAACACGTAATTTGAAGAAATAATTCACTCTTTTAACACAATTTCTCAAAAAAATCCATCAATTAACAGAAAAAAAGGTGTTAAACTACGGAATTCGGCGACATAAAAAATGGAAATTTTTTACAGTGTAGGTTTACCTCTAATCAAACGCAACACTGCGCGGAGTATGGTAACTAACGTACGTAAATTAAATGGTAGCTGGGGTTTTTTTTGCTCAGAATTTGGCTATTTTTTTTTTAAATTGCGTTAAAGTTTTAAATTTTTGTTTAGAACCGAAATAAATTAACTATTAGTCAATCCCCATGCAAAAAACATTAACAGAATTGATTGTGTATATCTGAAATAGACACGACCGAAGCACAAAATAATGCCAATATGCTGACGTCAAATCTAGAGTTATAGATGTTATTTCCGTGAAAAATCATTGGAAGAAGCGATAAGGCGTTATGGCGTCAGAGTCACTTCTCTGCAGGTAGAGTGAGTCTATCGTTCATGTTGCTATAGCCATTGTCTATATTTATAGCTCAATCTGATTAAAACACAGATCGAATTTCGTTTCTTTTTTTATAGTTCAAAATATGGATCTATATTTTAATCAGATTGATTTAAATCTATAATCATTTTAATATCTAAAACTTACAAACAGTTTTGATATCAAAAACTTATAATCAGTATTTATATCAAAAACTTATAATCAGTATTTATATCAAAAACTTATAACCCGTTTTTATATTTAAAAATCAACCATTTTGATATTTATTCAACACGTTTCGTCGTTGCAGTAATAGTTGACAGTCGAGCAAATTGTAGTTTTGCAGATTCCAACATTTTAATGTTTTACTACTAATCTGCCTGAGTTTATTTGTGGCTTACCAACTTTTACCCACAAACCACACATGTATTTCCATGTGGATTTTACAATCGGATTAAAATACCGATCTATATTTCGTTTCGTTTTTTATACTTTCGATGAGTTACAACACATGAAGATCCCGGAGAACGCTAGATCGGAGACGGTCCTACGCAAATTGTGACGTCATATGTGAATTGTGGGTTAGGGTAAGGGTTAGGCTTGATCATGGGTTAGGGTTAGGGCTAGCCCAGTTTATATCTTGGGACTTTGATCAAATCTACAGGTCCTAGCCCTTACCCTAACCCTAACCTACAATCTATATATGACGTCATATGTGCTAAAATGCGTAGGACCGTCGCCGATCTAGCGTTCTCCGAAGATCCCCGGAGATCTGATCGGTTGTAGTGAAAAGTGGCGTCTATGACGTCAGGCTTTGATTAATGAATCAGCGTTGCGTATCCAGTGTTTACCCACAGCTCCGTGAATCGCACGCCAAGAAATCGCTAAAACAAATGCTTTCAATGGCTAACCCCTCATTTCATCCAGATCGCGGGTTATGTAATAATTATTCCAGAGCTATAGTATTGTGAAGACAAGTGAAACGAAATTTTGAACTATAAAAAAAACGAAACGAAAGAGCATCTGTGTATTTTTTTTTTTTATCGGATTGGGATTTTATTATATTCAGCCTTTCAATATTGGACTAGTTTGAAGAAGAATGGGACCATATACACTGATGAAGGTATTTCTGAGTTTGAACATATTTATGAAGTGAATCTACCATGGTCTCCAGACAGCCTACTAGAACCTACAGATGAAGGCTGTATAACCATGCGACTTGATAAGCTGGGTATTCGACTGGCTGTGAAACATTGTCACGGCAGCACCAAGAATTTTATTTGTTCAAGACTGTCAGGTATATGCTTGTAACATTTTGTTGTGTTTTAGATGTTTTCATTCCGGGTGCCTTGACAGGTAGGCCAGCAAAAGGGAGAGAGAGAGAGAGAGAGATCCCTGGTGTTGGCGTATGTGGCTTAGCGTTAGGGCGCCTTATCGGACTCAACCTCATAGGTTTACACCGGGTATTCAAGGAAAAACCCATGTGCGTGCCTTCAATTCCATCCCATCCCCAGTGACAGTGGTAGCGGGCGTTAACCTCTAATAGAGCAAGAGAAAGAAATGGGGTTTAACGTCCACTCGACAAAAACTAGGCCATTTCGGGACTTGCATATGATTCAATTTTATTTCAATAATTCTCTTGCGCATAGGGGTCTTTAGCAGTTGGAGGAAACCAGAGGACCCAGAGAAAACCCACGAGGTTCGGCAGGCGATCCTACTCCTTGTGGCGTTGAACCGAATCAGCAAAAGCCTACCCCACAATCACCATGCGAACTTCTTTACATTTTGTACGAACTACTTGACACTTTGTGGTAAATCCGTACGCGAGACTTTCGCGTCACTTGCATGTGTTCGGCACCGTAGAAGAGCACAACACTCAATTGCTAGGATATACTGATTTTTTGTTTTTACCTACGATTGGATGCCGTTTTAAAATGGCCGGTAAAGTCAGCTTTTGACGCTTCGATTTAAGGCGATGATTTGTACCCGTGTCAGGTAGAATTATGTTGCGTGGAGCAGAGATTTAACAAAAAAAAGTAATAATCAATCGTTGCTATGGAGAGCAATTGACAGAATTCGGACGCAATTCGCATATGCACCTTCCGGAATGAACATATAATGCATGGTTCCCGCTGCAATTGAAATCATGGTTTTAGCCGTGGAGTATTGGTGATGGTCCTATCAGATCATATCACGTATTGCTACCAGTCATTGCAATCGTATTGATCGCGTCGAAGCCTATCCGAAATTATCTGCAGGTATCAGATCCTGGACAGGTACAATCCAACATAGCATAAAGAAAACCGAGGACGAAAACACAAGCGGTATCTCGCCTTTAATATTATACATTATTACTATTTCAGCATCCAACTTCATATCCAGTGGATCATCGACCACCTCTGTACCTATGGTAACCCTTTTATTACGACATGCATATGCCTGTGCTGCATATTGCTATGGTAACGTGAATTGCGATACCTTTGGTTATAATTCGAATGATTTTATTTGTCATCTATACTCAAGTTCCTCCGCTACAACTACTTCCACAACAACAGAAAGTATATATATTATACCAGGTAGTGTTATATCCTACATATCTAATTTAAACACACATTATGGAAGGACTAAATCGAGGATCTTCAAAAAGAGGGGGCGTGCTGCACCAGCATGGGAGTGCGAAGCCCGGAACCGTGATTTTTGAGTGTAAAAAATGCCCCAAAAGACTAATTTCGTACTAGTACTGTAAATTGCAATTTCCAACCTAAACTATTTTCGTTCTCCTTTTTCGCGAGAATATATGGAGCTAAAAATTGTTCGCCACCTCAAAAAATAGAGCAGGCGTGCGCCGGGTGCGCCCCCCTCTGGATCCGCGCCTGTATCAAACACACATTATGGAAGGACTAATTCTTCCTATTGCAGGTCCTTTTGTAGGACTGAAATGTTCGAGAAACTATTAGACATTAATTAACGTATTAAGACCATAATCAACTCTCTATGCCATAGCCTGTGATATATAGCAGATTCGAATATATTTTTTGAAAAATAATTAAACGTAAAAATTGATAACCGAGACTTTGTTTTTTATCGCACCGGCCTTAGTAATGATAACCGAGACAAGCCTCAAATTCAAAAGCTAATATCTGAGTTAAGCGTGGAGCAATTCGACTGAAATGGTAAACGTTTTTTCCATCCACCGGAGCCTGGTCTTATGACGTCATATGTGAATTGTGGGTTAGGATAAGGGTTAGGCTTGGCCCTCTCTACATCTCGAGACTGTGACGAAATCTGCAGGCCACAGCCCTTATCCTAATCCTTATTCTAACCCACAATCTACATATGACGTCATAAGACCAGGCTCCGGTGGATGGTAAAAAACGTTTACCGACTGAAATATTCGGAATATTATATTAACGTTACTTATTTGTTAACTGTTATGGCGAGAAATGTCAACTCTTTAGCTTATCTCCTATAATTCCTCTTTTATGGATGTTTAATCTATCGGTGATCCAAATGATAATGGCGGTGTTTGTGTTTTATATTAGATATTGTTATATCCAGTAACTTTGTTCTTGTAGAATTACAGCTTATTTGCTTTATTTTTCAACTTTTCAAATTATAATTACAGCTAATTGTTATTAATTCTACAAATTGTATGGTTACCTCTATTTGCACTATTTTTAATTCCTCAAATTGTATATGATTACCTCTTTTTGTACTCTTCTCGAACTCTTCATACAACTTATACATCTACATCACCTTCTTTATTACAGCTAATTGTTCTATTTTTTTAAAATTCTTTCCATACTGTATACTTACAGGTGCTTGTTCTATTCTGGAAGCACCAGAGTTTGGTAGTATAGTATCTGGATATGGTAGCACCACTAGTCTATCAACCGTTGTATATACTTGTCAGACATTATATAAAATACCAGAACCATTAAATAACACTGTTACCTGTGGAACTAATAAACTATGGACACACCCACTTACCTGCATAACAGGTAGGTTATAAGGTCGTTATTTATAGTCCTGTATTATGTTCCGACCGACTTGGATTCAATCGGATCCATTTTTCTCGATATTCGGGGTTGTAAGTGATTGTTATATGTCTTAAATGTTTGAGAGCAAGAAAGTGAGAGAGAGAGAGAGAGAGGGCGAGAGAGAGGTGCGAGAGAGAGAGAGAGAGAGGGGGGTAACGTCTACTCGACACAAACGAAATCATTTCGAGACTAACACATCGTTCCATTTTTTTTCAAAAATTCGAGTGCTCATAGGGGTCCTTAGCAATGTGGAGGGGGGGGGGGGGAGAAGGCGACCTTATTCTTTGTCAAGTGCAAACGGGGAGTCGAAACCGCGGGCTACCCCCCCCCCCCACTCCTGATAGATGTAACACGGTTTATTATACTGTGACATGGGGCGGAACTGAAACTTCTATATATACCACGGGGAAACATAATAAGAACATATTTTATGCATACATAATGATATAAAGCTACCTAGGATGTCAACTCAATTAGTACCTGCTTCTCTCTTGTTCTGTCTTTCTAATCGGCTGTTATTGTTGTTCTTAGTGTTTAACCCCTGCTTCCTCTGAAGGTGATATCCCAGGGAAGAAACGGAGTACCCGGAGTAATCCGTCGAGGTTAAGAAGGCAAACCTATCTCCAAGCTACATACGCTCACACCAGGGATCGAAACCACAACCGCAACCCAGAGGTGACCAGAGATGATGTTGTAGACAACCGCGTATTTAAATAGGATTGGCCTATAAGCTAAAGGCGATGCGACTGGCACGTGGATTATCATTATCACACTTTTATCACACTTACAACATTTGTAATTTATATTTAAATCAATATAATGTGTGTATATGTGTTTAAACAAGACGTGTTGTTTGTATACAGTATTTTGTGTGTACTTTTTTTTTTGGGGGGGGGGGGGTATTTTAGGCTCATTTTAATGTACATGTATTAATTTTTCAGACGCCCCCGCTTGTCCCCCTGGATGGGAACAGCACAAATCTAATTGCTACCTAGTAAATGAAAAATTAATGAATTGGGAAGATGCTGCCAGTTTTTGTGAATCTGTTAATGGGTATCTAGTGGAGATAGTCGATGCTGCTGAGAGTGAATATTTATCCCGTCTCTTAGATTATGACCGACGTATTTCCCCATGGACGGGTGGCACGGACAAGGGCCTGGTGAGTTTTATTACATGTATTGGTCTTTTATCTTGGTCACAGTGGATTCCTATCTTGGTTACGGAGAGAGTGTGTGTGTGTGGGGGGGGGGGTAACGCCAACTCGACACAAACCACGTCATTTCGGGACTAATTCATTGTCTCAATTTCATTTCAAGAATTCGTTTACGCGTAGGCTAGTTTTGCTGTGGGAGGGAGGTAACCCGAGGACTCGGAAAGAGACTCCGTGGGGTTGGGCAGGCGATCTTACTTCTTGTTAAGTACAAGCGGGGATCTAAACCACGTTAAGAAGCTCAATCACACTTCTTATGATATAACACGCACGCGTTAAACGCCCCCACCACCTCCCAACACAATTTTATATATGTATCTATCTGTAAATACTGTTTGACATTCTTTTGACCAAATATCTTATATTCTAGCGCGGTTGGTATCGCTGGAGACGTTTTTATTACGTCGAGATGAATTATACAAATTGGTTTCCGGGTTTTAATGAAACTGAATATCCTAAGACGTTTAAAGAACCGATGTTAGATGATATTGGAGAGTGTGTACAGCTAAAAAGGACGTTTGGTGGGCAAGACGTTGGGTCTCATTATTTTAGCGTCAGCGATTGTACTCGAGCTCAGCCTTCTATATGTGAAGCAAAAGGTATTGTTCTTCTTGATATATATTATCTATATGTTGAGTGGCAATGCCACTAACTTAGCAAATTCCCCCCTTACAATTATTGATCAAGATTATTAAAATATATTTAGCAGTGGGAGGAAACCGGAGTACCCGGGGAAAACCCCTATCTCCACTCGACACAAACTATGTCATTTCGGGACTAACATATGGTTTAACAATTGTATTTCAATAATTCGCTTGCGAGTAGAGGTCTTTAGCAGTGGGAGGAAATCGGAGTGCCCGAAGGAAACCCGCGAGGTTGAGAATGCGCCCCTGCCACATACGCTCACACCAGGGCTCGAAACCGCAGCCACAAGCCACAGGTGACCGGCCAGCTAGAGGTCGAAGCGCGGCACTCTAGACCACTAGGTCATCCCACCCCTCTGGCTGTTAAAACTCGTGGTTGTGTCCAAAATTCCTCGTGTTTCTTTGATCAAACGAACTGTGTTTCAGTATTTAACGTTGGTGGTATTGGTTGTGAAGCTTTTGGGAGATATTCTTGTAAAAGTGTAGCTGAATGTATCGACAATAAATGCCAGTGCACGCCATCAGATCGTTACATACAATATGGTGCGGATGACGTTGAAGATACAGAATGTCGAAAAAGTTAGTAAAATTCTTGACTTCTAATTTATTAATTTGTCCTTTTCGCTAAGATATTAATTTTCTCTAAATCCAATAAATACTCAACCGTTGTAATCATGCATTATGCAAGAGCTAAATCTTTCCATTGCAAGTCTTTCGTCAGGCCTGATGTCATCTGATGAGTCCGATTTTGAATCCGATTTGCGGTTCAACGGCTGTTGGTTATTAAAGGCAAGCATGACTATCGAGGCTACAGTGTTATTGAAATGACGATGGCTCGATTCAGAGTGAAAAAATTTGACTGCAGTTTTCAACATATTCTATTTACATTATCTATTTGTTAACTATTATATGACGAACTGCCAGCTCTTTATCTGAACGTCCATAATACCTCTTAATTAAGAAAACAAAATCAGCGTACCAACACAAGATAATGCCTTGATTTAGATTCAGCCGCATTTCAAATGTGTTTGAATATGGTTGAGCAAAAACAGAAATGGACGGTGAAGAAGTTCATCGGGATTTTGGGGCGTGTTAGTGGTGCAGTTTATGCTGTCTATTCGTTCTGATGGTACCAAACAACCAGATCTCGTGCACATATTAGCATATACGTAAAAGATCCCTTTGGAAATCGATATAGAAGTAGACCATTGTGAGCCAGCTTGCTCACTTATCCCCGTGATTTTGTATTCAGACTTTCTATAAATGTATAATACTTAACATATTCCTGAAGCAATGGCCCGAGAAATCCCTCTCTGGCCATTGTTGGATTAGCTTTTGATTCTTGAACTTATGAGGGAGTATGTCTATTCTTCCCGTTCAATCAAAGCTATCACCTAAGTACAGCAACATGACAGTCCTTTGTCTTCCCGAAAACTTTGGACAGTGATTTAAGCTATCAAAAACAGTGAAAGTATGTTCGTTTCCAAACAGTATTGTTCACATTTCATTCGACTGGATAGCCTCGTTTGTCACGCAATTAGTTTTACTGCAGTATTCTGCTATGCACAGGTTAATTGGGCATAATATGAATACTTAACAGTGTTACCAAAGTGTAGAACAACCAAAAATGATATCGGGTTTTTTTTTACAGTTTTAGCCGTGGGTGGTTATCCATGTCTGGGTAGAGATGACATGTGCTTAAATATATCCGTCTGTATCAGTAACTACTGTAGATGTCCGGACGGATATGAACAGAATGGACAAGATAACAAAAGAACCACTACTTGTGAAACAGGCATGTATTAGTCGTCGGAATTCAGAATAATCTTGTAAATAATGCTCATTTGTAATTGTGCACGGATACGGGGATACAAATACACCATATTTTATGCTCTTTAATAGATCATATAAACATGATTTTCGCATTGTCTCCGCCCAGAAATCCAAGGTTGCAACATAAATCCCTTTGCTCCAATGTGCCCCCCCCCCCTCGACAAATCCTGGATCCTGGCCTGTACTGGGGAATACCCGACAATTTATATAAAATCAGAAGCTCTTAGACAATATTCTTAGCCATTTAGGTGTATGTATATATATATAGGATTAGACAGGCCTTCGCGTAATACCCTGCTTATTTCGGCCCTAATTTCGATTGAGTACAAGTCTCGCGCTTTCAAGCTAAACTAAAATGTCTACCTGTCTGTGGTAATCGAGTAGCGAAGTTCAATGTTCGTTCAATGTCAAGGTTCGCGTGGAGGTCATGATGTCACAACCTCTGATTGGGCGCTAATGTTCACGTGTCTGTAGATAACGTAGCTATAAGTTCGCGAACTGTGAAGTAACCTAGCAACGTCCAGATGTTGTAAAACTCGCAGATGTTTCCTCAGGACCTTGGACAGGCATAAGACTAAAATGACAACAAGGCTTCGTATGACGTTTGAACAGGTTATCGTGCTCAATTGTTGAATGACACTCAAGGTGTATCCGCTTAACCCGTAACGTTCCTACGATAATAAACGATACATCTCCAAACAGTTAGTTCTTTATCTAAATCTTATATTTTGTTATTATGTTTTACATTAAAAGATAAACCAAAATGTCAAGAAACATGGCGAAGTCTGGGTAATAAGTGTTATAAGATGTTTACGTTGACAGGACCCAAAGAAATTGACCCGGGTCAGTGGTGTGTCCAATCTGAAGCGTCATTGGCAGTAGTAGAATCAGCAGAGATGAATGAATTCTTTAAGGAGATGAGGTAAGTCATAATTGTAGAAGAACTAGACCCTTGGTCAGGAAAGTGGGTCCGGCGAAGGAAAAGACCCCTTCGTAGAGAGTATTCGATATTTGGTTAGGCCGCAGTCCTTCGATTGGAACGAGTATTTTCTTTTTATCTTAGGATAGTCGTTAGGATGGGACGAAAAAGGAAGTTCTGTGTACACACCGCTCCGAAACCTCTCTATGGATGCTACAGAAGCTCTCTTTGGGTGCTACAGTCATGAATTTTCATCTGTTGTACATCCCCGAGGCAAAAATGCCCAGTGAGACCTAATATAAGCATAAACATTATTTCATTTCATACCCTCTTGTCTACGATATTACCCCAGGTGGAAGTGGACGTTAAACCCGAGGAACAAACGAACGAATATCCATCCATTCATTTCACCGGCATTTCTTACAGATTCAGAGAAATGGGGTTTAACATCCACTCGACACAAACTAGATCATTTTGGGACTAACACAAGGTTTATTTTTATTTCAATAATTCGCTTGCGCGTAGGTGTCTTTAGCAGTGAGAGGAAACCGGAGTGCCCGGAGGAAACCCACGAAGTTGAGAAGGCGCCCCTATCTCCATGCCACATACGCTCACACCAGGGATCGAAACCACAGCCGCAAGCCAGAGGTGACCGGCCAGCTAGAGGTCGAAGCGCGGCACTCTAGACCACTAGGCCATCCCAACCCCCCCTTATTACAGTCAAACATATGAAATGGTGTTTAACGTCCACTCGACTCAAACTAGGTAATCTCAGGACTAACACATGGTTGATTTTTTTTTATTTCAATGATTCGCTTGCGAGAAGGGTCTTTAGCAGTGAGAGGAAACCAGAATACCCCGACAAAAAACTTCTTGTCGCGCGTAAAACCGGGGAACCGAAACATATATGATGGAATTTTATACGTTAAATCTCAATTCTTATAAAAGCAATAAAACTTGTTTTTGTTGTATAGCGACCATACTATGGTTTGGCTAGGACTGCATGGTAAATATGAAGAGCTAAGGTGGACAGATGGGGCCGGAGTGGATGCCTATAACTACACTAACTGGCAATCAATACCTAATCAACTAGATATAACTAAACAGCGTTTAGTATTAACTATCAAAGGTAATTGGACACTAGAGGAATTCAACGCTGCCAGTGAAAAACAAACTAAAGCCCGTATCTGTGAACGATGGAAAGGTGAGTTTACCCGTTAGACATATATCTAGTCACTTAAACAATTTTATCAGCAACGGTTTAAAATACGTGAAAAGGTGGCAGTAATCACTTTTATTTTGAAATACACGGAACCACCACAATAAAGGAACGTTGCCAGTCATTACTCACATTGCGTCTGTCAGTCATTACGCACATTGCGTTTTGTCAGCCATTACTCACGCTGCGTTTTGTCAGCCATTACGCACATTGCCTTCAAGCATGCTAGTAACTAAATGTGTACAGAAGTGGATCCATGCCAGCCGTTGCCCACATTGCGTTTTGTCAGTCATTACTCCCATTGCGCCTTGTCAGTCATTTCTCACAATCGGTTTGTCAGTTATTACTTACATTCCGTTTTGTCAGTCATTGCTCACATTCCGTTTTGTCAGCCATTTACTACATTCTGTTTTGTCAGTCATTAACTACATTCCGTGTTGTCAGTCATTAACTACATTCCGTGTTGTCAGGCATACTGACGTTGCGTGTACAAAGTTGAATCCATGCGTTCATCCTTCTTAATAGTAACATTAGGTGAAAGCTTGTCGGGCTCTATTTGTACAGCGCGTAACCTTGTCAAGCCATGTGTACACTGTCCGTAATCATTTATGGACAGTCATAGAAATGGGGTTTAACGTCCACTCTACACAAACTAGGCTAGACATACATATGGTTCAGTTTTTATATAGATAATTCGCTTGCGCGAAGGATCTCTTCAGCAGTGGGAGAAAACCCTCGAGACCGGACAGACGATCCTACTCTTTGTCACGAAGAAGGAGGGAACCAACATCAGGCTACTTCACTCAATGACAGACCCTATGATTTCACACACACGTGTTAAACCCCCACCCCTTAAAGTGTAATATTCGCCGAATAATATTTTTATGTATTTGTTCAGCATGCGGAGCGCCACCTACTATTGATCATGAATACAGGCCAACATCTAGTGAAACACTTTATGAAGTTGGAGAAAGATTTGAATACACGTGTAATGACGACCATATTATAGCTGGCCATGATACTGGTGTTATTCAATGTTTAAAAACAGAAAATGGTACGGAGTGGGAAACGCCTCCCAGATGTGAAGGTAGTGATGGTTATATTTTATGTTTCTCTTAGTATCAGGGTCGTCTTAAGGCACAGACACAATGGACGGTTTCCCATGGGTCCCATGAGCATTGCTAAAACAGAAAATGGTGCAGAATGAGAAACACCTTCCAGATTCAAAGGTGATGGTGATAGAATCAAGGTCGCATAGGCAAAATGGGCAGTTGTCAAGGGTTCCCTATGAGCATGGTGTTATTAAATGATAAAAAAGAAACAGAAAATGGGAATGAGAAACACTTTCCAGTTTCAAAGGTGATGGTGATGGTGATGGCATCAAGGTCGCATTGGCACAATGGGCAGTTGCCAAGGGTTGCCTATGAGCATGGTGTTATTATATGATAAAAAAGAAACAGAAAATGGGGCAGTATGAGAAGCACCCTCTAGATTGGCAGGTGAAGGTGATTGTGATATTTAATGTTTTTCTTAGCACCAGGGCCGAATTGGCTCTATGGGCAGTTGCCTAGTTTCTCCCATGAGCATGGTGTTATTTGATGTTTGAAAAACAGAAAATAATGCAGGTTTCCTTCATTATGCATTTTGCTGGTGATTAAAGGACATTATTAGTATCCACTAATAATTATAAATGTGATAGAACTGGTTCAGCGCTTCCCAAATATAATTTTCTGCAAATCTGCGATGCACATCCACCGTGTTGAAATTATATTGACATGCGTTTACCCATTTCTATCACATGTATACTATTGTTGAAAACCGAACTTGCCCTTTACATGTATAAATATTCCTTCTTTCGGATGGGTTTTATTTTTCAGATTTGATAAGTACTATGTTTGCTGAGTTGGACAATAATACTAACTTTGGTCTTGAACTTGTCCCTGTTAGTGTTCAGGCGGATTTGAAAGCATGTGCTGCATCTTGCATGGAATTTGGCTGTTTAGCGTTAACTTATCACGGCACAACCTGCCAGTTGGTATCAGCAGTATCAGATACGCAACTCCCTGGTTACACAACTCTCGGATTATATCCCATTTTAACCACATATCCTCGTATGATAAAAATTGGTAAGTTGATCAAAAACAATTAAAGAATTAAAATATAATTAAAGTTTCTAATTTCATTGCTCTTTCCTGCTGCCGTTTTCATACGATAGATTATAATTGATGTATTCTGTGTAAAAATAAGTGTTAAGTGATCAGTGAGCTATGGTGGGTAAGTGAGTAAGACGCTGCTGGCATGATAATTGACCTTGGGGTTCCCTGTTCGATCCCTGTGTTGGCCGAGGAAGTTCATTGGGATTTTGCAGCGTGGTTCCTCCTTGTCAGTGGTGCAGGACCGAGGACCTCGCAAGGGACAGCGTATATTTGTTTTTAAAATTGTATGAATAACCGAGGACTCGTGTACACATTGGCGTGCACCTAACAGATACCTTGACTCAGTTGGAATTCTGTAGAGCAGATCGTAGCGCCGCTGCCCACGCAAAATTTACCTCATAATACACTGGTATGGTGTATGCCCATCTCCATTAGGCCAGTTCGGAGTAGAACAGTAAGACGTTAAACCCCATTACATTTCATGTCATATTAGGAAAATGGATATTTGAAACAGTCTTATGTATTGTTTTAGGTTGTGGACCTATACCATATGTACAATATGCTACAGCCAAGTTTATAACACGTGGATTAAATGATACAATAGAATATACATGTACCTTAGATACAATAATATCTCCACCATATCAGGCTATAATACATTGTCAACAGAATGGACAATGGCAACAACCACCTGAATGTCAAGGTTAGATTTAACTTTACATTAAAGATGCCTTATGTAAGATCTAAAATCTTTTAGCTTTAAAGGGACAATAACATTCTTGCTGGCTTGGTAGCTCCAGAAAATAAATAATACCCTTATTCTAAGTACTAGATGTTTAAATTTCCTACCTGTTGTGTAAATTATCCATTACAACCTACACGTATTTTATTTGTCCAGAGGGTTCGAAAATATTTTAAAATCCAAGTCACATTTGAAAAAGTTTACGTTAGACTTTTCAAATCAATTGGTTGAATTTTTCCAATTTTTTAAATTAGGTGTGTTAAGATGAAATTTATATCATCATTTAATTGGAATATTCTAAAATAATACGATTTGTTGACCTGAATGAAGATTGGGACATATTTTTCAGTTACAACAAGAGTGTTATTGGGGCTTTAAAGGTTATATAAACTTCGATTTAGACATTTATTAAGATAAGCCTATAACCAGCTCCCTACATCATCAGGTGGTCGAGATTTAAATCTGTCTTCTGCGGGGGTCTTTCTTTTAGCGTTAAAGATTACATCGACCGTGATTTAGACTTTTATTAACATAAACCTATAACCAACTCTCTAAAACATCGGATAATCGAGATTTAAAAGTTTAAAGACGAAACAGATAATTGAGACTTACAGTACTCTCGTTTGTCTAGTACCGTTGCTGCGATAATATACAATCAACTATAAACCTTCCAACTTGGCTCAGAATAAAGTAATTTGCTACTATCACTGAGAGGAGCAAGTTAATTAGTTCTCAATATTAACCTTTGTTGTTCTGGAACTCAGCTGCAGAGTCTGCTTGACCTAGGAATTAAAGATTGAGACACAATTAGTGCCACCACTAATTTATTTGATTCTACTGGACCTACGAATTAGAGATTGGAACATGATTAGTGCCACCACAATGTATTTGATTTGCGACATTCTGTAAATGGGTGATTACATTAAAGTGTTCCCGTGTATACATTATATAGCGTGCACGTAAACAAATCCAGTATAACCCCGCCTCTACAGGACGTTTAACATCATGCCATTTAATTTGCATGGAAATCGGCCTCCTTGATTGTATTGATTTCATTTCACATTTCAGACAGGTTTAGAGCAATTGAAACATCTACGTCTCAGGATTCTGCAAGAACGGTGTATGATGTTTTAACCTTAACGTCATGTAAAGAAATATGTCTGAAAGAAAATACGTTCCGATGTGTAGCTGCAAAGTTTCAGACTGGGAGGTGTTTTTTGTATAAAGAGAGGGCCGGCGATGTTCCTAGAAGCAAGTCAGTGGGGTCGATCATTTTAAGCACATACATAGAATTACTGGGTAAGGTTAACGTATTGAAGTCAATACATTGACGCAGCGTATCACGTATCCGTATCCCCACGATATCGATACGGTGATACGGATTGAAAAAATTCCGCATGCCAAAAATCTTTAATTACTGCTTGAAGTTTACGTATCGAAGTTGGCAGATTAGAGAGACAAGCGTAAAATCCTGTAGTTATTTGATTGGACAATATTGGATTGAATTTAGTTCTTAGCCAATCAAAATTGATTGAAGTATCTGCTAAAATTTAATGTTTTAATGGTCCGTATCGCGTATCCTTATAGATTTTGCGTTTGAGGTCATCAATTAGGGACCTTTCGTATCGGTACGAGAACGAACACGAAAACGAACATATGTACGTTTCGTTTTCGTGTCCTCCAACAAGCGGTTTCGCAATCCGACGTACGATAATAACCAGAACTTCTCGGTCCAGTTTTCAATCGATATTTTTGGCAGTGTACAAGAGATCAAGCAGAATATTGCATTTGAGCACATTGTAAAAACTCTACACAATCAACAATATACACAATGCCTGGAAAAATTGTAGCAAATTGAATATATGAGACAAAAAACATTTTCGTTTGCACATCGACGTTAATTCAGCCCAACACGCGTAACCTTTTTCATTAGCGGAACATTCCATTGACGTTTTCGATATACGGGTAGGCCGTAGCCCACTGCCCACTGCCCGGGCAAAATTTCCCTCATAGCACACTGTATGGCGTATGTCCATTTTTATTAGCCCAGTTTAGGAGAAGAACAGTAGGTGGTTAAACCCCATATTTTTTTCATTTATTTGCTATTTTTTATTTACTACAGAGGGCGACATAGACCAGTTTTTTGGAACTTATAAGAAGAGATTTAACGAGACGGGTTATAAGGATATGACGATGGTATCAAAAGAGGAGTGTGCTCAGGCCTGTTTATACGATAGAATTACAGAGTGTGTTACCTTTACTTATTACAACCAGACCGACTGTTCTCTTTATAACACTTCCCAGGTGTCGTCTGTCATGATTGACGATGATTCTGCCACAGTATACTTTAGAAATATAGGTAAGCATATCCAGGCCCAAGAAGAGGGGGTTCAGTCGGTCGATTACTTCGGTTCTTTTTACGTCGGCGTGACCGATATTCTGCCACGAGCTCCTGATCCGATCCCCGATGCCCAAAATGTGTCTGGCTCTGTCACATAAACAATTCCCATCGCGGCCCTGGGTATATCAGCGATGATATGATTTCAAATATTTGATTACATCAAAATTCCCTTCTCTAGCCCAGATGATACAGATGCAACACAGTCGCTCAAGCTTGTGATTATGACAGCAGAGATTTTATAAAAGCATCTTGTAGTTGGGATTGGACAAAAAAGATAAAAATTGGATAATAGTTCATTGCATGTCATAAGGGCATCTCCATATAATCCAGTTATTACAGCAAAGTAGGACGTTAAACCTGATTGTAACCTGATGCGTCGTTATGCCTTGCCTTAATATGATTCTACTTTAGATATACAGATTTGTTGCTTTTTTGATGCAACACGGCGCTTTGTTTAGTCCTAATGGCTTCCTTCATAAGATTTAACATGTATTTTAAATATGAAAATAATAAAACTTATTGTGTTATTTTGTTTTAAGGGTGTGATACGCTGGTTACTCCCGTGGGTATGTCATATATGTTTGTACACCGTTCAGATCCAGATAAAATTAGCGTTGGTGATCAAGTGACATTTTCCTGTAACGATCCGAAGTATTCCATTTTCGGAGCCAATAGTTCAGTCTGCCAAGTCACTGGTAGTTGGTCCAAAATTCCGGTTTGTAGGCGTGAGTAAATATTCATATAAACTATATAGAGAAACAGGCCCCGGGTTGCACCAAATCAAACGGTGTATGTTGACTGGAATAACCAGACGCTAGAAATTTGCATTCGTTTGAAACTACTGGCTTATTTCGCCGAACATAGCTGATTTGAAATAAGAGTAAAAACGGAAACTATTGAATGTAAATCAGTTTATATGCATTCATATTACAGTATTATATGCGCTGCGACACATTTGTGTCAATTTCTAGGTCCCAAATGTTAGCGATTTAGCTCCTTTAAATTGTATTTGGTGCAGCAGTGTGATGAAATCCACTATTAATTAAAGGGCCAATCTCAGTTATATTTTGGAGAATAAAACTGCTTAATTTTGTGTTCTTCGTTTGATTAGGAATAATCACATGAGGGGTCGATTTCTCGGGGTTTTGCTTCAGGGATATGATTGCTAGTATACATATGTCCCATTAATTTATTATCTAATGTAGGTCTATGTGAACCCGACTGGTTTTTTTATAATGGATATTGCTACAAAATAGCTACCACACCTTCAACATTCTGGCAAGCTTTTGATAGTTGTAAAAATGAGAAAAGTGGTTTGATGAATCTTGTCAATGAAACTGAGTTGGAATATCTAACTACAATATGGTAAGATAGATACGTATGTGTCAATCTGATTAAATCACAGATCCTATTTCGTTTCGTTTCTTTTTACTTGTCTTTACTACACTAAGATCTGGAAGAGTTGTTATATTACATGCGTTTTGGTTGAGGTGAGGAATTAGCCAGTGAACGGTCCGTTATAGGGTACGCCATCGAAGTATATAAAAAAAAACGAATTATACATATAGATCTATGTTTTAAGCAGATTGTGTATGTATTTACATTGGTTTAATGGAATGAAATGGAGTTTAACGTCCTACTGTTCTGCTCCGTACTGGGCTAATGAAGACGGGCATACGCCATACAGTGTGCTATGAGGGAAATTTTGCCCGGACAGCGGCACTACGGCCTACTCTTATATCGAATTAAAACTGCAAAGGGATCTTTTACGTGCACGCCAATGTGTACACGGTACCTATTTACATTGGTATCATTGGAGCTAACCTTGGTTATATTTTCGAGTATAAAACTGCTTAGTTGTGTGTTAAAAGCCCTTAAAATCCTAACCCAGTATACGTGATACGTTCTCAAACAACTTAAATCTGCCCGTCTTCATCTAGAAATGAAGACTGGTGTCCCCAGCTGTATTATACGCTGACTTTTATTTTGTAAAGAAATGCGTCTAAGTAACATTTACCATGCGTTATGAAGTACAGCACGCGGATCATGCCCTGTATAAATGCATTATTAGGTCACCCAACGAAAAAAATGACTCGAAATCTTAAAAAGAGTTATGTGTTTGGATAAGCGGTTCTGACGTTTAAGTCCAGAAAAAACTCAATATCTATGAGTTGATATTTTGAGAAAAGTTAAATTCACAATTCCTCTATATTTTTGCAAGGTCATACCCACAAGAACGTTTATTTCTGAGACTCTAAAAATCGGGATGGCTCCTTTGAGAGCCAATCCCCTTAAAGATGCATTATGCAAGCGCTAAAGCTGTCTATTTCAGGTCTTTCTTATTAATTCGACATTTATTAACTTACCAAGACCATAATCAACTCTTGATGCCATCAGATGCTCGAGATTTTCAAAGGATTTAAACACGATTGGCGGTTCATGGTTTAATTTTAAAATTGATAATCCCGTAAACAAACTGGCGTGCACATAATGATCCCTTGACAGTTGGAATTCGATAGAAGAGTAGGCCACAGTGCCGCTGTCCGGGCAAAATTTCCCTCATAGCACACTGTATGTCGTGTGCCCGTCTTCATTAGCCCAAGAGAACACCAGGACGTTAAAACCCATTTGCATTTCATTGCATTTGGTACACCCAATCCTCAATGTTGAATTAATTGGGATTTGTAGTTTTATAACCCGGATTGGATGATCTTGGGTATGATTTTTATATTTTCAATACTTATTTAAGGACAATGGGATCTGAATTATGGATCGGAATGTATGCAGAGCTTGGAGAATGGCGATGGACTGAACGCCATGTTGGTTTGAGTTTGGAAGACCTCCCATTCTCCCTTCCAACAACTACGTCAGATAATGGGGTCACAATCAGCTACAATTCTAGTGGGTATATATCTAATGCAAGATCAAAACAGGCATCCTTCAACTTTGTGTGTAGAAAAGCTCTGCCGTGTAAGTAACTATTGAGAAATGTAGAGATTTATTCGTTTGCATCACAGTGATTCCCCCATCCACCATTAGCCCATTGATTGGAAATCGCGGTTGATTTTCACCACTGTTAAAGATTAATTAAATGATTAAACTATTGAGACAGAAAAAATGATTGACGATTAAAGGGGAGAAGAGTTGATAAAGAATTGACTCTTCTCGCTATAATTGTTAAAAAAAAAATAGAAAACGTAAATCGAATATGCTGAAAATTTCGCTTTTGAATTTTAAGCCAGCCTCGACTATCATAACTTAAGTCGGTACAATCAAAACAATGTCTCAATTATCCTTTTAGCGATTTAATCATTTTTCAGAAAATGTATTCCAATCCTTCAAATATCGCAGGGGGGTTGGGATGGCCTAGTGGACTAGAGTGCCGCGCTTCGACCTCTAGCTGGCCGGTCACCTCTGGCTTGCGGCTGTGGTTTCGAGCCCTGGTGTGAGCGTATGTGGCATAGAGATAGGGGTGCCTTCTCAACCTCGTGGGTTTCCTCCGGGCACTCCGGTTTCCTCCCACTGCTAAAGACCCCTACGCGCAAGCGAATTATTGAAATAAAATTAAACCATATGCTGGTCCCAAAATGACCTAGTTTGTGTTGAGTGGACGTTAAACCCCATTTGTCTCTCTCTCTCTCTCTCTCTCTCTCTCTCTCTCTCTCAAATATCGCAGGCTACCAATGACAATGCGAGTTGAATATGGATAAGTTAATTAATGTCCAATTAATAATTTAGATTACAATTAAGGAATAAAGAAAGATCTGAAACAAGCGGATTTGGCTCTTGCATAATGCATGTTTAGTGTATAAGTATTAATTTTGTTTCAGATTTAGAATGTCCAACAGACTGGAGGTACTTTAATCAAACATGCTATCAGCAGCAAACAACACCGGCTACCTTTGACGATGCTGTGGCTAAATGTGAACTACTAGGTGGTTTTATAGCTAGTCCACATACTAATATAGAGCTAGATTACATCAGATATATCAGGTAATAAAGTAGCAAGTCTCTAACCCAAATATCATCCAAAGTCTTACACATTGAAAATCGAATTATTTGTTAATTTAATACAAAACATTGACGTTGTGATCTTACGGGAAGGAATGGACTTCTGATATCCAATATTTCGGATAAAATAAAAAATTATCACTGGTACACGAATCGTGTACCATAATGCGTTTCAGCCCAGTTGTAACAAGGGACTTGAAGAACGAGGTTAGACATATTCCACAATGTAGGATAAAATAAAAAAATATCACTGGTACACGAATCGTGCACCATAATGCGTTTCAGCCCCAGTTGTAACAAGGGACTTTAAGAACGAGGTTAGACATATTCCACAATCAGGAGAGCAGGGGCACAATTGAATTCAAATAAATTGACTTGAAAAAAAATGGGAATTAACGTCATTCTGGTCTAATCCGAACTGGGCTAATGAAGACTGTCATACGCCATACGGTGTGCTATGTGGAAATTTTTGCCCCGATAGAGGCACTACGGCCTACTCTTATATCGAATTCCAACGGTCAAGGGATCTTTTACGTACACTCCGATGTGTATCCGGACCTAGACAGACCAACCGTAATGCATAACTGACAAGGAGGAACTACGCCGGAAAATTTGAATGATCTTTTAATAGCTAAGATGATATTTCAGACCTAAAGAAGGACCTGCAATGCGCAGATTTATATATATATATATACAAAAAAAGTTCTGGAAACAACTCTCAGGTGATCTATAAATAAATAAGATGTTTGAAAAGAAAACAGACTACATATTTAAAGTTAGCGCTTTCAGTTCCGTCGGAACCTCTTCAGACTTTAATATGATAGAGTTACGCTCTCATATTAAAGTCTGAAGAGGTTCCGACGGAACTGAAAGCGCTAACTTTAAATATGTAGTCTGTTTTCTTTTCAAACATCTTATTTATATATGTATATGAATTCAATTTTCAATGTATCCTATACACTCCCGTGAAACACAAATCCATTTAGTTACAATTGTAAATTTATTTCAGTGATTATAGTGAGGAATTGATGTATACAGGAATTTATCATCAAGATCATGAAGACTGGAAGTATACGGATGGAACTCGACTAGATTACAAAAGTTATATAGGTACACTAGATGAAAGTGAAATCGATCCTGGTAGAGGCTGTCTGGTTTACAATCGTCATGTTATAAATACCGATTCCTGTAGTGAACTAAGACAATTTGCTTGTCAAGTACCAATAGGTAAGTGATGGAGGGGGGGGTGTGACCGAATAGCAGTACGCGCGCGCTGTATCATAAGGTCATTGAATCAACTGACGTGGTTTCTATTCTCCGGTTGTACGTGGCAAGGAGAAGGGACGCCTGTCTAACCTAGGTTTTCTCCACACATACATACATACACGCACCTAAACAATATATATTCAATTATTTGAACACATTTCCAAATATATAAATAAATACTGACATTTTTTTAACAGAGAGAATTGGAGAGGCTGGAGATTACAGTGGGTTACCATGTTCTACACATGCGTTCTGTAAAGATGGTGATATAGACTATAGATGTACTGGTTATATACACAATGGTACCATCTTTCCTCCTACATGCAGACATAAAGGTAACAAAATAATATCTTTGATTTTTAATTTATTTGTTTATCAGAATTAGAAGCTGTGTATTGTCCGGATCTCCGGGATCTTTCCTCAGCGATGACCCGGGAGTCTTATGATTCACCAATCTACTAAATATTGAAATTATAACAGTATCAAAATCCATGAGGAAATTTCGGGTATATTCAAAGGTGTTTTATAGCTGAGGCGCTGGAGGCGCCAGCCTCCTAGCGAAAAAACTCAAAGAAATTGGAAAAATAAAACGGGAGTAAAATTCTAAAACCGATGGGAAAAATGAAAATGTATCCTAGTTAGGGGGGAGGGGGGCTAAAGGCAGACAAAAGGACCCCGCGCCTGACAAAAGGGTCCCTCTGGTCAAGGGAAAGGGCTTCAAGTCCGAGGCAAACGGTTTCTATTCACTGTTAATGTCGAATTCATTACTGGATGAGAATGCAGTCATTGAATGTGCATAATTGTAAAAACATCAATTAAGTCGCCCCCCGCCCCGAGCGAATGAGGGCCCTCAAAATAGTATAGCCTCCATCATGATAAATCTTAAAACGCCCCTGGGTATATTTTTGATCAGTGCAGAAGCTTATACATTTTAATGACCTGGGGCAAGTTGCTCAATACTAACTGATTTTAACGATCCGGCAAACTCGAATGGATTATTATCTTGCTAACGTTTCGTTTGCTAACGGTCCATTATGTTTCGGTTGCTGGAGAGTCAATTTCATTACCCGTTAGCTAACGGATTGATTAAAGTTAATCCAAGAGAAAACTGTTTCTTCTTTGGCTGAATTTTTAATTTTTAGATTCTACATGTGTAACAACCTCATATAGGTTAGTATTAACAAGAAAATGAAGGCAGTGGGACAAAACTTGATTAAAGACAACAATATAACTGTAGAATTTAATACAGCAAACACTTTAGAATACTTTATTTTTTCCTTTAGAAATTTTATAGGAAAAATTATGGGATTTGCACTACATAATATTTGGGGCCATTTTTTCCTACTGGCCCCCAAAATTCTGTAGAATACTATAGAATTTCATCCTATAGAAAATGGAATAGCCCCCCATCACCCAACCGTTTAAAATGTTCTATTGAAAAATACACTGAATAGCTTTTTTGCTACAGCCAACTAATACCATCGTTCAACAGATAACGGAGCCTAACACTCCAGTTGTTTTTTTTATAAACAATATTTATTCAGAATGTCGGAACGGGATTGGGAAACAGGCTTAGCCTATGTAAAAACCCCCTCCCTAGGTAATATACATATATAACATTAAAACAAAGGAACAAAATGGGTGTATATACAGAGTTAAAATGGCAAACAACCCAGTTATATAAAACGGCAAGTAAACGACACGTTCAAGTTAACGGGGCTTCCAGCAACAATCTTTCTATCCGTTAAAGTTAACGACCTGTTAACGGATTGTTAAAATTAAAAGGAGCTTTGAGCAACCGGCCCCAGGTAGACAGTGTAAATGCTGAAACTTACACATTAGAACGACCTGGACCGTCCTGGACGATGGCGTTGCAGTATTAACATCCGTGAGTCCTATGGAATATATAAAAGGTTATATTTATATTTGTTTTCTGTATATATTCCAGATTGTCCGGCACCTTTTGTATATAAAAAGGGAAAGTGTCATTTTATAAGCGACAGAAAATTGAATTACCCCCACGCTTCGATGTATTGTAGTTCGCAAGGCGGTCGTATCATAACCATTGGTGACGTCGACACTAATATGATATGGATGGAGTTAACAGAAAGGTATTATTTGCATGATAAAAATAGTCCGGAATTTAAATATAAACATAGACCGCAACTCTCCCGTAATCTGGAAAAACCTAGCAAGTCAAATTTTGGTGAAAATTTAGTTAGACCCATATTTGGATATGATAATAGTTTTTTTCTCCTTCACCGAAAGGGCTTCTAATTATCTTCATCTCAAAAGACAAAATAAAATTGGTTATATATTCAGTAGCTTAACAAAACAGTTTTCCGTTGTTTACTCAAAACTTCATGCAACAGCGTTATTAGGTTTTTCCAGATTACGGGAGAACTTGGATATATGAATAAACCTACAAGCCTCCTCGGTATCTCCAGTGGTCCCATTCCGTTTTACTCCATTAAACCCTGGGCTCCATCATGAGGAAGACCAATACCTTGATAGCATATAACGACTTTCCACTGCCTGTTTTGACTGACATAAAAGCATTTTCGCATGGAAAAGATGGTTTTAGGACAATTTTTTGTGCGCACGTCACTTCTTTTATGTTATACTGAAGTTTTCCATAATCGAGCGAATAAGCCACCATATTGTTCTGAGACTAAGACTGGTTTCACTCGGCAAATCTCGACAGATTCCGGAACGTTCCGGAACCTACATCTAGTCTCGGCTATATGACAGTAAGTGATATGTACCTACGCCCATAATTGCGATGCGGCTACCGGTTTACTTTAACATGAAAACTTGACGCTATTACAAACAAACAAGACACCATGGACGCAGCCATGTTTCATCCGGGACCTTTAAAGTAGTTCCAAGACACCATGATGGACGCAGCCATGTTTCATCCAGGACCTTTAAAGTATAGTTCCAATATGGCGAAATTCGTCATACTGCCGAGATTAAATGTAGGTCGACTGGGTTGTAAACTTTACGTGTCTCCCCGACGGATGAATTCGAAGTATGGTGGAGTGGTACGGAATGAGATCGCTTGGGATACCGAGGATGACCTGCAAGCGGTAAAAGTCTTCAAAAGTATTCTTTCATCATGCTGTAAAACTTTGTTTTCAAAACAATAACACCCCTGTCCCACAGGTACTCACGGTTTGATACCCTAGGCATTCAGAGATGACCGAAGGCATTCAGTGCCAATTCATGAGATGTACGTTTCCTAAGGTTGATGGATATCAAAAAAATTACTAAACAATACCATTGATTTTCACAATCTGTATGCAGCAAGTATCATCAAATTAGCTCTTTAATTGAACTTTATTCTAGTCATTATGGTGTTCTTACTGAAATGAGTATTGGCTACAGTAGTTTTAGTTCAGCCTCTGGTGAACACTTGACCACGGATATAAAGATCCAACTCGTACAAAATCTATGGAAACATCCAGATGAAAAAAAAGATGACTGTACCTATCTCCATTCTGACTGGTTTTCAATGGGAATACTGACTACTCGATCTTGTTTTGTACAGTCATATTTCATTTGTGAAAAACCAACAGTCACTAATACAGTCGGTAAGTTCCTGTAACTCATGTTTCTTAAAGGAGGTGGTTATCTACCTTTTAAGGTCCCGTTTTCAATATTAATTTGTTGACAATAAGCTCCAAGGTGCCCGTACAGAGGGCCAGGAATGGGAAAACGTACAGTCGTTCGGCTTTGACCATAAACGGAGTTCCCTTGTACACATTGGCGTACACGTTAAAGATCCTTTGATAGTTAGAATTCGCTGTAAGAGTAGTTCCGATGCCCGGGCAACCTTTTCGTCCCAGCGCACGGTATGGCGCATGCCCGTCTTCATTGGCCCAGTCGTTGCAAAAATGTATTTCATTTCGTAAATATTTTACCCCTTTCTGTAATGGGATATCATTCCAGATAGATATTGACGTAAACCCATGCATACATCGTATATCATCGTAACACCCACGGAAAGAATTTTATGTGCCATAGTAAGACAAATTATAGGCTCCCCCACCGTCCATCCCGCAACTGTGGAATATGTTTATCCTGCATAATCGAAGGGATCGGGTGGTGGGGGAAGCTCTGCGGGGTGAATACTGACCATACCATTCCATATCCATGGGTCTGGGCCCGATTCCCAGAAAATTCTTAAGCATTTTCTTGTGCTTAGTTTTTAAGTAGACTTTGCATTTAAATAAACTGATTTTGAGTTACCAGAAAAAATTCGTGGGAAGATTCTTTGCTTCGATTGTAAGCAGACGTCAGGGTAAGCACAAGCCCTTTCTTATGTGGTACGTGATAGAAATTAAGTTGCTGTCCCGTGTAAATAATATCATTTCCAGATGATGACTATAAAGGGTGCTTTATGACCTCAAAACCTGAAAATCAACCATGGCCACCGGAAGTGGACGTCAACAAGAAAGAACTGACCAATGTAGCAATGACCGTGGAAATTTGTCAGAATCACTGTACTGATCAGGGATACAAGTTTTCAGGAATAACGGTAATTGATTTATAGGTTTTTATTCGTATGGAAAGTTGTGACAACTCAAACGGACTTGGACTTCGTCGATTTATGGCGTGATTTTCCTTGATCAGTGTGCGGGCAGGACGGAATGAAGAGGGACATTGTCTAGTCGTTCGAATCGGACGGGAATCCGGCGTGATCGTAAAAGAAGCCTGGCCAGTTCGAATCCGAAATACAGTATGGCGCATGAACGTATTTAATAGCCCAATCAGTGCAGGAAAGTAGGACTTTATTTCCCTGCGCTTGCCAGTTGACTGTTTTCCATTTTGCATGCCAATGCCAACCATTTACATTAAGATTATTATACTGACTATGAACCCGTTAGGGGGGGGGGGGGGGCTAGTGGTCTAGACTGTCGCGCTTTGACCTCTAGCTGGCCGGTCACCTCTGGCTTGCGGCTGTGGTTTCGATCCCTGGTGTGAGCGTATGTGGCATGGAGTTAGGGGCGCCTTCTCAACCTCATGGGTTTCCTCTGGGCACTCCGGTTTCCTCCCACTACTAAAGACCCCTACGCGCAAGCGAATTATTGAAATAAAATAAAACCATATGTTAGTATCGATATGACCTAGTTTGTGTCGAGTGAACGTTAAACCCATTTCTCTCTCTCTCCCTCTCATGAACCCGTTATTTATCAATTTTCTTTCCTCATTTTCTTTCTTTTCCTCCGTTTGTTTTCCAGACTGGTACTACGTGTACGTGTGGTGATGTTTTGGGTTATTACAGTAAAGCTTTGGAGGCTAACTGTACTACACCGTGTCCGGGCGATTCAACACAGATGTGTGGTGGCATCAACACCAGGGTTGTCTATAAAACTAAAAGTAAGTGTGACTGGTTTTAGAAACTGATACTACATGTATATTTAAAGTTACATTATGGGAGATAAGATAAAGAGATGGCAGTTCTCACTACAATAGTTAAAAACTAGATAGTGTAAAGATAATTTGCTGAAAATTTCAGTCAAATTGATTCACTATTAGCCGAGAAAAAAGCTTTTGAAATATTCATAGCCTCGGTCATCATTACTCAAATCATTAATATAAACAGCATAGTCTCGATTATCCACTTGATTGATTTAATTATCAACCGCCATTAAGCGGCATATACGATTTTAATCTGCCAACATCGAAGGCTAGTCTTGACATAAAGAGTTTATTATGGTCTGAATATGTTAATTAATGTCTAATTGATTATTTAGATAACATCTCAGGCTTAAAGAAAGACCTGTAAAAATCAGATTTTGCTCTTGCATAATGCTATTTTAAGATTCAATAGTCTGGATCAATCAACCCTCGGCTCCTTTTGTGAAATGGTATTCGGAATAAGAGTACCCTGTAGCGCGTCTGATCCGGCGCATGTCCGTCTCCATTATACCACTGCGTGCACAACTGCGCGGCGTTAAACTCATTTTATTTTTGTGGTTTTGTCTTTTCTAGTGACTTTCAACTATTTTCTAGAATTGTCAAATCTCCTCCCGCAGTCTTATATAAGCCATATAACAACTTTTGGTCCTCGAAGAAATTATTAGTGAGCAGAAATTCGCCCGTGTATCTGTTATCACTCGTCACTTCAGTCAGTTACACAGAAGGATAACTCGTGTTTTCCGTTTGCTTTCACCTCTTCAATTTCTTTAAATCTCCATTACGTATCTATCGTAGCTATGATTTAGTTCTATCACATAATATGTGATAATGACCGACACCAATATTGCCCTTTAACATTGTGATTTTTTTCCATATAAACTGTTTTGTGATGTTAAGATACTAATCTAGACGTTATGTTTTATAATGTATTACGTGTTTTATTAGATTATCCGTGTTCACCATCGATGATCCGGAATCCAAAAGATCCACGATATTGTTACTCCGTGGGTTTATATCTAACTCGTCAGCCAATAGCCAAGTATCAATGTGGCATTCAGGGTGGTGACTTAGCTCATATAGAAGATATCGAAACACAAAAATTTGTTTATCAGCAAATTTTACTTGGTCTACCAAAACGGTAAGTGTTGTTTTTGGTGTTGAATTTTCATTGAGTTTTTATTGACTGTTGTACGATTTAAAAATTACGCATATGTATTACGCTCGAGCAGCGTAGATCGATGCAATTGTAATTCGATTTACCGTTGTAAATGTAATGTATCATTCAACAATGGCCGTTGAATGGGCGATGTTTTGTTAAATTTATTAGTAAAATTGTGACCAATGGCCGCGTTAAAGGAGTGACCGTTGAATAAAGAGATGAAACAATAGAATTTTTACGGGGGAAATTTATTGTGACCGCTTACAAGGAGTGGCTGCTTTTTGGGCCGATATTCCTATAGATAATGTAGTTTGCACATGATTCACATTGGTTAAAATGGTGCGTGGGGACTTTGAGCAATTAAGGCGCTGGTTCGCTAGCCTGGAGGTCGGGTGTTCGATCCCTGTATTGGCCGAGCATGTTCATCTCGATTTTCCCGTGTGATTTCCCCTTGTCAGTGATGCAGAAGGAGGGCCTGACAAGGACAGCTGCCTAGTCGTTCGGATGGGACGAAAAAAGAGGTCCCGTGTACGCATTGAAGTGCACGTAAAATATCCTCACAGTTGGAATTCGATATAAGAGTAGGCCGTAGCGCCGCTGCCCGGACAAAATTTCCCTCATTGCACACTGTATGGCGTATGCCCGTCTTCCATTAGCCCAGGTTAGGTGCAAAAGAGTAGGACGTTAAACCCCAGTATTTTTTTTTCGAATTTTTATTGAAAAGTTTGAGTTTAATGAAAAGAAATTTCTTGTAATTTATTTGAATGTCGCAATATTATTTATTTGATAGAGACAACACTTCGAAGATTGAGGAAAATAAATCTGTTCATATTGGTTACTGGGGTCAACCTGCTTCCTATACTAAAGGGTATCAATATGCATCATCTGATGGACAAAGAATACCCTGGTCTTATTTCTCCTCTCATTATGATAAAATGGTATGTTGTTTAGTACTTATCATAATATGGTATGTTGTTGTTCTTATTATAATACGGTATGTTGTTTAGTATGTTGTTTAGTACTTATTATAATATGGTATGTTATTGTTCTTATTATAATACGGTATGTTGTTTAGTATGTTGTTTAGTACTTATTATAATATGGTACGTAATAAACTATGATATGTTATTTAGTACTTATTATAATATAGTATGTTGTTTAGTACTTACCATAATATGATATGGTGTTGAATACTTATTATAATATGGTATGTTGTTTAGTGCTTTTTATAATATAGTATGTTGTGAAGCACTTTTTATAATATGTTATGTTGTGAAGTACCTTTTATTGTATGTTGTTGAGTACTTATTATTTGTGGTATGTTGTGAAGCACTTTTTATAATATGTTATGTTGTGAAGTACCTTTAATTATATGATATGTTATTGTACTTATTATAATGTGGTATGTTGTTACTTACTTATTATAATGTGGTATGTTGTTACTTACTTATTATAATGCGGTATGTTTTTAATTACTTATTACCATATGTTATGTTGTGAAGTACTTATTATAATATTTTATGTTGTTGTACTTATCATGATATGGTATGTTGTTAACTACTTTTTATAATGCGGTATGTTACTAAGTAATTATTATAATATTGTATGTTGTTAATTACTATTATATTATAGTATGTTGTTGAGTACTATGGTATGTTGTTGTATTAAAAGTTCCTTTGTTTTTTTTAGACGACAATAAAACTGGGGCAGTCCTATTTTCACTTGGTCTTTTACTAAAAGCCCATTCGAGTAAATAAATCTAATTTTAAAATGAGACGAAATAGTCAATTTGCCTTATTTGAAAGCTTCACTGCAAATATGGGGTCTCGGGGCTTCTTAGCGGTTTCTAAATTTTGCCACGAGACAAATAAAACGCAACTATAACGTTCTTCGTGTAGTGTAGGTTATCGAAAGTATATAAAAAAACGAAATATAAATAAGTTTTTTAATGGGATTGGTATATATGAAAAGTGCCGGCATTATTTATATATTTAGCCAAGGCGACCGTTGGTGGACAACAAATTAGCCCTCTCTGGAGCCAGTCATCTATTGTTTTTTAATATCTTTTAAAAAATCTATGCGAATTGCGATTTTAGTTACATTACGCTTGTTTGTTACTGGTTTTATTTTTGCTATATTTAGAAGGATTGTGTTAGAACTGGAAGTAAAGGGTTTGGTGGTTGGTTACATGATTGTAATGGAGAAGCTTTCTATCTGTGCCAATATAAAAACAAAACAGTTTTACATGGAGGTATTAATCTTTACATGTCATGTGTGGATTTTAGTTCTCAAATAGCCTGATTCTCGAAATTTTCACTAAATGTAGATACTTCATTTTTGATTGGCTAAGCACTAAAGTCGTTCTAATATCATCCAATCAAATTACTAAAATTTGGATTTTTATCTTAGTTAAAATTTCGTGAAACAGGCCCCTGGGGGTAGCTTGGGTATGACCATGAACGGGAAGTGTTAGTCCATCGCCACTAGGTCAATGTTACTCTTCAGTCCGAGTTATCCCTAGCCACCGAATTTCAGTCTCGGGACGACCGTAGTGTAGCCGCCGAGCCTGAACAGACAGACACACAAATGGCAATCACTCAAAGAATTATAGACAGAATGAGGAAATTGAATAAATTGTGGTCTGACACCTAGTTTTCTTCACTACGACCTGCTCTTACATTTTATCTAATTTTAATTTCCAAGGGGGTCTTTAACGTGCATGTCAACCTGTACACAGAACATTGTGTTTCCTTCTATCTCATTCGATTCCATTTTATTTATACTGATTGGAAGTAGCATTTGGATTGTGGATGCCATGTCGAGACAATTACATTGGAATGTTCAATACACCCCCTGTATGTTTCCAAAAACAAATTCAAGTTAATGTATTACTTTTCTTCCTAGATTTGAATTTCCACTTGGATATGAATAATATAGACTCAACAGACCAACCAATAGAGCTGAAGTCAGAAGTCTTACAGGGTGGTATTATTAGAATGCGACAACCACAGTTAGCCAATGGAACAAGTAAAATGTTTTCGAAAACCTTAGATTTTGATTGCATCAACAGCAGACTTTTGTGTCCGGGTGGTTTTACCGTAATGTTCATGGTGATCATCTCTGATACAACCACGCCTTTTGTTGAAATACTTTCAACCGCTGAATGCACCTCTATCACCACCAAAATTTCACAGGGGCTCTGTATCTTCTTCAACCAACAGGATTCAAGCATTTGGATCATTTACTCAAATAATGGAACTGCATTATCAGCCAAATATTACGTGTATGCGTTGAAAATGTATCATTTTAGTTTGGTTTTTGATTCTGAAATACAGATGTATGTAAATGGTATTTATATGGACACCTTGTCTGAAATCTTGGTACTAAAAGTATTTGATCATTTTTCAATGGTTTACGATGATGTCTTATTGGGGAAATGGTTTGCTAATACTAGTCCAGATATTCTGGTGGGCGATGTTATATTTAAGCCACGGACACTTACGTCTATGGAGATAGCCAACGATTACAGTAAGTTCAATACTTCATTTAGAGGGAGTCGCAGTGGCTTAGTGATTAGGACATTAGCTTGTGAAAATTAAATGAAATGGGGTTTAACGTCCTCTGTGCTGATTGGGCTAACGAAGACGGAACTGGTTTGCTAACCAGGAAATGTCGCTTTTGCTTCCGGTGTTGGCCGAGAAACTTCCTCGACATTTCCTGTCGTGGTCTCCCCTCGGCAGTGATGCAGGATAGGGTGGGTGTTAGCAATGCATATTGGTGTGAAAGTAATTTAATTCTAGACAGTCAGAATTTGAATCAAGTAATGCTACTCCCCTGGAAATTTTCCCCTCGTAGTACACTGCAGCCAGTTTAACGAACAATGTGGGTGTCAGCCATTATCACATATGTTCTAGAACTGGTTAAGCATGTTCCATGTATAATTTTAACACAGAGATCATTGCTACAATAGATGCGTAACGAATTCCATACACTTTAATACCAATAGTCTACAGATTTTAGCCCTCAACATACAAATAATAAGTCCTTTTAAGATAGTCTTCGTGTGGCTTTTTGACAAATTGACAAAATATCTCTTGCTCTCTTACCTTCCCTTAACTATTCCAGACGATTTCCAACCCCTAACAGATGTTGATTCTATTGGTTGGTTACACGATGCTTTAGCACCAGTTATAGGATTTCACCTTTCTCGTGATGCTGGTGTAGATGGTCAAGGAATCCAGCTTGTAGATCGGAGCAGTGTAACTCTTCTCTCAGACCACAACCAAACATGTCTTCATAACATTACAACCTGTACAGACGAACTCTGGTGGATGTTTTGGTTGAAAATAACTGAACCTGTTCGTAGTGATTATGTCATTCTGGAAAGTGGTGATATTCAAAATGGCAGCGAAGGACTTCTTGTTAAAATTACGAATATGTCAGTTGTTGAGTTTAATTTAAGAAGATCAGATTTCGAGTTTACTTGCTCTTATACGATTGAGATGTCACAATGGACACATATTGGTGTTACGTCAAGACGTTCATCAAATGAAATGCGATTGTATGTTAATCTGCAGCTTCATCAAACTGTGAACCCCACAACAGCCTCATCACAAAACCAAGCTTTTTACAAACCACACATAAAGATTGGGGAAGGTAAGTATTTGTTTTGGGAAGTTTAAGATTGCTTATGAATATAGCTGAACATTGACAACGAGAGACTCAATTAACTTGATATTAAACACTAATTCTGGGACGTTTTAAGATTGCTTGTAAATATATAACCGAATATTGAATTAGTCAGTCACAAAAAGGCCATTCTGTTCAGTCCGTTCTGAGATTAATGAATTAAGCGTTTAATCCCCAACTTGATAAGAACAAGACAATTGTTATTCAAGAACTTGACTGAACTGATAATTTGAGTGACCTTTAGCTATTGGGCACATTCGAAACACATCACAATTTATATGGAAAACAATCACTGGTTTACAGGGACTGTCGATTTCTTTTTCATTTTTATGATGGTGGTTGGGGTTGAATGGGGGCTAAATTGGTTGAAAGGATATCCCATGACGCTTCTACATCAGAATCCACGCATGTATTTAACTTAACCCACCATCTTAAAAGACATACAACCTAATTAGAAATCTTTATTTAACGGCTTTCTCTCTCTTAATTGTCTTTAATTTTTAGGGAGGTCCGGGCTTCTTTAAAGACACAAATATTTGCTAATATAGCAAAATCAAATAAAAAATGTTTGGTTTGTTAATATGCTACTTTAAAATGATTCTATTATTTGATCTGTAACAGGTAAATGTCCAATAGGGTGGCGGTTAGAAGGTCTCTCCTGCTATATGGTAAACCATACGAATGATGAGAGATGGGCGCATGCGCATAGTGCCGAACAACATGGTGCCCGTCTTGTGTCTATCAATGATTGGCAAGAATTAAACTTCTTGAAAGACTGGGTGTTCAGAAGTAAACCAAGCGGCATCGACAATCAGTATGTGCTTTCTTTAATTTCGCTTTCTTGTTAAAGTTAAAGAAGTTTAAGAGAGAGAGAGAGAGAGAGAGAGAGAGAGAGAGAGAGAGAAATGGGGTTTAACGTCCACTCGACACAAACTAGGTCATTTCAGGACTAACATATGGTTTAATTTTATTTCAATAATTCGCTTGGGGTGGTGGGTGTGGGGGGGGGGGGGGGGGTAAACCGCATCCCTCTCTCTCTCTCTCTTCTCTCTCTCTCTCTCTCTCTCTCTCTCTCTCTCTCTCTCTCCCTCTCTCATTACATATCAAACAGCATAGATCGATGATGTTTCAGTTCAACACAACTTTGTAAATCCCGAACCGAATTAAAGGTTCATCTTTAGCAATGGACCCCTGTTGCGTAAAATGTCGCATCGGGACTTTTAAAATAATTCATCTTATGAAATTTAAGGTTTAACGTCTGAATATTGTGACTATTATTTCAGAGATTATTGGTTAGGAATATATGACAGGAATAGTGATAGCCTTCGTGTTTGGACAGATAGTTCAGGTGGACCTGCATTATTTGATATAATGTCTCACTTTGATCTGAAAAACTATCTGGTTTTGCGTTGTTCTGATGAGAATTGTAAAGTGAGATGTATCGGTAATGATAACAAGACAGCAATTTATGAATTGCCGTTAACTGACAATGGTGAGATTTTTTTTTTCGGGGGGGGGGGATTTTATTATGTTTTGTTACCTCTTCTACAAAGTTTTGTGGGAATAGTTCCATACAGGCTCGGAGTTCACAAAACATTCCCAAACATATGTTAAGAATTTACTCAAAATTGTTCGTCTTTTTTTAAATCCAAATATAGCCCGTTATAAAACTGGTTTTGTTTTAATTTAATGTATCAAGTACATCAATAATATACTATGTGCAAAGTTTTATGTTTCTGGATTAAAATATTCCTCATCATCAGTGATTACAAGTTGAGTAAATTCTTAACTTAAAACTGAGAATGCTTTGTCAACTACTGATAGAAGTAGGCAAAGGTGGCTTATGGACCAAGACAGTTCTACATGATTTTCCAGCGTGGCCCCTGTGTCAGTAAGCTTGGCCAGTTTGACCCATTTGGACTGGTGCTTTTTTGGGGTGATAATATACATTTAGACGGACCATAAACTGTGGATGGCAATTGCCCGGAATGATATGAAATTGAGTTAAAGTGCTTTGTTAATACAGCCCTGTTTGAAGTGTTCCCAGTGTTGGCGACGTGAAGTTAGCCTGTTGTTCGTTGTTCGGTATTCGCGAATAACGAACAACGAGCCAGTTTGTTGTTCGGTATTCGCGAATAACGAACAACGAGCTGGTTTGTTGTTTGGTATTCGCGAATAACGAACAACCAGCTAGTTTGTTGTTTGGTATTCACCAGATATGGAATTAGTAATGCAATTAAAGATTTTTTGCAGGGAACACGCCGCAGGCGGGTTTTTATAAGCCTAACTGGATTATAAAGCTTCAAAATTCTGGGAAATAGATTCTCACAACTTTACTAATTCCATATCTGGTGAATAACGAACAACAAACTGGCTCGTTGTTCGGTATTCACCAATATGTAACAGCTCTTTCTTCGGATAGAAAGAGAAGTTGTTAGAATCTATTTCCCAGAAGTTTGAAGTTTTATAATACAGTTAGGCTCATAAAAACCCACCTACGACGTATTCACTACAAAAGTTCTTTCATTATATTACTAATTCCATAGCTGGTGAATAACGAACAACAAAACAGCTCGTTGTTCGTTATTCGCCAATACCGAACAACAAACTGGCTCGTTGTTCGGTATTCACCAATATGTAACAGCTCTTTCTTCGGATACAAAGACGAGTTGTTAGAATATTTTCCCCAAAACTTTGAAGTTTTAAAACCCAATTGGCCTTAAAAACCCACTCCCGGCGTATTCCTTACAAATATTTCTTTATTATATTACTAATTCCATATCTGGTGAATAACGAACAACAAACCAGCTCGTTGTTCGTTATTCGCGAATACCGAACAACAAACTGGCTCGTTGATCGGTATTCGCGAATACCGAACAACGAACAACGAACAACAAGCTAGTTTCACGCCGCTCCCAGTGTTTCGGTTTTGAATAACAACCTAACCCGTATAAAGTATATAAGTTAATTTAATGACTCATCTGTTATAATATTTGATAGCCTATCCACCAGTTGTTAAATGTCCACGTGACATGCACTACTACCAGGAATCTTGTTATTTGACCTATTCATCTACTACACCTATAACAAGACAAGCAGCGGTAGAAGTATGTGAAACGAGGAACAGTAAATTAGTAGAATTAGAAGACCAAAGAGAATTTCATTTTGTAGGTCAATTAATCAAAGGGTGAGTTATTTTTATTTTGAGCCATTGATTTGTATTGGGCACAGCCTTCTAATGCTGATAGTAGTAATTTATTGGGTAGATCCGTAATGCAGCTTTACAAATAACTAAGTGGTTTACAAACGGTCTATAGTTTTGCAGTAACCCTAGACAGAGGCGGATCCATTTGGGGCGCGAGCCCCCCCCCCCCCTTAATTTTCGACAGTGCCTTTTTTACTGCTGAAAGTGCCTTTTTCAGACCCAAATATGTCCTCTCCAAACGTTTACTTAGACGAAAATATTAGCCAAATAGCTCTTGGAATGTCTACAGATGCAACGAAATGACGGATAATTGTCTTGCCCCCCCCCCTCAACCCCCTCGCAGCGGCGTGCCCCGTCTCCGCTGTAAGTGCCCTCATTTTGCGCCCCCCCCCCCCTTTTCAAAATTCCTAGATCCGCCCCTGCCAGATTTAGATTGGGTTTTCGATGATTGTGAGTCTGGTTGAACCTTTTGTTCAGTTGACGTATCTAACGTGATTTAGTAATATTGTCGCTATGAAGAATATCAACCTTCCCAACAATTCATCATTGCAGATATATAGCGGAAGGTGTTGTTCATATTGGATTAAGTCGACAGAATATAACAAATATATCATCAGAGTTTGTATTCGGCGATTTAAGACCACCCAGTTTTACAAGATGGTCGGAGAAAGGTGAACCAGTTGAATCCTGTGTTGTATTGGATTGTTTATATGAAGAATGTCTGTATGAGGGTTCAGATTGTCAGGACGCTGGACTAGTCAACAGCGTGGTTTGTGAAAAACAAGCAGGTAAAATATTTTATATTGTTTATGTTTAATGTGTCATGGGTGGTGTCTTGGTCGTTGTTTTTTTTTTGGGGGGGGGGGGGGGTTGGGGGGGGGGGGGGGGGGGTCTGGGGTTTTTTTGGGGGGGCGGGGGGATTTTCGAACAGCTGATATTATTGTAAACATATTAAATAAAATGGAATGGGGTTTAACGTCCTACTGTTAGGCTCCGAACTGGGCTATTGAAGATGGGCATAGGCCATACAGTGTACTATGAGGGAAGTTTTGCCCGGACAGTGGCACTAAAGCCTACTTTTGTATGGAATTCCATCTAAGTCTGCCAATGAGTACACCGGGATCTCGGTTTTTCGTATCCGAAAGACCAGAATAAAGAAATTTGAATTAAATTTTCAATATATTCATTAGGCATTATGTTTTTTTGCACCCTTATAGCAAGAACAGCCAGATTTGTATCTAAATCTTATATATTGTATCTTTAATGTTTACCACTCGTGGGTTTTTTTCGTATTTCAGAAACCCAATGTGCTCCAGGGTGGCGTAGTTTCAATGAAAAATGTGTCATTGTGAATCATGGCGGAGCGTCCCGTGGCATGTGTTATGATTCTGGTGGAAAACCATTACGATTTACTAGTTTTAGTGAATTAAATTCGACTCTAGAAATATTGTCAGATCTTATTAAAGGTAAACTTTGGATTCTTCTATATTCAAATCTGTGTTAAAGGGACACCGGCAACTATTGGTGTGTTACATTCTTGGTATGTTGAAATATCTCGAAGGAAATGAAATAAACAGGTTTTAGCGTCCTAGTTTTCTGCCCCGGCTGTGTCACAAAGGAACACCAACATTAGTCGCATGCTGGAGCGTCCCGTGGCATGTGTTACGATTCTGGTGGACAACCATTACGATTTACTAGTTTTAGTGAATTAAATTCGACTCTAGAAATATTGTCAGATCTGTGTCACAAAGGAACACCAACATTAGTCGCATGCTGTGCGAGAACAGTGAATTATTTATTTTTTTATAGTTATAGATAATATCGACTATCTGCTTCTCTGCACGACTTCTTCTTTTCGGCATTTCTCTACTTCTTCTCTACCTGAGACCTCAACTTCTCTACCCCAACCATATTCTTCTGATGGATGGAATACGACTTCCTACAAAGTATAACAGCCTCAAAATTGTTTTGAAGGATGTGTTCCATTGAATACCCGACTGCTATGAATTGTTGTTCTATATTGAATACCTTCTTTATTAAATACCCGACTTCTTTCGGCCGTTGTGCTCAATGGAATACCCGACTGCTATGGACTACTGTGCTATATTAAAAACCCAACTGTTGTGAACACAAATAATCCTTCGGTGGCATTTAACGATTGAGCACCAATAAAACACAATATAAATTACGTGAAAAACACTTACTCATGGTGAACATCGGTTTTAAAACCCGTGACTGCCCCTCTCCTATTCTTCTATAACTTTGAGTTAGTTGAGACTAACAGCTAATTGTGGAAAATATAAATTCTCACTTGAAACTTGTGTTTTCTAGACATTGTTGATTAAAGCACCTGTTGATCTTGGTTTTCAGAATCTGATCGATGTTTAAGTGATGCTATATATACAGGATCGGATAAATATATCTGGGAATCATCTGGTCAACAAACATTCTTTGATCTGTTACCAACACCAGGAGAAGGACCACAACTAACTGTTAGAAAAGGTGGTTTGATCAGGGTAGAAAACCTACATGAAAACTGTATTATCTGTGAATACGGTAAGATAGTGTATAATCTTTATTAACACAGAGAGAGAGAGAGAGAGAGAGAGAGGGAGAGAGAGAGAGATGGGGTTTAACGTGTCCACTCGATACAAACTAGTTCATTACGGGACTAACATATGGTTAGAGAAAGAGAGAGAGAGAGAGAGAGAGAGAGAGAGAGAGAGAGAGAGAGAGATGCACCCGACACAAACTAAGTCATTTCAGGACAAACATATTGTTGAATTATTTTTCAATAATGGGGTTATTTGTACTTTAACAGCGGGGGAAAATCTGAACACCCGTTGAAAACCAACGAGGTTGAACAGGCAACCCTACTCTACTCCGTGTCACTTAAAAGGAGGGAATAGAGGCCATGACACTTGACTCAATAACGGATGACATTATGATCTACACCATTTGGTCAGCCCCCTCCCTTTATTAATAGATAAATCCTTATTAATATCATACAAATTCATTTATATTTCATGTTGCCCACCTTGGTGACAAGCATTGTAATCTAAATAGGCGCCGCCCTCCCACTTAATTAACAACTGAATCCTAAGTAATATGACACGAATTCTTTCATATTGAATGTCGGCTTCCTTAGTGATAATTTCTGCATGAGTGCATTTATGACCAAAGGCGATGACGTGGTTGTGCTTGGTCTAAGGCATAATCTGAACCGGAAGTCGATTTTTATTTGCAAATGTGACCGCCTATTAGCTTCAGGCCACGCCGTTGGAAAATTCATAAAGGTAACAATTTGTTTATTGAACATTTATTTGCCACAAGCTATTTTATATTCTTCATTTTGTGTCAGATCGTGATGTGAAGGTGCATGTTGATGACGTCAGATTTTACAGCAGATACGTAACACAAACTGATCTATCATCGATTGGTGGAGCCTTCAGTAAGTATTGGTCTATATTTAGATTGATTGGGTAAACGTCTATATTTAACATTATTGGATATGAGTCTATATTTAAATTTATTGCATATTAGTCTATATTCAAATTGGTTGGGTATTAGTCTATATTTAAATTGATTAATCTATCTTTAAATTGACTGGATATTAGTCTATACTTGAAATTGATTGGATATTAGTCTATACTTAAAATTGATTGGATACTAGTTTATATTTAAATTGATTAGTCTATACTTGATTGGATATTTGTTTTTATTTAAGTTGATTAGTCTATATTTAAAGGGACAATAACATTCTTGCTGGCTTGGTAGCTCCAGAAAATAAATAATACCCTTATTCTAAGTACTAGATGTTTAAGTGTCCTACCTGTTGTGTAAATTATCCATTACAACCTATTTTACTTGTCCAGAGGGTTCGAAAATATTTTAAAATCCAAGTCACATTCGAAAAGGTTTACGTTAGACTTTTCAAATCAATTGGTTGAATTTTTCCAATTTTTTAAAATAGGTGTGTAAAGATGAAAATTATATCATCATTTAATTGGAATATTGTAAAATAATATGATTTGTTGACCAGAATGAAGATTGGGACATATTATTCAGTTACAACAAGAGTGTTATTGGGGCTTTAAATTGATTGGATATTAGTCTTAATTTATTAAGATGATTAGTCTATATTTAATTTGATTGGATATTACTATAGTCTATTAGTCTTGAATAGTCTATTTTTAAATTTGATTTAGTATTTATATCGTCAAAATATAACACAACAGTTCCATGGATCAACAATTACTGTATTTTAATCGGCGTTACGTTTCTACAATGATACCTGACATTTTACGCGCACGTCAAGGGACTTCGGGCTTTCGTCCCATCTGAACGACTGGGCAGCTGTCATTGCCAGGCCTCCGTCTTTCACCTCTGAACTGTCTCCGCCGTTTTAGCCTCGCTCCACAATATGTATGCACATAAATGAGAAGTTACCGAGCTTGATGTTTTCTCCATCCGTACCCACACTGCGCAAATTCATTGGCACTCCCCTGGGTCTATATATCGAAAAAGTGTTTTTGTGGGTGGGGATGGGGTGTGACAGATTGGCTGAACTGGATAAAATTCCAAACTCTATCACATGTACACAGTCATTACATGTATAATTATATTTTTCTATATTTTCTAGAACCAATGAAACGGTGCGAGTGTAGTTTCAGTGCCCTAGTGAATAATAAGGCCGAATGCACCTGCAAGGTCACGGTATCTGGTAATCAAACTACAACAACAACATTTTTACTTGACGCAAATTCTGCCTCGATAAAGAACTATAAACACAAGGCTAATAGTATGGCCTTTGGTCTTGGTGTTGTTAACCCGTCCAATACTTCAATGACCTGCATATATAACTTACCGACATGTTACCATGGTTTCACAGTATCTGTATGGATCTATATTAAATATGATACCAATATTACTATCATTGATACCAACAAAGGCGGTAGAAATGGTATAACGGTTAGCTATTCCGAAAAGTAAGTACACATTCCTGTCAGGAACAGTCTCCGGCTAAAATTCATGTCCAAGGCCCTGCTAGACCTGTAAACAAAAATTGCAGGGTAGGCACCATTTTTGGCCTCGATGTTCCTGGATATAGATAAATTATCGATGAGGTACGGACTAACAATAAAATAAACCAGTACCAAGTAATGCTATCTGATTCGAATACAGATCTATATTTCGTTTCGTGTTTTATACTTTCGTTGGCCTACACTACATAAAGATTTGACGAGTAGTATGATCGGCTTTTGACCGTATGACGTCACACATTGATTAATCAATCAATGATGACGTGTTTAGTGGTTTACCCATAGTTCCGTGTATCGCACGCCAAGAACTTGCCGTAACAGAACGTTTCATTGGCTAATCCCTCACTCTTAACAACTCTTCCAGATCTTAGTGTAGTAAAGACAAGTAAAACGAAATTTTGAACTATAAAAAACGAAACGAAAAAGAAACTGTGTTTTAATCAGATTGCAAGTAATGGGGCATTAGATAACCATAACTTCCGTTAGATTTGATAAAGTTTGAATCAATTTGGACAAATATGCTCGTTTAGTGAGATTTTTGGGGGGTCTGAAGTCAATATTTACTAGTAAGTATGAACTAGTTTTAATATTCGACCATTTATACACAGTTTAAATCATATTAGATCATTATGATCTTGTTAATTTTTGTCTGAAAGTGAGTATTTGCCCTTTGGTCTCAAATAGTATATAGATTGATATTATCATTAGATATTATTTATTCATCAGTAAATTACATGTTGAAGTGTATGAACCAAACCATGTCTGGAAGATCTGGTCTTGTTTTCTACTGGATGATTGGAGCTATATTACTGTGACCTGGCATGAAATGGACGGATTAAAGTTATATGTGAATACTCAACTAATAACCACGTCTACTCAGCCCAAGTCAATAAGACCATATACAGTCAACCCCGATTTGTCATCTTATCTCTGGTTGGGTAAATCTGATAAAGCTGATAGTATCTTTATGAAAGATCTTGTGGTTGCTGATGAAGTATGGACAGCATCGACTATTCAACAATATTACTGTAAGCACCTTTTACATCATACTCGGTATCTGGCCCGTAACCAGGTTTCCCCCTCCTCCCGCAAAACATTCCACCCCATCCCCCCAGTGAAAATATTGTCGACCATAGATATACATTATCCGTCAATTTTACAGCACCCCTGTGGTATCGTTCTGTTCTACCCCACTAATCTATTGGTCCATTCACGGGTTTGTTCGAATTCAAATTATTTGCCCGCGATCGCAGCTTGTTCTTATAAACCAACCAAAAACAGTTTACATACCAGTCTAAGCCTTACGTTCATAATCTTTGTTGCAATAAAATGCGAGTAACTTCCCTTTGGCCACCCGATTGATACCGAGGATAAAGGCTCGGGATACGTCTCATGAGCTTTGAATTTTTAAACCTTTTCGTCCACACATTAGGGAAAATTATTTCGAATTATCATGTGGTCTTTCTCTTGCTGTCAATGATACAGAGGCAACCTCGATCAGGGGTTGGAAAATCCCCATGAACTCCATTTGAGCTATAGTGTCATACTTGCAGGTTGAGCCACCATGGCCGTAAGACGGGATAGAATATTAACAGTATATGCTCATAGAAAGTATTTTCGTTAAGTATTTTCTTCCTTTCTCTTCATCAGCTTCAAGGATTGTTAAAGATGAACCAATATATACTCTTAGTTTTGATGACGAATGGACGGATGATGACGTAATGACAACATTAAGTGAATCACCTGAAGGTTTCAATTTAACATGGTTAAATACCGTGTTTAAAAGAGCTCTTCAGATTGACAATACCAATGGTTCTTATTCTCCGTTAATATCACAAAAACTCTTCAAAAATCAGTTTACTCAGCCAGGTAAAAATAAATCTTTTATTTTTCATTGCCATCAATGACCAGCATCCGAAATGGTACAAGAGCCGCTTTATGGGTACCATTTTAACTAACCGTGTCATTAGAAGTTGGGGGTAATGGAAATCATGCCCAATCGATCCTAACCAGTTTTCAAAGTACGAAGTCCAATGGTCAGATTCCTGGCATCTAGGCTCAGTAGGTGGGGAGATTCAGTAGAGAAGGTTAGGGTTAGGGTTACTTTCTCCAATTCATATCTCTCTCTCTCTCTCTCACCACACACACATAACATTACACATGCCCATAACCTTAACCCTTTGGGGTTTAACTCAATGTTTGAGAACCGCCGAAAATAGACCATTCCAGACCAGTAACAATTAAGGCTTCTTATACAAACTATCCCAAAACAGAAACAGACTTCTCAAATAGACCACCCACACGAGTAATATTCTACCGTGTTGAGATATCTACTTGGTGGACAATTAGGAACGTCACGGTGTTCATTGGTAAATGTGAAATATCAGCATTATATCTTGCATCATCCTATCTTTCAGAACTGTACAAACAAGACTACACATTGTCATTCCGGATCAAACCGATGGATTTTGAACATGATCAGGATTTTCTGGAAGCTGTCACTGATGGTCCAGATGGAATCAAATGGACATCATGGAAACTCTCTTATACTGCCAGAGACGATCTGTTTACATTTGTAACTTTTGTCAAGAAAATAAAATTCAAAACCACATTTCAGTTAAATTACAAACGGTGGTCGGATATTGTTGTACACGTTAATCCCATTGAAGATTCTGTTAGACTGTTTGTTAACGGACAACTGCAAGCCAAATCAGAGGATGCGTTTGCACCTGAACATGTTTTACATCGAAGTCCCTTCTCATACTTGGTAATCGGGCAGCGAGGCAATTTTTTTCTCGATGATATTAAATTCACCTTTGGGCAAATGGATCCTAATAAATTGACGGGTAAGGTGTTGTTTTAATTATAAACTGTATCTCCAATAAGAATGTTGTATCTTTTAGAAATATTAACAGCAATTTGGATGATTTTTTTTTTCAGGACAAAAACCAGTCCCGTGTACACATTGACGTGCATGTAAAAGATCCATTAGCAGTTGGAATTCGATATAAAAGTAGGCTACAGCGCCGCTGTCCGGACAAAACTTTTCTCATAGCACACACTGTAGCATATACCCGTCCTAATTAAACCCCGTGTCATTTTATAATGTTTTATCTTTCCTTGGGCTGTGTTGGGGTATATTTGTCTGTTATCACCCAATAACACATTTGACAGTAGATATCGCTTATATGATAAATTACATAATCTACTGAGATATCGCCTTAGGAAATATCGCTTTACATGAATTTGATTGGTCTATCAAAAACGAACTACTTTCTTTTATTTTAAACAAACCACTTATTTTAAATAAAAAGTGCCTTTTTGTAGTTAAAGAGAAACTGTTTTTATTTAATTGAGCTTGAAGGAAATACTCGGTCAATATATAGGACTTTGCAATAGCTAAACTGCTGTCAAAAAACTGATGTATCACTACGCTATAATGTAATTAGATTCTTAAAAGTGAAATCTATACCAAAGAATTATATTTATTTATTTGTACATGTAAGAAAGGATTGGGTGATAAATAAAATCTCCAACTCATGTTTTTTGATATAAAAAAAATATCAACACTCGTTGATAAAGTAAAATAAACTCGGCAGAGTCTCGTTTTTTCACTTTATCAACTTGTGTTGATATTTTTTGATGTCAAAAACACTCGTAGGAGATTCTCTATTTATCCGTATGTTATTAATACATTCTTCTATGAACCAGCATCAAATCCTTAAAATCAGTGTAGGATCTAGATGAAAAGATGTCCTAGACTCCGCCCAATCCCACCCTGGCGACTAGAAGAAGATGGGTGTGTTTTAAGTGTTGAGTAAAGCCGGGTATGATAACGAATGATTAAGACTAAGTTAGGTGTATAAAGGCTTATGGCTGTCAATGTATAATACACCCTGGGTGGAGGCCAACTAACTCGTGGGGCGCAAAGCTCCAGTCTGGCAAACCCGGCACTGCTTAAACTGACCTTGTTATTTCGACTTTATTTGTAGTTCTATCGTCGCACAGAGACTATAAGTTGGCCGGTTTCTATGGACAACGTTTTCTTCTGATTGATATCGATGGTGATGGACCAGCTCAACCAGATTTGCAGTTTTGTGATTTAGATGCTCTGACAAATGGTAGGTCCTTCACAAATTAAAACTATCACCGACCTATCATCAATTCGCAGACGACTCCGTTAAGACCAGTCGCATTATTTCTAATGTGCCTTTTTGTATTCAATGCTCATCTTTTCTCTTTGATATCGCAAATGTGTGTGTGTATTTAACCCAATAGAAACATCAACGCTGATTGGTTAATCAAATGTTTGTCGTCATAGATTTAAAAGCCGCTTGAACGACCTCTGACGCGACCTTTCTCTACGTCCGGGTAGGCCATCGAGAGTATAAAATAAACTAATCGGATTGGGTTTTGTCTAGCGGGCCTATTTAGGAAAAGTTGTGGATTGGTCACTGTATAGATATTTTTGTCACTCATCAAGAGGGATGTGTACATTTAAAATGAATCTACCAATTGTCAGTTTTGAAACACATGCATCTGCACATGAAGCCTAAAAAATATTTGCTCAAAATAACTAAATACCATTAACAATATTGTTGTTATATATCTGTTCTTTTGGGGATTTTTCAGATATAAATGGAATACGGTTCAACATGCAATTAACCATGTCCAGTCAGCCGGAAATGTCCGGCATCACACTGGTTAATACAGAGTCTATACCCACATATGAGGCAGGTCTAGCAGATGCAGCGATGGTTGTAAAGAAGCATGGGTTTAACATCGAGGGTCTACCATTACCGTGCCTGTATAATCTGAACAAATGCTCTTTTGGCTATACTGTTGCCATGTGGTTGATGCTTAAGGATGAGTCGCAGGGAACATTGGTTCTTCATAACATGGACGAAAACGTGAATAATGATAGCAGAGGAGTGAAGATAAAGTGTTTTCCAGATCAAAGCTGTTCTGCTATCGTTAACGAAAATAACGTACAATGGGTGCTCGGGTTCACCATACCAATCAAAAGATGGATGCATGTAGCAGTGACGTGGAACAAGTTTTTGGGGTTGAAGGTGTATATAAATGGTCACGACACAAGCACTTTGGGTGTCACAGCCACCAAAACCAACATAGTAGCTACTGAAACAACTACTGACATCATCAGCTTTGGTGATTCGTCTGCATCAACTGGTTTAATTAGTGATTGGCTGTTGGATGAACTGGTACTAGCTGATCGCGACTTTACCGATGAAGAAATAAAGGCTCTGTATGGTAAATATATTTGTATATTACTTTGAGCATATATTTATATACCTTTTCGACACTATTGTGTGAATAAACGTTGATCACAATTATAAAAAACTAGTTGATGACCCGGCGCTGCACGAGTTGTTCTCTAGCGTAGCCGTTAACCCTGGACAGACAAACAGACAGACAAACAAACGACAATCCAAAATATTGGTATAGATGAAATGAAATGTGCGTTAATGTCAGATTTGCTCTGAAATTTGACAACGATTCATTGAATTCCCATGTGTACCCAGCACTTATGTTTTTCGCCCTTGCTGTCCTGTATCACGGAAACATCATGAACATTTGCGCCAATGTGACTCCAGAAATATAAGAAAAGTTTGGATTTTTTCAGGTTATGTACCTCTATGTAAAGATGGGTGGACGTATATTAATGTGACTGGACAGTGTTATTTAAAGATGCGATCGTATGATCGCTTCTCGGATGCAGAAGATGCATGTCGTTCTGAAGGTGGTGCTATAGCCGTTGAACCAAACCATGAAACACACGAATGGATCGTAACCAATCTACTTCAACCAGGTATATAACACTTAGATGATCTTTAATAGCTAGTCCAGTGGGGCCGCATCACACTTGCAATTACACAAGACAAATCTACGGATATGATACAATGTACATAGACATCTCAAACAACTATCGTATCTGTCAGATAAAGTGAATGGATCTTAGGGATAACAGTTAGCATACACTGTGTTGTACAGTACCGGGCCTGTTGTGATATAGACCAAAAACCAGCAATAAGGGAAGCAACCCTAGGAATAAAGGGGGAATATTTCTCAATCGTTTGCATCCTATATTAGACATTGTATTATTTTTGCAACTTGCGTGGGCCAATCAAATTACACATCTTAGGGCGTTCATCTAACACCTATGGTAAACAGGCATCAGACAATCAGGGGAGTGGGAAGTCAATTGATGTTTATCCTAACAAATTTCAGGATAGTGCCCGTAATTTAATATTTGCATTTATTACATGTTATATTACAGATGGGATAAATGAAGACACTTTTATTGGCATGAAACAGTTTACAAAGGCCTGTAGATTTTACTGGTTGGACGGAACTCTTGAAAACCACACACACGCCTTTATTACAGCAGCGCCTGATAACGAAACCGTATACTGTGTAGTTCTTTCTCCACCATCTTGGTACTGGAAAATGGTTCCTTGTGAATCTCCAGGGGCTGTTATCTGTCAAGTGCCACCTTTAGGTAATAGTCCATATTACATAATAACATTTTTGTAGAATGTATAAATATATTTAAATGTTACTATTGCTCAGATCAAGAAGTTTAATGAAATACTGAAAGACAAATTTTAAGAACATGTCTAAAATGATATTACAGGGTAGAGTGGTTCTTTTTTATATATTTGGGTGTGAATGGTAAATGAATCCAATGCAAGAAACAAGAAAATACCCACACTCGAGCACATTTTGGGATATCGATAGACTTTTCAATCAAATTTTGCCAATCTTTGCCAAACACCGCCCTATCCCAATACCTCCCCACCACAAGCCAAAGATACGCATGACCCTAAACAATAAGGATTCAAAAACTGCTCTCATTATCTTTGATATTTTGGTTTTAGTTGATTAACATTTTTAACTTCAAATAGTTGTAAGTGTCACTATTTTTCAGATGTCCCGAAAAAGCAGCTGTCAATCGTCACTACTGAGCCACTTTACACGTATATGAAAATACCCTTCTATCCTGTAGCGCCAGTTACGGGTCTGATTGGAGAGTCTTTACAATTCCCTAATAATTTAGAAAACTTGAATCTCACCGACGAATGTTTTGTGAATTTTCAAATGTGCCACAATGGCATGTCGATATCAAGCTGGTTACTTTTAATGCCATCACCGGAAAATGTCGAAGAGGTGGTTATGTCGACACAAACAACCCCCGGGTCTCCGGGCATAACGATGAATGGAAGTTTTATTGAGGAAGAATACGTGATGCAAATTACCATGACAACGTGTAAAATGGCCTTTAGAATGGAGTTCTATATTTCAACATTTGAATGGACGCATGTTTATCTTTCTCTATCACCCGATGATTTAAGAGTTTATTTGAATGGTAGACCGTATAAGTACTCGAATATAATAAGTATAACGCCAAGTACATCATGTAACGTATTAAAACAGACAATTCCTATATCTTTTGGTAAACGATCTGATGGTACTTCACGTATGAATGGCATTATCGATGAATTTGAGACTTTTGAGCATCCCCTTGTAAGCGAAAGTGAACTGTTGAGTAAAGGTAAGGAAATGAAAACATAAAATGTTCTGTTCGGGCTGGACTAATAAAGACGGACAATGTGCTATGAAGGCGCTACGGCCTCCTCTTATATCAAATTCCAACAGCTAAGGAATAGAATCTATAGGTTTCGATATATATATTTGACTAATTGTTTATTGATGAGGTCACATCTTTGCTGTACTTCTTTTCTGATAGTGACTATACTGGTTGCCTCGTGGTCAGTATCCTCTGCAGATCAGATCAGGGAAAATATCCCTTATTTACCTTAAACTAATAGGGGGTGTTGACCTTATTCAATTTATAACACACAATACAACTTCTCATTTTGGAAATCATATTTATAAAGATATTCGCACCTTATTGTCATTTTAAAAAGTTTACCTAAATTTTACTAAACATAATTTAACACAGTCTTTATATTTTTTATTTCATCATTGTTGAATTGATCCGTATTTAGTTTCAGAAAATCTTCCTGGAAAAATGGGCCAATCCTTTGACTTCTACCAATCATTTGATGATGCAGTTGATGCTGAATTGAAACCAGGTCGAGTTGGACATGCTTTGTTCTTTAACGGATCTGCTGTGGGACACGCTGATCAGAAAGGACAACTGGTGTTTGATTGTCTGGGAACAATACGTATGTGTGTCAACGGATTTACTACTTCCATATGGATACAACCTACTGTCAACCAGGATGGTCAAAACTATCAAATAATGTCAATGATGAACCGTGGGCAGGGTTTGAAGATCCACCATATTGCCGACCAGTCGTACGAACTCCTCTTACAAAATGGCACCCACGAGTTCAGAATACCCTTTGGCCTTGTTGTCAGCACGTGGTCGTATATTTTACTTACGTGGAATGTCGGCCAACCAAATCTGTATATAAATGGTATGAAATTAGAGACTATTTCTATTGATTCCATCGATGAAGAGTACAGGCTGATTACTTTGATTCGTTTTGGAACGAGTCGTGGTGGAATATCTACAGGTGAAGGTTTTAAGGGTGGCATAGATGAATTCATGTTTTTGAGACAAGGTGTACCTGATGACGAAGCTTGGGACATGTACTGTGAGTATCTCGTTTGATATGCCCGTTTATCCAAAGTTAAAGCTCAAATTGATCTTTGTAGAGCCTCAGGTAGTTGGACATTTCATGAACTATGTTAAAGATGCCATCATTAGTCTGGAATTTTATGATGATTATTTGACATATTTGGACAGATTTGTCATATTAACAAGTCTATGAGAGAGAGGTCATACAGGCTATGCATTTTCCTCAATTCCTTTCAATTTCTGAATAAAAAACAAAAAAAACATGGGATTATACAAGGGGTTAAAATTTATTTATATCAATCTCTATTTCAGGGAGGTCATTATTTGTAGAACATCCTATCACATGGGATTTTGATTCCACAGATTATCAAGCTTCTGGACCTTTTGGAAATTGTGTCCGATTCGACAATAATGCTAAATGGATGAATTTAACAACTGCAGTGTCTGAAAACAGTTGTTATTTAAGACTAGATTCTTGTGTCCATGGATTTACTGTGAGTTTCATGCTGCGGTTCCTTGAAGAGAGGGACAGGAATCATACTATTGTATCTTCTGGTGGCGATTCCAAGGAAGGCCTAGGCTTCTATTTGAGGTTTGTCCCTAAAAATGTAACTCTTGGATTTCGTCGATATTTCAATGCCGGGTTGAGAATGGCCGATGTTGAATACTCTGTTTGGTTTAATCTGGAGTATCAGCAATGGGAGTCGATGGTCATGACTTGGTATCCGCAGTTTGGCTTCCGTGTGTTTATTGGTGGAATATTAACAGCCGAGGATAAATTAGGGCGACCTAGAGCTACGGCCTTGGTGCATAGCCGTCAAGTGTTATTGGTAGGGAAAGGACTTTCGGTTGATGATGAAGCCTTGTTTGAATTTGATGAACTTTCCCTGTGGGACAAGTCACTAGAAGATAATATCACTTCCATGGTTGGTAAGCAACTTTGAATTGATTAATTGTACATTTTATGTGACAATAAACTTAAATGGAGTCTACAGAAAGATAGCACCTTGTCATCATTCTATTTCATTATGTAAATGTAATTAATTAGAGCGTTCAATAGTGTGGGTCGAGCTGGGGTCTTCACAAAGATAAACCAGACTGACACCCAAGCTGTAAATTGATGAATAATGTAATCAATTTGTCGTTTCAGCTGAAGAATGGTTCCATTATGTTCACAAGACAACAGATATAACATCATCTTCAACTCAGCACTTGGGTGTTCACCAACAAACCTGTATTGATAAGTGTAAATATAGTCCAACTGATGATTGTAAGAGTTTTACTTACTGTCCGCGAGAACGGAAAGGAGATTGTTACCTTAATTCAGCAGCAACATCCGAAGAGTCATTAATATCTTCAACAGCATGTGATGTTTACATTAGACTATCAGTTAAAGAAATCGGTAATTGTTTAATAAAAGTTAATATCACATAGCACAGTAGAACACGTGGCACAATTATAGAAACACAAGTTACTAGATGGATTTATTTCAGCGACGTCTCAACGAGGATTCCCACGTCTTTATAAACAAAACTTCATTGAAACGTCGCTGAAATAAACCCTTATTCTCACCCATTTACTGAATGCCGCGTAAAGAATTTACAACACTATATAGTTTAGAGGGTTTCGGTCCCACCAATAATTTGATTTTCTGTTCTTCTGGGTACACCTATAAATATTCCCTTCTTGTTACTTATTTAAAAACCAACAGTACATGGCTGGACTGTTTAAAACTCTTTAGTTTTGAGATTTTAAGCAAAACATCTTTCACATGAACACGGTGAATACTTATTTAGCAACACATGAAGAACTAGCTGGTGACCCTGCTTCTGCTGGTGACGTTTAGTCCCAGTAACTGGCTCCATGCACATCACGAGGTTTCATTTCACCTGGAGAACACCAAATAACACGTATCAATGCGGAATTTTGCGCAGAAAATTTGTATTAGCAATGATCCTTGTCCAATAAGTATCACTGTGCGATATGGACAATGGGCTGAAGTACTTATCTCAGGTACTTCTGGTGAGTACTGAAACAGCTGTAAGGCAGCTGATTGTTGGCGGTGTGAACTCAAAGGCGAGATGACTTAATTTAACAATGGCACAATTACAAAATATTTTAAGGGACGAACCATGCTATGTTTAAAAGGTTTTCGCCCAAAACGTGACAGACATGTATAGTGTAAGTCTTCTGGTGACAAAAATGATCCACTTGGTATTCATGCCCATTCCCATAATAACTTGCTAATGTTTGTATTCCAGATTACAGTATTGGTTGTTATCATATTAATGCTGTACCTATGTTTATCCAGACGTCTACAGCTGTTAGCAGATCTGTTGATTGTAGAGCCTCGTGTTATCCAGACTATAGTTACAGTGGTATATTTAACGGGACTATTTGTATGTGTAGTAATAAATTACAGGAATCATACAAGGTAGACAACTCGTATTGTAATATCGTATGCAGCCTCTCAAATGATACCTGTGGTGCTTTGACATCAGTATCCGTTTATCGGACATCATACTCCGTCCCGTTTGTGCAACCCACTGTTCCGATTGTGGACTTCGCCGTTACGTTAAATCCTGGTACTGATATTGTAATTGGCGATACGTTGACGTTACATTTTACAGTCAATAGTAATGAAACAATAGCAGGATTTAAAATTGAGACTTCGTTCTATCCTTATCCTTACTTTACAAACCAATACAACAGCTCACTGCAGTTGAATCAATCCGGATCTGTGGATATATATGTTACTGCTATGAATGAGATCAGTGAGCTGATGAGATACAATAAGGTGTTTATATTTGGTTATATAGAAGATGTGTTGTTCCATCAGCCTTTGCTGGGTGCTGTATCATTTCCAGTAGATATCAACGTAACAGTAATCGGAGGAACGTCCATAAGTTGTGTTTTGGATTTTGGAGATGGAGTTACTGAAAACCAAACTCATCAAGATTCTTCTGAATATTTTATATTTCAACATATTTACACGAGAGATGATACATACCCATTAAATGTCACGTGCGCCAATCGAGCATCGTCTGCACACAATTCATCCGAGATTGTGATCCAGGAAAAGATCAGTGGCTTAGTTTTTTTATCCAGTAACGTGTTCAATTATCCCAATGATATCAATGTTACTTGGAGTTTGGTATCGGGGTCCGATTTAACGTACCAGTTGATTTTAAATGATGTTGACGTTTCGGAAACGACTGGGCTCGCTTCTGTTAGTTCCACTCTTGGATCTGTTGCCATTCCTTATTCACAGTACACACGAACAGGACTTCACTCCATCAAAATAAGGGCGTTAAACGGCATTTCATCACAGGAAGCTAACATTGGCGTTAGTATTGAAATACCATTAAGTGGCGTCACAATCACACCAAATGGCACATATCATGTCACAGGCGCCACGGTCATTTTTGATGTCTATATCCAAACGGGATCGACGGTGAATTTGGTTTTGTATTTGGGTGATGGTCAAACTTTACAAGATTCAATAATAGGCGATTGCAGTAATTCTCATCACTATCTACATTATACATACACAACAGCCGGAAGTTATCCGATCAAGCTAAACGCATCCAATGCTCTCGGATATGTTGATGTTGATGCAAATGTCACCATCCAGAATCCAGTTTCAGATGTATATATTGAGACAATAGATACGAACGGACCAGACGAAGTATTCAAGATAGGGTTTAACATTGGACCTTTGGGCAAATTACCATCATCTCCACTATTTGATATTGATTATGGAGATGGTGTAGTAGAAAATGGTTTATCTTTAGTATTTGATAGCACTAGGTCTTACACCCATAGCCACTGGTATACAACACATGGCGTGTATACCCTTAAAGTTACTGTTTATAACAGTGCGTCGCGGCTAGTTACAACCCATACGGTGAAAATTGGAGGTCCGGTACAAAATTTACGTATATCTTCCGACAGTGTAACAAATATCATTGCAGTCGGGGCATTTATTTCCGTCAATGCCGACATCGATTTTGGATCTCTTGTAACGTATTATTATGATTTTGGTGATGGATCCCACGAACAAAATCCTTATTCATTATCTTATCCTTATGCCCAGAACATGGTGTCGCATTCGTATGATACTCCGGGTATTCACGTTATAACGGTGTATGCTTGGAATACATTTAATAACATTTCTCAGACTTTATCAGTAGAAGTACAAGCAGCCATCGGTAATATAGATCTTTTCTATAAAAATCCAATCAAAGTAAACAAAACTATTGATTTTGTTATAGCTTTCGACAAATCTCCATCTAAAGCGTGCTGTATTGTGAATTTTGGTGACGGAACACGGCTGTTGGTCGGAGATGTGGTTTGTCAAGGTAAACCAGAGAATGCTGGGATAGAATTTCAAGCAGCGAATGGCGATATATATGTTGTATCCCACGTATACCCGCTACCAAAACCTTATAATTTAGATATTTTCGCCAAGAACGAAATATCTTCCAATTTTACAGCCAATACTATAACCCCCTTGGGATATGTGTGCAAAAAACCAGAAGTTGAAATTCTGGGATTTCCTACTGACATAACACAAAGGTTGACCATAACAAAGTCCACAAGTTTCCAAATCATAGCAAACGTTTATTCGGAATGTGACCCACCATTAGAAGTCTTATACATATGGACTGTGGATAGTGTTAACGTTACTTCACCAGCATCGAGTTATGTGGTTCATGAAGAAATCAAGCCTCCCGAAAGTAGTTTGCCATTAATTATGTTTTATGAGAATTATCTTCCATATGGGATATATCGTATCTCGTTATTAGTGTCGTATACTAAAGGTGCACATCTCAATAACAGCAAATCTGTGTTCATAGAGGTTGTAGCTGGAGATCTTGTACTGGACGTTACAGGAGATGATATGGAAACAGCTTACAGAGGAGGTGATCTTGTTATTAATGCTAGTAAATCGTATGATCCTGACGATCAAGACAGTTCAATCGGTTTCAAATGGTTCTGCAGATTACCACTTGAAACCTTTGTTTACTCGGGAGAAATACCAGTTGATACCTTGGACACAACAACACCTGGTTGCTTCGGTGAAGGTGTTGGACTTCTGGATGAGAGATCGCCCGTATTGACGTACCCTCCAAACGCGCTTACGAAAGACGAGTACATATTTCTAGTATACATATATAAAGGAAGTAGAAAAGCTATGAAAGAACATAGAGTCAAGATGGTGGAAAACCCAGTACATCAAATTATAGTGAGGTTAGTGAAATTTGTTTGTTTCTGTTTTTTATTCAGATATACTGTTGACTTGAATAGGGTTTAACATCCTCGTTCTGCACCAACAGGGATAATGAAATTGTGTCCGAACAGATGCGTTATGGTCTACCGGTACTCTTATTTCGAATTCCAACTGTCACAGGGGTTATTTTACGAGGGCCTCCGAACGACTAGACACCACCCTTGCCGGACATTTTTTCCTGCACCACTGACAAGGGAAAACCACGCTGGAAAATTCCTTCTAGTTACTGCGCCAGCAACAAATCACCGCGGCCCCGACTATTGACACACGTTTTAAAACATTGAACTGACGAATCTTAATTTCTGTTTCCGTAAGTTTTAAGTCTCTTCGCAAACCAATGGTTATGGTAAAGGGATTATTTGTGGACGATGTTCCTTTATCGGTCCGAATAGTGCCGTATTAATCCATGACAGAAATCTATAGACTTCGATCGGCTTTGCGCGCCTCAACACCTCTCAATACCCCGTGCATAGACAATTCTACAGTTATTAATGCCAAATGATTGAGTCTTTTATCTTTCAGAGAAGATCGAACGTAATTATTTTAAAATACATTTCAAAGCAGAAAAAATGTAACTCAGCCTACATTTTGAAAATGTATCCCGCACTTCATTGTTAACAATGGTTTCAGTTCATTAAAGCTCGCCTGTCAGAAAAATGGGTTGCATGGGTTCCTGCTTTTGATCTGTCCCTGCTCTTGGTATGTCCCTAGGCTTCATCAGCCAAGTCAGTTTTGGGATAAATGGCACTGACCGCGAACAACGGCCTGTCGTCGGCAAGTATCTTCGGTATTTCACTTTATTCCCGCCTTTTTCAGCTGTGAGGATAACTGTGGTGCAAAGACGACCCACTCGATGCCATTAAGATACAAAAGTTTATGTTTATCCTGCAATGGAGATGAGAGGTTTTCCTTGCCATATTTATGGCAAATATTTTCTGTTGCTTTAGATGGAACGTATACAGAGTTAAAGACTTTGGCCAACTACTCAACCACAGGTAAAAACATTAGAGCAGGTATTCCCTTTAATATTGCCCTTTTTTAACACGGGCGAGTACATGGCATATGTAACAATTACTCGTAATCCCAGTTGTGACTTAAAAAAACAAGTCTCCATAGATGGGAAGGTAACTCTGATCTACCCATTAAATGGAACTAACTAATCAGCTATCATGATTGGTGGAGATATTTCTTATGCAGTCGTTACATGCGTTGTGCTCCGAAAATATCCTTTTCACTCGATTGACACTCTACGTGGAAATGAGAGAATTTAATTCCGGAGCTAAAGACTCCTACGCGCAAGCGAATTATTGAAATAAAATTGAACCGTATATTGTAGCCCTGAAATGACCTAATGTGTGTCGAGTGAACGTTAAACCTTGATGTCTTCTGTTGGATTATAGACCTTGTCTAAATTTGAAACAGAAAGTTTGAATGGCTTTATAACTTTTTTTTTCATTGGTAGGAATTGCTAGTCCTAATTTGATGATAGAGAAAAAATACCTGACACCAGGTGTGGATTACAGGTAAATAGTGAACGTCCTCAGTTGTTATGGAACAACTCTAAAATTATTCCAAGCCTCCGTTTCATTTCTAACCGAATAACATGGAAAATGACCATTTTTGTTAAGTATTGTAGTTTTATTTAATTGGCACGTTAAACTGCCACTATTTTATTTTTCTATTGTATCATTGGCTGTGATTGCTTAGCAACTGTCCCAAATCATTCGTGCATTTTGTCATTGATAACGAAAATAAAACATTAATGATACATAAATATGGGAATATTTGCAAATCACCATCCATCAATGGACAATAGATAATAATTCTGAAGAGTATTCGAGCTAAAAGAAGGTGGGTTATGGCCTGGCTGGGGTTGGTATCGGATTTTTTAAAACACTTTCACGGATATTTTATTCCAGGTTACGTCTCACGTCCGGTGAAAGAATTACGGAGAAACTGCTACGTATAAATTATCCACCATATAATGGAAATTGCACCAGTAATCTACGGGCTGGTAAGATAATTTGTATGATTTATCTGTAATTGTTTTTTTGAAAACAACAATGAAATCCCAAAATATCGACAATAATTTTCATGAAGTCTCTGCACGCAAAACGCAAAGATTTAGACTTTTTTTATTTTAGATTTTAGTCGTTATTCTTCCTTAAACATACCTTATGCAAAAGCTAAATCTGTCTATTGCAGATCTTTCTTTAGGCTTCAGATGTTTTCTTAATTATTTGTCAATCACTCTGCGATATCAACTCGGAGGAAGCGGATGTTAAATAAAGCTATTTCACTCGCACAATCAAAAAAATACCTGAAAATTTTGCGTTTTATCTAACAAGTGTCCCTGGGAAAATAATCATACGCCTCTCTTTTGTTTAACCAGGAATTGGATTTCGAACAGGGTTTACTGTCAGTTGTTTTGATTGGCTGGATGAAGGTAACAGGCCATTACGACAATTCACATATGATGAACTACACAAGAGACCATTCACCTATAAGTTTATGTACAAACTGAAAGGTCAGACAACGGAACCAGTAGCATTCCATCAAGTAACTGGAGAAAACGTGACTACTCCACAATTTACTCTAAGACCAGGTTATCCAGAGCAGGGATATATGGTTGAAGTTTATGTTTTTGTGGAAGATTCTTATCATTCCTTTACAAAATCGATATTACTCTTAAAGGTAGGCATCAATACAATAAGAGTGTAAGGGTGACGCCCCTTACTTTCTGGTTCTTTACATACGCGGATTTAACATCTCTTTACAAAAATAGACCCTGATGAGTAATACCTCTCATTTAAAGAAGTGCTATCGCACAATAGACCAGTAACTGACCATGTTCCTGGGTGAAATTCAAAAGTCGAATTTACCAAATGGATGCAGAATTTTTCAGAGAACAAGCATGCCAATTTTCATGTCAATTGGACTTGAATTGGTGGAGCCGTAGGCAGTAGGCAGCCCTAGACTTTTATTTTCGAAAAGCGTAACCTCAAGAAGAACAATGAGAACAAGAACAAGATGAGTAGCGGTTAGCGATTAGTTCCTGGTTCAAAAGAACTACGTTGTCAAAGATGTATTGTGTAAGAGCTAAATCGACATATTGTAGGTCGTTTTTTCACTTCAATTTGTATTATTTAGAGCATGTTGGGGTTCATATGAGCGGCTTTTGTCCCTATGCTGTCAGACGTTTGATTAACCAATCAGTGTTAGTGGGATAGTCACAGTTCCGGTTACGGAACACCAAGAACCCACCGTAACAAACCGTTTCATTGGCTAATCTCCCACATCAACCAGAACGCTGGTTATATAACAACTCGTCTAGATCCTAGTGTAGCAGACGGGAAATTTTGAACTGTAAAAAAACCGAAACGAAATAGGATCTGTGTTTTAATGAACTTGAGCTAGAACTAAAGTATCTTTACAATAAGTTGTAGCTTCTATATATTCCCAGATTGTTCCTGATAAAACAGATGTTTTGGAAGAGTTTAATTCTGATGAATATCAACAGTTTATTGCTAAAAAGGATTTAACGGGGATATTAGTTACAGCTCTAGGTGTGGCAGAAACATTAAATGAAGAGGTGGGTAATACTGAATGAAGAGTGAGGTATAACGTAAACTCCACACACGCTAGGTTATTTCGGGAATAACATATGGGCGAATTTTATTTCAAAAATATGTTTGGTCGAATTGAGGTTTTATCAGTGGGAAGAAACCGTCTAATCCGAAGAAACCCCACGTCCTTGGACTGGCAACCATAGCCCTTGTTACGTACAAGTAGAAATAATCGAGACCACGCCATTTAGCATATAGCTACTAAAACTAAATACACGGCAATCAGAGAGTACTGTTTCCTTCATACTCCTACGCAGTGTTTCGTTTGATTAGAACTAATCCACTTCACACTGCTATCTTGAGTGAACATTGTTGTGCTAAATTATTATTGGTCAGTAGTGCCATTACCAACCAATGACCTACATTGTAACAAACAATATCGGGGTTAACCAGACCTCAAAATATGTTACCGCAATGTATCTATTGACAATCGCGACTTGTTTACGTCATAACCCGCGAAATTTATTATGCTCGATTATCCAGTGCCAACATGTTTTCTTCGTCAGCCATTTTGAAAATTATGCCGAATGCGAGAAGAGAGGAGGGATTTGATTGGACGTTAAAAAGAGACACGCCCCGCCCAATTTCAAGAATATGACTTCTATCCAGCAATGGTAAGAGAGGGATTTCTCGCGCCATTGCTTCAGGAATATGTGTTTCCTTAGGAGCTTTATCGACCAACATCGGTACTGAACCCGAGACAACCTAGTTAGCGAGCTAACATCTTACTCACTGAGGCCACACGACTCCCTATTTGCCGATACCTTTATCACCATAGGAATTCTTATATTGTTACTGCCCTGGCAATAAAATTCTTTTATTTATTTTTTTTTTAATTTGCAGTATAAAGAGAATAAAACCACGACATATTTGCCACAGGTAAGCTATTATAGTAATAACTGCAGGAGGTTGACGTCACATATTACAATTAACTAAATATCTAGAAGAAGAAGATCGGGAGATATCGTAAACAACCAAAGTACTGATTTTATGTTCCCAACTTGAAAACTGACTTAAGGGGGGCAGAGAGATGAATGTGGCTTTACGCACACTCAATACAAACTGGGTTATTTGGGGATTAACACAGGTTCAATTTTACTTCAATAATTCGCTTACGGGTAGGGTTCGTTAGCAGCGACGGGGAGGACCCTGGGAAACCCACGAGGTTAGGTATGCAACCCACTCCTTGCCAAGTTCAATCAGAAAATCGAAACCACGCCCGTTGACTCAATGGCAGACCTTATGATACAACGCACACGTGCTATATAATATGTGATATTGCAGACAGAACATTTGGTTACATAAAGGATGTAAAGTATTTGTTGAAGGTTAACAGTATATATAATATATTATATTACAGGCAGAAGCTTTGATTATAGATCAAGTGAAAGAGAATGTGTTATTTTTAGAAACACCAGCAGAGATGAATCTATTAACTACAGTATTACTACAATTACTTGATCAACCAGAATCCCTTACATTACATTCCAGAGTAAGTCTTACTTTATACACTAGAATCCCTTACATTACATTCCAGAGTAAGTCTTACTTTATACACCAGAATCTCTTACATTACATTCCAGAGTAAGTCTTACTTTATATACCAAAATTTCTTACATTACATTCCAGAGTAAGTCGAACTTTATATACCAAAATCTCTTACATTCTAGAGTAAATCTTACATGATCAATAAGAATCTCCTACATTCTTCTAGAGTAAATCATACTTGATAAACAAAAACCCTTTACACTGTATTCTTAAGTATTTGTCTTTTATGTAAGATAGTAGTCCAAAATAAACCAGAATCCCTCAAGTTACGTTAAGAAAATAAGTCTTGGCACATCACTTATAGAAGGATGAACTGCTGTGAAAACAAACCATCTTATGAAAGGTTCTATGAAATTAGCATTTCGGTGGAGTTTTTATAACACTTGTAAGGAAGTGTTGTTGGAAGTGGTTCAAAAGTAAACACGGTGCGTGAAGTGTTCCTAGAAGTGTGTTAGAAATGAACACTTCAGAGAAGTGAGCACCCCATTCCAGTACGGGATACCGTCGGCATATAGAATAATAGTATCTGGTAGTCGGACACCCATAGTTCCGTGCATTGCCCGCCAAGAAATGCAGCAGCAGACCGTTTTATTGGCTAATTTCCTGCATCAACTAGATGGCGGGTTATAACAACTCTTCCAGATCCCAGTGTAGTAAAGACAAGTAAAACGAAATTTTGATCTATAAACAAGGAAACGAAATAGGATCTGTGCTTTAATAAGATTGCCTTTCAGTTGACAGATTTATCACCAACTAATACATTGTACAGTAGACATCACTTGTCTGATAAATTTCATAATCTACTGTGATATCTCCTTAGGAGACATCGCCATTACATGAATTTGGTTAGAATGATTCTTTTTTTTTAATCAAAATTAACTTCTTTTTATTAAAAAAAAATATTTTTATTTAATTGACCTTGGTTGAAACACTTGGTATAAAGGACTTTGCAACGGTTGAGTTGCTGTCAAAAAATGATGTATCACTACGCGGTAATGTAAACAGGTTCAGTAAATGTGAAATGTATAGCAAAGAGTTGTGCACGTAAGAATGGTTTTTGGGGCTCAATTAGATCTCCTAATCGCCTTTTTTCAAATCAAACAATATCAAAACCCGTTGATAAGGTAAGCAAAAACTCAGCAGAGCCTCGGGTTTTTTTTTTCACCATATCGACTTGAGTTGATATTCTTTTTATATCAAGAAAGCCTCATAGGAGATTTTGTATATCCCTCCATTGAAGTAAGATTATTAAAAACTGTTTTCCCTTTTTAACAGGCTGGTGTGTTGGATATCTATAAAACACTGATCCCGCAAATGGACAGAATATTCAATCATTCCGAAGACAGTCGAGTCAAAAATTCAGTTGGAAAAGGTAAAATCGCTTTCCGTATTTACATGTTTATTGAAATGATTATCGAAGAGAAATAAAATGAAATGGGGTTTAACGTCCTACTCTTTTGCACCTAACCTGGGCTAATGGAAGACGGGCATACGCCATGCAGTGTGCTATGAGGGAAATTTTGCCCGGGCAGCGGCGCTACGGCCTACTCTTATATTGAATTCCAACTGCCAAGGGATCTTTTACGTGCACTCCAATGTGTACAAGGGACCTCGGTTTTTCGTCCAATCCGAACGACTAGGCAGCTGTCCTTGTCAGGCCCTTCTTCTGCATCACTGACAAGGTGAAATCACGTCAGTGATTCAGAAGGAGGGCTTGACGATTATCGAAGAGTGTTCGTACATACAATAAACGAGGGGATGGCCGAATGGTTTGACGCCTGTACTTTAGATCATTAGGTCTGTATTTGAGGCAAGTGGCGTGGTGTCGATTCTCTACTTGTACGGGTTAAGGAATAGGGCCGCCTGTATGGATCCCCGGTTTTCTCTCATTGCAAAACCCAATATAATAGGGGCAGCTTAAATATGATTGAACAAATTGTGATTGTCCCCAGTTAATGCTAAGTGAACATTAAGCCCCAATACCCCCCTCTCTCCCCAGGGACGGATCCCGGAATTCTTCCAGGAGGGGGTTTGCCAGGTTTCTGTTACGGAAATCTGCCTTCATCGGCTCTACATAGGCATATATACAAATTGAGCTTTTTAAACGGAGAAATCATTTTTATAATGACGTAGGATCACATTGGGATTTAATTTCATTGATGCAAGGTATTATTTTTTTATGTAGCTAAAGTACAAGCGTTAACCCCCCACCGTGGAACCGCCCCTGCTCCCCCTCTCTCTCTCTCTCCCTATCCCTCCCCCTCCCCCTCTCTCTCTCTCTCTCCCCTCTCTCTCTCTCACGCATACACACATATAAGGCAATATTATTATATTTGCAGGTCTAATGAAAGGATTCCTGCAGTTGATGCTGGCACAGAGACTAGAAACAAACTGTATCAAAGACTGCACAGAGAAGAAAGTTTTGGTAAATACACCAATGATAACTATGATCTAAATTTGACTGAGAAAAGCTCATTAGTAGCGATTGATTGACATATTGACTAGTATATTGACTTTAACGTGAACACTTATTCAATGATTATTATGATCAGTTAAAAGCTAATTCCGAAATAACCTCCCCCCTCTCTCTCTCTCTCTCTCTCTCTCTCTCTCTCTCTCTCTCTCTCTCTCTCAAACACACACACACTACACAGACCTTTCAAACAGTAAACAACCAATACCATATGAAGAGAGCAGGTCCGGGAACAAACCGAGATGTTCACTGCGCTGTACACTCCCTGGCCTGTAATGAAATACAAAACAATAATGTACTAGACCGTTCTTGACGGTTGTCGTCTCTTAAAGGGTGTTTCTGGATCATATGATTTAGAGAGCTCGGGGTTGGGGTGGGGTGGTTTTAAGAATGTCTTAATATATATCTTCTTCAATCGTGGATACTGCGATACTCTGTGAAAACTTTATTTTTTAACAATGAACAGGGCGAAGCTATACTGGAAGAATACAAAGATCATCATAAACTTATATCTATGATATTAGAAGGTTCAGTACCGGGAGAAGATCCTGTAGTTATCTCTATAGACCAACATATGAACTATCTGGTAGCTACACATGATGCTGCTTCTCTACCTGGTAGCCAAGTGTACCTGGGTGATAAACAATTAGCTTCTATACCTACAACAATTGGTGATTCAATAGATATAGCACAGTATAAAAACGTACAGCTCGAGGTGAGTTATGTGGGACACTGTTTTTAGTTGCAATCAACTCGGATTACAGTGGCTTTGTGTAAGTTGATTATGTTGACGACGGGCTTCGGTTTATGTTTTATCCAAAGGACTAGGTGCATTATCCTTGATATGGGAATAATCAAGTAATGGCGATTGTCAATTACGTTTGGTAATTTGTGCAGACGTCTTGCCCGAATTACCTTGGTTGCCATACTGCGAAATAAATACTGTCAATTACGTTTGGTAATTTGCGCAGACTTCTTGCCCGAGCTACCTTGGTTGCCATACTGCGAAATAAATATTTTAATCATTTTAAAGAAATAAATACCGGACACCATCACTTTATTCTACTGTTTATCATCCACTTGTAATGATGATCGACGCTACGGCGAAAAGTTAATCTCTAAATTTCCAGTTCAGAGTGAATCAATTTGACTGAAATTTTCAGCAAACTCCCTTTACATTATCTAGTTTTTAACTATTATAATGACAACTATCACCTCTTTATTTAACTTCTCATACTGTATCTTTAATTCTTATTCTAGATGTTTGAAGGTATACATCTACAAGGGGATTCAGCTTCAGCGACACACAGTATTAATACTAGAACTACCAGTCTTGTTATATATGGAGATGGAAATACACTGGACGTTAAAGACTTAAAGGATCCGGTAAAGATTGTACTGCAGAGAGATCCAGCTGATGATGTAAATGTTACGAGTATCGATTTGAAATTAAACAGTTCCGACCTATTACAGCATATCAAAGTTCAGTTGGGCGATAACCATTTTGTGACATTCGTCGAACTTCTGCCAGTCAAACAGAGTGCTGTGTTTAATTTTTACATCAACCAAGGTTCTCCAGCTACTGTGATGAAACATGAACTATCTGGAACAGTCAGTCAGGAGTCCTGGGCTATCAGATTAAATGTTGATATGTTTAGTGAGGGTTATGGAATTGCTCGCTATAGGACTGGTTGTATAACAGCTTACATAGGAATCAAATCACATCATAGTAAGTTCCATCATAACAACTTTATATAGGAATCCAATTACATCATAGTAAGTTCCATCATAACAACGTTATATAGGATTCCAATCACATCATAGTAAGTTCCATCATAACAACTTTATATAGGAATCCATTCACATCATAGTATGTTCGATCATAACAACTTTATATTGGAATCCAATCACATCATAGTATGTTCGATCATAACAACTTTATATAAGAATCCATTCACATCATAGTATGTTCGATCATAACAACTTTATATTGGAATCCAATCACATCATACTATGTTCGATCATAACAACTTTATATAGGAATCCATTCACATCATAGTATGTTCGATCATAACAACTTTATATAGGAATCCATTCACATCATAGTATGTTCGATCATAACAACTTTATATTGGAATCCAATCACATCATAGTAAGATCAATCATAACAACGTTATATAGGAATCCAATCGCATCATAGTAAGTTCCATCATAACAACGTTATGTAGGAATCCAAAAAACATCATAGTAAGTAATAGTAAGTTCGATCATAAGAACTTATATTGGGATTCAATCACATCATAGTAAGTTCCATTATATGGGAATCCAATTCACCATAACATCTAATATTTATAGGAATCAAATCATTTCATAGTACAGATCTATATTTCGTTTTGTTTTTGCACTTTCGGTGCCGATATATTTCGTTGCCTGGCAATGCTATGTTTATAAATAGATGTATTGGAAATTTATCTTCTATGTTTCAGAAATAGTCACGCCTGTAAATGTAAGGATTTACTCTGCTGCATGTTTCTACTGGGATTCCAAGCATGATCTATGGTCTAAACGAGGTGTTTATGTAAGAATCAATTATCTTTTTAAAAAATTAGGTTTACATCCTTGGGTTCTGTAGATTTCTTGGTTTATCATTGCTACGACCAAAATAACAGCACAATAACACATACATGACCGATAATTTCCCAGGACGTGTTTGCAATAAAGCATCTAATTTAAATGTAAATTCATATTGGCCTTATTGTTTTCTAAATAAGATGTATTTAGCAAGGGATTTTACATTTCTAACATGTATTCTTGTAGTCTCAGTCACCCCCCGCCCCCCCCCCCTCCCTCCACACACGCCTACATACTGTCTTCAACGTACGTAATATATTTGTCTGGATGATAGAGACTAGTAATCTTGTATATACCGGTAGGATCGCGTATGCAGTTGTACTAATGAGTATGTTTTGATTTTTTTTTTTTTAAAAGTCTGTTACAGTCTGACATTGTTTTACACACTCTGGAAGAGTATTTCAGAGTGTCGAACGGCAACACACTGAAAGATCGTTCTGCAAATGTTTTAGATTTAGTCTTGAGTATTGATGACATGACGATCGTGTATTGTATCCTAGAGCACACTCTTTTGAGGTGTGGATAAAAAGGGCATTTCAAATATATACATTACTATTAAACATACATTATGCAAGAGCTAAATCTGCCTATTGCATGTCTTTCTTTAGGCCTGAAATGTTATCTAATTTATTAATTAGACATTAATTACCTCACTCAGACCATGATCAACTCTTGATACCATCGCTATCCTGCGATATTTATCGGATTGTAATCAATTTTTGAAGGATACCGACGTGACTATTGATGGTCGAGGCAACCCTAAAGTTCAAAAGCTAATACAGTATCTCTGGTTAACGTGAAGCAATTTGACTGACCTTGTTTAGCATATTTTATTTACGTTATCGAATTTTTAACTATATTATATTATAACGAGAACCTTCAATTTGTTATCTAATCTTTCATAATGGCCCGTTAATTATTGATATTGCAGCCGGGTAATGGTACCACAGTGGAAGGTGTAGAATGTTTAACTAACCATCTAACAGACTTTGGTGCCAGTTTCCTCGTACCACCAAATACAATAAACTTTGAGACAGTATTTTCCAAGTTTGAAGATATCGGGTCGAATGCAGCGGTTTTATCAACAGTTTGTGTCGTTATAGGATTATATTTAATCGTTCTTTTTATAGTTCGTAAATTTGACCAGAAAGATAAATTAAAGGTAAATCTAATATTAGAAAAATACGGTTTTTTTTATACAAATATGCCATTTGTCTCTCTCTCTTCTTTCGGGGGCTTGGGATGGCCTAGTGGTCTAGAGTGCCGCGCTTTGAACTCTAGCAGGCCGGTCACCTCTGGCTTGTGGCTGTGGTTTCGAGCCCTGGTGTGAGCGTATGTGGCATGGAGATAGGGGCGCCTTCTCAACCTCGTGGGTTTTCTCCGGGCACTCCGGTTTCCTCCTACTGCTAAAGACCCTACGCGCAAGCGAATTATTGAAATGAAATTAAACCATATGTTAGTCTCTCTCTTGTCCTCAGATTAATATTGGAATGTTTGGTTATTTTAGTGGAGTATTGAACCATTAACAGACAATCTACCAACAGATGTTTATCATTATCAAGTAACAGTTTATACTGGTATTAGGCGTAAAGCAGGAACCAAGTCTAAAGTTTTTGTGGTTTTGGGTGGAGATCAAGATGAAACTGAAGTTCGTGCTTTGGATGACGAGAAGCACAGAGTACGTACAATATCAGTTGGGCCTTGTCCGATGTCAACAATCAGTGTGCGATCGTTGACAAATTCTTGATTTGGTATAGAATGTGGCAATGGCTCTTACTTTATGCACGCAGGGAACTAAGTACTTTTAGAATACATCTCTATACAAGCCTGCAGTTGACAAGCGATATAGTTGCTTACTCAACCTTGTGGGATTTCCCAGATTCCCCTGTTTACCTTCGCCCATTGCTACCTTCTCTCTCTCTCTCCCTCTCTTTCTCTCTCTCATATGGAGTATCTGTATCTGCTATAAATGATATCTTAATTGTTATTTTAGGAATTTTCTACTGCTAGTGTTAACAGTTATTTGATGAGTGTACCCGAATCACTGGGTGATCTCACCTATCTTAAAATATGGCATGATAACACAGGCAAGATGTCCGACTCTGATTGGTACCTCAGTTTGGTGGTAGTTCGAGATGTTCAAAAGAGTTCTAGGTTAGCAATTTTATTCAACACTTGCTTGGGTTCCAGTGTTTGTGATTTATATAAATTAAATGAAAGCAAACTTTACGTGGCTCACAGTTGCTAATGTGTAACATTTCTGAATCAGTCTGCCTGGATATTGAACTTATATTACAATTTGCATAAACTATGCTGGACACGGACCTAAGGTTTTTCGTGTCGTCCATTTCAGGACCCCACCCTGCACCATGGACAGGTGCGGATCTAGGAATTTTGAAAAGTGGGGGCGCCGCAAAATGAGAGCACTGACCGCGGAGACGGGGCACGTTGCTGAGAGGGGGGTGGGGAGGAGCACAAGAAAATTATCCGTCATTTCCTTGCATCTGTAGCCAGTCCAAGAGCTATTTTGCTGATATTTTCGTCTAAGTAAACGTTCGGAAGGGACATATTTTGGTCTGAGAAAAGGCACTTTCAGCAATACAAAAGGGCACTGTCGAAAATTAGGGGCGGGGGGGCGCCCCTTGCGCCCTCAATTAAATCCGCCTCTGATGGACAAGATCGCTGTCCTGCACAACTAACACGATAGCTGTCCCGCACCACTGACAAGAGTCACAAGACCCCCGATCTGCGCCACTGACAAGACGTTTGTCCTGCACTACGGACAAGATCGCTGTCGTGCACCACCGACAAGACCCCCGTCCTACCCCACTGACAAGGGGAGAAAATCTCCAGGAACCTTCTCAGCCAACACCTGGTTAATGAACAAGGGCAACATTTTTTTTTAGTCAAATAGACCCAAGTAAGAACTGCATTTGATAAATTGCCCTGGGGTGTTTATCGACTGACATTATTCATATCAGAGAGGCGAAATAGACATACATTTGTGACAGCATTGGTGTACACTTCTTTGGATTCGGACAATATCAACCGGTCATATTTTAAGGCAAATTATATATTTTGTTATTTTGTATTATAGCTATGTATTTCTGTGTGATCGGTGGTTATCCTTAACTAAAGATGATGGACAGACAGAAAGATTTCTACCAGTAGCTACAAAACAAGACCTTGAAACTTTCGCTCATCTATTTTTCTTCAAAACCCGACAAGATATAACTGATGGCCATATCTGGTTCTCTGTTATTTCACGACCAACACGGAGTCCTTTTACAAGAGTTCAACGTTTATCATGTTGCCTCTCGTTACTCTTTACGACCATGATCGCAAACGCCATGTGGTATCGTACCACGGAAGGTCTGGACTACTCTCAGGTTGTAAGCTTGGGTCCATTCCAATCTACATCTCAAGAACTGTTAATCAGTATTTTTATGAGTATAATCGTGGCACCCGTCAACATCATCATCGTCACCTTCTTCAGAAAATCAAAATCTCCTGCAAAAAGTTCTCAAGCCACGAAAGTTCATCCCAAAGTAACCATCAAAGATTCTTTTGGAAAAGAAAATACTCTACTTTCTCCCAAAGAAGATCCATTAGAAGCTTTAGGGAAGAGACCGGAAAAGAAGAGATTTCAGTTACCACATTGGTGTGTTTACATTGCTTGGTTCTTGGTATTGGTATCTGTATCTCTGTCTGGGTTCTTCACTATCCTCTATAGTTTAGAGTGGGGAGCACAGAAATCAGGAATGTGGTTAACAGCTTTCTTCCTGTCTTTCCTGGAATCTGTACTCGTTGTCCAACCAATTAAGGTAACTGTGGTGATACTTTATAAATTTTCCTTTGTACTTCTTGTGTTTTCTGGTTGAGTTGTTAATTTGTCCAAATTATAAAATGTCTCCAACATCATTTAAAACGTTTTTATTTTCTAATTATAATTTAATTATACGTATTCTTGACAAATTACAAATATTGTCTGATATTGACATCGCTACCTACGAAAGGAATTTAACCGGTGTCGGTTTTAATTGATTTTTTTAAAATGAAATGCAATGGGGTTTCATATCCTACTTTTCTGCCATATCAGGACCTTCCGACTCAAAAGGAAAATATGACTTTAAGATCCCAAGAAACCTTCTTGGCCCACATCGGGGTCGAACGTCGCGGATCTGATTAGCACTTCCGCCATGGTAGCCCCCGAATTGTATTATATTATTTATCGGCTTTTTGTTCATTGATTTACTCCACTGTTTATATGGTATAGGTTGTAGCGGTAGCAGTGGTTGTAGCCTTGATTTTCCGGTCATCATCTGAACACGACGACGATGATAAAGAAGTAGATAATGAGATATGTCATATTATGAAGTCTGGATATACCAAGTCTATAGACCCGACTGCTCCAGCTTATCCAGGTATATAGATAGAAATGAAATGAAATGGGGTTTAACATCCTACTGATCTGCCCCGAACTAGGCAAATGAAGACGGGCATACGACATACAGTGTGCTATGAGGGAAATTTTGCTCCACCCATGCACCCAGCTATCACAATTAACCACGGTCTCCAGTAAAGTGTTGTCACAAAAAAAAATTGAGTGACTCAAACTGGTTAATTCTGCGTGGAATACGTTTTGAAAACATAATCATAGTTCTGTGCAACTATCGCGTTATTCCCGTAAATGGGTAGCAATAACTAGATACTTGCACGATAAGTGATGTAGCGATTAACAAGTCACTCATGCAACTAAACAGTTTAATTACTTACTACATTAGGCATGTAATTCCATGTTACCTGCGTGTGTTTGGCACCGTAGAAGTTCGCAGAAGGCATTTGGTCCTACACATACAACATTTTCACCCAGTCTCTTGCGGCTGGTCTACAAACAACCAAATCCTACGACCAGTTCGTTGTGAGCTAGGTTTAAGCGAAAACTTCCTTCCACACGACTCAGTAGTATGCTCTAAACACTAGACAAACTATTTGGGCTATATACTTCTGTCGGTTAATTCGTATACACAAATTCACTTTTATCACTAGATACCTTACGAAATCTAGGACCTCCCTTTCAGAGGCCAATAGGTTTGCAAGTATCTCTGTTAGCTGACCCTTTGACTCGAACTTTGAGCATTATACAAATTGGATTATTTTCAGTTCATCGTAAGCCGTACACAGATAGGAATGTAGATGCTAATAGTCTGGAGTTTTTACGAGATTACAGAAAGAAACAGAATAGAATGCTTGGAGTATTTCAAGAGGTTAGTATCTGCTTACACGAAAGGGGCAGGGTGAATGACCGAATGGTTAGCGTGTGTGCGTTGTCTCATAAGGTATGTCATTGCGTCAACTGGCGTGGTTTCGATTCGCCAAGCGGTAGGTTCGCATGTCTAACCTCGTTGATTTTCTCCGGGTCCTCCGGTTTCCTTCCACTGCATAAAGATCCCAAGCGCAAGGGAATTAGTAACATAAAATTAAACTGCATGTTAGTTCTGAAATGACCTGCTTTGTATAAAATGGACATTAAACCACATTTTCCCATCTGGCGCACTCGTTCTTTGTAAGCAATTACTTCCATTGCCTAGCAATCCTTCTTATCAGATTTTCTTAACAACTTGTTCATTTTCATCAGGGTATAAGTCAATGTTAGTGTTCTGGTCAGGTCTAAAAGTATTCTGTCTAAAAGTATGCTAAAAAGTATTTTTAACAGATTGTGTGAAATGGCGCTTCTCCACCTTACTGTACTAGCATCTTCCACGCGTTTCTGCAATTTAGTGCTATTTTAAAATATGGCCTAGAAATAGCTGATTATGCTGTTTATGGTGTATTTCAAGAAATTAGTCAATACTTATAATAGTGTTGCTATATTATTTTAATTCAAGATAAAGAATAAATGTAGAAATATATTGTTAATATATTGTTAATATTATGTTTAATAATTTCAGATAATAGTCTACAGTTTATATTTGATTGTGATAGCCATACTATGTTATGAGAATAGGGATGATAAAGGTTTTAAAGAAGTTAATAGTATCAGGAATTTGTTTGTCCAGAATCTTAGTACAGACGGTTTAAACAATGGCTTGAAAGGTTTAGAAGCAGTAAGTAAAATAATAATAATAGCCTCATCGCACCTTGGGTCCTTAATCTTTAGGTAAATATAATTAAAGACAGGGAATGTGATGCTAACAAAAGATAAATTTGAATATTTATCTATATTTTCTTTCAAAAATTGGCTTGGATAAAACGCGAAAACCGCGAAGATTACTCAACTCCAGGATAGACATCCTAAACCCAGGATAGACATCCCATACCCAGGCTAGACAGTTGATCATACTTCTTGCAAGCAGGAGACCCAACTCTTGATACTCGCATGGATGATAGCTACAAACCAATTTACATGTTGTGGCCAAGCAGCCTCCTGTATCACTCCCTTGGCAATATTAAAATTAATCCATCGATTAATGTGTCTTGTTTCTGTTTATGGGTAAAATCCCGCGTTCCTAAATCACTAGAATGTATGATAATCAAAGACTTTTCGAAAAGACAAATTATTTGATATTGTCATTGGATTGTTATACATTTGAAAAACACTTATCTTATGTTGTTAACTGCAAATGATTCAGATATTGTGATCTGTATATCTTGAAGATTAATAGTTATTAAGATATTCTATACTGTAAGGTTTATAGTTTTTTCAGATATTGTGAATTGTGTTAGCTTAATGGCTATTCAGATATTGTGAACTGTAACTGTAAGGTTAATAGCTATTCAAATATTGTAAACTGAATATCTTTATAAAGTTAATAGTTATTCAGATATTGTATATATTTAAGGTAAATAGTTATGAGACTTTCTGGACTTGGTGTGATCAAAGATTGTTGCCTGGACTCTATGCCCAGAAGATGTATAATGGTGATTCAGTATCTCCACAGAAACAACTATTATTCTCGGATCTTGTACATTTCCGTGTTGGATTACCCCAGTTAAGACAAGCTAGAGTTAAAAGAGGTATGTAATATGGACATCCAGGTGTGTTGCACATTTGTAATTGCAGATAGATACACCACTTCACAAAACAATGGAAATGGGTCCGGAGAAATCCCACGAATCTGAACGTACAACCGCAAAATCGACAGTTATGAATATACCAATTATATAGTTGCATTATAATACCAATGTCAGTTAACAGTAAAATTATTTTATAACCAGCATAATACCAATGTAATGTAACGCTATCTTTTTTAGATAGTTGCACCACTATACCAATTGTCGCCCAACGAATAACGATACAATTTGTTGCAGATATATGTAGTTTTCCATGATACCAATGTCATTTAACGATCTATATTTTTTGCAGATAGTTGCTCCATAATACCAATGTTATCAAAATATATCCAGACATGTATTGATGACTACTCAGTGACTAACTATGAAGATGCATCGTATGGACAAGGTTGGTCGAACGACGTCAACAGCACGGTTAATACCGAAGCATGGTCCTACAAGGGCGTAGTGCAGCTAAATGGGTTACCAACCATCGGTCAGATGGCGACATATGGCGGCGGCGGATATGTTGCTGTTCTTGGAGATAATTTTGGTGATGCCGCGAACCTAATCTTTGATCTTAAATCCAATAAATGGTTGGACAGACAAACTAGGGCCGTGTTTGTTGAAGTCAATGTTTACAACCCGAGTGTCAATCTGTTCTGCATTGTGAACATGATGGTCGAATTTCTACCGACGGGCAGCGTTTTGTCCAAGTCATTTATAACTCCACTACGACTATACAGATATGTCGGCCCATCGGCAATATTCGTCATTCTGTTGGATCTTGTGTTCGTGGCCTTCACCTTGTTTTATGTAATACAGCAATTGAAACTGATTAAAAGGACCGGTGCCAAATATCTTCAAGAGTTCTGGAATTGGGTAGAGGTGATGAATCTGATATCTGCTATTCTAGCATGTATTTTCTATGGTATACATTATGTATTAACTCGTGTTACATTGTCAGATTTCTATGGAAATGCAGGTATGTTTTATTAAATATTTTCCAAGTACAATTTCTTTAATAATTTACAAATAAACCACCAGGTCCCATTCAGGCATCCTCTAACGAAGCCTGATAAACAACAGGCATGTTGCCATGAATTTCGTTGTCTGGTCTTGATAAGTAAGGCGTTTGCTCGCTAACTAGAACGTTCTGGGTTTGGTCCCAGTCGAGAATAGTCCTTACGGTTTTTGGTAGTGGTGGGGCCCTTGAGAGAAAAAACATGTGCTGGGGCGAGAACTTTTTGCCCCCACCCTTCATGACATCACTAGTCTTATCTAGATGATTCACAAGTAGATTGGAATAAAGCGAAAACTTTTGTACATACTGTAACTTATATAAGCTTCATAGTCATGCATAATAGCCCATTTCAATTTTGAACTTTGATATCCATGGGCCCCATGGACTCTAAGGAGCCCTGGGCGGCGTACCTGCAGCACTACCCGTCGTAAGGCCCGTAGTTCGCGTACATATATCATGCGGTCGTAAGAAGCAAAACCCATAGTTCGCGGATATATACCATTGACAATACATTGAAGATCTCCCGGACGTAGCACGGCTGTCCGTGAACAGAAAAGTAAAGCAGTAAACCCAATGGGTAAGGTGCTGGTTCGTTGGCGGGAGGTCGAGTGTTCGATCCTTGCTTTTGCCGAGAAAGTTCATCCAGATTTTCACCCTTGTCAGTCATGGGGGACGAAGGGCCTGGCAAGGAAAGTTGTCTAGTCCTTCGTATGTCACGAAAAACCGATGTCCCGTGTACACTTTGGCGTGCACGATTAAGATCCCTTCAAGGTTTGAATTCGATATAAGAGTAGGCCGTAGTGCCGTTGTCCAGGTACACTGTATGACGTATACCCGTCGTCGTTAGCCCAGTTCAACACAGAACAGTTGGACGTTAAACCCATTTCATTTCATTTCCATGATTAACTCAATGCTAAAGACCCTAAACATGAACCCCATATCTCATTCTCTCGCTCGCGGAGTGCTTGGTCGTTCGTACGCAGCGTGTATTATCATTGGCAATACGTTAAAGGTCTGCTGGCTGGCAGTAGGACTTAGCACCGCAATCCGTGAAACATTGTAGTTGATTGTTTCAGATCCATTCATTAGACATTTATCTCATTACCAGATATAAAATTGATAAACAGAATCAATGTCTCAACACCCACTCTCCATCATATAACATTCGATTTAATTCTCTCTTTCAGCTCAGTATGTAAATTTCCAAAGAATTGTATTATGGGATGAAATAGCTGGTTACAATCAAGCCTTCTTACTCTTCTTCGCCATGTTAAAACTTTTAAGACTCATCCGCTTTAATTCAAAAGTCAACCAATTAGCAGGAACATTACGTAAATCATTTAAACCCATCATCAACTTCTGTATCATCTTTATGATAGTCTTCACTGCTTTTGCGACTTCCGGATATTTGGTGTTTGGATCTCAGAACGAACAGTATTCTACATTCCTGACGACCATGGGGACACTGTTCTCCATGCTTTTGATGAAAGTGGACTTTGATCCAGTTATTGTCACGGATAAAGTTTTGGGAGCCTCGTTCCTGTTTCTGTATGTGATGATGGTGGTGTTTGTTTTGATTAATATGTTAATGAGTATCCTTAACGACACGTTCACAGCTGTTAGAAACGATACATCATGTCTGCCGGATGATCCTAAGATGGTGGACTTCATGATCAATGAATTTAAAAGATTGATTGGATCAACTGATTCCACGGACTGTAAGTATTAATTACTTCATGGCGTTCTCGCTGTAATCCCATCCATACACTGAATAGGAATACCGAATTAGATAAATATCGCTTTTAATTGTCATCAACCATCACATCGGCCATTCGGAAAGTCTCGGGTAATAGTCAGATCATAAGGGCCAAAGTTTCGACTGCATGCTTGTACATGGCAAGGTGTAGATTACCTATCCAACCTTGTTGATTTGCCCCGAGACGTCCATTTCCTACCACTGCTAAAACAAGAAACCCTACCCACAAACGTATTATTAAAATAAAATTGAACCAATATTTACGTAGTCCAGTCTCGAAATGATATAGTTTGTGTCGAGTGGACGATAAACTTTAAAACCTGTAAAGAGATTGTTGCAATTCCTTGTCAAGTAGGCCTACACATTATATTGTCGTCAAATGGATCCGTCACGATCCTTATGCCGTTCTGTACGTTTCATTTCTTATTGGATGTTGTTCTGTTTTATGAACATTTCTTGATATCTATTTTCTCAGGCGGATATGTATTTTGATTTTTTGTTTAGCGAAAAATCTCATCCCCGCGGATGAGTATCTGTCTATTCGCACTTTTTGAAGGGTAAAGTTTAGAAATGGGTTTTGTAAAAAGTTACTCTGGCGGATGGGTAATTGGCAACTTTATACTGACGACTTTGCTGCTATTCATAACAAAACACAACACGAGGTATATATGGATATAACTACTTTGCTGCTGGTGGGCGTATTAGATCGGCTGACAAGCCCTTGGCTATGTTTATCCCTTTCAAGCAGAACAGTAAGATGTTGAAACTCATTCCATTTTATTTTTCCTTTCAGATAACTCAAAAAAAGATGTAAAGAAAATTGACCTAGAGAACGTTGATTCACAGTTAAAAGAAGATGACATCACAGCTGCTCACGAATTCCTAAAATCAATTTACTCCAATTTCAAAACGGAGAAGAAATATACTAAAACTAAATTAACCAAAGTCAGATATTATTATGATTAAAATACGTTAGAAGTACAATCACGACGATGCTTGGGATACAAACAGTGCCGTATTATCCTAAAGCGGTGGACACACTAGCCGAATGATTCGGCCAAATCAATCGTCGAAGAAATGATTCGCTCAAATCACAGATGTTTGATTCATTCGGCTGAATTATATTCATCTATTCTGTCTGTAGAATTCATTAGCCAACCACCACTTATATCGCGTGGTTATTTAAAGTGAAAGATGATGCCAATGCAATCGACTGGTGAATCGGTCGAAGGATTCACCTGGTGTGTCCACCGCTTAATGCCAGACAATAGAAAGCCTATGGACCTACGTATCGCAGGGCCCATGCAACCGTTTCTACTCTCAGGGACCTTTATTGCATTACGAATGGGTCAAACCACTGTTAACAATGAAATGCAGGATACTTTTCCTTGTAGGCTTCATTTGTTTACGCATTTACTGATCACTTGTGATCACAAACTCTCAGTGCTCGATATTTGGTGTGTCGGGGTGCCAAATAAGCTCAAAACCTAGGGGCCATGTCATGGGGGTTAATACGACACTGACTACAAAATCCTAAATATTTTTGTTATTTGTAACAGATAGATTTTATCGGAAATGCTTCTATCAAATATTTGTATCCCATGCTAATCCAAAATAAGGAAATATTTATAGTACTACCTAATGGTATCATTACTGTTTAAGACCACTGGGGCTATCTTTATAGTGTAACCTAATGGTATTGATACTGATGATGGTCATGTCATGCCATGTTTATAGTACAGTCTAGTCATAATAATACCGTTTATTATTTTGAATTTGTTGAGTTTGTGTTTTAAGAATAGAATATATTTGTTGCAATCATAATAATTGTTGTTATGTTTGTTTTAATCCTGTGTGAAGCTGATGAGATACTAAGGAGAGGCGGGTTAATATATAGGCAATGTAGGCAGTTGCGGGTGGCCCAAGCAAACACAAAACTGCTACTATAGGTTATTTGACGGTCGTTCGAATCTCATCACGCTTAAACAAACTTTGTCGTTCCCAAAACAGTGGTGAACTTTTAGACATTTTCTTAAGCTTCTTTTAAGAAATAAAAATTTAGAAGTCTATTTATTACGTTTGTTTTAATTTCATACTTGGCTCTTAGCACCCATTGATTGCCACAGGCCAACTAGTATGGCAATGTTACACTACTATATACACCTACAGTCGTTTATATGGTCTAGTTCAATCTGCAAACGATCCAGCTGGTCGAGCTGCCTCTGCTCTCGGCTAAAAGGTTTAGAAGACACCTTATTTTGCACACCGTTATAATTACACCCGAGATTCCGCCCATTTCTCCGATCAAGCCAAAGAGATGCGAAATCCAAAATCGTATGGGGATCACGTGGCTAAGTGGGTATGACGCTGGCGCGCTAGCCCGGAGGTCGCGTGTTCAATCCCTGCATTGGCCGAGAAAGTTCATCCGGATTTTCCGGCGTGGTTTCTTCTTGTCAGTGATGCAAGACGGACGGCCTGACAAGGGCAGCTGTCTAGCCGTTCAGATGCGACGGAAAACCGAGGTCCCGTGTTCACATAAGCGTGCACGTAAATGATCCCATGGGAGTTGGAATTCGATATAAGAGTAGGCCGTAGCGCCGCTGCCTGGGCAAAATTTCCCCCATAGCACACTGCATGGAGTATACCCGTCTTCATTAGCCCAGTTTAGGAGCAGAACAGTGGGACATTAATCCCCATTTCATTTCCAATATCGCACGACATCCACACCCACCCAAGCCCTGTGTAGGGGGGCATCCAAATACTTACACATAAGATGATAGTTAACCATTACCGTCTACTCAAATTGCTGTTTCGTGAGGATGGGGTGGGGGAGAGGGGGCTAACAAGATACCCGTAAGCATTAGTTTAGAAATCCTCTTTAATTCAAAGGTTAACTTTCAACTTTCATGGGCATGGGGTGGGGAGAGAGGCGATACCCTAAAAAAACGTTAGATAACTTTCAACTCAAACTGCTGCTTTAGAAGGGTGCAGTGGGGTGGTGGTGTAAGAACAACTAGTTTAGAAATCACTTCAATTCGATAAAAAAAATATATTGACATGTTAATGGAAGCTCAGTTAGTAAGAGTTGACTCACTAACTTGACGGGCTCGTGTTTTATCCCGTTGCTGGCCGACAAATTCATTGGGATGGTTATATGTATAGTATTTCGGATGGTACGAACACGGCGATCCCCTGTCGCATTGGTAGTTGGAATTCGAAATAAGAGTGGGCCGTAGTGCTGCTGCCGGGGCAAACTTTCCCTTATAGCACACTACTTGGTGCATTCTGTCTTCATTAGCCCAGTCGAGCAGGAAATTAGGACTTCAAACCCATTTTATTACATTTATTTGCCTGCTTGGCGTTTATGGAACTGTTAAATTGAGCAGCAAGCTTTCAACAATTAAAAGCATTGAGAAACGTTGCTCTTTATTAAATTCATTATGCATGGCATGGACAAAATTAACTTCTGTTAATATATTCCAATAAGTTTCGTATTTTATTTAAAGTAGCCCATTACTAAAACCCAAAGAAACAGCTTAGTTTAAAATATCATAGAGTTCCAGATAACGTTAACTGGTGACGTCACAATTAATATGACGTTATATCTATTGTTCTATCATAACTTTACGAGTATCAGAATTAGAAAGACGTTATTTTGCTATTTCTGCATCAAAGTTGTTATTTTTCAAAGATTTTATCATCTTTGCTATAACTATGGAATCAAGGTAAGTGAAAATGAAATGTTCATTTTATTCTCTAAACTGTGAAGTTTATATCTTTATTGAATGTCAACACAAATCTTAAATAAATACATAATAATCTTCATCATAAGTTGCACTAGAATCGTACAACGTTTGGGTAATATTCCCCATTTTTCTTTTATTGTTCCTGTAGTATTAGTTTAATTTTGTTTTGAGTGAAGCATGTATCACTTACAGATCTGGTACTGTGTATCGCAATGTACGCTCGCTTGATTTGATATAATATGCGTTGGTTCTTTATTATTATCATTTGCAATGAATATTTTGTGTCTTGTCCGCGTGTCCGTCTTGTCATCTCACGTGGTGTGGTCCTCCGACATTTAATATTACCATCGTAGGAATCGTAAATATCTATGATTTGTATTTTTAGTTTATATATTAAATCAAAATCGTAAATATTCATCTGTTTAGTTTCTATATTTCTAACTACGCTTATTTCTCCGAGGCCACGACGAGGAGACCCGCATTTATGAATAAACCCACCCCGACATCGTATCGTATCTATAGATATTTTAAGACTATAGATGAAGAATTATTTCTAATTTATCTGTACCTTATAATTTCAGAAGAGATTCGTGGCAGAGTGTTAAGAAGAGGGTATTGGGAGGATACAAAGCTATGACATCTCTTGGAGAAGATAACGAGGATACTCCTTATCCAGCTCCTAGACCAATTACCGGTAAGTTTTTAAAATCATTTACGCTTTATCCGCTATCCAGCTCTTAGAGCAATTACCAATTCCTCGGTTAGTCTATTTCCTAGACCAATTCCGGCAAGTTCCTTCATCGGTTAGTCTATTTCCTTGATTATATTACCGGCAAGTTCCTTCACAGGGTGGTCTATTTTCTAGATCAATTGCCGATAATTTCCTTTATTATTTAGTCGATTCCGAAAACCAATTGCTGGTAAGTTCTTTTATCAATCAGTCTATTTACTAGACCAATTAAAGCTAAGTTTCTTTATTAGTCAGTCTGTTTCTGAATCATTTAGTCCATCCACTAGATTATATTACCGATAACTTTTTTTTTAAATTATAGTTAAGAGAATTTCTCAATTACACCCCCCCCCCCCCTCCAACCAGATAAATTACTCATCCAAGAAGAGGCAATAAAACATCGCTTATGAATTAAATTACAAATCGTGTGGCCATTTTCAATTGATGGAAATACGTTTACTTTCTGTTATTACAGGACTTCCGGAACCAATTTCCAGGGAAGGATTACCGAGTTCTGAGGTTAAATCCAAAATGGACGAGAAAGGCGCTAAAAAAACACTGAATTTAGGAACTAGAATGGACAATATTTCAGGTAATTTCTTACTAATGTGTTTAACTGTATACATCTTATATTGTTCTATCATTGAGAGATATTAGAGTATTAATTGTTCTACATCATAAGGTATCTCATTGAGTCAACTGGCTTGATTTCGATTCCCGGGTTGTACATGACATTGAATAGGGTCGTCTGTCCTCCGGTTTCCTCCCTCTGTTAAAGACCCCTACGCATTATTGAAATAAAATTAATTTAAATGTCAGTCCGGAAACGACCTAGTTTTGTCGAGTGGACATTACACCCCATTTCTCTTCTGTCCTTCGTTTTCCACCCACAGTTAAATACCCCTTCGCGTTATTGAAATAAAATTGGGAGGGGGTGGGATGGCCTAGTGGTCTAGAGCGTGGATTTCCTCCGGGCACTCCGGTTTCCTCCCACTGCTAAAGACCCCTACGCGCAAGCGAATGATTGAAATAAAATGCAACCATATGTTAGTCCCAAAATGACCTGGTTTGTGTCGAGTGGACGTTAAACCCCATCTCTCTCTCTCTCTCTCTCTCTCTCTCGTACTATCATGAAATTAAATGGCCCAGGGTATTTCTTCTATAAATGAGATATATAGTTCTATAACTGAGAGGTATTTAGCCATCAATATCATTTTAATCAAAGTGCATTTTCTTTTTATAATTACAGGATCTCCGAAACCAATACCGAGTGAAGTATTTGAGGAGGTATTTTATTCAGAATCCGGGTCCGAGGTAGAATCTGAAATAGACGAGAAAGATGTTCAAACTACACTAGGTAATTTCTAATTTGATCTATCATTGAAAGATATTGGGGTATTTGTTTATCACTATCAGTCAGAGATATTGGGATATTTGTTCTATCACTGAGAGATATTGGGGTATTTGTTATACTATCAAGGTTTACGGAGCTAATTTCTGCTGTTAGTAACTTAGATGCTGATTGCGTGTCTGATAAGATGCGCACCGTGTGCTATATAATATATATACAACCATGCGTACATGTCCCGGTGGAAGCTTGTAGGACCCGGAATTACTATACACCGGTGGGGAGGGGAAGTGATCCGCCCCTGGGAGGGCATATGTTCTATCGTTGAAAGATAATAGGGTATAGAGAGATATTAAGGACATTGAGAGAGATATAAGGGGATTTGTTATATCATTGAGAAGTAAAGGGGTATTTATTCTATCATTCAGAGGTATTAGGGTATTTGTTCTATCATTGAGATATATGGGGTATCTTGGCGAAACCGATTATAGTATATTTCGTATTTTAAAATGATTTTAATATTACACTTTCAGAACCATCAATGAAGGGAGTCAGACGGGATATTAGAAATTATATTCATAAACTTCATTCAACTATTGTTGATTTACATCTCAAAAACCAGCATCTTTACAGGTAAATATATTATAATTTATACATGGTCAAAATTTATAATAAGTTATACCTGCTTTAAGATCAATTTTAAAATCTAAAGTTGAAATAGATTTTCTTTAATTTTAGAGTTACGAATAATAAAACTTTCTAGATTCCTCCAAAAATGTTCAATGTATTTTATAGTAGCTTTAATGTACCCCGTCATTCAAACTTTCAGGGACAACAAAAAGATTCATTCAAAATACGACGATTGCCTGAAGAGAAATGGAATTCTACAAGGTAGAGCAGAGACGGCTGGTAAAGAAGTTCAATTCTTGAGAAAAATCTTAGAATCTTCCAAATATAAAGGAGAAAATGGATTCATAACAGTTCAAGATCTGAAGAACGAGAAAAGAGTAAAGTTTTGTAATGGGAAGAAGGAACACCGTGATAATCCATTGTTAGATCCTGCTGTAAAGGCCCAGGTAGATAAACGACTGGAAGCCATAACACAACTTGGATCTGATGATCACAATGACAAGGAAGAGAACAGCAATATCAACATTACGATCTCGGATAAAAACACAGTGTTCTACACGATGGACGTTCATAAAAGATATTTGAAAGAGTGTATGGCCGCTAAATTGGACAGACCGAGTAGATTAAATGAGGAAGTGGGCAAAGATGTGGAATATAACATCAATAGGAAATATAACGAGCGAAAAGCAAAGGACATGGTAAATACCGGCAAAGATAACGAGAGTAAAGCACAGGACATGATAGATACCGGCAAAAATAACGAGAGTAAAGCACAGGACATGATAGATACCGGCAAAGATAACGAGCGTAAAATACTGAACATGGTAGATAACAGCAAAGATAACGAGCCTGAAAAATTAAACATGGTCAAAACGAATAAATCTAAATGGCGTGCCTACAACATGGAAGCAATTAATTTATATAATATGATAGACAACGACACCTATTCATACAATATCGCGGATGGATATTTGACTTGTCACGTCTTGAAACCAGGTTATATAAAACACAAACAGAATGCAGATGAAGCTCATCCACCAAAAGTACTTCGACCAGTTCCATCAGCGGGTTCTCCTGTCATGACCAAATACCTCGTTAGAATTAGAAAAGTAATTCAAAGCACCTATGAGGTGATAATGTCTGACAGCGATGTATCGTCTAGCAGCGATGTCTCGTCTAGCAGCAATGAGGGCATCTGTCTTGATGTCGATGCACTGGGTATAGGTGACGTAAAACGAATCTTATATGAGATTGAAAAGTTAGAGAATCTTATGAAAGATTCAACAGAAGATGCCCCAGCCTTAGAAGGAAAAAATACCACTAATAATATTCCACCGATAAAGAAAAATTCAAAATACAATCTAGGAAAATACAAAACACTTCCACCAATAGGCAGAAATTCTAACAATCCATCAAGTTTCCAGAATCCAGACAGTAAAAAAACAAAACAAAGATTTTCTTCGCATGATGACCCGTCTAAAATAAACAGTTATGTTTCATCTAAGGTAACGATCAAATCCACCGGATCTTACACTGCCCATACACCAACGCCGTTTTACAAGGAGAACAAAAATAAATCTAGATTAGTTAAATTGCTTCATCTGCCAAACATCAAGTCATCATCTGAAAATAATAACCAGACATTACCAAAGATAAAATCCATAAAACCTGCTGCTAAAGGAGAATCTATTACTGGAAACACCAGTCCAAACATCAAGTCATCATTTGAAAATAATAACCAGACCCTGCCTAAGATAAAATCCACTAAACCTAAAGATCCTGCTAAAGGATGCATTAAGTTAACGGAGAAAATAAAACTACCTGTTTTACCAACTTTGATGAAAGGAACACAAGCTTTACCGAGAATCTATGAACCACATCCTCCAACAACCAAACAATCAAAACGACCTTATACTGCTAAATACAAGTTACCCTTTAAATAGAAAACTACAAAACAAAAGTTATTGTAACGGATTGTAAGCTTTATATAAATAAGTCTATGTATGATTGTTGAATATATTAAATTAGAAATAAGAAATGTTGTTTTAAAGATAAGTGATTTGTATACGCGTGTATTACATGTATGTATAAAAACATACTGAAGGTACTGATTAAGGAAAACGAGGTACAATAATCACACGGGGCACTTGAAGAGATTAAAATTTCTTATATTATCTTGTCCAGAGAGGGACATTATTGTAGTATGCTAGACACGATAATGTAAGAAATTTGAATGCCTTCAAATGCCCATGAAACATCATGATTAAAAAGTATAAGTCAAACCAATTCCAACTTCTGTTGTTTGGAATCATCTATGTGGATTCTCGGTTTTTCTGGAAAAAGACTAATTTAAAACCAAAACATATTTGGTTGCGTTGTTCAACAGCTTTTAGTTCTAGATTTTAAAGTTTTGAAATATTTAACAAATTGTGGATTCTCGGTTTTTCTGGAAAAGACCAAAACATACTTGGTTGCGTTGTTCAACAGCTTTTAGTTCTCGATTTTTAAGTTTTGAAATATTTAACAAAATTTTAAATTTCATATGTCTTTGCTATTTATTTGTCAAGTCTACGGAGACGTGAAAATGAAATTGGTTTGACTCTATTAATATCTTTAGAAATTGACCTGGGTACTTATTCATAAAATGTAAACAAAACTTCTTTTAAGAAAGCGGCGTTTTCATTTGCCAAGAGCTAAAATTTGATTTTAACTGAGCCAATGAAAAGAATGGTTTCTTATAATATAATATTTAAGTGGTAAGCCAATGAACCATCAGTATTCTATTTCAGTTCAAGTTTGCATGAATAAGGCTCTGTTTATGTTTGATTGAAGAAATGAAATAAACATAGCGTTAAATAAAATAATAGACATCCTCTATTACTGATAGAATAGAAAAATAAACTTATATAAGATGTATAAAAACATATTAAAGATATTGAAAGACAGGTACAATTGATCCGTTATGTATTTAAGAAACGAAATAAGCAAAACCGTAAATAAACTTAACAGATATTATGTATTATTGATAAACAAATAAAGTAAATCATAGTAAATATTAACTATTATTATTGTATATTGGTTCGTGTCTATCTTAATTATATACATGGACAGACAATTTGTTATTTATTCAGGAAATACATTAGGTTTTTATATATACACTTTATGAAACATGATTTTGTACTTTGTCAATATTATCTATAGATTATTCGTCACTTTCTATGCATTTTGTTTTGATGATATTAAAATACATTTATTTTTTTAACACTTCGTCCAACATTATGTTTTGTGTTAGCATCCTCGAGGTGGCTGATGGGTAAGACGCTGGCTGACGGCTGACTAGCCTGGAAGTCATCCAGATTTTCCGGCTTGGTTTTCCCTTGTTAGTGATGAAGGACGGAGTGCATGCCAAGAAAAGATAGGACGAAAACCCGAGGTCCCGTGTACACATTGCCTTGCACGTAAAAGATCCATTGGCAGTTGAAATTCAATATAAGAGAATGACGTAGCGCCGCTGCCTGGGCAAAATTCCCCCATAGCACACTAACACTGTATTGCGTATAGGCTACCCGTCTTCATTAGCCCAGATTTAGGAGAAGAACATTAGGTTGTTAAACCCCATTTCATTCTCCCGCTCCAGAACCCACCCATGCGGTACGATGTATGCGTATAAAGATTGGAACCACCGGAATGCTAAGTAAAATACTACAGTCGGTGATCTTACAGCCAGTTAACATTGAAGTCAATGGGTAAATAATTGGTAGTCTGTATCCTAAAGAATCTAAGGAAGTAATCGTTCGTGGTTTGAATCTCTTGTAAATAAAAACCGAGAAAGGTTCATTGTTTACTTCCGGTGTTTTCAACACGTGTGGAATAAATTTGTATTTACATCTAAATTTTACTTTAAATATTTGAATAGATTTAAACTAAAAATGGCAGAATATGTTCAACAGAATATTGAGGATATGCTCCCAGAGCTGGAGCAGTTAGAAAGAGTTGGTTTATTCACAAAAGATGAAACAAGGTCTAACAAACTGAATTTTTCTCGACCTATTTGAATACTTCGAATTTGATAGCACTAAGACTACGTACTCCACTGCTGTCTGCTCTATCGACACTTCAGAAACTGATACAAGCAATACTAAAACCAATACAAGTACATGTAAACTAGTTCCTTTTGGAACTGTCTTTGAGCGAACGATATTCGCTCACAAATTCGATGACAGTTCATATCCGGCCTTTTATCCCCCCAGATGAAAATACGGCAAAATATCGCTATTCCCCACCCCCGTTCTTAGGCTGTTTTAGAAACCTTACCGTCTATTTGTCACCACAATTCTTTATTTTCCGCCAAAAGGAATCCTTTCTCACTATATTTGTCACAAATTTATAATAATTCAACTCCATTTTCAAGTAGAATTTAGCGATGAAATAAACATACGGTTTGCGCATGTCCGGATCTCCTAATGTCGCTTCAGTTTAAACGTATTTGGTGTTTGTTTTTAATCGCAGAATTCTACTTGAAAATAGTGTTGAATCTTTATAAATGTGTGTCAGCTGTGACAAGAAATGATTCCTTTGGCGAATAAAGTGGAATCAAGGTGAAATATAGTAGGTAAGGATTCCAAAATAGCCTTAAAACAGAGGTGGGGAAAAAAGGTATTTTCATACTGCAGTAATAGAAGGCCGAATAGGAACTGTCAGCGAATATATCGTTCGCTCAAGGATAGTTCCAAAAGGAGCTACATTTAAACTTACTTGGTAGTAAAATCGATCAATGGCAATATACAAATGCCCAGTTAAAAAAGCCTGATTAAATAAATAATAAAAATAAATGTGTTTTAAGTTGTTTTTTTAAAAGAAAGAATATTGAGATTATTCCATAAAATAGGTGCTTGATAACTAAAAGTGAAATGAAATCCAGAAATAGGGTTAATGTTCTACTGTTCTGCTCTAGTAGTGAATAAAAGTAGTCTGTGGGTTTTTATCCTCGACACTAAACCACCAACCAAGTCTGGTACAGGTTTCTCTTGTGAACTCATGCCAAAAGAGTACCAGTAGATAAAAACATAAAGATAAATTATTCCCCAATGATTAACACTCTAAATGAGGTTATACTGCTCCCCAAGTGGATATTCAATTGATTGAATGTTCCGTAATTGAATTCTCTCAATCCCAAAATAGTGACAATCGAGTGAAAAGGGGGATTTTGACTGTAACAAAGTGCTGTCTGCATAGGAAAATATCTCAACAAACCGTGGCAGCCTAAGCATATTTGTTGTGTTTGAGCATGTTGCGATTCTACTGACCATCACCTTTGTTTAAAGTGGGGACGGACAGAACTGTCATCGCACAGCATATCATTTCACTCGATTGCAATTCTGTCAAATCGAGACATTTTGGACTGACAATTGAGTAACCCTAAGTATGTAGGAAAGGGAGAATACTCTAGATTGTGCTTTTATCAAATCCAGCATTGCAATGACACCAGAACAATCTCCTTATTTGTTCACAGACAAATATTAAAGAAAAGACAAGGTTATGAATACAGATTACGAAGACAAACTAAATGTAAAGAAGATTTTCTTCAATACATTCAGGTGAGAAAATTTGAATGTTTATTTTTACGTTTAAAGTTAATATATGTTCTTGGTGGCCTCAACTATGGTAAAACGAGAGTTAGAAAATGAAAAACAATGTGCTAAACATGATTTTTTTAATCAGACTTTAAGTGGAAAGAACATTTTATTTATCAAAAATGGCATTCATTTTCACTTCCTATCAAAAATTATGAAAGTTTTTGAGACCATCATTACAAAAATAATGATCAACTAAAATAATGATCATCAATTAGTCATTATGGCTTTATATCATAAGGTTTTAGAGGATAGGGTCTGTCGTTGAGTTAAGTGAAATTTGTCCATCATGCCAAAGTTGTATATGACAAAGGAGGTTGGATGACAAAATGGTTAGCGTGTGCGCGTTGCATCATAAGGTTTATCGTTGAGTCAACTGGTGTGGTTTCGATTCCCTGGTTGTACAATGTCCAACTTCATGGGTTTTCTCCGTTCCTCTGGTTTCCTCCCACTGCTAAAGATCCCTGCATGTAATTGATTTATTGAAATAAAATTGAACCATGTTATTCTCAAAATGTTGAATGGACGTTAAGTCCCATTTCTCTCTCAAAATGTAACAAGGATTAGAGTCGCCTTCCTCATCTTGTGCCTGGTGATTTTCCAGGTCCTGCCAATTCCTTTTGCTACCACATGTAAATACCCCAACATGCAAGCAAATTAATGTAATAAAAGTGACATACTTTGTGTTCAGTGGAACTCTCTCTATCACCTACTCACTCATATTTATTAACATTGTGTTCTTTCAGTATGAAATTAATTGCTTGGCTCTAATCCACAAACGAAGAGAGGTAAGAATTAGTTTTGTATTTAAATCATGTTATATTCAGTCAATATTGTGACATCACAGCACTATTTTTATACTCAAACGGATGATAACGTCATTCTTTTTATTACATATTTTACAGAAAACTGGGTATTCTTTTAAACAGTTGAACTTAGAAAATGTCATCAAGGAGAGAATCAACAAATTATTTCGGGTAAATATGTATTAATTTATTTGGGGGGATGGGACATAGAGAAATGGGGTTTAACGTCCACTCAACACAAACTAGGTCATTTCGGGATTAACATTTGGTTTAATTTTAATTCAATAATTCGCTTGCGCGTAGGGGTCTTTTAGCAGTGGGAGGAAACCGGAGTGCCCGGAGGAAACCCACGCTCACAACAGGGCTCGAACCACAGCCTCAAGCCAGAGGTGACCGGCCAGCTACAGGTCGAAGCGCGGCACTCTAGACCGCTAGGCCATCCCAACCCCCCACAATTGATAACGATCTTTGATTGTTATCATATATCCATGTGTTTACCAATTATTTTATATTCTAGAAGAGGTGACAAAGAGTAGGGTCAAGTACCTAACTACATAGGTTTTCTCTCGATACCTTGTTGTTTTCCTTTCACCCCAAAAGTCAATTATGATGTAACATGTTAGTCTCAAAATGAGATGGTTAAATGAAGTATTATTTATTTCTAGTTTTAACTGTCCATTAATTTATTGTAAAAACTATTTTACTGTTTATAACTTTTATACGTAAATTCTACATATTTGTTGCATCATTTACACATTAGTCCCACATAATTGTTGTATCATTTATAAGTTAGTTTTACATTAGTTCTGGGTATTGCGACTACAGGCAAGATAGGTACATATTGCAATTCACTACGATAAATAAATAATGGATATTTTTATTGGAGCCACAAATTGCAAATGTCCAGGGCTTAAAAAAGAATCATAAAAAATTGATTCAGAGGCTCACGAATTGTGAGAAGGTGAGTTGTGATACATCGATTCAGTGTTTCAGTGATATATCCAGGCCACCATTATTTCACATACTTGTTATATAGTTTATAAGTTAGTGTTACTTATTTGAGTTCTTTAATTTCTATTTTACAGATGGCTACCTACAGGTTTCAGGTTAGTTTGTTATTTCTTCCTTTTGAATGGGGGGTTTAAGCATAGTAAAATGGAGTGAATGCAGTCATAAGATGTGACATTATAAAATATACAGGTTTGAAATATTTCGATAAAGTTCTTATATATTTGAATTTCAGGAGGACCTAAAATTATGGATGTCGCACATTGCATTCTGTGAATCAAAGGTAAGTGTTTTATGATGTTTAAAATGAAATGAAATGAAATGGGGTTTAACGTCCTACTCTTTTGCACCTAACCTGGGCTAATGGAAGACGGGGGGCATACACCATACAGTGTGCTATGAGAGAAATTTTGCCCGGGCAGCGGCACTACGGCACCGGCCTACTCTTATATTGAATTCCAACTGCCAAGGGATCTTTTACGTGCACTCCAATGTGTACACGGTTACCTCGTTTTTTTTCGTCCCATTCAAATGACTAGGCAGCTGTCCTTGTCAGGCCCTCCTTCTGCATCCCTGACAAGGGGAAATCACGCCGAAAAATCGAGATGAACTTTCTCGGCCAATGCATGGATCGAACACCCGACCTCCAGGCTAGCGAACCAGCGCCTTATCCACTTAGCCACCGTGACCACCATGATGTTTAAAGGAGCATAACCTCAGATATCTTGAATAAAGCTGGTTAAGCTTAGCTAGAAATTGCCATGACTATCAATTCGCTTATACCATTGAATAATGAAATTTTGCCGTAAAAGAACACTTGAAGATTGGAATTTGTAAATTAAGATTAGTTGGTAGTGCCACTGTCCTTTGCAAATTTGTTTTCTCTTTACTGAACTGATCAAGGGTGTGTCTTTTAAATAGAGTTACCTCCCTTCTATTACTATCACATCAATATTCCCAGCACCGATATAACTTTGTGATCAGTTGTTATTGTTTTGTGTATTTCTAGGATGATGTTGTTCGAGTGGGTAAAATTTTTACACGGATGTTGCAAGTCCATAATAAAAAGCCAGGTAAGATTGAACAATCTGTTTGTTGATGAAACAGTGAAAATCTTGTTAAGTCAATGGACATTTTATTGAAATTTATATTAAAAAAATGATGATTTTAGTGTAGTTACTGCCCATCAGAACAGTTAATTTCTTTACAAAATTTGTAATTATTTTGAGAGGGAAAGATATGGGATGAAACACACTTCATAGCAAAATTACCCTCATTGCATACTGTATGGCATACGCCATCTTCATTAGCCCAGTCTTCGTTAGCAGACTGGTAGGACGTTAACCTCCATTTGATTTCTTATTACAATGTGGACAATATAAAAGCTGTTGGTTGGTATTTGTTACCTTGAATGACAAACTATTTCATGTTTTTAAATATGACTCCATCTCTATTCTAACTCTCTTCTTTTTTCTCCACAGAAATATGGATTCTTGCTGCTAAATGGGAGTTTGAAAACAAAAATGCTGAGAATGCAAGAGCAACCCTTCAAAGAGGGCTTAGATTTAATCCTGATTCAAAAAAGCTGTGGTTAGAGGTTGGTAGAATAAAGATCGTTTGAAAAAATTTGACAAAGTTTTTGCCCATGGAATATTTGTCCAATAACCTAGTATTTAGACTGCTTTATTGATGAACATTTAACATGTTGAATCCTTGCATCTTTAGACTAAATTTTCTTATTTTGAATCTGTCATTATATTATTCTGTTATTATATTTTTTGACTGATGGTAATTTTTATTTTTTATTTTGTTACACAATTCATTATATTTATTTTCAGTATTATAGAATGGAATTATTATATACAGATAAGGTAAAAATTTTTGTCTTGGGGGTTTGGGATGGCTAAATGGTTAACACATGCTTGTTGGATCATAAGGTGGCTTGGTTTCAATTGCCCGCTTGTACTTGACAAGGAATAGGGTTTTCTCTGTGTCCTCTGGTTTTCCCCCCATTACTAAAGATCCCTACTCACAAACGACTTATTGAAATAAGATTGAACCATGTGTTAGTCCCAAAATGAATTAATTTGTGTCAAGTGGACGTTAAACCCTTTGCCCACTTGCAAATTTTTGATTGGTTGATAAAATAGCACAATTATCAGGAGCAGATGATTTGACTCTGGGGCTCCTCCTTGGTGAATTGACCCAGGGGTTAGTGGGGTAGAACGGTAAAACCATACCACTGGTGATACCAAGGATGACCTAACTTTAACTGTCTGTTAGTCTCAAAGTTGACCCAAGTTTTATGTTGAGGAGACTTTGACTGACATTCCATTCCGTTTTGAATATTATTCCAGGACTCAAATATGAAAATTTTCCAAATCAATACAAGAGTGTGAGCTCCTGAAAAAATTGAAAGCTTACAAATTGAATTAATTTTCCATTTTAGATGCAGAAAAGAAAGAAAATATTAGGTGTAGAAGATCCAGAGGTATACTGCGTTTTTTGAATTAAAATGTAGAGCTTAATCTTTTTTAAATATACAAATCATTACTTGCAATGTAAACATAGCCCAGCTTCACTATGTAACCTTTATATAGAATGGACTACTGATAATGTATATAACATTTCAGGACTAAAGAAAGACCTGCAACAGACAAATTTAGCCCTTGCATAATGTAAGTTTAAACAATATTTTTCTTATATAGATGGAGGGTAAGAAAGATGCTGTATTAACTGGTCAGGTGGCAGAAGTTGTATATAAACAAGCTAAAGAAGCATTTCCAGGTAAACTTTTTTTTTATTTACTTTGAGTAATAGTAAGTGCAGGAGGACTCTACAACACACAAGCTAAACCGATACGACGCTGGCTCGTGTTTGATCCCTGCATTGGCCGAGAAAGTTCATCCTTATTTTTTGATTTGGTATTCCCTTGTCAATGATGCAGGACGGGAAAGCCTGACAGGAACAGCTGTCTAGTTGTTTGGATGGGTCAAAAAACTGAGGTCTCGTGTAAAAATGGGCATGCACGTAAAAGATCCCTTCGCAGTTGGAATTAGCATATGAGTAGGAATTGGCACTGTGGTCTGTACCAAAAATTTTCTCATAGTTATATTTATTTTTGTATCAATTTTTAGATGATGCTGAGTTGATTTTAGGTTTTATTAAAATCTGTGAATTATTCAGCTTTACTAAATCTCAACTTGATAGTATGTACAAAGAGTAAGTAAATTGTTTGTTTGTACATATGTTTATTGAACAAAATATTACATAATTATGTTTTGGAGACAACAAGCGACTAGTAAAATCTGTTTGTCTGTCTGTTTCTCCATCCGTCGGTCCATCTCAATGTTTTGGATCTACATAACTCTGCTTCTAATTGATAGGGTAGAGTGGGTGGCCTGAATGGTTTAATGTCTGCGGATTGCATCATAAGATCTTTTATTGAGTCAATATTTCCTGCTTGTTCATGACAAGGAGGAGAGTTGCCTGTCCAACCCCAGGGGTTTTCTCTGGGTCCTCCAGTTTCCTCCATCTGCTGAAGACCCCTACGTGCAAGCGAATTATTGAAATAAAATTGGGCCATATGTTATTATTATTATTATTATTATTACAGCATATTTATAGTGCACCCTTTCATATAACATGTTCAGGGGCACTTTACAAAGTGACAATGTAATCATAAATAAACAACAAGATGTTAACGATTGCATACAGAGTCAGTTAAAAGCCTGATTAAATAAATGTGTTTTAAGTTGTTTTTTAAAAGAATATAGAGATGTACAACATCTTAAACTAAATGGTAGATTATTCCATAAAACAGGTGCTTGATAACTAAAAGAGCGCTGACCATAAGAGACTAGTTGAATAGTTTTGGGCTTTAAAAGTAGTTTATCTGACGTACGTAATGTTCGGCCGGGTGTATAAAGTTCTAAAAGATCTGAGAGGTAAACAGGAGCTAGATTATTTAAGCATTTAAAAGTAAGCAACAAAATCTTAAAATCAATTCGATATTTAACAGGTAACCAGTGTAAATTGTATAAAACAGGAGTTATGTGGTCACATTTTTTAGTTAAAGTAACAAGTCTAGCAGCAGTATTCTGTACTTTTTGTAATTTATCTATAAGCTTTAACGGTAAACCAACTAAAAGTGAATTAAAGTTATCTAATCGAGAAGTGACAAGAGAATTAACAAGTGACTTAGTGGCCTCTTCAGTTACAAATTTACGTATTTTACCTATATTTCTAATATTAAAATAGCACAATTTACAAATATTATTTACTTGAGCTCCCATAAGCATAGAACTATCAAAGATTGCGCCAATATTACGAGCAGAATCAGATGAAAATATATCACAATTACCTATTACAACAGGGGGATTATCATCTGCAAATTTCCTTAAGTGATGTCTTGAGCCTAATAACAAATATTCAGTTTTATCATCATTTAATTTTAGAAAGTTCTTTGACATCCATTTTCTAATTTCACTAATACAGTTCTCAAGTTGCAGTTTTGATAAATTGAAAGAGGATGGACAATTAGGTTTAAATGAAATATATAATTGAGTGTCATCGGCATACAAATGACCTAATTGGTGTCAAGTGGACGTTAAACCCACTTTTTGTAGATGTTCATGAACTGAATTCTTGCTTCCTATTTCTTCAGAAAAATCTAATTTATAAAAACAAAAGATACCAGGACTTGTTTTCAAGTTTTTAACATTTTAAACAAAACATCGCTTATGAGATTTGAACAGATATTTATTTACCATCCTGAAGAAAAAAAAAGGTTGGCATTATATGTAAAGAGTTATAAAAGATTTGACACACTATGTCCATAAATGTATAAATTATTTATCTTTTTTTTTATATTTTGCCTATATCACAGTTTAAAGAAGAATTATCCTGATAAGCCGTTAACATGGGATGCCAGAGCTAGAAGATGTATGAGTATACAAACAGGTCAAGGTATTTATTATTTTCACAACGTATCATATTTTACAGGTTTTTAAACCACTAGAGTTGACACAATTCTTGTCTCTGTCAAAACACAGGTTGGGTGACTTTATCATCTTTAAACATGAAACATGTAACTGTCATGTATACTGTAACTGAGTGGTATACGCTAACACACCCTCTCTCTCTCTCTCTCTCTCACTTCCCCTCTCTCTCTCTCTCTCTCTCTTTCTCTCTGTCTTTTCTCAAGCCCTGTCCATGGAGAAGAGTAGGATGTTAAACCCTATTTTTTATTTCACCTTATTTCAATAAAACTTTCATTGATAGTACCAATGCATCGAATGACATTTTGTTCATTTTATGCATAATGTTGCATTATACTATTAAATCATTCATTCATTTTTTTTATTTTGTGGTGGGTTTTTTTTTCATTTTGAATGAAGATTGTATTCTTGAGTACTGACAGCATTCCCCACTGGTCCATTCACTTGCTTTGTTTATTTCTTGCAATATGTTTGACAGTTTGTTTTGTATATAGTGTGGTTCTCCTGCTCCTACTAATACATTATTTTGATGTTTGTAGATTCCAGTAATGAAGATAAAATGCACAGTGTATATGAACAGGCAGTTTCACAGATCAATACAAGTAAGATATTTATTATATTTCATATCTAGTCACATATTAATATTAAAATACTGAACAAAAACATCCAGCAAAAACAGAACATCTTTTCTATAATGAAAAAAACCCAACAAATAGTTCTTGTTAATGGAAACCCCAATGTGATTTTTCTTTTTTATAATATTTTTTACAATATTTTTATATTTAACAAAACCAAAAAATTTATGTGGTCACTTACATATTAATGATAGAAAGCTGAAAGAAAACATGCAAATAAAACAGAACATATTATCTATAATGAAGAAAACCCTACAAAAGGTTCTTCTTAATCATCTTAATGAAAACACTTATGTTTTATTTTTTATTTTTACAATATTTTTGTATTCAACAAAATTAAAATGTTATGTGATCAAGCCACAAAAAATGTTTAGTTTTTGGGCTCGTAAGGGGAGGTAACTCTTCCAGTGACCCTATTGTCTCCCCTTACACCACAAGTTGCAGTTTTTTTCAATCCTGTGTTTTTTAGTACATAAACCTATTACATTATATTTTTACATATAAAGTTGCCCATTGTCCATGTCAGTATAATAATATGATTTGTACAAAAAATATTATTAGTTTTGTGTTCCATATGACATTTGATTTTTTTTTTTCAATTAATCGTCAAAACAAAATTTTAATTGTGTAAAGCTTATATTTTTTTACACAAATTGTACAGAGCTTGTCTCATCACAAATAATATAGAGCTTGTCCAAACACTAATCATAGGGAACTTGTCTCAACGCTAATCATATAGAATTTTTTCATCACTGATCAAAATAACACATCAAATACTTTATTTGTACTTAAATCAACGACGTTCGACTCGTTCGACTAATTAAACATAAAAAAATTTAAACTACAGTTGGGCTGAACCCATCTTAAACATGAAACCTTTTATCTTGTAGCTAAAGTTTTATGTGTATATTTACATTCATGTTATTGGTGGCTAAATAATGAGTATGATGCTGGCTAGCTACCCAGGAGGTCTTGTGTTCAATTCCGGTGTCAATCTGTCTTCATTAGCCTATTCGGTGCTGAGAAGTAGGACTTTAAACCCCATTTCATTTTGATTCATGTTCAAGTTATTTTATATATCTATTATCTATTATATACATTATTGGATAGTGCTTTTGTTTCATCTAGACTTTATGGCCTTTTGTGTATATTATTATATGTTTGGATTAGAATATGATCTGCTACTCAACATTCTTTGATGATTAAATCAAAAAATTGATAATCAAAAATAACTTTTTTATCGTACCAAATTTATTAATGATGATCGAGGCTAGGCCTAAAATTCAATTGCTAAATTCTCAGCTCAGAGTGGATCAATTTTTGACTGACATTTTCAGCAAATTCCCTTTACATTTTCTAGTTTTTAACTATTATAGTGAGAACTGCCAGCTCTTTATCTAATCTCTCAGTTTGATCATTAATGAAAGATAGTGCTAAACAAATAATAATACAATCATCATAGTCAATACTAATCAGTAAATGTGACTCATACAAATAATATTGATGAAATGAAACGTGATCCGAGGGAGAGTCGTCTTGTTACCATCTTCTAATCAAATATAGGTTTACAAAACATAAAGACTCTCATCGTCACCTGTCAACGACCAAACAAAACAATCTTCACTGATATGATGAGTGTTGTCATGTCGACATGTAAGAATAGACAACTCTGAGTAGATTAAACTGACAGTTGTCATGCAGTAAGGGAGGTTGACTGGACATAAAGTCAACATAAAGATTTTAACAGCTATTAGCAGTCATAACAATATTATTGAAGGTGTCATGAACTGTTGTTGACTATAGTTCTTCTTGTACTCCGACATTTAATAGAGTCAACCGATAAAGTTCTTTTTGATAATAGTGTTCATATCATACCTTTTATATCTCTTTAATTAGCTCGAATATTCAACAATACCATGTGGTTTTACATTGTTATTTTTTAATTAGCTTAAAAAAAACAATCACTTAAATGCGTTGAGATATTCAGATAATCATATTTCTCACTTCAAATCGATATGTTTCCATGGATGACAATTAAATTTTAATTGATCTATTAGTCGATAAAAAACAAAAGATATATTTTTTAGGTATATAAATCCATTAAAGGTATTACAGAAACTTCAGTTGTTTTGTGATTTTCAAATAGTTTATTCTATAGGAAGAAAGAAATGGGGTTTAGCGTCCACTTGACACAAACTATGTAATTTCAGGACTATTATATGGTTCAATTTTATTGCAATGATTCGCTTGTGCTTGGGGATCTTTAGTAGTGGGAGGAAACTGGAGGACCTAAAGAAAACCAACGAAGTTGGACAGGTGACCCTACACCTTGTCACGTAAAACCAGGGAATCGAAACCACGCCAGTTGACTCAATGACAGACCTTATGATATAATATGCATGGGATAACCATTCGGGCATCCAACTCCCCAGTTTATTCTATAGAAATTTATGTATTTTATTGATTGACAAAAATTCAGGTAAAGACTTACTAAAAATATAAAGAAAATATCTGATTTTTGTTTGGTATTTCATTCCATTACATGTTTTACAAAGATTTTAGTTTTTATGACTTCTAATGATTTATTTTATTATAGACATTTATGTAATTATTGATTGACAAAAACTAATGTAAGATTATGTGTGGAAAATGTCAGGTTGTTCTGCGTGTACCTAGTGATCTATGGGAGTATCAATAGATTTGTCTTTACAGTAATGTGTGAAGTTTTATTTATCTTATACCTAAGGTCCCCTACATGTCCATTTCTATACAATACACAGGATATATGCATGTGCATACATATACATGTTCTTGGAATGTTTAGTTAGTTCTTATCGACACCTAAAACCAACAAAATGTCATCTAATGTTACATTGACCATTAAAAGTATCAGATATCTGTGAAATTTAAAAAGACATAATGCATGTCTAACTTGTAACTTGAAATCCCTGGTCCTCATTTTCGAAATAGATCATTCTATTATTTAAAATAGCATTATGCAAGAGCAAAATCTGCTTATTACAGGTCTTTCTGTAGTCCTGAGATGTTATCTAAATAATCAATTAGACATTAATTAACATATCCAGACCATAATAAACTCTTGATGTCAAGGCTAGCCTTCGATATTGGTGGATTAAATTCCTATATGCCGCTTAACAGCCATTGATAATTAAATCAATCAAGTGGATAATCGAGATTAAGCTGTATATTGATGATTTTAGTAATGATGACCGAGTCTATGTGAATATTTCACTCGCTTCGTTCTCGGCTAATAGTGGATCAATTTGACTGACATTTTCAGCAAATTACCTTTACATTATCTAGTTTTTAACTATTATAGTGAGAACCAGCCATCTCGTTATCTTATCTCCCATAATGTATCTTTAAGAGTTAATACAAATTTATTGTTCATCATTTCGTAAAGAAAACCAAATCAGTATATCACAGATAGGTATGGTAATCATACAATAGTACACCATCATGTACATCAGATGCAATCTTGCCAATTTTAATGTAAATTTGGGTTCAAAATCAAATCCTTTTGATTTGAGTAATTTACTTTTTTAAAATTATTGTGAACACATCCAGAACCAATTCCCTGTCTTATCTCAGTAAATGGTGTCGATTTTGTTGTAACAGATTCAACAAGACTTTGAATAGTTTCGATCCATGCGTTGGTCAAGACAGTTCATCTAGATTTTTCTGACGTGGTTTCTCCTTGTCAGTGTCGCAGGACAGCTGTCTTGTCGTTTGGATGGGATGAACAAACGATGTCCTGAGTACACATTACATATGCCCGTCTTCTTTAGCCTGGGTTAGGAGAAAAACAGTAGGACATTAAACCCCATTTCATTTCACTTTGAATAGTTTTATCCCTGTCAATTACCTTTTTATTTAATGAAATCAGGTGGGGGGGGGGGGGGGGGTAGAGCCGAATAGGTACCGTGTGTATGTTGTATCATAAAGTCTGGATGTATGTGGGTTTTTTCTCTTGATCTTCTGGTTTCCTCCCACTGCTAAAGATCCCTACACGGAAGCAAATAATTGAAAAGAAATTGAACTATATGTTAGTACAAAAATGACTTAGTTTGTGTCAAGTTGAAGTTAAACCCCTCTCTCTCTCTCTCTCCCTCCCTCTCTCTCTCTCTCTCTCTCTCTCTCTCTCTCTCTCTCTCACTTGTATTATCATGAAGTGAAATAGTGTTGAACAACCCACATTTTCTGCACCGTCTGAGCCAGTGAAGAGGTATTATTATCATGTACATGTACCTACTGGCCAGACAATGTAAGGAGAATTCAATCGAGATGTGCTCAATATCTTAATTAAATCGGAGTAACATCAGACAGAATTTTAAAAAAATATCTGGAGAAAAAACCAGAAGACTTCAAGCCCAATTATCTACATGCAAATAACCAGTCAAAAATAGACTCCAAAAGAAAGATTAGAAAATGTTACATTACAGCTATCCGCAATGGAACGAATCTACAGGAACTTTGATTAAATGCATGAAAGTTAATGGTCTTGTAGCTTATGTCAATTTACAATGTTAGAGAATTTAATCAGAAGAACAATTAATGTAGACACTTGGTGTAATTACAAGAGAGTTGTGATTAATGCGTTATTGTTGGTTAGTTTTGGGTGATAGTTTCTCTTTCAGGGGCTATAACATATTTTACATGACAATCAGTTTGTCTTCTGTGGCGTTCTGCTTCTGGTTATTCCAGAGGGTATAACATGTTTTCCAGTTATTGCAGAATTAGAGATGATCAGAGGTTAAATACATGAAGTAATGAGAGGATCGAGCCCCCAAGCATCTTTTACATCTGTCATGTGCAGCTTCTTGCAACTCTTCTCTTTATCTGTTCGGACCCAGGGAAGGAATTGGCCCCTGGGTCTCCTGCCAGGTTTATAAGCACAAACTATGTATTAAAAAGAACACACTTCGTACCTTATCTGATCCACCAGTAATTTTTATCACTTAGTCCTATGAGTGGATACTAACAATTTCTGACCCTCTGTTATTTCTCTCTCTTTTTAACCATGTACCATACCTATACGAAAGTTTTTCTAAGTTAATCAGTCTGTCTGCTTGAGAGCAAACATGAAGTCTGATGACCAACATTTTAATTTTAGTCATATTCTTTTAGAATTGTGATAGTATTTTATCCCATTGCCAATTAATAAAATGAAAAATATTTATTTATTCTTTGCGTGTAAGAAAAATATAAAACAGATTAAAACCAAAGTATAAAATAGAATACAAATTTTGAGTAATGGCGGCCGTCCAGGGCAGAGATCTATTTTTAAAGTAGATAGTTCTCTGTGAGCAGATTGGTGGAGGTAGCGTTTGATTGTTATAGATTGGTGAGAGAATATGTTATGACAGTTGATGGAGAAGCATCTCTCTAGATGTATGATTGCATCTGTACATTATACATTATTTATAAAGATGATAATAACATACATCAGTTTGATTAGTGCATGTCAATCAAAACATGCATGTTTTACAAGATTTCTACAGTTATCTGGGGATTTGGATGGTTGATTTGTATCTCTTGAGTTCAGTCGAGTGAATTGAGTTTTCACCATATCGTCTGGTTGGCATCTTTTGTTAAAGATGACCACAAGCAAATGGATTATTGAAATAGAATTGAACGATGCATGGGTCCTGAAATGACCTAGTTTGTGTTGAGTGAATGTTAAACCTCTCTCAAAGAGCAAACTGTAGCTATTTGGAAATAAAGATAAACTAACTATCTAAAAATGAAAAAAAGGATCACATCATGTGAAAAGTGGTACTGAAATAAAATGAAACCAAATGTTAGTTCACTGGATCAGCCTGGTTCTGGTTGAGTGGATGTTAACTCTCTCTCTCTCTCTCTCCCTCTCTCTCTCTCTCTCTCCAGTTATCTGTTCTTTATATGGTTGATCAATCTGAGAAGAAGACGGGACCAAGGGTCAATCTCATTATCAGGAATTGCAAATTATAGTGGTCATGTAAATAACATGTGCTAAATCACTAATTAAATTGCTGGCTATCATCAGATCCGAGAGTTAAACCATTTTCTGTTCCACGATAGCAGATAAAATCCACTTGTTCATTCACTTAAACTATTTGATTAGGTTGGAAACTCACGACATGTTGATCAACCAAATTCAATTGTTTTGGACGTTAGTTGTAGCAGTCTGTCTCAATTCTCTTAGTAGATTTATTTTATGTGAAGTTTATACCCGTAGGATTAACCATATTTACCTCAGAGTATAGATCATATTTAAATTTCTGGATTTCTTTAATTAATCAGAGGTCATGACTTATTGAAATAATTCAATTAATTGGTTAAATGTTGTAGTCACAGTTCACTTCATATTGGTGTAATTTCCAAACTCATGTTCGATCTTGTGTTGGCTAAGAGAGTTTATCAGGATTTTCCTGAGGGCCTGACAAGGACAACTGTCTAGTCATTTGGATGGGTCAAAAAGCTGAGGAGTGAGGTCCCTTGTATACATTGGCATGCATGTAAAAGATTCCCAGGAGTGTCGCCTGGGGTTTTCTCTGCGACTTCTGGTATCCTACCACTACCAAAGACACGTACACGCTACCAAATAATTGAAATAATATTGAACCATTTGTTAGTTCCAAAATAACCTACTTTGTAATAAAGTGGAGAGAAATGGGGTTTAACGTCCACTCAACACAAACTAGGTCATTTCGGGACTAACATGTGGTTTGATTTTATTTCAATAATTCGCTTGCGCGTAGGGGTCTTTAGCAGTGGGAGGAAACCAGAGTGCCCGGAGGAAACCCACAAGGTTGAGAAGGCGCCCCTATCTCCATGTCACATACGCTCACACCAAGGCTCGAAACCACAGCCGCAAGCCAGAGGTGGTAATAAAGTGGACTTTGAATTCTATTTCACTCTCTCTTTTTTTCAACCTCCTGCTCCTATTCTGCTACCTTAGATTTTTTGGGTCAATATTTTGTTAATCTACAACAAACTACAAACCTAGAATGAATTGAACAGAATTCTTGTCTTATCGCGCACATCTCTATCTAGCCAGACGTCAAAAAATATTTGAAAAATAAGATTTATATATTAATCAATTTAGTCTTCAGTATATTTGTCTAAAACTTATATTGAAATTTTATCGCACATATCTCTAGACATTGAGAAAAATTTGAAAAAACTTTTTTCTTGGAATCAATTTTGAATATTAGTCTGAAACTTGTATTGAAGTGCCCTTGACAATATTGTATTAAAGAAAAGCAAGCTGTGGTTAGAATTAATTAGATCTGCTGGAATATGAGCTGCATCGTTTGTCTATTGACAATATGTTTTTTTATTAAAACAGAAAATTTTGTATATTGGGCGAGAGTTGTGTGGAAAAACTTGTAGAGCATGTGGTTAGTGTTATGACAGTGGCGGTGTTATTTGTTATTCCTGACTGGCGTGAATAGGGTACATAGATCTCGACAAATCCTTTGTTATTCTCTTCTCTTGAACACTCTATTATTAACCAGCGATAATTGAAACTCCTTTGCACATGTCCGACTCCACCTACCTGAAAATGATCATTCAGGTTTGGTTTAGGAATTAAGCCTGGTATCAAACTGTCATCGGGTACAATAAGGTTTTGTTTATAATTCCATTAGCTTTGTATATATTGTATACTACTAGGCAGCTCTCTCTTTCCAATTAAAATAAACTGACAGTGGAGACACACCCCGCTCTATCTATGATCGCAAGCAGAACAATTTTGTTATATAATAGAATTAATCAGATTAGTAATCAGGATACAATTTGAACCGTTGAGAGAAGGCTTGTAGTAATATTCAATAATATTTATATAATGCAGTAATATTTATAATCGAGTAATTTGAATGGGAACAGAGGTCAGAAATTCCCATATATCATGTCACTTAAACTAACCCAGAATTTCTGACACAAGAATTATCAATAAAATTTCACATGGTTGAATTTTTGATTGAATGAAACATCATGGGTTTGCGTTGGGCCAGAAAATCTGAGCCTATGATTATATCCCATATTGATGATGTTATATACTATTTGAATTATGGTTTCCTTCTTGTCAGTGATGCAGAATGAAGGGCCTGACAAGGACAGCTGTCTAGTCATTTGGATTGGATGAAAAACCGAGGTCCCGTGTACACATTGGCGTGCATGTAAAAGATCCCTAAGAGTAGGCCATAGCGCCGCTGCCTGGGCAAAATTTCCCCCATAGCACACTGTAGGTCAGGTGCATAAGAGTAGGACGTTAAACTCCATTTCACTTCATTTCTATTTAAATTGGTCTAAGTTTAATTCCTGAACTCTATAATCAGTTCCAACAGCATGAGTAGAGAATTCATTTAAATACTTTATGATCCTGAATTTGATGGTAGTTTTGTAGTTTATTGTGTGTTGTGAGTCTTGTCGTTTGTCTTATTGGATTCTGTTTGTTTACGTGTTTCTCCTGCACTTAGGAATTGTATCGAGTGGGTAACAAATTATCAGAATTATAGCAAAAACCTATTAACTCTTTGCCACCAAGATCTCCACACACCGCGATAACTAGGGCTTCTTAGGCTGATCTGACTTGGGCTTCTTAGACCTCCCCACACTGCCCTAACTAGGGCTTATTAGACTAGAGCTTCTTAGACTGCCCCAAACCACCCTAACTAGGGCTTCTTCGACCGACCCACACCACCCTAATTAGGGCTTCTTAGACCGACCCACACCGCCATAACTAGGACTTCTTAGACCAACCCACATCACGTTAAAGATTCCTTCACAGTTGGAATTTGATGTAAGAGTAGGTCAAAGCAATGACGTCCGCGGAAAATTACTCTCATAGCATACTGTATGACGTATCTCCGTTTTCATAAGCTTAGTCGGAACAAAACAATAAAACTATATTGTGAAGCTGTAAAAATATATATCAGCCTTAATATGATTCAACTCTGTTCAGTTTGTACAAAGATATAATGAATTAAATATGAATCAAGGTACCATCACCTAGATACAAACGATCAAACAAGCCAGCGTCACCTATATACAAACAATCAAACAAGCCAGCGTCACCCATGTACAAAAGATCAAACAATCCAGCATCACCTATAAGTGTTGTTGAAGTCTTTTTAATCTGATGGAATCAAAGCCAGTGAATATCTACCATTTTGTTTTGTATATATAATTAAATGTATATATATATAATCAATATGACTACATTATTGACTAAACCATAAAAAATTAGATGGACGTTTTTTTTGTATATCAACTGTCTCGTTACAGATAGGGAGCATGGTGGGTAAGACGCTGGCTCGATAGTCTGGAGGTCGCATGCATTGGACGAGTATGTTCATCACGATTTTCCGATGTGGTTTCCCCTTGTCAGTGGTGCAGGCCGAAGGGGCTGACAAGGAAAGGTGTCTAGTTATTTGGATAGGATGTAAAACCCAAGGTTCCATGTATACATTGGCATGCACTGTCAAGACTTCTTTTACATGCACATCAATGTGTACCCAGAACCTCAGTTTTTCATCCTATCCAAACATCTGTACACTGTCCTTGCCAGGTCCTATGTCCTGCAACACTAATACTACGCCGAATTATCCTTGAGAACTTTTACGGCCAACCCTGTACAATACCAAACTTGAAACATTTAACTAGCGAGCCAGCATCTTACTCACTGAGCCCCTGTGGTTCCCAATTATCATTAAGAAGATTGTACAATTGAAATCGACTGTTGAAGTATCATAACAGGTTAATAATATGTGTATTTATGGTGAAATCTTCAAACAATTATTGCCCAAAGGTAAATAGATATGAATCTATAATAATAGTTAACTCCCATCTATTCTGATCCTGGGAAAAAACACATTATGAAGAGTAATTCAGACTTGATGGTCTTGTTGTGTACTTTATAACATAGGTTGAAATTCTTACATTAGACTACAAATAGGTTTACTATAAATCTTATAAACATAAGTCTACATGAATGAATATGTACTGTTTACCTCTATTGTAATTAAATACTCGAGATTTACCAAGTCGACACAAGCAGTCATCGATCATCTTTGTTTATCCATTATGAAAAGTTTATTGCCTACTTCTGATAATACCTGATTGTCGAGAAATGTAGGTAAAATAGGTACGATGTTATTCTAAAGGGGACTGACTTACTTGTCAACAATAGATTTTTGTTGCAACGACGATTATCGAATCGTGAGAAAAAAAGTAGGTTAACGCATATAAAACCATTGATGACAAGGCTGATTAGTTCAAATTTAATAGCTAATTAGGTTGGTCATTGATTAAATCATTATCACTGTCCTTTACTAGGCTGTCACTAATTCATCTTTTCCTGTTCTAGGTTTTTCGTTAAACAATGGGAATATCGAATGATTGAACAATAATTAATAGGCCTCACGCACTTAATAACTACAGTAGATAAACGTAATGAAGTATTTATATTTGTTGATAGGTATTGATAAAAATCGGAGAGAATTGTTTCTGTTTAGATTCAGATTATAAAACATGATTTAAAGGTGCTAAATCGCTAATATTTGGGACCTAGAAATTGTCAAAAGTGGGTCGCAGCGTATATAATATGGTAATATATGAATGTATACAAACTGATTTACATTCAATCCTTTCTGTTTTTACTATTTAAAATCAGTTAAGTTTGATGAAAAACGCCAAAAGTCTCAATCGAGTGACAATATCTTTACCTTGGCCCATGCCATGCACTTCCGACAGAGAAACCAATCTGGCAAATCCTGAGTAGGCCCTAGTCTTCACAGATGATTTTGAACCGGTTAGGTTGGCTTTTATCAAACTTGAATACTGGTTCATTCTTATTCGGAGAATTTATTTTTTAACCATTGTGGTTGATTTTTGGATTTTGCAGGTTCATTCTGGTCCAGGGAAATTTTTTTTCTTACTATTTTGATTGGACTATATTGTTCCGGATCACTAACAGTGCTGCAATCTTGCCAGAGAAATTACTATGACTCGGCTGGAAGTTGACTGTTACCTCCATTGAAGCACTGCTATAAAAGTAGAAACCATTTGACAGCACCATTTGTGCTTGATAACGATAAGAGAATACTTGTCGAAACGTCGTCCTGTGCCTATAAACCAATGATTGTTTTTCCATATAAATGTGTTGTGTTTTTTATTGTGCTCAATCGCTAAATGACACTCAATGATTATAGAACCATAACTACTTGATAACGTTAATTTAAACCACTTGTTACATGACCAGATTTATTGACCAACACCTACTTATATCACGATCGTGATAATTGTAATCCTTACAATCTCGTAGCTCATAATAAAATATATTAATTATATTTATTAGAAAAAATCGTTCAATATCTTAAAATCTGATTTATACTCATGGAAAAAATAGGAAATGTTTACACTGTCATTGTATTGAAACGACCATTTGTAAAGACCACCGACAAACAACAATAATCCAACTTGACTTCCTTCATTGAATTCCTCTCCATAGCTGTCATTGGAAAAATCTTGAGTAGTACTAATACAAGATGTTCTCATATAAAAGAAACAGGCGTCAAGTTTTGAGATCATTGCCGTGTTTATTTGATGCAACATTCATGTAAAAGCCCAGCAGATATTTACATACAAGCAATCAATGATGAAAGATGAAGAAAGGGATGATGTAGACGTCTGCTGTTAGTGTATGGCCGTCCACCATTACTGCAACAGTCTAACATTTTATTTAGGCCATACACAAAAATATGCTGGTTCTCAAAAATCTGATGCGGGAGGGAGGTTTTCATTTTTATTTTGTCAAATGTTTTCTTATGAACAACACATTTCAACTCAATACTCTACGAGGAAAGAAGGGTTGGATGACCGAATAGGCGTCGCATCATAAGATCTGTTATTGAGTCAACTAACGTGGTCTTGATTTCTCGGTTGTACATGAGAATCTTTTGAGTTTCTTCCAGGTCCTCTTGTTTCCTCACACTTCTAAAGACCCCTACACACAAATGAATTATTGAAATAAAATTGAACAGTATGTTATTCCCAAAATGACCTAGTTTGTCTTCTGCACAGGAATGAATGATTATCCAGTATCGTTTGTGATTGTCAATAATATGTATCAGGGTTGTGTACTTGATAAATGAGACTATACCACATTTCAGGATTCAAATTACTTTTTTAGAGCTCTATTTCCTTTAACATGGGAAACAATCTACTTGCAGTAATCAATGAGACTTATTTTATTTTTTTTAAATAAAAACAGGTCATACCACCCTTTTTAAGTGACACAGGACTATCTGAGAATCAGAATAATTTTTGTATTTGGCCTTATATAGCAGCTTATGCTTTATTCATCTTTGTTTATTTTTATGCTTGATCACCTAGAACAATTATTTGTGTTAATTGAATATATATATGTTTTGTGAGCTACGGATTAAAATAGAGTTTATGTAAATAGTATTATTATTATTATCTATTTAATGAAGGGGTGCTGTGCGTAGTTAATTAAAAGGGTTAATTAAAAAAAAAAATTATAATGATCTAAATAAAGTCACTACATATCAACAAATTCTATAAGATTGTGCCATGATATGTTGTCAGTTGACATTTTGTTAATGATTAACAAGCGCTGCTGTCGCTCAGTAACCAGGGGATACTGTGTTCAATCTCGATATTGGACAAGAAAGGTCCTAAGGAATTTCCTGTCTGGTTTACTTTGTCAGAGTGTGGAAATGAAAAGTGTCGAGTCTTTCAGATAGGATGGAAAAAAACAATTTCCTATGTATGCCTTTGGCAGAATGTTATAGATCTGTAGTGATGCTATATAAGCAAAATTACTCATGTCCGCTCAAAATGGAATGAAATGGAATTATGGTTTAACCCCTTGTTTCCAGGCACATTTGCTGAAAAATGATCTGGAAGGGTCCATGTTCTTTGTGGTTTTTCCACGGCCTTCTGAGGCCATTTCTTAGTCATCAGTGTTCTCTCATGTATAGGCTCTCTCTCTTTTGGGCTCTCCTGCCTCCCCTCTTTGACACTTATCGGATTTCATTTTTGGTAAATTATAAAACTGTTGTTGTCAATGATAACACTTGATAAGACAAGAGTGACAGAAAAATTTCCAACCTTTACAAAATATTGGGGGAACTGTTTTTTGTTTTTCAAGATAATTGTAGCTCGAAGAATCTGTGTAAAAATCAATAGTGAATAATTTGAGTTGTGACTAGGTAGAATTGTGGAGAAGAATTATTCACACAAACATCTACAAGAATCTGTAACAGCTGAAAAATCAGTGTGTGCGTTAATTAGACGATGTTCTTTTTGGCAACAAACACCCGGGGAAAACAAAGAGATCTATCTATAATAGTGTTGATGTAATAGGACGAAACTTTATTGAATAAATAGTCAGAAGTTTCTTATTTCAAAAACTTGTTCCTGAACGTCTTGGTTTCCTTTGATTGATGCTATCTTTTTGTCTGGCTTTCTAAATGATCATGCAAGACTTACGTTGTCTGTCTGCAATTAGCTGATCTTGAGAACAGATACAAAGCCAGTTGACTGACATTTTAATTCCTGCTTTGATGATTTTAGTTGAAAACACTAATACTTTGAATATTTGGAGAAGTATCGACTCTACTTCCATTTCCATGCAATTAAATTGAAAATATTTATTTAATCTTTTCGTGTATGAAACAGATTAGAATTTGCATAGCTAAACAATACACTCATTTTTTCTAGGATAATAATTGTTAATAGCATAGACCCGGTTCTCATTTCTCATTTATCAAAAGATTATTGACCAGTGATATAATGTAAATGAAATGAAATTGTGTTTAACGTCCTACAGTTTTGTACCGACTGGGCTAATTATTAAAACACCATACATCATACAGTATATGCTGTTGGGGAAATTTTGCAAAGACATCGGCAGTACTACCAATAGTCTTATATCGAATTCCATCTGGCAAGGGATCTTTTACGTGCATGCCAATATTTACACAGAAACTCAGGAGGGGTTTTCCTGTCCGAATGTACTGCATCACTGACAATGTGGAATTATGCTGAAAAATCCAGGTGAACTGTTTCTCTTGACACAGGGAACGAAAATAGGACCACCACTGTGGTTGCCATTTATATAGATATAATCATTGGATTAAGTTATTCATTCAAACTGTCATAACCATATGTTTTATTTCTCAAGTCCTCCCCTAAACTTTCTCCCATTGTATACTTGTAATTAATCCTTTATCGTCCTTATTGATCGAATAAAGACCACAAATCATACTCTTATATCCTGTTGACATTAATACTATTACTTACTTCATACCCCACCCTTAGGCCAGAGTTTCTTTGGCGGTAACTTTACTTCAAAGGTTTGCCGGACTGGCGAAAGAATTTACTCAACAAGCAAACTTTATTGGTCCACCTGGTAAAACAACATTGTCAGTCAGCTCAAATTTTACCTTATCAATTAAAAGTGTCTCGCTAAATTGTCCCAAGCCGTGGCGAATCAATGACGTTATTTGTTTAAGATTGTATCCCATCAGTGCTGCATATTGATCGATGAAATATTTACTATATAGACTATGAATAGGGCTTAAAGCGTCTGTGGTCACTTCAAAGAGTTTTTTATTTGTTGGCTTTACGTAGCACTGTGTATAAAACTCAATAAGAGGACATGGTTGCCAAAATTGTGGGTGTTATTTAAGCCAAGGACTCGTGGATAAACTTTTCTTTATAGTCAATTTTATGGCTATTTAAATCTTTATTGACGTTCAAGTTATCAATGAAGATTGTCCAGTTACCGCCTTTTCATTGAAAAAAAGCAGGGGTTTTAATAGTAATAATAGTCAAGGATGAAAATTAATGTTGGGACAGTTAACCCCAGGAAGTCTCATGTTGTGGGAAATTTATGACATGAATGAAAAGGTTGTTTTTATTAGAAAAAGAGTAAATTTGACAGAATTAGCCATTTAAATGACAATAAATCTCAAACTGATCAGATAAAGTTTTAGTTGTCTTGAGTTCAGATTAATAAAATGGAAATTTCTGTGCAATAATGAAATAAAATTGAAATAAAAACTGTAAGGTAGGAAAACGGATGTATATGGATTGGACCACCTTTTAATACATATGGATAATGAATAGATTTGTAGTATCATATAAGAAGGAGACTCTTCTCCTAGATAAAGGACCATCCAAAATTTGTAAAGGGTTATTGTGAAGCTGTTTCTTTAGGTGTTATCATGTTTCAAAATATGATGTTTGATAATCTCTCATAGTGACTTTAATATCAAGAGTTTTATATCTATAAAGGAAGCCTAAAAGTCACCTGCTTAGAGATAGTTCAAAAATTAATACCTTTCCATTTTATATAGTTTTGAATGGTACTTAGGCCACAACTATTTGATTTTCTGTTATTCAGGAAGAAGGAAGTCAAAATTGCCCTTCTTATTTCTTCGGGAGAGAGAGAGGAAGGGAAGGGGTTACCATCCACTTAACACAAACTAGGTCATTTCGGGACTAACGTATAGTTCAATTTTATTAAGCGGTTGGAGAAAACCTGAGAAAACCAACGAGGTTGGACAGGTGAATTGGGAAACAACTATTTAAAAACTTGAAGAACTTGGTTGCATTGTTAGAGCTTTTAGTTCCAAATTTTAAGATTTGAAATTTAAACAGAACGCCTTTCACATGATTCAAATGGCTATTTATTTATTAAGACCCTGAAAACCTAAAAATTAAATTTGTGTGTTGGCCTTACATATCACTAAGGAAAATTACTTTGAGTCTTTTATACCACATCCGACTATACACCGACTATTTAAATACGAAAGAAGATCATATAAATATTTCTAATGGCTTTGTCCTATTGATTATCGTAAAAGGTGGGTGCGTTAATAATAATTCAATACTATACAAATTGTTGAAATAGTACAGGGTAAAATGCTAGTACTCGAAAAACTCCTTTCCTATTATGTGGAGTGACAGTTGTTTTTATGAGTTGTGCTGCATTGTTAAACTCAATTCTATAATTCTAGTTCGCTTAGTTCCACCTCTGTTTCTTTTCTGTTTAATTCAAATAGAATCATTGATCTTCAATACGTAGAAATTAAAAAGAAAACCCAGGCTTTGGGTTACTTAGTACATCAAAGATAGAGAGGCGCTTTGATGATATGCGTTTGATTTTGTGCGTAATTATTAATTGAGAAATTGGTTTCTGTTTGGAACATTCTCTAGTGTTTGTTACACGTGTTTAGGATCTTGTTGGAAGTTTTAACAGTGAAATATTAGATTGAATTTCGCATGTTCCAGTAAAAATATATTTAGTAATTTTAGTGAAAAATTTAAAATTTTTATGCTTTTAATTGATGGAACTAAATCACCATTCTTTGGCACCTAGAAATGGACACAAATGGGTCAAAGGCATATGATAATGTAATATGAATGCCTATAAACTAATTTACATTGAATTGATTCTGTTTTTATTGTAATTTCTAATCAGTTATGTTCTTCAAAATATGCAAAGAGTCTAAATTGACTGACCGTCTACATCGATAGTATTCTCCTACATGGGATATGTTTAACCTTGTTTATTGAGTCGCTTTATTCAACTGGCACTCAAAAGCATTCTGTCTCGCTATTCATGAGCCAATTTTAAAATTTTCATTTTGTCTTGAATATTCAAAGCCCAACTTTTCACATAAGATTACACCATCATTGTTGATTTAAATTGACCAATAAGTTTTGTTTGTAATTCTGTAGACTGTGGATGATATTGAATTTAAGAGAGTTGGCTCCTTTAATCGTACACTACACTACACAAGATCCAAACTCTTTATTTGTATATTTTAAAACCAATGTTGTGTAGTAGGATTGTATATCCGTTTGATCAGATGTTAGTATAGGTCAGTATAACCGTAGACTATATTTTATGAAATAAACAATAATAATATATAAGTATTGTTGATGGTAGATATAACTAATATAAAATTCTCTACCTCAGGGCATTTATATTATCAGTAATAGTGACTATCCTTACCTGTTACAAACTTAACATTGTCTCCGAAAAATGCATATTTTATAAATGTATTTCACATGTTATTAAATTACTGCATATTTTATTGCATTTTTTTTTTATTTAATTTTTTCCCACACACATTAATAAACAATATTTAACAACCTCAGATTCAACACTAGATTGCGAGTGGTTATTGAAATTGAAGATTTGAAGTTATGAAGAGGTTTTTAATATTCGTAGTCTCTGAGCCTAACCTTTAGACATCCAGTACCATTATTCATCAATTGTTTTCTAGGAATATTTTTGTCCAGCCCAATGGCTCGTTCATTTTACCGCACAGTTCCAGCATAATGGGCATAGGCCATATTACTTATCTGCCCTTGCCTATGCATGTTTTATTTTAACTGTCAGTAAAAATCAAACTCTCAAATGATTTCAATATTTTGAGATGATTGATATATTTATAAAGTTTATTCTTTTTCATAAATTTCAATTTGATTCATTGCCGAATTATCATGAGGTCTGATATCTATGCAAGTCATGGATTCAATCCTGGGTTTGTGTGTGAGCAGAAGTGCATGGGCTGATAGTTTTCTTCCAAAATATTTTCTAGATAGAGTTTAGTAGATGTTGTAATAACCTACTCTCTCTCTCTCTCTCTCTCCTTACTCCTTAGAGCAATTTATCCAGACAAACAGACATATATTATAGTGTATTGTTAAAATCATTTATGTCAATTAATCTGCCTACTAAATCACTCATCTCTCTCTCTCTCAAAGAAAGTTTCCCAGACAAATTTATCTATATCACAGCTTATTGTTAATGTATTGAGGTAAATCTACTTAATAAATTCATCTCTCTCTCTCTTTCTTCTCACTCTCACTCCCCTTCTCTCTCTCACAGAAATGTTTCCAGATGAATATATCTTCCCTATATTATAGTTTATTGTTAAGGTATTGACGTAAATCTACCTAATAAAATCCTCTCCTAGAGCTGTTGAAGGTTGGATATCTAGATGTAATCTACATTAAACTGACATGACAATATCGATGGTATAGATCATAGTCTTAGATAAAATAGTTTTAACACTAGTAATAGGTAAATAGACCTATTATTTAATAATATTAATACACTGTAATTTACTCTAGAATATTTCTAATAAACTAATCAGATTGTCTCATTTCTATAATGATTTAATGAGAGAGACCGACCTGTGTGTCAGGGTCTTTAGTAGTGCAAGGAACTGGGGGACATGCAGAAACGCAAAATGATGGACAGACGACACTACTCCTTGTCACATATAAGTTGAGAATCAAACTCCCGCCACTTAACTCAATGACAGACTGAATGATCTTAAGAGCAGAGGTTAAAGCAGGCGGACCCCCCACCCATTTAATAACTTGTAACATTTAGGGTTGAAGGTCTTTGTTTCCTATCAGCTTTAAATTGAATGAATAATGATGGTTTAATATCCACAGCAGACTTACTGGGCTATGGGAAGACGGGCATACGCCATACAGTGTGCTATGAGAGAAATTTTGCCCGGGCAGCGGCGCTACGGACTACTCTTATATCAAATTCCAACTGCCAAGGGATTTTTTACGTACACTCCAATGTGTATATGGAACCTCAGTTTTTTGTCCCATCCGAATGACTAGGTAGCTGTCCTTGTCAGGCCCTCCTTCTGCATCACTGACAAGTGGAAATCACGCCAGAATTTACCAATAGGCATCTTATGCTCTGTGTCTAGGTCCGGGAATCAGCCATTCATCATGCAGTGTGCTATAAGGGAAATTTTTGACTGGACAGTGGTGCTACACTTTAATCGTATATCATATTCCAACATTCAAGGGCTCTTTTACGTGCACACTGTTCCTTACCACTGACAAGGGAAAACATGTTAAGGGACTTTTTAAAACAGAACCGGATTTGAACCCCTAATTTGCAAGCCAATGTCTTATTCACAGAGCCATTGCAGCTCCTCTGGAATAATGAACATTTGATAGCTCAACATTCGAATGATGTGTTACTAATTCAGATTGGTTATACCAAGCTTCAAGTAGAATGAATGTGGTGCTTGATGAAGTGGAAAAAAATGTCAAGATCTTTGAACTTCAATAACTAATTATGTGTGCTGAAGATAATAATATATTCTCATTAATCATTGGTATTATTTTAAAACATTGTTAATACTTGTTCTTTTACTAAATACAACATCTAGCTCTTTATCATAGCTTGACAGCTTCAGATTACAGTGATAATAGCTGATTGTATAATGGACACAGAGCATGAGCTGAAGAACCATCTGTTGTTCTGTACCTGTCCATCTTCTCTTTATCAACTGTCACACAAGGTGAACAGACGGACACAGTCTCCATACAACCCCTGTATCTTCTAACACCCTTTATCTCCATATCTTGTCACCTCCAATTAGATCATTGATACACCTGAGTAACTTTAACCATGAGATTGTGTTTCACCTGTATGAACCCTGACTATCAATAATCTAGATGAATGTCTAGTTGTTGACCAATACCTTGACCCTTGGTCAATGGGGGTAATGCTTTCCTAAAAATTGGGATATTAAGGCCCACTATTTATTAGATTATAGGCATTTACACATATGTTTAGGACAATCATAACACAGATCAGAAAATCAGAAAATACAAAAGCATAAATTATAATTTAGCATAAATGACAATATCATAAATTGCAATGAATTACAGTATCATAAATTACATTGAATAACAATATCATAACTTACATCATAAATTTGAAAGGCATAAATAACAAAAGCATACACTACAGTAGCATCAAGTACAAACTAAAAATTACAGTAGCAGCAATTAAAAATTACAGTAATACAAATTACAGTATTATAGATTAAAAATTATAGTAGTACAAATTACAGTAGCATAAACTAAAAATTACAGCAGTACAAATTACAGTAGCATAAAGTATGGTAGTATAGATTACAGATGCATTAAGTACAGTAGCATAAATTACAATAGCATATTACGAAATCATAAATTAAAATAGCATTGTAATTGCATAAATTGATTATGAGGTAGTAAGGTATATATTATTTGTATGCACAGGTGAATAAATCATATTAATAGGAACAATTACATTAACCATTTACCAACAACAGAATTAAATATTTTAATGTAGCAATTGTATTACCAAAACTGACATTCCAGTAATAACAAAATGCAATGACCTAACTACTTTCTTGATATTTTGTTTTGGATTGTCTGAAGCATATATCTACCTATGATTTATTGTCATTTCTTCCCTGTGTCTGTGTAGACACACTAAGATGTAGAGCAGACACCTTAAGTGTACTTTTAAGGACATAATTTGTGGGTGTTGTCTGTACACCTCCTTGAAGCTAACTAGATACCTGAAGCTGACAATTAAAATATAAGTAGACGCTTCTGTGAGTGTCATCTGTACCCTCTTGAAGTTCTACATGATGCTGACAATTAAAATGAAAGTAGAATCTTCTGTAATGACCAGATTACTGTCAATCAGTCAACTGGATTCAGACTAGTAATTCTATCGCAATTTATGGTGTCATCTCTACCTTCTTGAAACTCTACCTGATGCTGACAATTAAAGTGAAAGTAGACGCTTCTGTAATGATCGGGCTACTGCCAATCAGTGAACTAGAACATCAGTAATTATCTACCTTGTGCTTCAATCACTGGCTTTAATCAAGACTAGCATTATAGTAAACATCGGTAATCTACTTTAATGAGTTACCTGATGATATTGTTGACATTGTAAATGATCTGTTGTGTTGTTTTAAATGCAAAGCCAGAAGAATGGAATCGGGTTTTTGTCCTGGTTCCAATGTTTTCTTTGGAAATGATCCATAGTCTAATAGAAGCGTAAATTAAGGTTTTTCATAGAATAGCACATGGTATTGTTCAAGAGCTTCCAACTCTAGCATATTCTGTTATGCAGACCTATTCATTTTTATCCATTCAGAAACATTTTCAGGAACCTTTACTAGTGATGTGAAATAATAGTTTTCTCTGTAAAAAAAAAACCCTTTATTTTGAACAATTGTCAGGAATATAATACCTTTTCTTGTAAACTTCTTTATTAATGAATTAATTTTCAGGAATAATAAATTTCTCCATGAAGAACCTTTATAAAGATGCATTATATAAGCTTTACATAAAGTGCTCACTATTCTGGCTGTAATAAATCAAAAATAAAATATATTGCAAAATTCTAAGCACGGTTATGAGCATTTGAAAATGTAACATATTATATTGTTTATTATCAGAGCAATGTTCCTTGACAAGCGGGGGGTGGGGGCGATTGCAGAACAGTTATCACGTGAGTGCCGTATCATAAAGCTTGTCATTGAGTCAACTGGTGTGGTTTCGAATCCCTGGTTGTACGTGACAAGGAGTAGGGTCGCCTGTTCTTCCTTGTGACTTTTCTGCGGGTCGTCCAGTTTCCTCCCACTGCAAAAGACCCTTAGGCGCAAGCGAATTATTGAAATAAAATTAAACCATATGTTACTCCCAAAATGGCCTTTTTTGTGTCGAGTGGACGTTAAATCCCAGCCATCTGTTTGTCTAGACAATTGATTAAATAATAGTTTATATACTTTATGAAGCTAGATTAAAAACTTGCAACAGGCAGATTTAGCTCTTACACAATGCATCTGTATTTGAAAAAAAGATATAAAAATTTTGAATACAATAATATTGTCCGAAGAGTTGATTAACTAATAGTTTATATAACATTTGAAGTCAATCGGCAGATGTAGCGCTTTCACAATGCATCTTTATCCAAGAATAAGATATAAAAATCTGAATACATGCATTACATCCTAAAAGACATTAGACATAAAGAGGTTAACAGAACATGCTTAAATTTCCCTCTGGCTTTCTATATTATGTCCCTATTGATTCCAGTTTAAATGTCATCCATGTCGACTTTATTGTGATAAAAACACCGTTCTCTTACAACTGACAAATCTTATTTTTATTCTGTACACTCGAGCATGTCTATTAATCACATATTTTTTTCATAAAAGAAGATTTTTATTCATTAATCAGTCTGATACCTGGTGCTAAAACTCTTGCGGCTCCCTTAGACCATGTCTCTACCAATAAGCTGGTACTAATCCCGCCTGCTGGCTTAATTCCTCGCCTAAAACCCCAATCAATCACCTTCTTAATTCCCTCCACTAATTTACAAAATGGCTGCTTTTCTATGTCGCTGATCCAGAACGAAAACTTTCACGCCTAACAATTATGAAACCCCCCACTGATTATCATTACAGTATTTAATGAATGAAGAATTATATGCATGATTTAACTTGTAAAAAGATCAGTGCATTGGTCTAAACATTAATATTCATCGAGCGATATATTGAATTGATATAGATCCATCTTTGTATTGTATGTGTTTGACCATTGATTATACACTACATTATTATAAACATGGTCTGCATATAGGCTTGGCAAGATCAAGCTTATAGGGCCTCAAAGTTCTAGGGACGTCTGGTCAAGGTGTTGAATATTTTTAACACTGTCATAAGTCTTACTTACATGCACTGTAGTCTTAAAGCCCCAATAACACTCTTGTTGTAACTGAAAAATATGGTCAACAAATCGTATTATTTTAGAATATTCCAATTAAATGATGATATAAATTTCATCTTAACACACCTAATTTAAAAAATTGGAAAAATTCAACCAATTGATTTGAAAAGTCTAACGTAAACCTTTTCAAATGTGACTTGGATTTTAAAATATTTTCGAACCCTCTGGACAAATAAAGGTTGTAATGGATAATTTACACAACAGGTAGGACATTTAAACATCTAGTGCTTAGAATAAGGGTATTATTTATTTTCTGGAGCTACCAAGCCAGCAAGAATGTTATTGTCCCTTTAAGCTTCCATCATCATTCTCGACCTCGAGATCTAGACACTTCTGGCCAAGTTCTGTATCTGTATGGGTGATTTTCCCTAGTCAGTGATGCAGGATGGAGGGCATGGCTAGGACAGCTGTCTGGTTGTTTGGATGGAACGTAAAACCGAGGTTATGTGTACTGATTGTAGTGCATATTAACAATCTCTTGGCAGTTGGAATTTGATATAATAGTAGGCAAAATGCCCCTCTTAGCACACTGTATTGCGTATGCCTGTCTTCATTGTCATAGTCGAGGCAGAACTGTACGACATCAATCGCCCATTTCATGGGACAGAAAACTAAGGTCCTGTGTATACATTGGCAGTTGGAATTCAATATAAGAGAAGACTGTAGTGCTTCTGCCCAGTCAAAATTTCCTTCATAGCACTGTAAGGTGTATGCCCATCTTCATTAGCCCAGTTAGCACTGAACAGTAGGACCTTAAACCCAATTTCGTTTATATTACATCCTTGGCTTTATTCCTAATGTTCCTAATCTCCCTCTTTCTCTTTCCTTCTCTTTCATGGATCTATTGATATTTTTGATACAGCCAATGTCTGTATTTCTCCAGTTTAATTGTCAGACATTACCAAAACCTCATTTTATTAAGCTCTCTTATATGAGCAATTTAACTTGTGTAATTTAGTACAAAATCTCGTATAAAACAAGAAGCCAATAATAAAACTCTATAAAAACTATTTTCTTTTCTAACAATACTAAAGAAGTGTAGACAGTTTTATGGTGTGGGAAAGGCTGCTCACAAGTTAACACCTGTCAAAAGTTTAATCACAATCGGCTTTCAAGGATTAGCAAACTTTGTTAGTTTTATTACCCTAATCTCTTAAATAATATTATTCCTCAAGTGCAGTAGATCCTCTTATATATCAGCTCTGTACAACCAATTATTCTCTGTTTCTGTTCAGACTGTAGACTTTATATAACAGATTATTGGTTTATAATTAGCAGGGTTTTTATAATAAAACTGTTATCTATCTATATTTTATGCTTGGCTGTGAAATATTAACATTATCCTACCTGTTTAAATATTTACTTCATCGCTGTGAATATATTTGATTATTTCAAATAAATTTAATTTGACCAAAGTTTTATTTCAATTTGACCAAATCTCTATTTCAATTTGACCAACTCTTTATTTCAATTTAACCAAATTCCAAAAAGTTTTATTTAACCAAATTGTTATATCATCTTTTCTTTTATTTCAATTTTACGAATTTCTTATTTGCTGATGTATTGCTGATAAATAAAAGAGAGTTATAGTGCTAACAGTTTTTTGTGGTTTTTTTTTTATTTTGATATAAACTTCTGCAGATAAGATTCCTGTTTATGTGTATACATTGTCAAAAAAATGTAAGGATTAAAAAAAAAGAGAAATTTTATGTTAATTTGTATCCTATTAATAATCATATATAAAATACAAATGGACAATATACAAAAATATATTTACCAGTATAATAATCAATATTTTCTTATGATCATACAAATTAATAAGTTGAAGACCTGTTGATGATTTGATCTTTAATAATAATATCACAGTTTTACTCCCTCTCTGTTGGAGGGGGGTTGGGATGGCCTAGTGGTCTAAAGTGCCGCGCTTAGGCCTCTAGCTGGCCGGTCACCTCTAGCTTGCGGCTGTGGTTTCGAGCCCGGTGTAAGCGTATGTGGCATGGAGATAGGGGCGCCTTCTCAACCTCCTGTTTTTCCTCTGGGCACTCCGGTTTCCTCCCACTGCTAAAGACCCCTACGTGCAAGCAAATTATTGAAATAAAATTAAACCATATGTTAGTCCCGAAATGACCTAGTTTGTGTTGAGTGGACGTTAAACCCCATTTCTCTCTCTCTGTCCCTCTCTGTTGGAACTAAACAATAATATAGAATATAGTATTTACATCTTCTTCCCCCCCCCCCTCTTCGCTAAACTGATAATCATGCCTATTAACGATATTCACAGTTTTACTCCCACTGTTGCTTAACTAAACAATAATATAATATAATAGTATTTACATGCCCCCCCCCCCTTCCTTCTTCTTTGAACTCCCCCCCCCACACTACTTTGATAATCTGATAATTATACCTGTTGATAATAATATGCACCCCCCCCCCTCCTTTTTGGGTGAACCAAACAATAATATAATAATATAGTATTTACATCTTTTGTCTCCCCCACCCCCATCCCCATTGCTAAAGTGATAATCATACCTTTGATAATATGCAAGCCCCCCTGCCCCGATCTTGGGTGAACTTAACAACTCTGCCCCCCTCCCCATTGCCAAACTGATAATTATACCTATTAATAATATTCACAGTTTTACCTACACCCTGTTGGTTAACAAAACAATTATATGTTATAGTATTTACATCATTCACAGTTGATATTGACTACCTTAACAATATATTTAATTTCTGACAGCAATACAATACAATACAACTAGGTTTTAAATGAAAGAAAACAAAGTTTGTAACTAGTTTGTTCACCTGCTGTGGCCATAGGGCTCGCAATCCAAAACACTCTGTGACACTTTTGAAACCAATTTCTGACATCTCACACTTTATTTTCACCTGCAGGCTAAACTAATCAAAAACATTATTTCTTACCTAATTATCTTTACTCATTACTTAACGAATTGAAATTGATTAAATGGCTTTTGTCAGGTAATCAAGCCATTGTGGTTAGATGATTTATACGACAGTTATATGGGGAATTGTTTATTAAATATTGACCTGCCACCCTACCGAGATCAACCTGTGTGAAACTTGGCCAGAATTAAAACCCAACTAATACTTTCTATTGTTTTAAACTAGCAGGTTGCCTTAGGTGTATGAAATTGACGGAATTTAAACCAGACTGCAGGATACCTGTTACTTTCTATTGTTTTAAACTGGTCTGTTACCTTAGGTGCAATAATCTGACAATTTGATCCTGATATTAAATATACAGTTATAGTATAGGGAGATTAAGTGGATTAAGAAGTGTCAGATTATGATTTATTTCAATATTATTACCTTAGGAGGAGATTAATTCAGTTTTTGTTTCTGACATCTGATTCACATTATGAAAAATATTGGTTTATGTTTTATTTTTATTTTTTTTTTATTGTAAAAGAAAAGGAAGTAACCGATTATCAGATTCAATATTGAAAGTTTAACAGATTACTCTGGCAGCTTCCGAGCAGATTTCAATGGTTCACATTATGAAATTTTTTGTTGATGTTTTATTTTTTGATATTAAAAAATGTCACCAATAATTTTTTGTGTTTGTTTGAAATATCAGATTTAATATTCCTGAATAACAAATTTTAAAGTTCACAGAATATTATTTTTTTTGGACTAACGTTTATGATTTTTAGTGGTACTGTATCCTTAATAATAGGAAGATCATTTTCATATATTGATATAAGCCATTTAATCCTTTATCAATTAAATAATATAATCACATGAATACTGACTCATTGCTTCTATTAATTTGTCTCCTTGTCATTGATGTAGGGAGTGGTAAGGACACTGTCTAGTTGTTTGGAGGGGACAAAAAATAACGTCCTTTGTTAAAGAACCCCTGACAGTTTTAATTCATAGTGAGAGTAGGCCAGTGCACAATTGTGCAGGCAAAATTTACTTGTAGCGCTATTTGGCATAATGTCTGTAGAATCTCCCTTATAGCAGTAGCACACTGTATGGCATAATGACCTTTTTTTATTACCCCAGTCAGTGCAAAAAAAAAAGAAAAATTTTAAACCCCATTTCATTTTATGTTATTTCATATTTATCTATAAATTGCACTTAATCTATCTGATCTTCAGTCAATTCAATTTCTTTTTACATGAAAGATATTTTTATTTATGAAGAATATGAACCTGCCGTATAAGCAAGTCAATAACATATGATGAAAGCAAGTCAATATTTTGTACGTTAAGAATACATTTAACTGTATAAATAACGTCCCGAGTTGACACCAGGTCTTGTTCAATATTATATTATAGTCAATAAAGTTGTACAACCGTTCAAAAGACCCAATAATAATACTGGTATTCAGCCCTAATGTAGCCGCCAACCGTGAACAGACAGACAGACAAACACCAATCATAAATATTAGTATAGATATTTGTAGATTTCATGATACTCTCATGACAGTTCTCCCAAAAATAGCAATAAAGAACTTTTCCCTTCCACAATTAAATGGCTCTTTCTGCATGAATTATTATACGTAGAAGATTACAAAGTTTTTACTTATTTGGTGATTCATTTCTTATAACGAGATTAAACTTCATATTAGATTCAGGGATATGTAATATCAGACAGTTTACGATAACAGATAGAGATAGTGATTGAACATGGAGGGAATGAATCATTTTGACCAACGGAGTTGATTCCATCAAATTTTCTCTCTCCCTGTAGACATACTTTTATTCTGTGTTAAAGTCCAGATGCGTCATTATAGAGCTATAGGAATCCCTTGCAGACTACAGAGAGAGAGAGAAATGGGGTTTAACATCCACGAGATACAAATTAGGTCATTTCGAGACTAAGATATCGTTTATTTTTATTTCAATAATTCGTTTGCCAGTAGGGTTTATTAGCAGTGGGAGGAAACCGAAGGACCAGGGGTAAACTCACAAGTTTGAAAGACAACCCTGCAAATTACAGTATTGTGGACGATAAAACAGTACCGGGTAATAGGAATATCCAGTCTGATTGACATACAAATCTGCATCTCATTTTTTTTTTATACTTTCGATGGCCTCAACTACATGGAGATCTGAACGTATGTAGTCGAAGGTCACATCAAAAGTCATACGAGCAGCTTTTGACCCTGTGATTTCAGTCATTTGATTAACCAATCAGTGTTAATGCTTCTAGTGGATTAACCACACTCCTGTGCACCTCACACCAAAAACTGTGTTTAAATCAGATTGCATGGTGGAACAATTTGACTTAAATTTTCAGCATATTCCCTTTACATTATCTTGTTTTTAACTATTATATTGAGAACTGCCAACTCTTTATCAAATCTCCCATAATACATCTTTAAGTTAGAGATTTCAGTTATTTTAAATGTTAGATAATCAATCTGAATACATATCTGTGTGGATTAAGCCGCGAGAAATTTGATATTTTATCGAAAAAACGCAAATGACGCATCATTACTTTAAAATGTATAATTTTGTGATGAGATTTGTAATCTGTATTTATCTGATTAGTTTTATAGAAGTTGGTATATTGAATCAAGTAAATGATGGTTACTGTAAGGTTAGCTTCCCAGATAATTTGGGTCTCGATCCTCTCGTTGACATTAGTCTGGAGGGCTATTTAGTATATCAGATGTAGACAATAAGTTACACAGAAAATAAATGTATAGGCGTCCTTCTTGGTATTGAAATTAATCTCGGGTTGAATGAAGAAGATGGTGTGCGGATCTATGCCATGAGCCGAGGAATCAAGTAGTTCCTGTCGTCTATTATCTTTCGAGAGATACACCGATATCTGCTAGACTGATTGCTTGTCAATATTAGAATCGCTTCCCAGATTTCAATAGATAAAGTTTATTGATGTTTTGCCTCATCGGGGACCTATTTAACTAATTCCATAGATTTTGACCGCCTTGAGTAGGCTACTGTGTGTAGCTGGAACACGTTTATGGATTAACACAATCTCGATATTGAAGTGTCTTGAAGAGTAGTGGTCAACAAGGCCAATAATATTGGATGTTGTTAGAACGATATTTCACGCAGATTCTGTATGTAATATTGTCGAGGAATAAGTTCCGATTATTTCAGTCGCCACCACTGGATTTAAAAACATAGATTTTCATGTCTTGATGGAATTACAAATTGATTTTTATTCATTAAAAATTGTATTTTTGTTCACTTCCCTTTCCATCCACCAAAACAAAACTTCTTTTAAGTCAATCATGTAGCACCATGATTTCTGTTCATTTTTATAAGTAGCTCTCATATTCGTTATCAAGTTTACAAAACACTACTCTAAAAAGTGCAATTTTTTCTTATGACTTATTGGAGTTCTCTTAACTATTTGCCTAATAATTTGTGAATTGAAATTCAAGTATACTTCTTGGCTATAAACTGGACAGTTTTTGTTCACTTGAAAATTACTTTTAGAAAGTAAAAGAGCTGTCCCTTGATGAGGCCAAACCCAAAATATAGGCTTACATATTGTCAAACTTTACAAGATATCAGAAGAAGTATATTATAAATTCCCTCAGATAAAATAATATTGCTTAGATTCCCAAATGGTTCAAATAAGCAAGTATCTTTATCAAGTACTGTATGTAATAGCAATATGTAGTCGGTAGCACCAAAAAAGTGTTACAAGAATTGACAGGCAAGAAAAGATGTGTTATAGAAATGCATATTCTACACATCGTATCCAAAAGTTGAATGATTTGATATAAAATTGACAAGGAGTAGGGTCGCCTGTCCAACCTTGTGGGTTTTCTCTAGGTCCGTCAGTTTCCTCTCACTGCTAAAGACCCCTATGTGGTAGCGATAATTGAAATAATACATGTATGTTGATCCGAAAATGACCAAGTTTGTGTCAAGTAGACATTATAGACCATGTGTTAGTCTCAAAATGATCTAATTTGTGTTTAGTGGACATTGAATCCCATCTCTCTCTATTTTCCTCTATCTATCTCTCCATTTTTCATGTGTGTCTACAAGTATTCTCTATACCCTGTCATAATATAAAAAATATAGCTCATTATAAAAATACAAGATATAACTTTCTTTATCTCCACTTCTAGTTAATGTTAATAAGGGACATTATGAGCTTTCTCTATTCATTGGACTGTAAAGACCTAGAGACAAAATTTCGTGGAAGTGTAAACTAATATAATATTAGAGTAGGCCATCAGGTGACAGGTTATGAGGTAGCACCTGTTTATCAGGCTTACGCAGGTTGAAAGGTTCTCGACAAGCCTGCTCCATACTAATGTAGTCGTGTTGACAAAATATTTCTCATATTTGAATTTTAAAATTGCTGTAACTTGTGAGAAAGTTTTGGTGTTTGACAAGTCGTTTAAATAGTAGGACACTGCCTGTCCAGTACGCCAATAACGTCCATGTTTTTTACTCATTTCTCACATACATAATGGACTCGATAAACAACCTTTAGTCTGGTAAAACAATGACATTTACTGCTGTCCAACATTAAAAGGGCCGCTGGTCACAGTTTAACCCACGCACAGTTCATCTTTTTGTTGACATGCACATACAACAAGTCAACAAGCCGTTCGGTTTGTAAATGGACTTGTGTAGTAGATGAAGACTCGTGTGACAAGTACTCGCACCAACTGTTTAGATCAACTCTGAGTCACAGGGGCGGATCCAGTGGGAGGGAGGGGTAGGGGGATCAAAACCCGACCCTGCTCATCTACATAAAAATATTGAATGCCTTGCATCAATAAAATTAAATCACAATATGAACTTATACCATTACAATAATGATTGCTCTCTTTAAAAAGTTCAATTTGTATGTATGCCTATGTAATTTAGAGACGATGGAACATGAACCTGGCAAACATCCTCCTGCAAAGATTCCTGGATCCGCCCCTGATTCACTTTTCATGTTAGTCCGAAAATCTCTCCCTTTTATTAAAAGGTTTTTCAAATAATGGGTGGCATATTAAGTATTTGAAGAATGTAAGAAATATTTGAATCATTGCCAATTCTATTTTAAATTATCATGTAACTTTTTAAGCCGAACGAATTTGAAGATTTTTTGAAAAGCTGTCTAATATAAAACAAATAGATGACAACAGTGGGAATTTTATAAGTAAAGCCAAACCGAGTTAATTTTCAGTTCTTTGTGGTCTGGATAAATAAATAGCCACTTCAATCGTGTGAAGGATGAGTTTTGTTTAAAATTTCAAAAATTGAAAATTTCAAACTACATGTACATGTAATAGTTTTTTAAATGAAATGGGGTTTAACATCCTACTTTTCTGCTCCAGACTGGGCTAATGAAGACAGGAATATGCCATACAGTGTGTTACGAGGAAACTTTTCGCCAGACAGGGACACTACAACCAACTCTAATATCGAATCCAACGTGTTAAGGGATCTTTTACATGTATGTGCACACCATTGTGTTTACAGGACTCAGTTTTCTGTCCCATCCGAACAACTAGACAGCTGTCTTTGTCAGGCCCTTCGTCCTCTAATAGCTTTTGAACAGTGCAACCGAGTACTTTGGGTTTTGAATCAGTTTTTTTCCTGAAGAAATAAGAAGGATAATTTGAACAGGTGTTCCTGAAGAACAAAAATCAATTTGGTCTGGCCTTAGGGAAGAGAACTCGAAATTAGAAATACATTTTAAACATATTAGGGCATAAAGAAATCTTTTGAGGTTTACGTAAATTACATATGTGTCAAAAGGTGAAACTTTATCCCATATTTGGTCGAAGAATCGGTAAAATGTAATTGCTGTGGTGATTTTAATGGCCACCAATGGTATATAATGTAATTAGGTATAATTGACATTCTGTCAACAAATCCTATATAAGAATAATGTGTTTCTTTAAAGCCCCCTTAATACCTCCTTCCATCTATCTTGATATCCCTTTTATTCCCCCTCCTGTTGTTTGAGATCAAGATGGTTATTTGAAGCCAGTCAGACGTTTACATGTCCACTTAAAAAATTCTAAACCATCCATTACTGCTTGTCATGTTTTTTTTGGCCAGTTGGAGGTTCACTGATGTACCTGCCTCATAAACATGTTATGGACAGGTAAAAGATAATTTATATGGGATCAGGGATAGAAAATTTGTTATGACACCTAGTTCTCATGGATTTGGACAAATAATCAAAAACAAATTTTGAGGACAAATTTTAAGGAGTCCACAATAAAGGTGTATGAATGCCGCAACAGTGTTAGCAATGTTTCTTAAAACTCAGTTCTCATGGGATTTGAGCATGGGATTTCAAAAATAATGATTTTTAAAGGGTATTTCAGTCACTGAAAAATTTTCAAAAAACAATTTGATATGTGTATTTAAAGGATATTTCATTCACTCAGTTTTTCTAAACAAATTTATATTTTTGACGACTATTCGATAACTGAAAAGTCTTTTCGAGGTCTGTTTAATTTTTTTCATGGAACCACATTAAAAATACCTCAGGGATCGTGGAGGAGGGGGACGTATCTGGAGGTTTAACTTTAACATCCACTTCCACCAAGTTAACTCTTGGTCATGGATGAAGACAAATTTTCTAAAACCATTTGATTTTGGAGGAGTATTTACATGTACGTCACTCAGAATTTTTTGATTTTTGAGCGGTATTTCAGTCACTCAGAATTTTTGGGGGGACTCAGCCTATTACCTTCATGAAACCACAAAAGGAATACATGTACATGGTAATTCTAATAATAGTGATCAGCATGTTTAGACATGATGATAATCTCAGACCAGACTTCTCTACTGTAAAACACTCAAATTATTGTGTGTATGAATATATGTATGGTGTCCATTTTGACAATAGCACTGCAGGAAAACAACTTCCAGTAACAGTTCCCAAAAAATGAATTTATCAGAGCCAGATTTACCTACTTATGCGTCAGATTTGTCAATGTAAAAAAGTTTATAAGCAGGCACAATATACGACAAATTAGTTTAAATAGCCCTTCCCCCCCCCCCCCATGGGTCCTGGGCCAAATAAGTTTCAGTTGACCCCAGATACATGTGCTGCCTAGAAGAATGGCCTATTACATGTATGCCCATTAGTAAATCTCCCCCTGGAAATTATTTTGATTTGCATTACTTCATATACCATTTCGGTGCATCATCATAAACAGCACAATAACTAATCATTCTACTGTATATTCCCCTCCCCATAACACACCATACTGGCATGAATTAAAAATGAAAATGAAGCAGAAATACTTTTTAAATATTTTTATATTTTATATCATTTAATATTACAAAATAACAAAAAACAAAAGATTCTGTGATAGAGAGATAGCAGAAAAGAATTAACACAAGGTTCAAATATTCGAGATTCATTGCCGAACATTTAAAACTACTGAAATAAAACCATCAAACTACAAACCGATTTAAATATGGAAATTGCATTTTCGTGTTCGATCTTAAATTGTTCTAAAACTGATGGGAAAACTGTTGGATTACTGTACAGCAAGATTTGATCTTATAATCGAAATTGGCACATCAGTCATTGTCATTTTTTTTTTTGAACTTGGCCGAGTCTTTTCCCGCTATATCCGCCAACTGGACATTAAATTTGTTCGATGTGTAATTCATTCATCAATCAAATGTTTTTTTCCCATTGATTGTAGAATTTGTTTCATTAAGTTGTCTCTGTAATTTGTAGCGTAAAAGTTTACTGTTAATCAATCTTTTATATATATACCCGAGCGTAGTGTAATGAATGTGTGAAAGATAAGTATTTTTTTTACACATATCTGTCTCCATTATGTACTTGTAGCAATTTTCCAATAAACATTTATTATATTGTACATGTAATCTGATGGGTGACCTTTAGGTGGATGTAGAAATCAAGTCAAGGACATTGTATATTATCAAAAAAATTTGTTTTTTGTTGTAAAGACTTGTTGCATCATACACATTTTCGCTAAAATATCAAATTTCTCATGGCTTAATCAATGCTGGTTGACATTTAGATACAAGTGAATACATCTACATGTGTATGTCTTTTTTCATTTTAAAAAATCTTATATTATCAAGAGATGTCATTTTTACTTGTAAAGTTTAACAAATAAAATTACGTTATATGCACTCCAAATTCTGTGTGGTTATTCTTACTTTGAAGCAGACTGGTAAATGTCTTGACCAAAAACATTCTTGATATTGAGATTTGGGATTTTGGTTACCAAAGGCTGTTTTTATTTCAGTAGTTTAAAGATTATCACAATTCGAAAGTTGATTTTCGTATCCGGTTATACAGTAAAGCATGTATCTGTACACCCCATGTAAATTTCTCTTAGAAAATATATAATATTATTTTACTGGGTATTTAAATAACAGGACATTTATACTGTGTGGTTTTAATTCTTATACAAAACACTATAACAACAAATATATACACTTACATTGATTCAAATACTTATTACTGGATAACATAGTCTATAGAAATTACTCTTTGAGAGTTAGTTCGTAGCCAATAATAATATACATACATTATATGTTAAAAGAGTACTGTTTGATGACTTTGGTCCATAATAATATACATGTACAACATATACCTTTCCTGATAATAGGTAACAGTTCACAGTAACTCCTGCAGGAATTCATCACACACTTTGAGACTAGTACATTTAATCCAAGGAATGTCTTGAATAGGAATCAGTTTCAACATTCCGTTTTTGATTAGACCACAGAATATCCAAAGTCACTTTCAGGCTGTTCGTTTATTTTTGGCGTTTGTTGATGGATTTGTGCCATCGTAAAAGTTTGTTGTTGAGGGGGATGTTGTTGATGTTGACAGGGTTGATTTCGCATAGATAAGTTTTGTAAATATTGCCAACTAAGATGGCTGCTCACTTGTATGTCATTTATGTTAATTTGATTTTTGTTGTTGGATATTGTACATGTTGGCGTCACCGCGAGATCGTCATGTGCCAAGTGCTTCGTTGGTGTCCGTTCACATTTTGAAAATCTCACAGATTGGCTTAACACAGAGTCTCGATTTGATTTGATCGGTTTGAGTAACGGAACATCTTGCGATGGATTGGCACCAGGAAGATATTGTCCAGATCGCGAACTACGAAATCCTGAATCTTCCGAATCGGTAGAACTATGAGATGCTTGAGATCGAGGTCTATCTTTACACGTGGTCACTTCACTAAGTCCTGACATGCCGCTATCGGGACATGCATTATACATTGGACGAGCACCTTTAGGGGTGATAGCAGCACTTTCATTTTCTGTGGAGGGACTTCGACTAACTTGATAACCAGTATTATCAGCACCGTCCCTATCAACTTGAATACGCGGCGGTAAATTCTCAAATTTAGGTGGAGGTGGTGGCACAAAGGGTATTCCCAGTTCTCTCATACGACCATGGGGGTCGTGTTTTTTGTATAGCACATCACGTCGTGCTTTAATCCGTTTCAAACACACCATGAAGACAACGAATAATATGACGGTAATTATGGTAGGTACTAAAACGCCAACATAAAACAAATAGTTCATGGTTTGTTTGCTAGTCATTTTGACTGTTATAACGCACACCCATTATTACATCCAAATAAACATAAAACTTGTCTCAAACCTGAAAAACACAGAAAAAGAAAAGACTTAAATAAGTTACATCATTAATTCATTCTTTAGATCTTTAGATAAATTAACTAATTGAATTAATGTGATGCAAGATTTTCACTTTGAAATCTAGAAACTAGTCGGCTTGCATACCAAAATCTGTCTGATAAGATAAAGGGCAGTTATCACCCCAGGTCGCCTGAATTTACATACCAAGCCTTTGTCTATTAAATCTGCTAAAATATTCATTATTGTAACACGATCTCGTATTGGTTAGATTTTACACATGGTTTTTATATCCGAGTTTATCTACCGGTCAATATTATATAATTGGTGTAAAATGACTGAAATGAAAGCCATAGTCTATCAGATTTACCAACAATAAGATCCAGTTATCATCATCTTTCATCATAGATTGTTTATCTGGATATGGTTGTACCATGATGTCTGTAAGACGGAAGACTAGTGTTTCACTTGGAGCACATGGATTGTAATATTGTCCCAGAATATAGATTTACCTTCTAGATAGACTAAGTGATGTTTTTAATTGACTTTCTCTTTGATCTACCTGGATACATGTGCTAAGATAAAGATTCATGTATGGTATTTGATAAAGGTATTATTTTGAACAGATTTACGATTTTGATAGGACTTAAGCATGTAGTCTGCTATATTTTTGTTAAGTTGTATGGTTTTTATAGGCCTTACACATACATACATGTAGTTATATTTCGTTAAGATTTTGATAAGAATTACATGTAGTCATATTTTTGTTAAGTACATGTAGTATGATTTTGATTGAACTTAATTACATACACAAATAATAATATTTTTGTTAAGTTGTATGATTTTGCGTAGACTTACATGAAACAATAGATTTTTTTTTTTTTTTGGGTGTACATATATTTTTAAAATAGTTTCGTTTGGAACATGTGTTTTTATTTGATTAATTTTAGTTTTATCTATTGTACATGTAAGTAATATACAAGTACATGTAGGTATTGAGTGACAGCTAGTGGTGATTATGGTAACGAGATAGTATTTATTTAGATCAATGTAATAGATGATAAGTTATAATACCAGATGCTACCCCCTGTTGTCTGTTCTACCTCCTACCAGATCAATCATATATTAACAAATATTCTAATATCTTACTCCTAAAAAGACGTGTCACTACAATGTAATCAATAATGTATTTTATGAACTATGCCTAATTGGTTAGACTTAATCAATGATAAACATTTCAGTTAAAAGAATCATAAGTATCCTAGCTTCAGAAATTGATAACTGACTATTGCAAAATGTTCAATGCATTATACATGTATCTCAGGAAATACTGAACAGAATCAAACAATTTTTGGTCTGAAATCACCAGTTGTTTTTATGATAATTCTAATAAAATTAACCAATTAAACTAACAGTATGGTATATCCAATGTCTACATACATGGTAATAAATTATATTTTTTGTGCAGCCTGCCTTTTAAATTGAGATGACATTTGTAACAAACTATATAATAGGCTATTTAGTTTTTATGTCGGAAAATGAAATACAAAAAAGGAAATGAAGCTGCCTGTTATCAGATCCAACTCTCATCCTTTAGATATTGTTACTTTTACCTTTAGATATTATTACTGTTACATTGTACCTTTAGATAATAGATATTATTGCTGTTACCTTTAGATAATAGATATTATTGCTGTCACCTTTAGTATTACATTATCCTGTAACAGACTGTAAACTGTATTGACTGTCTGGTGTTGCAGTCTCACGAACTTGCACACAAAATCTGAATTAAATTATTGTTTTTCCCTATTTTGATTTTCCTTGTCATGAGAGCAGATACTCTGAAGATGTCAAAATTGAATATAATTTGCTTCATGTATCTCAAGTGTTAAGGAGTATTATCCAAGTATTTGCCTTAATGTTTTGAGTACTGAATGCCTTAAACGATGTTTGACTTTGTTTACATACCAATTAAAGATAAGCAGTGGTGTCAAAAACATGAATATTAATGACCTGATCTAAATACCACGCTCAAGCTGAATTAACTCTTTAAACTTTTTTGCAGCTAAACGTGAGGAATGACAATAATTTGAACCATGAATAAATTGTCATGTAACTCATCTATCAAAACCTTTAGTCTGACAGATTGAATTAAACTACTCATGTCTATTTTGGGGTAATGTCTACCTGTTTTTATATTACTTAAAAAAAGAAAGTTTAATTTAAATACTGATGTTTATTTTTTGATAATGTCTACCTCTGTTTTTATATTATTTAAAAAAAAATTTTTTTTTTAAAATTAAACTACTGATGTCTATTTTCAGAAAATGTCTACCTCTGTTTTTATATTATTTAATAAAAAAGTATATCTATGAATTGATGTGATATAGTTGTCACGTTTTGTTTTATATGAATTAATTAGGTTAAATTATTTGTAATAAAAGGCTAAAAACTCATACATTATTTTAGTGAATCTTTGATTTTAGTTTATGTTTTGGATTTGTCCTTTTTCAGTGTATTAATTTTGAATGGTATCATTTATGGCTTGGCTGGCTCATGTTTAAAGTGTCAAATACATGTTGAATAGTACTAGACATTTTGTCAATTAATAAGACTTCTATTTTCAGACCTGATTAAGAATGTGTTTCTATCTGAAATTTTTGAGCAAATTCACTTTTTAATGAAAACCTAGAAATTCTTGACCCAAGAAACTTACCCTAGGACCTGGAGTATCAATCATCATCACCCTAATTAACTTCATGTTATTAATTGAGTAACCTAATTAAAAATTACTGATGTCATCCTTCTGATGTGACATTACTTGGGCTTGTTAATTATTTTTGGCTGTTAAACTGTACATCGCTTTACAACAGGTGTATACCAACCATAATTTTTAATGTGACAGTTATGTCACAAGAACTTAACGTTTTATATCCTTTTACTATTTATAGATCAAGTATTTCATAAAGTGTTCAAAATAAATCTTGGTATGTCGTCAAATATATTGAAAACATCATGGCTAATTAAAGATCAATCAAACCTTTACCACACCTTTAACAGTTGAATTGCTTGAGCAATTTGCGATAATATCTCAAGTTTTTCTTTCTTTAATACATATTATCACATAGGATTTAAAGACTTATAATTATGGGGATATGGACCATGAAAGTTCAATGATGTTGGAAAGCTATTATTTTGTTTTTGACTGTTAAGTTTGGAAACATGCATAACAGAGAGTCTGGAAATAAGGCAAATGCCAAAGAAATTGTCAGGAATTAATGTAGACTCTGTTGTTAAGCACAATTCTACTGATGCCAATAGATGTCCTTTTATCTGACATAGGTTTGTCTTTTAGCATTGTTTTTAATGGCATTTATAAAGGATGTTTCATTTTTTAAAAAACAATTGTTATAGATAAATTTATCTAAAATTCTCAAAGAAATAAAATGAAATATTTAAATGCCCTGTGAATTTCTTAACTTGGAAATACTAGATTTAAATAAAAGATGAAATAACAGATAAATTTATTATGTATATTTTTCTAATACTATTAATCAACTTGTTAATAAAAAGATCAAAGATCTACCAGGTGTAGAAAATGAGTGGGTTAAACTTTTTCTAGAGTATGTCATTGATTTCTGGTGTTTTCATTAAACATTTTAACCACCGGTGTTTACAGATGTTGAAAATGCCACCCAAGATTTGGTATAACACATGGTGTCTTTAATCAATACCAACAAAAGTTCACCAGTTTTAAAGTTAAATATCTTTACCTTATCTGAAGTATATTTCATATTAGTCTTATTATATATCCAATATACACAGTGAATTACTTATATCCAGTTAAACGGCTACAATCCTCTATATGATAAATATACAATATCGTGTGTTCAACTAAGCTCTGGTATACAGTGATGTGTATTGGTGGAAGTCAAGCTTATCAATGGCTTTATATCACAGAGGCTAGATCTTAACCTCCTGTATTACACCAGGTACTTCACACACAATACCCTACCTGAACTAGCCAACCGTTAAATCAGCCAGCCAACAGTTTGACCCTGCCAATCCATGACCCCTAATCTCATTGGCTGAGAACACTCCAGTTTGGATAAGGCTATAATAACTGTTATGTTACTTAGTATGGCTACCTGGAGTTGACATTAGGACCATTATATAATCTCCAAAATCTTACACTTGCTAATTACTAATGCAATCAAGCTTTTGGTAGGAGAAACCAGCCATTTTCTTTGTTGACGGACTTGTGTAAGTTTGTCATTGAGTAATTTGTTCTTATGATTAGCCAACACATATAAATTCATTAGTAGATGTAATTTAATTGAAACTCCAACATAATTAAATATATTCCTTGATTAAATTTGTACAACCCCACGAGTTGTTTGGCATATAATTACTCACACTTCAAAATGGCAGAGTATTTATTTATATCTTGAAATAATTTGTACTCCTTGAGAAATAATTGTTTTGATATAATTATTTTGGAGAAAAAACATTATTTTGATAAATTATTTTAGAAATTTAAAACAATATTGAATATCAGTTTAAGGATTGTTTCAGACAAAATCTTTAAGTTAGTGGCATTTAGCACTTGGACTTTCAGAATAAAACCAGTGATTGTCTAGAAATCCAGTTTTATTTTTAGAAGCATGATTTTGATTGATAAACTATAACACATACTTATAGAAATATGCAATCTGATTAAGACACAGTCCTATTTCATTTCGTTTATTTATAGCTCAAAATTTTGTTTTACTTGTCTTTACTACACTAGGATCTAGAAGAGTTGTTATATAATAGGCATTCATATTGATGTGAAGAATTGTCCCATGAAATGGTTTGTTATGGCGATTTCTTGGCATTCTCTGTGTGGAACTGTGTGTAAACCTCTAGAAAAGTCAACTCGAATTGATTTATCAATCAATGTTTGATGTCATAGGGTCAAAAGCCACTCATTTGATGCCTGATGTGAACCCCCACTATAACTTGTCAGATCTTCATGTAGTGTAGGCCATCGAAAGTATAAAAAAAACAAAACGAAATATAGGTCTGTATTTTAATCAAATTGGGAAATCAGCTACTGATTTATTTAGGGGATGTTTCGAAGAGTATTCTCTAAAAGTTATGATTTTGAATGCTCCTTTAGTAATCTATAGTCAAGAGAACTGTCATGCATCAAGGCTATTTGATATAAATGTCAATGAAAGCTAAGGATTTTACGATTAAAATCTTCTCCCTGAATCAAACAAATATGACAAAATTCTATAGAGGAGGATGTTATTTTTAATCTTTTCAAAAAAAATCTTGTGTCTTTGAGCAGTTATAGGAAGATTAGTAGCGTTGCTTTCAAGTTGAATTGACCGAGAAATCAATTTTCAGATATTTTCTAACAGTGACCGTCTGGGCCAGAGAAATCTACCAGATATGAAAACACTTGAGTTTCTTTTTATGAAAACCCTTAGACACAGCAGGTGAGTTTATTGTCGAAATATGAATACATCGGGGAAAAAAAGAAGTATAGTTAATGAAAAATTCACTTTTCATATAAATATGTGGGTGTTTTTAGGACGAATGGAATCTTGGAATTTTTTGTCAATTGTGTCCAACTTTATATAGTTAAAATAAAATACAATTGTTACAACATACAACTTGACATCATTTAACAGATGTTAGATATTGCAGAAAGAGCTATAAAAGGGGTTTTAAAATGTTGTTTTGCGAGTATTTCAAGAGAGAGAGTGTTTTTAACATTCACTGGACAAAGACTAGGTCATTATGGGACTAACATATGGTTATCTTTATTTCAGTGCCACTTTGTACAATTTGTTTCTTGTTTCTTTAAATGCTTGTGTGTAGGTGTCTTTTAGCTGTGAGGAAACTAGAAGATCCGGAGAAAACCCACAAGGTTAGACAGGCGACCCTACTCCTTGTCACGTACAACTGGGGAATTGAAACAACACAAGTTGACATAACCATTCAGCCATCCAACCCCCCTCGAAAATAACTGTTTTTAGTTTGATGAGATAGAATACCAAGACAACAGTTTTATAAAATAAATTTGGATACCATATCTGTATCTGTCCATTTCTGTCTCTATATATATAGCTGTTTTTGTGGAAGAATGCTATCAAACTAGCAACGGTTTATTTTTTTAATTTATCAAAAATTAGAAAAAAAGATATCTCCCATTTTTAGTTTAACCAGATAGAATAGCAAGGCAACAGATTTGGAATACAAATTTTGAAACCATATATCTCTACACCACGTTTCTGTCTGGTTATATTTATTTTTTTTGAAGAGAAAGGTAGCAGAAGTGAATACATAATGGGCCTACCACAGTTATTATGTGAGGTGAGGCAAGAGTAACACATATCATTTGTCAAGGTGTAAGGTGTTAAAATGCTAAAAACATCGAATAAACGAAAAATACAACTAAATGTTATCAACAAAAATACATCATGCGGTGGTAATAGGACAAAAATCAAGATTGTTATCACCAAATAATTTACTCTCTTCTTTGTTCGGTTCAGGGCGAAACGCGTTACATTCATAGTTTCGTCTTTCCATATAATCGAGATACAATTTTCGAAGAAATCTGATCTTCGTAACATTTTTAAAGCTGAACAGTTTTCCATTTCAAAAGCATAGCAACAACAATGATCTATTGTTCGAAATAAGTTGCAAAACCCTGCGTGTAATAGCCACGAGTCATTCGTAACAGTTTACCGTCATATAACTTAAATTGTCATACCCATTTTACACAGGTAAAATTCACAAAGAAAAATAAAAGCCATGGATTTTTGCTTTATGAATTTTGTAATGAGCAATAACACTATGTTTGCAGAGAGATACCCCTCCAAAATGATCTAGTCGCAAACAAAATGTTTTCCGCATCGCAACTTACAAAACAAATATGGTTCGGAAAAGTTGGTTAGAAATAGAAGGAGATCCGAGAATCCCACATAATCTTCAAATAAACACAAATAAACAGGGTTGTCAACATAATCAATACTATCTAAACAAAATGGTCGTTTATTTCGTCACGTATTACCAGATCCAACTGGAATACGCTAAAGCGATCAAATCTTCGAGGTTTTCCTTCAAGGGTTAAGATAATTTGCAATAATCGGTCAGATTTAATGAAATTTCAAAGTGCATTTACAAAATTAAAAAAAAGTCTGGAATTGACAACTCTATAAAGTGTACAAAGGGATATATATGTTTGTGATATTTTGTCAGTTGCTTCTAAATATTGACGGCTTAATCCAAGCTAAATGTACTCTTTTAATTGATCAACAATAGGTGAGCATCCCGCTTGGATTAGACCAGATTATAGGAAGGTCCGCCCAATGATTTTACCCAACACTTATAGGTGTCATTAGGATGGTTGGATGGCCAAATGGTTAGCACGTGCCCTGGTGTCGATTCCCTACATGACCATGACCAGGAGTAGGGTCGCCTGTCCAACTTTGAGGGGTTTCTCTGGGTCGACCAGTTTCCTCCCACTGCTAAAGACCTTATAGAAAAAAAATTGAAACCATGTGTTAACCCCATTTCTCTCTCTCTCTTTCTCTCTCTCTCCCTCTCTCTCTCTCTGTTTGCCTGACCTATTTGTCCTTTTTTCAGTGTTTTATGGATATTATTTATAAATTTTTGCACAAAATCATTATCTCCTGGCCTGCCGGATCGCTTTGAGTATATTTTAAGTATATATTTATGAATAGTTTTGAGAAAGTATATGAGTTATGAATAGTTTTGAGAAAATATATGAATTGTAAAAAGTATAAGAAAGTATATATATAGTTATGAATAGTATAAGAGAGTAAATATAAGAAATATTTCTACTGGTAGATCATCCCTATATATTGATTGACAGTTTTTATTCAGAAACTTTCTATATTCAGGTCAATTAATCAATAACCAATCAAACTGATTGACATATTATTGATTTAATTTCAATAGATAATTAGATGATTAGTACGATTGAGTGTATGCTCAGAATGCCAAATGTTATTAGTATTGTTGTAACACCTTTAGAAGGTGACTATTAGATGACATGTATTGAATAAAGGCACTACTCGTCATCAAGTTCACTTAGTTCAGGTCTGTTATAAACTTTCTATAAGGACAAACCAATTTTATTGTTAGTTTTTCTGAGTATCTTAGATAACCCACTCAATTGGTTCAATTTCAAAATTTAAGGAAGCATTATGTAAGATTTAGATAAAGAGCTGACTGTTCTCGTTATAATAATTCAATAATAGATAATGCAAAATGAATATTTTGAAAAATGCATTCAAATTACTTTATTAGGAGTGAAGATATTAAACTTGGACTAATTGTACTAGTTGTTCAAAGCTTACCCACACTTCTCAAAATTTTGAATTAAATCATTAAATGACTGAACTGTTCTTGTCTATTTTGGAGACATCCATGGCATTGAGAGTTGATTATGGTCCTTTCTTTTCATGTTAAGAAATGTATAATTAATAGTTTATGTAACATTTGGCTAAAGAAATCTGCGATAAGGAAATATAGTTCTTGCATAATGTCTGTTTAGATATTTTAAACTAAAAGCATCTGAAATTACTATTTGTTTCTTAATAAGTATTTTTCCTGAATAGGTGTTTTCGAGGATCAGAAAATCAAACTGCTTTAGCTTTATGCCTGTCCATCACAATTTATTTTGTTGGCCTCAAGGCAATAAACTTCATATTAAAAGATTTAATGTGGTTTGGTAATTAAAAATATTTTATTCTCACACTCCTGCATAACAACCATTAAATTAATAGTTTTTTCACCATTACCTGTAACTAAGCAATATATGATATCATAAGACAACTGAAGTTCGATTGTTGGAAGGAAGGAAATTAAATCTTAAAGGCATATATCCAATAAAAACATAATATTCTTCAATATTGTCTGATAAACACTACAAAGTCAAATCAGATTTCTTGAACACCTTGTTATCAAAAATTATAACAGTAGAACTGCCAGAAATATGTTGAAAATGATAACATTAAAATTAGTTTTTATTACTGAGTGATGGTTCTGCTGGAAAAAACTCAGGAATTGTATTCCTTACTCAATAATTCAGCTACATTTACTAAATGACATCGAAACCATTATCTGCAGAACTGCAAGAGATGTCTCTTTTAAGTGCTTTTTTCATCAAAAATTAAGACAGTAAATTTAGTGTACAGATACTTTTTAAAGACGTCCTTAAAACACTAGCCTTAACTGCAGAACATTATATGTCCTTTAAATGATTTTTTTTTTTTTAAATAAAAAATTAAAATGGTTACTTCACTGCAAAAGAGTTAGGAGTGTGTCCTTTTAAGTTCCCTTGAATAAAAAAATTCCATTCCAGTTCCCGTACATGTGAACTTATAAAAAAATAAAAAATTGCAAAAACAATAACATCTGATAGTTCGATAAGGTTAGCTTTTAAAACTCTAAGCTCACTCCTCTTTTTTAATTCAATGTTTCGATTCGAGCTATTTCCTACTTCACTTTATCACCCATGTTTTACAATGGTTGTACAAATCTAAGTTATTTTTTTAAATTCAGTGTTTCCATTCTTGCTATTTCCTACTCCGTCTTGCCGCCCATTTATTATGATGGTTGTACAAATGCTGTGGAGGTCATTGTTGTTAGTGTTAGATCATACAGGTATTTTACTCAACTAGCTCTCGACTGTGTCTGCAAACCTGAACGAGTGCATGTTTTATTTTACAAGTTAAACAAAGTACGTTTTTTTAACGTGTTTACCTTTCAGGTACATGGCATGCCTATACTGCATCTATGGTGTTCCCGCTTTCTCTACACAAAGCTTTGATGTTCACTAGAAATTTTCTATCAAATTTTGACAAAATTTTGCAGAGTTGTTGAGTGTTTTCTCACGATAAAAGATTGTTTTTTTAAGATAAATTCAAATTGTTAAAAGATTTATTTATTACCACTGTTCATTACTTATAACAAGCTTAGTTACCCAGCATGACATGGGTGAAAAATCTCCATTTTTATAACATCCATAACAACGCAATATTCTCATCATAAAATGCCACACCAAATACACAATTTTGCCAATACATTTCTTATAAAATAACTGGGGGTGGGGGGTAGATGGCCAAATGGTTGTATGATAAGATCTGTCTTTAAGCTAACTGGTGTGGTTTTGATTCGTTGATTTTACGTCACAAGGAGTAATGTCGTCTGTCCAACCTGGCACGATTCCCCAGTTGTAGGTGACAGGGAGTAGGGATTTTCTCTGGATCCTCTTACTTCCAACTGTTAAACACCCCGAGACGCATTCAAATTATTGAAATAAAATTGAACCATATGTTAGTCCCGAAATGACCTAGTTTATGTCAAGTGGACATAAAACCAATTTTCTCTCTCTCTTTTATACACATAGATCAATACATTTAGTATAATGATTAGTATTTTTGGTAAACTGGGTTGCCTTATGTTTGATTGTTATTGAATAAAACGTTATTAAATGATATATTAATACTATTATAACGCCTGTAGAATGACTTACACACATCAAATTGATGAATGAGAGAGGTTTTCAAATTTGTCTCTAGCCAGTAATATGACCTATTTCTATTACTGTAATAATTGGTTCTCAGGATTGGGATGAAGGTAGAAAAAGAAAGCCTTGTTTATTCAATAGTCCATAAATTGTATAGCTAAAATATTTTAATTCATACCATTTCATATTTGCTGGGAGTTTTTTCACCACCAGTATTATTAGGGCTTATTTGATTGCACTAAATAGATTGCCAAGTGACTATATGAAATAATAGGACCAGTTCTATTAATACGTAACAAGGGCCACCCTATTGAAATATTAAAAAAAAGCTTTTAAGATCTTGACAATCGTCTAGACCAGTATTTGTCTATTTGAACATTTTTTCCTTTCCCATAACTTGAGAGTCGTCACTAAGAATACAAAACTTTTTCAGGTATTAAAAAAAGCACACGATTGTTTTCCGTCATCGACTTAAAGATAGAGATCGGTGTTTTTATAACCTTTCTCCAAGATAATCCAATAATCCTCAACAAACATCGGGCTAATTCCTCCTTATATTTATTATACATGTATGATATGCTTGAACCTTTTTCTTTTCTTTTAAAGTAAACAGCTCAAGTTTATTTTACGGACTAGCTATGAATGGTTAAGAATGACACAATTACTTCATTTCAGAATTAAAAATCAAACATTTACAATAAGCAGTAAATTTTGTTTTATATAATACAATTAGTATACTGCTTTATTAACTGGATTTAAAATAGACAAGTAAATGAGCAAATTTTCTTTTTGATGGTCTTTCATGTCAAAGAAAAGCATTTGAAAAACTGTTGACCAATTGAAGTATATTAACATTAGCTAATTTTGTATATAATCTATTTTATTCATGAATTTGAAATTTGAAAATTGAGGGTAAAATTAGGGATTACATACTATATACATGGTCTTTAATGTCAAAGAAAAGCAAGCAAAAAACTATTACAAACTTCAGGATTAAGTATTAGCCGACCATATATGTATATGGTTTATTGTATTCATGAATTCATTATTTGAAAATTCAAGGTGAAATTAGGGCCTATGTACTGTATATAATGTACTGTTAACTAATCTTATTATTATTTATGGTTTCAGAATGGGATTTAATTACATAACTAAGTCATATATTGTACCTAATTCCTATATTAAAACCATAAATAAATAGAAACTTCAACAGGATTATTTCTGTTCTAACACAAAGTTTATAGTTTTTATGTAATAACTCATTTTCTAAAACCTTATACATAAACTACAAATTTTAACAGATTATGCTAAGTGGTCCACAGTAAATGAAAACTTCTACAGGATTATGTCTGTTTTAACACAAAGTTTTATAGTTTCACCTATTAATTAATGTAATAAACGACTGGTTTGATCATAAAAATTTTAAAGTGTTACAAAGTTACACAAAAAATTAAATCTAGACGTTTCAATTATAGTTTAGATTTGTCTTTTAGTCTAAACCAGATATTTTATTAGGTACAAGTTTAAAAGTTTATGGTTTTATTGATTTAATTGATTCTATATAGCCTGATTAATCTTTTAACACTTAATCCTAATCTCTTTACCACTACCAATAAATAACTTAAGTTAATCTCATTAATCTGTTTTAGAAGCAAGGCGGTAAAACCTAACAGCTTCTTATCCACAATCTACACCCTTTCCTAATCTTTTAAACTAATACTGAAACATAACGCCTACCTTAATCTGCTTTGAAGACAGATATCATTAAAGTGAAGAAAAGAGCTGATGGATGATAAATCAAAAGATTAAGCAAATACCATCAGCAACCACGTATACTGTGTTTGTTATACCATACTTTACTGCGAACCTGGTAGTCAGACATAATAATAACATGTCTGATCTTCTATTACCTGTCCTTACATTAAACATGGTACAAGGTATGCAAACAATTTATTCATCTATTCATTTAACAATAGCATCACTTGAAGTTGCAACATGATTTAAGTAGCCTGTTATTAGCCCAGTAGCAGGATGTTAAACCCCATTTCATTTTTTTTCTCTTATTTCACTAATTTTAAAGGAGGTGGTACCCCTATTCTATATTCATCTATTTTTCATTTAACAATAGCATCACTTTAGGTTGCAAAATGATTTAAGAAGTTTATTATTTTATTGACTTAAAGGAGATGACCCACCAATTTCTATATATTCTAACAGTAGATGGAAATCACTAAGTAGGCAGTGCTATGGCGTGGGTTCGAATCCCCAGTTGTACGTGACAAGGAGTAGGGTCACCTGTTCAACTTCGTGGGTTTTTTCTCCAGGACCTCTGGTTTCCTCCCACTGCTAAAGACCTCTATGCGTAAGTGGATTATTCCCGAAAATGACCTAGTTTGTGTTGAGTGGACGTTAAACCCCATTTCTCTCTCTTTCTCTCTCTCTCTCTCACTTTACAAACTTGATGATATTTTTAGCAGTGCATCTGTTTACAGTGCAGTAAAATACCTGTAACATACACAACTGGTTTTATTTCAGATTGCACGGACTGATTCCATTATATACAAACTGTGTTGATGTTAACATGTCAGACAAATTATTTTACTGTCAACTAAAAGAGTGAGGAAGAATGTCTGCAAGTCATAAAAATGTCATATTGATATATAGTTACTTATTATCTACTACAATATCACCTCAGACTAAAAATACCACCTTTGTTTATTAACAGGTAGACATACCTACCAGACTGACATTGCCAAAAACATAATTAATACCAACTGAAGTGCTTATGAGGTCACTTTAATTCATTAAACATGCATTATGCAAGAGGTAAATCTGCTTATTGCAAGTTTTTCTTTGTGTCTGAAATGTTATATAAACTTAATCTTTTAGTGGCATTTAGCGATCAGGAAAACACATTAACGGAACACAGTTTTTATGGGATACAATCACTAGTTTTATTCTAAAAACACAACGTTTCGACAAGTATCCTCTTATCGTTATCAAGCACAAATGACAATTTAGTAAGCTATTAATTAAAATTAAAAGACCTTTATCAATTCTCGATGCCATCTTATGTGTCGGATTTTCATTGGATTTGAATCCGATTTGCTGCTCAATGCTCATTGATGATTTAATCCGAAAATGGATAATCGAGACTATGTTTAATTGTACCGACTTTAGCTATGATGATCATGGCTAGGCCTAAGCCTAAAATTCAAACTCTAATATCTTGGCTCAGAGTGTAACAATTTGACAGAAATTTTCAGCATATTCCCAATACAGTATCAATTAATAAAATATGAAATACTTTATATGGTGGTACTTTAGTTTATTACAGGATATATCACTGAGGTGGAAGCTAATGTTAATAAAGTTATTTCACACACAAAATTTGACAGTCTTTTTAAAATATAACATTTTTCTGTGTCTCCCATATAAATCTAGTAGCTCCCTACTTAATGTACATTGTTCCAAACTGACATACTTGTAATCTTAAACATAAATTTAAAAAGCATTCTTCCATGATCTTTGACCTCTAAAATGAATCTGATATAATAACTATCATTTGCTTGATAAAGACCAGAGTATCTTCATTGAAACTTCGCTTAGTATTAAACTCAGTAATTGTGTATCCATTAAGTTGTACCTTGCGTGTTAATATGTTCAATTACTAAATGCCAATCAAAGAAAAAAAAAGCTTAATTCCTGTCTTCGTTAGCTCACTCAGTGCAGAATAGTAAGACAATAGAACCCCATTTAATTTCATTTCTCATTTTATATATAAATTACTTAAGCAGATGTCTTGTAACACAAATTTAACTTGGAACTCACCAACTAGTGGACACTGAAGAGACAGTTCTGCCATATTTGCAGAACGTCTGATGTTTTACTGTAGACCTGATTCTTGATCAATAACAGTTGGCTAATAAGTATACTCACGTTTTCAACAACTTTCAATATTTCAACTTTATTTCTAAACCGGAATTTCGTATATCACCATTCAAATTATCAACTGAATGAACTGAAGGCTGTCAGACCATATATTAGAAAAATGTCGTAAAAATTGACAAAGTTGTGTCTGTACTACGAAAGGTTAATTGCCATGATATATAATATGAAACACCTTGGTGAGACATTCCTACCTTTATCACATCCAGTAATATGACTCATAAATCTTAATCACTCTATTTAAATATTGTAAAGATCTGTCAAATCACACAACTCTTTAATACATACACCGATCATCTACATACTCATTTGCTATTTTACGATTTGTATATTTCAATAAATTAAAAGGTTAGGTGAAATAAGATACGTCTATCGCTTAGCTACACATGAATGAAGTGTAATATAGATCTTAAAATTTTCATTTTAGATCGAAGGAAATTATATAAAATATAGAGGAAATGTATGCAATTTCAGCTCTTGAAAGAAAAATTCAAAGCAATGAAATGCAGTTTAATGTTTAAGTCTTTGACACTAATTGGTCAACTTGTAAATGAATTTGTGGTTTGATCTCTGGTTGAAGCCTGTATCCTGGTCTCAAGGAAAATTCCTTTATTAACTAAACTTTGTATGTGCAAGATGCCCTCTACCCTCTAGTACCCTCAACTGAACATGATTTAATAATTCTGGGGCCAAAGGTAATAGGATCATCACATCAGTCTTGAGGTTTGGTTGATGAAAAAGATTTAGGCAATGACAGCAGATTCACCGCCTCCCCCCTTCCCTTATGCATAATATTAAATTGAATATTCCAGACCCTAGCCATATTTAAGACATATAATACATTTATCATTGTATAAACAGTAGTATTTTGTAAGTTAAAATAGTGTATTATTTGCCTAGTAGTTTGTTATTGTCATTAAGATCTATTTTAGGTATAGCCTAGACAGGTTAATATCAAAACAAAGCTGTAAAAATAACAATCAGGTACTGTTCTTAAAACATTTTACTCTTTCTCTACAAACTTTTCACTATTTGTTATATTCCATTACGTGACAAAAACTGAGTATTATTAAAAACATATTTCCTGGTAATTAATTTGTAATTTGAATGGTAATTTTTGAAAAAATATTCGTTTAAAAGTTTTTAATACTTGGTATCTTATTGTTTGAATAGGATGAAAAATAGAGATCCTATGTGTACGTCAAAGAACCCTTCACAGTTAGAATTCGATATAAGAGTTGCCCATAGCACTGCTGCCTGGTCAAAGTTCTCGTGCATGGCATACATACATCCATCTCCATTAGCCCAATTAGTGAAGTAAAGTAGAATGTCAATGTCCTGGGTTTGATTACTGACATGCAGCCCCAGAAAAACCTTCAGGATCTTCAAATCAGTTCTTAAGGGTGCCGCCAGTTGGGCTAATATGAAAAGTGTGTTTAGTTAACTGGATTGGACACCCAAAGAAATCATGGTTGCTTGTATGATTTGGTGTGGCAATGTCAAATATCCCTCGACAGCAATTATTTGCAGAAGAGTAGGCATAATCATTGCTGTCCAGGCAAAATTCACTCTAGTATTTCACATGTAACAAAATTCTCAGCCTGTTGTGGTTTCCTCTCACTTCTAAAGACCCCTACACGTAAGTGAATTAATGAAATAAAAATTGAACCGTATATTAGTCCTCAATTAACGAAGTGAGATGAGGTAGGTTAAACCTCTCATATTTCATTTTGGCATACATTTTTAGGATGAACATTTCGTATTTTATTGCATTTCTATGTAGATTTTTATGTCAAAAATTTTGCCATTACCCTGTTTTAATTCTACTTTCATTTAAAACAATATTCAATATATAATTTCAAGATATTGTCTAATTGTTAAAACTTTCCTTTTAAATAATTAATTCAATGACAAGATTTATATATATAAGATAGGTTTCTGTTTCATTTGATGTAATTAACTCATTGACTGGATTTATAATTTCAAGATAGTTTCTATTTTTATTTTAAATAATTAATTTAATGACAGGATTTATCTATTTCAAGATGATGTTTGACGGATAAAACACTTCCTTATAGACATAGTGTATAGTACTACATCATTATGTCAACTATCCTTCCTTACCTCATAGTTTTATTCCGAACTCGACGTATATTAATATAATATGTCCAACTTGTATATCACACCAATATAAACTTTATACTATACACAGTTCATATGATTTTACACAGCTCCACATGTGGCCGTCATAATTCCATTGTTTAACGACAAACTGTGTAGAGAAGAAGTTTCCGTGCTATTGTTTGGTTCCAGTTGTAAGAAACAAGTAATATTCCTTCAGGCCAGGTACATATACATAACTTGGACTGTGCCAGAAGTGAAACAGTCTGATGTTACTGGTTGTTAACGACCAGAATGCTACTGGTATAAATACTTCTCTCACTTAACGATCAGCCGTTCATCGTAGTCAAAATCAGTCACAAGTCCTGACGACTATATAAATAATTCTTTCACTTACAAATCAGTCGTTTATCATCGTCAGAAAAAGTCACAAGTCTTGATTATCAATTGTAAAAGTCCAGACGAAAACATGTGGCATTTTTTTTTGCACAAATTGTCACTATCAATAGTTATAAACCAAACGAATCATGAGCCATTGCTTTTTTGTGACACCTGAGAATTGGTCGTGTTTGATCTTTATACCGGCTGTTTCTTTTAACCTGCGCTTTTCTCTCTCTATCTGTATAACCCCAATAAACTCTCCGCTTCAATGAACAGCCATCTCTCTTGTCTTCACTCGGCTCAATATAAACGTATTATGATAGATCCAACTCCATCATGCTTCCATGACCACTGTTTGCTAAACTTTACCCAAGACGACAAAATATTGCTTTAAGATACTTCGCACATCGTTTACAATAAAGCTGCCGTCCTTTGTTAGCATCATAAGGCAAGGTAAATTTAAACTAATATTGTTTGCCTAAAAGAAAGCATGGACAATCTTCGTACTGTTTTTATAGTCATCGACATATGCTATTATTATCTAGAATTCATAAAAGAACGGTATGAAAGGAAAGCCATTGCAAATAAAGATTATTATTTCACGGCAAGATGAAAAAGAAGAAATGGGCAGCCGTAAAGGATTAGCAATGATTAAAGAGAATATATAAAGACTCTAGTTTGATCGAATTAAAAACAGATTAGTCTAAAAATAGAACTAGAAATGACCCATAGCACATAAAATAAGGTTTAATCAGTTTTCATCTCCATGTTAAATGGCCGTTTGGAATCTTAACAGTTCAAAGTTTATCTTTGAAAGAAATTTATAGCTCAGTAGTGCAACAGTCTTGTTGTTTCATCAGGATGTTGGGGATATGAAATAAGTTGACTTTTTATGTAGACATCTAATGCTAAGGGTGGGGGGAGATGCCTGAATGGTTAGCATGTGTGTGCTGTATCATGATATCTGTCATGGAGTCAAATGGTTTAGATTCCCCGGTTGTGCATGACAAGGAGTAGGGTCGTCTGTCCAACCTTGTAGGTTTTCTTTTCTCCCAGTGCTAAAGACTCCTACGTTGCAATAAAATAGAACCATGTGTTAGTCCCAAAATGACATAGTTTGTGTCGAGTGGACGTTAAACCCAATCTCTCTCTCTCTCTCTCTCTCTCTCTCTCTATGATGCTAAGATTTACTATTTATGTAGACATCTGGTGCTAAGATTTACCTTTTCTGTAGACATCTTAAATGACTACTTTGTGAAAAATTTCAACAACAAGTTGTTTTTGTTGTATATTAGACTGTTCTTCAATTAAATACAAGGTTTTTTCATGAATGGCTTAAGGGAGAAAATATCAAATTGTCTGAGAATTTTTTTATAATGATTGGCATCTTTAACAAGTCACTCATTGTCGTGCATGGACATTTTAAGAAGGTTTTAAAAAGACTACCGGTATTCATATTATCAATATCTTACAATAGCAACTGTTGCTCGGCTTCTGTCAGTAATACAAACCAACTAACAGAATAGTTGAAATCAGAGCGAGGGAGAGAAAAATAGGGTTTAACATCCACTGTCATTTTGGGACTAATGGTTGAATTTTATTTCAGTAATTTACATGCGAGTAGGGGTTTTAAGCAGTTAGAAACTGGAGGACCTGGAGAAAACCCAAGAGGTTTGACAGACGATCCTACTCCTTGTCAACAGGGAAATCCAAACCACACCAGTTGACTCAATGACAGACCTTATGATACAACTCGCACATAATAACAATTCGACCATTTCCCCCTCTCCCCTTTGAGATGCTATCAGGTTGTTACGGTAAAACCCAGTCTTTAAAGTCAGGGATTGTGTGGAGTCAGGGAATTTTAATCAATTGTATACTGTACCTCCATTACAGAACTCACCCTAACCCCTTCATATTCGCTGTTGAATTAAAACAAAATCATTGATTATTTAGTTGGATCGAATATGATATTATCTATGTTCTAACTCAAATCAAAGTTAGCCTGCCAAAGATAAAATTACAAAATTTCAGAGGTCAAAAGTTGAAACCTAATTATTCAATAGATTTTCATATCATGGAATTAGGTAGACCATCCAGTTTCTATTATATATTGCAGTAGCAATAATATATATACCAGTATTGACCAATCATTGATATGTATGTGTGTGTAGAATTAATGTCTATTTTATTAAAATTTCTCAATTATTAGTCGCTATCCAATATGTATTTGTCAATGTTGTAAAATACATTAGCAATAATTCGTAGGGCATACTTGTCAGTTTGTTTTGTGATATATGTATAAAGTTTAGCAACAAATCAATCGACATGTCGAGCCCATTCACCACCCCATCTACATACGAATAACAACATTAACATAAATCAATCATAAACTATCAATGAATGTATTACTACACAGCTGGACCGCGCAATTTATCTTTTTTATTTGTTCTACGTTTAATTCCAGATCTTGTAGCAACTGCTTGGTTAACTCAACCAATATCACTTTCTTTGTTATGCACATGTTGAATTGTGGAGTTTTTTTATTAATAAAAGTTGAAATATTGACAATAGAACTTGACCTGATGAAAAATTGAAATAGCTGAAGTATTTTTATTGGTTTTGGGTGGAGTATAAATCAATGCTCACAGTAGACATTTGTTTTAGAGAAAGTTATTTGTTACAACTCTTATAAAAACCTTGACTACATGTTTTTTTTCTCAAAGTATCAGTAGTTGCTAGTGTATATTTCAATGCACCTAATAAACTAGCATTTCTAATAAGTTTTCAGTGAATATCTTAAAGAGCACATAAAATGAGAAAACTAGATTCATTGAGCCTATAGACATTGGTTACTATATGCATTTTATGTCAAGTTCACTCCAATCTGATTAAAATTAATTGAGATATTAACGTTTAAACATCAGACAGCCAAAAACGGTTTTCAAATTTTCAATTACAACCTTTATCCGGTTGATTGGCTGGTGACGTCACAGGCACTACACATAATCTATACACATTATCTATACAATATAGCACTATCTGTACGATATATCACTGTATACACACCGCCAGTTAACACGTGTGTATTTCGCGGTCCAATTAACATTTGACTGGCGTAATCATTAACTCGTAATTTTACACGTAAGCTACATATCACTATACTATAATAGTCAAAGCATTTTCAAAAGCGGACCTTTCTCGTCTTGAGTTGTAATAGATTATATATTTGTGACTAGAATATTTCGGAGTGTATTTCAAGATGCCGTATTATCGTTGTGTTATTGAGAGTTGTGGAAATTCCAGCAAGGGAAAGGGGAATAATGTGCCGGCGTTTCATAAATTTCCCAAGGATGAAATCTTATGGAAAAGGTGGATTGCGTTTGTAAACAATTCAAATCCTGATTGGCAACCTACAGTCACAACAGTGATATGCAGTGAACATTTTGCGAACGATTGCTATGGGCTGCGACCTAACTTAATTGAAGTTTTCGAAATACGCAAACAGAGAATAAAACTTTTCCCGGGTTCCATTCCTACGATGAATGCCAGTCAAGTCGGGATATGGATATTCTTTCTATAATCCGGTAAAATATTCAAAACAAGCTTGTTGATTATTCATAAAAGGTACATTAAAATAAACCACGTGGTCATTGAAGACAGTCTCGGCATGGTTTCAGAATTGCACGTCTTCCACGCTCTGTCCGTGTGAATTTCAGGTACCGGTAGATATTAAAATAATGACTGGATAATACATTGATGGATTCACTGACCAGTTGTTAGGTAAATTTAAATCGTCATTGGATATAATTCCCTGATTGAACATCGAATACACGGGGAGAGAAACAGTGGATGTTTTCCCCGACAGAATCTCCATTGGAGAATTCCAATGATACGTGACATATCGGTTGGCATTATGCCAATAAAGCAGTTCTAAATCGATTTTTTTTTATTACACTATTGACAGGCAATCTGAACGACAGACTCACCCTACCTATTACCATTTAATTTTCGTACGTTAGTTACGTACGTATTGTCATAGTCGTACAGAACTTTATTTTATAGCCATTTCAGTTATGGTTGTCACGTGATCATTGTCTATCATCGACGGATGAATAAAAACGTTTGCAAGTTACATGACTGTTAAGTGAAGGACAACACATTGTGTTATTAAGAAATACCACGGCATTTTCTGATTTTAACTTCGGCATTTTCTGACACTGACAATAAACACTAATCAAACAATCAAATTGCTAAAATCATAACGCCAATTAACAAACAATACAAGAATACTTCATTAAAAACAAAACAATGATCATACGATCATACAAACAATACGATTAACATTAACTTTATTATAAAAACATCGGTGATTCGATCTGAAATCAAATAACAAAATAGTCAACGAGTACTATAGCTATTTCTTCCATATGATTAAATTGTGTACAATAGTAACTGTAAATTTTCCCGCGGTTAGATACTTCTAACCAATCAAAAAATTGTTGTTTGATCACTCACACCCTTCAATCGAGAAATCGAGCTTCTCGTGCGATTTTCTATAATTTAATAGATATTATAAATTAGTAAAATTTTAAAACTGTCATTCAGTCAATAAATTAGAACACAAAAATAAGTGTGTAAAATATTATATATTCCGGTACGTACCATTCCAGAGAATCTAGTCTCGCAACAATCGGATGATTGTCATTGTTAGATCCCGTATTCTCTACATCGCCATCCTCTACGGAACTACTACAGTCAGATAAATACGGCTCAAAACATATATGGCGCTATATTAATCATTTCTCGCGACGTATCTGTATCCGAGACACTGCCCAAGCTAAAAGAACTACTGCTACATGATAACTCCAAATATTCTGCCTCCATTTCGCTCGGTGTATGATAAAATGATCAATAAATAATAATACAAATGTTGGTGATCTAAGTTTATATGATTATTATTTGAAACCATTTCGTTTCTTAAAAGCCGACAATTGATTATTTTTATCGGCTTAAAAGATGTCCGTAGCGCCGGCTATAACAATTTCACACCAATCTTGTTTCAATCAGAAGCCAATTATTGTTTGCTTATGGTCGGCTTATTCTGATAAAAAAAAACACATGGGGAATATGGCTACAACAACTGTCTTTATAAAACAAATTATAGATACAAAACAAATTATTCCGTAGTCAATTGTTATTTAATTAGGGGGATTAAGGAATCAGTCAGGCGTTAACGAATACACACGCCGAGTGTATACAGGTAATTAAGGAATAAACATCCCGAATATGCATTCGGTCACTGTGACGTCACTGGCGTCTGAGGGGATTAAGAGTGTTTTCAATAATTGGCCAAGTCGTTTTTACGGGAAGCCTATATTTGCGACTTTGGGTGACGATATCTGAATTAATTTTCATCAGATCGATGTTAAACTGCCGTAAAATGCATATAGTAACCAATGTCTATAAGCTCAATGAATTTAGTTTACTCATTTTATGTGCTCTTTAAACTACCAAATAAACAACCTACATTTGTATTAAAGTCTCGATGCATAATATCAAACTAGCTAATGAATCAGCATATCTAATAAATCCCAGTGCATATCTCAGTCCACTTACATATTTAACTGAAATGAATATACCAGCATTTGTATTCAATTTTCAGATTTTCTATTAAATTCACAATGTATCTTTTAGAACACCTAATAAACCTGCGTTTCTCTGAAATTCTCTGTGCGTTTTTGAGTGCCCCTAATAAATCACTATTTATATTGAATTCTCAGTGCATATCTGACACCAATAAATAAACCAACACTTCTGATAAATTCTCCATGCATATCTCAGTGCATCTAATAAACTAGTATTTCTATATTAAATTCTCAGCGCATGTCTCGAATCGCCCAATAAACACCTATTTTCTATTAAATTACCAGGCCCATTTTAGCCTTTTTCTGATCAATTCTCAGGACATATTTCTGTGCGCCTAATAAGCAAATAATCAAAGATGAAAAGCATGTATATTGGAATAATAAGAGTAACCTTGATATAGGATTAGTGGTTTATATTCCATAGTTCACCATTTACTGGATCATAATACACATTTAATGAGTACCTTTAATTGAATACACAGTATACAATATACAATAACAATATACAATATAACCTCTTTATACTCAATACTTTATAGTCCTAGAAACATGGAATTATTATATTACAACTCTAATATCTAACGTCCAAGAACATTAATTACCTTTTAACGGATTAACGTGGATTATATCTGTATGCTGTGATTGACCATCTGCCTACATGTGGTGTCCTGAATGACCTCTAACATCGGACTGCTAACAGCATTTTTATGTACTCAATTATACAAAAGATTGTCAATATTATAAAAGAATAGAAAATCCTACCACAATGCAAAAAACAATCTTTATGAAACAGAGAGTTGAAACTATAATGATTGGTATTATTATTGTGGGAAGATAAAATACAAATGCTTGTTTTAATGGCCACATGATGTATTGAAAAACACTTTCAAAACACATGTGTTAATGGATATGATATTGGAAATGGGAAGGATGAGCTTCCAGTTTAAAGTAGTAATATGGATAATAATTTATAAAGAGCCATGACCACATCCAGTTTTTGCATGAAATTAAAACAAACAATATTAGGGATGTTAGAGGTTTTGGATTTTAAACAAAACATCTTTCGGTTGATTCATGTGGCTATTTATTTATCAACGCCTCAAACAACAGAAATGAAGGTTTAACGTCCTACTGTTCTACTCCTAAACTGGCTTAATGAAGACAGGCAACACGCCTTACAGTGTTCTATGAGGGACATTTTGCCCTGGCAGCAGCTCTACGGTCTACCCTTATATTGAATTCCAACTGCCTAGGGATCTTTTACGTGCACGCCATTGTGTACAAAGGACCTCGGTTTTTCCTCCCATCCGAACGACAAGACGACTTCCTTGTCAGACCATCCATCCTGCATCACTGACAAGAGGAAACCACGCCAGAAAATTTGAACAACAGAAAATAAAATGAGTGGTTGGAGGTCACAGGTTTCATCCCGCTGTTGGCCAATAGAGTTCAGCAAGATTTTTCAGTGTGGTTCACTTGGCAGTTGGAATTCAGTATAAGAATAGGCTGTAGTGCTGCTGTCTGGGCAAAATTTCCCTCATAGCACACTGTGTGACGTATGCCCATCTCCATGAGCTCAGTCAGAGTAGAAGGATGTTAAACCGCATTTAGTATCACTTTATTTCTGTTTCTTCGGGACTATTCAGATTTATTTTCTTGGGAATATATGACTAACAGTAATGAAAAATCCAACACATTAGTTTTTTCTCTGATTAATCTGGAATTAATTGTAAAGACGTGAAATATGGAAGTAAAGCATGCCAATAGAACATTACATGGCATCGGCCACATGTTGATCCTCAACAAGATGGAGCCGAAAGTCAGCAGGCACACGGACAAAAAGTCCACAGGAAAACAGACGATGAATCTACTCCCTGATTATTTCTTATTGCATGACTAATATTGTCAGGACAATTTGGATATTGTCGTTCAAATAATTCTAGCAACCAAATTTCTACTTGACATGAAATATATTAGCCACAAATTCCAATTATATTTATTAGAAGGGCGAGTAACCCTAATATTCATTATGATGGGTCAAAGCTTGGCTAAACTAACATTGAGATTAATCCCTATATGCTTCAACGATTTTATTAGAATAAGCTGATTTGATGAACTGGATATCATCTCTCAGTTGACGGATCTTCTTTAACATAAAATAAACTAAAACAGACACTTTACATATAGTCTATCAGCTGTGCTTATTGGTATAGATAATTCTTTGTCTTGCCAATCTTTTAATAGTTTTAGATATTTAATTGTTTGTGGTGGTTTTTTTTTTATAAAGTGGATATTTATATGATTATGAGTACATGTACTGTTTATTTTTGAGCAGTGTTTAGATTTTTCTTAAACGTGCATCGATAAAATATAGATATTAAAAGGAGATTATATAGTGTTGGCCCATCTTTGCACAGTTGGCCCATCTACTTCATACTTCTAGAATAGATCTCTGCGCTGAATGGCCACCATATCAAACATTAGTATACTGTTTTGTAATGCAGTTTACTTTGTTCCACAGCTGTCATACACAAAGGCTAAATAACTTCCTTAACAAAATTCTTGAAATATACTTAGTGTTTTCGACTAAAATCTTCAATGTAGGACTTAAAATGTCCGGCAACTAGTTTAGTGTCCGTTCTCAAACAGAGCTAATTGTAGACACACAGACAGCCTAAGTTTAGTATAATTAAGAAAGTATATATTTACCCTCAATTTTTCGTTTTGATTAATGAGTTTAACGGCAACATTTCTATGCTGATTTCTGATAAAATCTACTGAAAATGTCGCTCAAAAAAACACAGTAATATGGCATAGAATTTTATTGAGGTGTATTGCCAGTTCAATTAAGAAATTCCATTAAAACAATCCAAGTACTTGTAGAGGCATGTAACAGCGATATCAGATCGCAGCATCTAGAAAATACACAAACTCACCTTTTAGGTGCAAATGCATTTTATTCGATCAAATTACCAATCAGTAAATTAATTAATAAATTAATGAATGTCAGTGAGCTACTTTAGTTGATTTACCATGAACATGTATGAATGTATTTACATATTTTATCATGATTTATAGTAGATATATGTTAATCCTCAAGACTGGTCGCATTATATCTATTCATCTCTCCAGTAAATCATTTATTTTGTCAATTTGATTAAGGTCTGTATGGTTACAGGCCCGAATGGACGTGTATAACTGACCCTTGCGATCCATTCACTTGGATTGATAATTGTTGTTCATTTCTTGCAATATTTATGTAGTTTGTATTATCGTCAGGTCTGTCTTGTTGTTTTTCTCCGCCATGGTTTCCCCTTGTCAGTGGTGCAGGAACAGCTGTATAGTCATTCGGATGGGACAGAAAATTGAGTTCCTCTGTATACATTCGCATGCACATAAAAGATCCTTGGCAGATGAAATTCGATATAATGGTAGGCCATAGTGCCACTGCCAGAGCAAAATTCCCTCATAACACATTGTATGATATATCTTCATTAGCTTAGTCAGAACAAAAGAGTAGGATGATAAACCTCTTCCAGTTCATTTTATTTCTTATCAGGTTTGTTTTGCTCGTAGGCAGTTCTCCTGCATGTACTATTAGAGACTGTATATTATGATGTTATAGATGCGACTAGAAACTTGTCTGAACTCTGAACCATGGTACCAAGAAGTTTCAGATCAATTGATAAACTGTCAGCAATCACTGTAATTGTGTATAATTTCTGTGATTCAATCCAACTCTTGTCAGTACCCTTAATTGTAGGTTGGCAGCACTTAACTCTTACAACCCAATAAAATAATTCATAGGTTGTACCATCATATCCACTGTATAAAACGCACAGTAAATTTTACAGAGGGAGAGATAGGGAGGGAGGGAGAGAAATGGGAATTAACATATGGTTCAATTTTATTTCAATAATTCACTTGCAGGAAGTTGTCTTTAGCCCAGAGAAAACCCATGAGGTTGGACCCTACTCCTTGTCAAGTACAACCGGGGAATCGAAACCATGCTAGTTGACTCAATGACAGCACAGCTGGATTAACCATAAGGCAAATAAGGCACGTGCCTTAGGGCCAGCCAAAAATCCAGGCCACAAAATAATAAAGTAAAAGAAAAAAAAAATGGCCTGTAGTGTCATATTGGGTTGCATTCCACTCATATATCTGTATTTTCAGGCCACCTATGAAAATATGCCTTAGGGCCAGAAGAAACCTTAACCAGCACTACAGACCTTATCATACAGTGCGTACGTGCTAACAATTCGGCCATTGGGATGTTCTAATCATGTTTACTGCCTTTACCATGACTACTTGTTCATTTAACAAGATTCAAATAAAGTCAAGACAAACAAAAACAGCTTTCAAGATACATTATGTAAGATTTAGATAAAGATATATATATAAAAAAAAATATATATTAAAAATTGATTTAAAATTGTTTTATTTTGAGCGAAATTATGATTGTTGTTCATTACTGTAGCCTTGGCACAGGTAGATAGACAGGATTAAGTCTTGATTTTCCATTTAAAGATCCCTTAGCAAGCAAATTATTGAAATAAAATTGAACTATGTGTACTGTTAGTCTCTCCCTCTCTCTCTCTTGTTGAAAAACTCCACTGTTGGTATCCAGGAGTTCATCAAGAAGACTCTGGTTCGATTATCATAGATTTGTACATGTTTCGGACAGTTTATGTGTGTGAAAGTTTGTGTGATGTTAATCACTTTAGCTTAAACATTTGACTCCCTGGACAACTGTTACTATTGATTTTCTGCGGTATTTGATTGTTGTTCATGACTTGGTGAATATTTTTACCCATCATTGGTGTTGAGGATGCATACAAACGGACACAAGCCTACTACCAATCCATTACACAAGCTGATCCACTATGTTGAACCTTTAATAAAATTTTATGGACGGAGTCCACACTTTTTCTTATTCATGTTTAATGAAGGATAAACGTCAGTGTTAAGTGCTGCTCTTTATATCATTAATTTATGTCTTCTTGTCACAGGTCTCGAGCTTTCAATTCAAATATCGGCACTAAGTTACACTGTTTAAATATTGGCACATCAATATTGGCAGTTGCTGCTAAACAAAAAAAAATATAAAATGACTTGTTTGGTACCCAAAGGAGTAGAAGAGATTTCTCATGATTTGATAGAAAAATGAAGTTGGCATTTTCCAGAATGAAATCTGGTTATGTCAAGACAAATGCATCAAATTTTGTTTTTTTCTCCTGTTACGTGGGATGGCAATGAATAGGAGAATTAAAGACAGCTCTTTTTTAAGGTGTAAAATCATTTATAGCTTTATTATAGAATTGAAAAAAGGATGATGTATCTATGTAAATGAAGCTGAAATGAAACATAATGAAGTTTGCCATCATAAGTTGCTGAACCAATCAGGCTTATCAAGACAGAGTTAAATGTCTGCCGTATAACAGAGTGGTCAGATTTTTGTACTCGTGTAAGGAGTCATCTTTAAACAATGAACTGTACTGTACTGTAGATAACATGAAAGTTTATATGAAATGAAATGAAATGGGGTTTATCATCCAATTTTTTGTACAGACTGTGCTATTAAAGGGACAATCCCAATAAGAACAGAGTCTCAAAAATTAAAGTCCGAGCATTTATGAAATTTATGGACCAAAATATAGAGGCATGATGTATTTACATTGTCTCAAAATTTCAGCTCAAAATATTAAGTCGTTTTGACGTTAACGTCAACACTGCTTATCCGTACTCGTAACCCTTTTAAGATTTCAGGTCAATTTTTTCATTGGGTGACCTGATAATCAATTCCCGTTTTTTGAGAGGTCTATACAGTAAATGACCCATGTACTGTACTTGTTAGCAAAAGGTAAATTTCACCTACATATTATTTTTATAAGCCCACATTTTCATGTGGACGTATATTGTCGTCGCCCCTGTCCGTCCATCCGTCCGTCCACAATTGTTTGTGAACAGTCTACAGGTCACAATTTTTATCCGATTTCAATGAAACTTAAAACATAGGTATATCACCCTAAGATCTCGGTTCCTTTATTAGCTTGTGGTCCCTCTAGAGGTCACAATTATTACCTGATTTAAAAAAATGTTTGATTATAAAAACCAAACAAATTCTAATGATTTTCTGATAATTCCTTAATATGCGACAACTCTTGTTGACTGCGCGGACGATTTAGCTGCTGTGTGGGCGTATGTTTCGTTGCCTGGCAACCTATTTTTATAGAAAAAAGTCAGCTTTTATCCAGATACTGTATAATACAACGGTCTCCATTTCCAGATGAAGACTGTCAGGTTTAAGTTATTTACAAACATATCACAAATATCGGGTTAGTTGGTCGGCCTTCGGTAATGGGTTTTAAGGGATTTTAACACAAAATGAAGCAGTTTTATTCCCCAAAAAGTTATCGGGATAGGCCCTTTAAAGACGGCAAGGGTTATGGGTAATATAGGAAAGAAAAAGGGTTTAACATCCTACTTTTCTACACGGACTGGGCTTGAGAGAGAGAGAGAGAGGTTTAATGTCCACTCAACACAATCACTCTCATTTTGGGAGTAACGTATATTTCAATTTCATTTCAATAATTCACTTGCATGTAGGCGTCTTTAGCAGTGGTTGAAAACCAAAGGACCCAGAGAAAAACCATGAGGTTGAACAGGCGACCCTACTCCTTATCACGTGCAGCCATGACATCGAAACCATGCCAGTTGACTCAATGACAGACCGTATGATACAACTTGCAAACGCAAACCATTCGGTCATCCAACTCCCCCAGGTTGTCGGAAACATAGATACAAATTAATGACTGGTAGTTAAATTAGATATTCAAACACTTTCTGATTTTGAGAAAGTAAAAAGCTTCTAAAATATGATAAAATATACATCAACCTGTGCCCTTTTCCAAAGATTGAAATTTGAGTTGTTTAAATTACTGTGATATGATAATAACAGGTTATAATTTTCTGAAATTTATACGTTGAGTAGGATTTTTTTTTTAGAAAGATAAGTTTTAAGAACTGCTGACACCTCAATTTTATTTATTTATAGAAACGATGAACAAATAAAACATTATCACATATTATTTGGGAGTGGACTGAACAATTAATTGTTTTTAAGCCCTTCAGGAAAAGAAAAAACGGAAATAACGAAATGCATCAAGAAATATTTAACATTAAGAGTATTGATTTACAAAATATATTATGAAGACGAAAAAGATTTTTTTATAAGTTTGATACGATATAATTTTTGTTCAGGGCATTCAGTAAATAATTTGTGGGGTGCAATTAAAATCTCATATTTTTTTCTACGAGAACAAAAGAAGAGGATATACTTGTACAGTATACGTAGGATGTAATATGTATTAAGTTTCCATTAAAAACTTCACAAGGTTTTCTTTTATCTTATAGAAAGACGTATAATCTTTTCAGTAAAAGGATTGAATCACTGATAATCAATATGGCCGAATAATAGAATCGGTGGAAATAATCGTAGATAAGTAGTTAGTTTTTATTGAAAATCAATTAACAGGATCGTAGAAAACACTGAGGATAATACCGCAGAAACACAATCTATCATCAATATATACCTCTATATAAATAATACTCAACCAGGGAAGATCTAGAACAATCATTTATTCGTTTATTTCTTCTGTCTATCTTGATAAATGGAAGAATAATGGTACTAGACAGTTGGTGAAATGTCTGTCCTGACAATGCCAGGAACTAAGCCTGTTTTGAGCTTTATTAGCTTGTTAAAGCTGATTATTTCTATAAGACGATTAAGTATAAAGCTTTAGGGCTGGGTATCATTGAGCAGGTGATATTTTAAACTCTAAGTTATTTATATAAATAAAGGGTATTCACATTCAGATCTAAAATCCTGTTTGTTAAAGGGGGAAACTTTTATTGTATAATTTCATCATCATATTGTAAATTTAAATATTTATATAAGTAAAGGGTTTGATATATTTGTTTTTAATTACACTTTCTGTGATATTTGTTTTTATATAAAAACATTTCTGTAATATTTTTTAAAATTTGTCTCCTGAAATTCACCATATGTTTTAGTGCATTGTACCGCGTGGTTGGAGCTGACATGCCATAAAACTGCATTTCATTAATTCCATGGTCTCGGAAAACAAAAGAAATGTGTAAAAAGCTTTAGAGTTGGGTATCATTTAACAAACTCAAAGTTATTTTTAAAAAAAAGGAATTCAGATTCAAATCCAAGATGCTGTAAAACAAAAGAAAAATGGGAATAGAATTTCTAATTTTAAAAAAAAAGACGAGTTTATGGTTGGCTATCATTGGACAAAAAAAGGTATCCAGATTCAATTCCTAGATCCTGTAAAACAAACGGAAAATGTGAATAGAATTTTTAATTTGAAACATAGAAGACCAGTTAATGGTACATTATACAGAACAAAAGCATAGTGGATGAAAATATCAATCAGGATGTCTACCAATATCCACCCTCTGCATTCTAATTATCTCTCTCTTTGTGTTTCGAAAAAAAAGTTTAAATTGTCTCAGGAATAAAGTTTGGAAACAATGAATAGTACTGTTTAAGACTTGATAATTGCTGGGGTTACTTCTCACGTAACAATATATTGTAGAGTTGCAATTAACCCATTGGTATTCAACATTAATAATCGAAATTCCTATTAGTCATTATATGTATTGAAGGTATTGTTTTCATTAAAACAACGATTGTGAGATCGTACTATAAAATCGATGTCTTAATTTGAATACATTTGGAAATGTTGCATTCTTGTTTTCTGATTCGTGACTGATATATTCTGAAATGAATCAGCGCAAAGAATATTACATGAATGCATTTGCTACTGAATTATTTTTGTCTAATGAAGCAGATATTTCTATATAATTGTACTGTACAGGCTTTAAAACAACAGTGAATATATTAAATGTTAAAAAAATTGCAACTAGATACAAGAACCCTATTATGGAGCAACGGTGGCTAAGTGAGTAAGACGCTGGTTCGCTAGCCTGAAGGTCATTTGGATCAATTGGATATTGTATTACATTTATTGAACATCAAATAAAATAGTGTTTAAGGCCCTATTTTTCTGGTTCGTTCCCGATGTTGGCCAAGAAAGGTCATCAGGTTTCCCCTTGTCAGTGGTGCAGGAGGGGGGGTCCTAACAAGAATGGCTGGCTACAGGGGCAGATCCAAGATTTTCAGAAAGAGGGGGCATGCGGCATCCACTTGGGAGTGCAAAGCCAGGCCCGTGATTTTTTAGTGGGAAAAATGCCCACAAGGACTAATTTCATACTCGTAATGTAAATTACGATTTCCAAACTAAACTATTTTTATTTTCCTTTCCCACGAAAATATATGGAGCCAAAAATTGTTCGCCACTTCAAAAAATAGAGGGGGCATGCGCCGAGTGCACCCCCCTCTAGATCCGTGCCTGGTCTAGTCATTCAGATGGGATAAAAAAAAAGGTGACATGTACACATTGACATGTATGTAAAAGATCCCTTGGTAGTTGGAATTTGATAAAAGATCTGGTTTAAATGTAAGCAAAGATGTCTGATGTAAAATTAGCAGGTTTTATCTTCAAGTAGAGAAAATAGTATAATTAGTTTGGTAGCACAGATCAGGTGGTATATGTAACAAACAGGTCACAATTCTATTGAATACAATCACTACTTATTACTGATGATGTGGGATTTGTTAACGGTAGACAAACTATAAAATAAAAGTAGAGTTGAGTCTATAATTAGACTGATATTCCGGATCAGGTGGTGTTTGTTAACAGTAGACAAACTATAAAATGAAAGTAGAATCTGGACTATAATTAGACTGTGGTAATTATAGGACAGTGTAAGAGGTTTTAGAGTAGATTCTATACACTCCATCTCAATACCTGTAATTACTGAACAACTAATTATTACCTGTATTTCAATGGTCTAAAGGTGGTCAACACGCAAACTTGACATTCGTGACACTAATAGATGATGTCTTTCTTTGTAAACTAAATGACCATTTTAAAATATCTATCTCTTTAAAAAAAACCTTGATTACTGTACCAAGAATCAGAGCACTTAATCCATATCTAAATGAACTTCCTACTGGTAACTTTTAAAAAATCCATCTTTTAAAAAAAAAAACACTTTTAATACCAAGAACCCAGGTTCTTGATCCATTTTCAAATGAACTGACACATTGTCATTTTTTCAACAACAGAGACGTTTGTTTATTCCATACTCTATTCAAGATAATAATTATATAATATATCTGGGGCAGATCCAGGATTTTTGCTGGAGGCGGATTGCATGCAAGGCTCCTGTAAAGACAATAGTTCACGATTGCCGTGGGGGTGGGATGGCTGAATGGGTAGCAAATGTGTGCTGCATCATAAGGTATATGATTGAGTCAACTGGTGTGGTTTCGTTTCCTGGTTGTACATGACAAGAAGTAGAGTCGCCTGTCCAACCTCGTGGGTTTTCTCTGGGTCCTTCGGTTTATTATTGAATTAAAATTAAGCCATAAATTAGTCCTGGGTCAAATGGATGTTAAACCACATTTTCTCTCTCTCTACCTTTGCAATTACATACTTATATTCTTATGTCACAATTTCAAGAACTTGTATATCCTACATTTACTTTCATCCTATCAAGTGGAAGTTATAATTAAATTAAATAAGAATTACAAACAAATATATGGGTTTTTATTAAATGTTCTTCTTTTAGGATTTTAATCAATGTATCTATGTTATTTGATTCCAATTAAGATTTGACACAAAAACAAGTGTAGTACATTATCTTACTTTTGGCACTGTTACAAAAATTCTTTGATTTTCCAATGTTACATGAAAATACATAAAATGACATTTCTGCTAAATGAAGAAAACTGTTCAAATGATATACATCCCGCGATACATTACACGATATAAATATATATATATATATTGTGAATTCAAGTGTTGTGATTTATATAAGATTCAGTGATTATGAATTAAGACGAACCCGGCTGGTTAAACTTTTAAAAGATAAAGTATAAGATCAATATTATGTAACGATGGTTTAGTCGGTATTTTAATTCTGGGGCCCAGACTACCAGGTCATCATTTATCATTATTTTACACAGATCAGCCTTTCGCAAATTGATACATGAAATCTTAACGCTTGCAATCATATTTTGATAAATTATCGTTTTATATCTTTCGCTATTGGCAAATATTTGGATGTCTTTGATGTAATAAGTCAGTTCAGACAGATTACTTCGTGCGAATGATTTATACTAAATTGACTTGAACTTAAATATTTTTGTCAATATTTTTTTAATGGCGGAAATCTAGGTTTTGGAAGTTATAATTTCTACCAGGATGAATCCACAATTGAAATGCATGGAAACAAATTAGTTTGATTGACAATTCAATTTGATATTTGCTGACAACATCCTAAGGAACATTGTTTTTACAAAAATAATAAAAATAGTTGTGCAGTTTGATGGTTTTGATTAATTTTTTTATCGTTCCATATTTTTTCTTTTGGACAGCACAATTAATTTCAATGACATCTGAAGGGCATAATTTTTTATCCTGATGGAGCCATGGTGACTGAGATTGTGGTATTGCATTTGCGAAGAAAGTTTGGAAGATTTTCCTGTCTGTTTTCTCTTTTTCAGGACAGTGTCTAGTTGTTAGGATGGGATCACAATCAGAGTTCCATAAGTTAATGGTTAACACATGCACAATGCATCATAAGGTCTGTCATTGGGTCAGGTGGCTTGGTTTTGATTCCCTTCTTATACATGACACAGAGTAGGGTTGCCTGTCCAACCTCCTGGATTTCTTTGGTTTACTCCAATTGCTAAAGACCCCTATGCACAAGTGGAATATTGAAATAAACTTGAACCATATGTTAGTCCTAGCTTCTGTTGAGTGGACTTTAAACCCCCTCTCTCTCTCTCTCTCTCTCTCTCTTTCTCTCTCCCCCTCTCTCTCTTTCTCTCCCTTTTCTTTTCATTTTGATCTTAATGTCTTTAATGACTTTTAGTTTAGATTACACAACATTATCACATTATCTGTTAGATGACATGACTGGAGAAATATGTGTCCTTATGCTACAAAATAAAACAGGCCAGCAGACCAGGCATTTTACAATTGAAATGTCATAGTATTGAAGTGTATTTGATGATTGTAGTTTGATTGTTATAGATGGATGTCTGACAAGCGACAAACTGTTAATGTTACATGATGAGTCCTGATGATCACTTAACAATTACTTCAAGTATTTAAGCCTGGCTCCTCTCTTCACTCCCCTTTAACAGGTCATCATGGATGATTTAATTGGCAACTTGCCCCTCCTCCCTATCTTTCATCAATCTCAAACCTACACCCTGTTCGAAAACTCATTAATTTTTGTCAAAAAGAAAAGTTTTAATCCTCAGGATATTCTCTGCCAATCGTTTCCACATTTACAATAAAATGGGTTCTGGCGTCTATAGGAACACTTGTTGTGGAAATGAGATTTCGATTGGCGTCTGCAACTAATCTGTTTGTTAGACAAGATTCTGAAATATTAATAGATATATTTTAACTTCTCGTTAGTAACCGTTAACCTGACTCTTCGTGATCCCTGCATTTAATCAGTTGTTCTTGATATAATATTAATGACTTTAGATTGATACCTAAGGAAAAAACACCTTTGCTAACTATTCAATGGATTTTCCATTTTGCTCGGTATTGAAGATATGTACATATATGTTTGTTACACCTCATAAAACATTAAGATGTTAAACAGTTCTTGAGAGAGTGCAAGATAATATAGGGTGATCATCCTACACATCCTACATAGCTTTTCATAACAGTTGCGGACTGTTCAATGGGTTTTTATCCTTTTGCTGTATTGAGGACATTAAGTTGTTATTCAGTTTGCGGGGGGGGGGGGATGTTCAAGGGGAGATGTGATGTGCTGGTTACTGTAACTTGGGGTCATCATTGTCAATTTTGAGCTTTGATGTAGTAGTGCATTTATTTTCTGTTTTATACCAAAATTTTAGTGATAAAAATTATGCAATCTGGCACTGAATTCATAAAGAGTCTTGTTGGAGTTCACCTCTGATCAACTGGTGCATCATCTTCTATTTAATAGTAAAATTTGTCCATACTTTAACCTGTACATGGCATATTACCAGCCAGTGATATTAAACAATTTTCATTTATTAATTTTTCCCCAAATATCAGAGATAAAATTTATGCCATCTGGAACAAAAAACAGAGTCTTTTTAGAATTCATCTCTGATCTGCTTGTATTTGAAAATAAAATTTTCCCATACTTGAACATGTACATGGCATGTTATACCCAGTTATAATAGATGATTCTGATTTAGTAGTAGATAATGTTTTAAGTATAAAAACCTACTAAGATATCAACATATAAATTGACAGCCAATTTGTGTTGAACATCTTTGATTCAGTTGCCGGTATTGTTCACAAAAAAAAAGAAGAAATCATGGGGAAAGAAAAGACATTTCTTGTCTTTCTGACCAATAACCTGAACTGATAAATTGACATGATAACTATAGATATTTGATCTTTATATGTAGACCAATTTTACACTTAAATACCATCTATCTCCTTTTACCATGGTTGTCATTAACCCCTGCTTTAGTTCCTTATGTTCTGTGTACTTGCAGGTGAAATGTGGGGACTCTACATCAAAAGGTGCATTGAGCTGGTGAAAGAAAAGACTACGGACAGCAGTAAAACAGAAAAGGTAAAGGTCATTTAAAGGGCCACCACATTTATTAATGGGCATTCTTTTTGCCCCACTTGTGAGCAATGACCCATGTGATGGATGAGAAGACTCAACTAAAATGATTGAACAGGCTGTACTTAGCTTCATCAATCCATGATGGCATGCAGCTTAATAGTCTTTTTGATCAGCAACAAGTTTGGTTTCACTTCATTTAGCTAAGAAGGGTTTTAATCTCTCAGATGAATTGATGAATTTTTGTCAATGGTAATTTTCCTACAAACTGGACCAGATATTAAACTCATAAATTTTACAGACATTTTATATTAACGGCCATCACTGTTTTTTTTATTGTTTTTCGGGGATGTATGTTTCTTGTTTGGCTTATAAGTAAATCAATCATATATCAGTAACTGCATATTTAATACAGCTACCTGTGGATTTGATCTCATATTAAAGGGACGAGATTCTGTTTCTGAAAACATTGCAAAATCACGATGGATTAAGTTTTTGATTGTAGACTTACTTTATTGAAAAAGAGACTATGAGAATTAAATTTCCAATTTATCTATCTTTTTTGTGGTGAGAGGGGGGGGGGGATTGTAAGATGTTGAAGTGGGGTGGGGTGGGTATTGTAAGGTGTTTGGGTGGGAGGGGAATTGGGTGGTCAAATGGTCTAATCATATGATAATCCTGAAACATTCTAGTTGTGACAATTGGACAATTTCTCTCTCTTTTTATTCTGAAGATAGATATGTGAATTTAAAATGATTATTATAAAAAAAAACTCCATTTTGCTATTGACAAGACGAGTTTAAATTCACACAGGTTAAATTGTCAGACAGGTTAAATCGTTTTTCAATCAAATTAAAATTCCCTTTGAGTATGTTCTATGTCAGGTTAGTTTTTTTTGTCTGTCATAAATTTGATGATATTAATAACATATGAAGTGTAGTCTCCCATGGTATATATTTATTATGACTTATCTGACATGTTGTCAGCTTCTAGAATGACTTTTATTACACAGAAACCAGTTATCTTTTATTATATATTATTAAAATCTGTATTTAATGGCCTTTTTATGCCTTGTTTTGTATGTATGGCATGTCTATCAGCTTTATCAAAAAAAGACAACAATTTCAGAAATATTTTTGACCACATATTTATGAATTTTTTAAGTATTCTATAGGTTTGTTCTTAAAAAAAATAACGAATAAGATGAAAAAATATTACAGACCACCTTTGTTTATAGTTTACCTGTCTCAGGGTATATGTAAGGAGAATCACCACCATCCCTAACTATTACCCATTAAATTTTATTAGTTCTTTAGTAGTGGAAGGAAACCGGAGGACCCGGAGAAAACCCATGAGGTTGGATGGTTCGACCCTACGGCTTGTCACATACAAACAGAGAATTGAAACCGTGCCAGTTGACTCAATGGCAGACCTTATGATACAAAGCACACACTAACCATTCAGCCATATGTCCGGTTTCCTCCCACTGCAAAAAACTAGTTTTACTGTGAATGCAACATCTGAATAACTGCTATAAAGTTGTTAAGTGGAAACTTCATAAGAACTTTGTACATGCAGTAACTTAGCTCGGATAGCACCACTTCCTCAGATATTTCATAGTAATGTTATTTTGCCGCTTAATGTTAAAGAACTGTGTATAATGTTTAAAGTTTGGGAGTTGTTTGAGTCGGGGGGGGGGGGGGAAAGATTTAAGAATATTGCACCTTGGCTGACACCCCATCGTACCCTGATAGGTTTACTTGTAATATATTTACATTAACATGTATACACATGGTTTAAAGAGCATTTGTGACATCATCATTATTAATGACAGGTTTGTTACTAGTTTTTAATACCATCAACAATATGGATGTATATTATATCTTTAATTCTAGTTTAACGCTTGTCTGACTACATTAACTCATAATAATAGAAGTTTACTTGATATTCCTGCCACAGAACACTGAATGTCATGGTAGTTTAATCTAGATGTCCGTATCAGAATGGATCAGTTTACGGTGTCCCATATCATTGACACACCAATGAATACAGTTTTATGTCACTTCAGTAATTCATCTGATATTTTAAGTGAAAAAAATAAATGTGTTTTTCCATCATCATTTTAAACAAATGTATCCTGTCTTTAATTTCCTGTTAAACAATTATTTGACATTTTTAAACAAGCACCTGTTGCCTTAATTGAAAAAATTTCAAGTGCTCAACTTTTTGATAGGATTCTGAGAACATTGTCAGACAATGTTAAGGCCAAACAAATTTAATTTTCTGTTCTTTAGGGTGTTGATAAAGAAATATCCACATGAATTATGTGAAAAACGTTTTGGGTAGAATTACAAAACTCCACATGAATTATGTGAAAAACGTTTTGGGTAGAATTACAAAACTTAACAAGTTGGAACTGAAGACTTTTGAACAGTGCAACCTAGTACTTTTAGTTTTAAAATAATCTTTTTTCCAGGGGATCATGGTGGCAAAGTAGGTAAGACGCTGGCTCGCTGGCCTGAACGTCAGGTGTTCCGATCCCTACATTGGCCAAAAAAGTTCATACAAATTTCCAGGCATGGTTCCCCGTTGTCAGTGATTCAGAAGGGCAGGCCTGACAAGGACAGCTGTCTAGTCATTTGAATGAGCCAAAAACCAAGGTCCTGTATAAACATTAGTGTGCACATTAAAGATCCCTTGGCAGTTGGAATTTGATGTAAGAGTAGGGGGTAGCGCCGCTGCTCGCGCAAAATTTCCCTCATAGCACACTGTATGGCGTATGCCCGTCTTCCATTAGCCCAGTTCAGACCAGAACAGTAGGACGTTAAATTCCATTTCATTTCATTTCATTTTCCAGAAGAAATAAGAATAAAGTCTTCATCTAGTGTTCCTAAGGAACAGAAAATGAAATTGGTCTGGCCTAAGGGGCTTTTGAATCAAATTTTTAATAAGAAAAGTCTTTATTTCTTTGGTTGACATGATTGATTGACAGTTAACATGTATATTGTTGTCAATGGAGCTAGGAGAGATGATAGGTTTCACTCTAGTAAAACAGATCATGTCATCCGAGGAACATATGCAGGAAAAGCTGCTCAGATTGTTGATATGACAAGTTGATAATGGGGTGGGAAGGTTGGAAGTGTAGGACTATTGCCGGTTACTATTGACCATGATAACCTGCCAATCTTGTTCTTCCACAAACATCTTATTTTAAGAGTTGACAACCTTGGTGTTAAGAGCGAACAGCAGTACAAGTACCATGATTATAAGGTCCATGCTAGTACTAATGGCCTTAACAGTCTGTAGAATCTGCTGTTGTTCCACATAAGCATCTTATTTCAAGACTTGATGTGAACATTATTACTAGCACTATTGGCTACCTGCAGAGTAGGCTGTTGTTCCACAAACATCTTAACTTGACAACCTTGGTGTTGGAGTGTACTATTAGCTACTGTTGACCATGATAGCCTACCAATCTTCTTGTTCCACAAGCATCTTAATTCTAGACTTGACAACCCTGGTGTTGGAGTGAACACTAGTCTTATTGGCTACTGAACCATGATATCTTATTTCTAGACTTGTCAAGGTGTTGGACTGAACACTGGTACTAGTACTATTGGCCACTGTTGACCATGAATGATAGCCTGCCAACCCTCTGTTGTTGTAAAGCATCTTATTTCAAGAGTTGACAGCCTTGGTGTGAGAGTGAACAGTAGGGTTTGTGTTGTTACATGTATCAGATCAATGTTTGTCCAGCCCATATGTTCAGTATTAACTGACCGTCTTACACATGATTTCTATTGTCTTTTAGTGGACAGTGGTCAGTCCAGTTAGTCTGTTGATTGTATCTGGAAGGATTTGTCTATTATTGACTGTCAGGCTTCGGTTTTATCCCTTCACCTCCGCTAATCTCATATCTTAATAAGCCAGCCATTTTGATACCTTTTCAACCAAAAGAACAACACTGGTTAACAATTGTTTAAAAGTTGACCTTTATTTGAGACCATCGATCAGACTCCGGTTTTTATTTACCTACGATGGGGTAAAGTGTATTGTGTTGTTATAGTCGGGTAGCAGCCGGCTGTTTTATGATAATACAGATGGCGTTAACGTTTCTCGCAGTCCGTATAACAAGGGGAATTAAGTTGATCTTTTACCACCTATCACACGTCTTGACTAACACATACACTGACCATGAATACTAATTCCATTAATTCCATTATTCTATTCAGTTCAATTTTATTATCAATTTTCTACCATTTTGTTGTATTACTGTCTGTTAGAAACTGTGAACAATTAGTATGGCAATAAAAGATGTAAATGGAAATAATGAAAATTGAATCCTTGCTAAATAAGTTGTGATTAATTTTAATTAAAAACAAATAGAAATCTAATAATAGAAATTTCAGTATGACCATTTATTGGTAACCCCACTTCGTCCCCCCCCCCATGCCATTTCCTAATATGGTCAGTATGTTCCATATCTGTTAAAAAAGTTATGGCAGATTTTAAAATAATTGAGTTGTAACAGCAATTATTGTTCATTTGTAGTGCTTTTAGGGAAATCATGTCTTAAAATGTCTAGGCAATATCTCTAACACTTATCTATAATGGAATTTTATACATATATTTCTGTGTGATCATTTCCTATACTCCAAATATGGAAAATATCTTCTACATTATGGTTCATTGAAAGATAAATGAACTATGCATATGTGTATGTGATGTTTATTCTAACACTGTCTATAATTAATGATATGATATTGATTGTAGTTTATTTACTGAAATGAGAACTAGTACTGAATCTGTTTGTTTTTCATTAAATATAGAACAATTGTTGTATTTAGGTGTGTAGTAAAGACAAGGGCGGATCCAAAGAGAGAGTTTTGGGGGGTTGAAGGCCCACTCTGCTCAGCTACATAAAATTTTTTTAGAAAACAAGTGCCTTGTGCTTTGTCCTTTATTATCAGATGGTGTAATAAGATTCAAAGTGTGAGATAATGATATAGATGTGTGATATCACAATTAATGATTGGCATCAATTAAATTGAATCATTATGTGATCCTGTTAATTCATTATAAAAATTGATATCAGACAGGGTGTTGGAAGTCTCTCTTTAAATAGCTAAATAGGTATGTATGCCTACGTAATTAAGAGAAAATGATGGCATCATGCATGTCAACTGTCAAATTTTCTTTACAGGAGCCCCTCCTGCAAAAATTCCTGCATCTGCCCCTGAAAGACCAGTAATTTTTAGTACTGTATTGGAACAAACAATCTTTTTTCCCAGTATAGCAGATCTTATTATTGAATAAAGAACTATTGTTGTAGTAAGGACTATTGCTTAAAAAACTTTTTTTTTTTGTCAGTATAGTAGGTCTAATTATGATTTTTTTTTAATTGCTTAAAGACAAAGAAGATTGATAATAGGTCATAGTATAAATAAGATGTAAGAAATATTATTAATTAATAAAAGAATGAGGTGGAATGTTTCTTCAGTTTACAGTTACATCCTGTGGAATCAATTCCGGGATTTTTATCAACATTTGTGACTAACCGTGTGAGTGCGTTCATTGACATCATTCTATCTACTGTAGTGTTAAGCACAAAAAACCTATCTCTCCTCTTATAGGGGGTAGGGTGGCCAAATGGTCAAGGTCTATCAATGACTTAAGCAGTGTGGTTTCAAATCCCAGATTGTACGTGGCAAGGAGTAGGGTTGCATGTCCAACCTCATTGGTTTTCTCTGGGTCCTCTGGTTTCCTCCCACTGCTTAAGACACCTACATGCTAATGAATTATTGAAATGAAATTGAACCATGTTAGTCAGAAATGACCTTATTTGTGTCTAGTGGACAGTAAACCCTCTCTCTCTCTCTCTCTCTCTCTCTCTCTCTCTCTTGCTTAGCAAGGCAATTACTATATTCTCTTAAGTGTTACATTGCAACTTTATTTTGCCCGGTTATTAGGGCTAAACACTAGCTTCCAATTCTTTCTGCTAAAATGGATAATAATTTTGATATAAAAAAAAACTTTCATATTTTTTTCTGCCAACTGGAATATTTTATCGACCAACTTGTAACAAATTTATTCCTCAGGTAGGCTAATTACATAATAGTTGCCGTTAACAATATACAACTACAAAGTCTGTAATTACAGGACCTCAAGGCTAGCGAGCCAATGTATTACCCAGTTAGCAACTGTGGCTCCAATATTATGCATGTTCAACAGATTGTTTCAATGGCATTTAGTAATAGAATTGTAAATATGCATGACACAATCCTATGAAATACAATTGTATTCTGTATATGTCTTCAACAGACTTTAGAGGTGTATCATTATAGCATTCCGCATCAATGTTCTGCTTAATAAAAACTGTACAACAGATTTTCAAGGTGTATGAAATTTCAGAATGTGTTTTAGACTATCACATGCTGGTTTCTTCTGTAAAAAAACACAACCAAAACAGATTCCAAGTATTGTGAGATGTGTGAATTACTTGTTTTACTCACACCAAAAAATATGTTTTATGTGCAAAAACACTATATTTCTATTTTTACTTTGATATTTAATGCATTTATGACATTATACATGCCCATGGGGATGCTTTCACTTGTGATTTATGTTAGGTATTTTTTGTTTGGTTGACTAATGTTAATGAGTTTAGCATACGTTTATAGTGTAATGAACGTGTTCATTGGCTGTTAATGTAGGCATCAGTGTGTAAAACAACTAAGAACAAACTGTTAGGATTTGACAGGAGGAATTTCTATTCTCAGTTTCCCTATTACTGATTGAATTAGGGACTCAGTAAATGTGTTAGATCTCGATCGAATGTTGATTTAAGTTGATAGTTTTAATGGCTGCCAGGAAGGAAAGTGTGAGATGGGTAATGGTGTAGCTATAACACTTCCTAAAGAATGTTTTCCTTCAGCTTAAGGTATTGTTGTGGTGAAAGATGACTATGTTGACCAGTGGTCATTGAAGCAAGGTGTTCAGTGTTGCAGTTAAACTTTTGACACATTCTATTAGGTATTGTCTATTGACATCTTTACTTGTAAACTAAGCAATAAATTGAAAAGTTATAGTAAGCAGACGCGACCAATAAGGAGACAAGTATTTGACAAGGATCCAAAAGAATTAAAACTTAATCTTTAGAAATTTTCGACATGGAAAACAAAAATGTTAGTATTTAGATTGGTGGTAGAATTGAGCAACTTGTCTAATGACACGAAATGAGATTGTGTAATGGCCGTCTTTGATGGTGTTAGAGTCATTATTGGTGAAGTGTTTTATTGTGTGTCACCACGCAGATACTGTAATAAAGATCTTCATGAGATTTAAATAAGAATTTTGAAATTAAATGGACATCTGAGCATGAAATGATTTTGCCTCACTTACAAGAATCACGGTCTATAAATCATTGAAAACGATAAGCAAATACTTGTTGAAATGTCGTGCTTTATGAATATAAACCAGTGAATGTCTACCTTGTAAATTGTGTTGGTTTTATTTTATTGGTATTTGGTCTTTGAGATTAGGAACCATTTAATCATATGTCCTCGATACATTTGGTAATGTCCAGCATATTAGCAGAGATTATCTTCCAATAGTTTTAGGCCTGGATAATCGTTGCGTAATAAGGCCAACTAGATCCATGGTCTATAAAGTCCTGATATATCATGCACGATAATTAAAGTTCCTCGACTGTATGTATTGAGATCAGAAAGAGCAGAAATATTGGGAAATGTTTTTAAAATAAAGCTGCATGTAGGAATGATAAATATGGCATACGCTGAATGCTTCTTTTGTGTAAAATAGCATAAAATACAACATGTTTATTTACAAGAGATAAATGTGTTGAGATGTATTGTTTATATAGTCTATATTGTTTATATTTGGTAGTTGTAGTAAATAAGTTGGTGAATGTTATTATAACCTATAACAGATCAGGCTCCTCAATCCTCATGCCCTTGGACTTGTCTGCAGAAATGTCTAATTTTTTTTCTGCTCAAAAATTTTCATGGAGCAATTATTCGTTGACAATTGAGACTACTTGCCCTCCATTGCAATCAGATACATGGACCAATGAAATTCTGGGGATATGGTTTTGATCACCAAGTATCTAATTGACCTAATGTTCAGAGAACAAAATAGTATGACTTGCTCAAGAAAAATTTTAAGGTTTTTCAGCTAAATGAAAGCTATAAAAAGTTCTGACTCGGGTTTTGGTATATTGTTATTTGACACAATCAGTTATTTTGCCTGTATCTAATTGCTATATTGCTATGTTTTCAATCAGTACTGACTGGTCACAGGGCCTATATATATATATTTCATTGTTCATAAAAAAACAATTATTTCTTTAGGAACATGTTGATGTTTATTTGTTTGATTTCTAGAGGCTATCTAGATTATCTTGTCTAGCCATAATAGATAAAACAATATAATCCCTTACAGAGATACTTGTCTAATAAAAATGACTAGATATACATTTTCACTTCAAGTCATGTAAGGGTGTTGGAGGCTAAATGGTTTAAAGGCTTTCCCCGAGTCCTCTCGTTTCCTCCCGCTACTAAAGACTCATACGCAAAAGTGATTTATCGAAATAATATTTTACCATATATTAGTCCTGAACTGATCTAGTTTGTGTCAAGTGGATGTTAAAATCCATATGAGACATACAATCTAGAACAATACTGCCACACCTTGGCATGCCACTTCTCCGCCTTCTCCTCCACCTGAACATCATCGTCATCCTCATCATCTGGGGATGTCCTCAGGTTCCTCATGAGTTGATGAGCTGTGGCGGCTCAGTTAGTTGGATATCGGCTCCCTAACCAAGAGATCCAGTGTTCCATCCGTGGGACATCTAACGTCGCCTGTCTAACCTCGTGGGTTTTCTCCGGGTTCATCGGTTTCCTCCCACTGCTAAAGACCCCAACGTGCAAGCAAATTAATGAAATGATATTAAACCATATGTTAGTCCCAAAATGACCTAGTTTGTGTCTAGTCGATGTTTAAACGGCAATTTCATATTTTTTATTTATATTTTTAAAATCTATTGAAATAAAGCCCTAAAATAGATTGTATCTATAAACAGTCCTACCTTGTTAAAGAATAGTCCTATTAATCCTATAATCTACTATTGCCAGTTGAGAAATTGGCAAAAATATCATTTTCAACTTCAAATTCAAACATTTAAAGATCGCCATTACATGGAGGGGAATGGGAAAACAAGGAAGGTAATTCAAGTAATTATTTTTTTTATTTTCTGTGTCAGGGATTTCTATTCCTGTGAAATATTGCCCATGATCGTATAATAGTGAGTTTGAGCAAAAGACATAGAAACAATTATGTTTTGACTTTGTTAGAAAATATGAAATTTCCACTTTAAACCCCATTTCTCTCTCTTCTTCTCTAACGGTTTATCCACAATCATCAGATGCTACATGATCCATTGAAAACAAGAATACTGTTGTGTATTAAACGTAATCTATTCACAGTATTAACATCTGTAAATTGTATTAAATACAAGTGATTCAAGACGACCCCCTGCTGTCCACCTCTTGTGTACCGGTTGTACCTTTATCAAAAGCCAGATAAATTATGCTAATTATCTGATTGACTTGTTTCAGAGAACACAGAAACTTGTTAATGTGTTTAATGGTGCAAATGATCAACAATGTTTAACAGAAGAATTATTTATTCTATGGGTAAATATAGATTATATATATCTAACTAACGGTATTATTATCACTCAATTAACTCCTGTTTTACAATCTGTACATGGTATAATGAATCATGGAGTTTTGGTCTAATTGTGAACAATTCATGTGATGAAAATATATGATTTATATAAATTAGATTAATTTTTATCGGAAAATGTATTTTTGAACTTTTATGATAAATAAGCAGATATATAATTCCTGTTTTAGAATCTGTACTTGGTGTAATGGGGTTTTACTCTAAAATCATTAAAAATTCAAGATATGAAAATATATGATTATATAGATTAGTTTCATTTTTTTTTTCAAAAGTATATTTTTGAATTTTTTTGATAATATTTAAGATTTTATTCCATCACCCAATCATGGGGATTTGTGTTAATCAGAATAATTCAGTTGACAAAAACATATTATCTAAATTAGCTTCAAATTTAATTTTTTGCAAAATTGTATTTTTGGAACTTTTCAATTTATCTTGAACATTTCATTTGTGAGGAAAATATATAATTTATCGAAATTGGTTTCAGATTTCAATTTTTTAGTTTTGCGAAAGTGTACTTTTGAACTGTTGGAAGAATAAATGTATATTGTTTCAGATTGAAGTATTGTTAAACGTTGGTCTAATTTCCGAGGCTGAATCGGCAGCTAAGTGTGGTACACATCAATATTCTACTAGTATAACATTATGGAAACATCGGTTATTAATAGCTATACAGACTGGCCAATCACAAGATGACATCTTAAAGTTGTTTAAATCGGCTAAAAAGAAAGTAGCAGAAAAGGTTGGTGTTCCTTTCTATGTTTAAAATCATTTCTTTTCCCCAATCCAAATCCAGATAAGTACTAAATTAAGTATTTTTACAAAGAATAAAATCATTTCCCTTGTTTGATTGCCACTCCACTGGATCTCCATTGGATTACAATCTGTCAGGTTTGAAAATATTTTCATGGTTCATAAAAAGTATTCGTAAGATATCAAGATAAAGTTAAAAAGATTTTTTATGCCCACATTTTCATGTTCTCTGTCCATCTCTTCCAAAAAGTGGGCATATCTTGCATGGCAACCACTTGTTAAGACTTAGAACACAACAGATTGGTGACTTTATGACTTTTATAAAGAAAATAAATGTAATCTAATTGATTTTGAATAATATAATTTAAAACAATCATAAGGTTTTATAATTTATGCAAGATATTTTTCACAAGCTTTCAATGAAATCCTTGAAAACAGCACAAATATTGTATGATGATATTGAATGTAAACCGTGTCGGAATTACACTTAGTCTTGGCAGAGGAAAGCCCCGGGCCTCAAGATCTAGAGGGCCTATAGCCAGGGTGTAGAATATTTTAGACACTGTCATAAAGCCTTTCTTACACTGTAGTCAGATAAACATGTCATAATCCTTGCCTTTGTTCAATTTGTTCATTTTTCCCTCTAGTCAGTAGGTTGGGAGGAGCTTCATAAGTGGAATAGCCTGGGGCCTCTCTCCATATAAATCCAGCACTGCATGTTCAAGCAAATTTGTAACATGCCTAATGTTACTGTATAGTCAAATCACATCAAATCTTTTATCAGCAGACAAAAAACTTCAACAAGCTAATGTCTGTTTTAATTCAATTTTTTACTATCACATTGTCTCCATTACCAGATTATCTTCTGAATATAATATCATTTACTGAGAACAAAAGACTGTATATATCAGTTATTTATTGAGATTTTATTAAAAAAGGAAATGGGGTTTAACGATCTGCTGGTCGGCACAGACTATGCTAACGAAGGAAGACAGGCATACACCATACAGTGTACTATCAGAAAAAGAGGGTTTTGATGGACGAATGGTTTGAAGTTAGCACATGTGCACTGTTTCATAAGGTCTGTCATTGAATCAACTGGTATGGTTTCAGTTCCCTTGTTGTAAGTGACAAGGAGTAGGGTCACCTGTCCAACAGCGTGGGTTTTCTCCTGGTCCTATGGTTTCCTGACACTGCTAAAATTGAATGCTGTGTTAGTCCTGAAATGACCTAGTTTGTGTTGAGTAGTCGTTTAACACCATTTCTCTCTTTCTACTATGAGAAAAATTTTAACAGGACAGCAGCACTATTGAAGTATTGCTGACACTTATTTCAAATTTCAATTGTCAATGAGGGGTTATTTTACATGTCTTGTCCATATATTTGTTTTTGTGTAAAAGTGTGTGTGGTGCAGTCCCCCTGCGCTTACTAATAGGACAGCAGTTTTACATACCATTCGAATGACTAAATGCTGTAGCATATACTGGCAAGGGGGAACCATGCTGAAAAATCTTTCTAAACTTTCTCAACCAACTCTGGGATGGAGTCCAGGCCCTCCTGGTTAATGAGCCAGTGCGGTACCAACTCAGCCCGTCAGACTACCCCAGGATTATTTACTTGCGAGGGGCAACGTCTACTAAACTGGCAAGAAATGTGTGTCTTGAATTTAAATCCTGAAATTAAACTAAGAAATTTATATTTTATTGATATTAAATGACAAAATCAAACCCAGAAATGCATTTTATTGATATTAAATCGTGTAATCAGGCAAATAATGATATTTAATGAAGCTGACTGGTTCATATTAAATAAATATTCTATCTTTATTATAAAAATATTAGTTGATCTCTCACGAGATTAGTTCTTTACTGGCTTATACCCAATTATTAAATCATAAATAATGGATGAAACCAAATAGAAAGAAGACTTTCTTTGTATTGAACAGTCTCCCATATATAAATGTCACAGAGGTTAATTTTTTTAAAAGAAGGAATATTGAATTATATTTCTTGTGAGGGTTTTTCAAGAAACTTTAAATGTGAACAAAATTATGTGTTAAGCTTTTAAGTTATCTTTAAAAATACATTATAATGTCAGGTGTAAGCAAATTTTTTTTTTTTTTTTTTTGGCTGTGGTTTTTCCATGTATATTGATCATTAAAAATTTATGTGTTAAAGCATTTAAATTGTGTTTAAAAATATATTTTAATGTCAGTGTTAGATAATGAACACCTAATAGGATTTATTAAAATGTCAAATAGATCTCGGACAAAAACAATTTATTTTTCTGTCGCTTGGGGTCTTGATAGAAATGAATCGTTGAATTACATGAGAGATGATTTATGTTAAAAGTTGAAACCTAAATATTTGGGACAGCTCCCCACAAATATTGTATCAGCGTTGGCTGGTGGAATGGTTAGCATGTGCATGCTGTATCATAAGGTCTGTCATTGAGTCAACCAACATGATTTCGATGCCCCAATTGAGCGTGACAAGGAGTAGGGTCACCTGTCCAACATCGTGGGGTTTCTGTGGGTCCCCCCGATTTCCTGCCACTGCTAAACATCTCTATACGAAAGTGAATTATCGAAAAAAATCGAACCATGTGTTAGTCCAGAATTTACTAAGTGTCCGTTAAACTCTCTTTTTCATGGGGGGGTTGGGATGGCTTAGTGGCCTAGAGTGCCGCGCTTCGACCTCTAGCTGGCCGGTCACCTCTGGCTTGCGGCTGTGGTTTCGAGCCCTGGTGTGAGCGTATGTGGCATGGAGATAGGGGCACCTTCTCAACCTCGTGGGTTTCTTCCCACTGCTAAAGACCTGTACGCGCAAGCGAATTATTGAAATAAAATTAAACCATGTTAGTCCCGAAATGGCCTAGTTTGTGTTGAGTGGACGTTAAACCCCATTTCTCTCTCTCTCTCTCTCTTTTTCATGATTTTTAAACAAATCTTTTGCCTGAAGAATTGCGAACTTTTTTTACAGGTGTTCGTTCCCTAAGCATTTCAAATTAATACAAATATTGACCTGGTGTAATAGATGCACTTAGTCTATACATATATAATTATATACTTATGTAGTCTAATCTTGATAGATGTACATATCGGATACAGACAGCTGAAACTTTCATATATTAACAAAGAACATTCATACAAAAAGCATAATGGTCAACTCACAAATAACAAGATGACTAATTCTGATATCATTTAAAAAAATTTATTTGTCGATCTAAAATTCCTTTTATTATTCATTTCTAGTATATAATTTTAGTGTCTCTACTTTTTCTTAGGTACTTTATTTGTCTATCAAAACTCATTTCATCATCCGTTTCTTTTATTTAGTTTTGAATTTGTGTTGTGAAGTATAAATGTAGACTTTATGATAAGATCTTCTAGTATATTATATGATATACTTGTAGGATTTACTGTCCGATTCCTATTGACGTGAATCAATATAGTAGTCTAATAATGGGTGTTAGATAAATATCATTTTTATAAACTGTCGTCTTGAGATGAGTATATATTTGCTAGAGGTGTCCGAGGGTATTTACATACCGTGAATTAGTACTTTCAATGGGCGATAGATCACAATTAGAAAATACACACTCCTATCTGCGTACAGCCATTTCTTGTAATTGCTCCATGTGATATTAGAAATTGTATGAGATAGACACGGTATTTATCGCTTTCCGCTTGTTTCATACGACAGATTTATTGTCCCATTGAAGCCAAGTAATTTACTGCTCTATTTGGTATGTCAACAGTCGAGCAGAGTATGAAATGATTTTATTTAATTGGTTATAATTGTTACACGTCGTTATCATGAAATAATTACTGCGATATAATCAACCTTTTTCATAGGATAATAACCGGTTGATATCATTGTAGATATATCGGTAGACTAGATTATCAACTGATTGATATCATCGTACATACACCAGTATATATCAAACATTAGGAGTAACTGGGAATGAAATGATATGATTAAGATCAACTTTCTCTATTTCTGCACCAACTGGGCTTAAGAATACTGGCAGATGCCATGCAGGGAAATTTTCCTTGCACGAAAGCGTTTCTCTCTATTCCTCACTGAATTTCAACTGCCAATTTTGGTTCAATTTTGTTTCAATAATTCTCTTGCTGTGGGAGGAAACAAGAGGACCTGAAAAAAACCCATGAGGTTGGAAAGGCGATCCCACACCTTGTCATATACAACCAGGGAATCAAAACCACACCAGTTGACTGAATGACAGACCTTATGATACAACATGCACATGCTAACCATTCAGCCATTCCCCCTCCCCCCAACTGTCAAGAGTTTTTTACATGCATGGTAATCCCATATTCCTGAAGCAATGGCCGGAGAAATCCCTCTCTGGCCATTGCTGGAATAGCGTCTGTTTCTTGAACTTATGCGGCAATGTATCTATTCTTTCCGTTCAATGAAAGCTATCACGTAAGTACAGCAACATGACAGTCCTTCGTTTAATCTGGGTCTTCCCTAAAACTTTGGACAGTGATTTATGGTATTAAAAACAGTGAAAGTATTTTCGTTTCCAACACAGTATTGTTTACATTTCATTCGACTTGATAGCCTCGTTTGTCACACAATTAGTTTTACTGCAGTATTCTGCTATGCACGGGTTAATTAGGCATAATAAAATCGTGAGCCATGACGTAACATATTTGGTCCAATATTGGCACTCGTTTTAAATGTAAAGCCTTTGTAAGGCAGCTATTGATTGGTTGGTAGATGGACTACTGACCAATCAAAATTTAAAACAATAATATCCACTCATAATAGCAGTGTGTAGTAGGATTAGCTCTAATCAAATGCAAGACTGCGCGGAGTATGGGTAATCCGAGTATACATGTGTTCTTGAACTATATCCTTTTACCTGGCCAATCCCTCCCATCCTTAAACGCCATTTCATGTCATTTTTACATATATATACTAAAGATCCTGGTTGATTTCTATGTATTGGACCTTGCCTTCATGGATTATGGCCCCTGCTGTATACTTTTTTTTAACTTGTTCTCTGTCCATCTCATGCAAAATGTGTTGCTTTTCTTGCATGACAATTTTATTGTGTTCTCTAAAAACAGAAAATCAATTTGGTTTCCCCTTAATGTATATTTTCTTTTAAAAACCTTGTGTTTTTCTTTATGCCTATTGTTGACTTTGGCATTTTTTTTTTTTCTGCCAGTATGAATGAACCCGTGGAAGGTGCTTGCTGTAGTGTAATTTTCTTTATAAAACTGTGTTTTGTGATGTTTTTATGTTGAATTTGGCACGTTGTCATATTTACTTGTAAAGTTATTTATTTTTCACCTACTTTACCTGCATCACCATTGTTTTTCTTGGGTGATTTTTGACGTCAATGTGATGCCTATATGAATATAAAATCCTTATCTACGCCAAGGTCCATATTCTACTTTTTCCTGTCTTCTGCCACATGATTGTTTTTTTTTCTGAAGTGATTTATTTTACGTCAACTTGATGTCAACAGTATATAAATATATAAGCCTTAAGCAAGATCTATGCCAAGGTTCCCGGCCTCCAATTTCCTGTCTGTGTAAAAAAATTAGAAATATTTTATTTTTGTTTGTATTTTTATCGGAAATCGAGCGCTGTATGTTGATTCTCTTGGACAACTCTAGCAGACCGACATAAAAAAAATATCTGTTTTACAAAACGCGACCGACTAAAAATTCTTTTATTGAACTTTTTTGCAATATTTCATCTAAAATTTGTATTTTGTGCCGAGCTCAAGTATGTTGAAACAAAAATGTGCATTTTATTTCATTATTATTATTGTGCATTTTTGTAGCACACAACTTCGATGACTTAGTGCTCACATGAACTTTACAAAATATGCTACAGAAATTGAATATACTAAGAAAATAAATAAACTAAAATACAAATAAGTCATACATGTAAATATTGAAATAAACTTAAAGTTCCAATAGCATATTTTTAAGTTATATTTTTAAAATGTATTAAAATAAAGCCCTAAAATAGATTGCACCTATAAACAGTCCTACCTTGTTAAAGAATAATCCTATTAATCCTATAATTCACTATTGCCAGTTGAGAAATTGGCAAAAATATCATTTTCAACTTCAAATTCAAACGTTTGAAGATGGTTGTCCATGGAGAGGAATGGGAAAACAAGGGAGTTAATTGTGTTACTATTTCCTCAATCAGCCTGTGTCAGCCATTTTAATGCCTGTGAAATTTTGCCCATGATCGTATAATAGTGAGTTGACAACCTTTTGAGCAAAAGACATAGAAATAATTATGTTTTGACTTTCTTAGAAAATCTGAAATTGGAACTTTAAAAATGGGTTTTATCTATAGCAAAATTACAGAATTTATAAATAGGATATTTAACTTACACCCATTATTAGACTCCAATATTGATTACATTAGGGTGCTCCGTATATTTTAAAAATTAAAAACAAAATGTATAAAAGTCTCTTTTTGTTAAGCTTTAATAATATATGGTTGAACCCTCTAAAAACTTTTTTCATTTTCTTTTTTAATTTTTATTTCTCATCAATTCCAACCCTTTTAACTTATCAAAAGTTTGCAAAATAAAGATCCACCTAATTCACATCTATAGAAATCTACTAGTAAATTTTACAGAAAATAAAAGATGAAGAAAAGAATTTTTGAATAACAAATAAAGTTTTTTTTTATTGATATCAAAAACTAAATAATAGAAATGAATAATGAAAGAAATATTAGATTGACAAATAGTTGAAATATCAAAAATAATTATCTTGTTTATTACTTGTAAGTTGTCCGTCTTCATTGTTGTAAGTTGACAGTTGTGCTTTTCTATGGATGGCCTTTAATTAACATGAATATTTGATGGAACTTTTGATTCACCATAAAAGCGACTGTAGTGCCCAAGAAAAAGTAGATACACTAAAATTATTGAATTATTTTCAAAGTTGATGGTAAATTACATAAAAATGACACGATTTTGATTTTTTTTACATCAATAATAATGTGCAACTTTGTTTTTTGAACTGTGCCAATCGAACCTCCAGGCATTTATAGAACTAGATGTTCCTACTTCTACAGAGATCATGTCTAAAAGGAATTGTATTGTTTAAAGAATGGTCATAAAATAACATTGATTTGATCATCAGTGTAAGCCGTATGAAAATGAGTTATCATTCGTCATATTTATTTTTACCATACAAACGTGACTTCTGCCATTCTTTTCAGACGTACGCATCAATGATTTCAATCTCCAATCGTTTATCGATTAGTGAAGTTTATTTATCTTTTCGTTGGTTGTACCCATTTACACTTACAAATGAATTTTTATAGGCCAAAGTTAAAAAGGGTTAGGGGATATAATAAGGAGCAAATATTAATCTTGATAATAAAAGTTTATTACATCCGATGGTTAAAGTTAATCCTTTCAATTCACCGACAGGTTTTTGATTTTTGATATTAAAGATATCTACGTTATTATTGATAATAATAAACATCCATTTAATAACTCCACCTCAGATACCCTGAAAGATCATAGGCATTACAGCTGTTATAGGTGACTTATTTATTAAATACAAAACTTTCTAAGCAGGTAAAAACACTAAAAGACCTTTGGAGACCACCGTCTAAGTACCAGTCTTTCACCGAATAAAGGGGCAACCCATAGTCACGCCAATAAAACTTTCCTTGTACAAATACATGTCTGAATATGGATCTACATGAAATCTTTGTCATTAGGTTCGTGTCTTATTGAAAGAGTTCATTCTTCACTCCCTTAGACTCCTCTCTGACCCCACATTTGATTTACTGCTTACATTTAATACCAGTGAAAGAGACATGGATAATAATAGAAAACTAGCAATAAGCATGATCAGTAATACTGCTAGGATAGAATAGGACGATTTAGTAGATGTGGGGTCAGAAGGTCGGGCATTATTATCATGTATTTATTATACAGGCTGATACCTATATTATATGATAATGTGTATTGACTGGTCATAAATAAATGTTAATTGTCTCATAACCCATAGCCAAATTTAATGTCTGTCTCGAACTAATAGTCTCCTTAATTATTTTCTCCATTTAATATTGTCTCGAAAAGATGTGTATTGACTGGAGTTACACAATCAGATTCAGATACAAATGTATATTTCATTTCCTTTTATATATTGTCGATGGCCTCCACTAAATGAAAATCTGACCTGTTGCAGTGAAAGGATGCATCAGAGGTCATACGAGTGGCTTTTGACATCAGTGTATATTTTTCTGGCGAGTTACACATGCCAATAGCTTGTCGTAACAGATTGTTTCATTGACATATCTCTCATATCAACCAGAATGAGGGTTGTATAACAACTCTTCCAGATCCTAGTGTAGTAAAGTCAAGTTAAACAAAATTTTGAACTATAAAAATATAATGTGTTTTAATCAGATTGGGTGTTACATAGCTAATCTTGTTCCTGTCTCTAGTTGGGGGAATGCGCTACACAAACAAAACTGAAAAGACATACTTTTAAGTAGATCAAGGCATTTGTCATCTAAGCTTCAACTACAAGGATACGTGCGCACTAAACTTATAAAAACCTTTAAAAAGTTTTATGGCCGTCATATTGACTTGATTGGTAAATATAACGTGTCTCTTTCGGCTATTATTCCCGATATATTTAATTGACACGTATACTATTACTATCTCCCTGATTATGTGTACTACATCGTTAACACAGTTCATCACATGCATTTTGCATACCGATAGTTCATTGGCCAATCACGCTATTTTACCGACATTTTGCCTAATAGTTTGGATGCAGCTATGGCGGATGTGGCGCACCAGACAGGGTAAGCTTACTCTTCCGGACACCTGTTACCACTGTTTGTCGTGTATTCTGTACACGGGGAGCAGTCCATTTGCTGATTACACTATTTTGCCTATAATGTTTTTGTAGGACTTTGAATTTTGTCTAATGGTTTGGATTGTTCGTACTTGGTTTTATTTTATTTTTACTTGCATACAAGACATCAACTACACATACATTGAAAGCATTAACAACAAATAATAAATCAAGTGAGTGGATCCTGTGCCCAGTTGTAAGCATCCACTGTGCTTACAGTCTGGCGGCAATACTGTATACTGGAAAACACCAGAAAACACGTACCGGAAAACACCCAGAAAACACCATGTTATACTGAATACCGGAAAACACCGGAAAAACACTAAATACCAGAAAACACACTTAATACCAGAAAACACCCTAAATATGTAGTCTAGAGCCTACTCCTCTGTGTGCGTGGGTTAGGGTTAGATTTTTCCGTTGTAGGTTAGGTTTATTTTTTTGTTTTGTTTTCCGGAGGACCAGGCTCTGAGTTACCTATTTAGTGTATTTTCCGGTATTGTTTTCTGGTGTTGTCCGGTATATAGTATAGCTCCTGTCCGGGTCTGGTATTCTTACCTTGTGGTTCTGTGTTCGTATGTCAGTCTTGATTAGCTCAGTAGGAGCAGATTTTAAAAAAAAATTCTACAATTATGTGATAAAAAAATTTCTTCAGCATCATTTGGAAATAAATCAAATGTGTTCTTCCATTGTAAGATTTGGTGGAAAAGGGGGTTCTTATGTCAAATCGGGTCATTTAGATCTGACTCTTCTTGTGTAAAACATTTTAGTAACAATTTCTTTGAAGCTTAACAAGATCTAACACAACTGATGACAGTTTTTGTCCTGTTTAAGGGAGTAGGAATTTCTCCTGTCTGTTATAACAATCAGGAGAAAACATTCCGATGATAATACGAAGGTGAAGATTCCATTGGCTGGTCACATCGGCTATTGTTAAGAGCTGAAGACGACAAACAGAATGGGATGTTCTACACAGGGTTTCTTTTACTGTCGCCAGTATCGTGTGTACACGATGATGTTTGCTGAATAAATTTAACCCTCTGTTAATCAAATATGATTGTGATTCCTTCCTGATTTTTTGGAGCTTCTAGTCACCTATAGCGGAGAAGTGATTATAATAAATTGGTCACAAGACACGAGTCTATCAACGTGATGTTTTAAATTAAACTGTGTTTTTGTTCACCAGAATTCTTTTGATTGCAGTTTCCTTTCCTAGAGAGACTTGCTTCTGAGGCCATATCAGTTTGATTTTCTGTTCTTTGGAACAAACATTAAAATTAGATTCGCATTACTTCAGGAAAAAACATTTTTAAAAATTTCTATAGCTCTAAGATCCGAATTTTTATGTTTTGAAATTTTAAACAAAACCTCTTTTACATGATTCAAGAGGGTATTTATTTATCAAATGAAAATTAAATTTGGTTGGCCTCCCCAGAATTCTTTTTACAGGAGTTTCCTTCACATGAGAGACAAGCCCTTTGATCTGTTAAGTATAATACAGAGAGCGAAATTGAAGTATTAACCTTTCATAGTCAGATTTTTTTCTGAGAAAATTAAATTTGGCACCTAAATACCAATTGTTGCTTTTTCAATTATTCAGGATGGATGAGGCAAATGTCAATTCTGTTTAGGTTATTTTTTAGAAAAGAATTTCTTAATTTATATTTTAGAACCTTTCAAATTAAGTTGCCCCTCTGGCAGTGGGGTACTGAGGCTTGGTACTGCCTTGGCCTAGACGCATAAACTGTATGTCCCTTAAACACTTAACTCTAGTGTCTGGTATACATACTAATTAAGGAAGACAACAAGCTCATCTCGGCTCCCAGAGAAAAGTTTATTATTTGCTTCTCTCTAGTGGATCATGCCAATTATTAATCAATCTGAATACGGTTCTGAAACTCCTCCCCCAGTAGCCCCCGTTCGGCTGGATTTGTTTAAATGACATGCTACCGATTTCTTTGCAATTGGGCATCGGTTTTTAGCATGAGTTACATATTAATGATCCTTGGAACTTTTTCCACATCTTGATATCAAGAGTTCATTGGAAAAAAGCCGATTTGATGATTTACTGGTAACTATTTTTTAGTGCGCAATGTTAATGATTCGTCGATGGGAGCGTAAAGTGTCTGAAGAAACAGGATTTTGAGATGCTCTCTTAGAACTTTGTATGGCGGAAGTCTGGCAAACACGATTCCCCAGAGAGAACTGAACAGTAAACTTCTCTCTGAAGATAGGGTTTTTATTTGAAATTTATTTGGCAATTTCGACAACAATGTTAACAGCGATGATTTCAAATTTCCATCAAACTTATTTTTAATTTGATTATGGATGCCCCCTTTCAATGGATGCCGAAGGAAATTTCTGCCCTACTCCCTACATGACACTGCCCTCTTCACATTTGTTTTTTTTTTCAAATCATGTCTAGACCATGCACAGACACTTATACTTTGTGGCCTGCTTATATGGATGCCCGGGGAATTGCAGGCTCTGCCTCCCTCACATTTGCTTTTTTTAAATCATGTACATGTATATATCATGCTCATACACCTGTACATTGTGGTTTGATTACGAATAGAGATATTACAAAAATTACCTTGGGAATCTTACGTATCACTGACACAATAAACATTTGGAAGGCAGGAAGGTCGGGGGTGAATTATGCCAAGGATGTCAATTTTTTTTAGTAACAAGTGATGCAAGTCACTTCCTGGCAAACCCAGCAAGTGACAGGCAGAATTTTGACAACTGGTGAGAAAATTTGAAGGTAATCTACCTAACAAATACAAAGCAAGCGGAGTTATTCGAGTTTATACTTGGTCAATCAGTTACTGTTTCAAACCATTAATTGGTCATATCCTCACGTTTGGTTATTTTGTAGCTTAATTTAACATAGGATCTAATGAGTGGAAAGAGACCACTCTAAACATTAGTTTTACAGATTAGCCTTGTTTTCATCTAGCAAATACAAAACGAAAGTCAAGCAGAGGTCATTTTTCGATGTTGCTTTTAGTTGTTTATATTGACTGCGTTTGGTGGAATTCCTTTCTGAAAGAAGACAGACAGACAACAAAGGATTTTATTCTGGAGTACCATAGGATTGGTGTTAGTATGATTCCCAATCTTACATGAAGGAATGTATCGTTACATTCAGATCATGGTTATCACAGGTGCTCTCAATAACTCCACCAATAAAGATATTGTATGTGGCTTGCTCCTGGTGTTGACCAAAATAAAACCATATTTAACTGGACTTCTGTACATTAAATACATATTTATCATGGCCGTCTTTGTTTATTTTAGTTTTTATTATAGAAAGTCTTAATCCAGCCCCACAGAAGAAATACATGTGTACCGACATTCATTCACCATTGTGAACCTAAATACTATTTTGGGACCTGATAGAAATAATGTTAGAAGGGATTTTAATATTTATTTTATCTAATCTGTTATAGATAAATTAAATAAATTTGTGGATTTATTGTATGGAATATTGACTCAGGTGATAGGTAAAATACCTGTATTATAGATTACCTTGTGTAATATATAGGGTAGCATATTTATATTAATTGGTAGTCATGGTGTCTTAGGGAGTTAGGGAGGAGGTTAAAAGAAGTGTTGTATTTTATAGTAGAATACTTGAGATTGCATGCTCAATCCTTGCAAAGGAGTAGGGTCGCCTTTCAAAATGCATGGGTTTTCTCTAGATCCTCCGGTTTCTTACCCGTGCTTTAATGAATTAAGGAAATAAAATTGAACAGTTTGTTAGTCCCGATGTGGCCAAGTTTATGTTGAGTAGATGTTAAACCCCATCTCTATTGATCCCTGCATTGCCTGAAAAAGTTCATCAGGATTTTCCGGTGTGGTTTCCCTGTTTGTGGTGCAGGACAATAGGGCTTGACTGGGACAGCTGGGGGGGTTGGGATGGCCTAGTGGTCTAGAGTGCCGCGCTTCGAACTCTAGCGGGCCGGTCACCTCGGGCTTGCGGCTGTGGTTTCGAGCCGTGGTGTGAGCGTATGTGGCATGGAGATAGGGGCGCCTTCTCAACCTCGTGGGTTTCCTCCGGGCACTCCGGTTTCCTCCCACTGCTAAAGACCCCTACGCGCAAGCGAATTGTTGAAATAAAATTAAACCATGTGTTAGTCCCGAAATGACCTAGTTTGTGTTGAGTGGACGTTAAACCCCATTTCTCTCTCTCTCTCTCTCTCTCTCTCTGGGACAGCTGTTTAGTCATTTTGATGAGATGGGAAATTAGGTCTCATGTATAAGTTGGCGTGCATGTAAAAGATCCCTTAACAGTTTAAATTCGATGTAAGAGTAGGCAATAGTGTCACTGCCCAGGCAAAATTTCGATCATAGCACACTGCATGGCGTATGCCTGTCTCCATTAGCCCAGATGGAGCAGAACAGCAGGATGTTAAATCCTATTATATTACTTGATAGTCTGAAAAAGTCTGAAACAACTGTTCTTGGAGGAAGCCCTAATTAATGTGTTTTTGGGTACTTCAAAATTTGAACTAAAGCTTTTGAACAGCATACCTTGTCTTCACTAGCTCAGTCTGTGCAGAACAATAAGACGTTAAAACCCCATTTCATTTCATTAAATCCGTAACTCTTTTATAAACAGTTTTTTTTTGTGTTTGGAATAAAAATTTGTTGAGTATCAAACAAAAGACACAATATCATGTGATCAGATGTTTTAGTATCTAATATATCAGAACTTCTGATTGCCGTTTCTATCTTACGATGCCAAATCTTCATTGTACATCAACGTTGACAAGGGATGATTATGGTTCTTATAAAATCGCTCATTATCAACAATATATGGACAGAAATCAATAACATGTATTCTGTTTGTGAGTAAAATGAGTCATTAAGATGTAATAATTTTATGGGACGTACAATCAACGTAGTTGAATAAATTGTTAAGAAGACATCAGGTGTTGACTGGTTATTGGATTTGTTTATATCTCGTGATTATATATTTTAATGATATCATGTTATATCATTTCTAGTTATTAGATATTTTTATTATTTCGTGTTATATCATTGCATGTTGTGTAGTTATCTGTATGGAATGGAGGAGTCGGGGTTGGGTGGCTGAATAGTTAACCGGGCCCATAGCCAGCTCATAAAATGGGGGGGGCCTACAGAATGTTTTGGGGGGGCTACGAAATGTTTTGGGGGGGGGGGGGCGACGAAATGTTTTGGAAGGGCTGAGGATGTGGCCGGCTAAGAACACTCCTAAGAAATCACTATTTTTGGCGAAATATTGGGGGTGGGGGGCTTAATTCGATTTTTGGGGGGGGCTTAGCCCCCTGTGGCTAAGGGCCCGTGGTTAACATGTGGGTGTTGCATCGTAAAGCCATTGAGTGGCATGGTTTTGATTATCTGCTTGTACATAATGAGTAGTAGGGTCGTCTGTCCAACTTTGGGGTTTTCTCAAGGGGCGTCAAGTTGCCCCCCTCTGCTAAAGACCCTATGCACATGTGAAATATTGAAATTGAGGTGAACCAGATGTTATTCCCAAACTGACCGAGTTTGTGTTGAATGGATGTTGAACCACCTCTCTCTCTCTCTCTCTCTCTCTCTCAGTGTATTGAATGAGGAAGGGGGCTGTCTGAATGGTTTAATGTGAGTGCTTAAGATCCCAAGGTCAATTTTTACAGGTGTTAACCAAAGCACAGAGAATCCAATTAGATATTGAAATTATTTTATGTTGTCTGGTTATCAGTATTGAATATTATATTATTACATCCTAATATAGGTGTTATATAACATTTAATAACCAATTTATCACCAATCACTGCTGACAGATGGTCACAAATATTACCACGTATTTACAAAGATTATTACCATTTTCACATATAAACATTACAGCTTTTCACATCTGATGCTGTCCTGCTGTTACAAGCAACATGGACTATCAAAGGTCAGGTCTAAATATTATGGCCGACTGCAGATTTTGTCAAGGTCGCAGGATGTAAATAGTGTTAGAGCGCATAATTGTTGACAAGATTGTGGATTAGGGTAAGGGTGGGGTTTAAGGTTAGGGTTGGCACTAGCCATGTTTACATAGTGTGTCCTTTGACCAAATCTGCAGTTGGCCTTAATATTTAGCCCAAGGTGTATCATAGAAATCCAGTGTGTGAAACTGTAGAGGGCAAACAGACTAGAATGCCTTCGGTTCAAGAAGAACCCTGAGATTTTTCTAATCCATTACTCACAAAGGAGAGTTTTGCCTTGTTGTTCGAATGGGACAAATGAAATGAAATGAAATGGGGTTTAACGTCCTACTCTTTTGCACCTAACCTGGGCTAATGGAAGACGGGCATACGCCATGCAGTTTGCTATGAGGGAAATTTTGCCTGGGCAGCGGTGCTACGGCCTACTCTTATATCAAATTCCAACTGCCAAGGGATATTTTACGTGCACTCCAATGTGTACACGGGACCTCGTTTTTTTTGTCCAATCCGAACGACTAGGCAGCTGTCCTTGTCAGGCCCTCCTTCTGCATCACTGACAAGGGGAAATCACGCCGGAAAATCAAGATGAACTTTCTCGGCCAATGCAGGGATCGAACACCCGACCCCCAGGCTAGCGAACCCGCGCCTTATCCACTTAGCCACCGTGACCCCTTCGAATGGGACAAACAAGTGTATACAGTGAGTAAGACTGGTTCGTTAATCTAGAGGTTGTGGTCTCACTCCCAGTTTGGTTTTCCCTTATCAGTCATGCAGGACAAAAGGTCTGACAAAGTCGCTGTCTAGTCATTCAGATGGGACAAAAAATGAGGTCCCTTGCTTGGCAGTTTGAATTGATATAAGAGTAGGCTGTAGCGCGCCGCTGTCCGGCTTTAATTTCCCAGACCAGTAGGACATTTAACCCTATTATATATCATTCATATTCAAAGGCTTCCATCTGGACAAATTTTCCATCATAGTCGTAAACAATTCTGGCACAAACATGTCTTCATGGTGCTGAAAAGTAAGACCATAACCCTGTTTCATTTTGTTTCCTGGGACATAAGATAATGAAAGTCTGACTGATCCTAACAATGCAAAGTGTTGCTAAATATACCCCAAGATAATCTCCATACTAATGGAGAAATATTAGCGTTGTTCGTTCCTGAAGTTTTACTTCCACTTCACCAAGGGTGATACAATAAACATTAAATTTATTATTGTTTTTACATTATAAAATGTTTATAACGAGGTACATGATAACAATAAAGATGGTGGTCGTAAGCCATGTTGTCAGGTTGGCAGACGGTGGAGGATATTTTTAGTTTAGTTTATTGCATGGTTTCAACATTGTTTAGATGTCATCAGGGAAGAGAATGTCTTCATCAGCATTCTGGTCAGACCAACAGATCTATATTCAACTTCACCTTTAGGCAAAACAAGTTTAATTTTCTGTTCCTCAGAGTTATAATTAACTCTTTGAACACTGACTTTACATGGGGTGTTGCACGTCCCTCCCTGGATTTACAGGACGTCATATTAATTATGACGTCAACGTAATTGGAGCTTGAACATGCCCCAAGCCGCAAAAACGACATTTCGGGTATATGCGATACAACGTCAAGCCGGTTTTGCGGCATTTCGGGTTCTAAGGGTTAATAAACAGGTTCTTCAATCATGTGAAAGATGTTTTGTTTAAAATTTCATAACTTGAAAATTGGAACTAACAGCTTTTAAACAACATAACTAAGTATTTTTGGTTTTTAAATCAGTGTATTACGAAGAAAAAAAGGGCAGTTTTTACAGGTGTTCGTGAAGTGCAGACAATCAAATTGATGTGGCCTTTATGTCTAGTGTCAAAACGATAAAACAGCCATACCACACTACACCCCAATTTACGCTTCATTTATTATATTACTAATTACCTGGCCTGTGTCTTCTACCTTATTAATTATTGATACCCCAAGAGTCTTGCCTCCAGCAATCTGCCTCACTTACAACCAAACTGATCTACACTTGTAAGCGCTTTGATAAATTGGTAACCATTGCAACAAGACTGTATTCTCGTTGTAATAGTCTCCCAGGGTCCTGATATTTCAAGTTCTGATCCAGGACCGTTTGAAGGTATTATAGCGTGTGTCTACAATTGGCTCTGTTTGTCAAATTATAAAGTAGATATCTGGGGTAGAATGGGTTTAGTGTTAGCATGAGGGAGAGTGAAATTGGGTTAACATCCACTCAACACAAAAAGTGTCATTTCGGTACTAACATATGATACAGTGTGCATGCGCTAACCATTTGGCAATACACCCCCACCCCCTAAATACAGAAAAGAAAAAATTTGGTGCCTGACAAAATGAAAGGTACCAGCATGCGCCTTACAGAGTCTGAATTTGTACCAGGTGATGTCATAGCGATATATGCAGACGAATAGCAAAGTATTCTTAGAGTTAAGTTAAGAATTTGCTCAACTTTCAATCACTGTTTATGAGAAATATCTTTAATCCAGAAACACAAAATTTTGCACATAGTTTCTTATTGATGTATTTGATACATTAAAACAACCCAAAATTTTAGTTATTTATTTTAGTAAAAATAAGGTGAACAGTTTGGAGTAAATTCTTAACTCAAGTCTGAGAATCCTTTGCGAACTCAGGAACTGATTGGATCAGACCTGTATATAGTAATGTTGTATATGGTAATTGTCATGGTATAATTTCCGTTTTCTTCTCGGGAGGTCATTATATATTTATACATGTATTTATGTGATAAATAAAACATAATGTTTGCATGGTTCCACACCAATCCTTTGGTCTCTCATGTAAACAATTCAAGATTCTCTTCACTGATCAAAAGAAGGTATATGAATAATGAAAACTGTGTTTCTCTTTGTAAGAAAACAGATGAAACCTTGTTAATGACCATATCCACAAACATACTACACACATCCAAACAAATGCTAGGAACCATACAATATTATAAAAGTGATGAAAAACTTTTGTTAAAAAAAATTAATGAACAGATTTCTTTTGATGATTTATTAGAATTTTTTATAATTGGCATTTATTAATTGAACATAACACAGTGGGCATTTTTATGGATGCATATATATTTACTGAATTGATTGCTATGCTGCAAGGATTCTATCCTAGTCGTAACTTTGAATTCGCAGGCCTGGAAATAGGCTTTTAGATGTACCTGACAAAAGTTAGACACTAATGAAATAGTACCTTATATTTTCAACTTACTGCCGGACATGTATTAATAACATCAGCAAAAAAGACAAATCATTGCCTGACAAAATGACTGGCACCAGAGGTTCTGTGCCTGACAAAGCCTGGACCTGTGCCTGACATTGTCTGTGATGGATTCCTTGTTTCCAGGCTTGGTTGCTACTGACATGCTCGTCAGTTCGTCAGTATCCATAAAATAGGATGTGTTATCAGATTGAAATTCAATCAGATGATTTAGTTCTCATAATGATTATATCGCACTAATTCCATTTATGGTCAAGCTCATAGTGCTACAAAATAGGTGAGTCAAATATTTCTCAGTCAGATGTTTTCAATCTGGATTTAAAGGAGTCTAATGATGGACTGAATCAAAGATTTTCAGAGAGAGAGAGAGAGAGAGAAATAGGGTTTAACGTCCACTCGACACAAACTAGGTCACAAACTAACATATGGTTTCATTTTATTTTAATAATTCGCTTGCGCGTAGAGGTCTTTAGCAGTGGGAGGAAACCGAAGTGCTCGGAGGAAACCCACAAGGTTGAGAAGGCGCCCCTATCTCCATGCCACATACGCTCACACCAGGGCTCGAAACCACAGTCGAAGGCAGATGTGACCGGCCAGCTAGAGGTCGAAGCGCGGCTCTCTAGACCACTAGGCCATCCCAACCCCCCAAAAGATTTTTTAAAGTAGCAAGTTCCACAAATTGACACCAACAAAACCAAATGAACAAGCTTCAAAAAAGGAGCTGAGTTTATATTTTGTATTATGTTGTTCTTAGTAATTTGATTTTTCAATAACATGTAAAGTACAACAAGTTCTCTCAGATAAGATGGCCTTACACATTATGATGTAGATAAATAAATATTCCTTTCACCTTGTCTCCAGAAAAATATGAAGCACTTAATTTGGGATTTTAATATCTTACTTTCAAGCCAATTTAAATAATATGCGTATTGTCCCAACATTTCTCAAGAGATTACTTTTATTTGTTGAAGTTCTGCTTCAAAAAAAACCCAACATGAAAAATGTTTTAAATTATGAGAAAATGTTAAGCTACAGAAAGTTAAATGTTTATTGAAAAATAAAGATGATGTGTTTTTGATTACTTACATGCAAAAACTTAAGTGTTGATTGAAAAAAAGATGATCATTATTTTTATTTGTTATCTAAATTACAGGAACCTGTGGAAATTTTAATAGTATTAATGTCATATTATTGTTTGGATATGAAATTGACCTATCGTTAAAACAATGATCATGTTTCCACACCTAGTGACATCAGAAAATAGTTTTGTTTCTGTCGGAGCCAAATTAGATCGAAATCAATATAATTTCAAAATTTCATCATTCGGAATAATGAATCTAATTTAATAAACATTTCTAACAATTAGCGTCTAATTAATGAAAAGTAATTATAATCGAACAAGGTGAGAAATTGTTAACAGGTAGAAATAGACAGAAATAGACTGATGACGGTAGTTCTTGATGATTGATTGCTGAGCAAATATCACTATCATTTGACCTGGGGTCATGATATAATGAGTATTTAACTTCCTATATTCTTTGTTCTTTTATTTGCCTAGTTACAGGTTACAGGTAATCAGTACTAATAAAGTTTTGATTAATATTTCACTTGAAGACAAATTACTATTAATTCATACTTTACAAGGTGTGACTCAGGAACATTAAAGATATTTACTTGTTACCAAATTATTACACAACGTATAGATTATATTAAATAAAGTTTAATGGCCAATTATCCTTCACAATATCTACTCTGTTTGATTATTTAAATACCTGATGCTTCATTCTGGAGTATAGGAATCCCTTCAGTCCTAAGATGGTACCAGAGAAACCTGATGAGCCTAGTTTAAATCAGAGTAAATCCAAGCCGGGACATTAAATAGCGTTGGTATTTGGATTTTGTTTTCTTAATGAAAAATCAATCTGAGTACATATTTAGCATGTTTAAAGCCGTGCAAAATTTGATGTTTTAGAGAAAATGCAAATTACCCATCAGGTGCAATAGAATGACTAAGAAAAGAAAACCAAACTATCAGCCTGAATTCTGTCAGATTAAAAGAGCTCCGTTTGTATATTGTCTGCCGAAGATGACACATTATATTGAATTTTCAATTTCTTTGTATCTTTGTATATACTATATACTGACTGGAACTGATCCATTTTTGAACTGACATTTATAACATTGCAGTTTTAGAAGGGAGAGAGAAATAGGGTTTAACATCATTTCGGAACTAACATATGGTTAAAATTTATTTCAATAATTCACTTCCACCTATGGGTCTTTAGCAGTGGGAGGAAACTGGAGCAGGACCTGGAGAAAACAGACGATCCCACTATCTTGTCACGTACAACCAGGGAATCGAAACCACACCAGTTGACTCAATGCAAAACCTTGTGATACAATGCGCAAGAGTTTGAGAGGATTCAAAATTTTTGAATCCCTCAATTCTTCATATCTTTGTAAATACTGAATTGAATTGAACTATTTTGGGACCCTTATCAGGGGACTCGAAAACCCTAGAATAATGATCAGCATCTTTAAATCAAAATATGTGAAAAGTTATTTGTTATATGCAGGTGGTAACTGATGTCATATCAAAGGATATTTACCAATAAAATGGCCACCAGACATAAGCTGCAGGCCTGGATCAGTGACACTGACATTCATAAAACATTATTCATATAGCTTCAAGATATAAAAGATGGCAGGAAATATGATCATCAGACTAATATGTCATAAATCTGATTAGTTTTGTTAAATTCCCCCGTGGATTGTGTCAGGTATTTAACTATTGAGGTTTTATTGACCTGTCAATCAATATTAAATCATACCTCCAATCAATAAACTTATAATTATTACCTGCCCTCAAACCATGTGACTCAAATTACTCTCCAAGCCAAACCATGTGACTCAAATTACTCTCCAAGGCAAACTTAAATTTCTACCAAAATAAACATGTGACTTAATTTGTTTAAAATGGCATACATAATGTGGTTAATCAACTATATACTTTCTCAGAAATTTTAATTAAACCTAAGAATTCTCATTTTGAATCAGATCCCGTCAATTAATTATATACAAAGAAATAGTCTAGCATCATTTTGCGGTCATATTAACTATATGATATAATTAGATCCAGACAAAAACTCGTAAATTCGTACTTTAATTAATAAATTGATTTTAAGAATATTAAAACCTTTATGTGCAAAAGTTGATCAAATACTAATTATTGGCGCCAGTTATAATTGTGCTTGGGTTAAGCCGTAATAATATTGTATACGATTGTTTGATTTTTGATTAAAAAACAAAATCAAAATATCAATTGTCCATAATCTCTGATTTTTAACAAGTGGTTCAGACTTCATGCTGAGAATTCCACTAAATCCCTCATATATTTGTAAATATTGAACAGAATTGAACAATTTTTGGACTGATATTTCTTTAAAATAATTAACTTTTTCAATATTATATAGTTTGCAAGCAATTCAAAATTAGAATTTGTCTGACCCTACACCCCCAACCCCAACCCCTCTCTCGCGTGGGGGGTTGGAGGGCCGAATGGTTAGCATGTGCATGCTGTATAATAAAGCCTGTCATTGAGTCAACTGGGGTGGGTTCGAATCGCCAGTTGTATGTGACAAGGAGTAGTGTCGTCTGTTCAACTTTGTGGGTTTTCTCCGGATTCTCTGGTTTCCTTCCACTGCTAAAGACCCCTACACGAAATAGAATTAAAACATATGTTAGTCCCAAAATGGCCTAGTTTGTGTCGCGTGGATGTTAAAGACCATTTCTCTCTCTCTCTCCCTCTCTCGTGTGGGGTAGGGACAACTGGAAACAAAATTATTTTAAGACTGAAGCGGTTTTATGTTTCAAAGACAACAGTTGCCCCATGTACTCAAGTTTTAACAACTAAATGCCAACTTTGTTAAGTGTATGTCATGTATACAAAAAACTGGTGTACATATGTTACAGGCTATTGGTGGAAACTCGACAAAAATTACCCAAGCAAATTTTGTTAACAAAAACTTATTTAATCTGTGACATTTTGTGTATAGAATTAGGTGATGGGGTGTAAATATTATTGTTGGATGTTAAAACAGTAATTTACACTATTTGTCGGAAATATAAATACAAGGTGAACAGATACTGGAGAGGGGTCAACATAGGCCTAGCGTGTAAATTTCAAAAGAAATGAAATAGCATGGTGTATATAAAAAAGTTACCGGTTCTGGCACACTTTGTTTCAAGTATCAATTTCCTTCTTTTCTGAGGAGGTTGAATGGCGGAATGGTTAACGTGTGTATTGGATCAGAAGGTCTGTCAATTGGCGCGGTTTCGATTCCTTGGTTATACTTGTAAAGACCCCAACGCTCAAGTGAATTATTGAAATAGAATTGAACCACATGTTATTCTCGAAATGATCTAGTTTACCACATTGAAATGTCTTAGTATGAAAAGGAAATACTGTGCATTGTGGCCAAACTGTTTAAATTTTCAGTTCTTTTAGTTTCTTGATTAATAAATGGACACTTGAATCACATGAAAGAGAGAAAAGAAAGAAATAGGGTTTAACAACCACTTGACACAAACTAGGTCATTTCTGGAATAAAGTATGGTTCAGTTTTATTTCAATAAGTCGCTTGCATGTAGGGGTCTTTAGCAATCGTAGGAAACCAGAGAACACAGAGAAAGCCCATGAGATTGGAAAGATGATCGCACTTCTTGTCAAAACCACACTATTTGACTCAATGACAGACCTTGCGATTACACGCCTCGTGTTAAATTAGTAGATCTCGTAACCCCATAATATAAAAGATGTGTTTTTCCAAATTTTGAAACTTGAAATATTTGGAACTAAGACGTTTTAAACAACCAATCACCGGTATTTCTGGTTTTTAAATTTGTTTTTTTCTTGAAGATATAAGAAGGACAGTTTTAACAGGTTGTCCGTAAGAACAGAAAATCCATTGTTGGGGGCTTAAAATAAAACTGAAAATCCGAAACTTGTGACACTTTGAAATAGATGTTATTTATTTACACAGAAGAAATCTCAAAGATTGTTTTTCAATAATTTCAGACTTTCAGAGATTGTATGAAATATTATAATTGGAATCTACTGAATGATAAATTTCCCTTTCTGATTTATTTTCTTCAGGATTGTTGGCCAATATGGGAAATAATTCTTGACTTTTTATCCAGTTGTAAGTCAGAAAAATTAGAAGATGTTTTAGAGGTAATATATATATTATTCCAACTGTCAATGGATCTTTTAACTGCACGGCAATGTGTACATGGGATCTCCTTTTCTGGTCTCATCCTGCATCACTGACAAGGGGAAATCACACTGGAAAATCTGAATGAACTTTCTCAGCCAATGCAGGGATCGAACCCCTGATCTCCAGACTAGGGAACCAGGGTCTTACATACTTAGCCACTGTGATCCCCGAGGTATGGGTCATAAAACCAGCCCCTTGTATTATGGGCACTAGAACATCACATCCTGAAATTCTGTTTCTAGTTTCCTAAGATTAAAACCTGTATATATATTGAGTAAGATGTGTATATATTTTATTACAGACAGGAAGTACTCGATATAGAAATATAAGTATACCAGTCAAAGAATTTTATATAAACTGGGTTGGTTTAACATCGAGTATAAACAATGTCCGCAATCTATATCACAGGTAAGAAGTAAAATAAAATGGGGTTAACGGCCTTCTGTGCTGCTCGGACGGGACTAATATGAGTAAGTTACAGCCTTCAGGGATCATTAATGTGCACACAGTAGTGTGCGCAGATGTAACTTGCCAGGCCCTCCGTTTTGCACCACTGTCAAGGAGGAACCATGTCGTAAAATCCTGTTGAACTTTCTTGGCCAGTGCAGGATTGAACACGGGACAGGTTAGTGAACCTCTGCCCACTTCTCTACTCTAAAATAATCATTTTGTGCGTGGGTGCCTAGTCGATTGAGATATATATCCTAAAGTCTGTCGTTGAGTCAAATGGGATAGTTTCGATTCTAAAGGTTCATCATGGAAAGTTCTCAATATAATAGTTTAAAACTAGATTTGGATTTAATCATGAATGAGCATTGAGCAGCAGATTGGATTCAAATCCAGTGAAAAGCTGACACAAAAGTTAGTATTGAGAGTTGATTATGGTCTTTTCATCTTAATAAATGGTTAATATAACATTTCAAGTCTAAAGAAAGACCTGTTGCATAATTTATGTTTATAGGAAAATATTGAATTAATTGAATTATTCTGGGGTTTTTTTGTATTTGAATTTCAGACTTCAACAATTAAAACCTCTTTCACTTGAATTTTACAAAACTTATATAGATCTAGAATTAGCACAGGTGAGTGTATGTAATTTAATTTCTTTGATGTGTGTTAATATTGTGTGTCTTGTTCGTAGGTTTGTTTTGTGTAATTGTGTGTGTGTGTGTGGTGTGGTCACCCTTAACTAAATATTACTGTAAAACCCTTGTCCTCGATTGAATAAAGGTATGGACATAAGGGGCTGCAGCTATGGGTAAAGTATTAGTTAAACACCCCCCACCCCCACCCCACACGCTCAGCCATGGAAATTTTCTGAGAATAGTTTCATGGTCGTGTGCTAAATCCTTTATTGTCAGATGGTAGGACGAGATGGGCACTCAAAGTGCAGGAACCTGGCAAACCCCTTGTGCAAAAATTCCTGAAACCACACCTGAAAAGTAATGGAACTTTCTATTAAATTCAAGCAGAACCCCAACAAAATATGTTTTACACTCACAAACCACAACGGCTAGAGTTTATTGGATTTTTAATGAAGAAAGATGGTAACTTTTCACCTATTGAATAGATGAAATTGACTTTTCCTAAATTAGATTCTTAGGTCAACAAAATCAACTTGATCTAATTCATCTGTAAGACCTTTCTGATGAACTCGACATTACTGGTCACTTTTTCCAATATGAACAAATGTAGGGTAGTTGGATTTTAGGCGTCTGGTTCTTGTTACATCAAAAGTGAATCTCTGTCTTGAGTGGTTGATTGTGAAGTATTAAGGTAGGGGATTTAGTATTGGAGTTATAGTTGAATGGGAGTGCAGGAGGACAACACTTCGCACAAAACAAAATTTACAAAGAATATACGCATTGTAAGAAATAAACAGATATCTAATCAACTGAATTGGGTAAAAAATGATTTACAAAAACAACAAAAGTTTGCCAGATGACGTCGTCAAACAATTTTAACAATAAGCACAGAATCCGGATAGAACCTCAGAAAATGCTAAAATAATATAGTGGAGCAAACAGGAGCTATTATTGAGTAGTTAATTGTGAATTACTAAGGTAGATGATTGAGAATTTTTTAAAGTAAATGATTTATCATCCAGGTTAAATATGTAGTAAATATATCATAACGTGAAAAATATCAGGAACAAGTGTGAAGTACTAAGGTAGAGGTGTTATTATTGAGTGTTTAATTGTAAATTACTAAGGTGATTGTGAATTATTAAGGTAGATGATTTATCATCCAGGTTAAACATGAAGTAAATGTATAATAACTTGAAAATAAACGATAGATTTATGACTTATGGATGTCGTTAGATGATATCTTGAGGCGTTAGTGTAGGACACATGCTTCAATGGTAGAAGGTGCTTTATTGACCATAAAATGTTATTGAAGATCGGCGGAGCGAAAGAATTGGAAAAGATCAATAGAGCAATACTAACGTTAATCACCCGTCAAGAAATCAATCAGTAGCGTATCAGGAAATATAATTTCTGCTCCTTGATCATCAAATCACCTGAATCGCGTCGTCTGCCTTGGACTACCAGACGTAATGACCGTTATTGTTTTATTCAATCAGCCATTATACTCATTATGCGGCCATAATTCTCAACCATAATCCACTTTACATTTCCTCTAGAGTAATTTTGACGTGATTTAGATAGCGGCTTGATCTTGATAGAGTTGTGTCTCTCAGATGATTGCGTTTATAACCAACAGGAGTTTATCAGCTGACTGGCTATTCAATGTCAAGTTTAGATTAAATATGAAAAAAAATCAATATAAGTACCAATACTAGACATGTAAAGGCAATGAGATTTTTAAAAAAGGCAATGAGATTTTTTTAAAAAAAATTAATTTTATAAAGTTGTTTCAATATGGTATATGGAATAACAGGTTCTACATTGCATTTGATTAAAACAGAGATAAGTTTATGTAAGCCAGGGGGGCCACAGTGGCTCAGTGAGTGAGGTTCCATGTTTGATCCCTGTGTTGGCCAAGAAAGTTCATTGGATTTTCCGGTGTGGTTCCTCTTTGTCAGTCTTGCTGTGAACAAAGGGCCTAGAAAGAGACAATGTATAGTTGTTCGAAAGGGACTATAAACCGAGGTCTGCGTACACATTGTGTATGTAAAAGATCCCTTGGCAATTAGAATTCAATATAAGAGTTTATGGCGTATGTCCATCTTCATTAGCCCAGTCGGAGCAGAACAGTAGGATGTTAAACCCCATTTCATTTTTAAGGCAGAATAATATGTCGTAGGATAATTGTTAATTCTACTAATGGTTGAATATTCAGATTCAATTCACGTGTCATAGACTTAAACCCTCTCTCTCTCTCTCTCTCTCTTTTATACACACACAGATTCAATTCTGCTACTTTCAGTATTCTTGAACAATGTCCATTGTTTATCCCTCTGTAATATCATTTAATGAAAACAAGGAATTTTTAACCAATCAAAGAACTAGAGTTTTCAAACATTGTATTAGAGAAATATGGAAGTTTATGTTGGTTTTGGTTTTGAATTGATAACAATATTACTACTGGAAGGCTGGTATTATAAGAGGCACTTTTATTTCTTTATAAGATTTTTCTCTAAAAGACAAGTCTGTTGATAAGCTGTTGAAAGATTGGCTAAACATGCTGTTCATGTTTTTATAATGATGTCTGGCAGGCATATGTTTTATTTGTCTAACTTTCCCTCTTAGACACACATGCACATGACTGATAAAATGAGAAGTTTGTTTTACAACTGTGAAATGACAATGGATTGTTCTGTAACTAATGTTGTCTCTATTTAATTGACAGGAATGGTTCCAAGGCAAATTTTAATAAATATATGATAATACAATGACTTCCTGATAGCAATTTAATTATTTAAAAACTATAGATATATAGATGTTCTATGGAACTTGCAGTGCAGTGGATGCTCATTGAGTAAGGCATTCAGAGCTCTGTCCAATTCTTAGTCGGAGAGGTTTTTCATGATTTTCCTGCATGGTTTTCCAATTTGAGCTTGAGGGTTTCCTTTTGACAGTAGTCGTTCAGATTTTTTTAAAAACTGATGTCCTGCATATTCATTGACATCCACATAAAAGAACCTGGTGAGGATGAGGCGGAAATGCCTTTGTTCAAGCAAAGTTTCCCTTCTGGTACCATGCATGGCATTTGGCCTTTTTTATTATCCCAGTCAGTGCTAAAAAGGAGGATGTTAACCGTAACATGTAAAACTAATGTGGTGGACCTCAAAACTAAATCTTAATCAAAATATAGAAAATATGATACTACTAATAGTAAGTGCAGGATAACTGCACTACATTTTAAACAAAACCAACGAGATAAACCTACAGACAAGACACACTACATAGATGTTGCAAATCATATTTAAATATCAAATCAATTGAATAGATCAGGGCATGTAATATTGCAGGCTTTACTCAAAATGAGAAGTAATGTTTACAAGAAAGATGGAGCAAAAATAAGGGGACGATATTGACGGTGGTTGTGTCTTGAATGTCAGACAACTTTAACAATAAATAATACAGAATCTGTTATTTGATTTAGAAAAGAATTTGTGGATGAAAATTGATTGATTTTAATAATTGATCATTTAGTCAAGAGGAGAATATTAATCATTGGTGTACCTTTTTTTAATGTCAAAAACCAATCATGGTGTATCTTTAAATTATATTACCAGACAATTTACCCTTTTAAGTTTTCGCATGTTCACGAAGTTAATTAACATACAAAATTACAAAAAATGTTTTACCATTTGTTAAACTCAGTATTCTTAACCCATATCATCACTCATTAACTCTAAGAGTTTGTTAGCTTGTTTTTCATTTAGAAGACTATGGTGGAATTCGATATAAGAGTAGGCCATAGTGCCACTGCCTGGGCAAAAGTTCCCTCATAGCACACTGTATGGCATATATGTCCATCTTCATTAGCCCAGTCGGAGCAGAACAGTAGGACATTAAACCCCATTTCATTTCATGTTATGTTTAACCCTTTAGCACTAGGTAGAGGTAGATGTACATATTACCTGGAAAAATGAGAGAAAAGTTATCATTTTTGTATTTTGTTCTTCATTTTCAAAACATCCTGAAACTAATTATCATTTGTTAAATTCAGTATTCGGATCCCATCATCACACTTCAGCTGTCAGAGGTTGATAACAGACCACAGCATGTTAACAATTCATCATTTGGAAATGAAATAAATGGGGTTTAACGGCCGACTGGTCTGCTCCAACTGGGGTAATGAAGACGGGCTTATGCCGTACAATGTGTTGTGAAGGAAATTTTGCCAGAACAGCGACACTATGGCCCTTGGTTTTTCCTACCCACTAAAGGACTATACATAATAACTTGTTAGGCCTTCTGTCATTCAACCCGGACAAGTGGGAACCATGTCGGAAAATCCTAATGCACTTTCTCAGCAAATGCAGGGATTGAAAACAGGACCTCTAGTTAGCAAGCCAACATTTCATCTACTGAGCCACTGTAGCTCCTCCCAGAGGTCGCAGTCACGCAAAAATCCGCGTATTTCACGCATTTTTTTCAAAATAAACGCAAATATTGACGGACGCTGCGTAATTTACACGCAGAAAATTTCCCGACGTGAGAATAAAACTAGATTATTCTACGTCGTAGTTTGTACAATTTATGTGCTTCACGCTTCTTTTACACACTTCTACTGCACGCTGCACGTAGTCTCCGTAGATTTTTATATTTCCGCTTATTTCATTCATAAGTTCATAGCAGTCGCAGCCTTCTATACGTAGCTTTCCTGGGATACCCCTATTTTGCGGCATTGGAAGCAATAAAGCGCATGTCATACAAGACTTTGGATTGGCTAGGACACAGTATCCTGTTTACATTCAGCCAATCAAATGTTTGCTTTCATAGCGATAGTCTTCTCTTTACTTCCTGTCGAAGTGAAAGATGGAAATCGTTGCGTCGTCAACCATAGATCTCAATCTGTTTCACAGAGAATTACTTAGGAATTAACTCTGTAACAGATAGTGTCCAAAGCACGTGCGTTGACTGCAGTCATTGGCTCAACGGCTCGTGCAATGTTTACTTAACACCTAACTGCTTCGGGCAAAATGACGCATTTTACTCATTTTAATATCCATTTACACTTAATAGGAAATATTTTTTAACTTCAATTACTTCAAACGTCTTTATTTATTTTTCTGTTACCTCAAAAAAATGTTTGAGAATTTAATTTGTCGGAATAAAAAAGTTAATATGCCGTACTTATTAAGCCTCGTCGATGTCATGCTTATCAGTGATTGTAGCGGCCAAGCGAATATTCACTGCGGGATCAGTTTGCATAGATCTAGTGCCGATGCCGTTAACCTCCAGTCGTCATTAGATTAAATGCAGTAGGCCTATCAATGAAATAAGGACGCTTTATAATAGGTTTGTTCACAAAATGACTCGACTCGATTCTATTGAGTATTTTGAGATGCTCGAAGTCACGCAGATGTAGACGGCAAAAACGCGAAATTTTGGAATGTCTGCGTATTTTTACGCAACTTGAAATTGATCCACTGCGACCTCTGGCTCCTCCCCTTTTCGCATTTCAAGCACGTACAAAATACTTTTAAAAAGAAGATGTTCTGAGACTAATGCTCTCTAGGCCAGTTTACAGTTTTACTTTTAAGGTTATTAGCAGATTTTTTGGTAAGAAATCATTTAAGTGCAGATAGATTGAGTGTTTTTACTATGCGGATCATTGAAAAATATTGATCATAGAACTAAAAATAACTCGGCTGATGTGTTTTTAATGTTACGTAGGACAACCTGGAATTACATGGTGTGAAAATTGATGAACAAATGATTTTAAATTATAAAAATGTATCTTGTCAAGTAGTAAAAGTAATTTTAAGGTTTGATAATTGGCCTCAGATTTTCAATTTGGTGATGTAATTATGACTGATTATTATATAATTACTGACATGTAGACAAGATATCGGTGGTCTTCTCCCAGTGGAAACCGTTTGAAATGTCATCATTCAACAGTTTGCTGAACAAAGTTGGATGGAATATATTTAACAGGTTTATTTTGTGGGTTGATATATCTATCTTTGAATAAATTTTAGAATGAAATAATATGGGGTTTAAGGTCTTATTGTTCTGAACCGCCTGGACTAATGAACAGTGGGAATATAGCGTAAAGCATAACCAGTCGTGATAAAATTTGTTTCGAGGAATCGAGATCTATTGGTGGTATATTCATAGAAGTTTTCCGATGGTCACGTAATTTGGACTTTGGTATTTTAAAAAACACCTTTTTAAGAAATCCAAGCATGGAATTGGAAAAGACCTGAAAGTGAATCGCCGAAATTATACCAAAGACCTAAATGTGAATCAACAAATTATATCTTTTAGAAACCCAAGCCTAAAATTATGAAAAATCTAAAAGTAAATCACACAAATTATAAGCATAAGAAATCCAAAACCATTGTGAATCAACCAAATTCTAATCTAAACCTGAAATTAAAAGTGACCTAAAAGTGAATCACCCAAATTATATTTCTAATAGTTATTTTTGATTACAATTGTGAGAACGTAATAACATCAAACCAAGCAATCACCGTAGAATATAATAAAAGTTGCCTAGAGAATTGTTCCCCGTCATGTATATGATGATTATATAAATCAACAAAGACAAATTAGTCTATCGTTATACAGGTCACAATTCTATGGAATACAATTACTGCTTATTACTGAGCGACGTTTCGACTAGGCTTCTCTAGTCGTTATCAAGCAATGATTTTGACTGCCACATCTCCATATTGATGTCTAATAAACTGTTTCAATGGCATTTAGTAATTGAACTAGAGTATACAGGTCACAATTCTATGGAATACAATTACTGCTTATTACTGAGCGACGTTTCGACTAGGCTTCTCTAGTCGTTATCAAGCAATGATTTTGACTGCCACATCTCCATATTGATGTCTAATAAACTGTTTCAATGGCATTTAGTAATTGAACTAGAGTATACAGGTCACAATTCTATGGAATACAATTACTGCTTATTACTGAGCGACGTTTCGACTAGGCTTCTCTAGTCGTTATCAAGCAATGATTTTGACTGCCACATCTCCATATTGATGTCTAATAAACTGTTTCAATGGCATTTAGTAATTGAACTAGAGTATACAGGTCACAATTCTATGGAATACAATTACTGCTTATTACTGAGCGACGTTTCGACTAGGCTTCTCTAGTCGTTATCAAGCAATGATTTTGACTGCCACATCTCCATATTGATGTCTAATAAACTGTTTCAATGGCATTTAGTAATTGAACTAGAGTATACAGGTCACAATTCTATGGAATACAATTACTGCTTATTACTGAGCGACGTTTCGACTAGGCTTCTCTAGTCGTTATCAAGCAATGATTTTGACTGCCACATCTCCATATTGATGTCTAATAAACTGTTTCAATGGCATTTAGTAATTGAACTAGAGTATACAGGTCACAATTCTATGGAATACAATTACTGCTTATTACTGAGCGACGTTTCGACTAGGCTTCTCTAGTCGTTATCAAGCAATGATTTTGACTGCCACATCTCCATATTGATGTCTAATAAACTGTTTCAATGGCATTTAGTAATTGAACTAGAGTATACAGGTCACAATTCTATGGAATACAATTACTGCTTATTACTGAGCGACGTTTCGACTAGGCTTCTCTAGTCGTTATCAAGCAATGATTTTGACTGCCACATCTCCATATTGATGTCTAATAAACTGTTTCAATGGCATTTAGTAATTGAACTAGAGTATACAGGTCACAATTCTATGGAATACAATTACTGCTTATTACTGAGCGACGTTTCGACTAGGCTTCTCTAGTCGTTATCAAGCAATGATTTTGACTGCCACATCTCCATATTGATGTCTAATAAACTGTTTCAATGGCATTTAGTAATTGAACTAGAGTATACAGGTCACAATTCTATGGAATACAATTACTGCTTATTACTGAGCGACGTTTCGACTAGGCTTCTCTAGTCGTTATCAAGCAATGATTTTGACTGCCACATCTCCATATTGATGTCTAATAAACTGTTTCAATGGCATTTAGTAATTGAACTAGAGTATACAGGTCACAATTCTATGGAATACAATTACTGCTTATTACTGAGCGACGTTTCGACTAGGCTTCTCTAGTCGTTATCAAGCAATGATTTTGACTGCCACATCTCCATATTGATGTCTAATAAACTGTTTCAATGGCATTTAGTAATTGAACTAGAGTATACAGGTCACAATTCTATGGAATACAATTACTGCTTATTACTGAGCGACGTTTCGACTAGGCTTCTCTAGTCGTTATCAAGCAATGATTTTGACTGCCACATCTCCATATTGATGTCTAATAAACTGTTTCAATGGCATTTAGTAATTGAACTAGAGTATACAGGTCACAATTCTATGGAATACAATTACTGCTTATTACTGAGCGACGTTTCGACTAGGCTTCTCAAAATCATTGCTTGATAACGACTAGAGAAGCCTAGTCGAAACGTCGCTCAGTAATAAGCAGTAATTGTATTCCATAGAATTGTGACCTGTATACTCTAGTTCAATTACTAAATGCCATTGAAACAGTTTATTAGACATCAATATGGAGATGTGGCAGTCAAAATCATTGCTTGATAACGACTAGAGAAGCCTAGTCGAAACGTCGCTCAGTAATAAGCAGTAATTGTATTCCATAGAATTGTGACCTGTATACTCTAGTTCAATTACTAAATGCCATTGAAACAGTTTATTAGACATCAATATGGAGATGTGGCAGTCAAAATCATTGCTTGATAACGACTAGAGAAGCCTAGTCGAAACGTCGCTCAGTAATAAGCAGTAATTGTATTCCATAGAATTGTGACCTGTATACTCTAGTTCAATTACTAAATGCCATTGAAACAGTTTATTAGACATCAATATGGAGATGTGGCAGTCAAAATCATTGCTTGATAACGACTAGAGAAGCCTAGTCGAAACGTCGCTCAGTAATAAGCAGTAATTGTATTCCATAGAATTGTGACCTGTATACTCTAGTTCAATTACTAAATGCCATTGAAACAGTTTATTAGACATCAATATGGAGATGTGGCAGTCAAAATCATTGCTTGATAACGACTAGAGAAGCCTAGTCGAAACGTCGCTCAGTAATAAGCAGTAATTGTATTCCATAGAATTGTGACCTGTATACTCTAGTTCAATTACTAAATGCCATTGAAACAGTTTATTAGACATCAATATGGAGATGTGGCAGTCAAAATCATTGCTTGATAACGACTAGAGAAGCCTAGTCGAAACGTCGCTCAGTAATAAGCAGTAATTGTATTCCATAGAATTGTGACCTGTATACTCTAGTTCAATTACTAAATGCCATTGAAACAGTTTATTAGACATCAATATGGAGATGTGGCAGTCAAAATCATTGCTTGATAACGACTAGAGAAGCCTAGTCGAAACGTCGCTCAGTAATAAGCAGTAATTGTATTCCATAGAATTGTGACCTGTATACTCTAGTTCAATTACTAAATGCCATTGAAACAGTTTATTAGACATCAATATGGAGATGTGGCAGTCAAAATCATTGCTTGATAACGACTAGAGAAGCCTAGTCGAAACGTCGCTCAGTAATAAGCAGTAATTGTATTCCATAGAATTGTGACCTGTATACTCTAGTTCAATTACTAAATGCCATTGAAACAGTTTATTAGACATCAATATGGAGATGTGGCAGTCAAAATCATTGCTTGATAACGACTAGAGAAGCCTAGTCGAAACGTCGCTCAGTAATAAGCAGTAATTGTATTCCATAGAATTGTGACCTGTATACTCTAGTTCAATTACTAAATGCCATTGAAACAGTTTATTAGACATCAATATGGAGATGTGGCAGTCAAAATCATTGCTTGATAACGACTAGAGAAGCCTAGTCGAAACGTCGCTCAGTAATAAGCAGTAATTGTATTCCATAGAATTGTGACCTGTATACTCTAGTTCAATTACTAAATGCCATTGAAACAGTTTATTAGACATCAATATGGAGATGTGGCAGTCAAAATCATTGCTTGATAACGACTAGAGAAGCCTAGTCGAAACGTCGCTCAGTAATAAGCAGTAATTGTATTCCATAGAATTGTGACCTGTATACTCTAGTTCAATTACTAAATGCCATTGAAACAGTTTATTAGACATCAATATGGAGATGTGGCAGTCAAAATCATTGCTTGATAACGACTAGAGAAGCCTAGTCGAAACGTCGCTCAGTAATAAGCAGTAATTGTATTCCATAGAATTGTGACCTGTATACTCTAGTTCAATTACTAAATGCCATTGAAACAGTTTATTAGACATCAATATGGAGATGTGGCAGTCAAAATCATTGCTTGATAACGACTAGAGAAGCCTAGTCGAAACGTCGCTCAGTAATAAGCAGTAATTGTATTCCATAGAATTGTGACCTGTATACTCTAGTTCAATTACTAAATGCCATTGAAACAGTTTATTAGACATCAATATGGAGATGTGGCAGTCAAAATCATTGCTTGATAACGACTAGAGAAGCCTAGTCGAAACGTCGCTCAGTAATAAGCAGTAATTGTATTCCATAGAATTGTGACCTGTATACTCTAGTTCAATTACTAAATGCCATTGAAACAGTTTATTAGACATCAATATGGAGATGTGGCAGTCAAAATCATTGCTTGATAACGACTAGAGAAGCCTAGTCGAAACGTCGCTCAGTAATAAGCAGTAATTGTATTCCATAGAATTGTGACCTGTATACTCTAGTTCAATTACTAAATGCCATTGAAACAGTTTATTAGACATCAATATGGAGATGTGGCAGTCAAAATCATTGCTTGATAACGACTAGAGAAGCCTAGTCGAAACGTCGCTCAGTAATAAGCAGTAATTGTATTCCATAGAATTGTGACCTGTATACTCTAGTTCAATTACTAAATGCCATTGAAACAGTTTATTAGACATCAATATGGAGATGTGGCAGTCAAAATCATTGCTTGATAACGACTAGAGAAGCCTAGTCGAAACGTCGCTCAGTAATAAGCAGTAATTGTATTCCATAGAATTGTGACCTGTATACTCTAGTTCAATTACTAAATGCCATTGAAACAGTTTATTAGACATCAATATGGAGATGTGGCAGTCAAAATCATTGCTTGATAACGACTAGAGAAGCCTAGTCGAAACGTCGCTCAGTAATAAGCAGTAATTGTATTCCATAGAATTGTGACCTGTATACTCTAGTTCAATTACTAAATGCCATTGAAACAGTTTATTAGACATCAATATGGAGATGTGGCAGTCAAAATCATTGCTTGATAACGACTAGAGAAGCCTAGTCGAAACGTCGCTCAGTAATAAGCAGTAATTGTATTCCATAGAATTGTGACCTGTATACTCTAGTTCAATTACTAAATGCCATTGAAACAGTTTATTAGACATCAATATGGAGATGTGGCAGTCAAAATCATTGCTTGATAACGACTAGAGAAGCCTAGTCGAAACGTCGCTCAGTAATAAGCAGTAATTGTATTCCATAGAATTGTGACCTGTATACTCTAGTTCAATTACTAAATGCCATTGAAACAGTTTATTAGACATCAATATGGAGATGTGGCAGTCAAAATCATTGCTTGATAACGACTAGAGAAGCCTAGTCGAAACGTCGCTCAGTAATAAGCAGTAATTGTATTCCATAGAATTGTGACCTGTATACTCTAGTTCAATTACTAAATGCCATTGAAACAGTTTATTAGACATCAATATGGAGATGTGGCAGTCAAAATCATTGCTTGATAACGACTAGAGAAGCCTAGTCGAAACGTCGCTCAGTAATAAGCAGTAATTGTATTCCATAGAATTGTGACCTGTATACTCTAGTTCAATTACTAAATGCCATTGAAACAGTTTATTAGACATCAATATGGAGATGTGGCAGTCAAAATCATTGCTTGATAACGACTAGAGAAGCCTAGTCGAAACGTCGCTCAGTAATAAGCAGTAATTGTATTCCATAGAATTGTGACCTGTATACTCTAGTTCAATTACTAAATGCCATTGAAACAGTTTATTAGACATCAATATGGAGATGTGGCAGTCAAAATCATTGCTTGATAACGACTAGAGAAGCCTAGTCGAAACGTCGCTCAGTAATAAGCAGTAATTGTATTCCATAGAATTGTGACCTGTATACTCTAGTTCAATTACTAAATGCCATTGAAACAGTTTATTAGACATCAATATGGAGATGTGGCAGTCAAAATCATTGCTTGATAACGACTAGAGAAGCCTAGTCGAAACGTCGCTCAGTAATAAGCAGTAATTGTATTCCATAGAATTGTGACCTGTATACTCTAGTTCAATTACTAAATGCCATTGAAACAGTTTATTAGACATCAATATGGAGATGTGGCAGTCAAAATCATTGCTTGATAACGACTAGAGAAGCCTAGTCGAAACGTCGCTCAGTAATAAGCAGTAATTGTATTCCATAGAATTGTGACCTGTATACTCTAGTTCAATTACTAAATGCCATTGAAACAGTTTATTAGACATCAATATGGAGATGTGGCAGTCAAAATCATTGCTTGATAACGACTAGAGAAGCCTAGTCGAAACGTCGCTCAGTAATAAGCAGTAATTGTATTCCATAGAATTGTGACCTGTATACTCTAGTTCAATTACTAAATGCCATTGAAACAGTTTAGTCTATCGTTGTCTGAATTGAACTCGTATCAGGGTGCGGGAATTGTGTCCATTGTCTGAACAATACGAATAATTAGCAAGAAAAACAGCACAAGCACTAAGTTAAACACTGGCCATCGTTTATCGGGAGAATCAATAGAAAAAATAATGAGAAGTTATATAAAGTTTGATTTGATGAGAGAGTGGAGGAAATGAGATTGGTGTGAATCATCAACTACTGGTCACTACAAGATTTATTGTTATCATTATAAAATATACTCACAAATCTTATCATCACACTGGTCAATTGACTTATTTTATACTCTGTGAGGGAGAGACAGAGAGAGAGGGAGAGACAGACAGACAGACAGAGAGAGAGACAGACAGACAGACAGAGACAGGCAGAGAGAGAGACAGAGAGAGAGAAAGAGAGATTTATTCTTATCATTTAACACACAAATCTTATCATTACTGGTCAATTCAACTGTTTTATACTCTTGTAGTGATAAAGGGGGAGATGGGGTTTAACATCAACTCCACACAAACTGGGTTAGTTCGTGACTAACACATTTTAAGTGAGTGAGGAATGGGGTTTAACTTCACTGACACAAACTAGGTCATTTTGTGACTAACATGGTTCAATTTTATTTCAATAATTCGCTTGCGCATATTGGTCTTTACTGGTTTTTAGGAAATCAGAGAAAATGAAATGAAATGAAAAGCATATGTATACTTGGAGAATATTGTTATGTATGTATTCTGCTTCCATTAAAAATGGCATTATGCAAGAGCAAAATCTGCTTATTAAAAGTCTTTGTTTAGACCTGAAATGTTATTTAAATTATCAATTAGATATTAATTAATTTATCTAGACCATAATAAATTCTTGATGTCAAGGCTGGATTAAATTCCTATATGCCGCTTAACGGCCATTGATAATTAAATCAAAGAAGTGGATAATCGAGACTATGCTGTTTATATTAATGATTTGAGTAGTGATGACCGAGGCTATGTGAATATTTCAAACGCTTTTTTCTCGGCTAATAGTAGACCAATTTGACTGAAATTTTCAGCAAATTACCTTTACACTATCTAGTTTTAACTATTATAGTGAGAACTGCCATCTCTTATCTTATCTCCCATAATGTAACTTTAAGTATTTATTCTGTTTCCATTAAATGAAATTGAAACAGTTTCTTTAGGCTTTGTGTGTATGACATTACACAACAGTATAGTCAGTTCTATATATGGCGACCATTTAGATCCGAGATCTATTCTTAGTGTATGAAATAGATGGACATCTGTGTGTAGAATGACATGTTCATAGAGTACCTCTTTAAGTACTAGAGTCGCAAGGCAAATGACAGCTCTACTAAGAAGATTGGACACAAGCTTTCAATTCTTTTATAATAAAAACTTTGTTCAGTTAATGTCTAGTGTTCATGATAATCTGAGAAGTGTAATGATAGTTTTCATGAGGCCATGTCTACCTTGATAATAGTATTTATGACAATGATAATAATAACACGTACTTATCATGAACCAAATGATGGATGGGATATCTTAGATTGGTTTCGTTGAGTCAGCGAAAAGGTTGATCAGGATTGTTTAAAGAAATAAGAAGATGTATAATATTTGACATTTGGGGCAGTGTAGTCCGGACAGCAGATTATAACCTAGAGTATGGGAAGGAATAGTGTCTAGTTTTTCAGATTGTCTTAAAAAACATATGTCCAACATATACACAAATGCTGATAGAGGGTTCATGTATCAAACGACAGTGAAGATTGTCATACACCATGGACTGTGCTATTGGAGCAATTTTGCTCTGACAACAGCACTACAGCCACTCTTATTTCTATTTCTGTCACAGGTTCTTTTACATGGTGGTTTTTTGTCCTATCCAAATGGGGGGTGGGGTTGGGATGGCCTGGTGGTCTAGAGTGCCACGCTTAGACCTCTAGCTGGCCGGTCACCTCTGGCTTGTGGTTTCGATCCCTTGTGTGAACGTATTTGGCATGGAGATAGGGCGCCTTCTCAACCTCGTGGGTTTCCTCCGGGCACTCCGGTTTCCTCCCACTGCTTAAGACCCCTACGCGCAAGCGAATTATTGAAATAAAATTAAAACCATATGTTAGTCCCGAAATAACCTAGTTTGTGTCGAGCGGGCATTAAACCCCATTTCTCTCTCTCTCCCTATCCAAATGACAAGACACTACTAGTTGTGAACCCAAGACCTGGTTAGTGAGTCAGCTTCATACTGAATCACTGTGGCTAGATATGAATAAGGAATTATAATATATGAAATAATATTTTTTCATTACAGTCTGTTGTGAAAGTCAAGTTAATTAGACAAGGTTATGAAGATGCCGTATCAGAATATGGTGATTCCAGTTCAGGTGAGTGGAATTTTATCAACAATTTTACTTAAAGAGGGATTTGTCCTGGGGCTTGAAAAGGATTAATTTAAATAACTATTTTAAATTAAAACTAAATAAAACGCTTTGAAAGATGAATGAATTCTATTCCAAGAAGTTAAGGGTGTAAAAAAACTTCAAATATATAAAAACTCTTTAAAATTTGAACATTTTCTACTACAAAAAGCCAATGGTGTAAGAAGAGGTCTTCAAATTTATCAAAATTGAACAAATTCTTTTGCAAGACATCAATGGTGTAAAAAAGATAACTAAGTTATTTTTGTAGAAGCTCTTAACTTAAAGAGCTAAAAAGAACTTTACTCTCAACAATTTTATCTTAAGACATAATAAAAATAATTAAATCTATAGGGTTTTCTTTTTTTGTACAGACACTAAAAGTACATAAAGAACTAAATAAAATGTTAAAGATTGAATGGCTGGCAAAAATTAAAGTGAACACCCTGCCCGGGTAGAGTACCGTAAATTCTGGATTAAGCCTATATAGGGCAAGCATATTAGGAACTTTGGCAGATCAAAGCGTGATTGTATTACTTCTTGGAAACAGGATCACCTGGTGTTTTTTTCTGTTAATGATAGAATTTAAGAGCCGTTTCTTTCTGCGTCTTACAATGTAGTTATCTCCCTTTTATCACTCCCATTCAGTGTAGGCCATATTATTTCTTTTACTAACGACATGGACATTATTATTTGGTCCATGCTAAGGATACACATAACAGATGTCTTGTTTCTCAGGCAACTGAAGTTTGTTGGTTAGAGGATGTGTCAAAATAAAATTTGGCTTTTGCTGAATATTGCATGAGTGGGAGGGGAGCCTTTTATTTTAATGAGAATAGTACAAAAAGTCATCACTTACCTACAGTTTATTTGCTTTCATTTATTGTTCATACTTAACCCCCCAAAATCATGTCTATTCAAGTACTGAACACTGACTGAAAGGAAAATAATTTTCCATATTTAACTTTCCTCCTGTCTGTATCAATACCCTGCATGAAAACGACAAGAAAACCAGTGTAGAAATGTAGCTCTGATTAACACTAAGGACCGAGTATCATTCAGATTTGATGAAAAAAAGAAAGAAACTGAGCTTAGTGGGCATTATTTGATGAATTTTAATGGTATTTAACACTTTGGGGACAGAAATCTATGAATATGTGTGTTAGATTCTAGATGGTAAGCTTAGTTTCTTTCCTTTTTTCATCAAATCTAAACGATACCCGGTCCCTAGTGTAAAATACAGTAATTGTTTACCATAAACTGTTGTGTTTTCAGGGGCGGATCCAGCGGGGGTGACTAGTCCCCCCCTCTCCCCACCGGTGTTTAGGAATCCCGGGTCCTACAAGCTTCCACCAGGACATAATAATCAACATAGTAATATATAAATTTCAAAATTTATTCTTCAAATTTTGAAAATCGTCAACAAAATGAAACATTGTCGACGAACAGAAATCATTGTTTGTTATGGCTGAGATGCGAGGAAATCGATGATAATTTTTCAAAATTTTCTGGGGGGAGACCCCCCCCCCAACCCCTCTCTACTGCGCTCGGATGCGTAGGTGCGGTAGCCATCGCTCCGCTGTCGGTGAAACAAAACATATGGTTGTCACCCCCCTCTAAAAAATCCTGGATATGCCACTGGTTTTATGTAATAAACTCAATTACAAAATGCCATTCAAACATTATATTTAACTTTTCTTGAAACAAATTAATCACTTCAGATAAAATAAAACCATAATTTGTCACGAACATAAATTAATTTATAATTAAAATGTTATTTTCAGATTTATGGTTAGATTATATCAAGTTTGAGAGTGCAAAAGGAAAACCTGAAAATGCTGGTGTTTTGTATTACAGAGCTATAAAAAATTTAACGGGTGACATAAATAATGACTTTATTACGAAACATACTTTAATACAAACTGGACATATAACACAAGATTCTTAAATATAATAAAACTTTGACTAGAATAAACTACATGAACACTTTTTAACATCAATTTTAGGAAAAAATAAATCAATATCCTTGTCATTTCAATACAATTGAGTTGATGGATAATAAGAAAAAGAAAATATCGCATATGTAACATTATGTAAATTAACATGAAATATTATGTAAATCACATTGGACATATGACACAAACTTATATTTACTTAAGGCAACCCCCCCCCCCCCCAAATTGTTTTTTTATCATCATTTTTTTTAGTCAAAATTGATGAGCGTAAACTTTTTCTTTCTGTGGTCTTCTGTAGACAAATTCCGACAATATATTGGAAGTATTATGTTCAAGAACAGTACTTAAGCTAGATATAATTGGAAATATGTAATACAAACCCTAAGAAATGTAAAAAAAAAAAAAAGAGAATTTTTGGGTGCTGGCCAATTGTAAACAAAGGTTCTTCTGTGAGGCTTTCTGTGTAATGTACATGACATTGACTAAACATCTATTAATGAATAAAGAATGTCATTTGAAACAAATGAAATATAAAACTATTCTCATCTATTGTTTGTAGTTGTTTTTTTTTTCCAGTTCTTAATATTTGATGATATACAAAGGTATAAAAGTGTGGTTTCAAGGGTGCACATTAAATGGATTTACCTCCCTTGGGCCATTTGATTGTTCAAATTAACCTTATGAGATCTACTATTGACCAGGGGCCTGTTTCACGAAATTTAAACTAAGATAAAAATCCAAATTTTTGTTATTTGATTGGATAAAATTAGATTGATTTTAGTGCTTTGCCAATCAGAATGGAAGTATCCACTAAAATTAGGATTTTATCTTAGTTAAAATTTTGTGAAACAGGCCTCTGGCATACAATTATACAAGTTACATGGTAATATCTTAATAGCAATGGGTGACTTTAAAAACAAGTTTGATTTCGACTCATCGAGGTAAACTTTGTGGTCAGAGCTGTTGTTAATGCATGAGTATGCTGGGTAGCTGCCTGGGGGCACCACAAGCAAAGGGGAACCATGCTAATCTATGCATGTTGTAACTTACTGTCAATAAATAAATAGATAGATGACCATAAATGACCATTCAATACCACTGGAGCTATTCAATGGTTGAAAAGTGTATATCCCTGTGCAAGTATTCGGAATGCGGCAGGGATATAATCTGAATAACCATTGAATAACCCAAGTGGTACTCAATGGTCATTGAGTTCTGTTTTTATTCTATAAATACATGCAAATCTCAAGACTGTCCTATTCAGATTATCAAAAAAAAAAATCATCAATAACGTTATAATTAATTAAGGTTCCGCCCTTTTACCTTTCTTTTTTACAAAAGTTGTGGTTGCCTATTGGTGGCGGCATTATAGTTTGAGGTAATTATTAAAGTGACATGATTCTGGACAAAAGTAGTACATGTCCATGCCATTGAATACAACCAATATTTGCTTGTATTTGCATGTATAGTTATACATGTAGAATAAATACTATACTATATCACCGCTATACTAAACTATAAAACATTTGTTATTGTCCCAGGGCATGGCTTTACTCCGTGGCAGGGGATGGGGGGGGGGGGCTTGGGGGCCTATAATGATGTTAAGACAACTGTGGTCGCAGTCATGGATGGTTGATTACATTGTATGGTGCTAACACACATAGCATAAAAGAACAACTAATTCTACAAGAATGGCAATTAAACAGACATTATGCAAGAACTAAATCTGCCTATTGCAGGTCTTTGTTTATGCCCTAAATGTTGTATAAACTATTAATTAGACATTGATTTACTTATCCAGATCATAATCAAGTCTCAATGCAATTGTACGGCTCCGATTTTATATATAGATAAGAACGGTTAAGCCATTTAATGATTTAATTTAGAAATGGATAATGGAGATTTTTATTATTTTAACAATGATAGCAATGACAATCGAGGCTTTGACCAGTGCTGGATTAACCCTTTGAACACTGACTTTACATGGGGTGTTGCACGTCCCTCCCTGGATTTACAGGACGTCATATTAATTATGACGTCAACGTAATTGGAGCTTGAACATGCCCCAAGTCGCAAAACTGACATTTCGGGTATATGCGATACAACATCAAGCCGGTTTTGTGGCATTTCGGGTTCTAAGGGTTAACCATAAGGCAAATAAGGCCTTAGGGCCAGCCAAAATTCCAGGCCACAAAATAATAAAGTAAAAGAAAAAAAAATGGCCTGTAATGTCATATTAGGTCACATTCCACTCACATGTCTGTATTTTCAGGCCACCTATCAAAATGTGCTTTAGGGCCAGCAGAGCCTTAATCCGGCAATGACTTTGACAACTTGGCTGAGACAGAAGTCATTCTACTAAAATTTTCAACATACTCCCTTTTCATTATCTATTTTTTAACTATGATATGGAGAACTGTCACCTCTTTATTTAATCTTACCTAATGCACCCTTCATAATTAAACCGGTAATTTGGGTAGGCTAATATTATAAAACAAAGGGACGGCAACAATAAGCAAATATTTGTATGCTAAAAAAAGTCAAATTTCCATTTGCATGTTTGCAAAGTTATAAAAGTTATCTATATTTTGAGTAGCTGCAGCTTGATTCTGACTGACAAACACCACGCCCGGACTGTCCTTTAGTAAATCTGCTATGACATCTTGACAGAACTTTATACACCCGGTTCCATTTATTTCTAAGCCTATAACTTCACCTTTTCCAACAGCTTTAGAATAGACCTCCGATCCAAAAACTCGTTGAGCATCTGCTGCTTGCATTGGAACCTCTTTGGTTTGAGCAAGAATAAAAGAACCATTTCGAATGAGTGATTCCGTGAACATTTCTGCCCTCTTATTTGCTGCGTCATCTTTGAAAAAGACGACGAGGCAAGACTCGTCTGATGTTTTTCTGCGACTACCAGATGTATATGGAACAAGGCTTGTATTTTTATCCGATGTTACTTCCACAGTCGAAAATTGTTCTGTTGTTGGTATGAGAGAACAATCAACAATTACATCTTCTGCCATTAGCCCAAAATTATTTTCACCTGGTACTGGCGTAAAATCATGAATGTTGCTCCAGTTATTATTGTAAATACTTAGGCCTGCTGCTTTAAATTGGTCCTTTAATTCTGGATAATTGTATTGAAGGCACCCAAATTTCATACCAGTCGATGACTCAATAATGGGTTGTGTGCCACAAGATAAATAAACACTGACTTGACTACAGTCTCTCGTTCTGAATTGTTGACAAGCCACTGCAAAATTACAGTTTTTACAATCTCGGATAAAAACACTCGTTTTCACTGGTCCCAAAAATATATTACAGTCCGTACAATCGTCAATGGTCAAAGTATTTGTATGGTCAAAAATATAAATATTACAATTTTCACAATTCTGTATCACCATTTGTTGTCCATTGACAACTCCAGGTAGTCGGCCAACTGTCTCGTTTTTAACGCCATCGATAATAAAATCTTGAACATTCATTTTGTCACGTTTATCCCACGAGTACTTTTTTGGTTGTATTTCAAAGCTTTCATCCTGATGAGCAGTAACCCCTAGGTGGGACAAAATACACCCCATGTTTTGCGGTAGTTTATCTATTTTCCCGTCTACACATAGCTCAAAGCGATTCCGCTAGCAGACAAACATGTCCATGCGTGTTTGTTTATGTTTTACGGTCACACGATAATGCACTGAGTTGATTGGTAGAAAATATTATACGTTGACAGCTAATTGAAAGTAGAGCCCAGACAATGACACGTGCGTGAAATATATAGTTGAGCGATCATTCAGCAGTACGCAAAAATGGTACATTACGCATAGCTAAGACATTATTTAATTTGTTCATAATTTAGTTTAAACACATTTCTTTTGGGTGCTTAAAACAGCCGAGAATTAGACCATTCCGTTGCTCCAGTCGAGTTTCCGCACTGTTTAATATTCAAAATAAACACACTTATATGGATATACTACTTCTGAATTTTATTGACATGCTACGTTTCAATACACATACAGGTACAATCTGTTTCACAGAGAATTACTTAGGAATTAACTCTGTAACAGATGAGTGTCCATAGCACGTGCGTTGACTGCAGTCATTGGCTCAACGGCTCGTGCAATGTTTACTTAACACCTAACTGCTTCGGGCAAAATGACGCATTTTACTCATTTTAATACCCATTTACACTTAATAGGAAATATTTTTTAACTTCAATTACTTCAAACGTCTTTATTTATTTTTCTGTTACCTCAAAAAAATGTTTGAGAATTTAATTTGTCTGAGTAAAAAAGTTAATATACCGTACTAATTAAGCCTCGCCGATGTCATGCTTATCAGTGATTGTAGCGGCCAAGCGAATATTCACTGCGGGATCAGTTTGATACAGGTATCGTTATCAAGCAATATTTTTAGTGAGATCTATTTCTATATGTCTTATAAGGATTATGTTTAATATTCGTATAAACCATCGATCCTTTTCGGCCAGAAGAAATTTGGACCCAATAAAGTTGAGGCAACATGGCTGCACTTCTTAATAATAATAATAAATAATAATAATAATAATTTAATCAGTGTCACCATCTTTACAAAAATACATTGCACAAATACATAAAAACAAAATTATTAAGATGCCAGCCGATAACGACTTCTGAGACACTATACATATGCAAAACAATTAAGACATTCAACGGTATAGGTTAAAAAATGATAAATAGCATTAAAAGTGAGACACATACAATACAAATAAATACGTAAACGTTTAGGTTAAAGTTCCAATTTTACATTTTCTAAGAAAGTCAAAACATAATTATTTCTATGTCTTTTGCTCAAAGGGTTGTCAACTCACTATTATACGGTCCTGGGCAAAATTTTTTGGGCATTTTAAAGGGTGACACAGGGTGATTGAGGAAATAGTTACTCAATTACCTCCCTTGTTTTCCCATTCCTCTCCATGGACGGCCATCTTCAAACGTTTGAATTTGAAGTTGAAAATGATATTTTTGCCAATTTCTCAACTGGCAGTACTGAATTATAGGATTAATAGGATTATTCTTTAACAAGGTAGGACTGTTTATAGGTTCAATCTATTTTGGGGCTTTATTTTAATACATTTTAAAAATATAACTTAAAAAAATGCTATTGGAGCTTTAAAAGAGCATTTTTCCTCAATATCTGGCGCGGTTATCCTCTGTTATAGGTCCAAGATGGAGTGCCCGACAAGGACAGTGTCTATCCGTGTATGTAAAAAAAAAAAAAAAAAAAAATAAAAATTGACAGTTGGAATTCGGACTAAAAGTAGGCCGCCATAGCGCTGCTGTCGGCAAAATTCATTTCATGCCCGTCTTCATTGGACAAGTCGGTTGCAGAAAAGTAGGACGTTAAAGCCCATTTTCATTTATTTTATTTATGAAGATGCTTTCTACGATGTTCGGCCGGATAGAATTTACTGAATAACCCCATCTTAAATTGGGTTAATATTTTATAAAAATGATCATTAAATTTTATCGTATGCATGCCACGAGTGTTTTATCAAATTAATTCTCCACTATGAAAACGTAGTGTATTCCACTCGGCACGTACTATAAGATGATTCATGAATGAAATAGAATATAAATCTCAACAAAGTATAAATACATCATTCATAAATTGTAAAACCTCAATCTTTATGACGTAGTATACACAAACTACTAGTAGTGTTAACGTTTGGGTTTATCTTGGAGTTAGATGATTTGTATAAACTATATTTAATATATATAAAATATTACGATTTTAAAATCTCAATTTATCACACACCGGACTCTTTTTTTAATACGGTACTGTAATTAGCAGACCGACAGTGGGGGCAGGATGAGGGAAATAGTACAGCGTTTCGGGGCCAATGAAGCCCCAATGTGTGGGGTGGGGATGGGGCGATTATTAACGTCTATTTGTTGTTTGTTTTTTTTATGTCAGCATTCGTGCCACACTCAACCCTGGCTATACATGGGTAAAGTTATAAACACTATCGAACTGTAGCGTATTAATGGTTTGAACGTGGTAGGATGGTGGTCGGGAAGAATATTCTTGCTTCCCGAAATGACCACGTTTGTGTCGAGTGGACCTTAAACATCTCTCTCTCCCCCCTCTCTCCCTCTCTTCTAAACTAGACGAAGACAATGATCACATGATATACATTATGCTACTAATATATCGCCGTCTAAACTGGATGCACGTGGAGTAAATATGTACCGACCGACCATCTCTTGTATTAATAATATCTTTATAATTATTGATATCACGTCGTGCCAACAGTCTATATTATTATTATATAAACTATTTTATCGTTCATTCATCGTCTCAAGACGAGGGGAACTGTTTTACGGTGTTGTACGTCAATACGAGTGAAACTATTATACGATGATGTTGGGGTGTCCATCACTCCAATTTCAATTTGACTGAAGCTGTTCATTCTTTGCGTCAATACATTAAAACTGTTACATGGCGATGGTGTTATTTCGGTGGGGTGGTTATTCATCGCGTTAATACAAGTAAGTCTGCAATACGAGGATGGGTTTATTCATCGCGTAAAACCGTAATGCGTGGGTGGGATATTTCGGTGGGGTAGTTACCAGATAGAGGCCTCGGTGAAACACAACGAGGTTGACCAGACTTGTCACATAAAGTTGTCAGGGGCGGATCCAGAGGGGGGGGGGGGTCCCACCCCCTGCTCAGCTACATTAAAAAATAATGCCTTGCATCAATGAAATTACATCACAAAGTGATCTTACATCAGTATAAAAACGATTTCTCTGTTTAAAAAGCTCAATTTGTATGTATGCCTATGTAATTTAGAGACGATGATGGCAGATTTCCGTATACGAAACCGGGCAACCCCCCTCCTGCAAAAATTCCTGGATCCGCCCCTGAAGTTGTGGTTTTATAAAGCATAAACACCTACAAGATTTTTTTTAAAGTTAGTTGACAAGGATTCCGGTCACTTGTCCAATCTCCTTGGATTTCTCCGAGCCCCCCACCCCCCTTTCACTGCTAAAGATCTTGTTTGTCTAAAGCAGACTACCCCCCCTCTCTCCCTCTCTCTCGTACCCGAACCCACAGGTTAATGAGATTCTAAATGTAAGAAGACAGTTGATGATAAATGGAATATGGGCGTGGTTGTAATATTACTGATAATAAGATATGATTGTATAGGAACCACCTTGTAGATGTCAGGGGTGGTGCCAGTAGTAACGAACCACTGTGTACATGCCGGGGATATGGTGCCAGTAATATCAGGATGTCTAACGTTTCTCATCTGTCTTGTCAACTTGCTAGAATCATTAGACCTGCCTTTCATTGGCACAATAAATCTTAATTAAAATAATCCTCTATAATTCTACGTATCCTCATCATATTAATCATTCAGGCTGTATACTCTTAAAAGACCACGAGGCCACCCACCGAAGGGTGCACCAAAGTACTGATTAAGCATGCCACACATTAATACAAAATATCACTAACTTCTGGGTCCCACTGCTAAAGACCCCTACGCGAGCGAATTGTTGAAATAAAATTGAACCATATGTTAGTCCCGAAATGACTTGGTTTCTGTCGAGTGGATGTTACCCCCCCCCCCTCTCTCTCTCTGTCTCTCTCTAATTTCTACAAGGACGAAGTTCTCTGAACGCTTCTGTCCATCTCCATTAAGCTGCAATATCAAAATACCAACCTAGCCCCACCTCTATTCTAAGGGTGTATTGGACTCCTTACCTTTTTCAAAACCGTGATTCGTTTTTTTGTTCGTCAAAAGGGTCAATTCCTCGTCACAACTAACACAAATCTATATTAAACCAACATTATGTTCTAGTAGATTTCTGCGTTCTGCGATGAGAATATCCTGAAAGTAATGTGCAATTGGAATCTTTTTTTTGTTTTAGGAATTTGTCTTCCTTTTTCACCCAAAACAAGCAAATGATAACTCAAAACATGTACTACCAAAGACTTATCAAATACTACCTTGTGTAATCGCATTTGACGTACATTTCCTGCGATATAACTCACTATTTTTGAAAAAATTCAAACAATATGCTCATTTTGTATTTGAAAGTATGTGGGGATATTGGGGTGGTATTGGGTAGTATTGGTAGTAGTGGGTAAATCATCCCGCCGGGCCTCGTGGTACAGTGAACCGTGATGAAAGAAAGCCCACATGTGGCTGGAACACTAAATTGTACGAAAGGTAACTAATTATGTTTCGCCATCTAATAATTGGTGATGAAGAATTCAGAATTTGACAAACATGCTAAAATTCTGACACTAACACTAATTGTCAACATCTGATGTGCATGCTTCTATCAACGTTTTCATGTTGAAGTAATTACTGTTTTATGGGAATATCTTTAACCGTACATTAATAGACTTTAGAAGCTAAATATGAGATAGGTTCCTGATGTAAGAAATGCCAAATAATTTCCCGATTCCTGTATTTTAGTTAAAGATACATTCCTTACATGTGTCTATTGAAGGTCGTTTTTCTTGATTGAAATCATACATCAATTAATCGATTTAAATACAGATCTATATTTCGTTTCGTTTTTTTATACTTTCGATGGTCTACACGGAGAACGCTAGATCGGAGACGGTCCTACGCAAATTGTGACGTCATATGTGAATTGTGGGTTAGGGTAAGGGTTAGGCTTGATCATGGGTTAGGGTTAGGGCTAGCCCTGTTTACATCTCGGGACTTTGACCAAATCTACAGGTCCTAGCCCTTACCCTAACCATAACCCACAATCTATATATGGCGTCATATGTGCTAAAATGCGTAGGACCGTCTCCGATCTAGCGTTCTCCGGTCTACACATGGAGATCTGACAAATTATCGTGGGAGTTCCCGACCCCATGACGTCAGACATTGTTTAATTAATCAGCGTTAATGTTTCTAGTGGTTCAACCACAGCTCTTTGCAATAAAAGGCCAAGACGTCGCCGTAACAAACCGTTTCATTGGTTATAAAAACGAAACGAAATGGGATCTATGGTTTAATCAGATTATTGTTACTTAGACATTAATTCACACGGCCTTGTCCTTCAGCGCTTCAATCGACGCAGAACAGCAGAACGTTAAACCCTGATTTCATTTTCAGTTTAGGAGCAAAAAGGTAGGGCGTTAAACCCCATTTCGTTTCATTTTCATTTCATTTCATTTCTGCGCAGTGGGCTGAAGTCCAATATAAATTGGCACCTGGTTTTGGAATAAACCGTTATTTACCAGAAGCTGGGTGTTGAAATACAGCCGACTAACAGCTTAGACAAACATCTTTAAAGGTAGATCAAAGACGAGTAGTTTATATAAGTAAACAATAGATGAAATGTAACAATGTTATCATTGATAATATGTTTATGACTGTAAGAGATGGGATTCTCTAATTCTCACAAATTTACGCTTTCGTTACTCGCTCTATTTTTGTTTTAGTTTTTGTAACATAGAGTTCAAGTATTTTATTTGCGTGAATCGTGTGTAGTATTTATTTTTCTAAGAAAGGATTTCTTTGAGGGAAGCTGTTGCTCTCGTGAAGATATCTGCAATAGACATTCCTTTAAAAAAAAGGGTAATAGAAATGATGATTGAAAATATTGAAAGATTTACACATTTACAAATTTTGATGTTCTTTGTTAGATGTGAAATAAAATGGGGTTTAACGTCCTACTTTTCTGAACCAACCGAGAGGGTGAGGGAGAAAGGAGGTTTAACGTCCACTAGACCCAAACGAGGTCATTTCTGGACTAACATATGGTTCAACTTAATTTCAATAATTCGTTTGCGCGTGGGGTCTTTAACTTTAGTGGAAGGAAACCGGAGGACCCAGAAAAATCTCATGAGGTTGGAAGGCTACCATACTACTTGTCACGTTCAGGTGGGGGGGGGGGGGGTCGAAACCACGCCACTTGAATGAATGACAGACCCTGTAACACCACCTCGAACCCCGAACCATCCGGGATAATAAGGGAATGTATCGAATTCGAACTGCCCGGACATCCGCGCCACATAATCTTTCCAAATGCCAAGGAATCTCTGACATGCACTCCAATGTGTTAATGAGACCTCGGTTTTCGGCCCATCCGAACGTCCATCAAAATATGGAGTTTCGTGTATCAATTAGGAAAATGATTTGAACCAAGACTTGCCATTGCTCTTATCTTAAAACCAATATAATCAACCGGTTCTCTTCCCCTATCTAATTATTACACGCAAGCCCCTCTATCTCGATGCCATGATGGCGTACATTCACCTGATGTCTAGAGACACACAAAAACCTAATGACGAACATCGTCCGCCATTGATGTCATCAGATTCTTGCCGTTGAAATCAAAGTGTCTATACTTTCAAATTCTACAGCAGTACGTGCCGGACAGCAAGTTTGTATAGCACTGTAGAATAATATCCATTCATTTCTTTGAGAAGACGAGGAGAATTCCAGGCGCCGTCTCTTGTAGATATAATCCTATCTTGGTGAAGCATTAAATATATACACACCCCTATCACTAAGACAGGCGATACACCTATAGTCCTTTCAATAGTCGCAGACATTTTACAAACATCCAGATAAAAAGCGAAAGGTTTATTTTTCTGAAGTTAGCGAAATATGTCACCTATACACATAAATATGAAAAAGACATTTAGCATTTAAATAAATTTGAAAAACCTCTGAGTTTATTTTCTCTACAGAATAGCTCCGTAGAAATTTCGGTGCTGGCCCAATCTAATTAAACCACAGATCCTATTTCGCTTCGTTTGTTTAAAGGTTACGAATTTCGATTTACCTGTCTTATACATAGACATAGGCCTACTAATGATATTACGCATTAGTATGTCTGGGAGAACGCTATCGGAGACGGTCTAGCACATATGACGCCATTTGGGGACTGTGGGTAAGGGTTAGGGCAAGTAGATTGCGTCAAGGTCTCGAGATGTATACAGGTCTATTGCTAATTCTAAATCCTAACCCCATCCCTAGCCCATCATCCAAATATGTCATATGTGCAAGACCGGCTCCGATATAGCGTTCTACGTAATATGCCCAATCTGAACGACAGACCCACCCTACCTGCCGAGAAAGGCTGGCTACCATTTAATTTTCGTACGTTAGTTACGAACGACGTATGTCTATGGTATAAAACACGAAACGAAATATTTAAATCAGATTGGTACGGGCCAGTGGCGAAACCTGGATTTGTATAAGGCACAAGATCCTGGGGGATTCTCAAAAAGTTTACCGGTAGATATTCCTAAGTGTGCCGCGAAATTTTGAACAGCATACAAAGAAGATGCAATAAACACCTAATTTTAGTTGAGTATTTTCTGGCGTCTTTTGGTAAGTTCATAGCTGTATTTTTCTTTATTTAGTTTGAGTCTACGGTTAAATGCCGTCTATGACTTTCCATGTTTTTATTTTGCAAAATTCCAATATTTTTCATAAATATTTAGCCAGGCGTGCCATTATTTTTTCCTTTTTCCATGTTTTTCAAGGTGTGTCGTTTGCAAAAAAAAAAGAGGTGAGAACCACTGAGCCAGGCGTGCCATTATTTTTTCCCTTTACCATGTTTTTCAAGGTGTGTCGTTTGCAAAAAAAAGGGTGAGAACCACTGATCTAAGCTATAAAATTACATTGAGTAGTGTTTAATAAAATTCGAATAATAAAATACAAAAAAAAAATATTCCACGTCTTCATTCATTTGTTAAATGTGGTTTAGTGTTCTCAGAAAGGTAACCATCCGTATAACAAAACTAATTCTAATCTCTAGATTTTAGCCTGAAATATGGTATATCTGCTTGCATACCTTTCAAAAGTTATTCATCAAATATGTCTAGATGTGGGACGAAAACTGACCCTATTTATGATTCATAAAATCTATTTATCATATTTTATATTTGATGATAATATGATAACATGCATATACATATTTATAATATACATAATAAAGGGACAGTCTCTCCTTACAACAAAAAAATATTTCATAAAATATACATAATATACATTATACGCAAGAGCTAAATCTGCCTACTGCAGGTCTTTCTTTAGGCCTGAAATGTTAACCTTGCGTGGCATTTTGTGATTGAGCACATAAAAAACCAATTTATAACGATTGTCGTAACGCCGTGCTATAGGTGTATAAACCAGTGATTGTTTTCCATATAAATTTTGCTGTGCCTGAAATGTTAAAGTTACATTATGGGAGATAAGATAAAGAGATGGCAGTTCTCACTATAATAGTTAAAAACTAGATAGTGTAAAGATAATTTGCTGAAAATTTCAGTCAAATTGATCCACTATTAGCCGAGAAAAAAGCTTTTTAAATATTCACATAGCCTCGGTCATCATTACTCAAATCATTAATATAAACAGCATAGTCTCGATTATCCACTTGATTGATTTAATTATCAACGGCCATGAAGCGGCATATAAGAATTGAATCCGCCAACATCGAAGGCTAGCCTTAACATCAAGAGTTTATTATGGTCTGGATATGTTAATTAATGTCTAGTTGATTATTGAGATAACATCTCAGGCCTAAAGAAAGACCTGTAATAAGCAGATTTTGCTCTTGCATAATGCTATTTTAATTAGACATTAATTAACCTATCCAGACCGTGATCAACTGCGACATTTACTGGATTAGGATCCAGTTTGTTGCTCCGACTGGGGTTATGGAGGTGGACATAAGACATACATTGCTATTAGGGCACATTTGCCAACTCCCAAACAGTGAATGGTTCGTTTACGTGTCCACCAATGTACGCATACGGGACCTGGGTTTTCGTTCCACCCCGACGACTAATCGCTGTTTTTGTCACGCCCTCAGCCTTGCACCACTGACAAGGGGAAAACCGCGTCGGAGATTCCTGAGAAACTTTCTCGGCTAACACCAGAAGCCAACCCAGTGTCTTAAACAATGAGCCTCCGCGACTCATTCATTAGTGTATATGTAATTTCTCCCCAATTGCGTACCTACTACGTCACTACTGCTAATATAATTGTATACGTCCTACTCTCCTTTGAGTGATATCGAGAGTTTTAAAAAAAGCTCTGCAGCCATCAGCTTCATTTATAGGAAACTATGGAATGTTGAAAGTCCTAGCAAAGTGAGATATCGTGCATTGGGGTTGGATGTAAGGGGGTTATTTCCATGTAATATTGTCTGTGATGCTGTACTGTGTGGAGGCGGACGTAAAGCTTTAATAACATATCTCTACACATACTCACATATTCAATCTAATTTTGTTTTTGGGAAAATGTCTGTCATACATTGTACAAACAAGGGTACCAGGGTCGGATCCACGGATGTTGGCAGGTGGGGGTTTGTCAGGTTCCTGTTGAGAAAATTCGACAGTTAACAATGCACAATGATATCATCGTCTCCAAATTACGAAGACATAAATACACAGTGAGCCATTGAGCTTTTCAAAAAGAGAGAAATCCAACATCCCGTTTGACGTCAATTTTTATAATGAATTAATAGTATCAAATTGTGTTTCAATTCCATTGATGCAAGGCATTAACTGTGATTTCACATAATATCATTATCTCGCGCTTTGAAAGTCCACCCCATCCCACTATGGACAATAAAGGATAAAGCACACGCCCGAGATACTTTTCTCATAAAATTTGTGGGGTTTTTTTTGTTTACAATTTCATTATCATGCTGAGAAGGGGTCCCCCCCCTCCCACTCTGGATCCGCCCCTGCCTTTTCATTCAAAATTGTCGATTGGTTAAAGTTTTCTATACCAGCCGCAACAACATGTGGTAATCTCCATCGAAATAAATCGAAATACAAATTTCGTAAGGGGGGGGGGGGGGAGACTATAATTTTAAAGATTGCATTTTAATGTGTCCCGTGTCAATAAGCGGGGCGGAAATTGCCAGAAAGCAGTTAAATGGCTGAGGACGAGACAGCAAGTAATGTATTGGTACTGCACGAGACCGTTAGTCCGAGTAATGTATCAATATATTACGCAACCTTTAAACAACTTAAAATACAGACACTATCCCTCATGTGCATATCAATGAAATCGTCAGTGTTATTTCAATAATGGCACGCCAACATCTAGGATGACGTCATGTCTGTTTCTAATACTCCGCATCTCTTCTAAACGTATTGTCCGTATTTTTTTATTTGACAATTTTATTGCATTACTGAAGCCCAATCTGTTCCACAGAGGTATTGCGAAAACCGTTTTATAACTCTGAATAACAGGATTAACCTTTATAAGTTCAAGTATGCCTTCTACATGTGACGTCACAGCATACGGCATCCACTGTTGGCTTTGGCCTAGCGAATATTCACTACTGATCAATGTAAAAAAAAAACATGTTGGCAAAGTGGTAAGTCCGGCTTTCCTAGAAATTTCCAGTCATGGCTTCTCCTTGCCAGGTGTGCGAAACGGAAGACTCAGTAAAGAACAAACTGTAGTCGCACCGAGGTCCGTGTAATATTTAGTATGTACGTAAAAGATCCCTTGACGTTTCCATTTCCATCACCGCAAACTGCGTTCCATTTGCTCGTTTTCATCAGCCAAGACGGTGTAAAACGACATAGCACGTTAAACCTCCATTTCATTTTATGACACCTTTTTTTTTTAATATAAAAAAAAAAGATATGACCACTTTAATTACTACGGTAAGTTATTGTTCACACCTTGTAGAGATAAATATATATCATATTAAGTTGCATATGGTATTACAATTAAATTATTACCACATGTACATGTGTCTCGTCTTTATATCCCCTTCCATTAAATTTTTATGTTTTCTTTGACGCCATTTTGCAATAAAACCTGGAATTAATCCACCTGTTCAAGATTTGCGATGTTGTGCATGTGTTTTTCACGTAGACTGGGGTATTGTTTTCTTTGCGATTTTTATTCTCGTATTACCTGGACTGGTTAAATAACCGACTCCCTTCTATAGAAATCTAATCTACTCTAGGCATCTAAAATAAAGTTTGAATTGTGAAAAATGTCTCATAAATACGTCAAGTAATTATATTTCTTTAATGGTTTTTTCTTATTATACCCGATCTGTGTATATTGTAATACCGTATATGTATAACCTATATACGTGTTATATATATACAATGTGCATAAACTACCCATTAAATTAATTTTATGCATATTTCACGCCATGAAGAAGCTTCATCATTTTACATATTGACTAAAATTGCACACCTGTTAATTATTCACAATTAGATAAAATCTATAAAAAGTATGATACGTATTTTAAGATTAATAGGCCGATAAAGAAGAAGGAGAGAGAGAGAGAGAGAGAGAGAGGGGCATAACGTTCACGCGACAAAATCCCACGAGGTTGGAGAGAGAGAGAGTGAAATGGGGTTTAACGTCCACTCGACACAAACCAGGCCATTTCGGGACTAACATATGGTTTAATTTTATTTCAATAATTCACTTGCGCGTAGGGCTCTTCAGCAGTGGAAGGAAACCGAAGTGCCCGGAGGGAACCCACGAGGTTGAGAAGGCGCCCCTAGAGGTCGAAGCGCGGCACCCTAGACCAATTCCCCCCCCCCCCCCACGAGGTTGGATAGGCCACGTACAACCGGAGAATCGAAACCATGCCAGTCGACTCAATGCCAGACCTTATAATTATACACCGGTCACCCATAACCCTCTCCCTCCCTTGTCCCCATTAAATAAATAGTTAAGTTACATGGATTCCGTCGTGTAATGTCTTAATCATCGATTAGATCCCTGCGTTGGCCGGGAGAGCTCATCGTGATTTTCCCAGCGTGTCAGTAGTGCAAGACGGAGAAAGGCCGGGCAAGGACAGCTGTCTAGTTGTTTGGATATGACTAAAAACTGAGGTCCCGAGTATATATTGGCATGCACGCAAAGCAAAGGATCCCTTAGCAGTTGGAATTTATCGTAAGAGTACACATTGTGCCGCCGCGCGGGCAAAATTTCCCTCATTGCACACACTATAGTGCGTTTATCCGTCTTCATTAGCCCAGTCGGAGCAGATCAGTAAACGTTAAACCCATTTTTATTTCTTTTCATTTCGTAAACCTCAAAGATAGTCGCGGTGGCTCAGTGGGTATAGCCCTGGCCAAATAACCAAGCCGTCCGGGGGTTCGATCCTGGTTAAGAACGTAAAAAATTCTCTGGTTTACCCTTTCCCACTAAGATAAGGAAAGATAGTTCCCGTGAACACTAAAAGGACCTTTCTCGGTTGCAATGAGTAAGGAGTGGGTCGTAATGGTGCCATACGACACAATTTCCCTAATTACCCGAGTCATTTGCAGCGAATCACGTTTTAACTTTATGGTTCATGTGATAAGATGAATGTTTAGACATTTCTTAACAAAAACAAAATCAATATACCAACGCTGGATAACCTCCTATGTCTTAGTCCTGAAATGACCTAGTTTATGTCGAGTGGACATTAAGACGCTGTCTCGTTAGCCTGCATTGGCTGAGAAAGTTCATCCAGATTTTCCGAGGTGGTTTTCCCTTGTCAGTGATACAGAATGAAAAGAAACCGAGGTTCCATGTACACATTGGCGGACACGTCAAAGATCTTTTGGCAGTTGGAGTTTGATATAAGAGTTGGCCGTAGCGCCGATGTCTGGGCAAAATTTCCCTATAGCACACTATATGATGTAGGCCCGTCTTCATTAGCTCAGTCTACAAGCAGAACAGTAGGACGTTAAACCTCATTTCATTTCATTTCATCCAGATTTTCCGACGAGGTTTCCCCTTGTCGTTTGAATGGGACGATAAACTGGGGTTCTGTGTACACATTGGCATGCACGTAAAAGATCTCTTGGCAGTTGGAATTTGATTTAAGAGTAGGCCGTAATGCCGCTGCCCGGGCAAAATTACCCTCACAGCACTCTATATGATGTAGACCCGTCTTCATTAGCCCAGTTTACGAGTAGAACAGTAGGACTTTAAACCTTATTTCATTTCATTTCACCTTTTTGTTAATATTTTGTCTATAAATAGTCTACAGGTTGCAGTTAGTAACAGTTTTTGTTGCATCTCGGTATGATCCCCCATTGTACCTCTTGATTAAATAACCATACCAGTGTATGCACATTTTAACAATTGATAAATAATCAGAATTGTTTCATGTCTAAGTCTCAGGGGCAGAGCCACACCAACTTTTCGTGTGTTTTTTTCTTGAACTTGGTAGATTTATTCCTTATGCCGTAAGGATATCAACAGGTATCAATTTCGGTGCATGGCTCAACCCCTAGGGGTGGTACCACACCCACTTTGTAATGTTTTGTCCATAAATATTATACAGGTTACAATTATTAACAGATTTTGTTCAAGTTGCCTAAAAGAACGCTTAAAATTTAGAATTTGGCTGACTTAAATGGATTTTTTTGATTATGGTTGGATAGCTAATAATCAAAAACTAACAGTAATTTAATCGTTGTTATCCTGATATTAAACTGACATTTGTTTATGTAAAAAAAATTAACGATAAAAGAATAACAGTAATTTAATAGTTAGTATCCTGACATTTTAAAACTGACATTTGTTTTACGTTAGACAACAAATATTAGGTTTATGTTAGATTCACGTTAGAAAATATATATACATAAAACTAAAGTTACATTAAACGTTAGACAACTAACGTTATATTAACGTTAGAAGTTTAACGTTAGATTTACGTCAGAAAACTAACCATAAACTAACGGTTAGAAACCTGACGTAAAATTTATGTCAGATTAACGTTAGAATTATCATCAATAACACATATATAATTATTTTGTCTTAATTATGATTATTTATCAATTGTTAGAATGTGTTCACACTAGTATGGTTATTTAATCAAGAAGTATTTAAAATGAACAAAATTGGTTAGAAAACCGTCATAAAATTTACTTTAGATTTACGTCATTTTCGGACGTAAAAGTAACCATAACCACTATGAAGTAAAAGTAACGTAAATTTAACCGTAAAATTTTACCATTATTGGACGCTAACCAAAATCTTACCATAATGTCGTAAAAGTAACGTAAATCTAACCATCGGTGTTTACTGGGCTGGCTTGGATTCCGTCGGGTTTACAATAGGTCTGTCAATTCTGTTCACTCACAACAAAATGGTGGTAGGATTAGTATTAAAAAAGCAACATAGATCGATGCTATTTCAATTTAACATATGTTTGTTATATATCTGAACGGAATTGAGCCATTTTTCGACCGATATTCTTTAAATGCCCTAAAATGAGGCATTGAGATTTTAATTTCATGCCATACAAAGGACAGTTGAAACAAGATAATTCAGTCGTTTAATCAAAATACTTATTTGATTTTGGTTCAAATTTATTTCATGACAAAACGTGGAGGGAATGGATTTATATTGTCGGTATCCGCAACCTTATTTTGATAATATATAATTGAATATTGTATGAATATATTATTAAAAAGTGTGAGATTCTAGTATTAAATATTATAAGAATATATAATAGATATTGTAGATGTATATAATTGTATGAATATATAATTAAATATTGTAAAAAATATATATATATATAAGTAAATATTGCAAACTTATTGTAAAAATATATAATTAAATTATATGTAATTAAATATTACTAAGTACTGTACTTTACATTTTTTAAGGCGAAAAGTGTAGAAATTTATTATTAATTTTGTAAAAATGTTAGAATATATAATGTAATCGCTAACGAGGAATGTGCTTAATAGGCGAAAATAGTGTGAGAATGTATGATTAAATATCGTAAGAATATATGATTAATTATTTTATTAAATATTGTAAAAAAATATTCAATTAAATACTTCAAAGTGTGCTTAATGTCGTTTTTATATTAGAATAGATATACAGAGCTAAAAAAAACCCTCGAAACTTTGAATCACATAGCTCAAAATCTGGTAATACGTAATACAGATATTTTCAGTAAATGTTTGAAATATATCTGATTATATAATATAAGTGTATGATGGATTTGAAACAAGATGACGCTTATTTAAAGTCATTTATACATTCAAAAACAATTTAGTAATGTGTACAAATTTGAACAGTATAGCTTTCATATATATACATAGACAAATAAACAATAAATATTTACTCCTATTCCGGTGGTTTATAATATTTAATTATATATTCTTACAATTATATACATTTACAATATTTATTATATATTCTTACAATTATATACATCTACAATATTTATTATATATTCTTATAATATTTAATACTAGAATCTCACACTAATTAATAATATATTCATACAATATTCAGTTATATTCATACAATATTCAGTTATATATTCATACAATATATAATAATGTATTCATACAATATTCAGTTATATATTATCACAATATTTAATTATATTTCCTACAGTATATGTGAATAATATTGTTTAAAAAACAAATTATTAATTTTTACAATATCCAGTTATACATTGTTACATTGTTACAATATTCACTTATATATTCTTACTATATACGGTTTTTCAGTTATATATTTTTTAGAATATTCAGTTATATATTCTTACTGTGTTCAGTTATATATTATTACAATGTATAATTATTATATTTTACAATATTTAATTCTATTGAGTTATACATTCTTACAATGATTTTACCCCAGAAATGTAAAGCACGTAATTTATTAGTAAATTTGATGTAGGGGGACAAAACATCCTTTTTCTCCTTGAAATTTGATTACTTTTATAGAGTTTCAAAATCAACAAGCGATCGTGGAATATTATTTTTCACAAAGAACTCCTCGGTCAATGGTTTAAATACATTTCGGCTTTATTTATAACTTCTTATATAAATATCAGTCTGAAGTTTTATAGACCTCGGGGGTATATAGTTGTCAAAATTTGATCTGGAATGCCTCGTGTTTCTACCAACAGATTGTCAGAGCTGCCAGAAACACTCCAGAAAGAATTTTAAGGAGTCTTTAAGAATGATACATAAATAGTCAGATAGTTTAACTGATAAAATATCTTTATATTATATATATTATATCATGGACCTTATAATGTGTTATATGTCCATGATTATATATGTTGGCTATGACGAATAATCTACTGGTAACCATACCTAGAGACTATATCGATTAGGGAAGTTTCGGGCACAGTTTCCTCTTTAGCCTTTTTAGCCTTCACCCTACCTATATCGACTAAGGACATATCTTTCTTAAGCGTAGCCCGAATTGATATGACTGAAACGACTGTAAATAACTCAGTTTAGTACATGAATATTGAATATTACATTCCGATGTTTAGTCATATACGTATACATGGCCTATCCTACAGAGCTAGATAAATCCTTTTCTTATTCGAAATATTTATTATTTAGTTATTATCAAGTTCCTTATTCAACCGTTTTTTAGCTAGATCCGCAACATTAATAGCGTTTTCCTACAATCATAGGTTTAGACTAAGTTTAGAAACTAAGAGGATTAAAAGTTACTCAACACTGACGATAAGGGTTAGCGCCGTTAGGGTATACATGGGAGTGAGTTTTGTCTCTTGTCACTCACGTATAGTCCAGCACGGGTAATAAATGTCATTTGTCCTGGAAGTTTTCCCTTACTTTAGATTATCGACGCTCCGGTACCACGATCACCCATAACTACAACGAATAGTTATCAGGCGCGGATCCAGAGGGGGGCGCACCCGGTGCACGCCCCCTCTATTTTTTGAGGTGGCGAACAATTTTTAGCTCCATATATTCTCGCGAGAAAGGAGAACAAAAATAGTTTAGGTTGGTAATCCTAATTTACAGGATTAGTATGAAATTAGTCCCTGTGGGCATTTTTTCCACTCAAAAATCACTGTTCCGGGCTTCGCACTCCCAGGTGGGTGCGGCACGCCCCCTCTTTCTGAAAATCCTGGATCCACCCCTGGTTATCTATATATTATTGCTGCGGGGCAAAGGGTTTTCCCCGCTGTGCATTATCGGTAGACAGTCGTTGTCTATAGTATACACTCTCGAGGTATCCTCCGCTGTAAGGCCGAATAGATAATCGGACATCTGAGAGAGAGAAATGAAATGAAATGGGGTTTGACGTCCTACTCTTTTGCACCTAACCTGGGCTAATGGAAGACGGGCATACGCCATACAGTGTGCTATGAGGGAAATTTTGCCCGGGCAGCGGTGCTACGGCCTACTCTTATATCGAATTAAAACGGCCAAGGGATCTTTTACGTACACTTCAATGTGTACACGGGACCTCGGTTTTTCGTCCCATCCGAACGACTAGGCAGCTGTCCTTGTCAGGCCCTCCTTCTGCATCACTGACAAGGGGAAATCACGCCGAAAATCGAGATAAACTTTCGCGGCCAATGCAAGGATCGAACACCCTACCTCCAGGCTAGCGAACCAGCACCTTGTCCACTTAGCCACCGTGACCCCACTGAGAGAGAGAGAGAGAGAGAGAGAGAGAGAGAGAGTTGCTCACGATCGCAATCATCTATGCAAGTAATATATCATTCAACATATACATGTAAAGAACATTGTACAAACAAAAAAAGCGACCTGGCTTGTAACATTCAATACTTTCTCTAGATAAAACCTCATTTTTACAGCTCTACCGTTTACATCATTTACAGCATTACGTTGATAAAAATGGCATTAGTTTACTGTCTGTCTTTATCTCTTCACAAAAAATTCTATATTATTTTCATAAAACAACAAGAGTTTTTATAATTTCTCCTAAAAGTGTGAAAGACATTTTCATCAAAGCTTATTATAAAATATCGCTATAAAAATCTGCTAATAGATATAACAAGGTGTTGATTACTGTGTTAGCGGCTTGGTTTTAAAAAGAATTGGTTATTATGCTATACCGTCGCCTCTATAACATTGTCTAGTCAACACTTCCAGAGTGTTTCAGTAAAAATAATGGTAAAAACCAACTGAATACAGAGAGGGAGAGAGAGAGAGAGAGAGAGAGAGAGAGAGATAGAGAGAGAGATGGGGTTTAACGTCCACTCAACACAAACTAGGTCATTTCGGGACTACCAACTGAATACGATGCGTATTTAAGATACATAATGACATGTAACAGCCAAGTCTGACTATTGCAGATCTTTATGCTTTAAATGTTATAAAAATTATTCGTTAGACATTTATTAACATGACATGACTACAATCAACTGGAAAACGGTTCGGTCATTTAATGACTTAATTTAAAAATGGGGAAGGCAAGAGCTAAATCTGTCTGCTGCAGGTCTTTCTTTGTGCTTTAAATGTTATAGTTATATAACCCATTCTTAGAAATCTATTAACACGACAAGGCTAAAATCAACTCGAGATTTTATCTACGTTAGAACGGTTCGGCCATTTCATGATTTAATTTAAAAATGGAGAACGCAAGAGCTAAATCTGCCGGTTACATGGCTTTCTGCAGGCCAGAAAGTTATATAAACTATGAATTAGACATTTTTAAACATGACAAGACCATTATGGGGATTGCAAGAGCTAAATCTGGTTACCATAATACACAATCAATACACGCATCTTGTCAAAACTACAACCAGTGATAATATAGTAATTTAAATGAAATTTTGAATATATTATTCATTTTACATTATCTATTTTTGTACCAATATAGCAAGAACGACCTGCTATTTATCTAAATCTTACGTAATGTATCTTTAAGTAAATGGTATTATTATCAGTGTTAAATTCATCGTGTAAATTGCTTATTGATTAGCAACGGTAATATTACTGATAAACGTCCGATTATATACAAAATATACATTATTATCATTTATAAACCACACAGGATGCCTTAGGCCTTGTACACACTACACGACAAAACGCGTCGGTTCCGCGAACAGAAGTCTACGGTAGCTACCATGCTTCTTTGTAATATATTTATTGTACATCGACCATTAAGATAAAAAAAACAAATATCGCCAATAAACCACACAATGTGTCCGAAGCCGTATACACATTACACGACACAACGCGTCAGATCTAGTGTGAGAAGAACCTTACTCTAGCTACCATGATTCTTTGACAGTTAATATGATCGATGGTAATTTGTTTATTGTGGGTCGGCCTTTAACATGATATACATACAATCCAGCAGACGTCGTAGAATGCAGTTTTAGCGCCATTCTATCTCTAGTATTCAACATAGACGGAATATGATTCTCTAAAAACTACCAACTTTTGTCAATGAAGAAATTACATTTATAAATATTTGTATGTGATAAGATTTACATGTGGTATGTTTTTGTAGTTGAGCGCTGTATGTGTTAAGGTGGGGATTGATCATATCTAAAATTATTGTCGAGACTTCGCGATTCTAGCAACACAGAAACTGACTTCATTGATATACCGGTATGTACAGTGGTATACCAATCTCTCCGCGTATATACCAGATATACGAAAATTAATAAAGTTGCCAAAAAAATATACGGTAAAATGACAAAATATCTGACTCAAGCAGCGCCTCTTCAGATACTATTTAATTGTAAGCAATGCGATTACAACGTTGAAGACGATCTACAAAAATTACGACCTTTCGTCCAGCTGCCAAAAATATTACAGAAACTCAATCCCAAAAAACCACTGACAGAACAAGTTGCCATTAAGCCAAATGGGTTCTTTTACGCAAAGCCAAGCTTAGACATGGGCCTCTGGGGGGTTGGGATGGCCTAGTGGTCTAGAGTGCCGCGCTTCGACCTCTAGCTGGCCGGTCACCTCTGACTTGCGGCTGTGGTTTCGAGCCCTGGTGTGAGCGTATGTGGCATGGGGATAGGTGCCACTCCGGTTTCTTCCCACTGCTAAAGACCCCAACGCGCAAGCGAATTATTGAAATAAAATGAAACCATGTTAGCCCCAAAATGACCCAGTTTGTGTCGAGTGGACGTTAAACCCCATTTCTCTCTCTCTCTCTCTAGACATGGGCCTGAGGGGCCCAGGACCATGGCCCCGCGGTTTAGGGGCCCCGCGGTTCGTGGCAAAAGCGACAAAAAAAATTCAACTTCCAGACGAGAGTTTCGCGGTAACCTTCTCTGTGAAGTTCCACTCAATCCAGTGATTTTTACTTCTTATAACAGTTCCTTGTGTGTTACGCACGCGTGCCTTCAAAAGGATTCGAAATAATCTTTTCGTGGCGTTAGGGCCCTCATGATTCCAGTAAGGCCCTGGGCCCCGCTCCGGTTAAGCTGTACTTAGATTTTACGTTTACGCCTACGTGTGCATAGGACCTCAGAAGCTGTGCTTAACAGTCTTAAAGAACTTTCTCCTCCTACACCATGGCCGAACCTTGGGCACTATGTTTACCGAGGCAGTGCCATACTCACTTAGAGTGTAAAGGGTCAGTTTGTAAACTTAAACATTGAAAAATTTCTTATAGACATTCAATGGATAATCATATTAATTTTCAACCATTTGACAATCACTTTCAAAGTTATTGCCCTTGATTACTTTGCCGTTGTCTGGACTAAACATGTCATTTAATTGACTCGAATGGTATAGTTCTATCGATTTCCGATGATTATAATCAGCGTTATTGTCCTTGCCCAATTTTTAAAAAAAATCTTATATAACATTGAACCGACTCATATATATCAAATTACTGTAGGCAGCCCTGGCTTTGAAAACTAATTCTAATTGGTAACAGGAAAATTTACTGGACGTAAAATTTTCAAAAATGTATTTCTTGGGATTTTCCAGTATGGTTTCCCCTTCTCAGATGTGAATGACCGAAAAGGTTCGATTCCTGCGCTGGCCGAGAAAGTTCATCATGGTTTTCCGGCGTGGTTTTCTCCCTGTCAGTGGTGCAATTCGGATGGGCCTAGGACTAGGACAACTGTATAGTCGTTCGGATGAAACAAACAATAGGTCCACATCGGAGTGCAAGTAAAAGATCCCGTGGCAGTTGGAATTCGATATAAGAGTATTTCCGTTCATAGCACAATGTAAGCAGGGGCGGATCTAGGAATTTTTAAAAGGGGTGGGGGGCGCCGCAAAATGAGGGCACTTACCGCGGGGCACGCCGCTGCGAGGGAGATGGAGGGGGACAATTTACCGCCATTTCCTTGCATCTGTAGACATTCTAAGAGCTATTTGGCTGATATTTTCGTCTAAGTAAACGTTCGAAGAGGACATATTTGGGTCTGAAAAGATGCACTTTCAGCAGTAAAAAAGAACACTGTCGAAAATTAGGGGGGAGGGGCACCCCTTGCGCCCCCACTCGATCCGCCTCTGGTAAGATGTACCCGTCTTCATTAGCCCAGTAAGATAATAACAACAGGACGTTTTAAACCTCAATTCCGGACGGAATATATCGCAAAGAGCATTTGGGCGGGACGAAGATCCGATGTCTCGTGTTCAAGTTATATTCGTGAAAAGAAAACTGGGAAGTTGGAACTCGATCAAGAATAGGCGGAAGCGCCTTTGAGTAAACTTTCCCAAGCGACAAACCTTATGACTTATGCCCATCTGCACAATATACTTGGTTAATAAAAGTAGAGCGTTAAACCTCATTTCATTTCAGACATACATCAGGTCAAGATGACGCCATGGTTCTACAAGAAACACAAATGTCAATGTCACCGTGTATAATTCATGGGTGATATGGTTTTTATAAAACAAAGGGGATTTTATATTCTCGAAACCTACTTGTATAGGTAGCACAGTTGATTAAATTCACTGTTATCTGGCAATCTCGTATACTAGACACCGTGGCACTCAAAACATGGAGACGACACAATTTGTCTTCTAGACACGGCTACCGAGTTTGTTACGGCTACCACGTGTTCTTAATCCCAATTAATGTCTGTAGACAAGTCGTTCCGTGGTCTGATTCCAGAACATGATTAAAGTAAGTAAATTGAACTGGGTTTTAGATTAATGGAACCACCTTGTTTCAGTGATGGACCAGAGTCTCCGGTTCCCTGTTTATTTAATGATAATTTAGAGTTTCTTGTCTGGAGATTGCCGAACTTCTGACTCCTAACAGAATGCTACAAACACTACGATTTGTTTGATTGTGAATTTTCATACAAAAAATCTAGGATAGTGTTTTATGTATTGGTCTTTGAGGTTCGATCTAACAAGCTGTCTGCTCAAATGCACCATTGCCAAGATGTGAAATAGAAATCTACAACGACTGCAATTTATCAATTGAAATTTTCATTAAAAACATTAAAGCAATTTTTGTATGTATTTGCTGGAGTTTGGTCTCTTACATTCAGTTTTCCATAATAATTATTTGACTACAAAGAGCTTCGGGGTTCTTAATCCCCGAATTCAACCTTCGAGGTAGCGTTGGGTGAAATGGGTATGAAATAAAATCGAGTTTGACTTTCTACTGTTCTGCTCCGATTTTCCAATCAGTATGGAGATACGCCATACGGTGTGCTATGAGGGAAAATTTGCCCGGACAGCGGCGTTGCGGCTTACTCTTTTGTCGAATTCCAACAGCCAACGGATCTTTTATGTGCACGTCAACGTGTACAAGTTGTTGGGCCATCCGTCCTGCACAACAGACAAGGGAAAACCACGCAGGGAAATCCCGAGGAACTTTCAAACACCGGGACCGAATTTGCGACCTCCAGGCTGGCGAGCCAGCGTCTAACTCACCTAGCAAAATTTCCCTAAAATAGCACACTGTCTGTCAAGGGAAATAACTTTGAAAATAATCATTAAAAATCGTTGAAAATCAATATGATTATCCATTCCATGTCTACAACAATTTTTTCAAAATAATCAGAAAATCGTTGTCTCTAATGTATCTATAAGAATTTTCAAGGTGATCAAGGGCAAAAAAAAAAGCTAACTGAAATTATTGAGGGTTGGATGGACGACTGGTTAGCGCGTGTGCGCTGTATCACAAGGTCTGTCACTGAGTCAACTGGCGTTGTTTGGATTCCCCTACTAAAGACCCTTACTCGCAGCGAATTATTGACATAAAATTGAACCATAGGTTAGTCTATCTCTATCTCTCTCTCTCACTCTTGCTCTCTCTCTCACTCTTGCTCTCTCTCTATCCCCTCTCTCTTGCTCTCTCTCTCTCTCCCTCTCTCTCTCTCTCTCTCAAAGCATATCTTTATTTAACAGGAGTTACACTGAAAAAAAACTTGTGTTGAAACAACACAAACTTGTGTTGTTTTCAACACAAGTTGGGTGTTACTATTTAACAACACAAACTTGTGTTGAAACAACACAAACTTGTGTTAAATGCTGAAACAACACAAGACTTGTGTAAAAATTTGTCAAACAACACAAACTTGTGTTGAAACTTGTGTGAAAATCTACACAAGACTTGTGTTGAAAGTTCTGAAACTTGTGTTGAAATTTCTGAAACTTGTGTTGAAATTTTTGAAACTTGTGTTGAAACTTGTGTTGAAATTTCTGAAACTTGTGTTGAAATTTTTGAAACTTGTGTTGAAATATCTGAAACTTGTGTTGAAATTTCTGAAACTTGTGTGGTTTCATATACAAACTTGTGTATAACCATCAACAAAAACTTGTGTTGTATTTCCCTCACTTTATATCCAATATAGCAACTTTTCCCATGCAGCATCCCCCCTTTTGCTCTGTTTAAACTGCAAAGTTTGATAAATGAGGTAACAATAATTTTTTTTTGTTAAATTATTATTTATTCATAAAATGATATTTGGAATGTTAACAGAAAAATAATATGAATAAAATTGTGTTAAAGAACGCCCCCCCCCCCCTCAAATCACAAACTATAAAATAGCTATTTAAATTTTTCTTTACTCATCAACAAATACTAAGCATATAAAGACAGTATCCCTACCCCATACCCCCAAAATATATAATTCAAATATATTTAAATTTAATAAGATATATACCAAGCACTAATAAGATAAATTATTCACTAATTTGAATTACTTTCAAACAGTGAAAAGTGTTATAAGTCGAATTACATGTGATTATTGAGTAATCTAGAAATAACTAGCATACACAGAAAATTAACAAAAGAAAAATGACCTATTTTACAGTAGTAATAAAATGGTGTAGAACTCTTTCCTCATTAGGAAAAAAAACCCAAACAAAATGAATATTTTGTACATATACGGAGCAAAGCATCAACAAGAACTAGCATATAAAGACAGTATCCCTACCCCATACCCCCAAAATATATAATTCAAATATATTTAAATTAATAAGATATATACCAAGCACTAATAAGATAAATTATCCACTTATTTGAATTACTTTCAAACAGTGAAAAGTGTTATAAGTCGAATTACATGTGATTATTGAGTAATCTAGAAATAACTAGCATACACAGAAAATTAACAAAAGAAAAATGACCTATTTTACAGGAGTAATAAAATGGTGTAGAACTCTTTCCTCATTAGGAAAAAAAACCCGAACAAAATGAATATTTTGTACATATAAGGAGCAAAGCATCAAGACTGCAGGATTAATATATAAAAATATGAGAGACAATGGCAAATATTGAATAATATGTACAAAATATTTATATACAATTACAAATCATAAGCAATGGGAAGCCACGGTGAGTATAAGGCGTTGGCCGAGAAATTTCAACTGGAGTTCCAAGCATAGTTCCTCCATGTCAGTAGTGTAGGACGTGGGAAGGGGCAATATATAGTTGTTTGGATAGGACAAAAAACCTTGATCTAATGTACACATTGCCGTGTATTTTAAAGAGATAGAAATGAGGTTAAGCGTCCACTTGACACAAACTGGGTACAAGCCTGAATCAAAGCCACTTTGACTGTGTTCACTTTAAAGTACCCTTGACAATTGACATATTTGACTCATTGCCAGACCTCCTGATCCAATGTGTGCCTGTTAACCATTTGACCCCCTGAGTTCCCTTTAATGAAGCCTTGACAGTTGAAATATTAGATATAAGAGTAGACTGTAAGGCAGAATCACCCTAATAACACAGAAAAGTGGGATATTAGGATATTAAACCTTATTTCGTTTCATAAGCAAGGAAAAGTCACCATAATGTAGGTCAAGGTTTTTTGTAATTCTGGGTATATCTGATCTACATTTGGTTTCTAGATAATGCCTATTAAATACTTTTATGATTTCCGACCAAATTTTACGTGATTTATATTTCACTTTACTTTCTATATTATACAGAAATTAATAAGAGGATTAAAATCTAATTGTGTTTTCGAAGAATACTTAACATTAAAAACAAAAAATAAATATTTAAAATTGGGTCAAATGCATTCTTTTCCAGAATTATAAAATAAATTGATGCTTGGTTTCTCTTCTTTTTATCATTCATTAAATTCTCCTCCGAGGGTGCTTCAGCCTAAAAAATAAAAAGTGGGAAATAAGAATACTTTCTATATGGTTCATAATGTTTAAATAAACAATTTATTTTGCCACATTGAGACTTAGTTTCTATTTTGTTTCAACTTTGTGTAACACTCCTTTTGTCTTGTCAAGTTACAGGCCCAGACAGAATATAATGCTCAAATGAAATGGGTTAGAGTCAGAGAAAGATAGAAATTTGGTTTCACATCCACTTGACACAAACTAGGTCATTTTGGGACGAACATACAGTTTAATTTTATTTCAATAATTTGCTTGCACTGAGGGGTCATTAGGAGTGAGAGCAACTGGAGGACCCGCAGCTTTATGATACAGCGCGCATGTCCTAACCATCCGGCCATCCAACCAGCAATTCACCCCCACCCCCTTAGAAGTCACAAAAAGGCCTTGAGATTTTGGACTGAAATTTTGCACGGTACCGCGACCCTAAGGCATACTCTTGTATCAAATTACAAATACCAGAGGATCTTTTACATGCATGCCAATGTGAACACAGGACCATGTTTTGTTGTTCAATCTGAACAACTACACGAATGTCCTTGTCAGGCCCTCCATCCTGAATTTTCTATGTCAACATTGGGAGCAAACCTGCAGCGTCTTACCCACCTCGACTCTCCACAAATGAGACAGTCATATGTGCACATACATGTGTGTGTATACTTTTACTATACTAAATTGAATTTTATATTTCAAAATAATAAACTGAAATGGAGGCTAATGTCACCTCCGCTTCAACCGGGCTACATTGTGCCAAACACATTTAATGGTGAGATTTCAAATTACCATATCAACAATCTTTTCTATTAGAATTGAACACTCACCCTCCAAAAACCCCATTCTTTCAGCTCTTTCTTCTCCCATATTTGTTTTTTTTTCTTATTTTATTATATGATGTTTTATTTGCTATGGCATCTAATATGGAAACTGAAAAATATGAATATGTGACATGTAATTAACTGTTTAAGATATCTTACCATATACAAACTGTGTGATATGAAATTGAAACTAAAATATCTACGGTATCCAAAACCATTTGAATCCTGAAGATTTTACATAAGCCGTGAAAATCTATTTTAATAACCCTTGTTTGTCATTTGACTGGACTGTCACAGTAATTAGACGATAGCCATGTGGCTGAGTGAGTAAGGTGCGGGTTGCTATTCTGGAGGTGGCGGGTTTGCTCTCAGTTTTTCCTGAGAAAGTGCATTTGTATTGTTCCATGGAACCAAAAACCTGCAGTCCCATTGGTGTGCATGTAACCCGATAGCATGGTATGGCCTTATATTTTTTTTCTGGGTATGCCCCATTGTTGGTTTTTAGAAAATACAGACTTTTCTAGTAAAGCTGTGGACACACCAGAATGATGTGCTCAAATTATTTGCCCAATTCAATTGGCACAAAATTGCAGCCGAATGAGTGGATACTCCCGGCCTAGTTGTCTAGAGTGTCGCGCTTTGACCTCTAGCTGGCCGCTCACCTCTGGCTTGCGGCTGTGGTTTCGAGCCCTGGTGTGAACACATGTGGCATGGAGATAGGGGCACCCTTCTCAACCTTTTGGGTTTCCTCCGGGCACTCTGGTTTCCTCCCACTGCTAAAGGCCCCTACGTGCAAGCGAATTATTGAAATAAAATTAAACCATATGTTAGTCCCAAAAAGACCTAGTTTGTGTTGAGTGGACGTTAAACCCCATTTCTCTCTCTCTCTCCCTCCTCAGATTCACCACTCAGTTGACAGTTACATTACCTTTTAGGTCACATGATTTAACATTTGTCTTCAAAAAATTCATGTGACTTCTTGATATGAATGTGTGCTTATTGGCTAATGAATTCTAATACCAGACGAATGCTTCAACAAAGCGAGCACACCAATCAAATATAGTTCAGCCAAAGATATCAAACCTGTTTGATTTGGGCGAATGTCAGTGTGAGTGTACACTACATGAATTTAGCGCTGATTGATTCAGCAGAATCCTTCTGCTAGTGTGTCCAGCACTGCCGATTTACGTTTATACTATCATATTTGAAATAGACCATTCTGTTATGCAACAAACACTAACAACAACTCCAAAGTTTATGTCGAATTAATATAAACACAACATACACAATGGTCAGTGCTCAGGAAAATAGCTGAAATGTAACAACAGTCCTACTTGATTCTAGGATATATATCATGCATGGGCCTACTTGATTCCACCAATTTAATACAAGGACATGTTTATCGCACAGTTCTGTTAAGTGAAATTAAAACCCGATTTCCCCTCTCTCTTGACTGGATATTACTACTGATAGTGATATTATTAAAAAATATATATTAAAAGAAAATGAAATACTTACCAGTTTTTCTTTGTGGAGTAGGCCTATATGCTAACATCAATGACTGAAATAAAAAGAAGAAATTATAGAGAAACTTCAGACGGCAGGTGTTAGTTTCTGAATCAGTACGTTGCATTGATTAATATAAAAATAAAAGGTTTGTTTGGTTGTTTTTTCTTTTACACAGATAAGATTACATTTTGGAGATGGCGTTCTAAGTTGTAAAACTTGTGCCTTATCCACTTGTTACTTAGAACAATAAAATATGTTTAAATTAAGATTAAATTCCAATTAAACTAGTACAAAAGTTAGTATCTAGCTATAGTCCATGCCTGATATACACGTATTTCTCATTTTGCCCGAAACAAAGATGGCTGCCTGGCGAGTTAGAAAATGAAGAGAAATTCTTACCTGCTGGTCCCAGTTGGTGTTGTTTTTTGCAAGTACAAGTATTTGAACAACGATGTAGCGCCGAATAATATTAATAAAGCACGTATTCAGAAAAATTAAGACAAATTGGTTAGACTGCTGAATTACCGGGTCCGGGACGCTTTAGAAACAATCAAAAAAAATTTCTTGTCCGCCATTATCAAATACACACTTCCGGTTTAATTGTTCTGAGTTAGTCTCTAACATCCAGAAAAATATTCTACGAATAACGTACGTTGAAGATTACGAGGTTCTAGAACAAGTCTTGGTCTGACTTGTTTGTTTTTAATTATTAGTAATATACATATAAACAATAAATCGATGCTAAATTAAATACACGGTTTTATTTTTTTTTTAAATTTACAAACCTGCGGTCTTGTATACTGTGTGACAATTATATTTTTAAAAATATCACTCTCGGTTGACACTACTACGAAACATGGCGTCCTACAGTTAAATGTCTAACTGAATGTCGCTGATAAAATATCAAATAGAGTATAGATAACTTGGAGAACCATTGTATCAATAAATCAATTATGAGACAAATCTGGAAGATTAATTAAATTTGATTGGTTACTGTTTAGTTAACCAATATACTGTCCAATTTCGATTACACCAACCAATTACATTACTAAGAGTTTTACTCATTGTTTTCCAATGCACATTGAATCAATTTTGACAAACACAAGGGTGCTGAAAATCACATGTACACTATATATTCCTTTGATATATCAGTTTATTGGATCAATAAAAAAAGACAACCAGACGTTTCATCTTTATAGACAACTTAACACCAATTAACATTCAAGTCTGCCCGGCAATTGTCTGATTAATTAGTGCGCACACTCTTCCAGTGAAGAACCCCGTGTAATTTTCGGGATTTGAATTAAACCTTTTATTTTATTACTTTTCTTAAACTTGTGAACTCCCTAATTCTGACTTTGTAAACAAAAAAAAAAACAAAAAAAAAAAAAAAAAAAACAAAAACAAAAAACCCCCCAAAAAATCTTTGGTTGACGGTAGGCCTACACAATACTTGTGTTACTGATATGAAAACACACAAGATTTTTACAAATCTACACAAGTTTGTGTAAATGCAATGCAAAACAACACAAACTTGTGTAGATTGGTTTTAACACAAGTACTTGTGTTGCGATCCAACACAAGTTTTTTTTCAGTGTATACAATGACCATCATGGTGATAAGTATATGGTCTATACACATCTTACTTATATGTGTTAATATAGAGCACGTGTAAGTATTTTACGCAATGTATACTTACATATGTTATAAATGATTTCAAGATATTGCAACAAAACTTTCTCATTCTTCCAGATATTCGGCATTTTAGCTAGAATGAATACTGTTGTGTTGTAATTGCTGATACATTGAATCCATAATATCACCCGTTTACATAAACCGGGTAAATATACATACTAAACTTACGCTGTTTATCAACAGTTAGCTCCGCTTGAGTACAGACACTCTATAGTTGACCGACATCTTAAATCGACGATTTTAGTCGAAAACACTAAACATGCATTATGCAAGAGCTAGGCCTGAAATTTTATCTAAGTTATTAATTAGACATTACTTAATCAACTCTCGATGAAATCGCTAGCCTGTGATATTTACTGGATTTGGATCCGATTTTCTGATGATTTAATCCAAATATGGACAACCGAAACTATGTTTTTTTTTATCGTACAGACTTTAGTAATGATGATCGAAGCTAGGCCTAAAATTAATTTAAAAGCTAAAATCTCGGTTCAGAGTGGATCAATTTGACTGAGCGGGGTTTGGGTGGCCGAATGGTTCGCACGTGCTCGTTGTATCTTAAGGTCTGTCATTGAGTCAGTTGGCGTGATTTCGATTTTCCGGTTGTACGTGACAAAGAGTAGGGTCGCCTGTCTGAGTCTTCCGGTTTCCACCTAGGCTAAAGACCCTTCCGCGCAAGCGAATTATTGAAAGTGAATGTTACACCCCCTTCGCTCTTTCTCTCTCTCTCTCTCTCTCTCTCTTTCTCTCTCGAATAAAGTAACCAACATTTGTATAATATTAAGCTAAACGTATCATATATGTATAACTGGCTTTAGTGGAATGCCGTTCTAGACAAACTTTACCAGATGTTCGGTTTGTTTATAATTCTATTGTATGGCCATACAATCAGGTAAAAACCCCTGTAAGCAACCAGCCATTGGTTTCAACCAAATCCTGTGCTATTCATCACGTCGACTGCCTTTTTAATATTTTAGGGTGTTTCCCTTCTCGACACACATTTTTCACTTGATCTTAAAGCAAATTTTACGCTGTTTGAATGGCGGCGCCTTCCATGGCTTATACAAACAAAATCGCGTTATACGCTATCTCACTCGATATTTAAAATTACCCAAAAAACACACGGGCTGTATTTTTCTTTAAAAGTTTACAAAGAAATAAGTTTGACGTCGAGTAAACTAATATGAAGATTCTTTATATTCGGCAGACGCCAATTAAGTGGCCTTCGCGCTTTTTTGACACGTGCGCACGTGGAGTTTAGTTTGATTGACCGCGTACGTAAAGGTATATATATATATGTAGATTACATACATATATAAGTGTTAAGCTGACGGATACGATAGTGATATTAGGTTTGTCGAGCAAGTTAGTGTCCATGCATGATGTGATCCTATGTGTAATGAGTACGAACTATACCGGGTTTTAACTGAGATTTACAATGATATACAAGTTATTTACCTACGGAATTTTAATGAGAGATTATTAAAAGTAAGTATTTCAAAAAATAATTTTCAATTCTTCTTATTGTGAGCATGAGGTAGGCATATATCTCCAGTGGTTAAACGTATAACATGTAATAATTTTGAAATTTTTCTAATTTACAAATCATTCGTTAATATTTACAAAGATTTGAAGCAGTAGGTAATTTGAAAATTGATTTTCAGTTGTTCATAAAGCAAATGTAAGTCAGCCATATTTCCGGGCTAAGGAAGACGGGCATACATCGTATAGTGTGCTATGGGGAAGAGTTTGCCCAGACCGGAGCGCTACGGCCTATTCTTATATCGAATTTAAACTGCCAAGGGATCTTTTATATGGACGCCAATTTGTACACGAGACCACAATTTTTTGTTCCATCCTCAGTTATAAACCAATGACAGGGGGAAACCACGCCGGAAAATCAAGATGAACTTTCTTGACCAACACCGAGATCGAACCTGTGATGACAGCGAGTTAGCATCTTACTAACTTAGCCAACGTGGCTAGATTTTTTTTGAATCGTAATACGAGTTATTGTCTTGGCACCTATAAAGTTTGATTTGTAACATTTTGATGTTTCTAATTTACAAAAAATTCTTTAAAATGTATAAAGACTTATTTATTAAAGCAAGTGTAAGAAAATTTGATTTTCAATTCTTCTTAGTATGAACCCGGGGGCCAGTATGGCTTAGTGAGCAAGACGCTGGCTCCCTGACCTGGAGATTGTGGGTTCACTCCCAGTGATGGCCGAGAGGTCTCTATCTTGATTTTCCTGCGTGGTTTCCCCCTGTCAGTCTTGAAGGACGGAGGGACAGACAAGAATAGCCGTCTAGTTGTTCGGATTGGATGGAAAACCGAGGTCCCGTGTACACATTGGCGTGCACGTAAAAGAACCCTTGACAGTTGGAATTCGATATGAGTGTGTGTTGTAGCGTCGCTGTCCGGTCAAAATCTCTCTTGTAGCACACTGTATGGCGTATACCGGTCTTCATTCAGAGCCGTGTCTAGCGGGGGTGCAGGGGATACATTGCACGCCACCCCCAGAAAAGTAGGGCGTCCCTAAAAATGGGCCCCCCCCCCCCCATGGAAACAAAATTTGACAATCTTTCAATTATAAAATAATACGCTTGATAATGATCACACAGTGATGCTCTAAAGGCACTGATCAGTCGGTCGGTTTGCCAATATCCAAACTTTCTGATATCACTTACGTGGAGGCTATGTCCCCCCCCCCCCCTCAAACTCTGCTGCACCCTTACTTTTAAAATCCTATATACGACCCTGTCTTCATAAACCCAGTTGAAGCAAACCACCATTTCAGTTTTATTTAATATGAATCCAAGTCATATTTATATAAGTATATTCTGAGTCGTTATTCAAGTTACCTATCTTGACATATATAAACTATATACCATGTTAAACTTATTAACCTTTTCATGTTTTCTTATTTACAATTAATACTTTGATATTTATAAAGATTTATTAAATGATGAAAAGCCTCAGAAAGCGAACATGCTATGAAATGATATTGAATGTGTTAATAATATACCATATTTATTGCATACTATCAACATTTAACGATGTTTTATATGTTGGGATGCTAAATATATAAATATTTATGAATAACTTTTAAGTAAAGACGTAGGGAAAGAAATTGGTTTAAAGGCCACTTGACACAGACTAGGTACTTTCGGGACTAACATATGTATCAATTTTATTTCAATAATTCGCTTGCGCGTAGGGGTCTTTAGAAGTGTGAGGAAACCGGAGGACCCGGAGAAAACCCACGAGGTTGAACAGGCACCCTAATAACTTTCAAATAACATATGATTAAATGATATGAAACAAGAGTTTAATTTCCTACTTTTCTTTACCGACTAGGATACAGACGCTGGGCTTACGCCATACAGTATGCGACGCTATTATTTCAAATTACAATCACAAATGTTACTTTTTTCATGCACACCAATATGTCCGACATCGGTAATATTTACACTGGGCTTTGTTTTTCATCACATCCGTCCTTGACCACCGACAATTGGACACCACGCCCGAAAAGAATTTTCTCTGTCAACCCCGAGAAATGAAATGAAATGGGGTTTAACGTCTGCTCCAGAGAAAAGCCGTTTATACTTTAGCTACAAACCGTTTCGCTTCAGCGTATAGATCAGATATTTCAAATTTCTGCTCTAAAGCTTACCTAAACCGATTTAAGAAAACTGACGATTTTAGCTAAAAGTATCACATTTCTTTATATAATACTGCTTCATCATTTTGAGATGGTTATCAATAAAGGTGAATATCATTAGGGAAGTATTAAACTTTAAAGCGACATAAACATGATTTGAATATTATATTGCCGGATCACGTCACCAGAACAAATTGTGACACCAAGCGTGCACTGTAGAGCAGAGTGCGGAGAATTCCGCGAGGTTTAGTCATCAATGGGGATATATTGAAGAAACATATGGGATAGGGAAGTACTGAACTTTCAAGGGATATAAATGCCGTTAGAAAATCGAGGAGTTCCACAGGGTTTTGCCATCGGTCCTTTGCTATTCATTTTTGCCATTAATGACTAACTGTCATTGCCTAAAACATGCGTTATTCGATGAAAGCGGACGAAAAACTCAAATAAACTATAAGGTAGCTAATATTACGAAATTCTAAGAATGACTAGCACACGATATTATGAAATTCTAAGAATTACTAGCACATTATATTATGCTCTTCTACGAATTACTAGCACACGATATTATGAAATTCTGAGAATGATTAGCACGCTATATTATGAAATTTTAAGAATGATTAGCACACTATATTCATTTGGTTAATATTATGAAATGATAAGGATTATTTGCACACTATTATGAAATTCTTAGAATGACTAGCACACTATATTCACGTGGTTAATATTATGAAATTATAAGAATTACTAGCACACTATACTTAAAATCTCATTTATCTATATATGCATTGACCTAGCCAGATCTTGTTATCTGACAAGACATGTTGTGTTCTAACTATGAGTAGTATTATCGATTTTACGATCTGATTATAATCTTTGGTATGCAAGCTTTTTAAAAAATGGACAAACCTCGACCTAACTCTTTGTAACTCTAACAAAGACAGGATTAACTAAATTGATCCGAGTGACTATCGTTTACTGTTGTATCATCCATGTTGCTTGGTTAATGTACCTAGAGATATATCATATTCCCTGTATATATATATAACATTTATTTTAATCTTACTGTAAACTAATACTATATTATTATCATTATTGTTGAAGCAGTTTACTTCATGTATAAGGTACACTTAGACAAATTTGAAAATAAAACCCAACACCATCTTAAAAAAACATAATCTTCAAGTGGCTTTTGGCGTTTGTTGACACTGATATCTTGTTACAGTAGCATGACGTTTCGACATGTATCCTGGTATCATTGTACTAGAAGATGATAAGAGGATAGACACCAAGTTTGGCGAATCGCTGTGCTATTATAATAAACCTATATTTAGTATTATATGATAAATTGTACTTTGTTGACTTATAACAGTAGAAAAAAAGGATTGTCGTATCTTGAGTTGGTAATGAATCAACGTTGCTTTAAGAATGTCATTGATCAGATGGTCTGTCATTGAGTCAAGTGACGTGGTTTCGATTCCCCACTTTGTACGTGGCAAGGAGTATGATCTCCTCTCGAACCCCGCTTGATTTGTCTGCGTCTTCCAGTTTCACCCCACTGCTAAAGAACCCGTACTAGCAAGCGAGTTATGAAATCGAATCATGACTTAGTGGATGTTCTCTCTCTCTCTCTCTCTTCGTCTTTCTTTCACTAGTGAGCCAATACAAAAATCTTTTAGTTACCATGCCACCTTCTCTCTCTCTTTCTCTCTCTCTCTCTCTCTCTGAGAATTGACGTCTTCAGGTGCCTTTAACATGTACGCGTAATTGACGTTGGGATATCGTGATACCAACGATCATCACAGATTCACTTCATTGAAGAATTCAAAGTCTGGATTATAGGTATAAGATAAACAATGGAGGCAATAACTTTAAATTCCTCATGGACATGTAAACAACCAACTCGCGCACGCACGCTAATCACACAATTTAAACTGTTAAATAAGGTCTCCTATTTGGATGTAGGCCTTTAGCTGTGTTTTAAATCTGTCAATCTAAATGTAATCTACCTGCTCGTATTTAGACAGCCTAATGATAGGTAAGTGGTTGATATTATTTCACTTGATCATATTCATTTCCTTGTGTCGAATCTACGATTTGACTACCTACAGTGATATAGCTGCTCGCTAAATACAGGTCTCTGGTTACAGGAGGTCTCTGATCCGGCGTGGTTTTCCCTTGTGCAGGCGCGGATCCAGAGGGGAGGGTCCAGGGGGTCCGGACCCCCCCCCCCCTGCTCAGACTTGAAATTTTTTTATGCGATTTTATTGGCGATTTAGACCTGTAATTTTGGAATTTACCTTCCGGAAATACGTCAGAATGAACCAAATTGAATCTAATTTACCAAATTTTTCTGGGGGAGGGCCCCAAACCCCCCGCTAATCGGTTGAGCGCAATTAGTTAAGCAATTATCAAACCTAGACCCCCCCCCCCTGCAAAAAATCCTGGATCCGCGCCTGTTGTGGGTGGTACAGGACGGCGGATAGGGGTGGGGCATGGTAACGGCAGTGTCTAGTCGTTCGCTAGTTACTTTAATAACGAAGTCTTAGAAACCCCTAGTAACGAAGTCTTAGAAAATCCTATATAGTAGACTAGGGGTCTCTAAGACATCGTTAGGCCTATACTGAAGTAACTAGTCGTTCACATTGTACAAAAAACGAGCGTATACGTAAAAGAACCCTTGACAATGGGAATTGAGAAATTTTTCCCACGTGGTTTTTCTCTTGTCAGTGGTGCAGGACGCAAGGATTGACAAGGGTAGCTGTCTAGTCGTTCGGATGGGACGAAAACCGATGTCCTTTGTATACATTGGCGTGCAATCTAAAGATCCCTTGACAGTTGGAATTCGATAAAAGAGTGGGTTATGGTGCGCGCTGTCGGGGATAAATTTCTCTCATAACACAATGTATGACGTATGCCTGTCTTCATTAGTCCAGTCGGAGCAGAACAGTAGGACGTTAAACCCATTTCATTTCATTATCGGGCAAAATGTCACTCATAGCACACTGCATGACGTATGCCCATATTCATAAGCCCCGTTTAAGCAAAACAGTAGGACGTTGAACCCCATTTCATTTCGTTTACTTGTATCTAATCTTCAACTTAATTACAACATCACTGTTTTTGTTGAAATTTAGAGCCAGCAATGTTGAGATAATTATGTTGAAACATTTGTAAATACAGATAGGAGGATATAATTTTGATGAGTTGTGTATCTTTGATAATTATGCATTTTCACAAACATGTAGATACTAATTATATAGTGCTATATCATTATTATTTCACACGTTCTTCTCGAGGTATATCATGTCAAAAATGAAAAAAGTAAACATAAAAAATTCTTTTTTTATAGACTTCTTCGTCTTGTTAATTATATATGGAAGTAGTTATCTGTCCTATTTTGAATATGCGATAACAGTTTATTCATCAACATTTAGGGCGGTTCTACTTCTAGTCAAGCATTAAAATACCTCAATTCCAACAATATGGTCCTAATGTTGATTAAATATAAATTTGTTTATAATGTACAGTTAGCTTAAAAATGCATTATGCAAGAGCTAAATCTGCCTATTCTTAAGGCCAAAAATGTTATGTTAATTATTAACCTATTATAATAAGACGTTAATTAAGACCATAACCAAACATCGATATAAGTAGATTTGAATACGTTTGTGGTCGATGCGTTTACCGCAAAATGGAAAATGGAGACTTTGTATTTTCATCCTAACAAAGGTAGTTATGACAATCCTTGCTTCACTAAGCGCATCGCCGATATCAATGCTCTGGTTGAAGTTATTTGACTGAAATTTTCAGCATATTCTGTTTAACATTATGTTTATTTTAACTATTATTAACTGCAGCTCTTTATTTATATTTACCTAACGCCGCTTTAAATTGTTTTTTTAAGAATGTAAATTGGTTATGATGTAGATTAAGCTTAAATGGATTCTGATATAAGTAAAGCTTAAAGGAGCTAAATCGTTAATATTTGGGGCCTAGAAATAGCCGATCTCTAGCGTCTGGTTATTCCAGTCTACAGTATTGCGTATGTTCTCCATGCTCCACCGTCTAGCCCCACTCTCCAAGCCCCTTGTTAAAAATGGGTCTGGAACGGATTATGGTACACGATTCGTGTACCACTGATATTTTTTTTAAATTTTGTCTTAAATACTGGATACCAGAAGCTCATCTTTTTCCGGTAAGATCACAACATCAATGTTGAATTAAATTGACAATTAATTCCTGTTTTCAGTGTCGAAGATTTTGGATGATATTGAGTTAGAGACTTAGCTCCTTTCAAATGGTTATACAGATATAGATGCAGTTTAAGATTTTTATTATATCCTTGTATCCAATGCTGTTGATTTATTTCACGGATCAAGAAAGACTGGCAATTATTCTTAATAGAAATTATATATAATATATCCTTCTTTATTTAGGCTACTAATATTTATTTTTGTTAAATACGTTTAAAATAGGTACAATTTATTTTTTACCAAGATTCTTTTTGCTGGAAGAATATATATACAAGCGTACACGTGGACGTTATAAATAGCGTGGATATTGACCAGAGCATAGTAAATATTTATTTTATTATGTCGATTTATTTACTTTACGAATTCTCCAGATTCTCTATCAAACACAATCTTATCATACGTTCTCAAAACTCGTGTATTTCTTCGTATTGTGTCTTGACCGTCGATTAGTTTTGTGTAATTGTGTGTGGTGCAGTCCCCCTCGCAGTATTGTCTTCGCTGACTGTTTTCCAGCAATGGTTTTCCTTTCTCATATGTACAGGTCTGGCGGGGTAAAACGTCTATTCGTTCAGGCCGTACAGTTTGGTAGGGTAGAGTATCTAATCGTTCAGGGTAGATTGTCTATTCGTCTAGTCTTTTAGTGGCACAGGGCGGATAGTCTAACAAGGCAAAGCGTTTAGCGGTGCAGGACGGATAGTCTGGCAGGGTAAAGCGTCTAGTCGTTCAAGATAAATCTTCCAGTGGTGCAGTGTGGAAAATCTGGCAGCGTATTGTGTATTGTCGTTCAGGTCGGATAGCCTGGCAGGATAAAGGGTCTAGTCTTTCAGGTGGGACGATAAACCTGAGGAACAATAGTGTTCTCGTTGGTAGCCTATTCATGCAAGAAAACCGTTGACTGTTGGAATTCGTAAAGCCGCTGTCTGGGCAAAATGTCCCAAGTAGTATCATATATGATATGCCCGTCTTCATTATCGCGGTTGATACAGAAAAAGTAGAACATAAACCGCCATTTTGTTAACAGGTTGTTCAAACTATTACACGGAGAAGGCAGTAGCACAACAAACAGTATCGTCATCACGTTTTCGAAGTCAAATCATTAACAACAAATATTTTTTTTTCGAGTTTGGAGATTGCGTCATTTCTATATTACATTACAACAGGCGAACAGATGTAAATTATAGAATTACCTTTGGGACGAGTAAAACGTAGCATGTGATATTTTAAACTGTTTCTGTATAAATGATTAACAAAATAAACAGTGGGAGGTAGAGTGTGGGCGGTGTACTGTAGGTGTCGTATGTTGACATACACTTCTTGAACATCGTCGTTCATTTCAATCTGTCTGTCATATCATATACTCAACTGTTACAGTTAATTATTTAACCATATATTTTTACCTGCCCCAAGTTCACAAAACAGTCTCAGTCTTAAGTCAAGAATTTCTCAAAATTGTTCGCCTAACTGTAACTAAAATATAGCACTTTATAAAACTTTTGTTGTTTTAATTTATCAAATACCCTAATGAGAAACTATGTGCAAAGTTTTGTGTTTTTAGATCAAAGAAATTTCCTATAAACAGTGATTGAAAGTTGAGTAAATTCTCAACTTAAAGGAGCTAAATCGCTAACATTTGGGACCTAGAAATTGACTAAAGTGGATCGCAATGCATATAATACTGTGATATAAATGTATATAAACTGATTTGCATTCAATTGTTTCCGTTTTTACACCAATTCCAAATCAGTTATGTTCGGCGAAATAAACCAGAAGTGTCAACCGAAGGCATTTTTTTAGCGTCTAGTTATTCCAGTCTACATGCGCCGTTTGATTTGGTACAATGTTTTTAGCCTCGTTCCTCGAGTCTCTTGCTAGAACTGGGGCTGAAACGCATTATGGTACACGATTCGTGTACCAATGGTAAAATATTTATTTTTTCTTAAATATTGGATATCAGAAGCCCATCTTTTTTCGGTAAGATCACATCATCAATTTTGATTTAAATTGACAAATAATTCGTGTTTTCTATGTTGAAGATTTTGGAAGATATTGAGTTAAAGACTTAGCTCCTTTAAGTCTGAGAATGCTTTGTGAACTATATCTCTGTAAACCTGTTAAAGTAGAATTCATCTTGTGTCGTAAACGTGATCATAACGCAAAAGGTACAACATACACAGGGTTCAAATTCTTGTCCATTTCACACCTATGCCTCTGAATATGTATAATGTATATTATATCTATCTATTTAAGATTAAAGATACCCTCCCTCGTACAAAATGTCATGTGGACTAAAACATATTCAAACTAATTTATTAATCAAATCCTCTTGAAAGCATTTTACTTTGAATAATCCTTGTCCATGTTACAGCTTGTAGAATTTTCCATAACTCTTGCGCCATTTATCAAGAAAACATTTTCCTCTGTCAGTTTCTTTTTCCGCCATTTAATCGCATATCTTCAGTACGTTTAACTCGCACAGTGTTCTTGTAACTGCTAGCCATTCGTTCAACAAAATCAACGCGGACATGCTGCCACTCTGGAATTCCTTAACTTTGGTGTACTGTGGGCACCACGTGGCATTTTATCAAGGAATCCAGTATTTTTCTTTTATACCAATTTGCCATACTTTTTTATTGGAAATTACTACCCTATAAGTATTTTCGTGGGAATGCATCTTTAATGAATTATATCATATTATTATTTAAGAGCCAATAAGAAAACAGATAACATTTTTGAAAATTGTTCACATTGCTGTGACAGTGAAAACATAAATTTTGTTACCTGTGAACCGATCTTACTATCGAAGGTGCTGTATTTTTAACCAAAAAACGTAAACATTTAGAATAGCAGGGTTTTATGTGGCTTAAAAAAATTACGTTTCCCTCGGTAGATGAGATAAACGCCAGCTGTTAAAAATCTGTCGTTGTTTAATCTGTCGACCATATTAAAAGCACCAAACGACTGTTTACTACAATAATAAAACCTTTGCTTATAATTTATATTAAAGACACCGCCCTTCGCATTATTTTGAATGAAATTCCAGCGAAGACAGGAATGTAAGCAGTGGGTGCTTTGATATTAATATGGTTGTAATATGATGAAGTCACGGTGATCTGGAATGTTTACTTCTGTGGGAGTCACGGTGGCTCGGTGACTGGGACATTGGTTCGAAGTCCGGTGACGATCTCTGCATCGGCCGAGAAAGTTCATCGGAATTTTCAATCTTGGGTCCCCCTTGTCGGTCGTGTAGGGTGGGGCGCCTGGCAAGGGACAACGTATAATCGTTGAGACGGGGCGGAAAACCGAGGTCCAATCAGGGGCGGATTGGGGCCGGGAACTGGCCCGGGCTCCCTTGTCGGAGCGGCCCCTTCTACTGACCCCCGTTCGGGCTCCGCGGGTTCTCCCGCCAGGAAAATTTTCAAAAATAAACCCAAAATTTGCGATTTGGTGACATATCTGATTATAATATCTGTCAAACGGGCGACAGTTTCGGGTGAATCCGATGAAATTTTCGGATGAGTCCCCATTGCTGGATTCCGAATTTCGGCCCACACCCAGCACACCCGGCCCAGAAAGTCTATTATACAAGCCCATTCCAGACTCGAGTGATAACGTGGCGGCCCGTTAAAGCCACTGGCTACACATACAACATGATCATCATCGCTCCATGGCCGGTCCAATCCCCCCCCCCACATATAATGTTCAGGAGAAAAAGGTTTATTTAGCCGAACAAAATCATTTTTTTCATTTTTTGTCCGCCCCTGGGTCCAACGTACATATCGGTGTGCACGTAATAGATTGAATACGAAAAAAGATTTGGCCCCAGCGCCGCTGTGCGGGTAATATTTCCCTTATAGCACATAGCACATAGCACATAAGGGAAATATTACCCGCACAGCGGCGCTGGGGCCTAATCTTTTTTCGTATTCAATCTATTACGTGCACACCGAGATGTACGTTGGACCCAGGGGCTCCATGGTATATGTCCGTCTTCATTATCCCAGTCGGAGCAGAAGATTAGGACGTTAAACCCCAATTCATTTCATTTTCGTTTCTTTGGTTAATTAATTTAAAAACCAGGGGCCTATTTCACGAAATTTTAACTAAGATAAGATCCCAATTTTAGTAATTTGATTGGATAATATTAGATTGATTTTAGTGCTTAGCCAATCAAAATTGAAGTATCTACTAAAGTTGGATTTTATCTTAAGTTAAAATTTCGTGAAACAGGGCCCAGGCCCCATTCAGTCCTGCAATATGAAAATACCGCTCTACCCCACCTCTGTTTTGTGGCTAGTTTTAAAGTCAATACATTCTATATTTCACCGTAATTCTGATACAAGTTTATAATCATCAAATACTGTTTAAAAACACAAACAAAATATTATCTTTGAGGTGGTTCACCATTACAAGCGCGAGTCTCGAAATGGCGAACAAAGGCGAAGATTTTCCGAAGAAGGTCCCCTTGTCAGTGGTACATGACGAAGAGTCTTGCAGCAAACATTTTTCTGGACAGACGGATTGGTCGAAATGCCAAAGGAATTCGAATATAAATTGGTGAAAACCCCGATGTCATTAACCCTGGCCTATTGGTGCAGGGAAGTAGACGGTTAAACCCCATTCCAGTTTCATTTCAATTTTGTTAATTCAATCAAAAATGTATTCGTCGTATACAGTGTAAATTTAGTATTTTCTGCATTACTTACAAACTGTTGTTATCAAACTATCTGTCAATTTCCTTCATTCCCTTATGTTTAGGAAAAAACTAATTGATGTTATAAATGTTATATGAAATAGAGCTAACATTGTTTTAATTCGTTAAATATATGCCTTTCTTCTATCATCTTTTTATCTAAACAATTCAGACACTAATTTATAAACCATCGCATGTTTTCATCGGCTGTGTTAATTAACAATTTTACATAAACTAATTGATACAGGTTTTGGTATTTGCGTTTTGACAGACTTTGTGAGGTAGGAACTTATAATAAAACCAAACAAACAATTGTGTTTGAAATAGTTTTATCGCCTGCTGCCACCGAGGTGATATCGAAGACCAAAAGTACAATCCTTCGGGAATTTGAGAGCCGTGGTGTCTCAGGGAGTAACCTGAAGACTCCGTCTTCGATCTTGAAAGTTCATCGGATTTTTTCCGGCGTGATCTCCCTAATCAGCGATGCAGAGTGGAAGACCTGGTAAGGGCAGGTGCCTAGTCGTTCAGATTGTGTGCATGTAGTTGGAATTCGATATAAGAGTAGGTAGTAACACCGCTGTCTGGGCAAAATTCCCTCATAACGCACTATTTTGTGAATACCCGTCTTCATACCCGTCTTCATTCCAGTTTCATTTTAATTTTGTTAATTCAATCAAAAATATATTTGTAGTATACAGTGTAAATTTAGTATGTGTCTGCATTACTTACATTAGCCGAATCGGAGCAGAACAGTTGGACATTAAACCCCATTTCATTTCATTTTTCGTAGATACGACATTCCGAAATTAATGTTCGATATTCCGTGTAGAGAGATTGCTGACCAAATGAATGAAAAACAGCTGCATTAATTTGTTTTATCAGAATATATAAATTAATGTCCATTAAAAAGAATTGATTATAATATTCCTTATTGTTTATCAGTCCAGATCCGTGCAGTCAACTAGAGTTTACGAAGACGAAATAAATCACGCAAGGGTCTTTGAGTAAAATAGGTGATACGACTGTCTTATTTCGAATTCCCACAGCCAATGTTGTGTACATGGGACCTCGGTTTTTATGCCTTACAAACAACTATACGTTGTTTCTTGTAATCTTGTCGGGTCCTCCGTTCTGCTCCTTGTTTTTGGCAAAAACCGGGAACGCTGCAAACACTTAGCAACTAAGATTCGGTGTTTTTGTCAACCGATCTCGCCCAACACCGGAAGATAACCCGAGACTGAGTCACATTGGGTATATTTTGAAATTGATATAATGATTAAAGGGACATTAGTCAAGATTAGATAACGAGCTGACAGTTCTCACTATAATAGTTATCAAATAGATAATGAAAACAGAAAATGCTGAAAATTTCAGTCAAATTGTTTCACTCTGAACCAAGATATTAGCGATTCAATTTTCAATTTTAGGTTAGCTTCGAACGTCGTTACAAACTTTTGTACGATAATATAAAACCAAGTCTCGATTATCCATTAAGATATATCCAAATCCACTTTTTATCGCAGGCTAACGATGGCATCGAAAGTAGATTAAGATCTGGATAAGTTAATTAATGTCTAATTAATAACTTAGTTAACATTTCAGGAATGAAGAACGACCTACAATAGGCAGGTTTAGCTCTTGCATAATTACGAAAATAATATAATCCCACGTTTAGTTTAAGAGATCTACGTCATCTTCATAATCATTCGCCCGACTACTGAGGACTTCATCAGTTGCAAGGGATTAGGGTGTATTAGGTATATTTCAAAATTGATATAAAGATTAAAGGCTAAATAATGAGGAAAACATATCCCCACTTTCACAGAACCATTGCTACTTTATATTTCGAGTTCTACGCCACATTCACAATTATTCGCTCGACTAATAATCGCTGGTGCGCGATGGCTTCATAAGTTACAAAGGAGTGAAAACTGAGTTTTCATACAAATATACGTATTCAATGTCTGCTACTTCAACACGCGTGTTACACTTATGTTTATTATTATAGGGTTTGGAAAAAACATGGCCATTTCTATATAATTTGTGTTGAATAAACAAAGTATTAAAATATTGAATAGATAACTTATAGTGAAAAAACTACTACTTCAATTTGTACAACAATCTTGTATTGATATTAATTTTCTTATAATGACAACCAGTTTCATTTACACTGCATGGCAACTTAAAAAAAAAAAACAAAACAAAAAAAAAGCCTTTAAGATATCGGTTGCCGAATTCTTTTTATGCTAGAAATTTTTTAAAAGAATTTTAAGAATAGTGGTCCGTTTTAATAATTTCCTTATATCAATTTACACGTATAAAGAAGAGAGTTTAGAATTTTTTTGAAGTTTTAATAATTCCCTTAAATCAAATTACATGTATATAAAAGAGTGTTTAGAATTTTTTTGAAGAGCGACAATGTTTTGTTTTTGGATGATGTTACCTCTCAATATTCCCAAAAACAAATACTAGTAGGAGTTTCTGCATATTATCGATAACTATCGCCCTTTCAGAGACGACCACCGTCAACACCGGTCGCATTATTTCTATTTCGTCTTTTTTTTGTAAAGCCTGAGTCCTTAGGGACCCGGCACTGTGCAGTAGATCCATTCATTTGATCTTATATTTGTTGTTTATTTCTGTAGTTTATCTTGTATACAGGTTTGTCTTGGTTTCCCTTGTCAGTGATGCAGAAGGAGGGCCTGACAAGGACAGCTGCCTAGTTGTTCGGATGGGACGAAAAACCGAAGTCGCGTGTACAAATTGGAATGCACGTAAAAGATCCCTTGGAATTGGAATTCGATATAAGAGTAGGTCGTAGCGTCGCTGCCCGGGCAAAATTTCCCTCATAGCACACTGTATGGCGTATGTTCGTCTTACCTACCTATGTCTACCTATGTCTTTTCCAAACGCAGGAGTCAGCTTGCTCCTCTGTATTTGGCTCTATTTCGTCTTTTATTTGAGTTATTTGAGTGAATTGTTTTCTCCCTGTTGCTTTTTTTTCACTGTATGTACTTGAGTAATTATACATCATGGGGTGGTTTTGCCATAGTTGATCTAATCTGTTCCCGAAAATGTTTACGTTTTTGGCTGTGATGACTGATTCTGGTAAGCTGTTCCAGTCTTCTACAACTCTATTCGTGAAATAATGTCTACGCATTTCCAGTCTAGATCTATTTTTAGCTAGTTTCAGTGAATGACCACGAGTTTGGTGAAAAGTACTTTTGTTGATCGGTAATAAATCTTCTGTTACACGTTTGTCATATTTACCAGTTACAATTTTATATGTCTCGATCATATCGCCTCTCAGTCGTCTAAATCTCAGTGATGGAAGCTTTAGTTTTCTTAGACGTTCTTCATATGTCAAGTCCTTCATATCTGGTAACATTTTGGTGGCTCTCCGTTGGACATTCTCAATTGATTCTATGGCTTTAATTTTGTATGGATTCCAAACACTACTCGCATATTCCAGGTACGGTCTGACAAGCGATTTGAATAATAGACAGAAAGTTTTATAATTCAAGTATTTAAATGACCTCCTGATTATCCCAACTATTTGATTTGCTTTATTCACTTGCGTCTGTATGTGCTTTTCGAAGTTAAGCTTTGAGTCGATCGTAACTCCAATGTCTTTTTCGGCTTCAACAGATTCTAAATTTACACATGAGCCTGTGTAAGTTGGCATCGTGTAGTTCGTAGTTCTTAGTTGCTGTCGTTTACCAGAGATAGACAGGACTTTACACTTGTCCGGATGAAAACGCAATAGCCATTTTTCACTCCATCTAAAAAGATTATTGATATCATTTTAGACTGTTTCACTGTCGCTTAAATTGGTAATTTCCCTATATAGCTTCGTATCATCTGCAAACATGTATACATCCGATTCCACGGTTAGAGGTAGATCGTTAATAAATAAAACGAATAATATTGGTCCCAGTACGGAGCCTTGCGGTATCCCACTTGTCACACTGTGCCATTTTGAAAAGGATCCATTTAGTTGTACTCTTTGTTTTCGGTTACTCAAGAATTTCTTAACCCATGTACATGTCTGGTCGCTTATGCCATATGAACGTATTTTGTTGATTAGTCTTATATGAGGTACCTTATCAAAGGCTTTCCTGAAGTCAGTGTAAACGGCATCGATGGTTCCACCATTGTCGAGTATGGAAGTCCAGTGGTCTAGTACCTTCAAGAGTTGTAATGTGGTAGATCTGCCACCCATAAAACCAAATTGTTTTACACTAAATAAGTCGAATTTATCCATGTGTTGGATAATTCTTTTTCTGATTAACTTTTCCATTAACTTACATATTATACTAGTAAGACTAACAGGTCTATAGTTGGATGCAGAGTTCTTACTTCCTTTTTTAAAGAGTGCTGTTATTTGACCAATTCTCCAACCTTCGGGTACCGTACCTAAATTAAATGAACTGTTGAATATGATACATTAGCCCAGGTTAGGTGCAGAAGAGTAGGACGTTAAACCCCATGTCATTTCATTTCATTTTATTCTGTCTTGGTTTTTGTTACGTGTAATGCGGTCCCCCTGCACTTGCTAATATATAAAGGTTTTGAGGGTCGATCGCTTTTAGTAGGCCTATAGTTATATTTTAAGGGCATGGGTGGTGGGCCGAAATTTGGAACTTGTGCGCTTCAGATCATAAGGTTGGTCATTTAGGTAAGGGACGTGACTTCGATTTCCCAGCTTGTACGTGACAAGGAGTATCGAAACTCTCCGAGTCATCCGGGTTTCTCCCATTGCCAACGAACCATACGCGAATAATTAAAATAATATTGATACGCAGCTCCCTTTGGTTGGCTTCAAATGTTATATAAATTATTAATTAGGCATCTATTGAAATGCCAATTCTATAATCAACTCTCTATGTCATTGGATGACTGAGATTTATATGGAATTAAACGTCCGTTATAATTAAAAAGTAACGATAATATAGTTATCTTCAAACGGTCATAACTTCATTCACAATAAAGTAATTTGAATGAAATTTTTCATTATATATTTTTGTACTCTTTTATATTACAGAAAGAATCACAAGCTCTTTATCTAAATCTTACAAAATGCACTTAATCAATTTAAAATTGCTTTTTTGTTGGCTCATAGAAAATTACACAATCTTTTTTTTTTAAAGCTATTACTTTTCTTTATTTTTATCTATACCTTTTTCCTTCCCATTAGCTGATAATTTGTACTTAATACAATACCAGTTTAATTTCCTTGTCTTTTTCAGAAGACGTCAGGATGAAACCAAACGACGCGAACAGTACTCTTGTCTCTTTGTTAATGGGTGTGCAGTTTATACAGTCAGCATTGGGACGTTTCCCGCCATTTTATCAGGCGGCTCCAAGAATAGTGCCGGTACAATCCCCTCTTCCAGACAGACTATTTGAGCTTCCAACCTCACCGCGATACACGAAAATTTTTCCGAAGAAGAAAAACCTGAAAACAAGGAAATTGATCAAACGTCTTGGGCATGCCTTTAATCCAGAATGGATGTCCATAGATCAGCCTGTGCATCTTCACGAAGTGGTCTCCGATCAAGTGGATATTAAATTAGTGTCCGAGGCACGCCATGTTAATTTCTCCATGTCGGGGTCGGACGGGAAGCGCCAGAATATCAGTGGATCTATGCTAGCGGCGTTTCAAGAATGGTTAGTACAGCGTGGTTCTTGCCCAGTTCACTTTGTGTGGGAGGATCTCGGGATTAAAGTTTGGCCGCGATGGGTAAAACGCGGCTTCTGTGTGGATGAACAGTCCTGCTCATGGCCGCCGGGAATGCATTGTTTGCCCGCGGAAAATAGACGAATACGTCTGCTAAGATGGCAATGTCAACCACGTGGCGCGAAATTTAAAGGAGGACGTTACGTCAGTCAAAAGGATAAGGACGACGCCGATTCTAACGCCACCGAGAACTGGTCCAAATTAACCCACAAGCAGAGACGCAAAAGATATGGCATGAAGTGTAAGTGGATTAAAATTCCCTACCCTGTAACTGACGAGTGTTTCTGTTCGTGTTGAGGGTATGAAGACTGGTATAATCGTGAATAACTCGATGACATAGGGTAGGCCTATAAAGACTGATATAATCGTGAATAACTCGATGACATACGGTAGTCCTACATATGAAGAGTGGTATAATCGCGAATGCGTTAGATGATAACAGACGCTTGAAAGGGACCCGAGCTTAAATAAGAAATATTATGTATTATGGAAACTTGAAATGTTTGTGTTCTCTGGCTCCAGTTCCTTGATATTTACAATTTATTGGGTTCTAATTGAGTCTGAAGCCATTAGACGACGGTTTCAAAATACTGATATAGCTTAACAGTGCTTATATCATAAGAATAGAACATTATGTGTACTGTAAGATCTTTAGAACCAAGTTACTATACTCACAACATATACCTATTGTGTTCATTCAATAATAACCGACCGTACAAACATTAATTCTCTATATATATTTAATTTTTTTAATGTATACTTATAGTGACAAAATGTGTTTTTTTTCAGAATTTTCAAAACATCCAAAACTGATTTAAATACAGATCTATATTTCGTTTCGTTTTTTTTATACTCTTGACGGCCTACACTTCATGAAGATCTGACCAGTTGTATTGGGGGTCGCGTCAGGGGTCATAAGAATGGCGTTTGACCCTATGACATCAGACATTAATTAGCTCCGTGGAGAGCACACTCAGAACTCGCCGTAGCAGAAAGTTTCATTGGCTAATTCCCGACATCAACAAGAACTCTTGCTATATAAGTTACAACTCTTCCAGATCCCAGTGTTGGGAAGACAAGTAAAACGAAATTTTAAACTATTTTTAAACGAAACGAAATATGATCTGCGCTTTAATCAGATTGCAAAACATGGAAAGGCGTGAAAACTCTTTGATTTAGGTAAACGTAAAATACTGAACTGACTTGATCTGATCTGTTATTTCAATATTTGATGGATGTAGTGTAATTCAACTTGTTTCGTTTTTGTCTTACTGTGTCGACAGTGGAACACAAAATCCACTAATTCTGGTCTTTATCCTATAATATACACAGACAATCTAATAAATTGAAAATTTTATTTTTAATCCAAATTAAGGAGGTTTACATATTGCTTTCATATATAATATAGAGACGTTTTCATGTTATATAACATATACTATATGTACGCTTTCAGGTTATATTTTATAACATAGAGACGTTTTCATGTTATAGATTATAACATGTAATATAAGTACGCTTTCGGGTTATATTTTATAGCATAGAGACGTTTTCATGTTATATAACATGTAATATGCGTACGCTTTCAGGTTATATTTTATAACATATAATAAAGAGACGTTTTGGTGTTATAGATTATAACATATAATAAAGGGCCGTGTTCATGTTATAGTTTATAGCATATAATATTGAGACGTTTCCATTTTATAGTTTATAACATATAGTATAGAGTCGTTTTCGTGTTTTAGGTTATAACATATAACATAGAGACGTTTTCATTGTATGGGTTATAGCATAGCGGCGTTTTCATGTTATGGTTTATAACGTATAATATGTACGTTTTCGTGTTATAGTTTATAACACATAATATAAGGACGTTTTCATGTTATTGTTTGTAACTAATAACATATGGACGTTTTCATGTTTTTGCTTAAAATATATAATAAAGGGACGTTTCGTGTTATGATTTAAGACATATAATATAAATGTAGATTGGGTAGCTCTGGGCACTCAGACCAGCTGGTTTACTTGTGCCTCCATAGCGGTGAGGAATACGTGACGAGAAAAGTAAAAGAGCTCGACTCAACTTTGTCACACCCGACTCATAGACCATTATTCTCTTCCGATTTAGGGCACTGTATATTCCAGTGGATGCGGAGCTGAATTTTAATTATTTTAATCTGGGATCTTTTTTACACGAAATTTTAACTAAGATTAAATCCAATATTAGTAACTTGATTGGATCATGTTCGATTGTTTTTAGTGCTTAGCCATTCTAGATTGAAGTATCTACTAAAATTTGGATTTTATCTTTAGTTAAAATTTCGAGAAAAGGGTGCTGGTCCAACAAACCTCCCTGACGATCCGAGGCGCTGGATTTAGTGAAGTTTTCATAAATCATTCTGGACGTATGTTATTATACAGCATGTAAGCCATTATAAAGGTGATGTAAATAATAATATTAGTACTATACTTAACACATGGACAAGGTGATAATTACACGCTTATGGCATATAACAGGCCAACTTTTAATATCATTAATATTATTCATGTACAGGCCCACTTATGATATTATTAATATTATTCATGTACTATTCTTATTAGTAATACTCAAATGTACACACACGAAATCATAATACTGACTTTAAATTCAATATTTTGTAATTGCACGATTTATGTAACGTCTTCTTTTTGAATGATTATATGTCATGACGCTGAGTCCCTTAATACTCCAGGAATTGTTATAGAAACGCAAATCTACATTTCGTTCCGTGAACGTTAATTTCCTGCTTCGATTGATATGATGTCTGCGCAGACGCGAGCTGCGCAGTTAATCATTCTGGACGTTGTCTACAAACAAAAAAATTATTATAGATGAATGAATGAATGGATAAATGAATGGATGAATGGATAAATGAATGAATGAATGAATGGATAAATGAATAAAAGAATGGATAAAATATGAATGAACGAATGAATGATGATTGACGTCGTTTTTTCCTCCACCCGCTAGGACCTACAAGACTTTTGTAATTCTTTGTGAAACAGATTGCCAATCAGGCCCGGATCCAGGATTTTGTTGAGAGAGGGGCCATACATTGGAGCAAAGGGTAATACTCAGGTTTGGTGTAGTCCCCAGCGGAGATAATGCGAAAATCATGTTTATATCATCTATTAAAGAGCAGATATGTGAACTATAACAGTAATAAAGCAAACGAAAACGAAAATCAACTATGTCAAACTGGGACTGACGCGGGGGGGGGGGGCACGGCCCCCTGGATCCGCGCCTAGCAATGAGATAGGTGAAAAACCTTCAACAAAAAAACAAACAAAAAAACCCCCAATTTTTTTCACAGATCATTTCTCTCCTTCCGTAGTGTTCAGTTAAACCCGTTTAAATATAAAATTGTATAAACTGTTGTAGAAATTGTAAAATAGTTATTTCGTTCCGTTTGTGTTATAATTCCTCGTCGTAAATTTGTTTAACTAATCGTTATAGTAAATGTTGTTGTATATGACAACAGTTTATGATTTGTATTAAGCCATGAATGTAGATATTGTTGTTTATGTTTTTATCAGATTATAAAATCATGATAAAATATAACCAGTTCTTGTTGTTTTTCTGACCTACGCAACACTCATTTATAGACATATATTCCTGGAATGCGTACAGCTAGGTCGATTTTACAATTGCTCATTTATAAGATTTTACTACAAACGGACATACGCCATACAGTGTGCTATGGGGAAATTTTGCGAGGGCAGCTGTGCTACGATCTAGTCTACGATCTGAATTCCAACTGCCAAAAGATCTTTACGTGAACACCAATGTATATACGTGATCTCGGGTTTTCGTTCTGTCCTTGTCAGACCCCCCACTCGTCCCGCATCACTGACTGGGGGGAAAATACGCCGGAAAATTTTGATGAGTTTTTCTCGGCCAATGCAGGGATCGAATACCCGACCTCCAGACTAGCGAACCAGCGTCTTACTCACGAAGCCATCGTGACTCTCCGGATTCATAACAAGACGAATTACACACTTAGCCACCGTGATCCCCGATTTTATTTAGAGGGAGGGGCGCGTGTCCGAAATATGATGCACAGGCAGCTAATATTGGTGACGCAGTCACGAGCCGAGAACGGCAGGTACGATCTTTCTAGGGTGGTCCAGGGCATGGTCGAGCTTTCTAAGTGTGAGCTATCTATTTTGAATCTACAGTCACGCTAGCCCCACACCAGCGCGACGTACATCCACGTCCCGATCAAGCTCAGTCAAGTTGCCGCCACTACCACGTCCTTGCTACGCTGTTAGAGCGACCTGGCTCTATTTTGAATCGTACCGAGGCCGTGGCGTATGCCTGAAGCGGGTATTGAAGAGCACATATCAACTATGTCCACACCCATAGACTGCACGCCGTCAGAAAACACCCTTCCTTGCTTCTATTTAATTACATAGATACCGATAATTGGGCATCCAATGTTTGATTGATACAGCTGGAAGCTAACACCCGATGCCGTTTTCGCTCAATATTAAAGCTAATGCCCCAGTCAGACCCGAGCGGTGATCCTACTGCGCTCTGAGACCGAACGGCGGCCTGGAAATACACAAGGTCGTCAGCAAGCGTGAACACAACGCTGAAAAATGTCCCCAAATTACAAACTTACAAAAGTCGCGTTCTTACTGCGACCTGTGCGTTTATACAGCATTCTCGCGGTGGGCTCGTCATGGTCTCGCCGCGCTTATGGCGTTTCTATTGAGATCTATAAGCTTGGCAACGGCGGTCATCGCGAGCCCGCGTCGCTCAACCACACGTCTTATCTGGACTACACGTGCGTTTCCACAACGTGATCACGGCGACTATATAAGCTGGTAAGAATTTTTTTCGAAATTTGAAGATGACCTTTGAATCGCCAGTTTTCAAAGCAAGTCGTACATGAAAAGCTTGGTTGCCATAGGCGAGTAACGCAAGCTTGGGAACCGCGCCATGGTCGTATTAAGAACTCCATACACGTAGTGGGAACCTCATAACATCGCCATATGCTTAGAGGTAGCCCCAATAGTGGTGTAATCATCGTAACATCGCCATGACATCGCGATAAGGACTCAGAACGCTTGGTGGGGTCGCGGGCGACACGTGATGGTTGTAGTGAAGACGCCATGAAGGCACCGTTGCAAATGTTACAATTTTCGCAGCGTCTTTGCCACGTGTGTACTGTGCGTGTACTACGTTCATAGAGATGTTACCATGCTTATCTCGCGACCATCTCGACCCACCACGTTCTCTCAACTTCCAGCCTCCAGGTCATATGGCAGAATCTTGGCGTTTGCTTCGAACATACCCAAAGCAAACGCCGTGATTCAGCGATCATTGGCGACATTGGAGACCACAGCACGATATCTCGCGTTTCCACCACGCTTATGGTGATCATGGCACGCTCTGAAACCATTTTTTGTCGCCGTAGCAGCGTAGTAAGGACCTTTACGACCCCATCACGTTCTCGCAGCTTTCCAGATCATATGAGTATGTTCAAAAAAAACGTCGTGGCTCGGCGATCATTGGCGACCATGGAGACCACAGCACAATATCTAGCGCACCACGCTTATGGCGATCTTGACTCGCTCTAAGACCATTTTATGTCGCGGTAGAAGCGCAGTAAGGACGCAACTCCGGTCTGACGGGGGTATAAGCAAACGATCTTATTGCGCAAAAAAGAAAAACTCGAGTGATTCGAATGCCAAAAATACTTTCTTTGAGGTTCTGCATATTTTGTTAGGTTTAGGCATGGTTTAAGGTAAATGCAGTTAAATAACATAAACTTTACGATTGATTTATATACAGCGTTATATACTGTTTATTGAAAACAATCAAAGTCCCACGCAGTTTGATCTTGGGGGGTTTCTCAAAACACCGGCAAACGTAAATACAGGTAGATTTACCTGAGAATATTTATACAAGACATAAATCCAGGTGTCGAATCTGACACTGGTGCCACCGGTAGACGAAACATTCTTCCATAAATCCCAAAGGACAAGCACTGTCTAAACAAGCAGTTTATTTATTTCAATTTAAAAATATACAGTCGCTGAAACGCATCAGAATTAAATTAACCATGTCAACGAAATGAATTAAATAAACTTCAATGGCTCCAGGGTTCTGTTGTTGACTTTATAGAGAAGTCTAAATGAAGATAAGTTTTATGCTAATGTTTATATATTTAAGAATAACTAACGATTCCATTTGGAAGAATTTCAAAAAGTAAAACAAAAAATCGCCATTGTTTGGAAGATGTTGTCATGTGTGAAATGAAATGAAATGGGGTTTAACGTCCTACTATTCTGCTCCGACCGGGGTAATGGAGACACGAACTATAGTTTCTCAAAGATATCACCCTTAACAGATTACCAAAGAGAGAGAGAGAGAGAGAGAGAGAGAGAGAGAGAGAAATGGGATTTAACGTCCACTCGACACAAACTAGGTCATTTTGGGACTAACATATGGTTTCATTTTATTTCAATAAATCGCTTGCGCGTAGTGGCCTTTAGCAGTGGGAGGAAACCGGAGTACCCGGAGGAAACCCACGAGGTTGAGAAGGCGCCCCTATCTCCATGCCGCATACGTTCACACCAGGGCTCGAAACCACAGTCGCCAGCCAGAGGTGATCGGCCAGCTAGAGGTCGAAGCGCGGCACTCTAGACCACTAGGCCATCTCAACCCCCCGATTACCAAAGAAGGCCTCGAGTTCGCCGAGAGGTGTCCTCCCACTTTTGAATTAAAGGCCCCTAAGCTCAAGAGATTTATAGAAATAAAAATGGAACCATATGTTAGCCCCGAAATGACCTAGTTTGTGTCGAGTGGACGTTAAACCCCATTTCTCTCTCTCTTTCTCTCTCTCTCTCTCTCTGTTTCAGCTGCCAGCGTTGGTTGGTATATTTTATTATTCAGGTAGCACACTGCATTCATTATATTCCCAAATCTCATTTCTCACTTGATTGTCACTATTTTTTGATTTGCGAGAATTCAATCCTGGAACGGTCATTCGAGTACCCCCGTTCCCCTGTTTTGGATGTAAATGGCCATAACTACGCGATTAATTGTTATACGGCGCCGACTTTCATGTGGGTCACTGAACTACCCAAAGCAAGTTTAATACCGGCTATATCGCTTGCATTTTCCGTTCATTTATTTTCCACGCCTTAGGATAAAAAAGGTTCTAGCAAAAAATCTGGGAGTTCATCATTGTTTGAAATGCCAATCATCCAGATCGAGACTAAAAAGTCATCGGGTAAGTCCGAAACGTCGTCAAACTGAGTCCAAAAGATCACCTGTGTTGGTTTCGAAATGACGGGGAATCGAAATGTCGTACTACCCGACGTTGGTATTATGACTCATTTGAAACGTTACTGAGATATACTAAAAATTATTATGACTTAACATTAAGGACAAGTGAATAGATAACAAAGGTCAAAGAAGTTAAATCTAGTGTTTTTAATGTTTTGTTAACACATATGTATAACTCTTAGCAAATCTAAACAAAATATACAAAACCTCGTTTGTAGATTATTTATCTTTATAAAAACCCATGCATATCTAACGTAACTAGCAACATTTTATAGGCAGGACGAGTGGTTTATGACTTAAGGGAATGTCTTGGGTCTTCATTAATTCTCCAGGAGATAAACCCAGAGGTCATCAACATCTTATCACGAAGACTGAACGTATTTCTACCATAGTAATGAAGCGGAAAGATACAACTTGTATGCACCCAAACATTCGGTCCTCTTTACATATAATTTTTGTGTATATAAAAACTAGATATATATCAGGGGAACAAGTATATATTCTTTTCACTTATAAACATCGGAATAACACATTTTATGAAAATTCAAACTTACAGAGCAAAAGAATGTTACGCTGTTTACAATAAGCTCCGCTTAAGAACAGCCACTAAGCTACTTGACCGACATTTTAATTCCTAAATCGACGATTTTAGTGAGTGACAGTGTGAGAAATGGGGTTTTACGTCCACTCGACAAAAACTAAGTATTTTTGGAACTGACATGGTTCAATTATATTTCAATATTTCGCTTGAGCGTAGGGGTCTGTAACAGTGGGAGGAAACCGGAGGACCCGGAGAAAACAAACGAGGTTGGACAAGGGACCATACTCCTTGTCACGAACAACCGGGGAATCGAAAACACGATAGTTTAATCAATGAAAGACCTTATGGTACAGCGCAAATCTATCTCGAGACCACGGAAATGCATCGAGAATTTTGAGAGATATTTATTCTGCCCTCATCTAATACAAAATCAAAAATGTTTATTCAGTCTATTTGTTTATGACAGATATAAGACGAAGTAAAACCACATCACCAATAGTATAATAATATTTGAATATGGCGGCATCTCAAGACAGAGTTCTGTTGTTAAAGTAACTTGTTCTCTGTGCGCAGAATGCTGACAGACCCCACCCACTATAAACTATAATGTAATAATGAAATGAAATGGGGTTTAACGTCCTATCGTTCTTCTCTGACTGGGCTAATGAAGAAGGGTATACGCCGTACTGTGTGCTATGGGGGATTTTGTCTGGACAGTGGCGCTACTGTGACAGTATTTCGTTCTTTAATCAGGTTCTGGATGACAACACTGGTATATACATCTAATAATAGTTTTATTCAGCTTCTTACAATAGGTACAAACATCGTGATGTAAACGACCGTAGAACTAACTATATGGAAGGAGTCATGACTTAATTGGCTTGGCTTAGCACCAGTGTGCTAACTCCAGAAGCTCTCGTCTCGTCTCCGACTCCTAGACCTGACTATAGTACTCCTGAGGTACCTTGACTAGGCGCCCGCCTAGCATGGCCTCCTGGACCTGCCTAAAGATTCGTTTCTGTTCTGAGTTTATAAACGTATTCCAGACAAAGGAGCTCATTAGACATCTGTCTAATGTATCAAGCATCATATGAAGGTTTAACATTCAATATAGTTTATCAGATAAAGAAAGCTAGATAAGACATGCCAACAACAAATTATAGTTACGCAATGACATAAGGAATACTACCAAGATCTCCAGCCGGGTATTGATAGCGACAGGTTTATGTTACAATCACTAACACGTATTTTAATATGGCAGGACGCCTCTATGACATATGTCATTATGTTATATACCTATCCCTCTTTTTAGAAAAAAATATGAAATATTTTTTTAAAGCCTTTACAAATTTGAATATAACTGGGATCGATAATATCTACCCTAATCTTAAAAGATAAAAATAACAATAAGAATGAAAAGACATATAAATACAAACAACACTTGTAAAATGTCGTATACAAAAATGTCTATAAACAAAAAGAAAAGGTAAATGAAACACACACGAATTTAAAAGTTATATATACTTGTAAAATGTCATTAATATCCAAAAATGTCTTTAAACAAAATGAAAAGGTCAATGAAAAACACACGAACTTAAAAGTTATATACACACAATCGGTCACACACGCGAGTCAATAAAAAAAACAAACGAGATCCTGGAATCACAAACACAGACTACTCTTATTATTCATATAAATGGTGGAATCGCGAACACAAACTACTAGTACTATAATTATCTTCTTAGACCGATTATTTGGTGGAATCGCGAACACAAACTACTGTAATTATCTTCTTAGACCGATTATTTGGTGGAATCGCGAACACAAACTACTGTAATTATCTTCTTAGACCGCTACTGCACTGTCGTAGCCAACTGTAGGGGTGGGGTACATATGATGCCCTTCCTCGTTCCAGTAATGTTGAGGGGTCAGAATTTTCCCTGCTCCGTTTAGTTCAACTATTGTTGTTGACCGGTAGTCTTTTCATTTTCCATACCGTCTGGCAAAACGGCGTGTTATGACATGTGCTATGAAGAGTATTAACTGCCACCCGTGCCGAAGTTTGATCATCTGCGTATCATATCATGGAGTGAACTTAATTAATAGTTAATCAAATTAGCAAGTGGAACAGACTTGACTTTAGATAACGATCTAACGATATTTACAATTGAAATTAGGGAGTCATATTGTTTTATCTCAAGAATAATGAATGATCTGAACACATTTAACCAATCTTAAATAAGATATTTTGAAAGAACTAACGGTTTATCTCTATAATTCTTAAACACAACACAAAACAAGACAATACGTTCGCTCTAAATCCGAGCACAACCCTCCTGGGGTTAAACCACTTAACATAAACTTCTCCCGTTACATATCGGGGCATTTCCCATTAACACTTTGGGGTATTACAAATAAAACTCTCTACCGTAAATATCGGGTCTTCCCATTAATATTTGGGGCACTACATCACAAATAATAATCCCGTAAACCTCGGGGCATAAATATATATATATATGCACAAAACAACACAACACAAAAACTTATAAGAGACAAAACCGTTAATACCGTGTGAATGTTTAAAGAGTTATATCTCTCAATTAGGATACGCTTATAAAACTCTATTCCAGATAACTAAACAATCATAAAACATTTCACTTCGCAGTTATTAGCCTGATAATACTTAGCTACTACTAACTTTAAAAGCCAAAATATGTGTTCAAAACAAACAATTATAATTCATAATCTTTTAAAAACAACATGACGCATTTTAAAACAAATAATATATATACAATTTTGTTTTCGTCATTTTCCTGTTCCACTACTTGCTAATATTAAATTTAGTAACTACACCATGATATTTAACGACGCGTGATGATAAACTGCAGATTTCCAGTTAAATTATAATACATAGCACTAATGTCATTTTTTCACCCTCGCCATGGTAGGATTAGAAAAGACTTACCCCGTTGGTAGCTCTGGGAGCCTCTGGCCTGTGAACTTAGTGGTTAGGACATCAATCGTTGCTCTGGTCAGACGGCACCAATTAATATGTGACAGTATTACATTAGTTCTTTAATCAGGTTCTTGGATGACAACACTGGTATATACATCTAATAATAGTTTTATTCTTCTTCTTACATATTGGGTACAAACATCGTAATGTAAACGACCGTAGAACTATCTATATGGAAGGAGTCATGACTTAATTGGCTTGGCTTAGCACCAGTGTGCTAACTCCAGAAGCTCTCGTCTCGTCTCCGACTCCTAGACCTGACTATAGTACTCCTGAGGTACCTTGACTAGGCGCCCGCCTAGCATGGCCTCCTGGACCTGCCTAAAGATTCGTTTCTGTTCTGAGTTTATAAACGTATTCCAGACAAAGGAGCTCATTAGACATCTGTCTAATGTATCAAGCATCATATGAAGGTTTAACATTCAATATAGTTTATCAGATAAAGAAAGCTAGATAAGACATGCCAACAACAAATTATAGTTACGCAATGACATAAGGAATACTACCAAGATCTCCAGCCGGGTATTGATAGCGACAGGTTTATGTTACAATCACTAACACGTATTTTAATATGGCAGGACGCCTCTATGACATATGTCATTATGTTATACTACGGCCTACTCTTGCATCGAATTCTAATTGCACATGCATGCCAATGTATACAAGGGACCTCATCAGTTTATCGCGCCATTGAAACGACTAGATATTTGTCCTGTGCCACGCCCCCGTTCTGTAACACTGACAAGGGGAAAGAACGCCTGTAAATCCTGATAAACTTTCTCGGCAAGCACCGAGAGCGAACCCGCGACCTCCAGACTGACGAGTCAACGTCTTACTCACTTAGCCACAACGGCGCCTCATTATCATAATAATGAAAACAAATGTCATCTCTAGGGAACTGGTATTTCTAATCGCATATTAAAACGTGCTAACCATCCCTGACATTTAATTAAACAATATAACAATGCGATATATGCAATAACACACGATAATCTTAACAATATATAGCAAGAGTTGTTGTTATTATTACGGAAGGGCAAAAAGGTCGAAGACAGATAAAGATGGCCGCAGTGTTTATAGACTCGATACTAACACGCACAAAAAACTGTGGCTATTTCAAATAGCATTCGCTCTGGGTGTCTTGACTTTCTATTCGGAACGTCTATTATTCACTTTAACTGTCTGCATGTCTTGACTTTCTATTCGGAACATCTATTATGCATCCTCGACATCATCATCATCATCGTCATCGTCATCGTCATCATCATCATCGTGATATTAAATCTGTTAGTGGTGGTGGTGCTGAATCTAGACGATGATGGTGTTGAATCTTATTGCTGGTGGTCCTGAATCTAATTGCTGGTGGTGCTGGATATAGTTGCTGGTGGTGCTGGATATAGTTGTTGGTTGTGTTGTAGTGGATATAGTTGATGGTGGTAGTGGATATAGTTGTTGGTTGTAGTGGGTATAGTTGATGGTTGTAGTGAATATAGTTGATGGTGGTAGTTGATATAGTTGTTGGTTGCAGTGGATATAGTTGATGGTGGTAGTGGATATAGTTGATGGTGGTAGTGGGTATAGATGTTGGTTGTAGAGGGTATGGTGAAGCTGGGTATGGTGATGCTGGGTATAGTTGCTGGTGGTGTTGGCTATAATTGTTGGTGGCGCTGGCTATAGTTGTTGGAGGGGGGGGGGCATTAGAGGTGCTGGCTATAGTTGCTGGTGGTGTTGGATCCCATATTTTTTTTTTAGAAAATACCAACAGTAGAAAAGGGGGCGTCTTCACAATCAGACAGCCAGAGTTGATGGGATCGAGCGTAATTTGACGTGCATACAATAGCAAGGTGCTATACTATTATAAGACGGCATAACTTCGAACTGTTGTTGTCATCATTCATCAACTATGGTCTTCAAAGTCGTTTTATCAACATTTGTATTTTATCATTTTTAGTATTGAAAACATTGAATAATAATATTAATATTATAACCTATCTTTGTCCATTATCATCAACATACAGAACTTCTATCACACAATTAATATTTAATATTTACACAAGAAAAAGCTTTTTATTCTTTTTTTTTCAGCGTTTACTATAAACTGTAAAAAATAGATAAAGGTCTTTCGTTTATCTGATTCTTCTATAAAAACACAAATTAACCCGAAAGAGTGATAGGTTGTACACTGTGTTCTTTTGGTAGCGGTGTTGGTTCGCTAACTTGGAAGTTTCGTTAATGGGAATTTTAAGGTCATTGTTCAACCTTGTCAGTGGTGCAGGACGGCGGGCTCGGACGTCAGAGGCGGATCAAGGTTCTGATGGGCCCTAGGCAGCCCGACCAGCTGGGCTCTTCGCGGAACGGGCAATTGCTGGATGATATGAGAAAAATTTGATTATTGCTTATAATTCACTTTCACACATCTGAATTCACTTAAAATGTAACACGTCAAATTTAAAAAGATCGCCCAAAATCTTATGGGCCCTTTTCTTTCTTGGGCCCTACACTGCCTAAAGGGTAATCCACCTCTGTCGGACGTTAGGAAATGGTGTATGTCCGTCTTCTCCCCCAATTATAAATAGTAATATGGAAGGGGAATGAAATGAAATGGGGTTTAACGTCCAAAAGTTCTGCCCTGACTGAGCTAATGATAACGGGCATACATCATATAGTGTGTGCTATGAGGGAGATTTCCAATTACCGAGGGAGATTTCCAATTACCGAGGGATCTTTTACAGGAACGCCTGTGTGTACACGGGACCTAGGTTATCGTTCCATCCGAACGATTATAAATGAAATGAAATGAAATGGGGTTTAACGTCCTACTATTTTGCACCTAACCTGGGCTAATGGAAGGCGGGCATACACCATACAGGGAAATTTAACCCGGGCAGCGGCGCTACGGCCTACTCTTATACCGAATTCCAACTGCAAAGGGATCTTTTACGTGCACTCCAATGTGTACACGGGACCTCGGTTTTTGTTCCATCCGAACGACTAGGCAGCTTTCCTTGTCAGGCCCTCCTTCTGCATCACTGACAAGAGGAAATCACGCCGGAAAATCGAGATGAACTTTCTCGGCCAATGCAGGGATGGAACACCCGACCTCCAGGCTAGCGAACCAGCGCCTTATCCACTTAGCCACCGTGACCCCGCCCCCAACACCCCGAACGATTATACAGCTGATCGTTATCATTAGCTCAGTCGGTGGAATTTCCTTGCCAACAACGGGAGCGAATCCGCGACCTCCAGAAAAGCGAGCCAGCGTCGTACCCACTTAGCCACCGCGACTCTCCATTTGACAAAAGAGTCCGGTCAAGAGTTCTCTCATACATACAACAATGCATTGTGTAATGCCTGTCCTCATTATCCTAGCAGGTGCTGAAAAAAAAGACGTAAAACTCATTGCACATATTTATTCTAAATTTCCTATGAATAAATAAATATGTCTTGAACAAAGTACACCGATATATTTCTACCAGACTAATAAGTTATAGAAATAATAAACAGTTCCACAAAACATCGCCAGCTAAATATCACTGTATTTTCTCCACCCTTGTAATGGCGTAAATAATTCAATTATTTCTAAATCCGACATTTCTATCGCCATAATACATCATTCTTTTAAAGGTGCATTATTGAAGAGGTAAATATTGAAATTCTTCAAATGTTATTTAACTTATTTAGTTTCGAATCCCGGTTGTACGTGGCAAGGAGTAGGGTCGCCTGTCGAACCTCGTTAGTTTTCTCCGGGATTCCGTTTTCCTCCCACTGCTAAAGACCCCTACGCGCAAGCGAATTATTGAAATAAAAACATGTCAAGCCTTTAATCAACTCTAAAGATGGTCGGATAGCAGAGATTTATAACAAATTGAAATGTGATCGCCGTTTAATGATTTAATTCAAACATGAAGAAGCGGGACTGAGCCTTATTTATTATAACAAGTAACGTTGCTACGGTAATGAACAATATTTGCCACGTATTGTCAGAACTTCAAACAGTGGTTACTTGACTGAGAAAAAGGAATTTGAGTGACATATTCAATATACATGTATTCATTTTGCATTATTTATTTTGGAATTATGATAGCAAGAGCGGCCAACTCCCTATTTAAGTCTTACATAATGTATTTTTAAAGTCGAAGATATACAATTGTCTGGCGCTGTAGGTCATTATGTTTCAACAATATGAACAAAAGTTAATTTAATACATAATTAGGGAGTTGGGAGACCGAGAGATCTAACGTTTGTGCTTTGGGTCACAAGGTCTGTTGTTGAGTTAAGTGGTTTCGATCCCACATTTGTACGTGTATAGGATAAGGTCGGGGGTTAACCTCGTGGTGCCTCCGGTTACCTCACACTAAAGACCCTTCCGCTCAATATTATTGAATCAAACGTGACCCGTGTGTTAGTTCCGAAATGACCTAGACTGTGTTGAGTGGACGTTAAAACCCCATTCCTGTAATATATAATTAATTTACAAACATTAATTAAATGGCTTTTTTTTTATAGATATGCAACTAAGATAACCCAAAAGAAGGCATTTTGCCATTTCAATAAACCACACTTAATCTATAAGAAAGAAAAACAAAGATTGTTTCACAAGTCTGTGAAATCGACCCCGAGTACAACGGAGCCACAAAATTGTTTTTTGATAGGAAAAAAACTGAAATCATTGTCTAAATTACAAAGAATCTTTGTTTGTATTGTCTAGCCGAGTTAAAGAATGAAATATATTGTTATCAGATGGTCTAGGCGGTCTAACAAGAATTCTACAAGAAAATATAAAATTACAGCTAAATTTCTCCACTAACATGTGAATTGTTTTTCTAGAATCTAACAGTCTGGTGTAAATAACGAGATATTTCAGCTTTAAAGAGGGGATCGTGGTCAGCATTTGGATAAGTGTTCAACTGTATTAAGATAGCAGCGGTGGCCCAGTGAGTAAAGGACTAGCTCGCTAGTTTGGAGAACTCTGGTTCGATTCGGCGAGATTTTATTGCGTTCGTGGGGCAATTTCGAAGGGATTCCAACTTCCAAGGAATATTTTCTGTTTGGGCTGGGTTAATGAAGACGGACATACGCCATACAATGTGCTATGGGGGCAATTTTGCCCGGGCAGCGACACAATGGCCCGCTCTTATATCGAATTCCAACTGCAAAGGGATCTTGTACGTACATGCCAAATATGTACACGGGACCTCGGCTTTCCGTCTCACTTGAACGATTAGCACCACTGACAAGGGGGGACCATGTAGGAACCCTAAACTTTTCAGGACCGGGACCGAACCCTCAACTTTCAGGCTAGCTAGCCACCGTGGTTCCCAGAAAGAAATATGGAAATGTCCTTTTTTGTACGTTTTTAATGGCATTACTGACACAATGGTCCAAATCGGCCGAAGGCGGTATCCGCAACTTTAGTTGTTGGACTATGTTAGCACCCGTCCGATTGAAATGATTAATCGAAAAAGATTTTTATTTACTTGAATGATTAATTGGACTTCATCTGATAAATGTAAACATTTCAAACAATCTTTAAGCTATTTATCAACCTAATTCGGATAAAAAGTCTCTTATAAATTACTTGTTGAACCAAACTGTTAGCATTTTCTTGATTTATTATGGAGACAGAGAGAAATGGTCATGTTGGGACTAACATGTGGTGGAATTTCTGGTTTCATTACTTTGCTTGGGTGTGGCGTTTTCTTGTAGCGCATAGGGGTCTGATCGTTCGGAGGTGACGAAGAAACCGAGGTCGCTTGACGCTTGTATACATTAGCATGTACATTGGCATCGCGGTTCGAATTCAATATAAGAGTAGGCCATAATTGTGCCCTCATAGCACCATATGGGGTATCAAAACCACACCACTTCATTCATTGACAGACCCTATGACCTCAAGCAAACACGTTAGGCCATTTGTACCCCTTCTCTTGATATTTTCTCGAGTGACATACACATACGGTTATACGGAGTGCCCGGACAGCCATACGGCTACTCTTATTTCAGCTTCCAACTGTCACGAGAACTCGTCCCATACGAACGACTATACAGTGTAACTTACCAGGCGTTCCGTTTATAAATTACAGAGACGTTTATCAACACGGCAAGACTCTCCATGGGTCCGATTTTAAGCAGATTAGAACAGTTCGGCCATTTAATCATTTAAATTAAAGAACGTGAACAACCAGTACGATGGTTACAATCAGTCAAAACTTCAAAAGCTAATATCTTCGCTCATAATAGAGTTATTTGAATCAAGCTTTCCATTATATTTTTTCATTTTGTATTGTCCATTTTGAACTATTATAGCAAGGACGCGTCTTTACTCCTGTATACATAATTATGCGAGTAAGTAAATGAATACATAGTAATAGAGACGTAGGCGTTTAACATTTACCAGTGGCTGTACGAGTACAACGTCGTTGTTTTGGGTTTTTTTAAAAAAAATAGGATTATTTTAATTAAAAACAAACACCTGAAAAAAGCGATAACAACCATCATAAGTGTTAATTATACAGAAAATTTGCTAATCAAATGGTATAGTGTTACGGCCCTGTTGATTAATCACGGAGATTGAATCGGGACTGTCGACCTCTTTAAAATAAATAATGAGGTCATTAACATTTTATTCCGGACCATAGATAAACATAGATTATGCAAAAGCAAAATCTGCCTCTTGTAGGCTAGGTCTTTCTTTAGGCCTGAAATGTCATACAAACTATTAATTAGACGTTGATTAACTTATCCAGGCCATAATCAACTCTCGGCGTCAAGGCTAGCCTGCGATATTTGTTGGATTGTAATTCGATTTGCTTCAAAATTTGCCTTCGTGATTAACAGATTTATAATTTTGTCTTACCGACTTTAGTAATGATTATCGGGGCTAAGCAGAACTTTCATTCGCTTTGTTCTCGGTCCATAGTGGATCAATTTGACTGAAATTTTCAGCAAATTGCCTTCACATTAGCTAGTTTTTAACAGTTATAGTGCGAACTACCACCTCCCATAATGTATCTTTAAGTGTGTTTTTTCAAACTTATCGAAATCCAGTGATTTTTATTGGTGCTTTCAGCCATTTGAAATATCACTGTGCGACTCGAATCACATGATTAACGATGAAGGGGAGATAACTGTATTTAAGAATGTCGATAAATGGAATCAGACTAGTAATTCTCTCCGCACATTGACTGCAATGTTCCGTCCATGACATGACGTGTCTTAGCCTAAAATTCGTCGTTCATCATTCTTTGGGTTGCGTTGATACTATTCGTAAATACGGAGAATTTTTTTATTCCCCCAATTTCGATACGAGTACTATTTCCGAATATTTGCATTAGCAGTTAAATGGAATCAGAGGACCAGCAGAAAATCCATTAGTTTGACAGGAGACTCTTGCCCTTGTCACGTACAAATTCGATAAGAGTATTTTTCCCGATTTTGTCCATTAACAGGTTTTATCTATAAACAATATTATGTTTAATCTTATGATTCTGAAACAGGCAAAGCCTATATAACCCCTCCTAGCTCCTTAAAGGGACAATCCCGATAAGAACAGAGTCTCAAAAATTAAAGTTCGAGTATTTATGAAATTTATGGACCAAAATATAGTGGCATGGTGTCAAAACCTTGTCTCAAAATTTCAGCTCAAAATATTGAGTCGTTTGGACGTGAACGTCAACACTGCTTATCCGGACACGTAACCCTTTTAAGATTTCGGGTCAATTTTTTCATTGGGTGACCTGATAATCGATTAATGTTTCTTGAGAGGTCTATACAGTGAATGACCCATGCCCTGTACTTGATAACAAAGGGTAAATTTCACCTACATATTATTTTTAAAGAAAAAAGTCTGGTTTTATCCAGATACTGTATAATAAAACGTTCTCCATTTCCAGATGAAGACTGTCAGGTTTAAGTTATTTACAAGCGTATCACAAATATCGGGTTAGTAGGTGGGCCTTAGGTTATGGATTGTAAAGAATTTTAACACAAAATTAAGCAGTTTTATTCCTCAAAAAGTTATCGGGATTGACACTTTAAGCAGTTGGAGGGAGCCAGATGACCCACACAGAAACCCCACTAGTATTTCTCCCCTTGTCACGTACAAACCGGCGGTACTACCAAAATTCCCGGCTTGTTTATCTGTTGTTTTATTTTAAAGCTACTATTTCATATTTTTAAGTAATATTTTTTAAATATATTAAAATAAAGCCTTAAAATAGATTGCATCTATAAACAGTCCTACCTTGTTAAAGAATAATCCTATTAATCCTATAATTCGCTATTGCCAATTGAGAAATTGGCAAAAATATCATTTCAATTTCAAATTCAAATTCAAACGTTTGAAGATGGCTATAGCATGGGGGGGGGGGGGGTAGAAAACAAGGGAGGTAAATGTGTCATTATTTTCGGTGTGAAAGATTTTTAAGTGCGGGAAATAATGCTTATGGTCGTATAATAGTGAGTTGACAACCTGTTGATCAAAAGACATACAAATAATTATGTTTTGACTTCAAAGATTCTAGCTTTAAAGATTGCAACACATTGTTTAATCAAAGTGGTACAATATGTACAAGGACGTTCTGTGAGCTTCCATCGGGGTCTGGATGGCCGAATGGTTAGCGATTGTGCGTGGTATTGCAAGGTATATCATTAAGTCAACTTCCGTGGTTTTGATTCCCCGGCTGTACGTGATAAGGAGTAGGGCGCCTGTCCACCTTCGTGGCCTTTCTCGGCCAAAGAAAAGACCATACGCACATAAAATTGAAACGAAATGACCTAGTATGTGTCGAATGGTCGTTAAACCCATCTCTACCCCCTCTCTCTCTCTCTCTCTCTCTCTCTCTCTCTCTACTTCCAACAAGGAAATCTATACTAGTATTTTTTGTTGATAGTCGTTTGTCTGTAGTTGTTTGCCTGTCCGTCTGTATGTTTGCTCTGAGTTAAGCACTATAATAGGACTGTCCCGAGACCAAGACTTGGTGTATAGGCGCAGCCCGGGTCGGGGATTATCATAGGCACGATCAGATCTAAATTTTAAGGTTGCCTACAGATTTCGTCATAGTCACGAGATATAAACAGGACTAGAACACGAGATAGTTGCCCAAAAGCCTGGTGGTTTTGGATTGCCATTTCCGATTTCGGAGCTATGATCCCGGGGCTTTCGACAACGGGCAAAGTCGGGTATTCTTCTAATATCGCATAAAGAACTCGTACTCTTGAATATTTTAAAAGTCATCGCCTATCGCTCGTCGGACATACATAACTCTAGATATAGATTATGGATTTGATTGTGTTGTTGAGACAGGCATACTATTAAAATACTATGATTAAATTACTATACCTCCAACGTGTAATTATATTGTTAGCCATTATAACTCTATCTTCATATGACGGATGTCGTTATTGTCAAAAACACATTTAAGATGAGTGAATTGATAGGTGATATTTAAAAAGGCAGACGTGGGACATTAGGCCGTACCAATGTGATTTTGTGTTCTTCTAGAGTAAGGGAGAGAAAGGGGGTTAACGTTCACTCGACACAAACTACATCGTTTTGGGACTAACATATGGTTTGATTTTATTTCAATAATTCGATTGCGCATAGGGGTCTTTAGCAGTGAGAGGATACCGGAGGACCCAGAGAAAACCCACGAGGTTGGACAGGCGACCCTAGTCCTTGTCACGTACAACCGGGGAAGCAAAACCACGCCAGTTGACTCAATTACAGACCTTATGATACAGCGCGCACGTGTTAACCATTGGAACACCCCCCCCCCCCGTGGTTTAATGGACAATATTGGTGCCAGTCATTATTATATATGTGATAGGACTGATCGAACATGTTTCAAATATAATTTTACAGAGATCATTGCTACGATCGATGGCTTTTGAAGAAACGGAAGTGACGAAAGCGGAGGAATAACACGAGTTATTGTTCTATGTAACTGACTGAAGTAACAACCACCGATGACAGAGACGATTTTCTGCTGACTTCTAATTCCTTGAACATCAAAAGTTGTTGTACAAGATTGTGAGAGGAATGAATGTCACTCGATAAGTCCGGTGTGGTTTCCGCTAGTTAGTGACAAGGAAAGAAGTTTTGTCGTTCGGACGGGAAGTTTTAGGTTTCCTGCGTGGTTCCCCCTTGTCAGTGGTGCTAGTCGTTCAAGTATACCCGTCTTCATAAGCCCAGTTCGGAGCAGAACAGTAGGACGTTAAACCCCATTTCATTTCAATACACTAGATCAGAAAAAAACATTTTAAATAAAACATCTTTCACGTGATTCAATTGGCGATTTATTTATCAAGACCTGGAACAGCAGAAAATCAAATGGTCGTGGCCTTACATGATCCCTGTCTGTCTGACCACAAACACTATCAGACTGGACGATCACAATGTTTAGTGTTTGATGTCCAGTCATTATTGACTTAATGTGGACAAAACTACTGACCATCTACAATGGACAATTGTTAGTGTCTGTAATAGGTGTTGTCCCTTCTTTAATCTGGTTTCCATGTCATCTATTGGAATAGAAATCCGATGTGTTAAAGACACGCTTTAATAAGTAGATGTTAAAGCACGTGTATATATCACACCTTAATATATCACACCTTCATATATCACACCTGATATCTTATATACACCCGTATATCTTACACACCTAGCTTTCTGGTGGTTATGTTGGCGAGTATTGTTGAGAGAGACAGACAGAGAGAGAGAGAGAGAGAGAGGAAGAGAGAGAGAGAGGGATGGGACTTAACGTCCGCTCGACACACACTAGGTCATTGCGGGACTAACATATGGTTTAATTTTATTTCAATAATTCGCTTGCGCTTAGGGATCTTTAGCAGTGGGAGGAAACCGGAGTGCCCGGAGAAACAGGCGACCCTACTCCTTGCCACGTACAACCGGGGATTTGAAATCATGCCAGTTGACTCAATGGCAGGCCATCCCCACACCCCCTGACACAGAGAGAGGGGTATCTGCACCAACTGGCCATGGGATACGCCATACAACGTGCTCTGGGGGCAATTGGCTCGTTCAGTGACGTTACGGCATACTCTTATGTGTAACAGAGGGAACGGAATGAGTTCCATCATTTACTGGTTGCCGCCAGTTGCTTCCAGTTACTAACAAATACTCACAGCTCGTTGTCCCCAGTAGCAGGTCCCGTCTGTGTACTTGTTTCGTGGATGAGGACCGGCTATTTTGGAAGATGCTAATTGTTGGTCGGTTGTGAGAGACTAAAATGGCGTCTGTATTTAAATGAATATTTTGAGGAATACTAACCAGGGGCGGATCTAGGAATTTTGAAAAGGGGGGGGGGGGCGCAAAATGAGGGCACTGACGGCGGAGACGGGGCACGCCGCTGGGAGGGGGATGGGGCCCAAAGAAAATTATTTGTCATTTCCTTGCATCTGTAGCCAATCAAAGAGCTATTTGGCTGATATTTTCGTCTAAACGTTCGGAAATCCTAGAAAAAGAGCCTCAAAATCGAGCAAAAAAGCTAGTTGAAAGGCACTTCCAGTAATAAAAAAGAGCATTGTCGAAAATTGGGGGTGGGGGGCACGCCCCTTGCGCCCCCCCCCCCCTTGAATCCGCCGCTGCTAACCCTAACAAATCTAAACACTTGCATCCAATTTACCTTTTACCCCTCTTAAAAGGGCAAGGTTAACGAATGCGTGTGAGTGGAAGGGTTGGTTGGTGGCTGTCTCCACATACGCACTGACTTGGGGCGACGAAAATTTGGTTCTTGATATTTCCTTAAAAAACGTTAAATTTAAATGCAGAGTTGATTTGTTGGCGGCGGCGCTGATGGTCTTTCTTAGGTGGCGCTTGTGGTCTTCTGGTATTTTGGTTTCTGAGGATATCTGATAAGAGCCACCACATTAGTGTGCTTAATACTAGGGATTGGATTTTCTAAAAAAGAATATGTTCCTCTATCCAAGTGTTTGGGCTAGTGATTCTTATATTAAGTTGATTTTATTTACTGAGGGTTATGGCTATATATGGTTTGATATAATCTCGGCTCTGGGTTAGATTGCGGACTGGTCTTGTCTAAGATTTTTATATTTAGAATATGCAATTACATGTTTCTGTGTGGAGAGTTTCGGGTGATTTTCCTAGAGATCAATATAGTGTTTTCTGACGAATTCGGATGCTATTTAAGACTACGGAATTAACCAACGAACAACAACAAATAACAAGAATCGCTTTAATTTAGCGATTCGAGTGGGTTAAGACAGACTATTTGAAACAAGGAGACAAAATGTCACTTGTCACGTCTATGAGATGGTTATTTTCAGTTCTGTATTCTACACACGTTGTATCAAGTAAATACATTATACCAAATTAACGCCTTCATTGAAAGACATTTGAATTATTCACTTAGAACCATACATACTATAAAAGTTTGTGTATACACTTCAGTCTATTTATAGTAATTAAACAGGAAAAGGAACGCTGCTTTCACAGGATTTCCTTGCTTAAAGATGAAAGATGTCGCCGAGAATAGACCGTAGAGGTTGACGTTTTATTGTGGGTGGCCGATACGTCAATTAGCAGCCCTCGTTATAATTAGCAGCCCACGTTATTTCTTGACATTTTTTAATCGTTAAAGATACATTATGGAAGATTAGTTCCGAAATTACTTATTTAGTGTCGAGTGGACGTTAAACCTCATTTCTCTCTTAGATAAAGAGTTGGCAGTTCTCAACATAATAGTTAAAAACTAGATAATGTAAAGGGGATATGCTCCACTCTAAACCGAGATATTCGCGTTTGAATTTTAGGCCAGCCGCGATCATTTTTCACTAAAGTTGGTCCAAAAATAACAAAGCATTGATTTTCCATTTAAGGATTAAATCATCAATGAGCATTGAGCAACAAACTGGATTTAAATCCAGAGAAAATCCGACACATACGATGGCATCGAAAGTTGATTAAGGTCTTTTCGTGTTAATTAAGGTCCTTTCATGTTGATTAAGATCTTTTCATGTTAATAATGTCTAATAAATAATTTGTATAACATTTCAGACCCAATGAAAGACCTACAATAGACAGATTTACCTCATGCATAATGCCGATAGTAGATATTGTAATTTGCGTGTTCAGCCATTTTTGTCTTTAGGTTTTTTTCATTTCCGGTCAGAAGAACAATTTCATTGCCAATTTTTTAAAAAAGAAACCAAGCAAGAAGTTAACAAGAAAACGAACAAAAAGAGTGAGTTGCACTTGTGGTCCTGTTCCTGGCTAAAACGAAATAAGGACTAGAGCTTAGGTACTCTTCAAATGTCTACTATTAAAATAGTCCTGCAGCTCAGATCATGATTGCAGCTCAGATCATGATCGAGGGGGAATTAACTCTTCTCGCCATGTGAACTAAGCCTATAACAAGTGCTTTCTATTTATAGCAATTCACTCTTTCTCCCTGTTTACTCATTTTGAATGACAATTTCCCTTCTAAATTACCACTTTTGGTGAAAATTCAAGATTTGGGGACTGGACAACCAGGACCTAATCAGATATGCATTAGGGTGATCGGCTAATAATATGACGTCATTGTCATTCATTTGATCATGTCCAACAAAAATCGAATTGGCCAACCCCCATTTATATTCCTATCAGAAGATTGTGACATATTGGGCCCTTTTTTGGTTATAAAATAAATAGATCATAGGCCAAGAATTGTCATTGATTTAACAGTGTAGCCAATTAGGAGAAAAGCACCGGTCTGTATCCTTATGGAGTCGCACCACAGTTGTTCTATTCTCCATAGTGTTTCTATTCTATGTGTCTTGGTATATATCTTAATTGAACAACACATGGGTTGTATTGATTTAGCCACTTCGACAAATCTGTCACAATTATATGTTTGATAATGAAATATTGTAGTAACACGATACTGGACCAATACCTGCTGCAAATGGTTAGATCTAAATGTTAAGACCACCTGCAGATTCCGCCATGGTCACAAAATGAAAACAGGGCGAACTCTAACACTAACCCAAGCTCTATCCTTAGCCAGCGCTCTTGCTTTAGCCTTAACCCTTAGCCATACCCTAACCATAATAGGTTTCTGTTGTGGTGATTTACAAAGAGGAGAAAAAATGTCTAGTTTAAATCAGCTTTATTACAAGTTTATTATCTAATACAGCTATTACGTCAGCTATTACGTCATCTTTATAAATAATACACAAAACTATTTATACCCTGTTTTAATTATAAATACACACATTTACATTGATACATGATTTAATTATACACAATGAGGTACTATATAATGTACATGTGACCGGAACAAGTTTAAACGGGTTGGGATGGCCCAGTGGCTTAGTGTCGTGGGTTGGCCTCTATTGGCCGGTCACCTCAGGCTTGCGGTTGGGGGTTTCGATCCCTTGTGTGGGCGTATGTGACTTGGAGATCGGGGCGCCTTCTCGGTTACCCGGTTTCCTCCCACAGGAAAGAAATACTCCTGCGCCTGCGTTAATATGATAAAAATGAAATATATAAAGACAACTTGTGGAAGCGGACGTTTAACAACAAAACAGCAACAGCAGAACAAGTTTCTAAATGAGGTGCGACACACTGATCAGCAGTGAATATTCGCTAAGCCACTACCATCACTGAGCAGGATGACATCGGTGCGACTTGATTAGCTTAGAATATTACCTTATTTCGTTCTGCGAAATGAAATTCTAAAACATTTTTTAAAGTATTGGACAAGTAGAAAAAGCTTTTTGAAGTATATCTAGATAAAAAATAATTCCTATCCTATATAGTGTAAATTGGTACATAAAATAGTGCGCGAAGGCGTAAAATGAGTAAAAAGGCGCTATTCTGGTTGATGTCGTGTGATGTGACGTCACACGTAGAATACACGTTCGATTAATTAGTTACACAGGATTGTTGAATTGAAAATTCCATCGATCCTGCCCATCTTTATTTTCTATAAACATTACTGTTTTGATTTTGTTTTCTTAGAGGGGGCACTGGGAAAGATTTGGATATAGAACTGACAGTTCTCGTTATAGCGATTAAAAAATAGATAATGGAAACAGATATTAACAATTCAATTTTAGGCTAGTCTCTATTTTCAGTACTATGTTGGTACGATAATAAACAAAGTCCCGATTATCCATTTACACGTTAAATTATCAATCATAAAATGTATTTAAATACACACAATATCACTGGCTAACGATAGCATCGAGTGTTCATTATTGTCTGGATAATAATAAACTTCCTAAAGAAAGGTCTGCAGTTCAGCAGTTTGCACATTTAGTTCTTAAATTTGAATTTAATTAAACAGTGTGAATACATATTAGGATGGATTTGAACGATTCGGTCATTTAATGATTTAATTTAAAAGTGGAGAAGCGAGGCTAAGTCTCGAACAACAAGGTCCGTGGTTACGCTAATATACAATCAATGTACACGCCTTGTCAAATCTACTAACATTGACACCTTCGCTCAGAATAAAGTAGTTTCAAAATTAATAATTGTGCGTTATCTATTTTTGAACTCTTTTTATCTAAACCCTACTTAATGTATCTTAAAGCCGTGTGCCATTTTATATTTAGGCTAAAACGCAAATAGCGCAATTGGACTTGAAACAGTTACGTAACTATTGAAACCTCAAAACGATTTAAAAAAAAAATCCACCATCCAACTGAGTGAATTATTTTTTTTTAACTTGAAACCACAACCCTGATCAATCGTTCAACACTCTTTTCTTAAAAAGAGGAACCAACACTTCACAAATCATTATATATCAATTGACCGTGAACTCACTAAATGCCTTTTGATTTTTTTCTGAATGTCCTGCCTGGCCGAGATTCAACAATCGACACGAGGCTCCGCTGACTTTATAACTACCCAAACAATTACATAGAGAGGTGGATAGACACAGTGTCGACACCCCCTGGTGGATTTCATTGACTTAACTTTCCCTCTAATAGTCTGGCATTGTTCACAGTCGCCACTCGCCATCACTCGATCAAAAAATGTTCACAGTCGGCGAATTACATTAATAGCACTAGATCTGTCGGTTTTACACATACATATATACAATTACATTATATACAACAAACGGCATATATACACCCATACTTATATCATTTTTCATTGACAAATATAGCCCGGATTATTTACACTTGATTGGCACATTGAGGGAAACTTTTAAAAAGTGGTGTCGCTTCACAATCATGGCTTTATTGACATTAAAACCCGAGTTCTTTTTTTAAACCAATTATTAGTAATTCACAGACATGGCGACAGAAGGGCGAACAATTCATGACGTCATTTCAATGGTTTATATGAATTAGATATATATATAAATTTTCTCAGGGTCGTTATTATTAGACAACAAATATTGTCTTGTACAGGCCCACAGATTTGTCGTATTGTTATTGAATATTTTAACATATCAATTTGTTGAGTGACACAATGGTTATTGTAATGTACATGTAATGTACAATCTATACATGTGTTAAAACCCGAACACTTTTTGCATTTATTCTAATTAAGAGATTACCCCAATCTGATTTAAACACAGATCCTATTTCGTTTCGTTTTTATAGTTCAAAATTTCGTTTTATTTGTAATACTACACTAGGATCTGGAAGAGTTATTATCATTGACGTGTCCTAAATGACGTGCGACATTAGCCAATGAAACGGTCTGTTACGGCGACTTTATGTGTGTTTTGCACGGAATTGTTGGTAATCCACTAGTAACATCAATGCTGATTGGTTAACCAATGTCTGACGTCATAGGGTCAAAAGGCGCTCGTATGACGGCTGACGTGAACTCGCACTATAACTTGTCAGATCGCAATGTAGTGTAGGCTAGCGAAAGTATAAAAAAAACGAAACGAAATATAGACCTGTATTTGAAACAGATCGGAGATTACACCAAATTAAGGTCTTTCACACAATCGGTCATGTTGTTTTATCTTTGTTGGGTAACACAAAGGTTATTGTAATGCACAATCCATAAATGTCGTGTTAAAATATAAAAACACATTAAGTCAGAAATTAAATAAAAGTCTTTCGTGTTGTTCATTATATAATAATTGCAATCGGAACTCTTCCACTCTTTCACTCGTGAACAACTCCATAAATAAAATAAAATAAATGCCATTAAAATCACAACCGTTGTTTGACAGTTTCTGATATGTCGAATATCTCGAAGTCACTTTAACACGAACAGGAACACTTTGTTATGATTGGATATTGAAAGGCTAACCACTCACAGTCAGTGGGTATGTTCTCCACAGTTCGGTTCCTGCAGTACCATCTTAATAAAGTTTTAGTCGTGGATCCACTCGGACGACACGACATTCCAGGAGGAATCGAGCACGACCGTTGTTTACTGGACGCGCACGAGCCTTCCTTTATCCACCTCGGCCAGAATCGAATACCCAGATCTTTCCAAACATATTTCACAGGACAGTAAGTGTAATTCCACAAATATTTTTGAAATTTTCGCCTCTCTTTTTTCCCAACTTTTAATTTGAACGTTGGTCCATTTTTGTGTTTAATGGATTTGAAGACTTTCACAAATTTGGGTCTTGGACCTGCTGGCCTTCCTCGCACCATGGTGAACGTTGTTACGTTTTTACGTTCGGGCGGTGTTTTGATTGACATATAGTGCTTGTCATAAGCGTTACCTATTAAATGCTTCAGTATCTTTCTATTAATATCTTCTGGTTTGGGATCATAAGAAGTATTGGGGTTTTCAATCAGGTCTTTTATAGGAAGGGTATCTGAAGGATGAGGTCTGTGGCCATCCTGGTGATGAATGTCTTTCTCCGATACTGGATCGTCTGCTTCCAATAACCGGAAGTAGAGTTGTGACGATGAGCTCGCGCTGCTATGGAGATTGATGAGCAATGCCAGTAACTGAAATAGCTTCCACATCTTTAGAAATCTGAAAATATATTTTATAAAATTAAGAATTTAATTTCATGGGGCCATGGTCATGTTTAGGTATCTTCATCAGAAAAACATTCGAAGTGAGTGTTTTTCCGTTTAGACTAAATGTATTAGGGGTTTCAGAAAGCGTATGAATTTTCTGCCCCGCCCATGACACAAGTCATTATTATGACACACGTCACTGTTAAAAGCTATTTGGAGACAGTGAGAGATTAAAGATACGTAAGGGGGTATTCGATAAAGGGGTGGCAACTCTCACTATATTGGTTAAAAACCAGAAAATTGAAAGGGAGTTTATTAAATATTTCAGACTAATTGATCCATTCTGAACCGACCGATTGAATTTTACTAAAGTCGGTACAATAATTATAAACATAGTCTCGTGTATCCATTTTTTAAAATTTAATCATCAATGAGCGTTCAGCAGCAACTCGGATTATAATCCAATAAAATATCGCAGGTTGGGGATGACATCGAGAGTTGATTATGGACTGGATAAGTTATGCAATGTCTACTTGGTAATTCAGGTAACATTTCAAGGCCTAAATGTATGTTTAAGTTTTGATTTCCCGAAACCAAGGTAACCGCTTGCCAGTTGATACTAGATAACATCACGCAGACGTCGAGAAGTCACCTCGCGTATTCTGGATATAATTACAAATGGTTGAATATGAAATGGACACATCCTTACCGACAAGGAACAACGTAAAGTGTGCACGTAAATGATCCCTAGACAGTTGGAATTCGATATGAGTAGGCCGTAGTACATTGTGCGTCGTATGTTCTTCTTCATTAGCCCACTCGATGCAGAAAAATAGGGCGTTAAACCCCATTCCTTTCGTATCGACAACGATCATGATTAATATCTTGCCAACTTATTTTCACGACACCCGTGGTGCAATGAAATCGGGTTTAACGTCCTGCGGTTCTGCTCCTAACCTGGCTAATAAAAATGGGTATGGTACCATAGAGCAGCATGACACGAGTTTATGGTGCCACATATAACAACTCGACACGGTTCATGGTGCCACAAAACACCACGAAATTGGTTCGGGGTGCCACAAAACAACACGACATAGGTTTATGGTGCCACATAACACGATACTGCAACAAATCTCAATTTGATTCTTTTTCTAAAATTCAGATAATGTTGACATGTTTACACCTTTGAGTAGACGTAAATATAAAACGGTTTTCTTTTCGGCGTCTGATAGGTTAAACAGTCATATTATACATTTCTTTTTATTATAAAAAATATTTTATTCAGATTTGTATCTGAAAAGGGATTTTATGAAAAGGCATACATGCAATTTATATATCGGGAGACGAGACGTATATTCAATTACAGACAGAAGTATTTTTGAAAAAGAGAAAATTTGTCACATTCCGACTGAACGCACTAAATAAACTTTTAAAGTTTGATAATTGTCATTAATTTCTTCTGTTACTCCAAAGTACACTTGTACTTTTGTCCCTTTTGTGGGAGATATGGTGGGTGGCTCAATGAGTAAGACACTGGAGTCCTGGAGTATTAACCAGGAATTGCCAGGTTCGATCCTTGTTTTCGGAGATTTAGGCACGTGGTACCCACATGCCAATGATGCACAATAGAGGTACTGAATGAAAAGAGAAAGTGTCTTGTCGTACAGATTAGACAAAAATCCCAGACTCTGTCCAACACGTAAAGAACCACTGGCAGTTGGAATTCACTAAAGTAAGATTCCCACTGTCGTGCGATGCGTTACGATAGGTTTGTCTCTATTAAGTCTACGATCCGGTACGTGCAGATAAGCTCGGATACGTTTCGGTATGATCAATCCGATTGCTACGACTGAGCACGGTATATGATAAAACCTGACAGAATCACAACGATTACTCCACAATTAAAAACCACGAATCGTGATAGTGGGAATCTAGAATGAAGAATTAAAGGTAACGCCGCTGCCCCGCCGCTGTCCTGCCGCTGTCATTATCCCCGTTGGTGCCGAAAAGTAAACTACTACTAGGACTGCACTCATTTCATATTACAAATCCAATTACAAGACTAGTGTATTAAGGAAAAAAAAACATTTATGTCTCCACAGTATAGAGTTTATACACATCCATTTTCAAAGAAAAACTTCTCGCACTGAATAGTATCCATCGTTTTCTATTAAATAACTGTTGTATGCAAGTAAAAATAGCGTCAATAAAAGTAATTCTTTTATATCATAGATCTAGGATGCATTCATTTTTCCGCAGATTTATCTCGTATAGTTTGTTTTGCATGTAGTGTGGTCCTCCTGCACTTACTATTGAAGATAAATCAATTAAATCAGCATTAATTTCCTTCAAACTAGATCTGCATTTTATTTTCAAAACTGTTTTCTCGCAATCTGACACATAAATAACTCAAATATATAAAAATAAAAAATGCAATAACATTTTTTTTTAAATGTAAAATTGAGAAAATATACGAACCACCAATCCATTCAATCCTTGAAAGTCGAAATTTACATTTCTTATGCCATTAAACACATTAAAATATGTCAAATATCCAAATAGATTTATTTAACGTCCGCCCTGATATCGCAGCCAAAAATATCCAAATAAAGTTATCCTTCGGTTAAATACTTGTTGGATGACGTAACATACAGTTATCACATTTTAAAGTGAGTACTAGATGGAAAACACTATAAACAAATCCTTCGTGATTAATTGAATCTACAGAATCTTGATTAAACACAAAAATAGAACTGGCGTTAAGACGTCTCATTGGTGAACAACCACTTCAAGAATAGAACTTTTAGTAGAAAACGCACAACACACAACTGACCGGAGCTTGACGTGCACTGAATTAAGTTATTCCCCCTTTTTTGCTTTCTTTGATTCGTGGATTTAGTTTTTCCCCCCACTACGGAGCGCCGCTATGCTTCCCTGATTTCAACTGTATTGTGTATAGCTTAGTATATCTAAGCCAAGGTGTAGTATATTGAGATATATACATGTATATGTATGTATAAGTAAAGGATATATATATGTGTGGATAATTTTACTTAAAGTCCCATTGTCGTCAACTCGAATATGAACAAATACAGCGGCACGAAGTCTAGACCGTTGATAACGATAATATGCGACCGAACCAGGGTTGGCTAACCATTGTCAACTATCAACTATAGCACCTTGAATGACAACCGCTACTTTACCGTCAGTTCTCCACGCTTTAATTGGCGTTTGTGGTCAATTGAATCTCTTTTTACCAATGTCGGAGACAAGGGGCTAGCCGGCCTGCCCTTTGACTAACTATGATAGGGCTATTAAGTGACACATTACTTATTTCTATTTACTTTTTACATTGAAGAGATCATAATTTAGACAGATTAGAATCGCGACATAAAGAATTATCTATAATAAATCATCTCTGTGGTTAAGAAGAAATATTTCAAGTATCTTAAAAGTGGCAATAATCGTTTTAAATAGTAGAATAGCCGAGTAGTTGCGGTTTTTGTGGTCGCTGTCTGTCGATCTAAAGAAGCTTAGCGTGATATTCTTTTCCTTTTTTTAAGCGACCGAAATGTTTAAACTTCCCACACTTATAAAACATAGGTTGCCATGCAACAGAATATAAACCCACTACAGTTAAGTCGTCCGGGCATTGTGATTTTGTGAGTAAATGAAAAGTAAAAATTGGATATATTGTAAATCATCATGCAGCTTAGATGGTAATTTCGAAATGTGCTGGGGCCGTATCTCGTTGGTAAACACAGGGGCACCGGAATTGCGCGAGGGCCAGGGTACGAAAAGATGGGGAAGGCCTCTAGAAAATTTGAAATTTGTCAATTCCAAGAACGCTGATTAGAGCACCTCTAGCATTCCAAATTCCAATAAAAAACCCCCTTTAAAATACATGATAAGGACAGACAAAGTCTGATTATTTACAATCTTCGTATCGCCCCTGGGTAAACATTACATCATAACAGTTAATAGGCGGCAATAACAAAGGTGAGAGAGAGAGAAAAGAAGTTCACGGGGTTTAACTCCAACTCAACACAAACTCAGTCATTTCGGGACTAACATATTGATCAATTTTAATTCAATATTTCTCTTGCGCGTAGTGGGAGGAAAACGGAGGACCCGGGGAAAACCCACGAGTTTGGACAAGCGACCCTACTCCTTGTCCCGGGTAATCGAAACCACGGTAGTTGACTCAATGGCAGACTTTATGATACAGCGCACACAAGCTAACCCCAACACCCTTAAACACAACATCAATGCCAAAAGTACATCCGTGTATTGTACTGCAATAGTTAAAAGAAAAACCCTTTGCCACAGTCGAGGTCCCGTGTTCGATCTCTGCCTTCACCGAGAAAGCTCATCGGGATTTTCAGGCGTCGTTCTTCTTTGTCAGTTATAATTGTAGCATTATTTAAAAGCCATTTTGCTTTTGAAAAGTCCTTAATTGGCAGTGTGTGAAATGTACATGTATTTTATTCATGCGGTGGTGGTATATTATAGGATGATGTAGATTTCGTCTGATATGTAAAATAATCCGGTAATATGACAGTAGTTGGCGACTGTCTGTCAATCAAGGTCTGTGTACCTACTACTTCATATCTACATGGATTAAACTAATACTTATACACGAAGGTGTAAAAACGTTATGTGCGGTCCGATCGTAGTTAACAATGCGGCTTCTATACGGTTGTCACGGATTGACAGGTCGTTATATCTCCCCCGGTAATTTAGGATAATATATTTTAAGTGTACATGTAAATCAGGAAACTTGATGACCTAATCATTTTAATTTACCTTGGAACAATGGCTACTGAACGTTAGAGTAATGGCCGGGGGGGGGGGGGGGGTTATCGAATGAAGATTCGAGAGTCTCCGGAATGGAAAGGGAGAGAGAGAGAAAGAGTGAAAGAAATGGGGTTAACGTCCACTCGACACAAACTAAGTCATTTCGGGATTAACGTATGTGGGTTTTTTTTTGAAAATCTATTTCAATAATGCGCTTGCGCGTAGGGTTCTTTAGTAGTGGGAGTATGGAAAGGGCCGTAAATATCTTAGACATATTCTCAGGCGCGGATCCAGGATTTTTTGCAGGGGGGGGGGTCTAGGTTTGATAATTGCTTAACTAATTGCGCTCAACCGATTAACGGGGGGTTTGGGGGCCCTCCCCCAGAAAAATTTGGTAAATTAGATTCAATTTGGTTAATTTTGCCGTATTTCCGGAAGGTAAATTCCAAAATTACAGGTCTAAATCGCCAATAAGATCGCATAAAAAATTTTCAAGTCTGAGCAGGGGGGGGGGGGCCGGACCCCCTGGACCCCACCTCTGGATCCGCGCCTGATTCTAAAGTGACGGAAATTGGGAGGAAATGGGGTTTAAAGTCCTATTTTTGTGCACCATGACAAGGACTATCCAATAGTTCGGATGGGACGGAAAGTCGAGGTCCATGTAGCCTACACATTAACGGGCACGTAAAAGTTCCCTCGGTCCTCTATACCAACTGGACTAATGGCGACGTCGGGTTTACATTAACGGGCACGTAAAAGTTCCCTCGCTAGTTAGAATTGTATATCAGAGGAAGCCGTAGTGCCAATGTCCGGGCGAAATGCCCGCTGTAAGGCGTAAACCCGTCTTTATTAGCTCAGTCGGAGCAGAACAGCAGGACGTTAAACCCGATTCCATTTTTAATCCTGTATACCAACTAGGCTAATGGCGACGTCGGGTTTACGCCATACAGTGTGAAATGAAAGAAAGTTTCCCCGTACAGCGGCGCCACGGACTACTCTTATTTCGGTTTCTGACTGTCAGTTAACCTTTAACGTGCTACCTGTGGTATATACGGAATCTCGTGTTTTCGTCCCATCCAAAGGACTAGATACTTCACCTTCTCATGCATCAATGACAACGGAAAACTAAGCTGGGTGGCGACCGGAAGTTCCTGGCTATTGAGGCAGTGCCATATTCGCACCGTCTGTATTGAGTTTTTTTTATTATTTGGGAGCGGGGGAGTTTGAGGGATTTGAGATGTTCTTGAACAATACGACCGTGGTACAGTTACTTGTCGGGGATTATCAGCAAATCCAGACATCCAATAGCATGAAAAAGAATTTCTCTTATGTATCATTATTGAGTCCTCTTGCCCTATTCTGAAGCGATACAAATAAAATAGTGTGAAATGGCCTCCTTGAAACGGATGAGTTGATTATATGTTGTATTGAAACAACCTAATTGTATATTTCGCATCGTCTTCACAATACAGGTTACACTATAAACACAGACCCGTGAAAAAGTGTCATATACAAGAATTTTAATTACTTATCACTTATCTCGATATTCGGCTATTATATTTTTGACTGCACCCTAAGCCGACAAACAGTGTTATTTAAATATAAAAAGAGACAAAAATCCGTCAAACCTGATGTTTATAAAATTTGTTAGAGAGAGACAAGAGATAGCATGTTACTGAAACATTTCTATTCCTAAACAACGTGTTAAAATTCACATTGTTTTGATAACGCATCATCGACATTAAGAATGGCAAAAATGTGTCTTAAAGATACATCATCACTTTCGCTAGGACAATACATACGAAGGTTATCCCGTCTGTTCTGAGCAGACACGAAATTGATTTACCGACATTTTAATTCCCAAAATCGACGATTTTAGTCGAAACGCAAATCCTACTTGTGAGAAAGTTGAGGGGTATTTATTCTGTTTCCATTAATAAAATTGAAAATGTGTATCTATTATTTGTAGCTATGTAAAACGGGGAACAACTACATTAAAAAATAGAATACGAATTTTTCAATATGGCGGCCATTCAAGATAGGGATCTGTTTTAATAGTATATATAGCTCTGTTTGTGCTGGATGAGGACAATAAATGTTTTGAACATCGAATAATCGTAAATCAGGAACTAACATACGGCCTACTCTTATTTCGAATTCCAACTGCCAATGGATCTTTTATGTGCACGCCAATATGTACACGGAACCTCAGTTTTTCGTCTTATTGGAACGACTAGTCAACTGCCCTGGTCAGGTCACCGTCCTACACCACTGACAGGAGGAACCCACGGCAGATAAAAAACGATAAAATTTCTCGGCCAACACCGGGATCGAACCCGCGACCTCCGGTCAAGCGAGCCAACGTCCTACTCACTTAACTACTGTGGCCCCCAAACCCATTATATAAATCAAATCAAATTAATTTTTTTTTCAATCGGAAACATTTGGCAAAGTGACAGTGACTCTTTAAGTTGATCGAAGATATAGTTGGGGTGAGACCACTAAAATAAGGTATTTCATGATCACGGAATGGGTTAAAGATGGGTGCGAGATTAGGGATGAATGTTTCTAGATAATGACTGCTAATCAACAGTTATGCTGAAGAATGGAGATGACACGAGTTGGATTGTGTCATTAAAGGCCTGTGTTAATCCGAGTGGAAACATCAGAAGATGACTATGATTGTGTAACGTGTCAAAAATAACGCCACGTTAAACAATATCTTTAACTGAACAAATTAAAGAGGACAAAATCAATATGCATTCTGACCAACTTCATTTTCTATGCCGTCTCATCGGCGCTCCTCTAACATTTTTTTCTGGCTCAAGAACAATAAGATGCCACTCCATTGCTTGCTTCAAATAACCTCAGGTCTTTAATAAACTCACTACTTCCAAACCGATTAAATTTAAAGTCTTATTTTCAATTCCTACAAAAACTGTTTCCAGAAACAGATGAGTGATCATAATCTGATTATAATGACCATATTTGTCAGCGATATTGCGGTCGATATTATTACTACTGGTTCTTTGGAAATAGCATTAACGTTTCTGGTAGATTAGGGGTTGAACGCATGCGCATTAGATCATAAGTTCTGTGATCGAGTCAAGTGATGTGGTTTCGATACCCAGCTTATACGTACCAGGGTTGCCTGCTCAATCTCGTTGATTTTCTCCGGGTCCTCGATTTCTCCCCACTTCTAAAGCCCCCCTGGGTCTACAACAAGGGTTCTTTTACTTGTACGCCTTGAGCAAGACATTACGCAATATATAGATACAGCCTTCGTGCCAACGCAGTCAAGCAATATCAATATTTAAAATACTGATGTGACGTCATCCTTTGACGTTGGCGTACCATTATCAACCAATAACGTAGGTGCAATCTGCCAATCGTACATTACCTATACTAGATGAAATATTGGATTTACGTGACGTATTTCATCGGAAAGCACGTGCGGGGTCGTGTCTGTATTTTAAGTTGTTTAATGGTCTCGAGCTAAAGACATTGCTTAATATATTTAAAATACAGACCAGGCGCGGATCCAGGATTTTTTGCAGGGGGGGGGGGGGTCCAGGTTTGATAATTGCCACCGCCACCATTACCGGGGGGGGGGGGGGTTGAGGGCCCTCCAACAGAAAAATTTGGTAAATTAGATTCAATTTAGTGCATTCTGACGTATTTCCAGAAGGTAAATTCCAAAATTACAGGTCTAAAAATCGCCATTAAAATCGGATAAATTTTTTTTCAAGCCTGAGCAGGGGGGGGGGGGGGGTCGGACCCCCTGGACCCCCCTCTGGATCCGCGCCTGCAGACACGATCCCGCATGTGCTTTCCAATAAAACAACACCCGGTTTTCGCCTCGTGCAGTATCAACATATTACTTAATGTCTCGCCCTCGACCATTAAACCATAGCCTACATAATGTCTGACACTCGCCCACTAAACCACACATAATATTGTATTCATTGACAAGATTATAATTCAACATTGATATATTGGCTTCTTACGATTCAATTCACTGAATTTTAGTTTATGTAAATATAATGTATGTATCTTTTTAAGTTTTCTCTCTCAAGTAAGGTGTACATTTACATAGGTGTTTCTTTATATACTTCTGAATGGTTTGCTTTGGGGGTGGGGGTGGGGTGTTGTCATTGCATCTTCCATAATTAATATGTTATAGGAAATGAAATAGGGCTTAAGTCAAGGACCTCCTACTGTTCTGGCCCAACCGGGATAATACAGAGTGCAATGAGAGAAATTTTGCAAGGGCCTACGCTTATTTAGAATTCTAACCGCCTAGGGATCTTTAACGTGAACATACCACCCGAACGACTAGACAGCTGTCATTATCATGCCCTCCTTCCTGCACCACTGACGAGAGGAATTCACGTTGGAAAATCACGATGAACTTTCTCGGGCAATGCAGGGATCCAAGGCTAGTGAGTCTGCGTTTTGCCCTAGACGAAGAACAGTCGTTAACGCCTGCTAAGTGCATTTAACATGTTTTATTTTTTTGTCGTTTTATTATTTTGTCGTTTGTGACTCAGCCATTACTAATTACTTCCGCATTGCCTTGTAAGATATGTTTTTCTTTGTTTATTACAAATGGCATACGAAACGATAGGGAGCAATTAATGTTCATAGTGTCTTACATAATTTCGTTGCAAGATATCAACATCAATATTGATTGAAATTGACAAATATTGAACCCCAATTCGTGTTTCTAATTTCGAATACTATGGAAGATATTGAGTTAGAGGTCTAGCTCCTTTAAACACTCGATTATTTGCACTGCTGTTGGGATAAGCACATTCACTAGTCCCCAAGCCCTTATTATTTGCGGATATGGCGCCCCGTCGATGAATAAAAACATATTTATGAACTCCCAATTATGAATTTTCACAGGTTTGAGTCAATACTTAATTGACATTTGGTTCCCTGTAAAATGATGTTTAGTCTAAAACGATAGTTTCTATTCCTTATTACATATTTACAAAAATTTGGGACGTTTAATTTTTGTTTTTTTAAACAAAGACTATCGTCTAGGCTTGTGATATTAGTTTCTTTGCTAACGGCGACAGTGACGCCTTCGTATATATATAGCTTAATTACAAAGTTTACGTTTGGCTAGTCGTTATAATTTTAAAGTTTGTTTTGAAGGAAATGTTTATGTTAGGCAAGCAATAGGATACAGGTCTAATTATGCACATCTAAAATAAAAACTCATGCAAAATAAAATATTTACACCTCCACAACGTGTAAAACTTAAACGTCATAGATTTAAGAGAGAGAGAGAGAGAGAGAGAGAGAGAGAGAGAGAGAGGGTCATTTCGAGACTGAAAAGGCTCAATTTCATTCCAAAAATACGCTTGCGCGTAAGGGTCTTTAACAATGGGAGGAAACCGGGGGATCCACTACTTGTCACGTACAACCGGGGAATCGAAACAACACCTGATGACTCAATGACAGACCTTATGATACAACGCACACGCGCTGCAAGAAGTGACATCATCTGTTCTATGAAAGCCAAATTGTAAATTCAATAGTTAAACAATAACGCCAGTTGTGCTCACGAACAGAGACTTCCGTCCAAATCACCAAACATGTGATCAACGCATCAGGATTTATACAAACGGTTCCTGAATTTCAGACTATCTCAGAGAATTAAGAAACTTTAAGAGAGCAATTACTACTTGACATACCACGGGTACATGCTATCATTGTTTATAAGAATGAACCTGAACTCTACAGCAGTATCTGTTTAATATATCAAACAGTGTTAAACCAATTATAATAAGGTCAACATATATATTAACAGAGTGTAAACTCGATTCTGAGAGAGAGAGAGAGAGAGAGATAGAGAGAGGTGGGTGAGATAGGGGCCATGGTAAGTACGTGAATGTTGTATTGGATACAAACCAGGCGGTAACAGGTTCTATCCCGGTTTTAGACCCCGTTTCCACTATTCATCCGAGCAGAATTGAGGTCCCGACAATAAAGTGTCTTGTCTTTTGGGTGGGACTAAAACCTGGCAAACTGTTTTTTCATTGGAAGCACTTTAAATATTCCCAGGCAGTTGGAACTCAAAGAAAAGTAGAAACTCAAAGAATAGGGGACAATTCATAAAAGCAAAATACGTATTAAGCAATTGACAACAAAACCCGAGATCCCGTGTACACATTGGCGTGCACATAAAAGATCCCTTGGCAGTTGGAAGTCTATATACGAGTAGGCCGTAGCGACGCTGTCCGGGCAAAATTCATCCATAGCGGAGTTCATGGCGTATGCCTGTCTTCAATAACCCGGTTGATACAGAAAAATAGGACGTTAAATCCCATTTCATTTAATTGTCAATCCTGTCGCCATTACGGCACCGAGAACTCACACACAATAAACCTGGTACGTGATATAGTCACCACACGAACAATAATCTTGTTTGTGAAGATGATATTGTAATTAGTATGTACATGTATATGCATAGGGACATCACACGAACAATATCCTGGTCTGTGAAGATGCTTTATAAAGTATTGTAATTTGTAAGTATATTCATAAGGACATCACACCAACAATATCCTGGTCTGTGAAGTTGATTTATAAAGTATTGTAATTTGTAAGTATATTCATAAGGACATCACATTAACAATATCCTGTTCTGTGAAGATGCAATGTAAAACATTGTAATTAGTAAGCATATACATGGGACATCACACTAACAATACCCTTGTCTGTGATGATGATATATGTATATACATATGGGCAGCAGACTAATAATAACCTGGTTTGTGAAGATGGTATATGAAGTATTGTAATTTGTAAGTACAATAACCTGGTTTGTGAAGATGGTATATGAAGTATTGTAATTAGTAAGTATACATGTGAAGTATATACATCATTAAGGAAAGATTAAGACAGAAAGCTTGTAGAAACCACCTGTTATAGGTATGTAGGTTGGTGCCATGGATCTGTGCTTACAACGACTAGACACAAACTATTACACTTTTAATAACACGTAAAACTAGGTGTGGAGTCGTCTCACTTGATTCATTCACACAATTACCACGCATCGTACTTAAAAGGTGAATTAAAACATCAAAACTTAACAAGATATACCAGAATGAAAGAATGGTACGGAAATGGGGTTCAACGCCCGTCTTTTCTACACCGATTGGGCAAATTAAGAAGGGGGCATACCAAGATATACCACCAGGAAAGAATGGAACGGAGATGGAGTTTAGCGTCCGTCTTTTCTACACCGACTGGGCCAATGAAGACGCAAACTTTACCCTGATTGCGGGGCTACGACCCTTATTCTGAACTTCAACTGTCAAGGTCATATTTACCTGCATATGAGTAAATGAAATGAAATGGGGTTTAACGTCCTACTGTTCTGCTCCAAACTGGCCAATGTGCTATGAAGGAAATTTTGCCCGGACAGCGGCACAGCGATCTACTCTTATATCGAATTTCAACTGTAAAGTGGCCTTTTACGTGCATGCCAATATGTACACGGGACTTTGGTTTTTCGTCTCATTCGAACAACTAGACAACTGTCCTTGTCTAGCTTTCCGTCCTGCATCACTGACAAGGAGAACGGCGCCGGGAAATCTGTATGAACTTTGTCGGCCAATGCAGGGACATAACACCCGACCACCAGTCCAGCGAGCTAGTGTCTTACACAATTGTATGCACGGGCCATCGTTTTTTTTTTGTATCATCCGAGCGACTAGACAATATTCTTGTTTACCCCTACGACCTGCACTATTGTCATGGCAAACCACGATGAAAAACTCTGTGGAACTTTCTCGGTCAACACTGGGATACAACTTCGGAATTCGAGGTTAATGAGCTAGCGTTTTACTCACAGAGCCACCGTGGCTCCCATGAACGAATTGTAAATACATAATGCATTAGGATTAGCAACTTATAACAATCCTACTCATGCAGACCAACACGCCCGTTTCTCTCTAGGATCGCACTAATCTAAAACACAGATTTAAGACTTTCAGATTAACACCTTTCCAAGACTGTGAAACTAGTCCAGATTCCTCTAATATGAGCGTGTTTAAAAGAACAGCATGATAGTCTATACATGCTCAGCATGACAATCATATATATTGGAAGCAATTAGCGATAGTGCCATAATCTGATTAAAACGCAGGTATTGTTTCGTTTCGCTTTTTATATAGTTCAAATTTTCGTTTTACTTGTCTTTACTACACTGGAATATGGAAGATTTGTTATATAACCCATGTTCTAGTTAATGCAAGGGATTAGCCAATGAAACGGTCTGTTGAAGCGAGTTCTTGGCGTGGGATGCACGGAACTTTGGGAATTCCACTAGAAACATCAACGCTGATCAGTTAATCAAATGTCTGACGTCACAGGTCAAAAGTTGCTCGTGTGACGCGACCTCCAACTACAACTGGTCTGATATTCAGGCCATCGAAAGCATAAAAAAACGAAAGGAAAGATTGGTAGTCCTGTGATACTAAATTAGCCCGAGAATACGTTGTTACCTCCTACACTCGTTAAGTATTCAAAATGTAATCTGGACCCTCTTTCTCGAAATCTGGACTAAAGATAAAATCCAAATTTTAGTAGATACTTCAATTTTAATTGGCTAAGCACTAAAATCAATCTAATATTATCCAATCAAATTACTAAAATTTCTTTTTTATCTTAGTTAAAATTTCGTGAAACAGGCCCCTGATCTGTAAGTAAGAGTAAGTGTTCCTTAAACAATAACAGACATCTTCGTCTGTAAACATGTATGTATAAATTGTAAATGACAATCAGATGATGATTTCAGTGTTGACTGCATGAGCTAATGATGACGGGCAGTGGCGCTACCTACTCTTATAACCTCGTGGGTTTCCTCCGGGCAATCCGGTTTCCTCCCACTGCTAAAGACCCCTACGCGCAAGCGAATTATTGAAATAAAATTAAAACCATTTCTCTCTCTCGCTCTCTCTCACTCTTATATCGAGTGTGTACACGAGACCTCGGATTTTCGTACCACCCGAACGACTAGACACCTGTCCTTGTCAGGACCTTCATCCTGCACCATTAGCAACGGGAAATGATGTACGTCGGAAAATCCAGTTGAACTTTCTCGACCAACACCGGTATCGAACTCGCGACCTCGAGCAAAATATCCTAAACAATTGATTTTGAGTCGTTGTTGCTCTGTATAACCCTTGTTATCTCATAGACCCCATTGCACAACCTGTTTGCAAGATTAATAATATACAAAACTCTGCAAAACAATGTTGGTTGTAAACCTGTTGAGTACCAACGGGGCCATAAACTCTAAACATGGAACCTCATCGACTAGACGGAACTGCAAAAATCAAATACACGGATTCAATAATGGCTCCACAAACGTTATCCCGTTTCAGATTCGGTGATCTTTTTACTAACAATAGAACCTGAAGATCAAAGCAAACAAGTGTTTGTTTATTTATATATTTATCTTCATAACACCCTTACACCTAAACATAGGTTTCTCCGTCTAAAAGAACATAACAAGAGAACATATTTCAGAATCAGAATCAAATACATCCCAACATTTAAAGCACGGTATATATAATTACTTCCATTTGGCAAATTATCCACAAATAGAGAAAGAAAAAAAAACCACTTGATGACTTGAAATGGTTTGGCTAGACAGATAATAAAATAAGCATAGACTAACCGACGACTTGGTCTAGGGATGGAGAGAGACGCCATATATCATTTCGAGTTGTTTATATACATGAAAATAAGATTGATCTACAAACACGGAATCGGTCTTGTAGAAGTTGTTATGGTGGTTGAGAAACATACAGGTATGGCTAACAGCTAGTCAAAACAGGTTGCTTTCTAAATTAAAGTGGCATTAGGTAAAGAAAGATATGGCGGTTCTATAATTTATAATAGTTTTTAAAGAAGATAATGAAAAGAGAATATACTTAAAATTTCAGTAAAACTACTTCACCCTGAGCCACGAAAACGGCAATACAATTACATGTATAACCGTCAAGCGTTATGATACGCGTACGCCGAGCTGTAAACGGGACTTCGACTTTCCTTCCATTCTTACAGATGAGCCCAATCTCGCTGGTAAATCTAGCCGGCCATGTTTCAGACCGAATTCGTTTCCCAAGCCCCCCCCCCCGTTGACTCTTGACTGGTTGGTAATGTCTGAATGAACTGCTGCCGATTTCTCAACAAGTAGGCACCGTTTAGCCACATAAGTTACATATTAATGATCCTTATACCATTTCCACATCTTGACATCAAAATTTCATTCGAAAACAGCAGATTTGAAGATTTACCGGGAATTATTTTTAGCGCGCAATGCTAGTGAGATTTGCCGAATTACTACAACCGGTCATGCGTGGAGGCTATCTAAAGTATAAAATAAACGAAACGAAAAATAGATCTGTATTTTATCGGATTCGCGATGATCTGAACACACTATATTGTGACCCGAGAGTGTGTCACTAGAGCTTGTCAAAATACAAAATCCGTCATTCCTGAAACCTTCACATAATTACCAGATAGAAAAAGACCCCTTAGGACCACTTTGATACCGCAAACACGACAAATTAATGAAACGTGGGTGTATTGACATTGTATTAAACAGACATCAAGAATAAATTAAAGTCAAGAGTTTACTGTAAATAATGTCGTCAAAATAAAAGTTTCATTGAAATCTACAATGAAAACGACAGCAGCCTACATATACGCCACGGATATTGTCAGTGTCGTGCAATGCGTTACGATATGATTATCCGTATTGAGTATATGGTCTGGTACGTGCAGATGCGTTCGGATACGTTTCGATACGATTACGATTGCTACGACTGACCACAATATATTAAAGCAAGGCTGACACTTGCACGATTCCGTGTCACGCATTGGCACGACTCGAGTCGGCATGACACCGTCCGATTTGCGCAAACTCGTCATGCCAATGCAGGAAGTGTGTAAGCAATGCGCAAACTATGCGTGAACTCGTCGTGCCAGTTCGTGTCAATGTGGACACTGATGTACACGACAAAATCGTGGCCAAAAGTCGTGCAAGTGTCAGCCTGGCTTAAAAGACATGATAGAATCACCACGATTACTCCACTATTAAATGAACTGAAATGAAATGGGGTTTAACGTCCTACTCTTCTGCTGCTAAACTGGGCTAATGGAAGACAGGTATATGCCATGCAGTGTGCTCTTATATCGCATTCCATCTTTTACGTGCATGCCAATGTATACACGGGACCTCGGTTTTTCGTCCCATACGAGCGACTAGACAACTGTCCTTGTCGGTCTCTCTGTCCTGCATCGCTGACAAGGGAAAACCACGCTAGAAAATCTGGATGAACTTTCTCCGCCAATGCAGGGGCCGAACACCCGACCTCCAGGCTAGCGAGCCAGCGCCGTACCCACTTAGTTCTCCGTTTAAATCCACGATTTCGATTGTAGCTCGAATCGTGACAGCGGTAATCTAGCATAGCCACAGATATATAACAAATTTAGGACTCTTTTTTACGGCAATATGTCCACAATACCTCGGTTTTTTGACCCATCCTTACGACTAGACGAAGTTCCTTACCAAGTCCCTCGTCTTTCACCACTTATACGGGGAAACCATCTCAGAAGGTCGAGACCACCAGGTTAGATAGACAGAACATTACTCACTGGGCCAACGTGGAACCCAGATTACCTTGCATGAAGGTAAAAGAACTGAATTGAACGAGGATTTAACGTGCTACTGTTTTGCTCCGACTGGGCTAATGGAGGCGGACATAAACTATACAGTGTGCTATGGGCGAAATTTTGCCCGGACAACGGCGCTGCGGTCTACTGCCACGGGATCTTTTAAGTGCACACCGATCTGTACACATGACTTCGGGAAGGTAACAGAACATAGCCATGCGTATTTCAACCTGCTTATTATATTTTGATGTTGATATAATTAGTACAGGCTCCCATAATTATTCGTTAACACTAATCAAAATATCATCTGATTTAAAGGAGCTATACCTCTAACTTAATATCGCCGATAATATTCACCATTAAAAAACCTAATTAGAATTCGACATTGTTACATTTCAAGCAATCCCTATCATCTAGCCTGACAAAGTGAGTATGATGCTGTCTCGCTAGCCTGGTGGTCGAGTGTTCGTTCACAGTGTTGACCAAGAAAGTTTATCGTGATTTCCAGGCGTGGTTTCATCTAGTCAGTGGTGCAGAAAGGAGGAGATGTTTAGTCGTTCGGATAGGACGACAAACCATGGTCTCATGTACAGAATGGCGTGCACGTAAAATATCCCTTGGCAATTGGAATTCTATATACGAGTAGCGGTATAGTGGCACTACCCAGGCGTAATTCTCCCATAAGCTATGACGTATACCCATCTTCATTAACCCAGTCGGTGCAGAACAGCGGGACGTTAAACCCCATTTCATTTCACTTAAAGTCCTTTGGTCTATTTCAAGGTTCCAAATAATAGAGCCATGTACCCTTTAATACTACAGAATATATTATTACTTACTCCCTGAACTCAAAACAATTATATAGATAAATAGTTGAACTTACTGTTATATATATATAGATATGAATGAATCTATATCTCCATGCTTCTTCTCGTTAGTAACTGAATCAAAAAAACTCTGACTTAGAACGGATCGGATCTCTCTCTCTCTTTACATATATATTTGTTGAAATATCTATGATTAAGAAACCATATAGAAATTTCTTTGGCTCTGTCTTAATACAAGATCATAACAACGTGGTCACACAACTAAACAGACTGAACCTTTACTAACTTCCACACAGGAATGGTACCGATGAATAATGGTAAATCTATTATATCAGGAATATTTATTTTTATAATTTCTGATCATTAGTCATAATTCCTCCCACCAGATATTGTGTAAAAGCCAATCAGTAATGTGATAATCGATGGTAAAGTGGTACGGAGATCGATGTTAGATTATGTTGTATTCAATCAAGTATAAAGACATCAATATGATCAATCACGTTGATGTGTTTACATAAATCTGATCGAATCAAAGAAAACATTTATTACCACCCCCTACATTCATCGCCTTGCTAAATACGTAATTTCCTTGAGCCTTTGAGTTTCGGATTCAAATCCCCCAAGGCGAATATCCATATCGGGTCAGCCAGAAAAGTCAGAGATATGCCAAAGAAAGCACTAGGTTTCAGATTCGTACATTAAAAACGAGTATTGCTTACAAAAATAGTCCTTAAAAAACCACAGAAAGATAAATGAAATGGATTGGGTTTTATGGTACTACTGTCCTGCTCAGAGAGGGAGACGCACATATGTCTCATATACCTGCCCAACCTCGTGGGTTTTCTCCGAGTCCCCCGGTTTCCTCCCCCTGCTAAACACACCCACGCGCAAGCGAATTATTGAAATAAGACTAAACCATGTCAGTTCCGAAATGACCTAGTATGTGTCGAGTGGACGTTAAACCCCATCCCCTCTTTCTCTTATGATTTAAAACAACAAGTTTTTTATTATTGAACTTATAATAATATCTCTCAGAAACAAACATACAAATTTTGTCTTCTTTATTAACAGTCAATATTTTCACTGTGCCGTATTCGGCTTAAGAAAAATACTTGACTACTCGATAAATTGGACTTTTATTTAACGACAAATATATAAGCAACCATAATTGTCTTAGTACCGGGATTATTGGAAATAACACCTACATGGTACAAGAAAATCACATCAGGGATGCATTGTTTAATCATTAGCCGTTTCAAATTAATTGCCCACATATAGACAAACGACAAGAGTTGAAGTACCATGAAAGAAGATGAACGATGGGATGATATTAGCGCGGGTGTTTGATTATTTACTATATAAAGAAATGATAAAACGAAAGTCAATGAATCGACCATGACTAATGTGTTAAATTTAGGTATCTTTCATCTTAATTATTGATGTAAATAGGTCGTCAATTTTTGACATTAATTTCCAAATGATTGTGTTCATATCCACGAAAGGATTGCAAAAGGTAGGAAGTATTTGTTCGTGTTTCACCCACATCTCTGACAATGCTTGTCAAAGCTACCTGGTACATAAGGAAGTCTTGTTCAGTAATGTTAAATTACTAAAACTGACTAAAACTACCATACATCATTTCGTTAGATGTTAAATAATTAAAAATATTACACATATAAGTAATTCGGAAGTAAATGAACTTAAACAGATTTTCATTCATTCAAGAGAATAAGAGCATTTCCAATAAGATCAAAACACTATTTCGTTTCATTTTTTTTCAAAGATCAAATGTTAAATAATGAAAACATCATTTCCAGTAAATTTAAATTATACGGAAGTAATCAAATTTATAACTGATTTTCTACAAAAAGGAAGGGGGCGTTCATTCATTCAACAGAGCTAGACCATTTCCAATTAGATTAAGGCACCGATCCTATTTCCTTTCGTTTGTAATTGATAGTTCAAATGTTAAAAATAGTCAAGAATGTCGCACACTACGGAGACGGTTAGATCTATTTCTTAAGGCCACCTCCAGATTTAGTCGAAGGTCACGCACGAGAAGCAAACAACTACGAGTCGTTGAGTTCATTGTTCTAATATACTCTCGTGTAGTCTAATGAAAATAATTATCGCATTCTCTGATGTTTTATTCAGTATTTTGGTCAAATCTATATCTGTTATAGACCGTCAAATAGGCACCGAAACGCATAATGTTTTCCAAATTCGGGGGTGGAGGGTGACGGGTGGGGGTGGGATGGATGTATCAAGTTGTGTATCATAAGGTCTGTCATTGAGTCAAATGGCGTGGTTTCGATTCTCCGGTTATACCGTGACAAGGAGTACGGTCCTCCGGTTTCCTCTCACTGCTAAGGACCCCCTCTCTCTCTTTCCCTCTCTCCTATCCCTTTTTCAAATTCGAGCTGCAACTGTATCAAGTCGTAATGATTCCAGGAGAGACTTAGCTTTGTAATGCTAGTAACTACTACTTCAGGAATATGTTAATGAATATATAGGGCCACCAAACACGTCCCTGATCTTCAAAGGAAACAAACGCCATAAAACATTATCTAACTATATCATCTTTCAAATTAAGCTTTGAAGTTAATTGAAGTAGTGCGAAATAAATCCATTTTTATTTTTAAAAAAGCGATTAATACGCTGTTAACAAGAATGTTTAAATAGAATATAATTGAATAATAAAGACAATAAATAGTTCCTGGATATTTGGTGCCAAATATCACATAAACTGTGTCTCGTTCTTGGTAGAATAAATGGATTATAATGAAAATGGCTAAAGGTAAATCTATTTGAAGGAGTCGTGTTGTACAAGTAGGTACTTTCAATTACAACTTTATAAATATTCCCTTCGGCACATTTAAAGGTGCATAATGTAACACTATAGTGGTCGACTCGGCATTGTACGGCGTTTTCCCGTAATCCCGGAACCAGAAGTAGGCCATGACCATATGTTGCTCCCCGGTTCAAGCTGCCTGAACAGAGAGAGAGTGAGAGAGAGAGAGGGAGAGAGAGAGAGAGAGAGATGGGGTTTAACGTCAACTCCAAACAAACTAGGGGTTTTTAGCAGTGGGAGGAAACCGAGGTTGGACAGGCGACCCTACTCCTTGTCACGTACAAATGATGATTCGAAACCGCACCAGTTGACTCAATGACAGGCTTTATGGTACAGCACGCACGTGCTACCCCCCCACCCTCCCCGAACAGACAGACATATAGACAAACAAAGATTAAAATAAAAAGAAATAAGGTTTAACGCGATTGAAGACGGGTTGACGCCAAACAATGGGCTATGAGGGAAAATTTTCCCGGATAGCGGCCTTATGGCCTACTATTATTTTGATTTCCAGCTATTAAGGGTTATTTTACGTGCACGCCAATGTGTACGCGGGACCTTTCTTGCTATTGAAGGGGAGTTGGATGGCTATGGTTAGCACGCGCGCTGTATCATAAAGCCTGTCATTGAGTCAACTGGCGTGGTTTCGAATTCCCGGTTTTACGTGACAAGGAGTAGGGTCGCCTGTCCAATTTCGTGGGTTTTATCCGGGTCCTCCGGTTTCCACCCACTGCTAAAGACCCATACGCGCAAGCGAATTATTGAAATAAAATTTAAACCATGTTAGTCCCGAAATGACTTAGTTTGTGTTGAGTGTACGTCAAACCCCAGTTCTCTCTCTCTCTTGCTATTGAAAATTTTATTCAAATTACTTTATTGTTAGCGACATTATTGGAATATAGTTATTTAAGCGATGATGTTCTAATCCATTCAATATATAAGCCATCCGTAAGCCCAGATCGAGTTCATTATTGACATGTCATGTGAATAAATACCTAAATAATAGACCTGCAATAGGTAGATTTAGCTGCTGCATAATGCATCTTTAATTATAGAATATAAAGAATCCTCTCTAGATAAACGATGTCGGACAAATAGGTTTTGATTTAATAAAGAAGTTTGACGCCAAGAACACTAAAACATTAATTGAAATTACACCAGAATGTGTGGGCTATTTAACAAGCGTCGAAAAACATCACACTTCAAACCAGCGACACAAAATCTTTGAATAACAGAACATTATAACAACTGTGCTACCCTGCAGCTGATTTTATTCAAAATAGAATAAGTGAAATGAATTGGATTTAACGTCCTATACTTTCGGCAGCGGCACTATGGCCTATTCTTATATCGAATTCCAACCACTAAGGGATCTTGTACGTGCACGCCAATGTATAGGCTACACGGGACCTCGGGTTTTCGTCTCATACGAATGACTAGACAGCTGTCCTTTTCAGCACGTCGGAAAATACCGATTCCCGATAAACCTACTCGGCCAATGCATGGATCGAACATGCGACCTCCAGACTAGTGAGCTATAGCGTCTTACCACTTACCCACAGCGGCTCTTAATGACGACGGGCATATTAAGCGAGCGGCTCTACGACCTACTCTAATTTCGAATTCCAACTGTCGTTTACGTTTTTGCCAAAGTGTGCAAGGAGTTATGGTTTTTCGTCCCATTCGAACGACTAGCAACTGTTCATTGCCAGGTTATCTGTTCTCAACGCAAAGGGGAAACCACAACGGAAAAAGCCCGGGGGCAAATATCTAGGTCAACATCGGATTGAACTTGGGACCTCCTGGTTAGCGAACCAGCACCTTACTCCCTTAGCCACCGCAGCACCCCATAAATAAATTCCCAATTTCTAATACGAACATCATAAGCACGAAAACGACGATACGAATACAGTTAGTGTATCTACTTGACAAGACAGTGAGAGAGTTGCCGTGGTTAAGTAAGTAAGACGCTGTATCGCTAGTCTGGAGGTCACCGGTTAGACCCCGGTTTTGGCCGAGAAAGTCCTTCAAAATTTTTCAGTCAAGTTTCCCCAGCTGGCCAAGTCTGTGGTGCAGGACGGAGGGCCTGACCAGAACAGCTGTCTAGTTGGTGGGATGGGACGAAACATGGAGTGCACGTAAAAGATCCCTTGGAAGATGGAAGTCGGTATAAAAGTAGGCCATGTGTCGCTGTCGAGACAAAATATCCCTTGCAGCACACTATATGGGAAACAGAATTGATTCGATTAACAACACTGACATGCGGGTCAATCGAAACCGTAAGAATAACGGCGGTAAAACATCAAAGTTCATCGATGTTGAAAAGTTTCACTCAGCCACGATACACATTTGTCTACGACATCACCCTGGTGGAAGTGGACGTTAAACTCCGCTGTATCTTTTTTTTACAAAGTAGCGTTTCTATTTAATCAAAACAATTATAAACAGAATTGGTTCGATTAATAACGCTAACACCCCCCCGTAAAACATTTAATCAAAAATTGACAATGCAAAATATGAATATATTGAAAATTTCACTCAAATTACTATATTTTGAGCAAAGTTATCAATGGTCGTAGTTTTGACAAGATGTGTACATTATGGTCGTAAACTCGTTTCTCCATAATTAAATTAAATCATTAACAGGCCGAACCGATCTAATCAACTTAAAATCGGGACCATCTGATGACATTGATGGTAGATTCTGATCTGTCAATAAATGTCTAACTAATAATTTATATAAATTTATTTATGCCCCCCCCACCCCCCCCCCCCAAAAAAAAAAGAGAGAGACCTAAAATGGAAGGTTTCCCTCTTACATAATGCCAGTTTAAGTCTATAATAGTATCAGTCTAATTTTAACAACGTGAAAGAGGAGTGTAAGTATATCAATATCGACTAGATATATTACAATAGAACCTACCTGAACATCAAGTCTGTAAGCCGAATCTCTATAACTATATAATAAAAAACACGTGTTCAATATCAACACTTCCACAACAACAAAACACCTCTTTTCATTATCATATCTACTTTGTCTAAATCGTAAATTCTTCCCCATTTCACCTTTTATAGGTCTCATTTTCTCGCTACGGGAGCAATATTAATTGATCATGTTTAAGGCACCTTAAAGGCGCCAGTTTGTCCCTTTCTTTCACGTTAACCCAGCAACTAGAGCAATTAGTTGGACCACTTCCATTCAAGTGTGTCTCACCATCTTCTAGCCCGACAGCTCAGCCTGCGGTGCATTATTCTATTTGGAAAGCGGAATCCGCCAAAAATAGTTTAATCTAAACTAAATCAAGAATTCCGCGTAAAAAAGATGAATAAAAGAAATAGACTGAAATACATTAGCATCAAATGAAATCTACAGAATGAAAGAAATTTCCGATTTACAGGTAGATTTTAAAACATACAAATGAAATGAGATTTAACGCCATACTTTTCTGCGCCATACGGACTAATGAAAGCGACGGTGCTCTAAATACAGTGTGCTATGAGGGAAATTTTGCCAGGACAGCGTCACTTCGATCTACTCTTTATTTCAAATTCCAACTGATAAGATATCTTACACGTACGCCAACGTGTATACTGGACCTCGTTTTTTTGCACTATCCGAACGACTAGGCATGAATACCCCGTCTTGCACCACGGACAAGGAGGAAACCACACCCGATAATTCGGAAGAATTTTTACATTTTAGTTAGTGAGCTATTGCATTAGTCACCGAGACATCGCGTCTCCATAAAACATAAAAGTTTATTTTTTAGAATAATGGGATTGGATATAATAACACACCTAACCCTAACTTTCTATTATTAATTAGAACTGCGGTGCAGTGATGACGGGTTTCATCCGTGCCACGTTACCCTTTAACCTCTCACACTTCCCTCACTAATGAAACCGTTAAACAGAATTTCCATATCAGCAGTGCACACGTGTTACAAAATGGACGATGAATTAAAATAAATACAGCAATATCAGTTCCCTTAATACATTTGTTACCATTTGTTACATAATTATGCCATAAAGAACACACAGCAAGAGAAGACTTGATGACATCACTTCCGTTATCAATAAAGTATTTCAATTGAACAGAATTAAAGATACATTGGTTAAGAGCTACATCTGCCTATTGCAAGTCTTTCTTTAGACTTCAGGTGTTGTAGGAATTATTAATTAGACTCTGTAGACCCTCCATTGGGCATAGCGTGGATTTAAAAAGTCGTCCATGGAAGGACTGACAATCGAGGGTACCGTCGTCGAATGTTACTTGATAACCGAGAATATGTGGCTGGGGTCGGTCAATCAAACGACTGGCAATCCTCGGAGACAGTGCGGGGACCGTTGATGCCTATTTCTAGTCTAGATTCCAGCAGTACTACATGTAGTGATAACGTCCTTCAGAATAATGTATTTTTTAATCGTCTATTTTGTTATAGCAAGAATTGCTAAATGTTTTAAGTACATGCTAATGTGTACATGGGATCTCTGTTTTTCGTCCCACCCGAACGAGTATACGTTGTTCTTTGCCAGGCCCCGCCCTGTACAAAAGCCAAGGAAGAACACACAGGACATTCAAGTGAATTTTCTCGGTCAACACCTTGATCGAACACAAAACCCCCAGTGTAGCGAACCAACCTCTTACACACTGAGCCACTGTGGCTCCCTCGAAGAAACGGTGGGTTAATTTTGACTTCCAATTCTTCCCATAGTATATAGTACATACATCATCACACTAGAGACAAATGAATCTATTTCGCTAGGATCAAGTTACATGCTAATTATAAACAAATCACTTATATATTAATTATTAGGCGTGAAACCGTTAAATACGCCAGATTGAGGGGGTGTTCAGACAATAAAAATTAGCGGGAAGCCTTGTCTGGGAAAACGAAAAACCCATCTATATAAAAATATCGTCTGTATTAAAGAAATCTGATTTAAACACATTTCCTATTTCGTTTCGTTTTTTTTAGTTCAAAATTTCGTTTTATTTGTCTTCACTACACTAGGATCTGGAAGAGTTGTTATATTATCGGCGTTTTGATTGCAGCGAAGGATTAACTAATGAAACGGTCTGCTACGGCGACTTCTTAGCGTGCCATGCGCAGAACTGTGGGTAAGCCACTAGAAACAACGCGTTGTATCATACGGTCTGTCATTCAGTGATCCGGACCCTGTTTCTCGACATCTTAACTGATGATAAAATCCAAATTTTAGTCGATACGTCAACTTTGATTGGCTCAGCACTTAAATCAATCTAACACTATCCAATCAAATTATTAAAATTTGGATTTAATCGAAGTGAAATTTTTGAGAAACGGGACTTGGTGTGGTTTCGATTCGCCTGTCCAACTTCATGGATTTTCTCTCACTGCTAAAGACCCCCATGGGCAAGCTAATTATTAAAATAAAATTGAACCATATGTTAGTCTCAAAATAACCTGGTTTGTGTCGAGTAGACGTTAACCCGCCCTCTCTCTCCCACTATCTCTCTGTCTCTCCCTCAGCGTAAATCTTTCTCATCGTAAATATCTATCAAAGCCTAGCGTTATACGTGCATCTGATTTAAATCTAATATCTCCAATATAAAAAAAATATAAAAACGATTAAACTGTCAATAATGCTAGTTGAAAACGTCTAAGGGGGAGATTACGAGTGATCTTTATAGCGACATTTCATACAACATCGTTGAGCGGGTTGACGCCAATTGACGACTTGAAACCCCACGAGACAACCAAAGGGTCCTACAGACCAATAACACCTATCCACTCATCCTGAAGATCGAGACGATTAAAATACTTGAATGAATATATTCTTCTTATCGATACGTAAAGTTGGTTTGATATTTCACGACATTGGAGACAATTCCTCATTTAATTTCAGTGGTTAAAAGAGCCACTCAAGACTTGAAGATCAGCCATTTACAAAAGATGGCGTCAGTTAGGCGAGTCGAACACATCTATTTCTACATCTTCCACAGTGTCTTGTGTTTTTCCAATTCTAACGAAAACAACCCCATATGCCCACAACCCATTATTTTTCATTCGACACACCACTTCATCGGCTTCATTAAGCTTCAGAGTAAAATACTGGAAATTTTTCTCCCCGGCAATTGTGTCTGAAAGTAGCATGACCTCTTGGCCTCCACAGCGCCGTGCATTTTCACAAATCATTCCCCCCTTTTATTGTCTTGCCTGGCAGACAACAAATGTTCTAAGATCTTGAAGGTCACAGACAGTTAATAACTCATTTATTTAATTAACGTTTTACTTTTTGTTTACACCTCTATTTATTGGCAAATGTTCCTTGGTCTTTTTTCCACGTGGTTGAAGAATGAATTGGGTTTTAGTGTCCTACTGTTCTGCGTCGACTCTACAGCGTACAGTGTGCTATAAGGGAAATTTTGCCTAGGCAGCAGCGCTACGGCCTTCTCTTATATCGAATTAAAACTGTCAAAGGTTCTTTTACGTGCACGTCAATGTGTACATGGGACCTCGGATTGTTCGTACCCTCCGAACGTCGTCCCTTGACGGGCTCCCACATCGTACCACTGACAAGGGGTGGGGGCACAACAGATATACCGATGAACTTTATCGGTCAACACCTCCAGATTCGCGAACTAGCTTCATACTCACTTACAGACCTTATAATGCAAAGCTCGCTAAGCATTTGGCACCCCGTTTCCATATTACGATGTCAAGTAAAACGAAATTTTGAACTTCAAAAAACGAACAAAATAACATATTATGTGGGTTTGTTAACTTAAGTCTAAAAAAGCCTGCTGATTTTTAAATAGTGTACCTGTGAATATGATCAAAATCTGACATTTGGCGATTTTTTAAACGCACAGACCACAGTCCCTATTCAAAGTACACAAAGTTCCGTTTCAAATCCATCCATCCATAAGACATGGAATGAAATGAAATGGGGTTTAACGTCCTACTGTTCATTTATAAGACAATCTAAGAATTATGCATCATAACACAAACCGAAACAGAAATGAATTTTTAATCCAAACCACGTTATATGTACACCGAGTCATTTGGAGACATGAAACCTACTAAAAAGAGTGGCCACAGTATTTACGTCAAGTCTAGACCGATAACCCATCGCTCACAAATAATGTGGCACCAGCCATAGACACATGGGAACGTCGTCTTTTGTCCAGTCGGAGCCAAGGAGGGTCAGTGAATAAGACGTTGGCTCGGTAACCTGGAGATGCCTTGTTTGATTCCTGCGTTGATCCAGAAAGTACATCGAGATTTTCCGGCGTGGTTCCCCTTGTCATCGACATCGGTACAGGACAGAGGGTCTGGAAAAGGGCAATTAAAATGGGATATAATGCCGTAGCGCCGCTGTCGGTTCAAAATCTCTCAATAAGGCTAACGTTAACACTATTTTCATTTCATTTCTCTACGTACGACGCACTGATTATGGTTGCAAAGTATTCGAACGATCATCAGATTTATTTTTCTTGCATCGCGTGTGTCCCGAAAGGATGGGTATAAGACATCTGCTATATTTTCATAAACTTGCATCAACGATCATTAAACGACTATCTGATATGTATATTTCTAGCTATCAGTCCACACCAATTTGATTTTATGTTTTTCGGGAGAACCTGTAAATTTTTTACTTCCTATTTTACAGGGGGAAAAGATATTGAGATTCAAAAATTACATTATTTTTAAGTTTTGAAATTTTAAACAAGACATCTTTCACACAATTGATGTGGCTATTGATTCATCAAGGCACCGAAGAACAAAGAATCAAGTTGATGTAGCCTAAGAGTAGGCTTACAGGATGTGAGTTCATTACAGATTAACTTAGTTTCGTATTTTAATGTCTTATATTACGGGATGAAAGCCGGTGTGATCACTTTTTAAATGGCCAAGATCCGAATACAACCATTTATAGTATTATTGTTTAGTTTTACTAAATAACCTATTAATCTTCCTAAGGCTAATATACGCCTTTCGGTTTTTTATTGTAAACTTCTGACAGACTTTAAGACGCAGGTTCTTTTCTTATTAACGGCACGAGAAAAGATATAAGAGTATTCCCGCGCCTTAGAAAAACAACATCAAACGATTAGGAGATTAAACAATAGACATTAAATAGTCATTATTATTCTTTACATATAAATATTAACCCTTTCTACTCGCCGCACATTACCTACATATTAGGTAGGCTATATTCAACATATCAGTTTTCATTAAGAGCAATTGGGAATTACAAGGAATTTTGAAAAATTGGTGTTCACGTCAATAAAAAATAAAAATTAATGTAATTAGACATTATTCAGAGTATTCATTCAATTTTCAGAAAGCTCATTCATTAATGGAAATTGCAAAAATTGAAAAATGAATGTTTACGTATATACCTTAATGTAAAGAAAAAAAAACAGAAAAAGAACATTTTAAAAATCAAACTTTATTAGGATTATTCATTCTATTTTCAGTAAGCTCATCAAGCCCGTCTTCATTAGCCCAGTTCGGAGCAGAGCAGTAGGACGTTAAAACCCATTTCATTTCTTTTGGGAATTGCAAGTAGTTTAGACGATTGGTGTTCACTTAAATAATATAAGTGTATGTTATAAAACATAAATAATAGAAAACAAAGAAACGTAAATATTAATTAGTTTCTATTTAATTTTGGGTTACCGAATGGTTAAAGCGTGTGCGTTTCATCAAAGGGTCTTTCATTGAGTCACGTGGCATTGTTTCTATTCCTCGCATTTATGTGACAAAGATGCGGGTCGTCTGTGGGTTTTCTCCGGGTTCTCATCCCCATCCCCGACTGCTAAAGACCTATGCGCGCAAGAGAATTAGCGACATAAAATTAAATCGTAATATGTTAGTCCCATAATGACCTAATTTGTGTCAAGTTGACGTTTAACCCCATTTACACCTCTTTACCCCCACTACATCACATTTTCATTAAGTTCATTAAAAGCAATTAGGAATTGCAAGTAAATTTATAAAATTAGTGTTCACTTAATTAATTGAGAGTTAAAATAGCATTATGCAAGAGCAAAATCTGCTTTTTACAAGTCTTTCTTTAAGCCTGAGATGTTATCTAAATAATCAATTAGACATTAATTAACACATCCAGACCGTAATAAACTCTTTATGTCAAGGCTAGCCTTCGATGTTGGCAGATTAAAATCGTATATGCCGCTTAATGGCGGTTGATAATTAAATCAATCAAGTGGATAATCGAGACTATGCTGTTTATATTAATGATTTGAGTAATGATGACCGAGGCTATGAATATTTTAAATGCTTTTTTCTCGGCTAATAGTGAATCAATTTGACTGAAATTTTCAGCAAATTATCTTTACACTATCTAGTTTTTAACTATTATAGTGAGAACTGCTATCTCTTTATCTTATCTTCCATAATGTAACTTTAACAAAAAAAAATAAAGTAAAGAAATGAAGGCAATATTAGTTAGGATTTAATCAGCCTGTTCATTCCATTTTCCCGTCTTCATTAGTAATTTCATTACATTTTTATTATGTTCATAAAAGGTAATAGTTGTCAGTGATTTGAGAAATTGAGTCTTCGTTGGTAAAATAGTTTGGTTCTTAAAAATAACCCCATAATTAAGACAAAGAATTTTTTTGTAATAAATATCAATTATGATTTTATTCCACTTGTCCAGTTCATTTTCATTGAGTCCACAAAGAGCCGTTGGGAATTGCATGTAAATTAATGGTATTAGCGTAACCTTGTGTCAATAAAAAATAATACATGTAATGAAAAAATAAAAAAAAAATAAAGAAAAATCTGATTGTGTAAATATAGGTAGGTTATATTCATCATCATGTTCAAAAGGGACTATTGAGAAATGGGTGTTCACGTTTAAGGTAAGTTAATGAAATAAAAAAAACCCCAAAAAACAAAAAAACAAAACAAAAACAAACAAACAAACAAAAAACATAGCGAAAAAGAGAGAAAAAAACTGCATCCCAGAATCCGTTTTTCGATACATCTGATGTTGTTATACGAAATTACAGTATACGCACCCTAAGTCAATCACACGATGTAGATTACGTGAATGAACAGAGCATGTTTACAGACGTATGTTGCGATTGGCATCCCATGATGATGGTCGGGTTACATAGGCAACTGCGATTAAACCAACAATGCTCGGAAAAAAAATTCAAATTACACCGGCTAAAATTTTCATAACTTTGTAAAAAATCTCATAAGCAAATATAAAGTACAATTGTTGGTATAAATATTGTTTGAACAATAAAAGAAGCGTTCTTTCTAACGTCTAGTTGTTAAAATTATTACAAGTTATGGCGTAATATGAGCCAGGTCTTACCTTTTGGTCTGTGTATTGCGACCGATGACTGTCCGACTGTCCGTCTCCACCAAGTCTACAATTATATTGATAGAGACTATACCACTCGACAACCACACAGCCAATTAGCTTTTGTTATAGAAATTCATTTACAAAAAAGGTGTGAATAATTTTCATTTGTAATACAGCTGACGCCAACGACAATGTCAAGCATCTCTTTCAGTCACTTTGTAAATTCCAATGCTAACGGTTCAACCTGGCAAGGACAGTTTTTTCTTCTTGTTTATAGTGCTAGAAAATAATAAAGACACTCAGAAGTTTGTTTCTACAAATATCAGAAAACAATCAGCAATTTCAAACTTTCGCTCGTCCGCCTCCGCGGTGTCGATGACGACGTTAAACGTGTGTTTCATGTATAAAGAAGCAAGATTTCCCGCCAGAGACAACACCACAGTGTAGACCCTTGTCTCTGTTTGGCGGCGTGTTTTTGACGTTTGATACCCGAATTATCTAGTCTTTGGTCTTGTGTGGTCACCAAAATCGACTTGACCTTTGACCTTACCTGTTTGTTACCCTTATAAATGAGTCCTCCTGGCACCAAACCTTTCCAAATTCAATCATCTTTAATCTGCAACGAAGTCTTTTACAATCTAGACGATATAAAGAAAATACATATGAGTTAGATGACAAGAGGCTTGATAATCGCTACTTAGTAATCCTAAGCTGATATGCATGGATTAATGTAATTGCAGTTTACCTAGAACAACTCTCGACTTTGTCTTTCAACAAGCGTGTTTATTTACGTTATTATTAGCCGTGTTGCGCTTTTAAAAAAAAATTACAGTCGTCAGTCAGACTGCATCATTGAAATTGATAATTTTAATCGGTTTCAACGCGACAATCAAATTGAGAGGGATTAAAAAACACTCAAAGGAGGACGTCTATGTTTGAAGAGAAGAGGTAAACCAAGTCTTACTACCCTACTGTAAATTCCGCATTACGTAAAAAAAAGATGTCAGGCCATATAAAATAAATATCCTGGTTCCGAGTTCGCAAAGCTTTCTCATAAAAAAACAAATATCCTGGTCCCGATCTAGTTCATAAAGCATTCTCATAACAAATTGCATATTATAGCTTTTTAGTGATGTATTTTGATACATTAAAACAACTAAAGTTTTATAAAGGGCTTACTTTTAGTGAAAATAAGGCCAACAATTTTGAGTAAATTCTTAACCTGTCTAAGAATGCTTTGTGAACTCGGGCCCTGGTTTTCAATAGTCCAAAGGCGTTTTATAGCTGAGGCGCTGGAGGTACCAGCCTCCTCGAGAAAAAAAATCAAAGAAGTGTGTAAATTAAAACGGGAGAAACATGTTAAAAACGATGAGAAAAATGAAAATGTACCCTAGTTAGAGGGGCCCTAAAGGCAGACAAAAGGGCCCCTCCGGCCAAGGGAAAGGGCCCCCGAGTCCGAGTCAATCGTTTTCTATACACTGTTACTGTCGAATCCATTACTGAATGAGAATGCAGTCATTGCATTGACATAAAAGTCATCAATCAAGACCACCCCTTCCCGCGAAAAAGGGCCCTCTAAATAGTATAGCTTCCGCCATGATAAACCTTAAAACGCCCCTGCAATAGTCCCGCATCACTTGAAACGGGTGGTATGACCTTTTCCGTAATTATGAAATATATGATGTAGAGACCCACCAGGTGCGGATCCAGGAATTTTTGCAGGAGGGGGTTTGCCAGGTTTCTGTTACGGAAATCTGCCATCATCGTCTCTAAATTACATAGGCATACATACAAATTGAGCTTTTTAAACAGAGAAATCATTTTATACTGATGTAGGATCACTTTGTGATGTAATTTCATTGATGCAAGGCATTATTTTTTTTTATGTAGCTGAGCAGGGGGGGGGGGTTGGACCCCCCAAACCCCCCCTCTGGATCCGCGCCTGACCCACACGGTTACAGAAAGCAACTCCATAAAAAACATTTTTGATGAAACCTAAAGTATACTGTAGGTTAGTTTATCAAGTACGCAACCCTGGATAATCATACATTCCTAAAAAAAAGAGAGAGATAGAGAGGGAAATGGGGTTGAACGTCCACTTGACAGAAACTAGGTTCTTTTGGGACTAACATATGGTTTTATTTTATTTCAATAATTCGCTTGCGCGTAGGGGTCTTTATCAGTTGAAGGAAGGCGGACGACCAAGAGTAAACGCACGAGGTCGGACGGGCGACCGTACACCTTGTCATGTACAACCGGGGAATCGAAACCAAGCCAGTTGACTCAATGACAGACATTATGATGTAAGACACATGCGTTAACCAATTGCCCCACCCCCTTCCCCAGTAGTGAAAATTTGAAATAAAACATAAAACTCATAAATGCCCCTTCCCTACATTCTTGCATCAGAGTTTTGCGATGGATCGTGTGACAACCAGAACATTTTTTTGTGTGTGGCCTTACACGTCTACAGTGTGACGACTATATTGTCAGTCTCCAGTCGATGAAGGCTGGGGTCGCGTGGATGACAAGTACAAATCATGCCTTATCACACCTCGAAGATTGACACAAGGCTTTAGGGATATCTAAAACATTTACCTTGTTTCTTGTCAATACATAGATACACTAATGTATATATTTACTGTGTCGTAATCGCCGCCCGCTATTCATAGGTGTCACTCAAACATCCCTAAGTGACGGAGGTATTCTCGTTTAAAGGGCAGGGCTAGTCTGGGGCTTTGTTTAGATAATTGTGGGGACATGAAAATGTGTGAAATAGCTTTATTTTAAATTTAACGTCCGCTTCCACCCTACGTGATATAGCAGACAAGTGTGATTTGAAAAGAATATATACTCTTTAAATATTCAAATGTTCGCTTCAAAATCTATGCACGAAAAGGATATGAAATGTGGTTTAACGTCCCATTGTTCTGTCCCGACTGCACCGTTAACAAGAGGATACCAAGTCGGAAAACTCGATGAACTTTCTCGTGGGGTAGGGGTGGCACAAACCACAAACCAGGTCATTTCGGGACTAACATATGGTATAATTTTTCTATTTCAATAATTCGCTTGCGCATATATAATTGTCCCGGTAAAACAATGTGTATACCATAACTCTTTCCCGGAAAAAACCCCATGGTATTTAGCGTCATTTTGGCGTATATCAGGGACAACTGGAGATCACTTTGCTATTACACAGAAACTGAGATTTAACGCAACATCGTTAGACTATTTAGTAATATTCACTAGTCCATGAATAAATATCTATTAAATTACTCCGGAGTGTTAATAACACCGTCTACCATTTTCTGGTTGACAAGGTTAAGCCTACTGCACATATCAGTTGTAACATCTCTATCCCAGTTATCGAGCGCCATCTTATGTGACAAATGCTAGGTTCCCCATGTCATGGGATGCTTTACGACAAGATTGTCCTCCGTGATCTGGTACGTGCTGATACGTTCGGATACGTTCCGACATTATACAATCAACACGATTACTACGACTGACCGGAATATACGATAGGATTACCACGATTATTCTACGATTAAAATCACGATTTCAATCGTAGTGCGAATCGTGAAAGTGGGAACCATTTTTTCAGAATTAAAATCATCATCGTCCAGACTTGGCGCAGATTTCAAATATAATGGAAGCACACATATATATATTTTTTAAAGGAACTAAACCTCTACTATGTCATAAACACAAGAAACAAACGTAACCAGGATGTTTGGTAACGCTCGTATCCGATGAGATGTGAAACTAGTGTGTAGGGGTGGGATGGCTGTGTGTCCTCCCTTCCGCGAAAATATGCCCTGCCTTTGGAAAAAGTGCCCTCTCTTCTGAAATAATGCTCTCCGTTTTAATGTACCCTACGTTCTAAAACAGAATCCTTTATTCTGAATAACTACAGTCGAACACCCCCACAGCTCTGCTGTGCCACTTGTTTTGATATGCCCTGCCTTTGGAAAAAGTGCCCTCTCTTCTGAAATAATGCTCTCCGTTTTAATGTACCCTACGTTCTAAAACAGAATCCTTTATTCTGAATAACTACAGTCGAACACCCCCACAGCTCTGCTGTGCCACTTGTTTTGATTTTTTTTTATACAACTGAAGTAATCGAGAAAATCATAGTAGTTTATGTATACCATCCTCTGGACGACGGATACACATTAACAACAGGGTCGTTAAAGCTAAACGTCTTTAACACTCTTGTTGTAACTGAAAAATATGTCCCAATCTTCATTCTGGTCAACAAATCGTATTATTTTAGAATGTTCCAATTAAATGATGATATAAATTTCATCTTAACACACCTAATTTAAAAAATTGGAAAAATTCAACCAATTGATTTGAAAAGACTAACGTAAACCTTTTCAAATGTGACTTGGATTTTAAAATATTTTCGAACCCTCTGGACAAATAAAATAGGTTGTAATGGATAATTCACACAACAGGTAGGACATTTAAACATCTAGTACTTAGAATAAGGGTATTATTTATTTTCTGGAGCTACCAAGCCAGCAAGAATGTTATTGTCCCGTTAACGATATTGTATGGTACTCAATTTAAATGGGCGTGGGGTTTATGTCATAAGGTCTGTCATTTAGTCGAGTGGCATGGTTTCCCCGTGACAAGGAGTATAGGGACACCTGTTCGGTCCCCCCAACTACTAAATATGCCCACGCGCAAGCGAATTATCGATATCAAACCGAACCACATGCCCCCTCCTGCACACAAATTGTGAAAGCAAATTGTTTCATTATCGACATACTGTTAAAGGTAAACAAGTTTTGTAAACAGTATATGCTAAGAATGTGAGTAACCACCCCTTTATAATCCTGTTTGTGCTACCTATATCAAAGATTAATTACTTCAATGATCTGTCAACACCAACTCATTAATATTCCACAAATAAAACCATCTTCTATTGGATACGTGAAGAGTTTTTGTTTTACTTTGCGGGCAGTTCACGAGAATGACGTTTTCGGGCGACGGCTAACGACACGTTCTGGGATTAACACCAAACCGTAACATCGTCTCACGAATACCTGTTACATAGCATGCTAACTTACACAATGGGTGATAATCCTCTCTCAGTCAAAACCAGACTACCATCATTAAACAAATGCCAGCAGACTGAAATCATGGGTAGACTATTGTAATACCAATGACAGCCAGTCTCGATTAATAGGCCTACAGTTGACAGCATCCACAACGATTGGTTTCATTACTAATAGTGCGTGCAGGAGGACCGCACTACACGCAAAATATATTAAAGGATACATTTTGCAGGGGCGGGTCTAGGAATTTTGAAAGGGGGGGGGGGCGCAAAATGAGGGCACTTACTGCGGAGACGGGGCACGCCGCTGCGAGGGGGTTGAGGGGGGGGGGGGTCCAAAGACAATTAACCGTCATTTCCTTGCATCTGTAGACATTCCAAGATCAATTTGGCTGATATTTTCGTCTCAGTAAACGTTTGGAGAGGACATATTTTAGTCTCAAAGACACTTTCAGCAGTAAAAAAGGCACTTTCAGCAGTAAAAAGGGGCTTGTGAATCAGCCGTAGTCCTACGTCTGTCTGTGTTCATTACAAATGGCACTCGAAACCATAGTTGGAACGAAGGAAGGGCAGTAGGGGGAGAGAGAAACGGGGTTTAACGTCCATTCGACATAAACTAGGTCAAACACATGGTTTTAATTTTATTTCAATAATTCGCTTGCGCGTAGGGGTCTTTAGCAGTGGTAGGAAACCGGAGGACCCGGAGAAAACCCACGAGATCGGAAAGGCTACCCTACTCCTTGTCACGTACTGCCGGGGATTCGAAACCACGCCAGTTGACTCAATGACAGGCTTCATGATACATCACGCACGTGCTAACCTTTCAGTAGGAAAAAGGGGGAAATTGTAGGCAATGGGAATGTGACATTGGCGCGGGTATTTCCATGACGGCATTGCCTATAGGCCTATTGCCACGGAATTCCAAATGTCAAGGGTTCTTTTACGTGCACGCCAATTATTCAGAGTAGCCTATAACTAGGATGCTTCTTCAATGAGGCGGGGTTGGTCTGGCAAGGTTAGTCGTTCGGATGGGACATCAAAACTAAAAGAAGATTCAATGTAGACTACATAATGTAGACTTATAATTAAGTAACCTTTGACTGATGGAATTTGATGAAGGGTGGCGCTGTCCGGACAAAATTTCCTTCATATTACCATATATAATATCTGTGATATCACACATTTAATTTTATTACTTATTAATTTGTGCATATCTTGTCGTTGCTATGGACTGGTTAATCAAACATAGAACCATGTAAACTACACCGCAGTGGATCACACTTTGCTGGTAATGTCACTGAGAGACGAGAACTTTGGTATTCAATATGAGCCAGATTTTGACTATTGGTTGTCCCTATTTACAAAAATAGCAATTGTTATAATTATCTACACACGAGCCAAGTGCATGAACCATCAACACATATTGCGCATAAAGCTAACATTCTTATGTGGCAGGTCAGAAGTTTTAACAATATGGATGAGATTGCTGCGACTCACCCAGAGTTACCTCCCATAGAGCACCTGTTTCACGCTGAATGAATAGCAGACGTTTTTCGTAACATAACAATTGAAATTCTCATCAGTGTTTCTCTTTATTGAGGCTGTGATTATATAAAAATGTATTTAAAGACGTACGAAATTGTGTTCTATGTTTCATTTATTGAAATCGTCTCTGCTGTGATGAATGGTCAATTAAATCTCCCAGATAATTTATCGAAAGGTGATAAGCTTACACTCTAACTCTTACAGTTCTAGTACTAGTTTCTTCCACCATTTTTCTAGATATGCCATTCATTTTCATAATGTATTGATATCGTTTAGATGATTAATAAAGATACCAATGATTTCAGGTATCGGTACCAATTATTTCAATTATTACAATTTGTATGGTGAGTCCACAACAATTTGATTGAACAAAATTACAAAGCATCACTAGACTTGTGTTACTTTATACTTAGACTCTCCATTGACCATTCCAACTTCTGCAACTAGCAAACCACCATACCAGTGGCACCTCACAAATAACTTTCAAACTTGCTTGAGTTGGCATGATTCACAAAGCTAAAAATGAAAGAAATAGTGATTAGTGTATCAAGAAGCTCCAACTACTACAAGACTACAAGACAAAAATGTGTTTGCAAGTATTGTAAATGAAATGCCTCCAGATGTGCTTAAAAAAAACCAAACACACATCTGACTGACAAATATTTTTTGTTTACGGAACAATAATCATGCAAAGGTTGCATACTGCAAGTAAGAAACAGTACTTTGACAGTGACAGTTTGATCAGATATCCAGTTCTATCATCCAACTAATGGTGTTTGTTTTTATATTTCAGAACTCTACTGTGCAGGATGTGAAGAAACTGTTAAAGGTATGTTGTCTTTAAAGGAACTAAATCTCTATTCTTTGGCACTTAGAAATGGACACAAATGACTCACAATGCATATAATAATGTGATATAAATGTATATAAATTGATTTACATTCAAACATTTCTGTCTTTACCTGTATTTTTAATAAGTAATTAATGTTTGGCAAAATGTGCGAAGAGTTCAAATTGAGTGAGAGTCTGGTTATTCCAGTCTACACTGCTAGCATTCTCATATGGGGTATGTTTCTCTTTTTATTTTTCAGCATTGGACAAGATGTTGAGTCCGCGTAATGGTGATACATATGATGTCCGAGTACTAGAAGCATTGAGCATGATCTGTGATAAAAATACCTTCATATCATCAGAATATTCCCCACATTATATGAGTATAGCATGTAGTCATTTGATAGGTAAAAAAAATTATTATTGTAGTGTATGACTTAGTTGTATTTTACGTCCGCTTCCATTGAGGTGATATTGCAGACAAGGAGTAGTGTAGCAGGGGTTTCATTAATAGCCGGCTGCCGGCGAATTTCCCCGCCTACTTCGCTCGTTGCGCCGGCTATATTTTGATTCCATCTGACAATTTGTTTTAATTTCTTACATCATGAAAAGGTTGTAAAATGGAGTAGGTCTCTCAGTGTATATGCAGTGGTAGCCCAGCGTTTTGCTACGTAAAAAGTATAGAACGGGTAGCCGACGAGTTTACACACTGCACGCCCAACAATAAACAGCGTCGAAGTTATTCGCCACTGTGGGGCCTATTCGGGTGGAAAAGTACGACGCGATAATCAAGAAACAGACGGTACATGTATTTTGTACCTTCTTTCAAAAAGAGTTACCGGTGTAGTTTAATATCGTGCCTCCCCTTTTTTCACCGGCTCGATTTGAAATTACATTTATACTATACCAATAAAAAAAAATGTTAAAGAGGTTTATCTGTTTATATCTGATTATTTCACATACTTTCTTTCGGAATCTGTCATTATACCGACTAAGTTACACGCATCATTTATGATCGGTAAACTGGCATGGAATAAATTACGTTGGAACTAGCCGACCCTACACCCAATAATAATAATAATGTCTGAAAAACGACAGTTAACGCTCTCGTCCTATTTCAACAAGAAACATAAAAAAGGTGATAGGCCTATTATTGAGTGCATTTTCGGTGGTACATAAATCAAATCGTCCAACTGACAATTTTGGACTCAACCGCATCCACCTGCTGTAATGGTTATCACTGCCCTGTAAAAAAACTGTACAGCCGGGTCGTCTGCTTGACCTTCTTTTGACCTTCATCAATGACATTTGACTAGGGCCTTCGTCCTTCCATCACTCCCATTCCGACTACGTCCCGTTTCGTCTACATGTCTTATTCAGTGAAATATTTCAATGGCGATTAGTTGTAGGGGGGGGGGACAGGATTTGTGGAGTAATAGAATTTGTAGTCCAAATAGTTGGGGGGGGGTCAATTTATTGATCAAATTTGGACAATGAGGATTATTTATTAAATAAATAATCATTATTATTCTGCCCTCATTCACATTGCCTCATACAACATTCATTTGAAATGGGAAATAAAAAGTATTCTTATCAACTTTCAACCATTTTTGAGGGGCCAGAGGGTAGTCCTATTTACTACGTGTATTTCTATTATCCATGGGGATATAAATTCTATGTTTCTCTTGCTCTGCAAAAAAAACAATAAGAAGGCCTACCTTATTAAAAAAAAAAAAAAAAAATATCAAATTCTACTTACTGGTATCAAAATAATTTTTATTTTTTTCTTATTTTGATGAGAAAATAACAATAGGCCTAAATTATTTTTCAAAATAAAAGATCCAACCTTTGGGCTCCTGCAATTGTATTTTATTTCATTTATTTGGATGAGTATTGAGAAAATAACATTTTTTTTTTCAAAGTTACAATTTTATATGTGTTAGGCCCACATACTGTTACCCCCCACAATTCAACAACCATTATTCCACTTAGCTGCTGTGGGCGTATATTTCTGTGTCTGGTAACCTCTCCTTGTTTCAGATGACAGAGCTGAAGAATCTGTACCTATTATTCCACCATCATCATCATCATCATCATCATCACCATCATTAGATTGTATGCCTTTGGCTTTAATTCCATCATCCTTACATAATGTACCTGTTATTCAATCAGCATTATCACCATCTACGCCTATTAATCTGTCAAAATCATCATCATCTATGCCTATTAATCCGTCATCATCATCTATTATGCCTATTACTATTAATCCGTCATCATCATCTATGCCTATTAATCCTTCACTATCATCTATGCCTGTTAATCCATCACCATCATCATCACCTGTGCCTATAAATCCGTCACCATCATCATCTATGCCTATACATCCGTCACCATCATCTATGCCTATTAATCTGTCATCGTCTCTGCCTATTAATCCGTCATCCTCATCAACAATAGTCATAAATCCATCATCTGTCATTCCATCATTATCTTCACCCGCAAATCCCCCATTAAAATCATTTGATTATGACAATGTTTCTAAAATATTTCCTGAAAGGAAAGTGCATAATTATATACTATGTACCAATCAAAACTGTTGCGATTTGTCTTTTGAGGAAAAGAACCATTTCAAATCAAAGAAAGACAAATTTCAACACTCCTGGGTTATGAATAAACATAGAGCTTTTTGTGAAATAAGTGGTATTTGGTGGCTGTTGTATGTTGAGAAATGTGGAATGTACTGTTTACTGTGTCAAAAACATAATGCAAAGAATGAACAAAATAAAAGTGAAACATTTTCAAATATCCCATCAACACGGTTTAAAGCCAGCACTACTTTCGACCATTTAAATTCTAAAAAACATAAAGATTCTGTTGAAGCAGAAATGTTAAGTAGAGTTTCTTGTTTCCAAAAGGAGTTAGATTTAAGGGTTGAATTGAAGGAAGTTGTGTTAGAGAAAGTATTTCAGTCTGTTTATTTCCTTGCAAAGGAAAATATTGCTAATATGAAAGCCCCATCATTAATCCAATTAATGCAAAATACTGGCGTTGGTGAACTAAATCATTTTCAACATACTTCACCTAGTACTTACAGGGAATTTTTTTTAACATTAGGCGAGACTGTTGCATCTGAAATTCTTGATAAAGCTAGGTCTGTAGGATGTTACGGTCTGCTTATTGATGATTTAACTGATTGTTCTGTTATGGAACAAATGATATCATTTATACAGTTTTTTGATCCAGTGAAATTTGAAGTCAATACCAGTTTTTTATCCATTTCGAACGTACTTGAAGATTCCACAAGTGCAAACAGTGAAACATTGTTTAAAGTCCTTTGTCAAACTCTTGCAAAAAAATCCTTACCATTATCAAAACTTAAAGGCTTGGTGACAGATGGTGCAGCAGTCATGATAGGGAACAAAAATGGTCTTGCAGCAAAGTTGCGAGAGGTAAATCCAAACATTATTAGTGTTCACTGCATCTGCCATCGTCTTGCTCTGTCATGTACAGATACGAATGCTTCCCTTAGTTACTTGGAGGAAGTCCAACTAATAGTGACACAACTTTGGAAAATGTTGGAAAATTCGCCCAAAAAAATGGCAGCATTTCTTAAATGCCAGTTTCACATTAACCAAATATTAAATCCAGATGATACGGTCTCCAAATCCCAAAAACTAAAAAAAGCTTGTAATACAAGATGGTTGTCTTTTGGAAATGCTGTGTCTTCAGTGTTTGCAAATATTCCCGCAATTCTACAAACTTTGCGAGAACTCCAAAAAGATCCAACGGCCTTTGGGCTCCTGAAAAAAAATGAATAATTGTAAATTTATAGGCACAATTTATATTTTACATGATGTTCTCCCCAAACTGTCCCTATTAAGCAGAGTTTTCCAGAAGGGAGTAATAAATTATGCCGACATATTGCCATCTTATCAGTACACACTTGATTCTCTGTTGGAAATTCGTAACAACAAAGCCCCAATAAGTAAATTTATGGAAGATTTAAATTCAACATTAAATGTTCTTGAACTAACATTGAGTGAACATGACAGTACCTACATGTACCTGGTTAATTTAACTGAACAATACACTAGTGCTTTATCGGAAAATATTGTTAAAAGACTTGGTTCTGCCCTTCCGGTCTTGTCTTCTTTCGCCATATTTAATCCCAATAATGTACCATCTAGAACAGAAAACGGGTTTGGTGCATATGGAGTTATGGAAATAAATATATTATTCAATCATTTTTACAAAGACTCTGACCAAGCTCTCTTACAGGAAATTACTGCGGAGTGGCAAAAACTCAAGTATAATTTACTACAATGGAAAGCAGACATTCCGTCAGATATTAGTACTAATTCATCGGACATTGTCCAGTGGACAATATTAAAAATTATGAAATTCATTTTATCCAAAACTTGGGGGAATTTTAGAAGTAATACTGGCAACACCAGTTTCAAATGCTTGGCCCGAAAGGGGAGTCAGCAAAGTCCGGCTGGTAAAAAATAGGCTACGTAGTTCCTTGAAGAATGACATTCTTAATGCCTTGCTTAACATAAGCATTAATGGCCCACCCATGTATTCCCCTGAATACTATAATGTTATAAAAAATTCTGTTAACAACTGGTTAGCATCAAAGAACAGGAGGAAACTGCCTTCGGCTTCAGCCAACATCAATACATGTATTTCTGATACCAGTGACTCTGATTCTGACTTTTGAATCTGGCTAGAAAACTAAACTTGTCTTGATAAGTAATCTGTGGCTTGTTCTGACCTATTATGATGAATAAAAACAACAAATCAGATTATATGTGTTCTTTTCATAAATGTTACTAAAATTAATTTATAAAAAAATTATTTCTATATAAATAAACTATTTTTATATAAATAATTTATAAATTATTTTTCATATGTCATATCAATCATAAAATAGTTTTGATAATGGAACCCTTTTTCATTATATATCAACGTGCACGTGCGCCTTCGAATTTATCATGGACAATACGATAATATAAACATTATAAAAATCCAGTAAACTAAAATTGCGTCAACTTTTTTAAAAAAAAACCTGACTCCTTGTACTTACCTTTATCAGGATAATATTATCCCCCTGTTTATTTTAAAATATGTGAAGTAGGTTCATTTTGTCATACAAAAATAGCATGTCAAAATCAGTCTCGCCGTCAGTGTTGAAGCAATTTTCGGGGGCGTAACTCTGCGTGTTTTAGTGGTGGCGCTTGTAGTTAAACTGCAAGAATGGTCATTTCTTATCACAGTCAATTGTATCTCGGCCGATAGATATTTTCTTGTTTATTATTTTGTTAGCGAAAATAAAAAAGTTGTCTGACAAGAAAGTATAGCCTCTTTCTAGACGACCGCAGATGGCAAGCATTGTACACATTTTTAACAAGACAAAATGAAGTTTAATAGCCCATAGCCCACGATGTATTGATTGACCGGTATTATACTTATAAATGGCTACACATATACATAAGAAGAGGTTGATAAAGGGATCGTTGAGTTGACACTTAGTGAGTTTAGTTAGATCGATTCATTTTCCGCGACTGCATCATGCTAACTGATTTTTCAAACCTGTCCACTAGTTAATTACCTAGTGCTAACTTTTTAATTAAAAAAATATTTACCTGATACTATATAATAGTGATATAGTTTCTGATTGAAATATAGACTATACAGATGCCCATATTGGCCTGAAGTGTGTAATTCTTAAAGTGGTGTAAAATCAACCAAATTGCATCATATTGAATGCCAAAATGCAAAATTTTCTCGGGGGGGCATGCCCCCGAACCCCCCTAGGTTTCATCGCGCCTTCGGCGCTCAATTCGATCGCCTACGGCGATCTTTTCGAGCCTTCGGCTCTCAATATGTGAGCCGCCTACTCTGACAATTTACCCAGCTACAGTAATATTTAGTGAAACCCCTGGTGTAGGGTTATCAAATGTGTTCAAATAATGTTGAAGATCTTTTGTAATTCAGACATTGGGCCCCGAGTTCACAAATCATTCTCAGACTTTGCTCAAAATTGTTTGCCATATTTTAACTAAAATATAGGTCTTTGTAATTTTTTGTTGTTTTAAGGTATCAAATACATCAATAAGAAACGATGTGCAAACTTTTGTGTTTATGCATTAAAGATATTTCTCATAAACAGTGATTGAAAGTTGAGCAAATTCTCAACATCAGTCTGAGAATGCTTTGTGAACTTGGGGCCAGAATATTCTCCACATTATATGTGCATAGCATGCAATCATATGTTAGGTAATAACAAATTATTTTAGGTTGTCAAAAATATTATATTCTGGCTGGAGATTCTTTGTAATCTACACATTTAGTGCCTTTCATAGCCTTTTCAGTCTGGAGGTCGGGTGTTCGATCCCCGCATTGGCTGAGAAATTTCATCAGGATTTTCCAATGTGGTTTCCCGTTGTCAGTGGCCAGTGCAGAACAGTGTCTATTTTTTTCTGATGGTACCAAAAATTAAGGTCCCGTGACTGACATAGTATAAAATAAGAGTATCTTGCAGTGCTGCTATTTGGGCAAAATTTCTCGCATAGCACACTGCATGTCTTATGCTCTTCTTTATTAGTCCAGTTGGAGCCAAAAAGTAGGACGTTAAACCTCATTTATTATTTTTGTATTTATATTTCAGAGGAACACGATGATGTTTTAGATCCATTTCTTGTCAGTCATTATAGTAGAATTAACAGGAACAATTTCTCTGAATTGTTACATCAAGTCTGTAAAGGACTTTCATCAGCATGTGTAAAAGTTAATCGAAGCAAAATGGAAAAATTAAAGGTAATCTGAGAACTTATGATTATATAGAAAGTAGATTAAAGCTTTAAGAAACTTTAGTAAGATACATAAAAGTCATATATCCAAAGACCCCTGCAAGCAAATCATTGACATAGATTTCAACCGTGTGCAAGTCAGGAAATGACCTAGTTTGTGTGAAGTGGAGTTAAACCCCATTTCTTCCTCTCTCAATGGCATGATTTCAAGTAATACATTTGGTCTGACACTGCACAACAGTCTCCGTTGACTTATATGATACATTTTTGGACTGTTTGTCTCAAATTGGTCCTAAAGCACAAGATACATCAAAGGGAGTTATAACTTGTGTGATACATAATGGGTAATTTCTGTATTACATCTCATCTTATAGAAGGGAAATAACTCTTTTAGTCTCCACTTGAAAACTTTCTATTGGTTGACAAAAATGGATTTTTATTTAAGGATTAAATGTGTTGAGATTTTGTTTTATAGCATACACGGTAAAGTCGATTGAGGTGCTAAAAACAATGTTTTATTGTCTCTGTAGCAACATATAGTTTTCATTGTTACCTATGTTTAAGTTCATTGCTAATTGGTGGCTTTTTTGGGGTGGTTGTGGGGCTATTACACGTAAGCTATCTGTTTGTCATGGTTAAGGAAGAAGGATCTGACAAGAATATTGTCTACTCGTTCGGATGCAACTGAAACAAAAAACCCTGAGGTCACATGTACACATTGGCATTAATGTAAATCAGTGCTTCTCAACCGGGGTCCATTTGCACCCCCAGGGGTGAATTCGAAATGCTTGGGGTGAAATTTGTAAAAAGGGGGAATTCGGGTGAATTATACACAAAGTGGTGAATTTTGTGAATAGGGGGAATTTGCATGAATTAAGTTTTCAGGCTCCTGACAGGGAACCTTCAGTCAGAATGTTACCGACTACAAACCCACGTTGCCATTGGTTGGAAACTAGATGACTGACTAGCGCTAGCATAATTAATTTCGAGGCCGAGTATAATGGGGCTTATCCTATCTTGCTATACTGTTGATTGTTCGGGAAGTGGGTAACCTTGTCTCACGTTTCAGTTTTTACTTTTAGTACTTAGATGTTTTCATAGTGTCAGGGGTGAATAGCGGAGAAAATACTTCTCAAGTGGGGAATTGTATCCTAAAGGTTGAGAAGCACTGATTTAAATGAACCTTTGACAGTTAGAATTGGAAAAGAGAGTATGCCGTAGCACTGTGGTCTGCGCCAAATTTTTTTTGTAGCACACTGTCTGGCTTAAGCCCGTCTTCATTATCCTAGCTGGAGCAGAAAACTAAAATGTTAAACTCCGTTTAATTTCATTTCACTGGTCGTTATAAATACTTATTTTATATATTGGCACATGTATGTTTTTGATTTTAGAAACAAGATGTTCATATTAACGAGGATGGATCAGTAGACCTTAATAAAGGAAATTGGAAAAGACCAAATCCAGCCCAAGAGGCCAGAGATGAGTTTTAGAACAAGCTGGCAGTACTTACAAGACAATATTTAGAACATGTTTGGGTAGATATGAACGATTCATTTTAAGAATGTGCATCAACTTTCGGCAGATTTGATAGGAAAAATGTATTTAAGAAATTTGTAAAATAAAGTTATTAAAGCTCTATGCAATATGTTTTCAATAAGCAACAGAATCTCAGTGAAATTGACAAATACTCCCCCCCCCCCAAAAAAAAAAACCCTATTCAAATTCTAGACATAACTGTGTTTGTGAATTTAATATATTCCATGTGACTGGAACAGGTTGTTTGTTTAACATTATATTTTTGCTAATTTTTGGCATATTTGTCCAAATAATATGATAGGATTTCTTTAGCAGTACCCAAATTTGTGGTATATTACAAGTGTTTTTACAAGTATTAACTATAAATTTAATGGTATTTAATTGTGTTTTAAGGTGAAATTCTGTGAAATTTAAATTTTATGGCATATAATAAATTAACTGACAAGTATATAAAATTATCAAGCTGCGAATTACCCTCTCAGACAATCTGGTAGATATAAAGAAAGCAAAAGCCCTGTAGTGGATAAATTATGTATTTCTGATTTGTATCTCAAAACTTTATTTTGTCCTCGAAATGGTATACATGTATATAGATAGAACTCAAAAGAGGGAATTCATGTGGAAATAACCTCATAGACGTGTCCAAGCCTTTCAATGGCTGTATTCAGTGACATCGAATAAAGTTGGATATTTGCTTGTATTTGCATGTATGTAGTTATAGAATAAAAACCATAATTTAAATGGTTCTTACCTTTTTATAGAAATATGTCTAATAAGATATTTTATTTGACCCCTGTATAAGCTTACTTCATAGAAGTAGTTGCATATTACTTACACGATGTCTTTATAGGATTGTGTATAGATTCCATGCGTTTGAAAGATTTATGACTTCATAAAATGCATCTATCACTTTAATACAGAACTATTATAATATTCATATCCCTATGTGTTATCAGTATTAATAATGGTTTTTTTATATTGTGTGTTTCTACTGACAATGACTAGTTGTAAAAGTCATTCATATCACTGTTTTTGTATATTTATCAAGAGTTTTATTTTATAGGCTATACTATTTATTGTGTGTTTCTACAGACTAACTCTACAGTCATTTATGTCACTGTTTTTATTTCTTCATATTCAGAATTTATAATAGATGTAGTTATATTAATATTATGTAATAGAATATGTTGTGATATTTATCAGGTATTAATAGTTTTATTGTCCCCCGCCTTTCGAAGAAAGTTGGGGGACTATTAAAATGGGTTCGTCCGTCCGTCTGTCTGTCTGTCCGTCACACTTTTTGGGACACAATAACTCTCTTCCTAATTGAGCTAGAATTTTCAAACTTGGTGTATGTGTTTATTAGGTCGATGCCTTGATGGAGTTCGAAGATGAGCATTTTCCGCTTAGGGTAAGCAGAGATAAGCAATTTAATTGGTTGATGCTTTGGGACACGATAACTTTAGTTCTAATTAAGTGAGATTGATGAAACTTGGTATATAGTTTCATTACAGTAATACCTTGACTAAGTTCGATAATGAGCATTTTCTGCTTAGGGTAAGCAGAGCGATACGCAATTTGATTGGTTGAGACTTTGGAACACAATAAATTTCCTTCTAATTGAGTTAAAATATTCAAACTTGGTGTATATGCTTATTAGGTCAATGCCTTGATAGAGTTCGAAGATGAGCATTTTTCGCTTAGGGTAAGCAGAGATAAGCAATTTGATTGGTTGATGCTTTGGGACACGATAACTTTAGTTCTAATTAAGTGAGAGTGATGAAACCTGTTGTATAGTTTCATTACAGTAATACCTTGACTACGCTCGATAATGAGCATTTTCTGCTAAGGGTAAGCAGAGCGACATGCAATTTGATTGGTCGAGACTTTGGAACACCACAATAACTCTCCTTCTAATTGAGTTTAAATGTTCAAACTTGGTGTATATGCTTATTAGGTCAATGCCTTGATGGAGTTCGAGGATGAGCATTTTCCGCTTAGGGTAAGCAGAGATAAGCAATTGGTGTGTATGCTTATTAGGTCAAAATGCCTTGATGGAGTTCGAAGATGAGCATTTTCTTCTTAGGGTAGGCAGAGATAAGCAATTTGATTGGTTGATACTTTGGGACAAGATAACTTTGGTTCATCTTGATTGATGATTTTTATGCCAATACAATGACTGCATTGTCATTCAGTAATGGATTTGACAGTAACAGTGTATAGAAACGATTGACTCGGACACAAGGGCCCTTTCCCTTGACCAGAGGGGCCCTTTTGTCAAGTTTGGGGCCCTTTTGTCTGCCTTTAGGGTCCCCCTAACTAGGGTAAATTTTCATTTTTCTCGTCGGCTTTAGCATTTTTCTTTATAAAACACTTTTAGATGACACTTCGTGTACAGTTTGATTGCTTGATACGTTTGAAAAAAATAAATGTGCGATTAATTAGTATGTGTCATCTATTTATTTTGGGATTTCGGCGGGGGACATCAGCCTCACTGTTGGCTTGTTTTATAGGGTATAATGTGATATTTTACATGAATTGTAATAACTTGTACACTTAATAAATAGATATAAATGTCATCTGAATGTCTACTTTCTTTAGACTAATAAGTCGATGAGTAGCTAGAGAAGGGTCATTTTGGGACTAACATATAGTTCAATTTTATTTGTATTATCCATTTACACATAGGTGTTTTTGGAAGGAGACCCAAGAACGTGGAGAAAACCTGTGATGTTGGACAGACGAGTTGGTCACATATTGCTGCTCTCTCCAACTTCTTGTAATCACTCTTCCAGATTTTTGGTTTTTGATTTTTTTTACATATACTTGCTGCATGACCTAATTCAACTATTCATGAACCTGGTTGAAAATTTACCCCAAAGCACTCTGCATGACATATGCATATCATCATTGGCCCATTTGGTTCTGAACAGTAAGATAATGATCCCCATTTCATTCCATTCTCAAAGTCATTTTTAAATTAGGGTTGCTTCTGTAGAAATACTTTTCAAAACATTAAAACATCTATACACAGCTTGGGTGGCTTAGCTGCTGGTGGCCTGAAGTTTTAATCGCCTGGCAGCCCATCTTTTGTCCAAATGAATAACCTGTGGAACAGGGTGGTTGGATTGAACGACACTATTCAATCATAAAAAGAAATATGTCAACATTTTCTCTCTGACGGCACAGCAGGTCCCACTCTGATATCTTTATATCATAATTCCCAAATCATGACATCAAATAAATTTGTCTAGTATATAATTTTTAATTAAGATTTGTCATTTTACAATAAACATATTATCACAGATAAACCAATATTGGGAGTGCTCGATTGTCTGTTCGGTATGTTCGAAATTGATGCAATTGTTATTGAGTGATACGGAAATGAGCTCCGTCACAGTTCTTCCAGTCATGAAAAAAGATTTGGTGAGCACATTCATGACATCATCAAGATTTCGGCTATGGCGACTGGTTGAGATTATATGTTCAGTTGCCAAAAACCTTGTCTCCTAAAAAATTTAGTGTTTATTCAATTGGTATTGGCAAACGTCTGACTGGAAAAATTCCAATTCAAAATTCTGAAAAATATTGACTGTACTGCCGATATTACTATTACTAATCTCAATTGTCGTTGATAATAGTGCGGGTCGCGGGATTGATTAAAGGGGCATTATGCAAGAGCTGACCGTTCTGACAATACTATTTGAAAAATAGATAATGCACAATGAATATATTGGAAATTTCCTTCAAATCAATTCATTTTCAACGAAGTTATGCGTACATTTATCACAACCACCATTTTAAAATTAAATCATTGAATGACCAAACTGTTCTAATCTACTTAAAATTAGAGCCATCTAATGGTCTGTCATGTTCGTAAATGTCTAATTAATAATTTATATAGACAATTTAATTCCAGAATGTTCAATCGAGCATCCCTATTGATCAAAGGACGGAAAAACAGGTTTTCTCAAATGAATGAATGAATAAGATTATAATAAATAGGACAGATTGACAGCTTGATATTGACACTTAGATCAACTGTAACAACAGACTCTTTAATAGCCGTGCTTGAAACGCCACCGTGTTTCTCCCAGGATGCATTGGTTCTTCTTCAAGAGGTTGTTCAATGGTGGCTTTAACATTTCTACCAAACACTGAAAAATATATTTAAATTCTTTCAAATAAGCAAAATCCAATAAGCTGGCAATCGTTAAAATACTAAAAAGACTGACTCAAGTGATTAAAATTTCACACAAAAGTTTGTGATATTTAACCTCTTGGAAATATTGTCTTGCCAAAATTGATGCCAAATAAAGTTGTGGCACATTTTGTAGATGAACTAGGTCATTTTGGGACTAACACATGGTTCAATTTCATTTCCATAATTTGCTTACGTGTAGGGGGTCTTTAATTAGCAGTTGGCCAGGTGACTGTACTCATTGTTACATAGAAGCAGGGAATCAAAACCACTCTATTTAATAACAGTCCTTATGATCTAAAGCATGTGTGTTAAACCATTCAACCACCCCTTTCTCATTACTCGTCATATTAATAATTTAAACTATATAGTATAAAGAGAGAGAGAAATGAGGTTTAACGTCCACTCGACACAAACTAGGTCATTTCGGGACTAACATATGGTCTAATTTTATTTCAATAATTCACTGGCGCGTAGGGGTCTTTAGCAGTGGGAGAAAAACGGAGGTCTCGGAGTAAACCCACGAGATTGGACATGCGATCCTACTCCTTGTCAAGTACAACCTGAGATTTGAACCCACGCCAGTTGACTCAATGGCAGGCTTTATGTTAACTAGTCGGCCATCCACCCCCTCCACATTCTAGTACAATAAATCTACTCACATTCACAGCATTCTAGGAAAGCGATACATTCTTGAACAACAGTATCTCGGATCATGATCATGTGTTTTGACATATTTTCTATCAAAGACAGGAAACATCTTTTAGCATAAAACCATGTATCAGTACCAAGCTTCTTGTTGAAAGGTTCCAAACTCTTCATAACACGAGAAATACCAAATTCATAATTCCCTTTTGCACAGTATAAGGTTCTGTAAAAAATATTGTAATATAAAACATAGAAATAAATTGGAGTTAGATAACTAATTGCATAATATAGACGGATATACACCATGCAGTTTGATTTGAGGATTATTTTTCTTGCATACCAGGACTATTCCCTACTCTTATTTTGATTTTCATTTGTCAAGGGATCCCGTTCTTGCTTATTTCATCCAATCAGAAGCATCAGAATGACTAGACCAGATGCTAAGCGGATACCGAATTGGGAAATCCTGAGAAACTTTCTCGTCCAACACTGGGATCGAACCCAGGCGCTCCTGGTTAATGGACAAGAACTGTTCACGCCAAACCATCATGGCTCTCTATGATTTATCAGCTTTCAATATTCAGGTGCAGATGCCAATTTACCATGAAAATATATGAAATAAAATTAGGTTTAACGTCCTACTGTTCTGTCAGGGCCTCCGTCATGCATCACCGACAACGGAAACCATGACAAAAACCACAATGAACTTTCTCAGCAGGCAGTGAACCCAGCTACCTGCAGGTTAGTGAGCCAGCATCCTTACTCATGGAGCCATCACAGCTATCGCAATTACATATAATATAATCACATTTTAATGTCATGAAAAGAAGGACTGCTTATATCATGTCTTTTAAAATTTGAAGTTCAGAATAATGAAATGCATATGGTTAAAGTGCATGGTGGAGCCACTTGTAGAACCACTATTCACAAAGTTCATTCTGAGATGTTCCCTTACCCAATAACTAAATTAACAATACATAGATGATAGGCTTTTTTATCAGGGTCTTCATATGCTGACTGTTCTTCTTCTTTTTCTATTTTACGCATCAATTCCTCACCCTGAAATATCATTTATTGTCATTAAAGTTGTATTATGTAAGAACTTAACCTTGATAACGGTAAGAGTGTCCTCATTGAAACATTGTAGTTAACGCGACAATAACACTCTTGCTGGCTGGGCAGCTCCAGAAAATAAATAATAGCCTTATTTTAAGTACCAGATCTGTTTAAGTGTCCTACCTTTTGTGTAAATTATCCATTACAACCTATTTTACTTATTTAGAGGGTTCGAAAATATTTTAAAATCCAAGTCACATTTGAAAAGGTTTACGTTAGGCTTTTCAAATCATTTAGTTGAATTTTTCCAATTTTTCAAATTAGGTGTGTTAAGATGAAATTTGTATCATGAATAAGGTGTGTTAAGATGAAATTTGTATCATGAATTAATTGGAATATTCTAAAATAATACGATTTGTTGACCAGAATAAAGATAATGACATATTATTCAGTTACAACAAGAGTGGTATTGAGCCTTTTATAAACCCAGTGAATGTTATCCATAAAGCTGTCTGTTCTTATATCTCGCTTTCACTAAATGTCATTCAAAGGTAAGAACTAAACCTGCCTCTCTAAGCAATTGGATGGCCGGGATTTAAATGGATTAGAATAAAATAAAATCCTACCTCTTCATTCTGACTGGTCATAATATAAGATACACACAGATTAGCTAATACTATAGCACTAACATTTAATAACTGAAAAAATAAAATATACAGATCAAATACAATTTCATTTTCATCACAGAATGGGGATTGAAAAATATACTAGTTTGACCACTAGCAATGTCAGTCAAATTCGAGACAAGCTGTCTAGATTGGTATATATGCCATAAATGGAACCCATCGTAAAAAGTCTTGTCTAACCAGCACTCAATTCTTCAAACACAATATAAAGAAAGTTGAACTTATTTGTAAAAATATATAAAGGAAGTTGGGGATAATGCTTACAATTAGCCCCGCTTGAGGAAAGACAAAAGTGACAGCCATGTCATCAAAATATATTACTACTGCTTACAATACAATGGCAGTTCCTCATAAATATTATCACAAAACAGGACAGGACTTGAAATCAATGCCAGTGTTCTTTTTATGATATCCTTAGCAAAACAATCATATATAAAAAATGAAATGAAATGGAGTTTAACGTCTTACAATTCTGCCCTGACTGTGTATTACGAGGGCCTACTAAGGCCTATTCTGATTTTTAAATCACAACTAATTGTCAATGTTCCTTTAACATGCATGCTAAGGTGTATAAGGGAACTCAATCTTCTGTTCCACCTGAAGGACCCCACAGTGATGCCAACGTGTATGAGGGAACTCAGTTTTTTGTCTCATCCGAACGACCAGACACTGCCTTGCTAGTTCTTCTGTCTTGCACCAAATGGCATTAAAATCTACATAAAAATCAATTTTCCTGCCAACAAGTTACTATATTATATAATCAACTTACATTATCATAATTCTTTTTAACAATTGGTTCATAAAAACCAGTAGCTTCTTTATATTTATTTTCTTGCATGAAGAGAACATGAGCTACGTTTAGCTTCCATGCATCATGTTCGTTACAGAATTCTACGGATTTCCGGAATATCTTCTCGACTTGTAGATAATTATCCATATCCCAGTATATCTTAGCTTGCTGCATTAATATAGGTATGTATCTAAAAAAATAATAGGTTTTATCATTGAATGACATAATGCAACCTTTCATTCAGGTATCTTTTATCAAAGAGAGAAAATGGGGTTAAACGTCAACTCTAGACAAACTAGGTCATATCGGGACTAACATATGGTTTAATTTTAGTTCAATAATTCGCTTGCACGTAGGGATCTTTAGCAGAGGGAGGAAACCGGAGAAAACCTACAAGGTTGGACAGGCGACCCTTTGCCTTGTCACATACAACCAGTGATTCGAACACCACGCTGGTTGACTCGATGAAAACTTTATGATACATTTACTAGCCCCAGATAACAAACTGGATGAAAACGTGTGAAACAAACACAGTAAACTGACCTTTCTAAAGCATCATCATATTCATTAACAGTTTTCTTCACAGCATCATCATCATGATTCTGTCTGGCTTCTTGTACCTACAACAGAAAACAAGACATAAAAATAATTTGCATTGATTGTTTTTTTATCGTAACCAAGGTACTGGTTATTCGAAACTTAGCTTCACCATTTTAAATTAAATCACTAAATGGCCAAACCCTTTTAATCTACTTCAAATTGGAGCAATATGATGGTCTAGACAGTTGATTATGTTCTTGTCATGATAATAACTGTCTAATTTATAATTTATATAACATTTAAGGCCTAAAGAAAGCTCTTACATAATGCATCTTTACGTGAGGATTATCAAATATAGCAAAGAAAATTCTAACCTGTTTTGTTAATTTTCGTAATGTTTCTGTTTGTTTTGATGCCATATCATCTAACTTTCTGTAGGCTTCTTCTGGTGATGTCTGTCGGGTTATAACAGCTTCCAGGAAATCATACAAATACTGAAAAAATCACCAAATCCATACATATTTGTGACAACAATATCTCTCGACATTTATCACACCCCATATAACTGATTCACATCAATGAATAATAAGGAGTGGATGCTTTATACTGAATGCCTCCAATAAAAGGAACAGCTTAGTTATTATAATTAGATGATGAATTTAGATTGTTTTTTTTATTACAACAATCTATTAATTTTGATCGATATGTACGTACATGTGAATCTAATAAACTATTTGTGAATCTAATAAACTATTTGTGACTGTCGAATGTTTGTCTGTCTGTCTGTTCGGGGTTGGCAGATAAACTAGGGCTTTCCTGAGGCTGTTATTTGGTGCATAGGCGTAGCTCAGACCAGAGAATAACATGAACTTTTGGTGGCATTGGCCTACCGCTTCCAGAGTTATACTACTTTCAACCCACGAGTATCCCATCAAGGGAGTTCACTCTAATACGTTTACTTTTTAAACTAGAGATACTATACATACCGGTGTCAGATATTTGTAGGTCATGTGTGCATTTTCAGCTAATACATCTGCTGCCAAATCATAGTACTGAAACAAAAAATATTTTTACAATAATTCATACAGAATTATTAATTTTTCATTTCAGAATTCACAGTTCTTTGTTTTATACTGTCATTTTTCAAGACCACATGAAAATAAACCTGTCACAATATTTTGTTAAATACTTCATAATATATTAAATCAGATATCTGACTAAATACAATAAGACAAGCATTGGTGCAATACTGCTTTCCAATCATTAATATCTGAATCTGATCAAAATAAATACATTCATAATAACCATCCTCTTAACTATACAGATCCCCAATTATATTGACAATAACCATCCTCGTAACTATTCAAATCCCCAATTATATTCACAATAACTAACCTCATATTTAATGTAAAGAAGCAAGAGATTTCCAAATGTTTCCAATGGGAATGGATTTTGCTGGAGAAGAAACTGTAATTTTTGGAAGCCTTGTGTAGGCTTAGCTTCCATGTTCATCAAAGCTTGATTGTGTAGTGTAACAGCATCAAGCTCTTCTTCACCTCGAGGTGGCATATCTGTTAAAGCTTCACAAGCTGCATCAACTACAATAAAACATGGTATAAAGGTATACTGAAGAAGCTGGAGAAAGAGTTGAGAGCTAGCTTATGATTTGATGTACATCAGTATGAAGAGGTAAATGTATATATTAATTAAAATAAATAACAGCCTGGATATAATAATGATGGTGACATTTGAATTCAAGCTGCCACCTTGGAAACTAATTCTGGCCATCTTGAATACAAAAGATGTCTGTCTCAATCCATCCTTGGTATCCCTGGTGGTATCCTTCCATTATACTCCACTAACCCATGGGTCCATCCACAGGGTTTTCACAAATTCAAATTATCTGCCCTTGATAATTTCAAGTTTTAGCCCCATCGTCATGTTCATCACAATAAAGCAGTTTGTACACTTGCAAGAAATTTAATGTCAAAGAAGTGATATGTACAAAAACTGAAGTCCTAAAATATTCTGACAGGGTTTGGAACGATTTGGTAATCTTAATTGCAATAAACTAGTTGCTTTCTGTTTGTGGAAGTTTTTGATTGGTCGATAGTTTGACAATGCGTCTCCCCCGTGAATGGACCAAGGGGTTAGTGGAGTAGAACTGTAGAATGATATCACTGGGGATACTGAGGATGGTCCCAATCGTGCATGCTAAAATATATTTCAACTGATAGTTTAACATTAAATTAAAAAAAACAAAAACAAAATGTCAATGGTAGCTACATAATCTCCTTGGACTGGATTCAGATAAAATGAAGACAACCAACAGCTATAAAAGACACTGGTTTGTCTGTAGAGAATGCTGAATTTTGTGAACTTTTTGATTCATCATATCTTTATAAATATTGCACAAAATTCGACCATCTTTTGACAGCTATTCACTGTTCACAATATTAAAATTTGAAAGAGATAATCAATCTCTCAAATGCCTATCAGAGTCATAGAAATACCTGGACTTAAATTGGATATATTTAGTTTTCTGTCACGCAAAACTCTAGACCTATAGATTGTTTTGTTTTTTTTTCGTTTTTACTTTGAAGTGCGTTTGCCAGATATTTATTTTGACAGCTGTGTTTTGACTTATCACCTTTTTTTTCAAATTCGAATAGCCAGTTTTTATGCTGGTCTTTGTACTTACCATTTTTCAACTGATATTCTATGGCAGCTTTAAGATTAAAGGCTTCTATTAGAGCTGTTTCATGGAGGGTTAAAGTATTACCAACACTACGAACATCTATTCCTTCTGTTGTCATACCAACACTTAACTCTACAAATATACATTATTTAAAATATGAATAACTTAGGGTTTAACATCCACTCAAAACAAACTAGGTCATTTTGGGACTTACACATGGTTTAATCATATTTCAATAATTCGCTTGCGAGTAGGGGTCTTTAGCAGTGGGAGGAAAGCCAGTGGACCTGGAGAAAACGCACAAGGTTGGACAGGCGACCCAAAGCTTTGTCGTGTACAATCGGGGAATCTAACTATTCGGTCGTTCAACCCCCCAATATGAATAACAAGCAGTTGCCAAGCAAGATATTCCCACATTCTGAAAGAGGTGGACAGAGAACGTACTTCATTAAACATCCATAAGTGTACAAATGTGTTGTTATTGATGTGTTCCCATTTGAATATTGTTTACAATAAGAAGTAAAATAAATAAGATATGTTTTTGTAATACGAAAAACTAAGTGATGCATTTTCTATGGTGCTCGGTATATGTGCCTATTATGGAATGTATATAAATCATATTTCAACAATCATCTTTCTCTACATGTTTTATCGCAGGGATATATTGTTTTAGTAATTACCTGGATGTTCACGAATACCCCTCTCTATAATATCAGCTATGTGTTTTAAAGCTGGAGCGTATTGTTTTAGTTGATAATGACATAAAGCTATATTATATGATAGATGGGGTTGATAACCTAGGATCTGTATAGCTGTAGTAAATTTCTGGCATGCTTCTTCATATCTTTCTTCCTAAAATAAAAACACAATAAAAGTCACAGAACCATAAGTAATTAGAACGCTCAATCATCAACATGAACATACTTCAAATACTATGTACAAATTTGTTTCCATGGAAACACAAAAATAATTATATCCAAGAAAGTTTTAACTAGCAAAGAAATAAACATTTACAATAATATGACACCATTACATGGAATACAAGTTAAGTAGATACGCGTTACATGTAGTAAATAAAATGGAACAAATAACATAATAGTATAAAACTTACCTTGAATAAAAGACAGCCAAAGTTTATTTCTGTATCTGGGTCATCCTGTGGACATTGTTCTACTAAACTCTGAAAAAATAATATTCATTTATCATTTTGAAAATTGTGACCCCTATATGATCCACAAGTTAAAAACTTGATTTTTCGTAAGATAACAAAAGCTATATCTATATATTACGCAATGTCTTGCACAAGACCATTAAACAACTTAAAATAAAGACAGTATCCAGCATATCAATGAAATATGTCATGCCAGTCCAATATCTCAACCTATACTAGTATAAATAACGATGCTTTGCACATTGCCCGTACCATTCTTTCAATAAAAGGATGACTTTGAATCTGACATTATGTAGCATTATCCCAATATTCTTTGAATGAAACAAACTCCTGGTAATTTGTCCAAATCAATTCAATATTTTATTCTGCGTATTTACCTTCGCTGCTGGTAGATCTTCTTCACCATATTTGATAGCTGATTGTAACTTTGTTATCTATTTATAAAAAAAAATTCAGGAACAATGATTAATTTGAGAGAGAGAGAATTAACTTCCACACAACTAAATTACTTCCGGACTAACATTTTGTTAAATTTTATTTCAATAATTCCCATGTGTGTAAAGGCCTTTAGTCTGAAGAATCTGCAGTTCACTTCACAGAAAAAACTGGAAGGTTGGACCGAAGCATCCCTATTTTACCCAGTGACAGACCTTATGATGCAATGTGCATGCGTTACACCACTCCACCTCTCATTCCTAAATTAATTTAACAAGAGAACGAACAAGAAGGTACGATCAAGGGCAGATAATTTGAATTCATGAAAACCCAGTGGATATAACCAGAGGACAGTGGAGTAGAAATAGAATGGAAAGATTCCATGGGGGATACCAAGAATGTTATTCACTAGAAATTGAGTAAAAGTAGCCATTTTCGAAATCAAGGTATTTAAAACAGAAATGATCACAAAGCATTTGTTACGTTTTGTCATACAATGTCATGATCAATCACGTCATTTAGAAAATTCCAAAGTCAGAATAAGCCAGGCAAACATAAAAAAACTTCCGGACTAACATCTTAAAATGAGTATGGTAACAAATCAAAAACAATAATAAAGTTCAAAATACCAAAGGAACTTCTGAAAACAGTTGTATTAAAAACATTTAATTTTCAATTCAAAATTTCAATAACTTGTAACAAAAAACGGAAAAGGAACCAAAAATAACTGAATTATTTAAGAAATAAAGAATTTAAATTTCCTTTTTTCTTGTTACGTGATGAGAACAAATGTATAGGTCTATAGGTGTAGGATCGTCATTTTCATTCTAAAAAATCATTTTGGTTGCCTTTAAATATCATTATCATTTATACGTAAATTACGTTATCATTTTATTACTCAAAAATTCTTTTTACCATTTTATTACTCAAAAATTCTTTTTACCATTTTATTATCAAAACAATTTTACATGAGAATCATTACTGTCACAATCAAAATTGATCATCAATTCTATTTGAATTACCAGAGATCCATGATTTCTTAACTCCATTTTTTTTCTAGGATTGTAAAAATATTTTTTGTAGAGTCTGCTTGTCTAAACAACACCGCATGCAGTCTAGCTAATGTTTAGACACCTATATACTTAGACATTAACATGACGACATGATGGCTGGATATTATACATCACAGAGAAACTTTTGGTCAAGGTAGCAGCATTAAAAAACTTTTTCTCAGGAAAAAAAAGAGAGAGGGAGAAATGAGCTTTGTCCATTTGACACAAGCTAAGTCATTTCGGGACTAACATATGATTCAATTATATTTCAATAGTTCACTTATCACTTGCGTGTATGGGTCTTTAGTAGTAGGAGGAAACTGGAGGACAAGGAGAAAACCCACGAGGTTGGACAAGTGGCTCTACTCCTTGTAACATACAACTGGGGAATCGAAACTATGCCAGTTGACTAAATGACAGACCTTATGATACAGCGTACATGTGCTAACCATACCGCCAGGAAAATTGTAAAGCAAGTATGTTCAGACAAAACATACACTATGTGTGTGTGAAACTCGGCCAACTGCTTTCAAAATCTTTAATTGTCTTACACCATGATTAGTAGTGGGTAATTACCTTTCCTTGGTAGTCTGGATTATCTATTTGGCAGGCAACTTTCATAGCTTCTTGATACAAGGTAGTTTTGTAAAGACATTGAGCAAAATACAATCTATAGTCTTCGTTATCAGGGAATAACACTGTCAACTGTTCATAACAATCTGATGCATTTACAAAATCTTGACTTTGGAAGTAACAGTAACCCAGTAGAGACAATGCTGGTCTGGACTGAAAACATATTAAAGAGTTATACTTTTAAGTTTATTAAAATACATGAAATAAAATAAAGTAATTGTCCTACTTTCCTGAACGAACTGGGAAAATAAGTCCACTGTACTGGTTGTTCGAGACTTAACCTTGCTTCACCATTTTTAAATTCAATCATGAAATGACAAAACCGTTTTAATCTAGTTAAAATCGGACCCATCCAATAGCATTCAGAGTTGATTATGACCTTGTTATATTAATAAATGTCTAATTTATTGTTTATATAATACTTAAAGCCTAATTAAAGACCTACAACAGGCAGATTTAGCTCTTGCATAATGTGTGTTTAAGTTTGCTTACATGTCTAAATCCAGATCATTGGCCATGATGGTCAACACTGTTATATCACGCAAGAGCTAAATCTGCCTATTGTAGGTCTGTCTTAAGGACTCAAAATCAATTTAACATTAAGTTACTTGACCAGCCCATAATCAACACCCTAAAGCATCAGATGGTCACAATTTTCAATGGGTTGAAACACATTCAGCATTTAATAATCAAATTTAAAAATGGATATTCAAGACTATGTTTATTATCATTACAATTATACTTGATAGTCAAGATTATACACTTTGAAGTCAGATAACTTCAGCCAGACCAACTTATTTTAAATAAACATAGATATTCATTTTTCATGATGCTTATATCTACTTTTACACTATAGTATTAAGCTCATAGCAAGAATGGGTAGCTTTTTATCTAAATCTTACATAACGCATCTTTAATAAACAAACATAGTTTACATAACTTTAATTCACATTTCAAAGCAACACGTATAATATACAATGTACCTTAGGATGTCCTTGTAACTGGTGATTTAAAACCTGAATAGCTTCATTGTACCTTTGATCTTTAATCTGAAATATACAATTTTACACAAATCACTTGAATGAAAAAAAGAATTTAAGTTGGAAATATCAATGCCATCAAGAAAACACTATTTATATGACAATAATAATACATTATAATAATTTTCCATTGCTATAGCGATATGACTCTCAAAAGATTGTCTTTCTTAATCTTAGAACTTGAAGAAACATATATCTACATATACATGTAGCTTCAATATTTGTAGTCGTGATTCTTGAATTTAATGTTACAATCGATACACAGGCTTTGTGCAAGTGATAATGTGTTTTACAGTTTATTAATTGGAAATTAAGAGTATATTATACTCTCAGTAGTACTGGCCAGTAACGTTTTTGTCATCCTGGTTACAGACTTTTTTTTTAAACATTATCCACTAGTCTAGTACTGTTAATGTCAATGACAGATTTTGATCGTTTGAATTACAAACCTAAATTTTCTTAAACATACAAACTACATTTGTAGTTGTAATAATATGTACGATGACAAGAGAAGGTGAATATCATATTTCAACGGTACTTTTTTGGTTCTATTTCAGTAACACACCTCATTATAACATGTCTACATGTAATAATGTCAATATTTGGCATTAGACATGGCATTAGTCTAGGTCTAGACCAGACGGCATAAATCGTGTCAGTACTGCTATTTCTGGTACAGTCACAGTGGTACTGGTAGTAATACGGTACCGCTACCAGTACCTTAGTTACTACATTGTATACTTGTAACCTTAAACTGTTTGTTAAAGGTTACAATTGATACAATCTAAGAACCCTTACGCAAGTTCAAATAGGTTCAAATGCACTATTATTGTCAACACAAATATCATTTCAGTTTGTATTGGAATAAGTAATTCTATCACAAATAGTGAAGACTGGACCATTAAAATAGTACCAAACAGTTTTTCTAGCGATGTTTATGTAGTAGAGGTAATGACATATTACACAATTTGCCGCCATGACACTGGCGAGTTGAAATTTTGTGTAGAGTTAGGTTTCATCAAATCATATAATTATGCAGGTAAGGGCAAGGCTTCACCTTTATTTCAATGGGAATTGATTTATTATATGTTAAACTATGTGCAGTACAGTTTTGGGTTAGTTTATTAAGTGTAAATTAAGGGAGCTATGGGCCAATACTCCTTTTGTAGTCATTTGACGAAAAAACTTGCCCAAAGGAACTCTGTAGGAAGAGCCACTACTGTTACTGTATCTGGAGTATCAGTGATAGTGGAACCATTTCTACCGGTAGCCTACCTGTAAATTTTTGTTTTCTTGATTAGCTTTTTGATTACCATACCCATACTTACCATTCCATACACAGTAGACGTGTATTCCCCTTCTTTTAACTGCAGATGAGTCATTATAATATTCAGATATAGCTACCAAATTTATTTTGTTTCTCAAACTTACGACTTGGCCGCTCGTTTTAGTTTGTTTACCTCTGGAATGTTTGACGACGCGAGACATTGGAAACCTTCTCTGGGGAAGTAACTCTTTGGAAAGTTATCTCCCTTTATTAAACCCGTTTTAAAGCTGGGCCGTCCTTTGCGGCTGTATCCTAAAAGTTTAAGCCACGCACGGCTCTGATTAAACTGCTTTGATTTGAGTCCCCCCAAAAAGAGAAAAAAAGTCAATTTCATTTGATTTATATGTTGATTTATTTTGCAGAAGGTGCCTAATCGTTAAAAATCAAGATTCCAAAGATATAATCTGTTTTGAGAATAAAAAAATATATTTTTGAGTTCCGTTGTCGACACAGATAGTCATAAATCAAAGTTTAAGATTTGTACACTGTTCACGTATGAAATCAGGTGGTGCGATTTCGATTCCCCGTTATACTAAACATTGGCTGTCAACATGTAGCCCGACAAGAGATTATATAGCAAGCAAGTTCACCAACATTTTATGTCCTAAGTCGACAAAAATTTTGTAAAGTATTTATTCTACTTTTATGTGATAAAATGGAAAAAGTTTATTTAATCTTTGTGTGAAACGGAGTAGAACCAGATTAGAAAACTGTTTACTAACTTTTACATATGGCGGTCATCTAGGGCAGAGATCTGTTCTCGGGGAATAAGGTAGATGAATCTCTCTGTGTGTAGAATGTACCCTCCCCCATCACCATATGAAATAACAATTCAAGATAGCATAATTCAGTTATATTTTAGAAACAAACCGAAAGAGATTTGTAGCGCCTTCAAGCTCAGCAAAAGTATTTTACCCCTAAAGTAATAATTATAGAACAACACAACATTTTTCGGGGGACAAAAAAGGAAAGAAAAAAGAAAACGTAAAAATGTATGTTTTTGGAATCGTTCACTGTTCAGGTATATTACTACCTTTAAAGTACATTTAGATATTCTAAACTCAAGACAGCCAGTTTCATATAGCACTATTTAACTATGTTTTGAAAAAGTTGAAAAAAGAGCAAATGAACTATCTGTCATAGTTTGTATAAAACATAGTGCCTACGTCATTTGTTTTTAAAAATAGACACACCCACTCTTAATTAATCAATACTTGTGCCGTGTACAGGGATAGCCCATAGCTATGTGTTAGATTTTTTAAAATTTTTCTTATAGTAGGCTTATGTTCTTGGTAACTGATTAGTTGTTAGCGAAAACATAAAACTATTATTTCACTCCCCCTCCCCCCTTTCATCAATATTTGGATTTAAAATTGATGTCTTGTGCTACTAGAGTAGCCTACCTTTGTCACGTGCCAGTGGGGAATCGAAATCGGACCGCCTGATTTCATGACGGATCTTATGGTCGACGAGTCTTTTGAAAAGGGAGGAAAGAGTTGGACTCGGAGAAAACACACGAGGTTTGAAAGACGACCGACTGCTTGTCACGTACAAGCGGGAATCGAAACCATGGCACTTGCTTTAACTAAAAAAAAAAAAATCGCCCCCCCTCCATTACTAGCGAATTATATTTTAAAGTAAATCGCGTGGTTTTGATTCCACGGTTGGACATGACAAGGAGCACGGTGGTCTGCTCAACCCCGTGGGTTTTCTCCGGGTCCATTGGCGTACGAGCCAGGGGGGGGGGGGGGGGCAGGGGGTGGGAGCTGCCCCCGCTGCACCCTAACTTTTGGACAAGTTGACTTTTCGGGCAGACGGGTAAAGAGAAAATTTTGTTTTTATTTCATCTATAAAGTGCCCGAAATGTAATAAAACACAAATTTTACGGGCTGGGATAGCAGGAAAACGCACTTTTTTTACGCTGAAATTGTGCATGGAGAATCATGTTTAACATATAAACATTATGCAATAAACATTATGCAAGAGTTATTGTAGGTCTTTCTATAGGCCTCAAATTATCGGTTCATAGTGTATCAATAGTTTTTAACTATATAGTGAGAACTGCCAACTCGTTACCTAATCTCCCATAATATAGCCTTAAACAACATTTTTAAAAGTACAATAGGAGTACCCCCTAACATAAATTTGAAATTAAAAAAATTGATGTAAATGGAAAAAAAAAAAATAAAATGAACGATTGCCATTCAGTTTGGACTGTTCACGTATTTCACGGCAATAACTGATTAGAAATTACAATAAAAATGTAAAAAATTGAATATATAAATCGCTTAATATACATTAATATGTGTTTTAAGAGTGATTTTCGTCTATTTTAAGGTTGAAAAGAATTGAGCCCTTCATTTACTTTTGAAACATAAATTCAGTAAAATGGGGAAAAAAAAACAAGACATCAATTTGAAATTCAAAATTTGATGTAATGGAAAATAAATTAAAATAAATACCTACATGTCATACCTAGACACGTTTTCGTAATCTGCTTAGTTTCCGATTGATTCTGCTGTCAAAACTGCACGTATTAATGTGACCTCTTTGTGAAACTCTTTTGATGAATTAAATGAAATGGGGTTTAATGTTCTACTGCTCTGCACCGACTGGCATAATGAACATGGACATATGCCATACAGTCAATCTAATTAAAATATAGATCTATATTTCGTTTCGTTTTTTTATACTTTCGATGGCCTACACTCATGTAGATCTAACAAGTTAGAGTGGGAGCTCACGTTCTATGACGTCAGGTATCAAGCACGGGCCATTTGACCCGTTAACGTCAGTCATTCGATTAACCAATTAGCGACCGCCAAGTTTTTTAAAATCTACTTTTGTTTTGTTTTGATTTCTATCTGCTGGTGTTAGTATAGACGTCATTGGCTGGTAATATCTACCCACAGTTCTACGCATGAAAAGGTCAAATGGTCGATTCGACAGACCATTTGATTGACTGACCCCTCATTTCAGGCAGAACAGAAGTTAAATAACAAGTCCCCCGGATCCAAGAGTAGTAAAGACAAGTAAAAACGAAATTTTGAACTATAAAAAACGAAACGAAATTGGATCTGTGTTTTAATCAGATTGGCCATACAGTATGATATTTTACAAATCTTCCCTGGCCCCTGGACCACTTACTCTGAATACAGGGGTTGGATGCAATCTGGCATCGCGGACTAATTATTTGGGGGGTTTGTTTCTACTGATGTTTTTCTAAGAAATTAAAAGTGGGGCAAAATGTGTTTTCCCAAGAAATTAAAATTAAAAGCGGAGCAAAGTTGAATAAAAATGTCCATTTGTTTACATTAAAACAGTTTGTGACATTTTTATTTCCTATGTGCACGGAATATTTACGAAGAGACGAAAGACAGACGAGTGGAGTGAGCAAAATAAATCTATTCTAACTCTTTGAAGCTTGATAAATACAAATATACTTTATTCGTTTTTTATATAATAAAGAATACGTTTATTGGACCTTATATCATGTTTGACATTAATTGACTCGCAACTGTACAAAAACTGCCTATTACTTGCATTTCAACAGGTCAAATCGAACAAAGGGGGTATATATAAAATACAATTAAATTACCTTGAAATATGACATGCATACATTTTATGTTCATCTTTATAAATAAGCACACGAGATGAAAACATTCTCAAAAATAATAATTACATTTTAATCTTTAAAATCACCCAAACCGTTAGATCACAAAAATCCCACTACAGGTTTGGACAGTATAGTATTACGAACCCTAAATGCGAATAAATAAATGAAGAATAAAGATATTGTAAGCTTATACAAAGATAACGGATAATGTTGTGATTTTGCCCCCTTGTAATGAATATCTACACAGTGCCAACTACACCCGATCCAAATTGGACCTCGTGAATTAAATCGACCACACGGACGAGTGTGTGCTGCCCTTGTTTCGAATATCAGAGGTCTAGGTTGACTGTGGTTTAGGGGGTTCATTTTGTTCATTTCTGGTCATTGAAAGTCATTTTTGAGGGCACCGGGCCTTTACAGGCGGGCTCCTGACCTAATTGAAATCTATTCGTGAACGATGGCATACCTTTCGAACGACTGCGAAAAAGGCGCACTTTCGAAAATGTGAGGGATACCCGAGCAGGGAAGATCAACTAAGGTCATGAACTAGCTAACGGTTAATGGTGCCCGAAGTTTGTGGGTATTTTTGGCCCGAAGGTCAGAGGTGAGGGTGTCCCTTACAATGTAAATAAATCGTCGATCTAGGACGGTAAACTTTGGTCTCCCCGCCATTCTTGGGGTGGGAAGGGAACTATCAATATATTGGTGATCTTGTACCTTTCAGATGGCCTTGACCTGACCTTATCCTGCTTGGGGCCTCGGAGGAGGAAGATTCACCTGACCTTCATCTTTGGACTTAAGGTCACGACTTTTGGTTGGCAACAACGGCTCTCTCGGACGACCTTGACCCACCTCTTCAGTTTGGAATGGGCGTGGACCACCCGTTCACCTCGGGCCTGTACTGTACCCGAGACTTGGAGCTCGTGGCCTCGTAAATTAAATCGACTCTTGGGATACGCATGGTGACTTTGTTTTGACGCTTAGAGGTTAAGGTCAACTAACTCGTTTGTTGTCCAATTCGCCAACTTCCAGTCGGTGGAAGTCAATTTTGAGGATACCAGATGCATCCCCGGGGTCGATACACTTCACGAATACCCAACATCGGGTCTACGGATAACCTTAGTTTAATTTGTTATCGGAGGCAGGAAATTTAAATGTCAGGTAAGGTCATATATTTGTTCTTGTAATACTATACAGTCCAGTCACATAGACCTTCCAGAGAATGACCTTGCGACTGAAGTCGATTTTCGTTCCAAGCGTCAAAGGTTAGATCAAGGGTCACGGTGCCATGTCAAAAATCAATGACCTGTACATTTAAGCTTGTGTCCGATGAACCTTCCAGATGACTAAATCTACAGGGATCACGTGGGTCGAGATGACATGTTCGAAGGTCAAGGTGCGGCTGTCACGACCGCTAGGAGAAAACCGAAAATTTTCCGGGTGAAGGTCACTACTTTTAACCCTTTTAAAACAGAAAGAACAAATGTAGGTTCGATCTAATTGATTGGTCAAAGGGGAGTTAACTCGATACCGAACTGCATCCATCGACCTTTGGTAGTCGAGATGCGACCTTGTTTTGACCCCAGAGGTCAAGGTCTGCTGACCCTTTGGAAATCATTTTAGCCCCGTGCATTTTGGGGTCATTTTGGGACCTACTTCGTGGGAACTTCAAAGTTGCACCCCCGCCAAGGATCTGCCTAAGCATCCACTTCCGGTCATTCCCAGTGAGATTTTGGCTTAACAGAGCTACCGACAGTGAATTTCGAGCGTCTCGGACGTTTCCCGGGGGCCGATATTCTCCAAGAATACCAAGCGACGTGACGAGTCTGGGGATCTTTTTTATGTGTTCAGAGGGGGCTTTTTGGTGTTTTTTGGTCAAATTTTGCGTTCAGGGTCAATAAAACGGAGAGCCAAGTTCACAATGAGAATCAATCTACACCGAACACAAACTGGCGACCTATTCGGCTAGCGAGCTATTCGACCGATCCAGCTGGCAACCTGTTCGTTGGCAACCTATTCAGAATTAAGACAACAGTCGCCCAAACTCATCTATTTTTACCAACCAATAAAATCCAACGTTACGTCTATCAAATGAAAGTAGAATAATATATTATTTTTTTATCCATTAATTAGCTGAGAATAAAGGTGTAATTGCGCATTATCGTACAAAATTCTAGACATTCAACTAAATATATTCCGAAAGATAATTAAATAGGCTTTCCAGATATTATTAGTAAAAGTTGTCACAGTCATATTAAAGGGATGCACTCTATTCCTAAACATGACCAATTTTTAAAAAAGATTTTCAAGGGAAAAACTTTTAATATCCCGTGTGAAAATTCGGACCATCGTACAAAATTCTGATGATCCAACTAAATATATTCTAACAGGTAATTGAATAAGCTTTCTAAATGTCATTAGTAAAAGTTGGCACAATCATATTAAAGGGGTGCGCTCTCAACCTAAACGTCGCCAATTTTTTAATAATTTAAAGTGAAAGAACGGCAATATTCCGAGTCAACATTCGGACCACCGTACAAAATTCTGAGCATCCAGCTATATAAATTCGGAAAGGTAACAGAATAAGCTTTCCAAATATTATTAGTAAAAGTTGGCACAATCATATTAAAGGGGCGCACTCTACACCTGAACATAGCCAATCTTTCAACATTTAAAATGAAAGAAGACAGGTATTTTTTTCGAAGTCCAAATTCGAACCATCGTACAAAATTCTGAGCATCCAGCTATATATATTCTGAAAGGTGATTGGATAAGCTTTCCAAATATTATCAGTAAAAGTTGGCACAATCATATTAGAGGGGCGCGCTCTCAACCTGAAAATAAACTGAAAGAATGGTAATATTCCGAGTCGAAATTCGGACCATCCTACAAAATTCTGAGCATCGAGCTAGATATATTCTGAAAGGTAATTGGATAAGCTTTCCAAATATTATTAGTAGAAGTTGGCACAATCATATTAAAGGGGCGCGCTCTCAACCTGAAAGTAGACAATTTTTCAATATTTTAAACTGAAAGAATGGTAATATTCCGAGTCAAAATTCGGACCATCGTACAAAATTCTGGGCATCCAGCTCTATATATTCTGAAAGGTAATTGAATAAGCTTTCCAAATATTATTAGTAAAAGTTGGCACAATCATATTAAAGGGGCGCGCTGTCAACCTGAAAATAGCCAATTTTTCAATATTTTAAATTGAAAGAATGGTAATATTCCGAGTCGAAATTCGGACCATCGTACAAAATTCTGAGCATCGAGCTAGATATATTCTGAAAGGTAATTGGATAAGCTTTCCAAATATTATTAGTAGAAGTTGGCACAATCATATTAAAGGGGCGCGCTCTCAACCTGAAAGTAGACAATTTTTCAATATTTTAAACTGAAAGAATGGTAATATTCCGAGTCAAAATTCGGACCATCGTACAAAATTCTGAGCATCCAGCTCTATATATTCTGAAAGGTAATTGAATAAGCTTTCCAAATATTATTAGTAAAAGTTGGCACAATCATATTAAAGGGGCGCGCTCTCAACCTGAAAATAGCCGATTTTTCAATATTTTAAATTGAAAGAATGGTAATATTCCGAGTCAAAATTCGGACCATCGTACAAAATTCTGAGAATCCAGCTATATATATTCTGAAAGGTAATTGAATAAGCTTTCCAAATATTATTAGTAAAAGTTGGCACAATCATATTAAAGGGGTGCGCTCTCAGCCTGAACATAGCCAATTTTTCAATATTCTATATGTAAAGATAGACCGGTATTTTTTTCGAAGTCCAAATTCGAACCATCGTACAAAATTCTGAGCATCCAGCTATATATATTCTGAAAGGTGATTGGATAAGCTTTCCAAATATTATTAGTAAAAGTTGGCACAATCATATTAAAGGGTCGCGCTCTCAACCTGAAAATAGCTAATTTTTCAATATTTTAAACTGAAAGAATGGTAATATTCCGAATCAAAATTCGGACCATCGTACAAAATTCTGAGCATCCAGCTATATATATTCTGAAAGGTGATTGGATAAGCTTTCCAAATATTGTTAGTAAAAGTTGGCACAATCATATTAAAGGGGCGCGCTCTAAACCTGAAAATAACCAATTTTTCAATATTTTTAACTGAAAGAATGGTAATATTCCGAGTCGAAATTCGGACCATCGTACAAAATTCTGAGCATCGAGCTAGATATATTCTGAAAGGTAATTGGATAAGCTTTCCAAATATTATTAGTAAAAGTTGGCACAATCATATTAAAGGGGCGCGCTCTCAACCTGAAAGTAGACAATTTTTCAATATTTTAAACTGAAAGAATGGTAATATTCCGAGTCAAAATTCGGACCATCGTACAAAATTCTGAGCATCCAGCTCTATATATTCTGAAAGGTAATTGAATAAGCTTTCCAAATATTATTAGTAAAAGTTGGCACAATCATATTAAAGGGGCGCGCTCTCAACCTGAAAATAGCCGATTTTTCAATATTTTAAATTGAAAGAATGGTAATATTCCGAGTCAAAATTCGGACCATCGTACAAAATTCTGAGAATCCAGCTATATATATTCTGAAAGGTAATTGAATAAGCTTTCCAAATATTATTAGTAAAAGTTGGCACAATCATATTAAAGGGGTGCGCTCTCAGCCTGAACATAGCCAATTTTTCAATATTCTATATGTAAAGATAGACCGGTATTTTTTTCGAAGTCCAAATTCGAACCATCGTACAAAATTCTGAGCATCCAGCTATATATATTCTGAAAGGTGATTGGATAAGCTTTCCAAATATTATTAGTAAAAGTTGGCACAATCATATTAAAGGGTCGCGCTCTCAACCTGAAAATAGCTAATTTTTCAATATTTTAAACTGAAAGAATGGTAATATTCCGAATCAAAATTCGGACCATCGTACAAAATTCTGAGCATCCAGCTATATATATTCTGAAAGGTGATTGGATAAGCTTTCCAAATATTGTTAGTAAAAGTTGGCACAATCATATTAAAGGGGCGCGCTCTAAACCTGAAAATAACCAATTTTTCAATATTTTAAACTGAAAGAATGGTAATATTCCGAGTCGAAATTCGGACCATCGTACAAAATTCTGAGCATCGAGCTAGATATATTCTGAAAGGTAATTGGATAAGCTTTCCAAATATTATTAGTAAAAGTTGGCACAATCATATTAAAGGGGCGCGCTCTCAACCTGAAAATAGCTAATTTTTCAATATTTTAAAATGAAAGAATGGTAACATTCCGAGTCAAAATTCGGACCATCGTACAAAATTCTGAGAATCCAGCTATATATATTCTGAAAGGTAATTGAATAAGCTTTCCAAATATTATTAGTAAAAGTTGGCACAATCATATTAAAGGGGCGCGCTCTCAGCCTGAACGTAGCCAATTTTTCAATATTCTATATGTAAAGATAGACAGGTATTTTTTTCGAAGTCCAAATTCGAACCATCGTACAAAATTCTGAGCATCCAGCTATATATATTCTGAAAGGTGATTGGATAAGTTTTCCAAATATTATCAGTAAAAGTTGGCACAATCATATTAAAGGGGCGCGCTCTCAACCTGAAAATAAACTGAAAGAATGGTAATATTCCGAGTCGAAATTCGGACCATCGTACAAAATTCTGAGCATCCAGCTATATATATTCTGAAAGGTGATTGGATAAGCTTTCCAAATATTATTAGTAAAAGTTGGCACAATCATATTAAAGGGGCGCGCTCTCAACCTGAAAATAGCCAATTTTTCAATATTTTAAACTGAAAGAATGGTAATATTCCGAGTCGAAATTCGGACCATCGTACAAAATTCTGAGCATCGAGCTAGATATATTCTGAAAGGCAATTGGATAAGCTTTCCAAATATTATTAGTAAAAGTTGGCACAATCATATTAAAGGGGCGCGCTCTCAACCTGAAAATAGCTAATTTTTCAATATTTTAAACTGAAAGAATGGTAATATTCCGAGTCAAAATTCGGACCATCGTACAAAATTCTGAGCAACCAGCTATATATATTCTGAAAGGTAATTGAATAAGCTTTCCAAATATTATTAGTAAAAGTTGGCAAAACCATATTAAAGGGGCGCGCTCTCAACCTGAAAATAGCCAATTTTTCAATATTTTAAATTGAAAGAATGGTAACATTCCGAGTCAAAATTCGGACCATCGTACAAAATTCTGAGAATCCAGCTATATATATTCTGAAAGGTAATTGAATAAGCTTTCCAAATATTATTAGTAAAAGTTGGCACAATCATATTAAAGGGGCGCGCTATCAGCCTGAACGTAGCCAATTTTTCAATATTCTATATGTAAAGATAGACAGGTATTTTTTTCGAAGTCCAAATTCGAACCATCGTACAAAATTCTGAGCATCCAGCTATATATATTCTGAAAGGTGATTGGATAAGCTTTCAAAATATTATCAGTAAAAGTTGGCACAATCATATTAAAGGGGCGCGCTCTCAACCTGAAAATAGCTAATTTTTCAATATTTTAAACTGAAAGAATGGTAATATTCCGAGTCAAAATTCGGACCGTCGTACAAAATTCTGAGCATCCAGCTATATATATTCTGAGAAACCAGCTATATATATTCTGAAAGGTATTTGAATAAGCTTTCCAAATATTATTAGTAAAAGTTGGCACAATCATATTAAAGGGGTGCGCTCTCAACCTGAAAATAGCCAATTTTTCAATATTTTAAACTGAAAGAATGGTAATATTCCGAGTCGAAATTCGGACCATCGTACAAAATTCTGAGCATCGAGCTAGATATATTCTGAAAGGTAATTGGATAAGCTTTCCAAATATTATTAGTAAACGTTGGCACAATCATATTAAAGGGGCGCGCTCTCAACCTGAAAATAGACAATTTTTCAATATTTTAAACTGAAAGATTGGTAATATTCCGAGTCGAAATTCGGACCATCGTACAAAATTCTGAGCATCGAGCTAGATATATTCTGAAAGGTAATTGGATACGCTTTCCAAATATTATTAGTAGAAGTTGGCACAATCATATTAAAGGGTCGCGCTATCAACCTGAAAATAACCAATTTTTCAATATTTTAAACTGAAAGAATGGTAATATTCCGAGTCAAAATTCGGACCATCGTACAAAATTCTGAGCATCCAGCTCTATATATTCTGAAAGGTAAGTGAATAAGCTTTTCAAATATTATTAGTAAAAGTTGGCACAATCATATTAAAGGGGCGCGCTCTCAACCTGAAAATAGCCAATTTTTCAATATTTTAAATTGAAAGAATGGTAATATTCCGAGTCAAAATTCGGACCATCGTACAAAATTCTGAGAAACCAGCTATATATATTCTGAAAGGTAATTGAATAAGCTTTCCAAATATTATTAGTAAAAGTTGGCACAATCATATTAAAGGGGTGCGCTCTCAGCCTGAACATAGCCAATTTTTCAATATTCTATATGTAAAGATAGACCTGTATTTTTTTCTAAGTCCAAATTGGAACCATCGTACAAATTTCTGAGCATCCAGCTATATATATTCTGAAAGGTGATTGGATAAGCTTTCCAAATATTATTAGTAAAAGTTGGCACAATCATATTAAAGGGGCGCGCTCTCAACCTGAAAATAGCTAATTTTTCAATATTTTAAACTGAAAGAATGGTAATATTCCGAGTCAAAATTCGGACCATCGTACAAAATTCTGAGCATCCAGCTATATATATTCTGAAAGGTGATTGGATAAGCTTTCCAAATATTGTTAGTAAAAGTTGGCACAATCATATTAAAGGGGCGCGCTCTCAACCTGAAAATAACCAATTTTTCAATATTTTAAACTGAAAGAATGGTAATATTCCGAGTCGAAATTCGGACCATCGTACAAAATTCTGAGCATCGAGCTAGATATATTCTGAAAGGTAATTGGATAAGCTTTCCAAATATTATTAGTAAAAGTTGGCACAATCATATTAAAGGGGCGCGCTCTCAACCTGAAAATAGCCAATTTTTCAATATTTTAAACTGAAAGAATGGTAATATTCCGAGTCGAAATTCGGACCATCGTACAAAATTCTGAGCATCGAGCTAGATATATGCTGAAAGGTAATTGGATAAGCTTTCCAAATATTATTAGTAAAAGTTGGCACAATCATATTAAAGGGGCGCGCTCTCAACCTGAAAGTAGACAATTTTTCAATATTTTAAACTGAAAGAATGGTAATATTCCGAGTCAAAATTCGGACCATCGTACAAAATTCTGAGCATCCAGCTATATATATTCTGAAAGGTAATTGGATAAGCTTTCCAAATATTATTAGTAGAAGTTGGCACAATCACATTAAAGGGGCGCGGTCTCAACCTGAAAAAAGACAATTTTTCAATATTTTAAACAGAAAGAATGATAATATTCCGAGTCAAAATTCGGACCATCGTACAAAATTCTGAGAAACCAGCTATATATATTCTGAAAGGTATTTGAATAAGCTTTCCAAATATTATTAGTAAAAGTTGGCACAATCATATTAAAGGGGTGCACTCTCAACCTGAACATAGCCGATTTTTCAATATTCTAGATGTAAAGATAGACCTTTTTTTTTTTCGAAGTCCAAATTCGAACCATCGTACAAAATTCTGAGCATCCAGTTATATATATTCTGAAAGGTAATTGGATAAGCTTTCCAAATATTATTAGTAAAAGTTGGCACAATCATATTAAGGGGGCGCGCTCTCAACCTGAAAATAGCCAATTTTTCAATATTTTAAACTGAAAGAATGGTAATATTCCGAGTCAAAATTCGGACCATCGTACAAAATTCTGAGGAACCAGCTACATATATTCTGAAAGGTAATTGAATAAGCTTTCCAAATATTATTAGTAAAAGTTGGCAAAGTCATATTAAAGGGGCGCGCTCTCAAACTGAAAGAAGTCAATTTTTCAATATTTTAAATTGAAAGAATGGTAACATTCCGAGTCAAAATTCGGACCATCGTACAAAATTCTGAGAATCCAGCTATATATATTCTGAAAGGTAATTGAATAAGCTTTCCAAATATTATTAGTAAAAGTTGGCACAATCATATTAAAGGGGCGTGCTCTCAGCCTGAACGTAGCCAATTTTTCAATATTCTATATGTAAAGATAGACAGGTATTTTTTTCGAAGTCCAAATTCGAACCATCGTACAAAATTCTGAGCATCCAGCTATATATATTCTGAAAGGTGATTGGATAAGCTTTCAAAATATTATCAGTAAAAGTTGGCACAATCATATTAAAGGGGCGAGCTCTCAACCTGAAAATAGCTAATTTTTCAATATTTTAAAATGAAAGAATGGTAATATTCCGAGTCAAACTTCGGACCGTCGTACAAAATTCTGAGCATCCAGCTATATATATTCTGAGAAACCAGCTATATATATTCTGAAAGGTATTTGAATAAGCTTTCCAAATATTATTAGTAAAAGTTGGCACAATCATATTAAAGGGGTGCGCTCTCAACCTGAAAATAGCCAATTTTTCAATATTTTAAACTGAAAGAATGGTAATATTCCGAGTCGAAATTCGGACCATCGTACAAAATTCTGAGCATCGAGCTAGATATATTCTGAAAGGTAATTGGATAAGCTTTCCAAATATTATTTGTAGAAGTTGGCACAATCATATTAAAGGGGCGCGCTCTCAACCTGAAAGTAGACAATTTTTCAATATTTTAAACTGAAAGAATGGTAATATTCCGAGTCAAAATTCGGACCATCGTACAAAATTCAGAGCATCCAGCTCTACATATTATGAAAGGTACTTGAATAAGCTTTCCAAATATTATTAGTAAAAGTTGGCACAATCATATTAAAGGGGCGCGCTCTCAACCTGAAAATAGCCAATTTTTCAATTTTTTAAATTGAAAGAATGGTAATATTCCGAGTCGAAATTCGGACCATCGTACAAAATTCTGAGCAACCAGCTATATATATTCTGAAAGGTAATTGAATAAGCTTTCCAAATATTATTAGTAAAAGTTGGCACAATCATATTAAAGGGGTGCGCTCTCAACCTGAAAATAGCCAATTTTGCAATATTTTAAACTGAAAGAATGGTAATATTCCGAGTCAAAATTCGGACCATCGTACAAAATACTGAGAATCCAGCTATATATATTCTGAAAGGTAATTGAATAAGCTTTCCAAATATTATTAGTAAAAGTTGGCACAATCATATTAAAGTGGCGCGCTCTCAACCTGAAAATAGCCAATTTTTCAATATTTTAAACTGAAAGAATGGTAATATTCCGAGTCGAAATTCGGACCATCGTACAAAATTCTGAGCATTGAGCTAGATATATTCTGAAAGGTAATTGGTCCGAATTTTGACTCAGAATATTACCATTCTTTCAGTTTAAAATATTACCATTCTTTCAGTTTAAAATATTGAAAAATTGGCTATTTTCAGGTTGAGAGCGCGCCCCTTTAATATGGTTTTGCCAACTTTTACTAATAATATTTGGAAAGCTTATTCAATTACCTTTCAGATTATATATAGCTGGTTGCTCAGAATTTTGTACGATGGTCCGAATTTTGACTCGGAATATTACCATTCTTTCAGTTTAAAATATTGAAAAATTGGCTATTTTCAGGTTGAGAGCGCGCCCCTTTAATATGATTGTGCCAACTTTTACTAATAATATTTGGAAAGCGTATCCAATCACCTCTCAGAATATATATAGCTGGATGCTCAGAATTTTGTACGATGGTTGGAATTTGGACTTCGAAAAAAATACCGGTCTATCTTTACATATAGAATATTGAAAAATTGTCTATTTTCAGGTTGAGAGCGCGCCCCTTTAATATGATTGTGCCAACTTTTACTAATACTATTTGGAAAGCTTATCCAATTACCTTTCAGCATATATCTAGCTCGATGCTTAGAATTTTGTACGATGGTCCGAATTTCGACTCGGAATATTACCATTCTTTCAGTTTAAAATATCGAAAAATTTTCTATTTTCAGGTTGAGAGCGCGCCCCTTTAATATGATTGTGCCAACTTTTACTAATAATATTTGGAAAGCAAATCCAATTACCTTTCAGCATATATCTAGGTCGATGCTTAGAATTTTGTACGATGGTCCGAATTTCGACTCGGAATATTACCATTCTTTCAGTTTATTTTCAGGTTGAGAGCGCGCCCCTTTAATATGATTGTGCCAACTTTTACTGATAATATTTGGAAAGCTTATCCAATCACCTTTCAGAATATATATAGCTGGATGCTCAGAATTTTGTACGATGGTTCGAATTTGGACTTCGAAAAAAATACCTATCTATCTTTACATATAGAATATTGAAAAATTGGCTACGTTCAGGTTGAGAGCGCGCCCCTTTAATATGATTGTGCCAACTTTTACTAATAATATTTGGAAAGCTTATTCAATTACCTTTCAGAATATATAGAGCTGGATGCTCAGAATTTTGTACGATGGTCCGAATTTTGACTCGGAATATTACCATTCCTTCAGTTTAAAATATTGAAAAATTGTCTACTTTCAGTGTTGAGAGCGCGCCCCTTTAATATGATTGTGCCAACTTTTACTGATAATATTTGGAAAGCTTATCCAATCACTTTTCAGAATATATATAGCTGGATGCTCAGAATTTTGTACGATGGTTCGAATTTGGACTCGGAATATTACCATTCCTTCAGTTTAAAATATTGAAAAATTGGCTATTTTCAGGTTGAGAGCGCACCCCTTTAATATGATTGTGCCAACTTTTACTAATAATATTTGGAAAGCTTATCCAATTACCTTTCAGAATATATATAGCTGGATGCTCAGAATTTTGTACGATGGTCCGAATTTCGACTCGGAATATTACCATTCTTTCAGTTTAAAATATTGAAAAATTGGCTATTTTCAGGTTGAGAGCGCGCCCCTTTAATATGATTGTGCCAACTTTTACTAATAATATTTGGAAAGCTTATCCAATTACCTTTCAGAATATATCTAGCTCGATGCTCAGAATTTTGTACGATGGTCCGAATTTCGACTCGGAATATTACCATTCTTTCAGTTTAAAATATTGAAAAATTGGTTATTTTCAGGTTTAGAGCGCGCCCCTTTAATATGATTGTGCCAACTTTTACTAACAATATTTTGAAAGCTTATCCAATCACCTTTCAGAATATATATAGCTGGATGCTCAGAATTTTGTACGATGGTCCGAATTTTGACTCGGAATATTACCATTCTTTCAGTTTAAAATATTGAACAATTAGCTATTTTCAGGTTGAGAGCGCGACCCTTTAATATGATTGTGCCAACTTTTACTAATAATATTTGGAAAGCTTATCCAATCACCTTTCAGAATATATATAGCTGGATGCTCAGAATTTTGAACGATGGTTCGAATTTGGACTTCGAAAAAAATACCGGTCTATCTTTACATATAGAATATTGAAAAATTGGCTATGTTCAGGCTGAGAGCGCACCCCTTTAATATGATTGTGCCAACTTTTACTAATAATATTTGGAAAGCTTATTCAATTACCTTTCAGAATATATATAGCTGGATTCTCAGAATTTTGTACGATGGTCCGAATTTTGACTCGGAATATTACCATTCTTTCAATTTAAAATATTGAAAAATTGGCTATTTTCAGGTTGAGAGCGCGCCCCTTTAATATGATTGTGCCAACTTTTACTAATAATATTTGGAAAGCTTATACAATTACCTTTCAGAATATATAGAGCTGGATGCTCAGAATTTTGTACGATGGTCCGAATTTTGACTCTGAATATTACCATTCTTTCAGTTTAAAATATTGAAAAATTGTCTACTTTCAGGTTGAGAGCGCGCCCCTTTAATATGATTGTGCCAACTTCTACTAATAATATTTGGAAAGCTTATCCAATTACCTTTCAGAATATATCTAGCTCGATGCTCAGAATTTTGTACGATGGTCCGAATTTTGACTCGGAATATTACCATTCTTTCAATTTAAAATATTGAAAAATTGGCTATTTTCAGGTTGACAGCGCGCCCCTTTAATATGATTGTGCCAACTTTTACTAATAATATTTGGAAAGCTTATTCAATTACCTTTCAGAATATATAGAGCTGGATGCCCAGAATTTTGTACGATGGTCCGAATTTTGACTCGGAATATTACCATTCTTTCAGTTTAAAATATTGAAAAATTGTCTACTTTCAGGTTGAGAGCGCGCCCCTTTAATATGATTGTGCCAACTTCTACTAATAATATTTGGAAAGCTTATCCAATTACCTTTCAGAATATATCTAGCTCGATGCTCAGAATTTTGTAGGATGGTCCGAATTTCGACTCGGAATATTACCATTCTTTCAGTTTATTTTCAGGTTGAGAGCGCGCCCCTCTAATATGATTGTGCCAACTTTTACTGATAATATTTGGAAAGCTTATCCAATCACCTTTCAGAATATATATAGCTGGATGCTCAGAATTTTGTACGATGGTTCGAATTTGGACTTCGAAAAAAATACCTGTCTTTTTTCATTTTAAATGTTGAAAGATTGGCTATGTTCAGGTGTAGAGTGCGCCCCTTTAATATGATTGTGCCAACTTTTACTAATAATATTTGGAAAGCTTATTCTGTTACCTTTCCGAATTTATATAGCTGGATGCTCAGAATTTTGTACGGTGGTCCGAATGTTGACTCGGAATATTGCCGTTCTTTCACTTTAAATTATTAAAAAATTGACGACGTTTAGGTTGAGAGCGCACCCCTTTAATATGATTGTGCCAACTTTTACTAATGACATTTAGAAAGCTTATTCAATTACCTGTTAGAATATATTTAGTTGGAACATCAGAATTTTGTACGATGGTCCGAATTTTGACACGGGATATTAAAAGTTTTTCCCTTGAAAATCTTTTTTAAAAATTGGTCATGTTTAGGAATAGAGTGCATCCCTTTAATATGATTGTGACAACTTTTACTAATAATATCTGGAAAGCCTATTTAATTATCTTTCGGAATATATTTAGTTGAATGTCTAAAATTTTGTACGATAATGCGCAATTACACCTTTATTCTCAGCTAATTAATGGATAAAAAAATAATATATTATTCTACTTTCATTTGATAGACGTAACGTTGGATTTTATTGGTTGGTAAAAATAGATGAGTTTGGGCGACTGTTGTCTTAATTCTGAATAGGTTGCCAACGAACAGGTTGCCAGCTGGATCGGTCGAATAGCTCGCTAGCCGAATAGGTCGCCAGTTTGTGTTCGGTTCAATCTACAGACCGGGACAACGACTTCCCGATATTCAAACTTCAGATATTTGGTCCGAATTAGGTTTTATAGCCTCAATCCCCGTATCGACCCCCCACCCCACTCCGACAAGAAAAGAAAAAAAAATCGGGTAATCTAATAAATAATTCAGGCACTATATGAATTTTTTTTTATCAATTAGTGAAGCATAGTTCGTCTTAAATATGAATGAATATCGTAGGCCAAGTTACAGTTATTGCATTGTATTTATATCCTGTAACATTGAGCCTGTCAAATTGTGACCCGCATTGTATACAACCTGCCCTACACAAAACACAGATTACACAGACATAACAGGAGATACACAACAAACTGTATATCCCATCGTATGAATGGTTCCGGGTGCAAGTCATAAGCACCCACTGCGCTGTACAGTCCCGGGCCCGTGATGATAAGGCTTAACTCAAAATGAAAATCATAACAATCTTTAAATCAAACTTTTTTCACCATTTGTATATCCATCAAGTATCTTCATTCATAATTACTGTGTATCTTTATTCAAAAATCTAGATGTGTATGTGTATCTTTACTCTACATGTGTATAACATAACGTGTTATGTGAAAATACGGCAAAATTACCCTTAATGTTCAATCTGATAATAGTTCAAAACATCGTTTATTTGTTTTTACTACACTTGGATCAAACTGATCCCGCAAGGAATATTCGCTTGGCCGCTACATCACTGATAAGCATGACATCGCCGAGACTTATAATGAGTTCGGCATATTAACCTTTTTACTCCGACAAATTAAATTCTCAAACATTTTTTTTGAAGTATAAGAAAAATAAATAAAGACGTTTGAAGTATTTGTAGTTAAAAATAAATGGGCATTAAAATGAGTGAAATGCATCATTTTGCCCGAAGCAGTTAGGTGTTATGTAAACAATGCACGAGCCGTTGAGCCAATGACTGACGCCACGTGAAGTCAATGCACGTGTTGTAGACAGTCATCTGTGACAGAGATAATTCGTAAGTAATTCTCTGTGAAATTCGTAAGTAATTCTCTGTGAAATTCGTAAGTAAGTAATTCTCTGTGAAATTCGTAAGTAATTCTCTGTGATCGAAACAGATTGCACTTGGATCTGTAATACTGTAATGCATAACTCACGTTCTGGATGATGTGACGGATTAACCAATGAAACGATCTGGCGTGAGGTGCACGGAACTCTGGGTAACCTTCTACAAATATCGGAGAACGCTAGATCGGAGACGGTCCTACGCAAATTGTGACGTCATATGTGAATTGTGGGTTAGGGTAAGGGTTAGGCTTGATCATGGGTTAGGGTTAGGGCTAGCCCTGTTTATATCTCGGGACTTTGACCAAATCTACAGGTCCTAGCCCTTACCCTAACCCTAACCCACAATCTATATATGACGTCATATGTGCTAAAATGCGTAGGACCGTCGCCGATCTAGCGTTCTCCACAAATATCAACGTTGATTGGTTAATCAAATTTCTGACGTCATAGGACCAAAAGCCGCTCGTATGACCCCTGACGTAACCCTCCACTGCAAACGGCCAGATTTTCATGTGGTACAAAATTCTCGCGATAACGAAAGATTTGGAGTTCGGTAGTACAAAGGCCATCGAATCTATTAAAAGACGAAACGAAATATAGATCTGTATTTTAATCAGACGGCCGTAATTTTAAAGGGACAATAACACTCTTGTTGGCTTGGCAGCTCCAGAAAATAAATAATAGCCTTATTCTAAGTACTAGATGTTTGAGTGCCCCACCTAGTGTGCAAATTATCCATTGAATGATATTTTACTAGTCCAGAGTGTTCGAAAATATTTTAAAATCCCAGTCACATTTGAAAAGGTTTACGTTAGGCTTTTCAAACCTTTTATTTGAATTTTTCCAATTTTTAAAATTAGGTGTGTTAAGATGAAATTTGTATCACCATTTAAATGGAATATTGTAAATTGGTACAATTTGTTATCCAGAATAAAGATTGCGACATATTCAGTTACAACAAGAGTGGTATTGAGCCTTTAACCTATGTAATTTAGATATCGTTGAAGATGAATATTATTTTTTAAATACAGATTTACAATAAGTGGAATGACAGTATGTCTTCCACGCCTGTAGTTATTTTAAACACATTAGAAAAATGAATGAAAATGAGTTTTATGGCACGTCAGACCAAACCAGGGACGGATCCAGGAAATTTTGCAGGAGGGGATTTGCCAGGTTTCTGTTACGGAAATCTGGCATCATCGTCTCTAAATTACATAGGCATACATACAAATTGAGCTTTTAAAACAGAGAAATCATGTTTATACTGATGTAGGATCACTCTGTGATGTAATTTCATTGATGCAATGCATTTTTTTTTATGTAGCTGAGGATCCGCACCTACCAACCGGGCTGTAGTGTGCCGGTATATTTTCCTGTGGTTGAGGGAACCGAATTAGAAGGGGGAATAGTTTCTCTATACATGTACGTGCGTAGTAATATATGCGGTCCTCCGCTGTCATTCTGGTCGAAGTCGCCAGATTCAACAGACGTTTATATTACAGAGTGGTTGCCACGTTGGATCGGTGAGTAGGTCGTTGGCTAGCTAACCACTATTTTCCGTATGCTCGTGCTGTTGGGCCAAACCACCAACGACCCGTGTACAATTTGGCGCGCACGTAAATGAACATTAATTTGGCAGTTGAATTCGAAATGAAGAAGAGTATAGGCCGTATATACCGCCGTTGTCCGGACAAATTTTCCCTCATAGCACACTGCACCGCATATGCCCATCTTCGCTAGCCCAGTCGGGGCAGAGCAGTAGGACGTTAAACTCTATCATTTATATAACTGAGTACCACGAGATTGCGGACGAATCCTGGAAAACTGACAGTTGACAATCCGTGATATCATTATCGTCTCTAAATTACGTAGACAATCATAAACAGTGCCCCCCCCCTTTTTTAAAGGGACGAATCCCACATCCCGTTTGACAACAATTTTTATTATGAATTAATAGGATCATATTGTGTTTCAATTTCACAGGTGCAAAGCATTAATTGTAATATCACAATTTTGTATAAAAATATGTGTGATAACGGTCGTATTTTGACCTTACGTCATTGAACTACTTGCACTCAATCAACATGTGCTTAACTGTCAAGGGAACATGGTCTTGTTCACATTCTGGTTGATGCTCCCGCTTCAAGGTGAAAACATGAATTAACAAACAGCGACCCAAACAAGCCCATCCTCCTGCTGGACCAATAGTAGCTTAGCCAGTATCCTATGAGAGATTTAATGTGATGAAGTTTGTTTCAACAAGATCCCGAGACCGTTGCCAACGTAGATAAATGAAATAGCGCCATAATTTGACAATCTTTCAATTATAAAATAATACACTTGATAATGATCACACAACGATGCTCTTAAGGCACTGATCAGACGGTCGGTTTTAAAGGCGCCCCACACCAATGCGTTCGTTTGCCCTGATCCAAACTTTCTTATATCACTTACGTGGAGGCTATGGCACCTCACACTCTGCTGCACACTACTTTTGAAAATCCTACATACGGCCCTGCTATATATAAATTTATGTATCTATTTATCTATTAATTTATTGATGCATCGATTGATTGGTTGGTTGATTGATTGATTGGGTTATTTATTTAAATTATATCGAAAAGCTAAGCGGAAGACCTCCGTTCCATACAGCTCTGTCATACCTCCCGTCTCCTAACTAACATCTTATCACTGAAGTTTATATAATTATAGAGTATAAATTGGGCTGAACATAACCTTTCTGTACTAAGGCTTGACGTAAGGACAATCCATTATTTAATGTCGGGTATAAAGATATCAAATCATCAAAATGATAATTGAAGTTTTCTGTTGTGCTTCTTCTAAAAGTTCTTTCTTAAAGACAATGTCGAGTGCAGACTGGGTTGGGTCCCAAGTAACTAAACTTAAGCTGTCTGTCAGTCTAAAATCAGCTCCGTCTGCGAACAGACACTGAGCTAGTTGACCGACATGTTAATTTTTTAAATCGATGATTTAATGGAACAAAAAAGACACAATTAGCGATTTTTGAGTAGTATTTATTTAGTTTTTGTGTACAAGACAGATGTGAAACAGGATAGAACGGAATTACAAAATAGTAAAATATTTTTTGTTTATGGCGGCAATTTAGGACAGAGATCTATTATCGAAGTAGGTAGTTCTCTGTGTGCCTAATAGGACCTTAGTTATGTAACACGAAGATGTCCATGTTGACCTGTAAAACAATTCGGTTAGGATGGTTCACAAAGCGTCCGTGACGAAATTTAGACATTTTAAACCTGCACTACACATAAAAGCCACTTAAAATTTATAAAAGATAAAGTAAAGGAAAACAAATCTAAAATTTTGTGATGGCCTTACGGATTGTAGCGTGGTTAGCTTATATATGGATGGCTATACATACAGCTTATTGGATATTATTGAGTACGTTTATTAACTTATGTATGTTTCGCCAATCACACCTTGTCGCTGCTATCCACCACCCCGGCGTATGGGGTATCAAATTAATTAGCATGTCCCCGTGAATGTTTTAGGTCATGATTGACGAAGGTCAAGCTCATTCATTAGTTTAACACAAATTAACCGTGAACGGGAGGTATCAAGTTTTTTAAACGGTAACTAAGTTTAATAATCAACAGGCGATCCTTATCCCTCGCAGTGTTTCGTTTGATTTAGAACTAATCCCATTTAACACTGTTGTAATGAAAGCAAATTTCTGTTCCAAATTATGACTGGTCAATAGTCCGATTAACAATAGTTAACTGCATAACAATATCGTTACGCTTTAAACAGAGCTCCAAATTGAACCAAATATGTTTAGATATCGTTACGTCACGACTCACTAATTGCGTGACAAACGAGGCTACCAAACGAATACAATGCAAACAATACTGTTTGGAGACGGCCATTGCCTTCACCGTTTTTGCAGGCCCGGGTCCAGAATTTTGTTGAGGGGTGGGGGGCATACATTGGACCAAAGTGTAATATGTTGCAACTTTGGATTGCTTGCGCGGAGACAATACGAAAATCATGTTCATATCATCTATTAAAGAGCAGATATGTGAACTACAACAGTAACAAACGAAAATGAAAATCAACTATGTCGCAGGGTATGAAGGGGGGCACGGCCCCTGCCCCCGCCCCCCCGGATCCGTTTTGGTATCTGAAATCACTGTCCAAAGATTTGGGGAAGAGCCCAGATTAAACGAAAGGCTGCCATGTTGATGTACTTGGGATAGGTTTGATTGAACGGGAAGAATAGACACTCTCTCTCAAAAGCTCAAGTATTCAGAAGCCAATCCAGCAATGGCCAGGGAGGGATTTCTCGGGACCATTTCTTCAGGAATATGTAGGTGATCTAAACAATCGGGAAAGCATGCAAGAAGGGAAGATGGCGAATTGAGCCCGTGCGAAGCCGGGCATTTAGTTGGTGCTTCGGAATAATGGGAGTATACCGCCTCTGAAACGTCGCAGAGAGTGGAAGTGGGCGTTTGCGATGATGAAAGAGAGGGGTGGTCAGGGTGGGTGTGGGGGGAGTTTACCACTTGCATATGGTTCAATAATTTGCATGTGGTGTACAAGTCTTTAGCGGTGGGCGGAAACGAAACCACGCCAAATGCTTTGAGCTTAAAGAGACCCACCCTCCCATCACACTGTACACACACACACACACACACACACTCCCCGTTTTATCAATCGCTTCTGATGTCACTATATTAGGTATTTCCATGTTTTAGATAATTTAAATATTTTAAGGCCCACCTAGTGATCCATCATGTACCCATGTTAACCACATGTTCAAAGTTAAATCAACTTTAATAGAAAAACGTTTGAGTGAAGAAGTCGATCGATCTATTTTATATCAGAATAATGAATAATATTATTTTTCAATGGATTCGACGTCTTCACAACCCATTCTCGCTCGGTTATTAAATGTAACGCCGGCGGGTCTCAACACGAAAACATTCCTTTGATTGGGATGCAATGAAAATAAAATGAAACAGGGTTTAGTGTCCTATTTTTATGCACAAGCCCAAGGAAAAGGTGATTGATCGTTGCATGTAACTAAGTGGTGGGGGGGGGCGAAAAAAAATGTCGACCATAAAAACAATAGATACACATTGTCCGTCTATTTTCAGGGGCGGATCCAGGAATTTTTGCAGGAGGGGGTTTGCCAGGTTTCTGATACGGAAATCTGCCACCATCGTCTCTAAATTACATAGGCATACATGCAAATTGAGCTTTGAAAACGGAGAAATCATTTTTCTACTGATGTAGGATCACTTTGTGATGTAATTTCATTGATGCAAGACAACACCCCCTCCCCTCCACCTGGATCCGCCCCTGATTTTACAGCACCCATGAGAACACTTCCCGTCTCCCTTGTTGCTCTGAGCTAGTTACGGCCATGGACAGTTCATCGATATTGACAACATCTAGTAGTTCATCCAGATTTCATCGGTTCTCCCTTGTCAGTGGTACAGTGCGGACCACAGCGTATAGTAGTTTGGATTGGACAGAAAACCGATATCGCGTGTACACGTTGCTGTGTATGTAAAATAACCCTTGGCAGTTGGAATTCGATACAATATCTTTTTGCGAGGCGCCGCTGACTGGACAGTATTTCCAATCTGTAGCAGTATTTCGTCATATTAGTTCACCGTATGGCATAAGCCCGTCTTCAATAGCCGAGCTGGTGCAGACAGGATTGGACGTTAAACCCTATTCCATTTCATTTCGATCCCCATTTTCCCCTTATATGGATATCTCTAGATCACAAAAAAAAAGAAGAAAAAAAAAGAAAGAAATTTTTTTTTTACTGAAATGAATTTTTTCTTCTCGGAAAATAAATTTGGAGTTTGATTTATTTTACCAAATTAGTTTACGACATGTTTTTGTTCAATACGTCAGAATCGATTGTATCTATTATATAAGACAGCTACGATTACTCATTTCGATCATAAACCACTTTCATCATACTGATACAATTGAATGAATTAAAAAAAATATTTGTGATAGTATTTGGTATGTGATGATTTATCTTAAATATACATGCGTGTAATAACTCATACAATACGACAATCGCTATAAATAGAACAAGACACACATCACCAAACAATTAATATGCATTTGTGCTAACAATATAAAAACCATGACAACTAATTGTACATTTACGTTCGTATATGATTGATAGATTGAAATAGACATATGAAACCGCGCCTTGTTTGTCGACGATTTCTCAGACGTAATCCGGCGGAAGACGAGTTGCCTATATATTTATCTTTAAAGATATTCTTAATTTATTTCTCATAAAATACCACCGCTGAACAAACGGATATTAAGAGATACATTCACATGATTTGAAAGGAAGGACAAAAGAAATATAAATACCTATATTGTGAATTAACCAAGTGGAGTAACATTATTACTATTATTTTATCTTGCTAATTATTATTATAAACATAATGGTCATTCATTGCTTCGGAATAAAAATGGTAAGTTATTCTCTCTCTGGTTTATTTTACCTAAAAACATGATTACTTACATTTTTGGATTTTTTATTATCTCTATTATTTCACATTTATTAAACAGGCATTATGCAAAAGCTTAATCTGCCTATTGCAGGTCTTTTTTAGGCCCGAAATTTTATATGAATTATTAATTAGATCTTAATTAACTGATTTTGGTCAGTATCAATGAAATGGGGTTTAACGTCCTACTCTTCTGCACCTATCCTGGTTTAATGGAAAAACGGGAACCAGTATCAAGGCTTGGAATATTCAGCGTATTCTTTTTTCATTAACTTTTTTTAAAACTATTCCTTATCTGATCTTACCTAATTCCCCTTTAATATATTTGCTGAAAATTTTTTAGGAATTATCTGAGAAAACGTTTCACTACGTTTCTTTGTTTTTTTAGGCGGTTAGATAGTACCAGAGAACCGCGCTACACACAAAACAAAACCAACCAGATAAGACAAACCCGCGTGCAAAGCAAAATACACAGTTTTCGCTTTTTCTAGTGCCTTTTTTTTTTGCTTCCCTCTTTCTTTGTTTCTGTTAATTTTACTAGAAACAGCATTACTTCCTTTTTTGAAAGTTTTAATTTGACCCTTTTTACAATTATTAATAAACTTATTTCATGAATTTTATCAAACTTTTTATTTACTTTCTTTATTTTTGAGGCCATTAAAGGTGTTTGTTTTTACTTCTTTTTTTTTGTTACCCGTCTTCATTAGACAAGTTGGGAGCAGAACCGTAGGACGTTAAACTTCATTGCCTTTTTGTTTTCTTTTCTACCATCATCAAGTTTAATAAGAGAGTCGAGATTTGGTCATAATCGATGTCTTAAAACATTTTCATTTTTGCATGCATATTTTTCATCCCTTATAATCCACATCTGCATTATAACAAAGAAATATAAGTTGCAAATAGCTTGACATATCCTGTGCATGAATCCATTCTAATAGAATAATTCCGTGAACGATTCCACTCTTATGATTATTCCATGAACGACCCCACTCTTATTTAATTACCACTCTTATTTAATTATTCCGTGAACGACCCCACTCTTATGTAATTATTCCATGAAAGATTCCACTCATATAATTATTCCATGAACGATTCCACTCGTATATAATTATTCCGAAAACCCCCACTCTTATATAATTCTTTCATGAACGATACCACTCTTATATAATTAGTCCATGAACAATTCCACTCTTGTTTAATTATTCCATGATTCCACTCCCATATAATTAGTCCATGAACGATTCCACTCTTATCTAATTATTCCATGAACGATTTCACTCTTATCCAATTATTCCATGAACGATTTCACTCTTATATAATTATTGCATGAAAGATTCCACTCCTATATAGTTAGTCCATGAACGATTCCACTCTTATCTAATTATTCCATGAACGATTTCGCTCCTATATAATTAGTCCGTGAACGATTCCACTCTTATTTAATTAGTCCGTGAACGATTCCACTATTATTTAATTATTCCATGAACGATTCCACTGTTATATAATTATTCCATGAACGATTCCACTGTTATATAATTATTCCGTGAACGATTCCAGTCTCATATAATTATTCCACGAACGATACCACTGTTATATACATGTCGTTATGTCGTTATAATCAAATATTAATTCGTTATGCAAAATACATCTACGCTCAAGTAGAATTGAACCATATGTTAGTCCCGAAATATCAAAGTTTCTGTTGAGTGGACGTTAAATCCCTATCTATGTTTGTTTCTTTAAAAAAAAACCAAACAACATTTTATTTTGAACTTGAGTGTGTGAAGCATTGGGGTCTCATTTGTCGAGGTTGTGGAGTCATAAGTCGATTAATCGAATTATTAATTCGGGTAACAAAATAATATATAAGCCTGGAATCCTGCACGAAAAAAACCCCATAAGAGCGGAATATCCGCTTCTTTTCGAGAAAGGGATATTGTGCGGGAAGCATTTGACTATGACGTAGCCATTACCAGTAATTTGCCACAGGATTTGACATGAAAACAACCACTCGACGTATTATCATATCATAATCTAATAAAACTGTCCTGTCCTTGTCCAAATTGTCAGTTTTATCATTGCATGTATCTCCATTCTCACAGCTAATGAGACAACAATTGCTTAAATTTCAGAGGTTTTTCTGCATGTAAAATTTTGACGTGAGACATTTTAATTAGATTAACCTTTCGCATGATATTCTTATCTGCGTGCAAAGTTACGTCGTGCTTCTTAAGTATATAAAGTTCGCTAAGTTCACCATCTTCAGACATCTTGTTTTCGTCGAGTTTGGAATTGTGAATCTGTCATGTCTCTCCAGGAAAAAAGTTGGCATTCTGTAGTTGAAATAATATTTTCAGGATCTACCCTTTCAACAGTAACAATATAAATTTATTCGTAATTTAATTAAAATCAACTTTATGATTTGATTAAAATAACCCTAAGGATTCATAATTTAATATAATTAAACATAAAAATTTACAATTTAATGTAATAACCCTAACGATTCATAATTCAATTTAATAACCCTAACGATTCATAATTCAATTCAACAGCCCCAAAGATTTATAATTTAATTAAGTAACCCCAAAGATTCATAATTTACATAGATAATCCTGAACGTTCATAATTCAATTAAATATTCCCAAAAATTCTTAATTTAATTAAAGACACATCCAATTAAAACCAGTATAAAACACCTTCAAGGTTCATCATTTAATCAAAAACACGTCTAAGATTCATAATTTAACAAAATAACCTCAAAGATTCATATTTTTATTAAATAACCCCGAAGATTCATAATTTAATTAAATAGCCCTAAAGATTCATAATTTAAAAAAATAACCCCAAATATTCCTAATTGAATAGAATAACCCTAACTATTCATTATTTAATAAAATAACCCTTCAGTTTCAGAAGTAAATTCAACACGCATTAAAGATTCGCAATTTTGATCGTTCAACTATGTGGTCACGGTAATGATTATAAGCTTTAGATAAAGAATATGTCGTTTTTGTTACACTGGTTAAAAATGGATAATGCAACATGAATATATTGAAAGTTTCAATCAAATTACTTTATTCTGAAAGACTTTAGCACTGTTTGAAGTTTTGACAAAATGTGGCATAGATTGTTTACTGCCATAGCAAATGACATGTTAATCGAGATAGAGCGTCGATTCACAATTTTAAAATTACGCCATTAATCCGTTTAAGTCTCGGCCATCCGGTGACCAAGAGAGTAGACCATAGGTTTGTCATGTTAATCAATGTTTAAATAATAATTTAAATCACATTTGAAGCCAATGTAAAGATCCACAGTGGGCAGATTTAGCTTTTACACAGTGCATCTTTAAAGCCAAAACTGCGTAATGTATTCAACCACAGTGTAGGTAGAGCATCATCAAATAGGCTGACCCTTTATTTTATTATAATTGTAGGTTAAAGTTCAAATGATGATGGTTTTATTTATGTTGGATATATCCTATATCACAGCAGGTAAGAACTAAATATAACCTATATATATATATATATATACTAAATAAGACGGGGTCGAGGGGAAGGGGGTGCTAAGCGCGTGCGCGTTGTATCATAATTGGGGGGGGGGGGGCGAATGGTTAGCGAGTACGCGTTGTATCATTAGATCTGCCATCGAGTCAACTCGCGTGGTTTCGATTTCCTGGTTGTACGCGACAAGGCGTAGGGTTGCCTGTCCAACCTCGTGGGTTTTCTCCGTTATTTTCCTCCTTCTGCTAAATACCCTACGCGCAAGCGAATTCTTGAAAAGAATAACCATGTGTTAGTCCTTTTAAAATCGACTTAGTTCGTGTCGAGTGGACATCCGTGAGTCAGAGTCTATGTCCCCATGGATAAGAGCACAGGTACATTTCAAGGCCATTCTCCGTGATCTCCTCTAGGAAGTGAAAATTAATAATTAATTTAAATGTCATATTATAAGTAAGCGATCATTTCTATTAATGAGGCCAGGAACTTGTTGTCAGTATTGGGGATTGTCTTGTTGACGACTTGTAACAATACATTGCTTGTTATATACACTATAAGGCCTAAGGCTAAACTTAATTGACGTGGCCGCAATCGTATTTCTCCACTTATTTAATATGTTCTCATCCCGGACACTCGCGATGTTAAAGTTGGTCAGAAAATGACGCCATTGGCTTATTCTTGATGCTTCCGTAATAATTACTCATGTAACAGGGGCTTAATTTATCGTCAAGAACAATTAACCTTGGTAAAATGTCTCGTCACTACAGCAACCTGTTGACAGACAGATGGGAGGGACCCCCCATACTATAGTCTTCGGGTATATATTGCGTATCAAGAAATCACTGCCACTTCCCAGGCAAAATACCCCCCCCCCCCCCTTTAGTTCACGGGCAGGTGGTGCATGAAAACAGAACGTCGATCTTCATTTCACAGTTTCACCACAAGAGATAACGGTATACCCATACCCACCGACACACACACCCGTGTCTTTTATGTAACTGCGTTTGTTTATGAAGGAATATAGCAAATAAATATCAAATATGACAGAAAGCTAAATGAAAAATGATCAATTATGACAGAAAGCTAAATGAAAAATGATCAATTATGACAGAAAGCTAAATGAAAAATGATCAATTATGACAGAAAGCTAAATGAAAAATGCTGAACGTTTTATTTTTATTGAACCATCGATATATTGTCGAATTTTGCTGTTCATCTTTAAGCTTGTCTCTGTAATACCGGGTTCAATTCCTCAGAGAACCATCTACTCTACTGCGGGAACAGACCTCGGCCCTAAACGACTGCCATATCCAACCATTAGTATTCTGTTTTGAATTCCGGTTCACATCCGTTATACACAAAATGACCAATTTAACCTTTTCAATTTTATTAAATGAAAGTAGAATATACTTCTCAAAATTCTTTAAATATACATAATGTTTTCGGCTAAAATCGTCGACTTAAGACATAAAATGTCGTCCAGCTAGCTTAGTGTTTGTTCTTAACCGCAACTAATTGCAGACAGACAGCGTGCGTTTAGTATGATTCGGTACTTATCACCTAGAAAAAACACCAAAGTCAATATCTGTCAATTCCGTTTAACCACACGTTTGTCATTTTGTTTAAGGAAATCATTTAAATTTGAACATGATATGTAGTACGCGAATGACAATTTAATGTTGGCCATCTTTTGCGATACTTTGGCGATAAGAGAGGGGGAGAGAGAGAAAGAGAGAGAGGGAGGAAAGAGAGGGGAGGGGGGGGAGAGAGGGGAGGGGGAAAGAGAGAAATGGGGTTTAAAGCCCAGTCGACAAACTAGGTCATTTCGAGACTAACGTATGGTTTAATTTAATTTCAGTAATTCGCTTGCGTATAGGGGTCTTTAGCAGTGGGAGGACAAGGAGAAACCCACAAGGTTGGACAGGCGACCCTACTCATTTTCACGTACAACCGGGAAATCGAAACCACGCCAGTTGACTTAATAACAGGCCTTATGATACAGCGCACACGTGCTAACCGTTCCGCCATCCAAATCCTCCTTGACGATAAAAACGCTCTGGTCGGCCCGTAATATCCACCATGATATCTTCATATCAATTGCATCCGAGTTCGTATATGTAGTTACCGCATGAACCTGGTGGGGGTGGGGAGTGATGAACATGTGTGCGTATCATCGGATGGTCTATCGTTGAGTCAAGTAAGGTTGTTTAATACCTGCTTGAACGTGACAAAGGGTAGGGTTGTCTGTCAAACCTCGTCGTTTTTCATCGTGTGATCCGGATTCCTTCAACAGCCGGAGACCCCCATATGCACATGCGAAATAATGGCTTGGAAGTGAACCATATGTTAGTCCCGAAACGATCTAGTTTGTGTCGAATGGACGTTAAAGCCCATTCTCTGCAATATCGATTCATGGTTTGTACAGGGTGTAGAAAGGTAGCTCCGATTAAAAATACAGTATTTGTTTCGAGACAACTGCCGTGTTTATTATAACATTAAAATAACTGCATAGGCGTAACATCCTATACTACTACTCAATCACCAATAATCCTACACACAAACACTTTTGTCATTTTGTTACGATAGATCAGAATTTCGTGCAATGTATGCTCAAGGGCGGATCCAGGATTTTTCAACAGGGGAGGTCCAGAAATGTCAGATCTCCATATTGAAGTGTTGAATCTTGCGATTGCGGGCCCGAGCAGTTGGGAATTTTTCGATCTGCACTTGATGTTCATTCTGTATACTGATATTCCTAGACTAGATCTCTGTCCCGAGCGGCCGCCATAACCAAAAATTAGTACACTGTTTTATAATGTTGTTCTACTCCGTTTCTTCACTTCTGTCATATACAAAAAGAACAAATAAACAATTTAGAATTTATTAAATGGATCCGTAGTGTTTTCGATTTAAAATGGCGGTCATCTAACTTAGTGTCTGTTCTGAAGCCAACCTAACTGTAGACAGACAGTTGAAATTTAGTATGCTTGATGTTCAGACACCACGCAGACAAATAGTCTCAAATGGGTTCGATACGTCATAATAAAAGTTGGTGTGTATATCACACTCAATCAAAAGTACGTGTCTCATTTCATAGATTAATACTAAAAACATACCTAGGGTTTGCTACACTAATGAAACGTCAAAATCAACCAAGCTGTTTCTGTTAAATTGAGTTTCCGGTGGTCGTTCTGCTCAAAAATATCCGGCATTGTTTAGTTTTGTCACACAAATGAAACCACACTGATCAGCATGAACATTCGCTAGGCCGCGACAGTCAGTGCTAAGAATGACATCGATTCGAATTAATGAGCCAAAAATATTAACTTCTTTCCTCCGACAAATTAAATTCTAAAACATTTGAAGTATTTGTAGTTAAAAACAATATTTCCTATTTAGTGTAAATGGGTATTAAAATGAGTAAAGGACACCATTCTGTCCGAAGCAGTAAGGTCTTATGTAAACAATGCGCGCGCCATTGAGCCAATGATTGACGCCGCGTGATGTCATTGCACGTGTTGAAAACAGCCTTCTTTGACAGAGATATAAGAAGATATTTCTGTGAAACAAATCGTAATGAAACGTCAAAATCAACCTAGCTGTTTCTATTGAATACAGTTTCCGGGGACCGCTCGGCTCATAAATATCCAAATTAATCGATTTGGTGTTATTTATTTTCAGATCGTTTGGGGAGGAGCTCAGGTCAGTTGGGAAGGTCATTATTGATAGGTTTAGGGTTATCACCCCGTCACGCCACCCACACCAACACACCTACACACTCCCAACCAAGTCCCTTGGTTTTTGATAAACGTATTTCCAATGTATTTACTAAACAAACCCTACCCATTATGGTGTTTAACACGGTGTGTGGAAATGTCATATACATGTATCTCCAACCTCCCTTGCAATGTCATATCTCCCTAATATCCTTGGAAATCAACCATATCGCTAACCTCACTGAAAAATTTCATATCACTCAAATCTGCCTGAAAATTTCATATCACTCAAATCTGCCTGAAAATCTATCATTGCAACCTCCATGGAAATATCCCCTATCTCCAACCTCACTGAAAATTTCCCATCACTATAAATTTCCATGAAAATCTCCCCAACCTCTCGGAAAATTTCCTATTTCTCCAACCTCTCGTAAAATTTCCGATCTCTCCGTCATTCCAAGAAAAGTTCCTATCCCTCCAACTTTCCTAGAAATGTCATATCTGCAACCTCCCTAAAAATATCTTTTCTGCAGCCTCCCTGGAAATATCCTATTTCCAACCTCCCTGGAGTCCCTGGAAATGTCTTATGTGCAACCTCCTTAGAAATATCCTATTCCCAGCTTCCCTGGAAATGTCATATCCGCAACCTTCCTAGAAATTACACCCGTTTAAGTAAAAGTAAGGCAGGATTTAGTGTTTTAATAGTTCCTTTTGGAACGATCTCAGAACGGATGTAACCCTGTGACCGTTCTTGTTGTGCTCGACTATAGTAAGCTGAATATTCAAATATCACCTATGCTCCATCTCTGTTCTTAGGTTATTTTGAGGCCCTTACCTTTTATTCCCCATCGTTAGTCTTCTGTTTTGGTCAAAGCGGTAGTCTGATTTATTGACAGACTTTATGATCTAAAGTGCACGCGATATACCATTTGGCCGACCAATCCCCTAGATGGCATCATGTAAAAATCCCAGTGGGAATAATACCAGATATTCCACAGTACATAAATGCATGCACATCCGGTCACAAAACTGTGAATCTGATTAAAACACAGATTATATTTCGTTTCGTGTTTTATAGTTCTAAATTTCGTTTAACTTGCCTTTACTACTGTAGGATCTGGAAGAGTTGTTATCTGAGTAATATGAAGGATTAGCCAATGAAACCGTCTGTTACGGCAAGCTTTAGGCGTGTGGTGCACGGAACTGTGGGTAATCCACTAGAAAAACCAAAACCGATTGGTTAATCAAATGCCTGACGTCATAGGGTCTAAAGCTTCTCGCATGACCTCTGACGCGACCTTCCAGCACAATTGGTCAGATGTTTCTGTAGTGTAGTTCATCGAAAGTATAAAAAATGAAACGAAATATAGATCGGTATTTTAATCAGATGGCAAAACGCAACTATAAAACTTTCTGGTTTAATTTTAAGATTTTTTTCATTTATAATTTTCAGTTTTCACAGAGTATAGGAGGGTTTGTTATGTGACGAACTGGTCGAGGTTTAGAGAAACCCAAGCCCAGTTTTTACCAAGAATGATCGATCCATTTCTGTGTACGCACATCATCTACACCTTCGCTGATTTTAGTACTAATGGCAATATATACCCGGACAGAGAAGACCCAACAGAATATGACATGTAAGACATTTTGTTAACAAGACGGTCAGATCTAAATATTAAAACCACCTGCAGAATTCGTCAAGGTCACGAGATGTAGAAAGGGTTAGGACGCGTGATTGTTGTCGGTTAGCGTTAGCCATGTATACACCTCATGACCATGACGAAATCGACAGATGGTCTTAATATTTAGATCTAACTAAGTAACAACGTAATTGAGCATGTCGTCGTCGCCGCCATTTTGGAATAACGACGTCATATCAAATATTTAAATTCGCGGTTGTTCAAGGGACAAGTATGACAGGTTTCGTGTCTATCGTACTTGAATCGGCAGACCTTTGCCCTTTTTTTCAAAGGGTGCCGCCTTAAACATGCATTATACAAGAGATAAATAGGCATACTACACATCTTTCTTTGGGCCAAAAATATTGACATTAATTAATTAATCCAGACCATAATCAAATCTCGATGTCATCGTTAGCCTGCGATATTTACTGGATTTGAATTCATTTTGTGATGGATAATCCTGCAAGCGAAGACAACTCTGTTTGGGAGATTGCAGTAGCTGTTTTTCTCATACGTATGTGGTTTTGAATTCATTATAGAATAGCCAGAAATACATGCTTGATTTGAAATCTTGACTCGAAGTTTATTTTGCATTATTTGCTTTTGGTAAATAGGTACGATCAACTCAATTCTTTAAAAAATACCAATCCTAAACTTAAAACTATACTTTCCATTGGTGGATGGGTGAAAGGTGGCTCGGATTTCTCAGATATGGCAGCATCGGCGATAGCCAGGGCACAATTTGTACAGAGTGCAATTAGTTTCTTGAGACTAAACGAATTTGATGGTATAGAAATTAGCTGGCAGTTTCCTGGATCTAGAGGAGGAAAAGTTGAGGACAAAATAAATTTTAGTTTACTTCTGAAGGTAAGTAGTTCGATATTCAAAAAAATCAAAAGGTTTAGTTTGAACGGAAGTCGGAGGGAGGGGGGTGATCTCAGTGAGTAAGACGCAAGCACGCTAACCAGGCGGTCACGGGTTCGATATCGGTGTAGGCCAAGCAAGTTCCTCTAAATATTCTGGCTTGTTTTTCTCTTGCAATGGAACCCGGACCGGCCCGTAGCCACAGGGGAAGCCCCCTCCCCCGCAAAAAAACATCGAATTAGCCCCCTCCCCCCGTTATTTGGCCAAAAATAATGATTTCTTAGGAATGTTCTTAGTCGGTCACATCCTCAGTCCCTGCAAAGAAAATCCGTAGCCCCACCAAATTTTATGATCTGGCTACGGGCCCGTACTGGACGGAGGGTCTAGCAAGCAACAGCCACTACTCAATGGAGTGTGACGAAAAAGTCAGGCCGCGTATACACTAAGGTGCTCACGTACAAGAACTCTTGTCAACTGAAATTCGGTTGCTGTGCAAAATTGCATTATTCATTCATTCATTCATCAACACCTTTCTGGTCGGCACCGATGAACCTCGCCTTTGGTTAAACCGGCGACTCCTAAATGGACAGTATAAACGTGTATATTTCTCAAAATACAATCTACATTAACTGGACAACATAAAACATCGATCATCTTGAGTCAAACATATCGTATTATTTTTTTTTTGATGGTTGTATCAATACTGCCAGAAATGTGAATTTTGCCCTGGCAGCGGCGTGTCCGCCTACCAGGGGCGTAGCCGTGAAATATATATTTTGTTTAAAGTCTCAGTCTTCTGTAAACATTGTTTGGCATATTTTACGGGGTTAAACTAAAACATCACACCAATAGTCAACTCAGTACAAATTCGTGGTATTCAATTAAAAGAAAAGTGAAATTAGTGTTTTATTAGGACTCGACGAGTTAAGGAAGCAAAACTAGAAATGCCCAAAGCAGGTTTACGGGCTGCGGCCAGTTTTCTTCGCGGGGCGAAGAAGCGGAGCTGACCTTGTATTCAAAGAAAATTTTGGAATATTTGATGTCCGCAAACGCGTTTTACTGCTATTCCAGTCCTAAAATTAGTGTTTTATGAGATTTCGGGCACTTTACTTTGCCAAATTTTAGAGGTGGGTGTCCAAGTATGTTCAGACCCCCCCCCCCGGAAAACAATTGGGGGGGGGGGGGCGACCCCCCCATGTGTGACGCCCATACCGCCTACTCTTCTTCAATTTCAAAATGCAATCTCAATGTATAGTCAAATTCAAACATATTATTTTTAACAAATGTAGGTAAGATAGATACAAGAGCAAGAGAGAGAGAGAGAGAGAGAGAGAGAGAAATGGGGTTTAACGTCCACTCGACACAAACTAGGTCATTTCGGGACTATCATATGGTTTAATTTTTATTTCAATAATTCACTTGCGCGTATGGGTCTTTAGCAGTGGGAGCAAACCGGAGTGCGCAGAGGAAACCCATGAGGTTTAAAAGGCGCCCTATCTCCATGCCACATACGCTCACACCGGGAATCGAAACCACAGCCGCAGCCAGAGGTGACCGGCCAGCTAGAGGTCGAAGCGTGGCACTCTAGACCACTAGGCCACACAACCCCACCCCCACCCCCTACCCCCACCCCCTACCCCCTACCCCCCTAGATACAAGAGATTGCAGTCGACGACTTTTCCATCCAGAAATGGGGTTTAACGTCCAATTGGTCATTTCAGGACAAATATGAGTTAATTTTATTTCAATAATTCGCTTGCGTGTAGAGATCTTTAGAAGTGGGAGGCATGTTATTTTTAAATATCTGACTCTACTTTGTTTTATAGGTTTTTATTATAATCTTTTCAATGTTTCTTTTTTTCAGGAATTGAAAGAAGCTTTTTTGAATGAAGAGACGGTTAAAGATAAATTATTATTAACAGCGGTGGTTAGCCCTACTCCTGATATAGTTGATAACGGCTATGTTGTTCCAGATTTAGCTCAGTAAGAAATTGATTTGTATTTTAATTCTGTTCAATGCAGATAAAAATAGGTAGATATGAATTTTTAATCTGGACATTCCGACAGGTATTGTTCTATTCTGTGTGTATTTATCTTCTTGGTGGCGTCTGTGGTTCACAACGGGAGGCCTGACAAAGACAGCTTTCTAGTTGTTCGCATGGCACGAACAACCGCGGTTCCGTGTATACATTGATGTGTACGTAAAAGATCCCTTGGCAGTTGGAATTCGATATAAGAGTAGGTGCTGCTGACCGGGCAAAATTCCCTCATAGCAGACTGTATGGCGTATGCCCGTCCTCATTAGCCCAGTCGGTAGCTCAACGATCCATCTACGTCATAGATGCAGCTTCAGTGTGGATTGTCAGCGAGTAACACGCTGACTCGATGTCTGCGTTGGTCGAGAAAGTTCATTTGGATTTTCCGGCGTGGTTCTTCGTTCTTATGCGAGCAACGGCAATCGCATAAGAAGTATATTTCCCGCGATAAAATTTTGCATCATTATTTTGTAGCATTGTGTAGTATGTGATGATATTGGGTGGTATTATTAAGTAATACAGTGTATATCGTCCCGCCACCTGTATTATTTGGATGAGACGGAAAACCGAGGTCCCGGATACACATTAGTGTGCACGTAAAAGACTCCCGTGGTTGTTGGGAATCGATACAAGAGTAGGTCGTAGCGTCGCTGTCCCCCATAGCGCACTGTATGGAGTGCGCCCGTCTTCATTATCCCAGGCGGAGAGAGAGAGAAATGGGGTTTAACGTCCACTCAACACAACTAGGTCATTTCGGGACTAACATATGGTTTAATTTTATTTTTCAATAATTCGCTTGCGCGTAGGGGTCTTTAGCAGTGGGAGGAAACCGGAGTGCCCGGAGGAAACCCACGAGGTTGAGAAGGCGCCCCTATCTCCATGCCACATACGCTCACACCAGGGCTCGAAACCACAGCCGCAAGCCAGAGGTGACTGGCCAGCTAGAGGTCAAAGCGCGGCACTCTAGACCACTAAGCCATCCCAACCCCCCTATCCCAGGCGGAGCAGAACAGTAGGATGTTAAACCCCATTTTATTTATTTCCATTGCAGGTACCTCGACTTTGCCACCGTTATGACGTATGACTTACATGGATCATATGAGATGACAACGGAATGTCACAGTCCACTTTATCCTCGAAGTAGTGAAACGTCATCGGAAAGAGAATTGAATATGGTAGGGTGATAAATGAATGTGTTTTAAAGTTTGTTGGTATGATGTCACCTTGTAGTCTTGGCCCCGGTTTCGCAAAGCAGTCTCGGACTTACATTAAGAATTTATTCAATTTCAATCATTGTTTATGAGAAATATTTTTGAGCCAAAAACACAAACCCTTGTTTCTTATTGATGTATATTTAATACATGGAAACAAGAAAAGTTTTATAAAGGGTTGTATTTTAGATTTACCTTAAAGATACATTATGCGAGATTAGAGCTGGCAGTTTTCACTATAGTAGTTAAAAACTAGGAAATGTATAGGCAATTTGCTGAAAATGTCAGTCAAATTGACTCGAGAATTAAGGATTAAGGGTTTTGTGGCCAAGATTTGGGAACGACATGTTTATTTTCTTAGCTAAATATATTATTGTCTTTTAAAGGATTTTGTGGCTAAGATGTGGGAACAAAAAGGATTACCAAAAGAAAAGATGAATATAGGATTTGCAACTTTTGGTAGATCCTTTAAACTGGAGGACAGTGAAAACTTCGGTATAGGTGCAGCTTCTGCAGGTCCTGGTGCAGCAGGTGAACACACTAAACAGGCTGGCTTTCTTTCTTATCTGGAGGTTAGTAGGAATATGAATCCCTTGCAAGCAATATTATAAAAAATGAATCTCTAATAGAAGCAGAACGTTAATATACATTTCATTTCGTTTTTGATGTTGGCCTCATGAAATACATCTTTTTGTACCCGGCCTTTCAAAAAAATCTGACTAAAGCACAGATCCTATTTCGTTTGGTTTTTTATGGTTCAAAATTTCGTTTCAATTGTCTTTATTACACTGGGATCTAGAAGAGTTGTCAGGTAACCCACGTTGTGGTTTATGTAAGGGATTGGCCAATGAAACGACGCACGAAACTGTGGGTATCCTACGGTCAGATCTGCGTGTAGTGGAAGCCATTGAAAGTATAAAAAACCAAACGAAATATAGATCAGTATTTTTTATCAAATTATCTTTGGAAGATAAATTTGATTCTATATTTTTCAATAAAATAAATGTGCAATTAATTAAAGATATATTATGGAAGATTAGATAAATAGCTGACAGTTCTTACTTTAATACTTAATTATTAAATAATTAACGGGAATTTACTGAAAATTTCAGTCAAATTGATCTACTCTGAACAGACAATTTAGCATTGAATTTTGGGCATAGCCTCGATTATCATTACTAAAGTCGGTACGATAAAAAACACAGTCTCGATTATCCAGTTTTGGATTCAAACATCAATGAGCGTAGAACAGCAAATCTGATGCTCATCCAGTACATATCGCAGGCTAGCGATGATACCGAAAGTTGATTATGGTCTGGATAAGTTCATTAATGCCTAATTGATAATTTAGATAACATTTCAGGCCTAAAGAAAGACCTGCAATAGGCGGATTTAGCTCTTGCCTAATGTATGTTTTATCGGATTGCTTTTCGGATATTTATAAATTTGATTCTAACTAATGGAGAGTTATGGAACTTAGTGTATAGCTTCATTGCCAGGTACTCCAAAACCTTGACTCAGTTCGATCGTGAAGAATTCTGCTTAGATAAAGTATAATCAGTTTGGACCGGCAACATTGCTGCTTAGATTAAGTATAGATAATCAGTTTGACTGTTCGATTCTTTTCAAGAAAATAAATGTGCAATTGATTCATATGGATCATTTATTTATTTTGTGACTGGGGTGGGAGACATCAGCCTCACTGGCTTGTTATAATTGAGTTCCCTTTCAATAACAAAATTCAGTATTTTACATTTGTTTATCGTTATATTAAGTTATGTGTCATTTGATTTAATCCAGATCTGTGAAATAAAGAATAAACCAGCAGTTAAAAGTTTCTATAACGAAGAACAGAAATGTTCGTATGTAGTGTCTGGAGATCAATGGACGGGTTATGATGATCTAACCAGTTTCACCGCTAAGGTTTGTATTGCTTTTAGTATAATACGGGTTTTGGTGGCAGGGTAAGACTCTGACCCACTAGCCTGTAGGTGCGTCGTGTCCGATCCTTGTATTGGTCGAGACAGATAATCGAGATTTTCCGACGTGATTTCCCTTGTCAGTGGTGCAGGATGGCCCGGTACCCACAACTGTCTAGTAGTTCGCATGGGACGAAAAACCGAGATCCTGTGTACACATTGGCGTGCACGTAAAAGATCCTTTAGCAGGTGGAGTTCGATATAGGAGTTGGCGTGTTCAACCTCTTGGGTTTTCTCCGGATCCCCCCATTGCTCAAGACCCCTACGCGCAAGCGCATTATTGGAATAAAATTGCATCATGTTTTAGTTCCGAAATGACCTAGTTTGTGTCTAGTGAACGTTAAACCCAACTTCTCCCTCTCTACCATGAAAATACACACGTCTTTACACGTCTATTTTGTTTATAATTCAGACGGATTGGGTAATCGAGAACAGATATGGTGGTATTACGTTTTGGTCTGTAGAGTTAGACGACTTCGCCAACGAATGTAACGGTGGGGAATTTCCTCTGATATCTTTAGCTAAAGAACGACTGATTGCCGATGAGATAGCACAGCAAACTACTACCCCAGCACCCACAACGACAACAACTGAACCAACTACTACCCCAGCGCCAACAACGACAACAGCTGAACCAACAACTACCCCAGAACCAACAACAACAACAGCTGAACCAACTACTACCCCAGAACCAACAACGACAACCGCTGAACCAACTTCTACCCCAGAACCAACAACGACAACAGCTGAACCAACTACTACCCCAGAACCAACAACGACAACAGCTGAACCAACTACTACCCCAGAACCAACAACGACAACAGCTGAACCAACAACCCCAGCACCAACAACAACAGCTGAATCAACAACAGTAGTTGAGAGTGCAACACCTGACGTCGCAACGGGTACATCCACCATTATTTCTCCAGGGGCGAAAATTCCCTCAAGCACGTCAACTCCTTCATCATCGTCAGACCTTGGCGCATTAAGGAGAAAAATTTTCAACTATAGATTCAATAAAAGTAAGTAATACTAAGTATGAGCGCTGCTTTATACCAGAGGAATTTTGACAACGCAGTGGCATATACGCCTATATACATATATTCTGATTCCAGTGCATGCGCACTAACACTAATTGTTCCACCAGCATATCTTTTTGCCACCCCTTCGAACTACTAGACATTTACACATCGGGTTTTAAAAAAACCGGCACGGTTCTTATCGCTCATTAGTCTTTCGGATGGGACGAAAAAGCGAGGTCCTGAGTACACATTAGGGTTCAGATAATTTCATAAACGAGCCCTCGACTGCTGCAATTCGAAATAAGGGTAGTCCGACGCGCCACTGCCTCGGCAAAATATTCCTTATACAGCACTGTATTGCGTATGCCCGACTGTCCAGTTGGACGTTCAACCATAATTTGGAGCCAGAAATATACTAGTGGTGAGCCTAATGTACTATGCGACCCCCTTTACATTAGGACTTGATTTATTGACTCATGAAGTAGACTGTGCGGCGTGGCTCCGATATCGAAATTCTGGAATACAGTCGGTGGCTGATAGAGCATTTGGGATGCCGGAATTTTAAATTCCATTAATTTCATATTTCGAACCAGGAATATACTATAGTGGTGAGTCTAATGTACTATGTGGTCCCCTTTATATTAAGCATTGATTTATTGGCTCGAGTAGAATGCGGGACTTGACTCTGGTACCGGAATTCTGGTATGCCGGGAGTGATTGAAAGAGCATTGGGGATGCTGGACTTTTAAAATTCATTAATTTCATTTCAGGAAAATTCTCCTGCAGTGGAAAAGACAATGGCATGTATCGTGACCCGTTTGATTGTGGTGTATACTACAGATGTTACAGTGGATGGCTAACAGAATATAAATGTCCTAGTGAGGATCTGTACTTCGATTCTCGGATAAATGTGTGTAATTGGAAAGATAGGGTCCAATGTAATACGATGTTTAATTTTCTTTAAACAGACTGTGTGGATTAGGCGTGATCAGGGTTTGTAAAATGAAAGCATTACGCAAAGACTAAACTTGCCAATTGCGGTCTTTTGTCTGGTTTCAAATGTTATATAAAGAATTTAACATTTTTTTTCACATGGCAGAGATATGAATTGGGTTAGACAATGCCTATATCGCCGGCACTCGAGAGTTTATTATCGTGGCAATGGTTCTTGATAATCGAGAATATAACACTCAATCGGCAATTTATAGCTAGTCTTGTTTAATCTTCAAATATTCATAACTTCGTCTAGAATAAAATAACTGTCAGCCCTTTCTCTGAATCTCGCAGAACGTATCTTTGATTTAAAAAATCCCACCCGCTTATAACATGAACGAACATGTTAAAACCGACCCGCTTATAATTAACGAACATTTTAAAACCAACCCGCTTATAACATTAACGAACAGTTTAAACCGACCCGCTTATAACATTAACGAACATTTTAAAACCGACACGCTTTTAATATTAACAAACGTGAATTACAAAATACCTGATTGTGATGTTTGATCTTTGATGTGAGACATTTAAATGCAGACTATGACAGAGTTTCTGGCAAGACATTTGTGAATTTTTTTTTTCAGAGAACATCGAACTATGTTTGCGTTTTGTTAATGAGGTCCGTCGCCATTAGCACATTTAGGAGCAGGACAATATGACATTACACCCTATGATTACATTGCTAATGGGGCGGGGCATGAGGGTAGAATTTACAATTCTACAAATGATTCAAAGTCAGACAAAAAAAAATTGTGTATCCGATGAATATAATTCTATTATAGTATGGATGTTTTCATGTGATTGTCTGGTGTCTAGTCTTCCTGCAACGCGAGTTAAATACGTCATATTGTTACGCGAGTGTTATTCCTAACCCAGGTTAGTTAAATACGTTATAAACTTGAAAGTGGTAGCTGAAATAGTTCTTAGAATACAGTGTCAGAATCCAAAAAGTGTGTTTGAATACTCAAATCTTATTTCTTCTTCTTTAAGATCTGGGGCCTGATTCACAAAACCTTATACTAAAATATTATAAGAAGCAGCCTTTTTTTTCATTAGTTAATATTTGTACTGGTATGTTAATGCTACACCATTGATAACACGAGAACATGAACCCGATCGATTATTATTGTTCTCTGTTGGTCGACCTGGGACGAACCCTGTCAATAATCAGCGTCCCGCGATATTCCGTTCCGGAGTTACTCCCCTTCCCCTTTGTCAAAAACCTTGTGAAAGGGATAAAAACCACATATTTGTTTTCAAAATTTGCTATGAAACATTGGGATTGTGAGAGGTCGAACCCTATCGATATTCGGCGTTCCATAGCCTTCATTTCGGTAGGTATGCTCCCTTTGATCAAAATGCACTAATGTCATTAGAGTCCGAATCTCCATCAATATTCAGCGCATCGCGACCTTCCGTTCTATAGGCCCCCCCTCCACACTTTCCGAAAACCTAGTGAACCCGATAGAGCCAACAGATTTTTTTTGTGAAGCATTGGGACCATGACATAACCTTTTGTTCCACTGTTCCCCTTTCTTTCTCGCAAAATTCAGTTGTGTCTCTCTTGGTAACCGTTCTAAATTAATACCAAAATATTCATCTGTTAAATATACATTATACAAGAGCAAAATCTGCCTATTGCGCGTCTTTCTTTGGGCCTGAAATGTTATAAAAACTATTAATTAGACATTAATTAACCTATTCAGACCATAATCAACTCACGATGTTGAGGCTAGCATGAGATTTTTGTTGGATTGTAGTTCGATTCGCTGAAATATTTTCCTTCGTGATTTACCACTAAAAGTGGATAACCAAGACTACTGGTTTTGTATTACCAACTTTAGTAAAGATGACCGAGGCTAAGCGGAAATTTCAATCGCTTAGTTCTAAGCTAAAAGTGGATCAATTTGACTAAAATTTTCTGCAAATTGCCTTTACATTAGCTAGTTTTTTTTAACTATTGTAGTGAGAACTGCCAACTCGTTATCTAATCTCCCATAATGTATCTTTAATCATTAATCCTAAAACATATGAAATAAATATTTGTCAGTTTTATTCTAGCTAAATTCGGAGTTTACATTTTACCTCTATGTAACTTTCGATATCAATTACTTATATCAAGAACAATTGTCAAAAACGCATACCGCGCCAAAACGTGTTATTTGTCTTTGGAATTGTGCCAGTTCCCTTTTTAGTTCTATTCGGCCAAAAGACGTGTGTTTTATATCATCGTGAAATATAAATCGATAAAAAAAAACAATTTTCAGATCTGTTCCCACGAAGATGCAAAGTCGAGGCCATGAGAACTCTTTACACACCATTGGACCTTTTAGATTTATTTTCACAAACTACTAGAAAGTTTTCAGATGTTATTATGGATTCTATATAAGGACGGGAGAGATTCATGAATTTAAACAAATTTTGTACCTGAGCTTATACCCTAGTAGTATTTAAATATATTTTCGTCGCTTCTTTTATGGGTATTTTTGGCCTTTTCTCCAAAACTGCTTGGCAGATAATTTAACCCATTTGGGCTCTTGTTTTCGTACTGCTTTGTAATACCATAAACCATGCTTCATTGTACATACAATCTTACTCATATTCCTTTGTGTATTTATTTTTTGTGTTGTTTTAAATGCAATAAAATTGTATTATGTTTTATTTAATATTTAATGAACTAATTAAAATATAGATATCCAAGTTTCGTTCCGTTTTGTTTTGTTGTTGTTTACTTTACTTTACCATTGGTAGCAATGCGTCATTTGCATTGTTAGCTAAGAAATATAAAATTTCTCACGGCTTTATTAGCGTGATCAGATTGTATTTTGTAATATTTAGTTACGAAATAATAACTAAAATACGAACGTTAGATATTGTTCCAGTCTGAATTAAATCGGATTTAAAACAGGTCTACCATGTAGAAGGAGTGCCTTACAAGGACAGCTGCCTAGTCGTTCGGATGGGACGAAAAACTGAGGTGCCGTGTACACATAGGAGTGCACGTAAAAGATCCATTGGCAGTTGGAATTCGATATAAGAGTAGGTCGTAGCGCCGCTGCCCGGGCAAAATTTCCCTCATAGCACACAGTATGGCGTATGACCGTCTTCCATTAGCCCAGTTTAGGTGCAAAAGAGTAGGACGTTAAACCCCATTTCATTCATTTCATTAAATTCACGCGGACAACAAAATGGCGGAGAACATAGCGAACAGCATAGATCGGTGAAATTTCAACCCCATATATCTGTTTTAATGCTGAACAGAATTAAACTATTTGCAGCACACAAGTAGGACGTTGTACGAGGGGGGGGGGTAGGTAAACCCAAGTATGGTCTGTTTCACTACAGCCGGTGAAACCTTCATGTTATAGTAGAGGCCATCTAAAGAATAAAAAAAACCCCATACGAAATATAGATCTGTATTTTAATTAGATTGCCCATTTCTTTTTATTCGCCGCTTTGCTAGCCTGAACTAAATATAACAACACTGGGCTCCCATAGTTTTAAAATTCCTATAGAATAAAGTCAACTTATTCCTTTTCAATGGAATCGGGTCTCTAGAGATTAACGTCTACATTCCTGGTCCAGCGACGTTCAATGCAGCATTAATTGTTGGATTATCGATCTCCAGCAATCACCAGTCAATCTCAGACTTGGTCACTGTTTAATTGATTATTCAATTATAGATCGGAATCTAAATAGAAGTATTCATGCTTGTAAAATACACTGAGTGTTATGGTCTCGCCTCCATAGTTTATTGTCTTCTCGCGATCTATTATAGCAGCTTTCAACACCACTTGGAACTTGATTACTGCAGTGTGCTGTTGGAATTGCATATGCACGAATCACGCCAAATCAGTTGATTACTGCAGTGTGCGGTTGGAATTTTATGTGTCCGAATCACGCCAAATCAGGAGTGTGTATATGTGTGAAGTACATTTATTTAACGTCCGCTGCCGCTTAAGTGTTATCGCCGACAAATCAGGATATTTCTATCTTTGTTAAATATGAATGAAATGGTAAGTGTCGTGATTTTTATTTATTATTTCTAGACTTATGGACCGTCACAAAACTTCGATTCTTTTGCCAAAACAACCCCCCCCCCCCCAAAACAAGGTGGGTGGGTTGGTTGGTGCAATGACACCGCTGATATAAAATGATAAATTAAACTTCAATAAAATATGTTTGATTGTTATTTTGTAATTGCTTTCTTCTTAAGGGAGAAAACGTGCTTCGATTTCTTTGAAGGTTTCACTAATGTCTACCAAAGAAACCCCCACGGCAAGTGAACTAAAATGTGCAATCTGTTACTTTTTACATTAAAATTGTTTGTGATATTCTTAGTCTTATTCATATGTTTGCGTAATATGTCTCAATGATCTCACTGATGGGCGGGAACACCTTTTATTTACGACACGAGATCTAAGAACAGAAGGCCTCGAGCTAAAAGGTTTATTATAGCGCTTTGACGGTTGCTAAATACAAATATTAAACTTTTACCCTTTTTGAAAAATATATAATTCAAGATATGGGTATTGTAGCCGAGGTTTATAACATTGTAATAATATATTGCCATATCGGTAAATTAAATATTTCTTGTCGTCGTACTGGTTGAGCAAAGCTAGTATATAGTTAGGTCTAAACATTAAAGTAACTCAGTTTCTAACTCAAAATCATCCAAAGTCTTTGACACATTGAAAACACGAATAATTTGTCAATTTTAATCAACATTGATGCTGTAATCTTACTGAGAAAAGATAGACGTCTGATATCCAATATTAAGACAAACATTTTAAAATTGATACACGAATCGTGTACCATACTGCGCGTCAGTGCCATTTGTAATAAGGGACTCGAAGAAGGAGGCTAGACGACATATTCTTATCTGGCGAGCATGCGCAACAAATATTCTCGGTGTAGACTGGAATAACCAGACGGTAGAGATTTGCCATTCGATTGAAACTTTTATAGCGTATTTGGCCGAATGTAACTGTCTGATAAACACGAGACCTCTCTCTTGGTTACTGAGTCAGCGCCATACCTAATGAGTCACACTATCATTTCCTTTAAAAATATTAATCCAAAGCTAGTTCTAAAAAGAAATTAGTAATTAAAAAAACTAATATAAAGCCTCATCGATAACCGCTTCATATTTGAGAGTGTCAAGATTTCCAGGCTGATATTTCATAATAAGAAGGACAACAATACCGTGGTCGTCTTGGTGATACCATATCAACCCTAAATAAAAATACTTGATTGACAATAAATCACAATTAAATAAAGCAATAATAGTTAGATCACTAAACTCGATCGATTAACTAGTTACTATTAACACACAGACACTCAACGTTATAGAAAACAATTAATTCACGCGGTTAAACTAAGCTCTCGACTTTGAAACATTAAAATAGGCGAAATTGGTAGGAGAAACGCACTAGGAGCCACGGTGGCTAAGTGGATAAGACACTAACTCGTTAGTCTGGAGGTTGCGTTCGGATGGGGCGAAAGACCCAGTTCCTGTGTATACATCGGCATAAAAGATCTTTTGGTAGTTGAAATTCGATAGTGCCACTGCCCTGAGCCCTATTTCACGAAATTTTAACTAAAGATAAAATCCAGATTTTAGTAGATATTTCAGTTTTGATTGGCTAAGAACTAAAAACAATCTAATATTGTCCAATCAAATAACTAAAATTCAGATCTTATCTTAGTTAAAATTTTGTGAAATAGGCCCCAGGCGTGTACACGTCTTCGTTAGGCAAGTGGGAACGAAACAGCAGGACGCTATACACCATTTCATTTCAATTAGAATCGAACTACACACAAAACAAAACGGTCAAAAGAAACCTGCGGACAACGCAAACAACATAAAATTGAACCACAAATATCAAATGTAGTGAATGCTTCCAGTACCAGCAAGGCCTATAATGATACAGGCTTCACACAAAATGACCCCCTTCCACACTTCCAAATTTACAAGAAAGTCATCTCTTGAATGGCATTTATCTGTTAATGAAAAATGAATGTATATAAGCTGATTTACATTCAAGTTTTTTCAAAGAATAATTCAGTGAAATGTGTGAGTAATCCAAATTGTCTAGTATTTTTTTTGTTTTAGCTTTTTTGCCATTTAGTCGTTTTGGAATCTGCCATGTCTAATGACGTCCTCATTGGGATATGGGATAATTTGTTCACTTACAATATTTGCTAAACCAGGAACCCGCATTTTTACGGCAAGATAAAACAACAATATTGATTGTAATGGATCAATATTTAATTCTACTTAAGGTGTTTTTAATGTCAAGTATTATGGATAATATGCAGAAAAAGCTGTGCGCCCCTAAAAAAACCCAATCATGTCTTCATTAGCACAGCCGGAGCAGAATAGTAGGACTTTAAACCTCATATCATTTCATTCCCTTAGGTGTTATTGTTAAATGAAATCGCCTAGAATAAATTCCAACTTACGTTTTTGGGCTTTTACGCTAAAGATGAAAGTACAAATGTTGCCTAGGGTGAAATGTAACAGTTTGAAATTGGGTGTATGATTTTGGTACATAAATGGAACACAGAGTCTTGGGTAGTAGAGGAAGCGATCTTTCCTGGCGATAGAAATGAAAGTAAAATAAAGAGTTTTAGAAGCCACAGGAAAGGTGTTGAATATTTCTATAAGCTTGTTATGTTAAGATATAGTAATATGCATATAAGGAGCAGAACATAATGACGTTAAACCCCATTTCATTTCATTTATATATTATACTTTTATTCTTTCAACTATGCAGCACACACATTGTTCAGTTTTGCATAGACGACGCCATTTCTCCTATCCCATTCAGATGTCCCTAATAAAATTGTAAAAAAAACCACGCTTAATTCAGCTATATTACAGTATTAAAGATGTACTATTAACAATGACACTATTGTTTTTTGTATATTATACAGCGGTATATATACACACTATGACTTATGTAGACTGACGTTATATCAACATAAGTTACACAATAAGTAAATATATACATTGTTTCTAGATAATAATCAATATCTTTCTCTATATATACTAGTGTATCATTGTTTGGCTTATAATTAATATAGTTCATGCAACATAACTCGTTTTGAAATGAAAAGGGTGTTTCAAGTCCTGTTCTGCTCCGTCTGGGTTAATGAAAACGGACATGCACCTTATAGGAAGTGTGCTATATGAGGAACATTTGTCCTATGCTCTTATATCGAATTCCAACTCCCAAGGGATCTTTTACGTAAACGCCAATGGAAGGGGCCAAATGTGCCCGAATTTATTAAACAACATTGGCCGAATATCACACTTTTGCTGATGACCCACGGTGGCTAAGTGGGTTAAACACTGACGTGTTCGATCCATACATTGGCCGAGAAAGTTCATGGCAATTTTCCGACATGGTTTCCTCTTGTCAGGCAAGGACAGCTGTCTAGTCGTTCGGATGGGGCGAAAAACGGAAGTCCCGTGTATACATTGACATGCATGTAAAATATCCCTTGGCAGTTGGATTCGATAGAAGAGTAGACCATTAAGCCGTATGCCCGTCTTCATTAGCCTAGTTCAGAGTAGAACAGTAAGACGTTAAACTCCATTTCGTTTCATTTCATTCGTATCTGTATGCATCATCGGGTACATATTTTCAGACCTACTGATATAAATCATTGTCTAAAAAGTCTCTATCTATTATTGAAATATTCGATCCATCTGTTGTTTTAACATACTAGATTCAATATCATGATTATTCTGACGCGCAATAACAATCGAATGGAATGTTTACATTGCAATAACAGAAAAAATTGCAGCAGTTTGAACAGAAGAAGGCGTATCCAACTTTTCAGACTAGCGAGATCCTTTATTTGTATTTCTCTCGGTGATCAAATACTTTTATGAACAAAATTCATTTCATGGTCACGGGTTAGAATTATGAATATAAAAAGTTATCATTGACTGAAAATTATAATGGACTTTAAATTGACTGCGTTAATAAAGGTGGGCTTGAGTCATATGATGTACTTAGTACTTTAAGGGAAATTTTTCCCGGACAGCGGCGTTTCGGCCTACTCTTATTTCCCATTCCAACTCTCAGAGTCTCTGCATGTGCACCTGAAGTTTGTTTTTAAATAAGACCCCTTTTTAAAAATTGCTTAATATCACCAGCGTGTTTCATTTTTTTTGCGGGCGGTGGGGGTGACCGAATAGTTAGCACGTATGCGCTGTTGCATATAGTCTGTCCTTAATTAAGTCAACTAGCGTGCTTACGATTCCCCGGTTTTACCTGAGAAGGTGTAGGGTCTAGGGTCGACGATCCAATCACGTGGGTTTTCAGCGCCCCCCCCCCCCGATTTCCTCCCACTGGCAAAGACTCCTACGCACAAGCGAATTACTAAATTATTATTAAAACATATGTTACTCCCGAAATAACCAAATTCGTGTTGAGTGGACGTTAAACCCCATTTCTCTCTCTATCAAGGGCGGATCTAGGAATTTTGAAAAGGGGGCTTTGCGCAAAATGAGGGCACTTGCCGCGGAGACGGAGCACGCCCCTGAAAGGGGGGTGGGGCACCAGAAAATTATCCGTCATTTCCTTGCATCTGTAGCCATTCCAAGAGCTATTTGGCTGTAAACGTTCGGAACGGACATATTATGTGGGTCTGAGAAAAGGCACTTTCAGCAGTAAAAAAGGGCACTGTCGAAAATGGGGTGGGGGGCGCCCTTCGCGTCCCCCATTGAATACGCCTCGGAATATAATGGAAATAGACAACAAGAGTATTTTAAGGATTCGTAGACTACCTGAAATTTAAAATCTTTAGTTCTTAACTAGTGAATATGATCCATGGTTTTACCTATATAATTCCCGACTGTATTTCTTGCATTAAGCCTCCAATGCAAAAACTAACAAAGAATAAAAAGAAAGTATACAACAAACATCCCGAAAATAGACACACAACAAGATGTCGAAATTGCATTAAAATAATTGAATGTATTTTTAATCAATTAGCTAGTACCTGAGGTAATATAATTAATTACATAAAAAGTGGGCCATTGTCAACACAGACTGATTTAACCAAATAAAAATGCAGAACTGTTGATAAAATTGATAAAATTCGTCCAAGAATAAATATGCATTGACTAAAAAAATGATGCGTCTTAGCCAAAGAATGATTGTTATATCCAATGTTTACTGAACACAAATATTACCAATGTAAACTAAATATCCCCCACATTTCCCTAGACATATAATAATGTTTGTAATCTCACAAGAACTGCAGTTGTACCAACAAAGTTGTCTAGGAGCGGCATATGGTAAATGTCTTAAAATATTGAATTCAATGCATATAATTCTGATATAACTGGTTCCAATTTAGGATTTTATTAAAAAATATCACTGGAATTCAGCCACGAAATAATAATGATAATTCCGATCATATTATGCATTAAGGTTGGAAAATTAGGCCCCTAGGCAGGTCTGGGATAGACAAGGGTAGAATACATCATACAGTTTGAAGCAAGAGCAATACATTAAAGGGGTATTAGGGGAGATTAGTTAAAAAGTTGACAGTTCTCGATATAATAGCTGACAACAGTCCTATAGCGAATATAAAATAAATACCTGGAACGCCCATAATACATTTAAATTAGAAGTTGGCATAGCTAACTAAGAATAGTCCTTTCACGAATATAAAATAAATACACGGAGCGTCCTTTACTTTGAATTAGAAGTTGACATAGCTAACAATAATAGTCTTATAACGAATATAAAATAAATACACGGAGCGTCCTTCCCAGTTAAACGAGTATTTACCATAGCTTACAACAACTAAAGACACGGAATGTCCCCACCCCCCATAAATTTAAATGAGAAGTTGACATAGCTAACGATGTAGTGCGACATTTCCATTAAAAATCGGCTCTCACAGTGAATATAACATAAATACACCGGACGGCATAGCTAATACTATTCATATATAACAAATATAAAAAAATGTAGCGAACATAAAATAAATACACGGAACGCTCTTTATACATTTAAATTAGAAGTTGACATAGCCAACGATATTGTGCTCTAATAACGAATATAAAATAAATATTCGGAGCGCCCTTCATACATTAAACATTAGAAGTTGACATAGCCAACGATATTGTGCTCTAATAAAGAATAACGAATATAAAATAAATATTCGGAACGCCTTTCATTCATACATTCAAAATCTTTAAAAAACGGGGAAAAACATGAGCTCAAATGAAAACATAATATGTCAATATATTCTTAATAGATATCATTGGAAACTAATTTTACTTTTTTTCAATCAATATGTTATTAATCATGTTGGTGTATATAAATCAATATTTTGTCCATGTAAACGATCGTTTTATCGATCTTACAAATTATTATCATGACAATGAACCCATCGATAAAATTTCATATCGGAATGAATATGACTCCATCCAAACTATGGAGTACTTTTGCTTTTAAAATTGGAATGAATGTGGGTTGGAGGTTTACCAAAGTTTGTTACGCGATCACTTAATTAAAGATGCCTTATGCTAGATTTAGATAAAGAGTCGGTCGTTTAATAGTTCAAAAATAAATAATTGAAATTGAGTATATTGAAAATTTCATTCAATTTACTTTATTCTGAGTAAAATTATCACTGTTTGAAGTTTTAACGAGATGTGGTACATGTTATTTATTATCGCATCAACGATACTTATTAATCGAGACAGGGTACCTATGTACTATTTTAAAATCAAATCTTTAAATGAATGCATGTAACATGAATACTTTCTAGATACCATTTTACATAACATTTGAAGCCACGGGATATAATAGCCATAACAGTTCCGGAATAGATCGATAAAATTGAATATACTGAAATTTCAGTGAAATTACTTTATTCTTAGTGACGTTATTGGTGTTTGAAGTATTCTCAGGGAAGTTATGAGTATTTGAAGTTTTGACAATAGAGTAGGGATTGAAAGCATCACTGCTACGATAATAATCAAGGTATCGGTTACCCATTCTTATATTAAATTGATAAATGGCAATTGTGTTTTAATCCATTTAAAATCACCCGCAAAAGGCAGATTTAAAGTAGCAAAGTCTCTAACTCAATATCATCCAAAATCTTTAACTTTGAAAACACGAATTATTTGTGAATTTAAATCAACATTGATGCTGTGATCTTACCGGGAAAGATGGGCTTCTGATACCCAATATTTAAGACAAAATAAACATTTTACCATTAGTGCACGAATCGTGTACCATAATGCGTTTCAGCCCCAGTTCTAGCAAGAGGCTCGGGGAATGAGGGGTGACACATTGCACCAAATGAAACGGCGAATGTAGACTCGATTGAGACTGCTGGCTAATTTCGTGGAACATAACTGATTTAAAATTTGAGCAAAAACGGAAACCTTTGAATGTAAATCAGTTTATATACATTCATATAACAGTAGTATATGCGTTGCAACCCACTTCTGTCAATTTGTAGGTCCTAAATGTTAGCCATTTAGCCCCTTTCATAGGCAGACCTAACTTTGTTATTTAATGCATCTTTAAGTTTAACAAAAGTATTAAATAACTACTTAATTCAAATATGCACTCAAATAACAATACAAATAAAAATATTTATACTTACAATATTTATGTTTTCAATTATTACATAGAGAAAGGGAGAGAAATGGGGTTTAACGTCCACTCGACACAAAACGGGTCATTTCTGGACTAACATATGGTTTAATTTTATTTCAATTTTCGCTTGCGCGTAGGGGTCTTTAACAATTGGGGGAAATCTGTGAGCCCGGAGTAAACCCACGACAACCGACCAAACTCCTTGTCACATTCAACCGGGGTTTCGAAACCACACTCAATGCCAGGCTTTATGATAAGCGCGCACTTGCTAACCATTCGGTTATCCACCCACCCTATTATACTTAATTAATTAAAATATGCACTCAAATGAAAACACCTATTATATTATTTATACTAATAACATTTATGTATTAACAAATATATCTTTTCTTTTATTGAAAATATATTACAAGATCTTTCCATACCATTAATTGATATACACTGGCTGAGGGCATTTTTTTGATTGACTTCAAACAAATTGATTCTTTTTATAATATTGATGTTTGCTGTTTTGATTAGTAGGCTAAATAGATATATTTTTCTAATTCACGGACTTTAGAATTACAACATTGTGTACTTTGGCTGTAAAAATGTTGATTCTTTATTAAAAACAAAAATAAGACAAAATCAATTGAATTGTTTTCTCGATTTTGTTCTTTTTCAGGTAAGCCTTATAGCGTTTTAAATGAAAGGAAATTCATGGTAAAATTAATGGTTTTTTAGTGTATGATGGAACGGGCCGTGTATATTATATTGCCGTATCCAGGGATGCTACCGTTTTCAGCAACCAGCATTGTCATTATGTACACACTCTTCTAATTGAAGCCATTGTCTACTTTATTTCAACGTTAAGTGGATAGTAAATAAAACACAATATAGACAGATTGGCCAACAGCTAAGGGAGGATACCTTTTCATTGATCCCATCGATTTAACTACCTTCAGTGATTAGTGAAAATATAATGAATTTTATACTATTTATAGGTCCATTATGGAATATGACTTTTCTATCACAAGAGCACTTGTGTGTTAAGAGATATGTGTATATAACCTAGAAGAGACCACGTCCATAATTCGTTGGAAAGATGGTGGGGCATATGTGAATCCAAAAGGGGTTTGTGCTAAACAATATTGTGATTTATAGAACAATTGGACTGTAGAGATGTTGTTTAAATGAATTACTGATTTAGACACACTATGACAGAAAAGACTATTGAACACCTAAATCCCGCATCTTATTTCAAAATTATTTGGTATATAAAATCAGAGAACAGTGATCAATATATACCATTTCATGATTCTATTTATCTGGTAAAAACTATCCTTTAGTAATTAACAAAAAAAAAGAAGAAGCAAACAGTGATTTCTCGAAGAGGACAGGAATGTCATTTAAAAAAGAAAGATGTTTCAGAACTTTTGGAAAATGTTATATCTAAGACTTCTTATAATCAGCATTATATGTTTAACCAGCCAAGTCAGAATAGGTAAGTGTTAGTAGCTGTAGATATTTTATTGAAAACGAAATCAAAAAATGTTTATTTATGAAAAAGTATCAATCTTGTAAATTTTTTGGAAAATTCCTAAGGAACTGTTTTAAGATATTGAATCCCACAGTCAAATTCTGTGTAGGAAATGTATACAAGGTCCGTAAATAACACCCGTAACTGTAGCTCAAATCTTGACTTAACGTTTAGGATACACAGGCCACAAGTAAGAAAGTCGCCACAGGGGAAAATGGACAGTAACTTAAGTCAGCCCCCTTAGTGTCCGATTCTTGAAACTTGATACCTTTCCCCATTTCAGAACTGTAGCTCAAATTTTGACTTAACGTTTAGGATACACAGGCCACAAGTAAGAAAGTCGCCACAGGGGAAAATGGGCAGTAACTTAAGTCAGCCCCCTTAGTGGCCGATTCTTGAAACTTGATACCTTTCCCCATTTCAGAAGTTTACGCGATAAACCATTTCGGGAATGTTTTTGTTTGTAGGACAAAATTTACTATCCACATGGGCTGTCATATAACTCTCAAATTAGGGTAGTTTAAATAGGAAACCAAACGGTATACATGTAAATAGGAAACCAAACGGTATACATATAAATAGAAAATCTCGTCTACACATAAATAGAAATTCTCATCTATATTTGTCTACATGATTTATGTTTTAAGTTAGGCTATCACGATATTTGTTAATATTGCTGATGTAATGTACCATCCAATCAATCGTATTATCTCTAATCAATTATTAGAGTCAATATAAAACCTATTATACCTGTAAGCTAGAGACAGGTAGTTAATAGTTCAACATCGATTAATATTATAAAAGGTAGAAGATAGAACGTAAGCGGCATGGCGGTGTGGGGTGGGTCGGAGAGGGGTAGGCTAAGGAGTACATCCGTCCACCTATTAGCACCCCAAGCCTCCCCTCGAAACAAAGTAATCGATTCTTTGTCAGGAAAGTTTAGCGGATTCATTGAACACGATACGTAACGTGTGCTATGTGCTACCCAGTGTTTGTGGGCTGGGTTATCTTTTTATTTGTTTGCTTGCAACAATATTCATAAAATATTATTTGTGACTCCTTCTCACGCAGTGTATACATTGGTGTGCAAGTTAAAATATCCCTTGGCAGTTGGAATTCGATATAAGAGTGGGCCGTAGTGTCGTTGGCCGGGCAAAATTTCCCTCATAGGACACTATATGGCGTATGCCCGTCTTCATGAGCCCAGTTCAGAGCAGAACAGTAGGCCATTAAACCCTATGTCATTTCCTTATTCCTCCGGGCACTCCGATTTCCCCCCACTGCTAAAGACCAATACGCGCAAGCGAATTATTGAAATAAAATTAAAACCATATGTTAGTCCCGAAATGACCTAGTTTGTGTCGAGTGGACGTTAAACCCCATTTCTCTCTCTTTCTCTCATTTCATTATTTCTATTTCAGCTATGTCGGCTGCCGTCGGTAACCTCACATGTTACGACTGTTTTGATTCCTTCAAGAATTTCTGGGATCCTTTCACACCTTGCCAAAGAAATCTGAGTGCAGTTCGGTTACGTCAGTGCCATGTGCAGGATCGTTATTGTAAGGTAAAGTGTTATTTCCTGGCGACAATTAGTTCGAGGTTCCTATTAAATTCTGGTTTTAACGAAAGAAGAAATACTGAATATAAATAAAAATCGCTTCTTCCTGTATCCAGTCAGTCACTGGTTCCGGAAAAAGATATTGTTTGGTTATATTAGTCTTTCTGTTGTTTCAATTGACTGGTCTTAGTCCTTCACATTTAAGAAAAGCAAAAGTGCGATCACTCGCCTTTAGCAGTTTGTTGGGGTATGTCAATACACCAATGGTATCGTCTTGTCTTGGATATTTTTTCGCGGACAGTTAGTTATGTATGAAAACAAACTTAGAAACATGCGATTGTCCATGATTCCAAACACATATGAAGTAGTGTCTGGGTAACAAAGTCTTTGTTAGTACGATGGTTGCATTTAGCATACCACGGATGTCTCAAAGGGCCACAATGTTTTCCAAGGGTTACGTAACCGTTTTAATCAAATTCTAACAAATCGCACATAACCACTTTAATCAGTAACAATCATGTCTCTATCGTAATAACATGCATGGGCGCATGGACTCGATAATTAAGGGTCAGGAACTGCAACGACAGGACAAATTTGGGGCTTAATATGTCAAGTCTCCCCCCCCACCCTGTCTCAAAGAAAACATGGCGGCCGCAAACAATTTTCTTGTTATTCCAGTAAAGTTAGTGTTTTCACTTTACCCGTCTGCCCGGAACGTCAGATTGCCCCACCCCCCATGTCTTTTTAGTGTGCCTATACCCTGTTCCCTTTAAGGGGTACGTTTTAATGTGTATTGATTTGTATACAGGTATTATGAAACTATTGAAACAAACAGTTTTGTGACATAGTCTCCCGTCCAAAGGCAACACCTAGTAACTAATTTTTTTTTATCAAAATTGAGTGAGGACCAAATTTGTAGTTACTAGGGTATGTGCTTCCTGTTATTGTACTAGATATTCCAATCTTTTGATTTTGTAAGCAATTACATCCATGACACAACCTAGCAACTTCGTTCATTTGCCTAGTATGCCACGTAAAAACCTAGTGACTCATCAATAGTAAAATCAGTGGATAATAAGCTGGGGCTTAATATTTCTCAAAATAGGAAAAATGTGAGTTACTAGGTTTTGCCTTTTTTATGGGAGTATTGTGGGGGTGGTTGTTTACGTGAGACGTGCAGTTTTTATCTTTAAAGGACTAAAGATACGTTATGTCAAGATTAAACTTGGCTATTGCAGATCTTTCTTTAGGATTTAAATGTTACATAGCAGGGATTTATTTATTAACACCCATAATCAACTCTCTAGTTTATCGGATAGTCGAGATTTAAAATAGATTCAAAAAATGTAACGGGTGGCAAAGATTTAAAGGGATTGAAATGCGATTGCCGTTAAATGATTAATTTAAAAATGGAGAGGCGAGACGAAGTCTCGGATGTCCAGTGCCGTTGCTACGATAATAAACAATCTACGAGGTGATGTCATAGAGGTTTAGAACATTGTTCAAAAAACATACAATTTTTGTCGAGGCTTCTAACGGACAGAATGATGTGCAAAAACGAAATTTGATTACATTCCACCGATAGGTAAAGAAGTAGTTATAAAATTATTTTTGATATGTCCAAGATCATCTTTTGGTATTTCTGTCGAGATGAGTCATAAGCATCCGACAGGCTCAGTGAGCAAGACGCTGGCTCGTTTACCTGGAGGTACCATGTTCGATGTTCGATCCATGCGTTGGCCGAGGAATTGTTCGGAATTTACTAGCACGGCTTGCCCTTGTCGGTGGCGCAGGACTTAGGGATCGACAGGGGACAATGTAAGGTCGTTCGGGTGGGTCGAAAAACCGTGGTCTCGTACACATTCACGAGTATATAAAAAATCCCATGACAGTTTGGAATTCGAAATAAGAGTAGACGGTAGCGCCCCTGTCAGGGCAAAAGTTTCATTTTAAGACACTGCATGACGTATGTCAATGTTTATTAGTTAGCCCAATCGAAGTAGAAAAGTAAGATACGAAGCAACATTTCATAAGTTCTTTGATTTTGTTAGACTACTATAGTATTTTGGTCATTTTTTTAGCCACTAAAGTACATTGTATGGGAATGGACATAATATATAAACAATACAGCTTCTCTAGATACTGTATAAATATAGGTATAATACTCCAACTCTCTTTATAACTAACACTTAAACAACATAGATGTTTTATTTAATTTATCTTACACAACAGTATATTATTTTCCCAATCTATTCCTTTTGTAAAGTTATTCGATTTTCACCTCATCTTCTCTTTATTTTACCCCCGGGCTGAGGAAGTTGTCTCTGGTCGATTAAATGTCATCAACCATCTACTCAGGGATATCGTAAAACTCCACTCGTTCAATTGGCTTTTGTGAGAAAAAAAATGGATTGACAGATATTGGGAATTTGTAAAACAACAAAAAATAAAAAATAAAATAAGGAAAAAAAAAGAGAAGAATTTCTGAAATTGTGTATTTGTAAAACATGAAAAATGAATAATTAATGTATTATTTTTGAGTGCTAGATTTTTTTTCTTCTATTTATCTTGTATAAGTGAAACGTGAATTGGCCAAAATAAATATTTTTCTCTCTTTAAAGAGCTAGCTAAGTCTGTATCTCAATATCATCCAAGGTCTTCGACAGTGAAAACACAAATTATTTGCCAATTTAAATCAACATTGATGCTGTGATCTTACCGGGAAAACATAGGCTCCAATATTTAAGACAAAATAAACACGTTACCATTAGTACATAAATCGCGTACCATAATGCGTTTCACCACCATTTGTAACAGGGGACTCGAAGGACGGGGTAAGTCATGTCAAACGGTGACCACATATTTTTATCTGGAGAGCATACACAATAAAAACTATCGACGTAGACGTGAATAACCAGACTCTAGAGATTGCCATTCGATTGAGACTGATAAAAGATTACAATAAACGGACACGCCATGTAATATTTTGATAGATGTGAACTATTTATAACACTTGTTCAAAAATAGATAATGCAAAATGAATATGTTGAAATTTTCATTTAAATTACTGTATTCTATGCGGAATTATGATTGTTTGAAACTTGCCACGATTGACCATTTTACCGTATGTTTTTAAATCTCGCGGACGATTAAATCCATTTAAATCTCGGCCACCGATGTTCTTGATTTGTAGGCATGTCATCTGAATAAATGTATATATATATAAACATTTACGTAACATTTGAAACCAAATGAAAGACCTGCAATATGCGGATTATGCTCTTACATAATGTGGTGGGGGTGGTCTGTCATTGAGTCACGTGGCGTGGTTGTCGATTCCCCATTTGTAGGTGAAAATGTGTAGCGTCGCCTGTCCTACCTGGTTGGTTTTCTCCGGGTCCTCAGGTTTTCTCCCACTGCTATAAACCACTCTCGCCAGCAGATAATTAAAATAAAATCCAACCATATGTTAGCCCCGAAATTACCTAGTTTTGGTCGAGTGGACCTTTAACCCCATTCCACCCTCTCTCTCTCTCTCTCTCTCTCTCTCTCTCTCTCTCTCTCTCTGTCTCTCTCTTACATAATGCACCTTTAAATTGTTTATCGATTACAAATTTCATTATACATAATTTTATTATTTATTTTAGGTGGAGAGAATTTCTCTGAAGAGTATCACTATAAGCATCAGTAGAGGTTGTGTATCAGAATGTTTCTATGGCTGTAAAGCGCATGGATACGGTATTACACAATTACGGTGTACATCATGTTGTCAAGGTTACGCATGTAATACTGACAACAGTTCCGGAATGTTGCATTCTTCCTTGTGGACTTTCATGTTTATTCTGACGCTTGATATAATATCACAGATAATACCAATATCAGGCGGATAATCGGAGAACCGGAAATTAACAAAACGCTTCAAGTGTGTTAAGTGAAAAAACATGATTTGGTTATTTATTTGATTTCATTGTCTTCGATGTGACAAGGACACAAACGTTCAATTTATAGTTTGTTATAGCTAGTTATGGTTGTTTAAAGTCTGCAGTGAAATGAATTATTCGTAATAAAGCAAGGGAATAAATCACTGTAATTAAAAATTATACCGACCATTCGTTCCGTTTTATTTTCGGTTGTTCAGTATTATTAAAACGACTATCAAAACAGACGGAACGAAAATAACATTTTTTAAAAAGTGATAGCTATTTATAGCTTTTAGAATTCTTGAGTAAAATTAATGATAGCATTCATGTATAGAGAAAGGGTCTAATTAAAAATTATACCGACGCTTCGTTCCATTTTATTTTCGGTTGTTCAATATTATTCAAACGGATATCAAAATAAAAAAAAATACTTTTGTTTAAAAACGACTTCCCCGGGTAATACCCCTATCAGTATAAAACTACGACTTTTACTGTGTAACTATACAATTTACCATCATTTCGCTTCTTTTTATCTTCTGTTCAAGTGATCATTAACATGACAAGATGGGGAGTTGGATGGCCGAATGGTTAGCGCGTGCGCGTTGTTTCATTAGGACTATCCAGGCGCGGATCCAGAGGGAGGATCCAGGGGGTCCGGACCCCCCCCCCCCCCCCTGCTCAGACTTGAAAATTTTTTATGCGATTTTATTGGCGATTTTTAGACGTGTAATTTTGGAATTTACCTTCCGGAAATACGTCAGAATGCACCAAATTGAATCTAATTTACCAAATTTTCCCCCGTTAATCGGTTGAGTGCAATTAGTTGAGCAATTATCAAACTTACCCCCCCCCCCCCTGCAAAAAATCCTGGATCCGCGCCTGCTATCACTGAGTCAACTGACGTGGTTTCGATTCACTGGGAGTTGGATGGCCGGGTACTCCGGTTTCCTCCCACAGCTAAAGACCCATACGCACAAGCGAATTATTGAAATAAAATCGAACTATATGTTAGTCCCGAAATGACCTAGTTTGTGTCGAGTGGACGTTAAACCCCGTTTCTCTCTCTCCCGCTCTCTCTCTTAATCTACAGTGGTACTCTCCCGCGATCTTACTGTCGCACGGAAATCATCGCTTACTATATGAGGCATACTTCATGGCGAATATTTGTCTGATATACACTCATCAATATCAGTAACGAAAACAATGTTACCATATTTTATCTAGCCCCCCCCCTCCCCTCTCCCTACAGTATTATCTCCCCTTTGACTTCCCTATAGGCAAATCCCAATCAGAGAATTAAAACAACTTTAACGCCATATTAGGTAAAAAAATGTCTAATAGTTTGTCGAATTGTATACGGTGATGAATTAGGTCATCCATCATTATATCTGTATAACTGCACATATATGTAAATGATGCGGTATAGACAAGAAACTCGTCAAATAACCAAAAATAGAAATCATTCAATCTATCAAGTTATGTTGACATATACTACCCGATTATGTCGAATTCTTATAATTCTTTGTTTTCTACGTAGTATTCATTTCTCCCTTTTTAAGTGTAACTTGTTTTTAAATCGGGGGTCACGGTGGCTAAATGGGTAAGACGGCTCGGTAGACTAGCGGTCGGGTGTTAGATCCCTACATTTGCCGAGAAAGTTTTTCCAGATTTTCTAGCGTGATTCCCCCTTGTCAGTGATGCAGGAGCGGGGTGGGACGGCCTGACAAGGATAGTTGTCTAGTCGTTCGGGTGGTAGGAAAAACCGAGGTCCCGTGTACACATTGGCGTGCACGTAAAAGACCCCTTGGCAGTTGGAAGAGCTAAATCGGCTTATTGCCTGAAATGTTATCTAAATAAGAGACGAGACCAAATATTTAGCCTATACGCCGTCAGACGAAACAGGAGCGAAAGTTATTTTTAGTCTTTCTCCCCACCCCCAACCTTTGCATTACGATTTTTGTTAACTTTTTGGTGTAGAATTGAAGAAAAGGTTTTGGAGAATATTCATAATTTCGAGGCGGAAGGATACAAGAGTTTTGAGGTTGGTTAGGCTGAAATGTTGGGCCGAAAATTGCATGTTTATTTAATTGTCTCTACTTCCAACTTGTGTATCTCAAGTTTTTCATAGAGAACTTCATACATGCTTTCGGGCAAGAGGTTGAAATATGCTACTCCATCTGAGGTAGAAAGCGTTCTACTCATCAAAAATTTGGGAAAAATTTAAAGCCGATCTAAGTGACGATAATTAATATTAATGTGAATGGGGAAATCTTTGGCCTGATAAAATCCAAATTTTACTAATTTGATTGGATAATATTAGATTGATTTTAATGCTTAGCCCATTAAATTTTTTAAGTATGTACTAGATTTGGATTTTATCTTTAGTTAAGATTTCGAGGAACAGGGCACAGTGTTGCTAATATAAGGGGAGCCACTCTATTCAGACTACATTTGTTTTACTATTATTACTGAACATTACACATACATCTGACATACGTGGTTCAGGTAGACAACATGTGTATTATTATACGTGAATAGTGGACAATGAATTGGTTAAAGGTACTGTCCCGATTTGAACAGAGTCTCAAAAATGAAAGTCCGAGTACGTATAAATTTAAGCGCCAACACATAGAGGAATAGTGTATTTACCCATTCTCAAAATTTAAGCAAAAAATATTGACTCGTTTAGACACGTAATCCTTTTTAGATTTCGGGTCAGTTTATCCGTTAGATGACCCGATAATCGATTCTCATTTCTTTGGGATTTCAATATAATACAAAATTAAGCAGTTTTATTCTCCAAAATATTATCGGGATTGGTTCTTTAAAGAATGGTCATTATCTACATTTATAATTAAATGGTCCTAATCCCAGACAATGTCCCATCATTTATCGAAATATCATCAGAACAACCCGATTAATATTTTTATAGGTCCTGCATCTTTAATACTATTTTGTAAGATTATCATGTGGTAATGCTTTTTCTATTGATGAGTTACATGTGCAATTTGACATCAGACTAGCTACTATCTCACAGTTGTCACTTTCTTCTTTTATAACACGGGGGATCACGTGGCTAAGTTGGTAAGACGCTGGCTCGCTAGCCTGGAGGTCGGGTGTCCGATCCCTGCATTGGACTAGAAAGTTCATCCAGATTTTCCGGCGTGATTCCACCTTGTCAGTGATGCAGGAACCAGACGGTGGGCCTGACAAAGACAGGTGTGTAGCTGTTCGGATGGGACAAAAAACCGTGGTCACGTGTACACATTGGCGTGCACGTAAAAGATCCCTTGGCAGTTGGAATCCGATATAAGAGCAGGCCACAGGCCGAAGCGCCGCTGCCCAGGCAAAATTTCCCGCATAGCACACTGTATGGCGTAGGCCCATGTCCGTCATCACAGGTTATGTGCAGAAGAGTAGGACGTTAAACCCCATTTCATATCAATTCATTTCTTTTGTATCGTGGATAGTGATACTTCTTCACACAACACATCATTATCATGACGTTCAGTCGAAACTTGTGGGCTCTTTTTGTTTATTGCTTTGGGTCTAAAATGACATGCATAGCCGGGCACTAAAGACAAAATTACAGATTTTTCTCCCGAATTATGTAACGATTCAAATAGTTCGGACAGTTCATCTGAAGATGGTTCTGAAACGTTGGGTAGTTGCTTTACTTTGATTTCAGCTAGAGTCGTACCTGGGCCGTTGTCAAATTTTTTCTTCTTTGTTTTAGCCGATGTAAAGTCGATATCTTGAATAGTTTTATATTGAATCTGAAATATAAAAAAGATAGGTTTTATTTAAATAATGTTAAATCTTTGCATTTATAAAGGTTTGTTGTTGTTCTGGTTGATTTACATCAATACACAGTGGACGAAACGTGTTTGGGGGCGAACTAGGTAGACATTTTTTTGTTTGTGGTACGAACTGGTTTTAGTTGGAATACGCTGTGTTCTGATTGGTTGTTATGTGCCATACTCCGCGCAGTGTTTCGTTTGATTAGAGCTCCCACCACTTACTGCTGTAAAGAGCGAACATTCTTGTGCTAAATTATAATTGGTCAGTAGTCCCATTTTAAAATCGATTAAAATGTAAACAATGCTGTTTGGAAACGAACACACTTTCACCGTTTTTAATACCTTAAATCACTGTCCAAAGTTTTAGGGAAGATCCAGATTAAACGAAGGACTGTCATGTTGCTGTACTCAAGTGATAGATTTGATTGAGCGGAAAGAATAGACACACTCCCGCAAAAGTCCAAGAATCAGAAGCTAATCCAGCAATGGCCCGAGGGGGATTTCTCGGACCATTGCTTCAGGAATATGGTTATGTGCATGCTTTGATTATCCCATTCCATTTTTGTAAGCCCTTGAATAAAATCAGATCATCCACCGAATTCGTTGTCGGGCCCGTAGCCCCTCCGAAAAAATCTGTAGTCCCACCAAATTTTATGTGCTGGCTACGGGCCCGGTCGTTGTTGTTTTCTCTCCCAGACTGCCGATTGCATCAAATGTTTTTTGTTACAGGCCATGATATGGGGAGCAAATAGAATTTTTATGGGCCCAACATTTTGCATCGTCACCACATAGAAACTCTGACCCACATGAATCCAAATTAAAATATATACCTTTTGAACTGAAGCAGGCAACCAATAAGCTTTCTTTTCAGTCACTGCAGCTTCTATGTAAAATAGCAAGGCCTCAAAATGTGAACAGACTTCACCTACACCAGTTAAACATGTACAGTGTCCTGATATGACATTACCATCATTTTCACATATAATCCATGGCTGGAGACATGCATCATTCATCCTTTTAGAATGTTTTACTTTGGCTGTCAAAACAAACTTTCCATTTAAAATAACTCGACTGACAATCTGCACCCAGCCACTAATGAAATAGTTGTATGACTCCAGGGACTTGTAGGCCTTCAATTCCTGTAATGTATAAGTACTCTGTGCATACATTAAATAATTATCACCCGATGAACTGCTGCCAGGAAATTGCATTTCATAAGGGTCCACGCTGCCAGATTTTGCCATAATGAATAATCAACAAAAAGCATCCGATAGTGACCAATCGCATTAAATTATCCCTATTATATACCACTAAGCAATTAGTTTCATAAACCCATAGGTCCATTTAAACTTCAATACAATATTGCTAAAACAACAATTTTAATGTTATTGTCATGGTGAGGGGGTGTTATGAATTTTGACCATCACGTAAATCATGAGGTGCTAAAATGTGATTATAGGAAATAAAGAGTAAATTATCACGATGTGTTAAAATCTGATTATACAGAAAATGATAAAGAAATAGAGAGTGTTGTTCTAACAATTACAGTATGGTACTTGACGTTAATTATATATGATAAAGAAAGAGGGGGTTGTTCTAGCAATATGGTATTTAACGTTAATTATATCTTACGTCTTCATTAACGTATTTTCCCTCTGAACTTTATCTTTATATAAACGTTCAAAATATCGGCAAAGTATTACATATAGTTACCGCGAGTTTCCATACAAGATGGCGTCCGCGCAATCAATTATGTGTAATTCCTTTCTACGCGGAACCATCTATATGCCGTGCTAAATTAAAACTTGGATAGTCCCCAATTCTATAATCGCTGGATGTTGGAGCAAATGACCATGTCTCAATCTTACTATTTAAAGGTACCATAAGCGGCCTTTCTAGATTTTCAAAATGTATTTTACCACTGAGAAAGAAACTGGTTTTCTTGGTTGCCAATGTCGCCGCATACCCCTCGCAGTTTCATTAGACCTAATCCGACACAAGGATGGGTTTATCTGGCCAATGCTTCAGGAATATTATGTCCAAATATGGTATATATAGATTTTTGGTCTCGGGTTTGCGCCCAATGATGACCGAGAAAGTTTTTTGAGCTTGGCAGGTTTGTCAGTAGTACAGAATGCAGGAGCTGGCACATCATATAACCGTTGCCAGGTTCAATTCGAAATTTGAAATATAGGTAGGTTATAGTACGGCAGTCCGGGCAAAATTAACCCAATTGCACAATGTATGTTTAATGCAGGACGTTAACACCATTTCATTTCATTTAGATTTTGGATGTAAATATTAGACTCAAGTATATTCTAATTAAATCATTTGCCGATACCCATGCCTAAACTGGACCATGCCCCCATGAGACAAAGTCTTCTCAGGCCCAGTCCAAAATAATCCAAAACTCAGTTATTGAACGTCCATATCTGGAATTTTTTCGCTCGATGCCATTGTCATCTTTTTTCTCTCTGGTCTTATACTATCTTCTCAATATCATATGCAGGGTTATAATGAATCTCCCAGTCAGTGGGTGGGGAGTGGGTGGGGGTGGCAGACTGTAGAAATGGTCTGCCAACTGTCGCAAAACAGGTAGAATTGATTGGCATGAATGAACTCAAATTCCAGGAAATTTACTAAAATTGTCAGACTCAGTTAAATATTTTACGTTACTAGCTGATATTACTCCACTCCTCTGTGATCTTAGACTATCATATTCACGGTTATAGTGAACCACCCCGTAATAGTAGTACCGGTAGACCGCGGGGCGACTGACTGTGTTTCTGTTCTGTCAACTCTCACAAAACAGGCGGAATTGACATCCAGATCTTGAGATTCTGTCCGATTGGCTGCCATTTCTAATTCCCTGATTAACAATAATTTGACAACAGCAATGATCTCATAACCATGACATTGACCCAAATTTTCTCCCCTTCGGTTTACTCAGTGTCATATCACAATTAAATGATTTCATTGAATATTCATTCGTTTATATTTCGTACTTTATGTCTGTATTAGTATTGTACGGAAACCCATAAGGGTCAATTAAATGAAAAAAAAAAAAAAAAAAATCTGACTATCTTGTTATCAATAGATAGCCTAAAATAGCCATCTTGTAGTTACACGATAGTTACAAGAAAACTATCTTGTAATAACAAGATACTCAGAATATATTTTTTTCCATTAAATTGGCTCTTATGGGCTTCCGTAGTATTGTGCTTGATGACGACATGGAAGTCATTGTTGAAAAGTAGCTTTAATAGAAATACAGTAATTGTTGTCCATAGAAATGTGTTCAATTACTAAATGCTATACAAACAGTATACAATTTATCTTACGCACGATTAAGAGCGCTCAATGGGGATTCGTAATCAAAAAAGGGGAATTCCCCCCCAAAACCAGCCAGTTTCATATTTTAGTAGTTAAATGCGCGTTAACAAAAACCCATGAGCTAAATATAGATAAACTACACTTATAATACAATATGTATATATATAGATAAAGTCAGAGTGTATAGTAAGCGCGGCCAGCGAATCGTCAATCCTTACGTCCCAATGCAGAGAAAGGGTTGTCATGCGTTCAGCCCCAACAAAAACAAAAGGTAGGCATATTACATAACATTATGCGTTTTTCTGAATTATTTGATAATCGTATATTATAAACCATGTTATCTGTGACTACATGTATACTCGTAAATTGACCAGACGAATTTTGATCCTTGTTTAGCGAGTGATAGGAATACAGTTACCTATGTGTACTTATAATTGTTTACGAGTTAAACCTGATCGTCTACATGACGAACAAATCTGATTATGGTCCCATGATTTTTTTCCATTTGAGAAGGGTTGGATCTATATAACATGCACACCTGCGGAATTCGTCATACGTCACGAGACGTAAACAGAGTTATCACTAACCCTTACCCTAACCCACAAAGTTCACGCGGTATAAACTAAGGTATCATTTCAATAATACGCTTGCAAATACGCCTATTTAGTTGTGGGAGGATACTGGAGAATCAGAGAAAACCCACGGGGTTGGAAGGGCACAGCTACTTAACTCCTTGTAAGGTACAAAGGTAAAATCGAAACACCGCCAATTATCAGCATGCCAGGCTTTATGATGTAAAGTGCACGTATTAGACCGCTCGACCACCCACCCCCTGCAAACTTGAAGAAATGTCGAGTCATGTTTAAATACATTACTTTCGACAAAGTCCCAGTGACAGAGGCCTTAGGCCAGATTCTGACATCGATTATCGTGTCACCCTTGCTCCGACAACTGGAACGTTAAGAATTTAGAAAACAAATAACTTTATTAACGTATATTGAAGCCTCACAAAAAGTTCCTAGGTAACGGCGCAGCAGTTATTGCTAAATAAATGGTTTAATTTTGATGTTGTCAGTGTTGATTAAACTGGTCATGTGACACGGTCAAAGGTGACTAAAGGGACCATGTGACGCATCTTGACCAATAATAAATCAACAATAACGAAAGTTGCAGCCCTCAGTAAATATTGTTTTGCTATCATTCAAAGCTTATGTTTTACGTTTTAACCTGCAACAAACTTCATGTGTACAGCAAAACGAGGAAGTGGAGTGAAGAAAGGAAATGTCGACAACGGTTAAAAGAAAGTGTCTTATGCGTTAATGATTTTAAATAATAATCCAATATTTGACATGTACACTTAGGTTTTCTGTTTCACTCATATTTTGGGGCTCAAAGACCGGGTTTCGGTGCAATTTTTTTCTGTATGTTTCAATTATATTGTATGAACACTTTTTTGGCATTAGATTTTAAATGTTTTAAGTATGTTTCTTTTTAAAATAATGTGTATTAAAACCCTCTAAGTGAAAAACATGATACTGAGCAGACAGACGTACATGTTTGTAGTTCTTAAAAAAGCACACAATTTAAACCCTTTTCTTACCAGACCGCTGCTACCTAGCCAATCTGTCAAACCCTTGTCTAAACTTGGAAGTACAATTTAGACAATTGTATTGTAAAGGAGGAAAGGAAGTGGAAATTGATTTTGGTGCTTGGGTTAGAGGGGGCTGCAAGAACATAATTTGGTGTCTTTCTGAAAATTCATTTTGGTATTAATAATTAACCGGAGCTGCAGTGGGAAGTTAAACACACTACAGTGCAATCAGGTCATTATAAAGTGTGGTATGGGGGTGGGGAGGGGTGTATGATTTTATTCATTTTCATATTTTTTTCTTGTTAATAATTACAAGTTTAAAGTATGGAAATAGGCCATTCAATACTTTAAACATGTAGTTATTTTTCAAGGAAACATATGAAAATGAAAAGTGTAATTATTTGTTTTGAGATTAATAATACAAAAGCAATGGTCGAAGTATGTGTATTGGACTATGAACATGTGTAATTTCTGTCATAAGATAATATTACAACAGTATTTGCCTAATATGTGTAATGACATGGAGTAACGTGTGGGAATGGGAGAGTGGTGTAATATGTATTATGAGATAAATAATACAAAAGCATTTGCCAAAATCTATGGAGTAACATATGGGAAAGAGGGAGGCCAAAGGGGTGTTATTTGTGTTATGAAATAAGTTAATACTGAAGCACTGGCCAAGTATATGTGTATCGGACTAGGGAGTAAAGTGTGCAAAAAAAAGTATACTAGTAGGCCTACTGTTTGTACTTGTAACTAATGACCCCAGTTTCAAACGTAGCATAGTAATTATAAATAGATTGTAGTTCAATGCAGAGTGAAATTTAATTTGATTAACAAGATCCGTTTTAATAAAGACTAAACTGGGAAAGTTATTTTATTGACAACTAAAAATAAGCGAGTATTTGTCAAGGAAACACGTTCAGCCGTGCGCTATTCTCCGGCGAGTTCGGGAGTTGGATTTAATTACCGCGTAACTATTAATTTACAAAACTTGAATGAAAAATATTATCAAACTATGTAAAATTGATATTTACGCTATCAAGGTACAATTAAGATCAAGTTAGAATCGAAGTTTTCATACGTTTAAGTTTAATTAAAGTGTGTCGTGTAGTTTTGTTTACCGTAGTGTCTAAAACATCTCACGCAGTTCGTGGAAAAGACCACGTGTTTTAAGTGTTTACTTGCCGGTGATTGGCTACTTAAGAATACTACGTAACACGCTAGTCTAAATATAGTATAAAAGCAACTCTTCGCGCAACAAACAAATATGATCAAAGAACTAATTTACTGCTTCTGTCCCATCTAGGAACTTTTGATATAATGTTCAGAACATTTAGTTCTATCATTTAAAGCAAAAATATCTTAAAGTTCAAAAGTCGGAGCAAACTTGGTTTTCTGTTAATATATATCGATCACAGATACTGTCCTAACAAATTATATCATGGTCACCAACTTAACCAATAGCTATCTATGCACATGTTGTAGCAAGATAAGCGTCGATAAATAACATGGGGGTACAGTATTCATGACATGCTTTTGTGAAAGTTAAACAAAAATCATTTTATAATATCTGTGACCTGGAACGTAGATTTTTTAGTGATTTTCATAGCCCTTTGTTCGAGTATGTGAGTCACGTAAGCAATATTTGAAATAAATATAGGCCTATGTAGGTTAATAAGTAGGTGGCTATGAATCTCCTAAAACGGCGAATGACGAACGTCAAAACAATACGGGGTAATACGATTAGAAGATTAGGATTCCTTTATTTTTCGTGCATTTTTTCATCTGCTGTTAAATTAAATCTACCGGAAAATTCACAACGAAAAAAAGAAATATTATATGCTGATAATACTAGAAGGCGTAGATTTATATAATATGACATTTAAAGACATGTTTTCAAAAGCTCCACTAGGGGCGGATCCAGAGGGGGTTGCCCCCCCCCCACTACTCAGCTGCATGAAAAATAAATATTGCCTTGCATCAATGAAATTACATCACATATTGATTCTACATCAGTATAAAAAATGATTTCTCTGTTTAAAAAGCTCAATTTGTATGTATGCCAATGTAATTTAGAGACGATGATGGCAGATTTCCGTAACAGAAACCTGACAAACCCCACCTGCAAAAATTCCTGAATCCGTCTCTGCCTACCCTTTAGGAGATAAACACTTCCTGTTTCGCATTTAGAGGGGTAACAGGAAGTGTTTATCGACATTGTAACATGCTTTTTTAGGATTTTAAAAGACATTACTACAACAGAAGGGTGTTATTGTCCAATACACAGTGTCTAATTGACCAATCAAAACGCAGGGTTTACATTGAAGCATGTTACAATCCCTCATAGCATACTGTAGTCTAAGTTGACGACATACTACAGAACAGTGTCGATTAATTATCGGGCTGTAAACTTGATATCCCGGTGTATATGAACGAATTCAAAAAAATTCGTCTTCGATTCTACGCAAACCAGTGGGTTGGGTGGTCGACTGGTTAGCACGAGAGCGCTGTATCACAAAGGCTGTCATTGAGTCAAGTGGCGTGGTTTCGAATCCCCAGTTGAACGTGACAAGGAGTAGGATCGCCTGTCCAACCTCATGGTTTTTCTCCGGGTCCTCCGAGTCTCCCCCTACGCGCAAGTGAATTATTGAAATAAAATTAAAGACAATATGTTAGTCCTGAAATGACCTAGTTTGTGTCGAGTGGACGTTAAACCCTTTTCTCTCCCCCCCCCCCTTTAACATAATGTTTTATTGTGTGTTGTTGCCTTCCGTAAGACACAGCCAAACATCACACATGATTTATTTTACTCTTTTAAGATTACCGTGTACGTGATCATATTATGTAGCGTGTTTGGGGTTTAGGTGGCCGGATGGTTAGCGTGCGCGCGCTGTATCATACGGCCTGCCATGAGTCAACTGGCGTGGTTTCGAATCCCCGGTTGCATGTGGCAAGGAATAAGGTCGCCTGTCCAACCTCGTGGGTTTTCTCCGGGTACTCCGGTTTCCTCCCACTGCTAAAGACCTCTACGAGCAAGCGAATGATTTAAATAAAATTAAACCATATGTTAGTGAAACCCCATTTCTCTCTCTCTATGAAGTGTGTTTTTTTTTTTCTTTTGTAGTGATGATTCTCCATGAATTGTTCAACTAAACATCCATTCCCATTTCAAATTGATGGTATTAAACAAAGATGTCGAACTGTCCATCTGAGGTTGTAGTTTATTCCAATCTAATTACAATAAGATCTGTATATCGTTTCGTTTTCTTATACTTTGTGATCGGTTGGATCTATTTTACAAGATTGTTTCATTGCCTAATTCCTCACATAAACCAGCGTAAACTGATCCCGCAGTGAATATTCGCTTGGCCGCTACAATCACTGATAAGCATGACATCGACGAGGCTTAATGAGTACGGCATATTAACTTTTTTAATCCGACAAATTAAATTCTCAAACATTTTTTTGAGGTAAAAGAAAAATAAATAAAGACGTTTGAAGTATTTGTAGTTAAAAAATATTTCCTATTTAGTGTAAATGGGTATTAAAATGAGTAAAACGCACCATTTTGCCCGAAGCAGTTAGGTGTTATGTAAACAATGCACGAGTCGTTTAGCCAATGACTGACGGCACGTGAAGTCAATGCACATGTTGTAGACAGTCATGTGTGACAGAGATAAATCGTAAGTAATTCTCTGTGAAACAGATTGAAACCAGCGTAGAAACCGGTGTTATACATGACCTTTTTCACTCATCTAGCTTTTGTTGTGAACAAAGAAAAAAGAAAAAAATGTCCGCTTACTATCGTAACAACTGTAGCAATGGCAATGGAGATTCGGTTATCCTCCAAACCAAAACAGTCGTAACTTAGTTTGTCTAAATGTGCAATTAATTAAAATTTGTTATCCATATATTGTAGCACTATGCCAATACAGCAACCACCTCAAATATATAGTGCTATGCGGAGCTATGTGTCGCTGGTTAGATGTGGACATCCTCTGTTAAAAAATCTACACATCTGACGTGTGACGTATACTTTCTCCAATGCTACATACACTAACCTTGTGATCGTCGAATATTGTCTTTGGATATATTGTAATTTACTTATGCCACTCTGACATCCCACGTTATAGATTTATTCTCCCCGTATTCAGTTCATGGTTAAAGAAATACAAATACCACAGTTCGTTTCTACTTTTTTGTGTCAAGCCCTGGATACACAGGTTACAAACATAGAATAAAATAAAGTCATTCTCCCAATTCTACATCTGTATTATTATGTCGTGTTGTTTGGGATTTCAGGGGAGGGGGGCATCAACCTCGCCGTTAACTTGTTTTACTGTATTTGTACATAAACGTTTTACGAAACGTCGTTATTAAATAATAAAGAAGTAGCGATATCTCTGCTTAGCATGAACTTATAAAATTTCCAAGAAGACTCATTGGTTTTTTTTCGTTTCCGTGAATACCAGACAAACAACAATCTATAGCCAAAATTCTACCCTGTAGCGTAGGTGTAAATAAAATGTAGGTAATTAATATGCAATTTATCACCCCAAATAACATAAACATTTATACCTTATCAACGTCAAAAATTACAGTGCTAACTTTAAAATATTCAATCAGGCTACGCAACTCCCTTTAATTCAATAGCCTGTTTGGAGTAGCCATGACAAAGTGGTCAAGTAAGAAAGCATTTACATGTCGCAAAATTTCTTAGATACTTGTATAATGAATCAACAAAAAAATATATTGTTTAGATGATTTTACTTTTAGACTGAAGCGTCGCAAACGGGAGATAACTCTGATGAGGTGAGTTTTACTATTAACTTGTATGATCTTCTTTTTTTGTATCTTTTTTCTACACCAGCTTCAAAGCATGTTGTAAGAAATTTACAGCTTAGTGTAATAAGTCGTTTAAACATTCATATTTCTGTTATAGTGTATATTTGTATATATTTTATTTTATGATTTTAGTTAAAGTAGTAATTGACCAATGTCCGAATTGATATCTCATTAATCTTTCATGCCTTTAACTGTTTGAGTTTATACTTAATGTAACGATATATATTACGTAATTATAGTTAACGCGCGTTCTTGCTATATGTCCATATCTTCTTCTGTATTTAAACATCTGTTTCCTATGTGCAATTTAACATCTTATCAAATATTCTTATATTATCATTATGTAATTATTTTAATCCCAAGCTTGTATAATGCTGATGTAAACCAGCTTCGTAAACGGGGCACAACAACCAAATCAACTCAGGAAGTTATCAGAAAACGAATAAAAAGGGACAAACAAGAATATTTTATTCGTTGGAATGGTTTTCCGACAGCGACGAATTCTTGGGTGCCAGAGGAAGATTTGGATGACATTGCTAAAATATATATTAAGGACCATGCGAAGGAAATACCTGGACCTAAGTTAAGTGACCCGTCTAACGCTCGATATGACCAGCATGTTGTATATCTGCAACATCACCGTGCACGAATGCGGCAGAATGTGTTGCATAATGGTCGAACGTTTCCATAATTTGATAGACAATTTGTGTAAATATATTGTAATATTAGTGTTTCTCTTAAAAATGTTATTTAATGTTTATTCGAATTTTTAGGCAATTTATTATGGCGCTCCCTCGATTTAATTATTTTAAATCCATATACATTAATTTATTTGCTTTTAGGGTCAAAAGCTCGTTGAAGTCGAAGGGTGTTGTTATAGTGTATATTTGTATATATTTTATTTTATGATTTTAGTTAAAGTAGTAATTGACCAATGTCCGAATTGATATCTCATTAATCTTTCATGCCTTTAACTGTTTGAGTTTATACTTAATGTAACGATATATATTACGTAATTATAGTTAACGCGCGTTCTTGCTATATGTCCATATCTTCTTCTGTATTTAAAATTGCCGTAGTGTTTCTTTCTGGGGGCTGTAGCTTAATTCAACACTAACGACGAAAACTCAGATAAATAGTTAAAATTGTACCTTTAATAAACTAGAGTTTAAAACTGGTTAACGGTCACAATAACGAGATAGGTATCGCTAGGGCGAGCCGGTCACCAGACTAAAGTTACAATAGAATATAGAACATATATACAAGCTTGGGATTAAAATAATTACATAATGATAATATAAGAATATTTGATAAGATGTTAAATTGCACATAGGAAACAGATGTTTAAATACAGAAGAAGATATGGACATAGCAAGAACGCGTGTTAACTATAATTACGTAATATATATCGTTACATTAAGTATAAACTCAAACAGTTAAAGACATGAAAGATTAATGAGATATCAATTCGGACATTGGTCAATTACTACTTAAACTAAAATCATAAAATAAAATATATACAAATATACACTATAACAACACCCTTCGACTTCAACGAGCTTTTGACCCTAAAAGCCAATAAATTAATGTATATGGATTTAAAATAATTAAATCAAGGGAGCGCCATAAAAAAAAATGCATAAATATACGAATAAACATTAAATCACATTTTTAAGAGAAACACTAATATTGCAATATATTTACACAAATTGTCTATCACATTATGGAAACGTTCGCCCATTATGACACACCTTCTGCCGCATTCGTGCACGGTGATGTTGCAGATATGCAACATGCTGGTTATATCGAGCGTTAGACGGGTCACTTAACTTAGGTCCAGGTATTTCCTTCGCATGGTCCTTAATATATATTTTAGCAATGTCATCCAAATCTTTCTCTGGCACCCAAGAATTCGTCGCTGTCGGGAAACCATTCCAACGAATAAAATATTCTTGTTTGTCCCTTTTTATTCGTTTTCTGATAACTTCCTGAGTTGATTTGGTTGTTGTGCCCCGTTTACGGAGATGGTTTACATCAGCATTCACATTTTGGCTCTTAGTCCATCGATTTAAATTCAGACAGACGCTGTCTGTGTTCGCTGGTCCTCCGATGTCCGTTTGGCAACTTTGATTCTCACTTTCCACAGAACACATTGTTCCCACCGAAACCAAAGGCAATGAGTCGGTCTCAACGGCAACCTCAACAGTTTTAGGCACTCTGGGCCTATTTGTATCACTTCGTTTAGAAGAAATTAACGATACCTGCTGAGAGTCACTTTTCCTAGATAGAAATTCTTGACGACGCTGTTGATCACGCTCTTTCTTTGCTGAAGAACGATGCTTCTTCTCCGGTTTACGATGAGTTGAATTGCTCCATTTAAAACATATTTCTGTGGTACTGTAATCCTGTCTCAGACTCCAAGTTACTGGTAAGGTGTCCATATACCTGATGACGGCCAAAGCTGCTGCTGGAAAATAGCGTTCCATATCCATGTTGTTGTGACTTGACTTGCAGTGAGGGTTTACCGGAAAATATGAGTAACTAAATACTTTGCCCGCTTTCTCCACCAATTGCCGTAGTGTTTCTTTCTGGGGGTTGTAGCTTATTCCAACACCAACGACGAAAACTCATATAATTAGTTAAAATTGTACTTTTAATAAACTAGTGTACAAAACTGGTTAACGGTCACAATAACGAGATAGGTATCGCTAAGGGCGAGCCGGTCACCAGACTAAAGTTACAATAGAATATAGAACATATATACAAGCTTGGGATTAAAATAATTACATAATGATAATATAAGAATATTTGATAAGATGTTAAATTGCACATAGGAAACAGATGTTTAAATACAGAAGAAGATATGGACATAGCAAGAACGCGTGTTAACTATAATTACGTAATATATATCGTTACATTAAGTATAAACTCAAACAGTTAAAGACATGAAAGATTAATGAGATATCAATTCGGACATTGGTCAATTACTACTTAAACTAAAATCATAAAATAAAATATATACAAATATACACTATAACATTTCCACAAACCTTAGTTGAGATATTAAACATCATTCGGGTTTTTTTTTTAAAAAGAGCCACGGTTAAAGTTACATTATGGGAGATAAGATAAAGAGGTGGCAGTTCTCGCTATAATAGTTAAAAACTAGATAGTGTAAAGGTAATTTGTTGAAAATTTCAGTCAATTTGGTCCAGTATTAGCCGAGAAAAAAGCATTTGAAATATTCACATAGCCTCGGTCATCATTACTCAAATCATTAATGTAAACAGCATAGTCTCGATTATCCACTTGATTGATTTAATTATCAACGGCCATTAAGCGGCATATAGGAATTCAATCCGCAAACATCGAAGGCTAACCTTGACTTTAAGAGTTTATTATGGTCTGGATAAGTTAATTAATGTCTAATTGATTATTTAGATAACATCTCAGGCCTAAAGAAAGACCTGTAATAAGCAGAGTTTGCTCTTGCATAATGCTATTTTAATATTTCAATGTGTTTGTGTTGTCAAGATATCATATCATACAATTTACCTCTTGTAGCAATATGATGGCCCCGAATTGATATTGATAGACATCACGTAATATAACGGAAATAGATGATATTTTGATATTGTTAAAATGGCACATGGGTCAACTAAATACAGTGCATCATATGTTTTCAAACTGCTATAGTAATTGGTTTTTTTTTCGATTAAAGTTGGTGGAAATTTACCGTATATGACGTCTTAGTTTTATGTTGACCGTGTATCCTGCGAGGTGTAAAACCCGTGTCTTTCTGCTATATATATGATTTACGATTTGGTTGCGGTAAAACGTTAAGTCAAAGAATTGAGAGCAGTGACATTATATTAGAAGTCATACCTAGATGATCATGGCCACACAACAATCATGTGTAGAAAGGATGGTCTCACAGGTTGAAAAGAAAACAAACTACATATTTAAAGCTATTCCGTCGGAATCTCTTCAGCTTTAAATATGTAGTTTGTTTTCTTTTCAAACACCTTATATATATATATATATATTGCAGCTCTTTCTTTTGATCATGTTATTTTTCCATATTCCAAATTTCAGTCGAATATCAGTGAGAGTGAAACAACGAAATTAAAGGAAGTAATTAAAGATGGCAACAACCGGGTGAGTATTGTTGGAAGCAAAGGGGATAACTGCTATGCTACAATTGAAATGCATGTTTATTACCAAAAGTTCCTTTCGATATTTGCGCATATCAAATGGTAATTTCCTGAACTATGGCCCCTAATTGTGCGAAAAATCGCGTTTTAGTTCGTAGTCTTTTTAGAGGTCATAATTTTTATCCGATTTGAAGTTTGAATATATCACTGACAAAACTGGCGCAAAAAATGGCCACCCATCGTATAGTGTAAATATATGGTATGTAGATATTCGCGCAAAACGGGTAGTAACTTCCTGGATTATGGTCCTTGATTGTACGAAAAATCAGTTCTTTAGCTTGTGATCCCTCTAGGGGTAACAATTGTTATCCGATAAAAAATAAATAATAAAGAAAAAAATCTTTTGAATATATCACCATAACGCTTGAGTTCGAATTTTGTGGTTCCTGTCGATATTCGCGAATGTCGGACCGTAACGTCATGAATTATGGCCATTGATTCTACGGAAAATCTCTTTGTTTAGCTTGTTTTCTATCCATCTCTTGCAAAATGTGGACGTATCTGCCTGACAGCCTCTGGTTTAATGAAATCATGAAATGGCCGAACCAGTCTACTTACAATCGGAGCCATCCCATGGCATCGAGGGTTTATGATGGGTTAAAAAAAAAGACCTGGAATATACAGATTTTATCAATTCATTATTATGAGTTAAATGCAGTAACGCGGTTTTCTTAATTTTCAGCCCCAAACTCTGAATATAGATGAGAATGAAACAACGAAATTAAAGGAAGTAGATAGCAACAACCAAGTAGTGAGTATTGATGGAAGCAAAAGGGATAACAGCAATGCAACAGTTACATGACAGAGTGCATTGGCAAGAAATAGCTTCCTGTCGTTCGGACGGGGGAAAAGGCGAGGTCCCGCGTACTCTTGGAGAACCCTTGACGATTGAAACGCCGCCGTCTCTCTCCCATCCAGAGGTGGATTACCATATACATGTAGGCAGTGTAGGCAGCTTCCTAGGGCCCAAGAAAGAAAGGGGCCCATAAGATTTTAGACGACATTTTAAAATTTGACGTTACATTTTTAAGTGAATTCAGATGTGTGAAAGTGAATAACAGAATATATTTCTCTTCTTTCATATTATCCAGGAATGCCTATTGGTGTGATCCTCTGAGCATCAAAAGGTTACCACTTGATCAAGGACAGGGCAGTGTTTGACTAAGTTGTAGTGCTTGACATTATTTCATTAGTATATCCTCGTTTCTCTTACGGTGGTCTTACTTTTTACTACGGCAAACCTGTTCCGCGAAGGGCCCAGCTGGTCGGGCTGCCCAGGGCCCATCAGAACCTCGATCTGCCTCTGCTCCCATCCTTCCCTCTGCATGTTGTATTATTATAACAGAAGGGTGTTAACACAATTTCATTTTTATTTGTACATGTTGCTAGTAACAAGTTTATCATAAGTTGATATCCATGTATTTAAACAGGACAGACCCCAGGAATCCACAATTGACATCCATGGTAACGTTAATTATTTTCAAACTGGACCAAATAACAAGATTATTGCCATAAGTCCACAGAGCGAACAGGAACAGGTTGTGGAGGTTCGTATATATTTATATAAATCATTATTACTCTATTCAAGGCAATTACCCTTTATTAATCTATTTGGCAACTTTTAGTAACTTCACTCAATTAAAGATGTATTATGTAAGAGCTTGATTTGACTCCCTGTGCCATCGGATAGAAGGGGTAAAAACACAGTCACCATTTAAAGGGACAATAACATTCTTGCTGGCTTGGTAGCTCCAGAAAATAAATAATACCCTTATTCTAAGTACTAGATGTTTAAGTGTCCTACCTGTTGTGTAAATTATCCATTACAACCTATTTTACTTGTCCAGAGGGTTCGAAAATATTTTAAAATCCAAGTCATATTTGAAAAGGTTTACGTTAGACTTTTCAAATCAATTGGTTGAATTTTTCCAATTTTATAAAATAGGTGTGTTAAGATGAAATTTATATCATCATTCAATTGGAATATTCTAAAATAAGACGATTTGTTGACCAGAATGAAGATTGGGACATATTAGTCAGTTACAACAAGAGTGTTATTGGGGCTTTAAGCATTGGAATTTGGAAAGGGTGTATTGAGGCTATCAAATAACCGAATAACCGATAATTTGCTACACTCTTCACTAGAAATATTTTTGACCATGTTAGTTTTCCATATTCATGACAGTGCCAAACATTTGCACACTGCAAGATAATGAATGAATTGATGGTACATTATGTAAATCTGTCTAATGCAAGTGTTTAGTTTGACTTTAAATGTTTATAAACTATTATTTATACATTTATTCACATGACAAGAGAGAGAGAGAGAGAGGGAGAGAGAGAGAGAGAGAGAAATGGGGTTTAACGTCCACTCAACACAAACTAGGTCATTTCGGGACTAACATATCGTTTAACTTTATTTTCAACAATTCGCTTGCGCGTAGGGCTCTTTAGCAGTGGGAGGAAACCGGAGTGACCAACAGAGGCGGATTCAATGGGGGGGGGGGGGCGCCCCCCCCCCCTAATTTTAATTTTCGACAGTGCCCTCACGTTACGGCGCCCCCTTTCAAAATTCCTAGATCCGCCCCTGACCAATCAGGATAAATGCATCGCTAAACACAGATCAAACAAACCAAACTAAATAAAACAGATATTGCATTATTCGATATCATACAATTTACCGCTTGTAGCAATATGATGGCCTCGAATTGATATTGATAGACATCACGTAATATAACGGAAAAAGATGATATTTTGATATTGTTAAAATGGCCCATGGGTCAACTAAATACAGTGCATCATATGTTTTCAAACTGCTATAGTAATTGTTTTTTTTTCGATTAAAGTTGGTGGAAATTTACCGTATATGACGTCTTAGTTTTATGTTGACCGTGTATCCTGCGAGGTGTAAAACCCGTGTCTTTCTGCTATATATATGATTTACGATTTGGTTGCGGTAAAACGTTAAGTCAAAGAATTGAGAGCAGTGACATTATATTAGAAGTCATACCTAGATGATCATGGCCACTCAACAATCATGTGTAGAAGGGATGGTCTCACAAGTTGAAAAGAAAACAAACTACATATTTAAAGCTATTCCGTCGGAATCTCTTCAGCTTTAAATATGTAGTTTGTTTTCTTTTCAAACATCTTATATATATATATATATATATATATATATATTGCAGCTCTTTCTTTTGATCATGTTATTTTTCCATATTCCAAATTTCAGTCGAATATCAGTGAGAGTGAAACAACGAAATTAAAGGAAGTAATTAAAGATGGCAACAACCGGGTGAGTATTGTTGGAAGCAAAGGGGATAACTGCTATGCTACAATTGAAATGCATGTTTATTACCAAAAGTTCCTTTCGATATTTGCGCATATCAAATGGTAATTTCCTGAACTATGGCCCCTAATTGTGCGAAAAATCGCGTTTTAGTTCGTAGTCTTTTTAGAGGTCATAATTTTTATCCGATTTGAAGTTTGAATATATCACTGACAAAACTGGCGCACAAAATGGCCACCCATCGCATGCAAATAGTGTAAATATATGGTATGTAGATATTCGCGCAAAACGGGTAGTAACTTCCTGGATTATGGTCCTTGATTGTACGAAAAATCAGTTCTTTAGCTTGTGATCCCTCTAGGGGTAACAATTGTTATCCGATTTACAAAAAAAAAAATAAATAATAAAGAAAAAAATCTTTTGAATATATCACCATAACGCTTGAGTTCGAATTTCGTGGTTCCTGTCGATATTCGCGAATATCGGACCGTAACGTCATATGGCCATTGATTCTACGGAAAGTCTCTTTGTTTAGCTTGTTTTCTATCCATCTCTTGCAAAATGTGGACGTATCTGCCTGACAGCCTCTGGTTTAATGAAATCATGAAATGGCCGAACCAGTCTACTTACAATCGGAGCCATCAAATGGCATCGAGGGTTTATGATGGGTTAAAAAAAAAGACCTGGAATATACAGATTTTATCAATTCATTATTATGAGATAAATGCAGTAACGCGGTTTTCTTAATTTTCAGCCCCAAACTCTGAATATAGATGAGAATGAAACAACGAAATTAAAGGAAGTAGATAGCAACAACCAAGTAGTGAGTATTGTTGGAAGCAAAAGGGATAACAGCAATGCAACAGTTACATGACAGGGTGCATTGGCAAGAAATAGCTTCTTGTCGTTCGGACGGGGGAAAAGGCGAGGTCCCGCGTACTCTTGAAGAACCCTTGACGATTGAAACGCCGCTCTCTCCCATCCAGAGGTGGATTACCATATACATGTAGGCAGTGTAGGCAGCTACCTAGGGCCCAAGAAAGAAAGGGGCCCATAAGATTTTAGACGACATTTTAAAATTTGACGTGTTACATTTTAAGTGAATTCAGATGTGTGAAAGTGAATAACAGAATATATTTCTCTTCTTTCATATTATCCAGGAATGCCTATTGGTGTGATCCTCTGAGCATCAAAAGGTTACCACTTGATCAAGGACAGGGCAGTGTTTGACTAAGTTGTAGTGCTTGACATTATTTCATTAGTATATCCTCGTTTCTCTTACGGTGGTTTTACTTTTACTACGGCAAACCTGTTCCGCGAAGGGCCCAGCTGGTCGGGCTGCCTAGGGCCCATCAGAACCTTGATCCGCCCCTGCTCCCATCTTTCCCTCTGCATGTTGTATTATTATAACAGAAGGGTGTTAACACAATTTCATTTTTATTTGTACATGTTGCTAGTAACAAGTTCATCATAAGTTGATATCCATGTATTTAAACAGGACAGACCCCAGGAATCCACAATTGACATCCATGGTAACGTTAATTATTTTCAAAATGGACCAAATAACAAGATTATTGCCATAAGTCCACGGAGCGAACAGGAACAGGTTGTGGAGTTTCGTATATATTTATATAAATCATTATTACTCTATTCAAGGCAATTACCCTTTATTAATCTATTTGGCAACTTTTAGTAACTTCACTCAATTAAAGATGTATTATGTAAGAGCTTGATTTGACTCCCTGTGCCATCGGATAGAAGGGGTAAAAACACAGTCACCATTTAAAGGGACAATAACATTCTTGCTGGCTTGGTAGCTCCAGAAAATAAATAATACCGTTATTCTAAGTACTAGATGTTTAAAGTTCCAATAGCATTTTTTTAAGTTATATTTTTAAAATTTATTAAAATAAAGCCCCAAAATAGATTGAACCTATAAACAGTCCTACCTTGTTAAAGAATAATCCTATTAATCCTATAATTCACTATTGCTAGATGAGAAATTGGAAAAAATATCATTTTCAACTTCAAATTCAAACGTTTGAAGATGGCCGTCCATGGAGAAGAATAGGAAAACAAGGGAGGTCATTGAGTAACTATTTCCTCAATCAACCAGTGTCACCCTTTCTAACCCCCCAAAATTTTGTCCATGATCGTATAATAGTGAGTTGACAACCTTTTGAGCAAAAAACATAGAAATAATTATATTTTGACTTTCTTAGAAAAAGTGAAATTGGAACTTTAAGTGTCCTACCTGTTGTGTAAATTATCCATTACAATTTGGAATTTGGAAAGGGTGTATTGAGGCTATCAAATAACCGAATAACCGACAATTTGCTACACTCTTCACTAGAAATATTTTTGACCATGTTAGTTTTCCATATTCATGACAGTGCCAAACATTTGCATACTGCAAGATAATGAATGAATTAATGGTACATTATGTAAATCTGTCTAATGCAAGTGTTTAGTTTGACTTTAAATGTTTATAAACTATTATTTACACATTTATTCACATGACAAGAGAGAGAGAGAGAGAGAGAGAGAGAGAGAGAGAGAGAGAGAGAGAGAGAGAGAGAGAGAGAGAGAGAGAGAGAGAGAGAGAGAGAGAGAGAGAGAGAGAGAGAGAAATGGGGTTTAACATCCACTCAACACAAACTAGGTCATTTCGGGACTAACATATCGTTTAATTTTATTTTCAACAATTCGCTTGCGCGTAGGGCTCTTTAGCAGTGGGAGGAAACCGGAGTGCGAGGAGGAAACCCATGAGGTTGAGAAGGCGCCCTTATCTCCATGCCAAAATTCTAACATGCTATCGTCTAATTTCTAACCTCCATTCATGTAACTTCTAACCTCCATTCATGTAACTTCTAACTTCCATTCACGTAATTTCTAATTTAAGACAATGTATAATTCAACTTCTTTATTTGTTCAATGTAATTATCAATTCTATTTCATCTTATTTCTATTATTGAGGCGAAAAATGTCGACTTCATTGTGGTATTACATGTTAAGCATGAACGGCAAACAAATTTAGAATTTTGATACTTCTACCTAGCAACCATCATTATGACATCGTTTGGTGTCGCCACTGTGTGCTCAATTGGATGATTGCGCACCTGATCGGGACCATAATTGGTATAAACGACCCATTCTTCGTTTGGTTGAAGGTTGGAAGGAGTGCTGAGAGAGAGAGAGAGAGAGAGAGAGGTCACTTAGTATTAAACTCAGTATCTGTGTAGGCCTATCCATAACATTTATACCCTGTGTTAATATAGACCAACTGCATATAGATATTAATTATTGGCTCAACCGTAAAAAAAAATAAAATAAAATTCTCCAAATCCCGTTTAGCTTATATTTGAAATAGAAAATGAAATGAAATGAAAGAGGATTTAACGCCCTAATGTTTTGTTCCGAACCGGGCTAATGGAGACGGACATAGGCCATACAGTGTGCTTTAGGGAAATATTGCCCGGAGAGCGGATCTACGACGTGGACTTATATCGAAGTCTAACGGTCACGGGATCTTTTACGTGCACGCCAACATGTACATGAAACCTCGGGTTTTCATCCCATCGGAACGACAAGACACTAATAAGGGGGAACCACGCCAGAAAATCTGGATGAACTTTTTTCGACCAATGCAGGGATCGAACTCCCCGACCCACAGCCTAGCGAGCCTGCGTCTTACCCACTTAGCCACGGTATTCGAAATAATATTTGCAAACCATACATTTATATCACGTTCAATGTTGTTTAGAGGGTAGGATGGCCGAATGGTTAGCACGTGCACGCTGTAACATAAGGTCTGTCATTGAATAAACTGGCGTGGTTTCGATTTCCCGTTTTTACGTGACATGGAGCAGAGCCGCCTTTCCAACCTCGTGGGTTTTCTCCGGGTCCTCCGGTTTCCTCCCACTGCTAAACACTCTTACGCGCAAGCGAATTATTGAAATACAATTGAACGGTGTTAATACCGAAATGACCTGGTTGGTGTCGAGTTGATGTTAAACCCCATGTCCCCATCTCTCTCTCCCGATGTTGTTTTCAATTTTAACACTCAGGCAAGCCACTCAATCTGACGAAGAGGGAGTCGTTTGTATCAATAGAATGGTCCCGATCAGGTGCTCAATTCCCAAACTGAGCACACGGTGGCGACACCAAACGATGTCATAATGATGGTTGCTAGGTAGATGTTTCAAAATTCTAAATTTGTTTGCCGTTCATGAAATAGAATTGATATTTACACTGAACAAATAAAGAAGTTGAATTATACATTGTCTTAATTTAGAAATTACATGAATAGAAGTTAGAAGTTACATGAATGGAGGTTAGAAATTACATGAATAGAAGTAAGAAATTAGACGAAAGCATGTTAGAATTTTGGCACTAATATACCGCCATAATAGACAAACCACCCGAATAGAACTTCTTCAAATGCATTGATTTTTGATTATTTCCTACAATAATGATCGATCTATTTCACTAACATTTAATATTTTATTTCTTCAGCATAGTGATATTGATTCAGGTGACGAAGGTAAACATTTTTTGAAATTTGATTTATAAGTGTGGGTTAATAGTCGAGAGCGAGATACTAAGTAATATATTGAAACAACAGGAGGGGTGCTAGTCCTAAGTGTTTCTTCGATATATTACGCTATGTATTAAGCTTTGCAATGAAATGCGTCACGCGAATCCAAAATTTCAGTTGGTATAAATAATGTATGCTTTAGCACATTGCCTGTACCTTTATGAGTCAGCAAACCTCGGCAGATTCCGGTGCCCTACATCCAGCCCCGGCTGTATGACGGTAAGTGATATGTACCAACGCCTATACAATTGCGACGCGAGACCTGTTTATTTATTAGGTATTAGGAAAACTTTTAGAAAGAAGTTCACACAATTGCGCTTTTGAAGAGTGTGTATAATTTGCAGTGCAAAATTGTCCTTGTATAAAGAAAATCGTATAACCGTGAAAGAAAAACAGCTTCAGACTTTGAAATCTTTGTATAATAAAACATTCTTGAAAGGCGTCGTCATGGGCAATCCGAGAACTTGAAAGTAGTTCCAATGGCGGACTTCGTAATACAGCCGAGCCTAGATGTAGGGTAGCAGAATCTGCCGAAGTTTGCCGAGTGTACCTTTATGTGACATAATGGAACGCCAACATGAAAGGATGATGTTGTGTCTTTATTTTAAATAGATATAGCAGAAAGATAAGCCCCCTTTTGAACCGTTTTATGTCGGTCAATCAAACTACAACTCTTGTTCACTACACGTGCATTTGGTCGCCTGTCCTTCCTCGTGGGTTTTCTCCGGATCATCCGATTGCCTACCATTACCACAGACACCTACGCACTTGCGAATTATTGAAATAAAATTGAACCATATGTTAGTTTTGGAATGACCTGGTTTGTGTCGAGTGGACGTCCTCTCTCTCTCTCTCTGTCTCTCTCTCTCACTCACTAAATAAGACTATTGTATGGTGTGTCTATAATCCTTTTTACAGGCGCCACAAATGGAGATAGCTCAGGTAGTTTGATAACAGAAATAAGCGAGCAGGGTTACATAGAAATACCAGACGATCAAAAAGACAAATTCCATTTTTGTTATGAAGCAGATAAAACTTTTATAAGTATAGGATCTTGTTGTACCATAATACCGATTGCTATCAACAAAGAAATATTTGACAAAATTAATTCCAAAGAATTCAAAAGTAAGTAGTTGTATTCGTAATTTTGGATCACAGACCAATTTATGGGGATAATGCGTCCAGAAAAAAAACACGCAATGCACATCACACCAGGTTTCGGTGGCAGTGGTTTCGTCATCAATAATATGTCGTGCACCTAGATACCTTGTCGTCCGTTGTACGTGACATGGAGTAGGATTGCCAAACTCGTGGGACTTTTCCGGGTTCTCCGGTTTCCCTCAACTAAAGACAAATAAACTCAAGCGCATTATTGTAATAAAATTGCACCATATGTTAGTCCCCAAATTTCCTAGTTTGTATCGAGTTGACGCTAAACCCTATTTATTTCAATCTCTCGTTTTAGTTATTGTTGACAATACAAATCTTGTCTCCATATCTTGGCCAGCTGATGAGGGCGAGGCTGAAACTACCTTTCACACCAACTTGAAAATAGAATTCCTGAACCAACAAGATGAGGATCTCCAGGCCATTTTCAACAATATTCAGGGGAAGCAATTTCGGAAATTACGTGAACTTATTTCAAAATTGATAAAAAGATTCCGTGCCAAACTTCAACACATTAACACGGGTTGTATCATGTTAATCGTGTCACATGATAACCGAGAACTTGCTCAAAAAATGCTGGACAATCAAGATCTGGTTGAGCAGATACTAAAGGAGACAATCATACCTAAGAACGCTGCCATAAAGTGTACGTGCAATATTGTTGAACACAGAGGAAATGGTATTCAAATGCCCCCATCTACGCCAAACAAACCGAACAAGGCCCATCTCTGGGCTCATAGAACAAGTCACATAGAGAAAGATAATATAACACATGAGAGAGGTCTTGCCAGAGGAAAAACTCACCCGGTCCAAGGAACAAAATCTCGAGCCCCATCTATGAGGTAACGAAACATCTTTCATTTATGATCTTACTATTAAATATGAATAGTTATATAACCCTTGACGCCCCCTCCCCACCCAATCCATACTAAACTAAGGCTACCTGTCTACAGTTGAGAACAGACACCAATCTACTTGAGCAATCTAATTAAAATATAGATCTATATTTCGTTTCGTTTTTTATACTTTCGATGGCCTACACTCATGTAGATCTAACAAGTTATAGTGGGAGCTCACGTTCTATGACGTCGGGTATCAAGCACGGGACATTTGACCCGATAACGTCAGTCATTCGATTAACCAATTAGCGACCGCCATGCATTTTAAAATCAACTTTTGTTTTGTTTTGATTTCTACACGCCGGTGTTAGTATAGACGTCATTGGCTGGTAATATCTACCCACAGTTCCACACATGAAAAGGTCAAACGGTCGATTCGACAGACCATTTGATTGACTGACCCCTCATTTCAGGCAGAACACGAGTTCAATAACAAGTCCTCCGGATCCAAGAGTAGTAAAGACAAGTAAAAACGAAATTTTGAACTATAAAAACGAAACGAAATTGGATCTGTGTTTTAATCAGATTGCTACTTGAGCGACATACATGTAAGTCCTAAATCAACGCTTTCAGTCGAAAACACTTAGTATACTTTGAGAACCAAAGATCTACATGTATTAAATGTTTTTTTTTTCTTTTTCTAGCCATCAACATTCACTGCCTATTGGATTTGAAGAACATTTGACTGGTAAGTAACAAATTCAAACTGCAATGTTCATGCCTCCTAATAATTCAGACTGGTGTTATTATAGATTTACTTTTTAGAAATTCTAGATGTACAGATTTCCATGGGAACACATTGGACCCAGTTTTTAATATATCTACGGACTTATAATTCCTGGGAATAGAGACACATTGTACCTAGTCTTTGGTAAACTTTGTTATGATTCCGGGGAAACAGTGAAAAATTTATGGAAGAAACCATTTAAGAATGCTTTCAAAATCAGTACCCAAAATATTGATGAGTATATTGATCATGTCTATTTCTTAAATTAATTGCGTATTTTTCGAAGGAACGTTTATCTTTTATTCCAGGAAGTTTCGCGGAGGCTATCGCTAATGGGCAGAACATCTTGCAGATGAACAGTGCGCTGTTAATCTGTGGAAAACCAGGATGTGGTAAAACATATTTTGCTGAGCTGATGACCAAACACTTAATGACCAGCAATCCAGATTACCAACTCATCAATGTCAAATCACCCGAACAACTAAGAAAGGCGTGCACAGAACTTGCTGGGAATCTGTGTTTAATTGACATTCCACATTCAAATTGTGAGTTACTAATGTTACTGGAGTACGTCCTTGTTATTGAAGAATGTTTAACGACGCATAGTCAAATTAAATGTATTTTAACCAGTACTGGAATACCACCAGACGAATTCTCCACATTCAAATTATTCCGACAGGGTACTGTAATAAATTTGAACAAGTTGAAATACAGCCAATGGGAATTCGAAAATATATGTAAACGAGGTGGCGGAAATGTGTCTTTGATAAGCGAGTTGTATATGAGTGAGCACTTTAAGTCTCTGTGTGCGGGAAGTTTGGGCTTGCCACTCATAATTCAGTTAATGGAAAATCATCTTGAAAAGAGATTCGAAATTAAAGATCTCCAAAACCTTCTGGATGAACTGATTGAAAAATGCGAAAAGGAGGAACCAGAAAAGTTTATTTCTCTTGTAGTGCTGTTTCTTGTTGGTGGATCTCTATCAAGAGAAAACACGCCAATTTTAGAGGAGGCAGTTGAATTTTTGAATAGTGTGTATGCCAGTGAACAAACGGTAAAATATGTTGTTGAAACCTTATCTGGTCATTCATCAGATTCATGGAGTTTCTATTCCCATGACAAGACCACAGACGTCTTTAGATTTAAACATGCCATATATGGAAAAGCTTGCTTTCAAATATTTTCTCAGAGAAATATGGAAGCATTAATAAAGAACTGTTCCAGTAACATACTGTTGCATCTAAGTCCATCTAACTGTTGGAGTGAAGAAACTTTTGCATCCGTGGTGGACATTGATTATTATGATTTGTTGATAACCAGATTTCAGAGTCTTCCAATAGATCAGATAAATTGTTTATTTTTCTTGGATCACATATTTTTGGGTAAATTTATGGAAAGTCTTCAGATGTCGAAAATGACGGAACTATTTTCTGCGCAACCTACTTTAGGGGGTGTTCAGGATTCACAGCAAAGCACGTATACTGGAACGTTTTGGCGCTATATTTTTCTGTTTGGTTCTACGGAAGCTTGCAAAATAAGCGTTGAGATCATACACAGATGTCAGATGAAGTCAATGGTGTTTGTAGATGCTGAGGGTCGAACGCCTTTACATTTTGCTGTTGAGTCTCCAATTTGCGGGAAGGACAAGGTTAAATTATTGATGGACGACAAGATTATTAATATATATTTCGACATTGACCAGTTGGATGCATTGGGAAATACAGCTTTACATATAGCTGTTCTGTTGGATCGTGTTGAAGTCGCCGAAACTCTTCTGGCTAACGGCTCAAATCCACGCCTTACCAACAATGACGGTTTATCAGCTTTCGATCTGGCTGTGGAAAGGGGGTTAATAGACATACTTGAATATCTTCTAAAATATAGTACAGATAACCAAGCATATTTAAATGAACTTTTAATTATGGCTATCAAAAATCATCACTCGACTATAGTCAAATTATTGCTTGACAATGGCGCAGATGCCAACCAGATTACGTCTGATGTCTTACATGATTTAGGGAGACAAAAAGACGAGGAATTACTCAGTATGTTACACGCCGCTGCATCTCATCGTAGACTGATTCCAGGCCTATCACAATCCCAGTCGGTACTGATGCCTCAACCAACGCTTCTCGCAAGACCCACATTCCGGAGCCAACAAAGTGTTTACCAGAGTTACCAAATTGAAGAACTACCGCTTCACAATGCCGTTAAAACTAATGTTAATGAAGCTGAACTACGGCAGATTTTACAAAATGGGGAAAGTGTTGACACTCTCGATATCAATGGAGATAGTGCATTGCACATAGCAGTCCAATACCATAACATCATGGCTGTTCAAGTGTTTACTGAATACGGTGCAAAGGTTGATGCAGAAAACCCCAATGGTGACAGACCTCTCCATATGGCTTGTAGCTCCAACCAATTAGCTGTTACGCGTGTCCTTCTTGGGAAAGGTGCCAAAGTGGATTGTGTTAACAATTATCAGAATACTCCTTTACACATTGCTGTACGATACAGTGACGTTCAACTTGTTCACTTGCTCATATCCCAGTCTTCGGCAATAAATCGGGCGAATAAAGAAGGGGACACACCCATTCACGTAGCTGCTAAATATGGAAGGATTAACATCATTAATTATCTTGTAACCGTCAAAGGTCTAAATATAGCTGCACTGAATAAAAGAAACGAGACCCCTCTACATGCAGCGATTATTTCCGAAAAAGACGACACAGCAATGACACTAATAAACAAAATGGAAAATTTGGATATACGAGACGACGATGGTTCGACGTGTGTGCATTTAGCTGTTGTGTATTGTTCATCAAAGGTCTTAGAGTCGCTTCTGGAAAGGGGTGCTGATACCAACAGCATAAACCAGCTTGGGGAGACTCCATTACATATTGCTGCTAAAACGAACAACGCCGAGGCAGCAAAGGTGCTCATCGAAAAGGGTTGTAATGTTAACAGCAAGTGTCCGGATGGGAACACGCCATTACATTTCGCGGCTAAAAACGGTAGTTTGAAAGTTGTTAATATACTTTTAAGACATCACGGCGTTGAATCCGAGGCTTCCAATAAAGACAGGTACACGGCTTTGTACTACGCTAGCCGACAAGACATTCGGACAGCACTCGTGAATAGTGGATGTAATAAAACTAGAACATCCGGGTGCAGCATTATGTAAACATCTAATTATAAAATCCCAGGCAGATGGCCCAGACAGGGTGCCTATCGTTTTAATATTAAGGCTGTCATTACAATCAAATGCGAGCATACAATAACAGAACGAGAAGATAACATTATCTATCAAATGGGCCATAACCATAAAATGGCGCCTTGGCCATAAAAGGCCCCATGTTGATAAAATGATCCCTTGACCATAAAATGAATCCGAGACCATTAAATGTAAAATATATAATTGCAAGTGATATCAATATTATTCTTTTGGCATACATTAAGAGGCGACACAATTTTCAAAATAGAAGTGGCGTGGGTGTAGGACAAGTTACAAAATTTGATAGTTTCGGTCACACAGAATCTCCTAGTCGTCGCAGTATGGAGGATCTGGGTCAGCAAAATTTATTGGATAATCAATCACATAAAAAGACCCGACCCCAAGTTCACAAAGCATTCTCAGACTTAAGTTGAGAATTTACTCAACTTTCAATCACCGTTTAAAAGAAATATCTTTGATCCAGAAACACAAAACTTTGTTTACAGTTTCTTATTAGGGTATTTGATAAATTAAACCAACAAAAGTTTTATAAAGGTCTATATTTTAGTTACAATAAGGCGAACAATTTTTAGTAAATTCTCAACTTAAGTCTGAGAATGTTTTGTGAACTCGGGGCCCGGTTATGTATGGGCAATGGAACTGTTTTGCTAAAGTCATGGTGACGGCGAATTGGGATTAATAAAAGGGTGTTGGATATTGAACACGGAATGCAAATGGGTATATCTGAAATGGCAATTCTTGAATTAAAATCATGGGCGTCAACATATAATAGTTAAAAATTAGATAATGAACCGAGAATTAAGCGATTGAATTTTCAGCCTAGCCTCAGTCATCCTTACTTAAGTCGGTACAATAAAAAAAATATAGTTTCGATTATCCATTTTTTGATTTAATCCTGAATGAACACTGAGCAGCAGATCGGACCCTAATCCATTAAATGCCGAATGCTAGAGATGGCATCGAGAGTTGATTATGGTCTGGTTAAGTTAATTAACATTTCAGCCTAAATTTAAAGACCTGCAATAGGTAGATTTAGCTCTTGTATAATGCATGTTTAATATTGATCTCGTATTTTTGTTGTTCTCTACACACTTATATTTAAAATTGTTGATATTATCAATTGTCAGTTTATGAAGGGTATTTTACATGATATAGTCCCCGGGTTTTCCCAGTTTATGACATAGTCCTGAAGCAATGGCCCGAGAAATCCCTTTCTGGCCATTGCTGGATTAGCTTCTGATTCTTGAACTTTTGCGGGTGTATGTCTATTCATCCCGGTCAATCAAAGCTATCACTTAAGTACAGCAACATGAATGACAGTCCTTCGTTTAATCTGGGTCTTCCCGAAAACTTTGGACAGTGATTTAAGGTATTAAAAACGGTGAAAGTATGTTCGTTTCAAAACAGTATTGTTTACATTTCATTCGATTTGATAGCCTCGTTTGTCACGCAATTAGTTTTACTGCAGTATTCTGCTATGCACGGGTTAATTGGGCATAATAAAATCGGAAACCATGACGTAACGTTATGTAAACATATTTGGTCCAATATTGGCACTCGTTTTAAATGTGAAGCTTTTGTAGAGCAGCTGGTCATTGGTTAGTAGTCGGACTACTGACCAATCAAAATTTAAAACAACAATATCCACTCATTGCAGCAGTGAGTAGTGGGATTACCTCTAATCAAATGAAGCACTGCGCGGAGTATGAGTTTATGATGGGTATTTTACATGATGACGTTTACATGATAGTCCCCTGATTTCCCCAGTTAATGAAGGGTATTTTAGATTATAAACTTCCCTGATTTCCCCCGTTTATGAATGGTTGTTTTAGATTATAGTCCGTTTCTTTTACATTTTTTGTATTATTTATTTTTTCTTGTTTGGGTTCATAAAGAATTCAGACATATGATATTCCCGCTTTTAGCTTTCTGGGAGGAACGGTAACTCATTAGTAAGTATGCAGGACGAAGAGCATGGCAATGACAGTGTCTAGTGTCGAGGTTTCGTAAACATACACGTGATAGAACCCTTCGCAGTGGAACTGAACGGAGAGTAGGGTGCAACGAACAAAAGACTAGGGCACAATATGAGCCTAGTTATAACCGCATCTATTTATAAGGCTATCGTTCTTATTAAATATTAACTATTTTACTTGTCTGATTGTCAGATAAACAAAGCCCTTTATCTACCACGTGCTGCTACATGGCATATTCTACCACGTGGCATATATATCTACCACATGAGGATATAATTTTAATATATAATGTATACACCAGAATATCCAGTTTTATTATTCACAAAATAATTAGATATCATAATTATCATACATCTATTATCATTATTAAATATAAACAGTTTAAATAACTATATTTCTTTATACATGTATATAATATAAACAATTTAAATAACTATATTTATTAATACATAATTTTATGTAATATAAACAATTTAAAGAAGTATATTGCTGTATATATAATATTATAAACATCAACAAATTGACTAGATTGTTTATTATTTTATGGTAAATGGCTATAAATAGTATGAAAAACAAATGGAGAGAAAGGGAAAGGAATGGGGTTTTAACGCCGATTCGACACAAACTAGATCATTTCGGGACTAATATATAGTTCAATTTTAATTCAATAATTCGCTTAGGGGTTTTTAGTAGTGTGTGTGTGTGTGTGTGGGGGGGGGGGGGCTGTACAACTGGGGAATCGTAACCACTCCAGTTGAGTCAATTAAGGATAGACCTATTATTTCAATGATTCGCTTGTCTGTAGGGTTCTTTAGGAGTCGGAGGACCCGAAGAAAACCCGCGCGTTGGACAGGCGACCATACTCCTTGTCCCGTACAATCAGGAAACCAATGTAAGATTTAGATAAAAACTGGATATAATTCTTAAAACAAAAAGATAAAGCAAAATTAATATATTGAAAAAAAAAATTAATTCAAATTATTTTATTCTGGGTGAAGTTATCACTGTTTGGAGTTTTGACAAGATTTCGCATTGTTGTTTTTTTTTTTATCTTAACCACGGTACTTGTTATTCGAGACTCAGCCTCGCTTATCCATTTTTAAATTAAGATGTACTCATAGAGAGTTGATTATAGGCTTGTCATGTTAATAATTATCCTATAATGTAGGTAACGTTTGAAACCAACAGAAATTTTCAACCAATTCCCTTTACATTATCTAGATTTTTCCTATTATAGACAGAACTGCCAACTCTTTATTTAATCTTCCACAATATATCTTTAATTTACCAGTTTTACCCTGTAACATTATGACCTATATAGCATGGTTCAAACCAGGGCCGTATGAAGCGTGGGTGCAGGGGGTACATTGAACCGCCAGAAAAATAAGGCGCCCCCCACAAAAAAATTGACAACCTTTAAATTATAAAATGATACTCTTGATTATGATCACACAGTGATGCTCTTAAGGCACTGATCAATCGATCAGTTTTAAGGGCGCTCATCAATGGGTACCAGATTAGATTGCACAGATCCAAACTTTCTTATATCATGTATGTGGAGGCTACGGGGCGCCACCACATGCGCGGATCCAATGAAAGAGGGCACAGCGAGCAAAAGATTCTCCTTAAAAAGCTTCCGCCCTGAAATGAGAGGCCCCTAAAAAAGTCGACCATATAAAATACAATAATATATCACCAGAGTGGCCGAAAATCGTGTTTCAAGCAGCGTTAATTTTCAAAATTTTCTAAGGGCAGACCACAGATATGGGTGCCGCCTCCATAGGCGAAGTGAACCTCCTATCACTCAAGTCTGGGTCAGTGCCTGCCCGACCTCATTACATTAGAGGGTTTGTTTTGGTCGCCTTATCCACATTTGATAGGGTCTTCTCGGTCTTTGGGGGCGCCGCCACCGAATGACACTATTAAAGATTCTCGTTCTGGTCGCCCTATCCATGTGTCCTTATTGGTGTTTCGGACACATTCGTTCAACACCAACTGAGAAATAGCGCCACCGAAATTGACACACAGGATCACTTGCTGGCGACTTTGATTGCGGCTCCAAGAGCGTGGAAATGCGTTTACGGCTGTCTATTGTTGAAAATTTTAGGGTGGGGTGGGTCTGGAAGGCCGCATTGAGTAACTCGGGCATTATATTGTCTTTCCCACCGCTCTGCTGCGTCCCAACTTTTAAAATCCTACAGACGGCCCTGGTTCGAACTCGGTATTCAAGTCATTAATACGCAATTACTGTGAACACAGATTAACAAGTTTAATTATTATAATTCAAGTCAACGAGTTCCCTCCCTTTGAATGTATATTTTATTTGAGGCACCACCCATTAAGTGGACATATCATTATGATGTTCCTAATGTTTTTCAGGAAACTGGTAATGATAAAATGGCTATATAACCGTTGTCATGACACCATTATTACTACATGTATTCTCATAGACTGGGTCCTCTGAAAGAAAAAAATAATTATAAATAAAATTGAATTATTGCGCTGCCACGGCGAAGAAAAATGGTCTCGGAGCGCGTCAACATCGTCATAAGGGTGGTAAAAGCAGAGTGGAAACCCCAGATATCGTGCTGTGGTCTCCATGGTGAGCATGTTCAAAACCAACGCCAAGGTTCTGCGATCTGATCTACAAATCTGTGAGAACGGGACTTTTTTCAAGTTTGTTATTTTTGGGACATATTATCGCATTGTGTTCACATTAGTCACAATAGTCGGCATTTTCAGGTCGCCATACGGTCGCAGCAGCGCCGCAAGGACGCCACCCCGGTCTGGCGGGGCTCATAACGATCCAATGTCTTACTCGCTGATCGACCGCGGTACAGGTTCAAATAAGAAAGAAACTAACCAGCATTTGTCTGTTCATCCGATTCTATATCGTATGTTTTACTCTGTTTATCTTCTACCAATTTTACAGCACAATCGTACAGAAACGAAAACTGAGTCTGTAAAAATAAAACAAATAAACGTGCATGTTTACATTATTTATGGTGCACAAACTGACATGAATTCAATTCATATAACGCCAAATATCCAAAGTATTATTTGACCCGTGGCGCTCATTTGTTCTGTCCATGATTCGATTAAAGGGTACATCCCGATTTTAACAGAGTCTCAGAAATAGAAGTTCGTGTACTGAAGTGTGGTGTATTTGTCTTGTCTCAGAATTTCAAATCAAAATATCGAGTCGTTTGGACATGAACGTCAAACCCGCTTATCCGCACACCTAACCTTTTTAAGATTTCGGGACAATTTTTTTTTTTGTTGAGTGACCTAATAATCTTTACCGTTCCTTCGGGGGTCCATAAAGTGCACTATCTGTTAACCAGAGACGGTCAGATTTGGTAGAATATCTTTTAACAACTAGTTCTTTGTCTTAAGGAACATCAGGTAGAATTACTACAGCAAAAGGTGAATGATTTGGTTTGATGTATTTAAGTGTGATATTATGATGACGATTATATGGGATATTCAACTTACTTCTGTTTGAACCATAAAAGTTCTGTTATTCCTGAGTTTTAATACATATTCATATATATCTATAGTTTTATTCAAGTCATGCTGATCTATATATTGTTGTATATAATCCAGTGCTATATATGTACCTGTTCTACCTACACCAGCACTATAATATAAACAAATATATAATATAAACCATATAAACTATAAACAAATATATATTATATATAAACAAATATATATTATATATAAACAAATATATATTACATATAAACAAGTACATGTACATGTATATAAAATATAAACAAATATATAAATCATAAATAAATATTATTTTATGATATAAACAAGTATATATTTTATAAACAAGTATATATTATGAAAACAGAATATGTAATGTAATAATATTCATTGTATGAATTTGTTAAATATAAATAAATACCGCTCCGCCTGGACTAATTAAGGGAATATATTATTAATAACAACTGTCAAGGGATCTTTAGCAGATTGCTGCACCACTGATTGACATGGGTGAATCGCATCGAAAAATCGCGATAAACTTTCTCGGCCAACCCAGGGATCGAGCACAGTACCTCCAGGTTAGCATGTCAACGTCTTACTCATTGGGCCACCGTGGAATCGTCCCTGTCTGATTATAACAGTTATAATGATTGAACTGTATAAATTATGTACATGTACCTGCAGTGCACCACTACTGGGGCTGTGTCATTAGACTTCATATTCTGTCTAACTGTTCGTATGAATTGTAAAATATCATTTTTCTCCAGCTCAGCTGACTTATCTCTCCATTGTGAATAGTGAAAATGTTTCACAGTTCGGCATTCTGTCTGTTTGTTGTTCTATAAAACATAATAAATGAAATAAAAGGAATTGGAAATTTTAAAACGTGCTACTGTTCTGCTTAGATTGTGCTTATGACGACGAATGTATGCCTTTTGGGGGAAATTTTTCCCGGACAGCGGCGCTACGATCTACTCTAGTTATGTCGATATCCACTTGCCAAGGAATCGTTTACGTGCACACCAATGCTTTTTTCGTCACGTCCGAACAACTAGATAGTTGTCATTGTCGCCCCCTCTAGAATAGAGGAGGTCTATAGTCTTCTGCCTGTTCTCCAATCCAGTTTCTGTGAATAAATATTGTTTTAAAAAAAAACCCAAACAGATTGTTTTGTATGATACCATATTAAAATTACATTAGTAGAACTGATTCTGTAGACCCTCTAACATCGAAACCACGCTAGTTGACTCAGTGACAGACCTTATGATACAATGCGCACGTGCTAAACATTCGGCCAACCAACTACGTGTGCTATGGCCGAATATTATATCGAATTCCAACTGCCAGGGGTTGTTTTACGTACACGCCAATGTGTACTCGGGACATCGGCTTTTCGTCAAACTACACGTAGTCACTTGTCAGGCCCTCTGTCAGGCATCATTGATTTGAACGCAGCCGCCGGAAAATCCGATGAACACCGGACCTTCAGATGAGCCAACCATCCAACATCTTTCTTAAACCATTTTACAAAGACTTATAAAGTCAAAAGGGAAGGAGAAAATCAAAACCAGGTTTTCTCTTATTATTTTTTAAACTGTTTCATTACTTTGTTTTAAGAATACCAGAGTCGCCATATTTTTTACGGATATGGGTATGTTTCTAGTAGTATGGCTTAAGCCGAAATGGTTAACGCGCGCGCGCGTTTGGTCATATGGTTTGTCATTAGGTCAAGGAGTAATGTTACAAGGTGAAATCTCTGCTGTCCAAAATCCTCTATAATACAAAACATGGCTACACAGTACTTTCCGTACTCAGTGAGCTTTGAATGATTTTTTTCCAGGACAGCGGGCACTCCGGCCTATTCTTACTTTGAATTTTAACAAAGAAGGAGTCTTTTGTGTGCATGTTAATCTAGCTTTCGTTCCATCCAATTACTAGATAAGTTTTTACCTGCGAATCTTCATTATAGCAGATCGTTAAAGTACTGCATGTGTGGGTTTTCTTTGTAACCTCTGATACTTTTTCGACGGTATATTGCCCATATTCCGTTACTTCATCTACTTCATCAGGCCAATATTGTTCACACTTTAGCTAATAGGTTAAATAATGTCTTAATTTAGAAAAAATGACGAGGTTTATAACAATAATCTGATTATGTCAATGAGACCAGACAACAATATTAGTAATAAAGTATGTCTTTACTGTATGTAATTTACCTAACACTGTCTGTTTTTCTTTGAATTTGTCTAAAGCATGCTCACTCAGTAATGAGACCAACTCACTATTAAGACCACATCTAGACAGTCCCACATGTGGTCTTAATAGAGGGATTTCACTGTATTCAGTGAGGCCTAAAACCCATTAAATTAAAGGGACACTAGGTAATGTAATATAAAGACATGACAGTTTTCGCTATAATAGTTATGAATTTCTGACAAATTGTTCTCGACAATAAATCAACGTTGATGTATCCAGTGTTTTACCCACAGTTCAGTGCAAGGGGCGACAAAAAGCCGCCGAAACGGACCGTTTCATTGGCTAATCCCCCACTTCCGGTAATATAATAACTCTTCTCGATCCTAATGTAGTAAAGACAAGTAAAACGAAATTTTGGACTATAAAAACGAAACGAAATAGGATTTGTGTTTTAATCAGTTTTGGTACAAACCGTGTAACCTTCTTTCAGGGACGTTAACATAACGATTATTGAAACCTTCTCATGCCAAATCATTCTCCAGAAATCATTGATAGTAGCCGGTAACGGTCCTTGTGTAGCAATATATTCTTTACTTAAAGTATAACCCTGAAAACAAAACATATAACATTTTATCCTTCTCAAAATGGGTGTGTGTGGCGGTGGGGGTGATGGCCGAATGATCGTGTTGCTGTTATTAGTGTTTAAAGTCCGCTTGCACCGAATGTGATATTACAGACAAGTCGTCTTATTTTCATTTTTATTAACTTAGGACACGCGCTGAGGTGTTTCGTGTGGGAGGAAACCGGAGTACCCGGAGTAAACCTACATACGCTCACACCAGGCATCAAAACTACAACCGCAAGCCAGAGGTGACCGGCCAGCGATAGGTCGTAGCGCGGTACTCCAGACCATTAAACCAACACAACCCCACTGAATGATTCAACGAATATGCGCTTTCAATCTTATCGTTCATATTGCCGTGAATCTGAACGGATGCTTTACAATTGGAATCCATGTGTGTGTGTGCGGGGGTGGGGTGGGGGTGGGGGGTGAATGTGGTGGTGGGGGGTTGATTAACGCGTGCGTGTTTGATTATAAGGTCTCTCATTGAGTCAAGTGGCCTGTTTCCGATTACCCCACTTGTACGTGACAAGGGCTATAGTATCGCCTGTCCAACCTAGTGGGTTTTCTCCGGGGCTGTCCCCTACTGCTAAGAATCCCCAATTGAACCGTGTGTTAATCCCAGAATGACCTAGTTTGTGTCGAGAAAGCGTTAACCCTCATTTGTCTCTTCCTCTCTCACAGTAGGCCCTGCCAACGCTTTCCGGCAACACTTTCCGTATAGAAAAAGTGTATGTCGCATGTCCGTCTCCATTATATGTCAGTAGGTGCAGGAGAATAGGACGTTAAACCCCATTTCATTTCACTTCCCCATAAACTAAGTGAAATGAGGTTTAACGTCCTACTCTTTTCACCTTACCTGGGCTAATGGAAGACGGGCATACGCCATACAGTGTGCTATAAGGGAAATTTTGCCCGGGCAGCCGCGCTACGGCCTACTCTTATATCGAATTCCAACTGCCAAGGGATCTTTTACGTGCACTCCAATGTGTACACGGGACCTCGGCTTTTCGTCCCATCCGAACGACTAGGCAGCTGCCCTTGTCAGGCCCTCCTTCTGCATCACTGACAAGGGGAAATCACGCGGGAAAATCGAGATGAACTTTCTCGGCCAATGCAGGGATCGAACACCGGACCTCCTGGCTAGCGAACCAGCGCCTTATCCACTTAGCCACCGTGACCCCCATAAACTAAATGAACTTACAGGTATGTAATTTGCATTGATATAACCACTGTTGACATCATCATCTTTTATAGGTAAACAAACACGAGTGTGATCAACTTGAAAACAAGACATAAAATTATAAATTAATTTTACAATAATCATTGTAAAGTAAGTTTACATAGCTATATCGAATTATTGAATTATAAGTGGACCGTGTGTTAGTCCCGAAATGTCCCCCCTCTCTCTCTCTCTCTCTCTCTCCCTCTCTCTATCTCTCTCTCTGTATGATGAAACGGGTCAAGTGGTGTCGTTTCGATTTGCCGCTTGTACGTGACAAGAAGTAGTATCTCTTGACTAATCTCATGGGTTTTATCTGGGTCCACCTGGTTCCTCCCACAGCGAGGCGCGCTATACCTTATTGAGATAAAATTGAACCATAATTATGCTACTCCCAAAATGACCTAGTCTGTTTTACGTGGACGTCAAAACCAATTTCTTTCTCTTTATTGCAATAATTAAGGCTGTCTCATCCAGACCAATTGTTCAAACCAATATACATAAAAGTAAACAAAGAAGCCCGACGGCGTCCTTGACAACAGCCTCGTTGTTACCATCGATCTTTGTCAAGTTACGGTTATAAACGGCTGATTCCGGCCAGGATCGGTTGGTTTCGGTGACAAATGACAAAGGTACAGAAGAAGAGAGGAGAAGAAATGAAGTGGTGTTTAACGTCCTACTGTTCTACGGGGCTAATGAAAACGGGCATACATCATATAGTGTGCTATGAGGGAATTTTTACCCGGGCAGCGGCACTATGACCTACTATTATATGGAATTTCAACTGCCATTGGATCATTAACGTGCACGCCAATGTATTCATGGGACCTCGGTTTTTGGTATCATCCGAACGAATAGACAGCTGTTCTTGTCAGGCTCTTCGTCCGGACGAGAGAAGGGAGCATGAAGCCGCAATTAGACTACAGGTGCGGAGGGGATCATTTTCCCTTACATCGTAATTAAAATCTAATGACAATAGCTTGATTATATAGACTTACAGGGGTGGATGTTAATATAACGATTCTTGGGCATATTATCTTCCTTTTCTGCTTCTGAACAGTTGAATCGTGGGCTCAGTTTATTTAAATCCTAAAATTAGAATTGTGTTTACATTAATTAGCATCTTACTTTAAAGGATGCGTTTTGGTGCCAATATAGTAGGAATGGCCGAGTCCTCGAGTCCTCATCTTCAAATGCCAAGGCATGACGTTTCTGATACAATATTAGATCAAGACGAATACAATTAAAGGATTGAAGTGGCGTTTACCATCCTCCATTTTTGCAGAAAGGGGGCTTTGGGGAAAATTATGCTTGGACAGCGCCAATAGTCATCGCCGACTTCCAATAATATGTAGGTAGCTCACAGTTCGTCGTACGTATTTGGTATCTCGCAGCAAACTAACAGCAAGAAACCGGTGAAAATTTTGTACGTGCAGGACAATAAGCCTATACGGCCAATCTACAATCTTCTACGGTGCGGAACACACGCAAGTTATGTGAAAGTTGATTACCCCCCCCCCCCCCCCGCCCCCCAATCACAAATATACCTTGATACTATGTAAATGAGCACAAATGAAATGAAATGAAGTGGGGTTTAACGTCCTACTGTTCTGCTCCTTACCTGGGCTAATGAAGACGGGCATACATCATACAGTGTGCTAATGCTATGAGGGAAATTATGCCCGGGAAGCGGCGCTACGGCCTGCTCTTATATCGAATTCCAACTACCAAGGGATCTTTTACGTGCACGGCAATGTGTACCCGGGACCCCGAGTTATAATAGAATTTAAATTACCTCATACTGTAAGGCTATCAGTCGATTATCATCACGATGAAACGCCTCCACTTCCGCTTTCATCTTAGATAAAACAATCGGCCTAAAACAAAAACAAAACCCTCCTTTAATATTTGGGAACAATGCCAGAAAATTCAGAAATGGTAAGGTATATCAACCTTAATTACAAAATATCACAATTCTTACCGTTTTGCTAATACCATTAATTAAACGATTCCATATCTAGACTATATAATGGCATTTATGGATCACCATAGGTAGTAAATTAGTTTTGCTAAATATACTTGTTCTTACTTTTTGACAAAATCCTGGAAATTCGTCCGTCTTTTTCCTTTAGCAGACGACATAATTATATAGATTAATAAAGTTGTTATTAAATCCACTAAAACCGACAACATTGTGTCACCTTGGCTTACATGACGTCATTGCATAACAGGTAAATTATTTCTCCATAACAACCATATAACTTTACACTAAAGCCCAGTCTTTAGTGGAGGCCCACGCAGAAGTTAAAGCAAACTTATGTTTAATGCGTAGAACTATTTGGGTCTAGTTCACAGCCGAAAATTATAGAACAGTGAATATAAATATATATCTGCTGTAGCCAATATGGAGGACGCGTCTGTCTGACATTCTGTATGGATAAAAATAGATTCACCTGATGCCCGCTCCTAGACTAATTGAATTCATGTATGGAGATACAAAGGTACCATAAGAATGCAAAACCAATGCTAACTTATTCGCATGTTTATCTTGTAGATTTTGTTTTGTGCGTATTTCGGTCCTCCTGCACTTACTATTAAGTTTACGTGCTACATGTGGATTCATTAAAGATAATGAAGAATGCATAGTGAATATATTGAAAATTTCATTCAAATTACTTTATTTTGAGCAAAGTTGTGGCACAGATTGTTTATTATCGTAACAACGGTAGTTGTTATTCGAGGCTTAGTCTCGACTAGCCATTTTTAAATTAACTCATTAAATTGGCAATTACAGTGTTTTGAGAAGGATTTGAAGCAGAAATATGATAAATTAATTAGTTTGAATATGTTTTTAGTCCTAATATATCATCAATTCACCCAGTTTGTAAGCAACTTTAAATGACGATCGTGTTTCAATCTGTTTAAATCTTCGCCGACCAGATCATCTAAAGAGTTGGTTATAATAATAATAATAATAATAATAATCCGGAAATTTATATAGCGCACAAACACCATAGTAACAAGGTTCCTAGTGCGCTTGCAAAGTTTATGATAGTTCGGTTCCAAAGTGTAACTGGAACAGATATGTTTTTAGTCTACGTTTGAAAATGTCAGTTGATTTGGACTTTTTAAGGGGATGATTAGGATCGATCGAGTTCCATAATACAAATGAAGCATATCTAATAGAACGTCTACACATTTGGAGATTCACTTTTGGTACAACAAAGAGGTTTTTGTCATTTGATCGCAGAGTTCGAGAGTGTTGTGGTTTAACAAGTAGATCGGATATGTAATCTGGAGCGGTGCCATTTATTGATTTAAATGTTAATAATAATATTTTATAGTTAATACGTGATTTAATTGGAAGCCAGTGAAGTTCGCGCAATACTGGAGTCATATGATCTCTTTTTCTGGTGCCTTTGATCAACCGTGCTGCAGCATTCTGAACATGTTGGAGAATTTGTAGGTGGCAGTCTGCGGCACCATAAAGTACAGCATTGTGGTAGTTGAGTTTAGACATAACAATGGACTGGACGAGTAGCTTCAGGTTATCGGTAGATAGATACTGTTTAATTTTACCCAGTGGATGTATTTTAAAGAATGCTGGTGATGTTGAAGCTGATATAATATGTTGTTTGAAAGACAAGTTTTTATCTAGGATAACTCCAATGTTTTTGACTTTCGGTAATGGCGTGATAGTTTCGCCTGCAATGGAAAGAGTGCAGTGCCTGATCTGCTGGAGTTTTTGCTTTGTTCCTATAAACATAAATTCAGTTTTGTCTGGGTTTAATTTCAGGAAATGAAATGTCATCCAGGTATGAATTTCATCAAGACAGTTTTCAATATTGCTTAATATTGAGTCTTGTGTAGCAGGCTCGAAACTAATATACAGTTGAGTATCGTCAGCAAATAGGTGGATCATAAGTCCATATTTTAATGCTATTTTATTCAGTGGTTTTGTAAAGATGATAAAGAGAACAGGACTCAGGACAGAGCCTTGAGGAACCCCACAAAGAAGGGTTCTGTTCTCGGAGTATTTACCATTTATGAGTACTTTTTGTTTTCTGTCAGTTAAGTACGACTTAAACCAATTAAAGGCACATTCCCTTAAACTAATTTCTTCCCAGAGTGTACCCAGCAAGTCTGTAGTATCCAAAGTATCAAAAGCGGCTGATAAGTCTAACAATACTAGCAAAGCAGCTTTTTGTTTGTCAATCTCTTCATATACGTCGTTGACAATTTTAATGATGGCTGTTTCTGTGCTGTGAGATGGTTTATATGCACTTTGGAGTGGATTATCTAGTCTGTTGTCATTAATGTGTTGATTCAACTGGACCAGGACACACTTTTCAACCAACTTCGATACATAACTAAGGTTACTCACAGGTCTATAATTTTTCAAACAGTTTTTGTCTAAAGTTGGCTTAGCATGTGAATAAATGTCTAAATTATTTTTGTCTGACATAATGCAAATTTAAACGGATCTGTAAGATGAAGAAAAGGGTAAAGGCTTGCATTTAAATATTATATGGGTTCCTAACAAAATTTCTATGACGAGTCCTTAGTTCCGAATGGGAGCTTTCTAAATATTAACAGAAGGCACACACAAACACACACGCACACACGCGCCAATCCCCGTGCCACAAACTTACCGCTTTCTAGTTATTTTTGTGAGTTTTCTCCCTGATCTAAGGATTTGTACCCTTTCTGTAAGTCTTGATGATCTAAATAAAACAACAACAATACTACAGACCACAAAATTATTACAAACCTTAAAGTAACATTATGGGAGATTAGATAACGAGTTAACAGTTCTCACTATAATAGTTAAAAAATAAATAATGTAAACGCCATTTACTGAAAATTGATCGCCATAAACCAGCCGCCATCTCTAAATACCCGTGAACCAAATTGATCGAGCTGTTTTTTTATCCGACTGAAACCAATCCCGTCTAGAATTGGTATTTTGATTTTGTTTTATTAATGAAATGTTAATTAACCTATCTAGAGTAGATTAAGTCGTAATGCTTCATTACTTATAATTTGATCATTTTACCTTTTGTATAGTAGAAAGCACGCACCAACAATCACGACTGTAATCGGGAGTAGGATCACACCTATCAAGTAATATGGCGGAGATGCTGCAGATAGAAAAAAACCCAAACAAACCCACATGTAATTTTTATTTGGAGTAATACTAAAAATGTTAATCTAGTAATTGTAATCAACATTTGATTATAATTTCGTTTCGTTTATATTCCAAATGAAGTGCACTATTAAAAAAAACGAGACACAATTTAGGTTTTTGATACTGACATAATGCTAATTACAAATTCAAAAAATGGCCAAACTAAAGTGAGGAGTTGACGTGTAAAGGGATTCCATTTGTAATCTTCAATTGATTTGTAAAGCTACTGCTTATGCTACATATTTTAAAAAACAACCTTCCCTGGAAATTTTGATAAACGTCTGGGTGTATACTCACGTGCTTTTTGTTGGGGCGGTGCTCCATCTGTAGGTTTTGATGATTCGGGTGGTTGTGTTGGTGATGTATTTGGTTTTGTCATTGTACTTGATGTCGCGACAGTTATATTTGGTGTTGCTGTGGTTGTATTTGGTGGCGGGGGTGTCGTATTGTCTGATGATGTTTCTGGTTCGGTGGTCGTTGCTGTATAAACTGTTCCATCTGTTGACATCTCTGTGCCATCAGTTGACGCTGATGATACTGGTGCGTTTATTCTTGGAGTTGTAGTTGGCATTGGTACTTCACTATTCGTGGTGTATGTTGGTGATTGTGTAGTTGTTGTTGGTGGTTGTGTAGTTGTTGGTGGTGGTTGTGCTGTTGTTGTCATTGATGGTTGTTGTGTAGTTGTTGTCGTTGTTGGTAGTTGTCTTGTTGCCATAAATGGTAGTCGTGTAGTTGTTGTTGGTTGTCTTGTTGTCATAATTGGTAGTTGTGTAGTTGTTGTCGTTGTTGTTGGTTGTCTTGTTGTCATAATTGGTAGTTGTGTAGTTGTTGTTGGTTGTCTTGTCATAATTGGTAGTTGTGTAGTTGTTGTCGTTGTTGTTGGTTGTCTTGTTGTCATAATTGGTAGTTGTGTAGTTGTTGTCGTTGTTGGTGGTTGTCTTCTTGTCATAATTGGTAGTTGTGTAGTTGTTGCCGTTGTTGGTGGTTGTCTTGTTGTCATTATTGGTGGTTGTCTTGTTGTCATTATTGGTGGTTGTGTAGTTGTTGTCATTTGTGTGGTTGTTGGTGGTTGTCTCGTTGTCAATGTTGTAATTTTTGCCGTTGTACTTGGTGATTGTGTAGTTGTCACTGTTTTTTGTTGCGTAGTAGTGGATGGTGTCATGCTCACAGCCGTGTCGTTCATTTCAGCTTGAATACAATTACTAAAGGCCACAGCAACCTAAATACAGAGCATTGCGTTAACAGCTAAATCAGGCGTACTGGCGACTGGCAGGAGCTGGATACGACAATCAGTTAAACGACAAAAATGACAGTTTTATTTTCTTTAATCAACGGTTGGCGAAAACAGAGCGATCTTTCTCTACCAAACGAGAACAGATTTTAAGGATTTTCATTTAGTTTAATCTTGGGATATGTAGATCAGTGTTCCCATACCCCAGGCCAAGTGACATTTTTTCCAATGTGATTAAAGTACAGATGTATAATATTTCGTTGTTTTTTGTACATTCGATAGCTTCTACTACATGGAGACCTGGCCAGTTGCAGTGAGAGGTAGCGTCAAGGGTCATACGAGAGGTTTGTTAGCTTATTCCCCACATCAACCTGAACGCGGCTTATATATCAACCCGTCCAGATCCTAGTGTAGTTAATGCAAGTTAAACGAAAATTTGAACTATAACAGGCGCGGATCCAGGATTTTTTGCAGGAGGGGGGGTCTAGGTTGATAATTGCATAACTAATTGCGCTCAACCGATTAATTTGGTAAATTAGATTCAATTTGGTTCATTCTGACGTATTTCCGGAAGGTAAATTCCAAAATTACAAGTCTAAATCGCCAATAAAATCGCATAAAAAATGTTCAAGCCTGAGCAGTTGTCCGGACCCCCTGGACCCCCCTCTGGATCCGCGCCTGTAAAATCGAAATAAAATAGGGTGTGTGTTTGAATCAGATTGAATAAGATTCGACATTATTTTTTAATAGCTCATAGCGATTGTCGAACGAATTTGTAGGCTGGGTACTTGGCCAGTACTGATGTCGATCTTGGTAGATAACTGTCACCATGCTTTAATATAATAGAACTATGCTCAACTCAGCTACTTATACGCACACGGCGCGAAAATCTGATAAAGCCCTAAAACTACTATCACGTATCCGTATCTTTTACGTGATATGGATGGGAAAAACTCCAGTTGCCAAATGCCTCTTTTGCGTCCACGGTCTGGTACGTGTAGATACGTTTTGATACGATCAAAACGAAAGTTCCGGCGGACCTCAATATATGATAAAACCCGATAGGATCATCACGATTACCCCGGGGTTAAAACGACGTGGCTTGAATCGTGATACTGGAGGAGGGGGGGACCTAGCATTAAAATAGCTAATGACAGTGTAAGAACATATTATAGGCCTACATTGCCCTACATTTGCAAAAAATAACCTCAAAGGAGATGTTCGATTTCTCTCTTTAAAAAACCCCAGTGTGTATGTATTCCCAAATGCCGAATGAGAGCATGTATTTCTTAAACATTTTCAATGCCCCCCCCCCATCACCACATACACACAGGTACTGCGCAAACTCCCTCCTACATAAATTCCTGGATCAGCTCCTCCATTGGTAATCTCCGGATGTACTTTTTTCTTTTTGTTGCCGGTATAGGGCCCCAGGCGCGGATCCAGTGGGGGGCGCACCCGGTGCACGCCCCCTCTATTTTTTGAGGTGGCGAACAATTTTTAGCTCCATATATTCTCGCGATAAAGGAGAACGAAAATAGTTTAGGTTGGTAATCGTAATTTACAGTACTAGTACGAAATTAGTCCTTGTGGGCATTTTTTACACCCAAAAATCACGGTTCCGGGTTTCGCACCCCCAAGTTGGTGCAGCACGCCCCCTCTTTCTGAAAATCCTGGATCCGCCCCTGGGCCCAACTATTTGATAAGTTGGATATGCGACTCTCTAAATCAAGGTCTCTCCTTTATGTGTTTTTAGAACCATTTTTGTCAATTTCAAGGTTACCTAAAAACCCTCATAAAAGCCATACGCCTTGTAATTGTTATTATAAGTAATTCAAACTGTGAAACGCCAACACCGTGCAGTACCCTTTATTTTTCTTAAATATCAAAGAATCAAAAACTTTATCTTCAAGTCACATCTATTTGACGAAAATAAACAACAAAAGGATCCACATTCCACATAAAAGTAAAAGCGCATCCGGAACTTCCTGATCGAAGTATTTTTTTTAGGGGGGGGGGGGCGCTATTAAAACGTGTTGATTGATTGGCTGATAGTGGACTGTAATGACTTTATTCATTGGCTTATAATTTTGACAGACGGGGAAGGGTATATATTATATTGTTTAGATCTATTTGATAACACAGACATCAAGTTTGGTCAATAGTCACCAGGTCTAAACAGGTGCTAGCGCTAACCTCAACACTAACCCTAACCCTGGGCCCAGTCCTATTGCTTACCGTACCTTAACCCTAACCTACACTTGCCAACAATCACGTGCCCTAACCTTATTTACATCCCGTAACAAATAGATTTAGTCATATGTATTATTTTTAGACCTTATTTCCCCATTGCGGTGGTAGTCTATTAATACAATCGGTTATTATTATTGACTTGTCGTGAATCCTACTCACTGGCTAATTAATTGTTATTTTAAAACATAACGCTTATGCTACAGTATAATATACGTCCACATTCCTGCTTTGATTGATATGGTAGGCCTACTTTGTCAAGAAGGCTAGGCGTTTAGTTTGTTTAGCGTTGAGGGTCGTGCATCAACATCAATAGTTACCGTCCTTAGAGTATAAGGAATAAGTATACCAAGGTAATCCATTCAGAGCAAAATGTGGGCGTGGCTCTGCCCCTGCGGGTCGGGACATATGCCAAGTACCAAGCTGATACATTCAGAATTGCGGCCTGTAAACGACAAACACAAAAATTGGGCGTGGCTTGCCTCTGGGAGTCGGGGCATGCAGTTGTCGTCCTTAGGCTATAAGGAATAGATATCCCAAGTTTAAAGACGATTCATTAAGAATCGTGGCCTGTAGGCAACACACAGACACGAAGTAAAAATGGGCATGGCTCTGCCGCTGGGGTGTAGGCAATCACCAAAAAACAATAGGGGTCATCCTTAGGGTATAAGAAATAGGTATGCAAAATTTTAAAAAAGGATCTGTTAAGAATTGCATCCTGTAGGCGAACACAAGACACACAAAAATGGGCGTGGCTCTGTCCCAGGGGGTCGGGCATGCACCGAAAATAATAGTGGTCAGCATGCAACGATAGAGATCTTCCTAAAGGTACAAAGAATAAGTAAGCAAAGTTTCAAGATGATACGTTAAGAAATGCAGCCTGTAGATGACAAACAAACAAATACAAGAAATGGATGTGGCTCTGTCCCAGGGGTCGGGCATGCACCCAAAACAATAGGGATCGCCCTTAGGGAATAAGGAATAAGTATTTTAAGTTTCAAGATGATCTATTAAGAAATGTGGCCTGTAGGCGACACACAGACACACAAGAAGAAAATGGGCGTGGCACTGTCCCTGAGGGTGGGCATGCACCCCAAACGATATTAATGTTCCTTAAGGTACAAAGAAATAGTATGCAAAGTTTCAAAATGATACATTAAGAAATGTGGCCTGTAGACGACAAACACATACAAGAAATGGGCGACACACATACATATATACATAAATCTGATAAAGCCCTAAAACTACTATCACGTATCCGTATCTTTTACGTGATACGGATGGGAAAAAATCCGGTTGCCAAATGCCTCTTTTGCTTCCACGATCTGGTACATGTAGATACGTTTTGATACGATCAAAAAGAAAGTTACGACGGACCTCAATATATGATAAAACCTGATTGGATCATCACGATTACTCCGGGATTAAACGACATGGCTTGAATCGTGATACTGTAGGGGGGGGGGGGCCTAGCATTAGAAGGGCTAATGACAGCGGAAGAACATATTATAGGCCTACATTGCCCTACACCTGCAAAAAATAACCTCAAAGGAGATGTTCGATTTCTCTCTTTAAAAAACCCCAGTGTGTATGTATTCCCAAATGCCGAATGAGAGCATGTATTTCTTAAACATTTTCAATGCCCCCTCCCCCCCATCACCACATACACACAGGTACTGGGCTAACTCCCTCCTACATAAATTCCTGGATCAGCTCCTCCATTGGTAATCTCCGGATGTACTTTTTTCTTTTTGTTGCGGTTGTCCTAATAATTTCGGACATATATACATACATACACACACACAGACCAGACGGCAAAATTATGAATGTGGACGTATAAAAAAAGAAAAACAAACATTCCTGCATCACAACATAATATTATCTCATATATAAACTCAGAAAACGTAGGTCCATTATAGTCTAGATATAAACGATGACTATTATCATCGTCGCCATCATTAGCATCATCATCATTACATCCTGGGGACAACGGCGCAAAACAATTTTATTCGTTTTTAATTTATATTTCATTTAAAGGGACAATCTCGATAAGAACAGAGTCTCAAAAATTAAAGTCCGAGTATTTATGAAATTTATGAACCAAAATATAGTGGCATGGTGTATTTATCTTGTCTCAAAATTTCAGCTCAAAATATTGAGTCGTTTGGACGTGAACGTCAACACTGCTTATCCGGACACGTAACCCTTTTAAGATTTCGGGTCAATCTTTTCATTGGGTGACCTGATAATCGATTAATGTTTCTTGAGAGGTCTATACAGTGAATGACCCATGCCCTGTACTTGATAACAAAAGGTAAATTTCACCTACATATTATTTTTATAGAATAAAGTCTGGTTTTATCCAGATACTGTATAATAAAACGTTCTCCATTTCCAGATGAAGACTGTCAGGTTTAAGTTACAAGCGTATCACAAATATCGGGTTAGTAGGTGGGCCTTAGGTTATGGATTTTAAAGGATTTTAACACAAAATTAAGCAGTATTATTCCCCAAATAGTTATCGGGATTGGCACTTTAAAGGGTGGATTATGTTATGCTCAAAACAGTTCATGTATCTATTGTACGTAATGATATTAAACTTACCAGAATAAGTGAATATTGCCGCATTATCAACATGGTGGGAGAGACCGGACCAACGTGATTAAACAACAATAATATCTACAATATGATTATACAAGGTCTAAGAAAAGGACGGAAACCGATATGAAATAAACGGAAATTTTGAGTCACTGCGATGTAAAATCAGCCCAATATTATTGCTATACATATCGTCGCTTGACAAAGGAAGCTAAAGACGACATGACCGTCGTTAGATCCAATTGATTCTGAACCACTTAGTATACAGCGTGATTTCTCAGGTCGGGTCGGATCGGGTGGGTTTTATGAATTTCTGAACGAAAAAGTGCCGTAATAAATTATTATTTATTTCTAGAAACGGATTCTTTTTTCAGGTCATTCGAAATGAGATATTCGGTCTTCTAGTTTTTCGAAATGGTTCACAAAAAGCCACCTATCCTGGACCCTTCGTTCTGTACGTGAGCTCCCCCCCCACACACACACACCTATCCATTTTCTCTGGATCCGCCCTTGTTTTGTTCCAACGCTGTGCATTCTCGTCTGTTTTCTTCGGGTCCTCTTGTTTAGTCCGACGGAGAGCGAGAGAGAGAGAGAGAGAGAGAGAGAGAGAGTGTGTGTTGTACAACCACTCGATACAAACTACGCCAACCAGCATATGGTTCAATTTTATTTCAATAATTCACTAGCGTGTATGGGTCTTGAAAGTGGACAGGCGACCCTTATACCCCTTGCTTGTCACGTACAAACGGGGCATCAAAACCACGCCATTTGATTCAATGACAGACCCAATGACGCAACGTTTCGCCCTTCTAGTCCTTCGACAGGGTATATTACATTTCTTTGAATTCAACATATTTCTCAATTTATTTATTTTGTTTTTAATTTTTTAGACGAAATTACTTGAAATGTGGTCATACATTGCCGTCTCCCCCGTCCTTCCGTCGGTCTGACGTTCTAAAGATAAATTTCCGATGACTTGAAATGTATACAAAGTGTTAAAGGTCATGCAGAGTAGATGTCTATGGATTTTCAAGAATTTCCGACAATTACTGCCAGAGTAGCGGCCCATAGTCACTTTTATAAATCCTGTGGCCTATATAAAGCGGTTAATTTGGATATAAATTTATGCACAAGTCACGAGACGAATAAGCCAAACAAATTCTAATGATTACTGATAATTACTAATTGGGTTGTTAGTCGTTACCAGATTTTAGTTTGTTGTAAATGTTTCGTTTCCTGGGAACATATCTTTGTAATAGTAGGAAGTCAGTGACATTGACACTTGAATGCAGAGAAATGTATCCGGATTTAGAGATGATACACGTCCATTCAGCACAATCTGTAGATCTATAGATCAACTTTATTTCAATAAGGTATTTTTAGCAGTGAGAGGAAACCGGAGTTCCCGGATGAAACCCCACGCTATTGACCAATAAGAGATTGGATTATAATTGACGGTGGTTTGATTTGATCTCGTGGGTGGTGAAGGATACAAGAGTTATAAATAGATTGGTACATGATGTTCACGGGAAATAATATAGTCGTGGTTTCTAATAATATATTAGCAATGGAGAACACTCTAGAACAAATTAATGACGTCATATGTGGATTGTGGGTTAATTAAGGTAAGTTAGGGTTAGCGCTAGCCCTGTTTACATCGCGAGATAGAGCCAAAAACTATAACAGCCCGCCTAACCCTTACCCACATTCCACATATGACCTCATATGTGCTAGAGCATATCCGACTAACGTTCTCCAAAACTAACGTTCTCCAAAAGCAGGCCGGAAGGAGGAAGAGAGAGAGAGAGAGAGAGGTCCACTCAACTAAACTAGATAATTAGTTAATTTTGGGACAAATATATGGTCCAATTTCATTTGAATAATTCGCTGGAGAAAACGGCCCTAGGCATATTAGAAATGCTATAAATTTCTAAATGGAATTGGGTCTGATGCAATGTCAATGTCTACAAAGGTTGGCCTTTGTTTTCTGCACCTTACACCAGCTCAAACATAGGTGTTAGAGCCAGGGCTGTCTACCGCTTTAATGACTACTGCCTGATTACCAACAATTTTTACTAACTAATACACTATATATATATACACATAAAAAATTATAACACTACATTTTATATTGACCATATTTCAAATTTGACACATGACATGACTGTTCACACTTTTTGTTCCATTTCTGAGAATTTACTAGCATCACCTAGAGTTTCTCTTAACACTGGTTCCTTCTCTTTAAAATATTGTCTGAACCAGTTTATATGTTCATGTTTAGCAGAAACAGATAAATAGGGATTCTTTGATAATCCTACAACAACCAGTTCCATAAAATGACGTATTGGACCTTTTCTTGGAAAATCTGCGATTTGATCATCTAGAAAAACATGTTCATGAAATCCAACTTTGGCTTCTTCCTTCATACCTGTCAAGAAAGAAATGTTTTTTTGATCAAAATAAATCCTAAAAAAAGCAAATAAAATTTATATCATGCTGGCCCACAAACCAAGAGTTACCAGGCTCCTCTGGATTATTCAATATGGTTTCCTCTCGTCAATGTGCAGGACAAAGAGTTTTGCTGTCATAATTCATCTCCCAAACAAGCTAGATTGCCCGGCTTATATACTATGCACGTGCATTGCAGGTAGAAAGTTTGGACAAGCCTTAATATATTACAGGTAAATAGTTTAGGTGAGCCACGCAGCAGAGTTTGGGTGATTAATAGTGATACTAATGAAATATGACTGTGACATTCGCAAGCAACTGTGTCTAGTGCTTCAGATGGAATGAAAAAATACATGTAAAAGAGGAAATGTTGCTGTTGGCCAATAAAATTAATTATAAACTGTTTCAATATTAGTTTCTTTCCGAACTCTCCCTGAACAAATAAAGTCCACTGACCAATCCTGCCCATCCTTATTAAACTGCAATATGAAAACACTGCTCTTCCCCCCAAAAAATAAACTCAAGACTGCAAGTTGTGTGCTCTAGTCTCATAATGGCCCACCAATTGAAATATATTTTGTTTATGTATCACACAAATCTACTTGAACATAGTGTTGGGTTATTATACATTTGTGTGGGATGTGGCTAGAAATAATTCCTTTTGGTGAACTAAGAAGTATTATGATGGAAAAACTTAAGATTTGGATATAGAACAGAGATAGGGGTAGAGCAGTAGTTTCAAAAATATCATATAGTCGCTTAATAAGGATTGACAGGAACAGTCACAGAACATATTCACCCATTAACAGTCTCATTAAAACAGATCCTATTTCGTTTCGTTTTTATTGTTCAAAATTTCGTTTTACTCGTCTTTACTACACTAGGATCTGGAAGAGTTATTATCATGGACGTTTTCTGGATGATGTGAGGAATTAGCCAATGAAACAGCCTGTTATAGTGAATTCTTATCCTTTTGAAGCACCTAACTGTGGATAAACCACTAGAAACCTCAACACTGATTGATTAAAGGGACAATCCCGATAAGAACAGAGTCTCAAAAATTAAAGTCCGAGCATTTATAAAATTTATGGACCAAAATATAGAGGCATGGTGTATATACCTTGTCTCAAAGTTTCAGCTCAAAATATTGAGTCGTTTTGACGTTAACGTCAACACTGCTTATCCGGACACGTAACCCTTTTAAGATTTCGGGTCAATTTTTTGATTGGGTGACCTGATAATCGATTCCCGTTTCTTGAGAGGTCTATACAGTGAATGACCCATGTACTGTACTGATAACAAAAGGTAAATTTCACCTACATATCATTTTTATAAAAAAAGGCTGGTTTTATCCAGATACTGTATAATACAACGGTCTCCATTTCCAGATGAAGACTGTCAGGTTTAAGTTATTTACAAGCATATCACAAATATATCGGGTTAGTTGGTCGGTCTTAGATAATGGGTTATAAGGGATTTTAACACAAAATTAAGCAGTTTTATTCCCCAAAAAGTTATCGGGATTGGTCCTTTAATCAATAAAAACCGCGTGTTTGACACCTGACATGAACTCCTACAATAACTTCATGTAGTGGAGGCCATCAAAGTATAAAAAAACAAAACTAAATATAGATCTATATTTTAATCAGTCTCATCCATTAAAGATTTTTTGTCCCATCCACACAACTATGTCCCATCCACACAACTATGTCCCTTGCCAGACCCTCAGTCCTGCACTAATACCTTTAATACAGTAATTTCCACATTTGCTGAGGCATAAATGACTATAATAGTTTTAAAAAAAAATTCAAAACAGATTAAAATTCAAATTCTCCGATACTAGCATCAGAGTTTAATATTATGAAGTTGTAAGTTAGTTAAGGTTGCTAAGCAAATACAAATTTTAAAGTTGTTTAATAGAAGTTTTATTACGTTATGTTAAGAGAGTATTCAATAAAAAGCTAATTGAGATAAAGTTTGCTAGAAAAATTAGTAAGTAAGATATCTATTTAATACAAGTACATAATATTAGTAAAGGAGAGAGGATTATAAATTAGTAAGTAAGATATCTATTTAATACAAGTACATAATATTAGTAAAGGAGAGAGGATTATAAATATATCTTTATTTTATAATAAAATATAAGATGCAGCCCTTGAAATATCATAAAACCACATTCTACATCTCTCTTGTTCAGCTCCAGCAGATGATCAGTCTATCAGTGATCAATTATTGTCAATTGTCAGAAAACTGTCTTTGTGCGTCAAACGGCCATAACAAAATATGTCCTGTTCCTCAGATACTTCCCAGGCCACTTTAAAAGAGCTGCATGACCAGATCCCGAGTCTACAAAGCATTTTAAGACTTAAGTTAAGAATTTACTCAAAATTGTTCACCTTATTTTGACTAAAAAGCAATCATTTATAAAACTTTTATTGTTTTAATGTATAAAACACATCAATAAGAATTGAAAATTGAGTAAATTCTTAAAGTTACATTATGGGAGATAAGATAAAGAGATGGCAGTTCTCACTACAATAGTTAAAAACTAGATAGTGTAAAGATAATTTGCTGAAAATTTCAGTCAAATTGATTCACTATTAGCCGAGAAAAAAGCTTTTGAAATATTCATAGCCTCGGTCATCATTACTCAAATCATTAATATAAACAGCATAGTCTCGATTATCCACTTGATTGATTTAATTATCAACCGCCATTAAGCGGCATATACGATTTTAATCTGCCAACATCGAAGGCTAGTCTTGACATAAAGAGTTTATTATGGTCTGAATATGTTAATTAATGTCTAATTGATTATTTAGATAACATTTCAGGCCTAAAGAAAGACCTGTAAAAATCAGATTTTGCTCTTGCATAATGCTATTTTAAGAGACCGATTCAAATGAAATATTACAATACCTGCTTCATTATCTATAGGAAATGACCACAGTTTTCCATCTTCTGTCCATCTCATCATTTCTTGAAAAGCATTACTGGGTGGAGTACTTGATTTAGCACGTATTTCTTCTTCTAATTTATGTCTTAATGTCTTTGTTCTGTCATATTCACGAGGAACAACTGGAGCTAGAAACAAAGAAAACCCATCTTTAAAGACAAATTTAATTGTAAAGATAGGTTGCCAGGCAACGAAACATACGCCCACAGCAGCTAAATCGTCCGGGCAGTCAACAAGGGTTGTCGCATATTTTTACTTTTTTCGCTAATGAAACATTTGTAATACACTAAAAACTGATTAAGAGTAACAACTCATTATGTAATTATCAGAAAATCATTAGAATTTGATTGCTTTTTATAAAGTTTTAACCCACGCTAACAATTAGTATATACATGAAACATTTAATATCATGGATTTAGCTGTTCAGTTATCTAAATTCCTTTAAAATCAAAATACTTGTTCGTTTCAACACCTTAAACTCTATGTATCAATCTGAAGTCAATCGGATGGTAACTTTGAACTCTATAGCGTCACAAGAATTTTTGAAGGGAGATAACTCTGGCAGTAATTATTTGAAATCGCTGAAAATCAATAGGCTTCTTCGTCTCATGACCTTAAACACTGTGTATAAATCTAAAGTCAATCGGATATTAACTTTGGCCTCCAGAGCGTCCACAAGATTTTTTGAGGTGATCAAGGGCCATAACTCTGGCACTAATTATCAGAAATCGCTGAAAATCAATAGACGTCTTTGTCTTATGACCTTAAACACTGTGTATAAATTTGAAGTCAATCGGATATTAATTTTGGCCTCTAGAGCGTCCACAAGATTTTTTGAAGTGATCAAGGGCCATAACTCTGGCACTAATTATCGGAAACCGGTGAAAATCAATAGGCTTCTTCGTTTTATGACCTTAAACACTGTGTATAAATCTAAAGTCAATCGGATATTAACTTTGGCCTCTAGAGCGTCCACAAGATTTTTTGAGGAGATCAAGGGCCATAACTCTGGCACTAATCATCGGAAATCGCTGAAAATCAATAGGCGTCTTCGTCTTATGACCTTAAACACTGTGTATAAATTTAAAGTCAATCGGATATTAACTTTGGCCTCTAGAGCGTCCACAAGATTTTTTGAAGTGATCAAGGGCCATAACTCTGGCACTAATTATCGGAAATCGCTGAAAATCAATAGGCTTCTTCGTCTTATGACCTTAAACACTGTGTATAAATTTAAAGTCAATCGGATATTAACTTTGACCTTTAGAGCGTCCACAAGATTTTTTAAAGAGATCAAGGGCCATAACTCTGGCACTAATTATCGGAAATCGCCGAAAATCAATAGGCGTCATTGTCTTATGACCTTAAACGCTGTGTATAAATTTAAAGTCAATCGGATATTAACTTTGGCCTCTAGAGCGTCCACAAGATTTTTTGAAGTGATCAAGGGCCATAACTCTGGTAGTTATTATCGGAAATCGCTGAAAAACAATAGGCTTCTTCGTCTCATGACCTTAAACACTGTGTATAAATTTAAAGTCAATCGGATATTAGAGCGTCCACAAGCAATTGTGGACGCCGGACCGACGGACGGACGGACGGACGGACGGACGGACGGACGGACGGACGGGGGCGACGACAATATACGACCACATTTCAATGTGGGCGTATAAAAATAGGTTGCCAGGCAACGAAACATACGCCCACACAGCAGCCAAATCGTCCGGGCAGTCAACAAGAGTTGTCGCATATTAAGGAATTATCAGAAAATCATTAGAATTTGTTTGGTTTTAAAAATCAAACGTTTTTTTTTTAAATCAGATAATAATTGTGACCTCCAGAGGGACCACAAGCTAAAAAGGGTGATTTTTCGTACAATCAGGGGACATAATTCAGGAAGTAATGACCCGATGGGCACAAATATCGAAAGGAACCAAGATCTTTGGGTTATAAACATACATGTCAAGTTTCATCAAAATCGGTTCAAAATTGTGACCTCTATAGGGTCCACAACCTTGATATAACATGTTTTCACACTATTCGTGTACAAACGACGGCCATTTTGTCCATCAATTCTAGTCCGATTTTCACATAATTCAAACTCTCTCTTCATTACTATGTAACAGTGATATAGTCAAACGTTTTTTTAAATCGGATAATAATTTTGACCTCCAGAGGGACCAAAAGCTAACAAAAGCGATTTTTTGGACAATCCGGGGACATAATTCAGGAAGTTATGATCCAATGGGTGCAAATATCGAAAAGAACCAAGATCTTTGGGTTATAAACATACATGTCAAGTTTCATCAAAATCGGTTCCAAATTATGACCTCTATAAGGTCCACAACCTTTATATATATAACATATTTTCACACTATTCGCATACAAACGGCGGCCATTTTGTCCGTCAATTTTGGTCCGATTTTCAGAAATTCAAACTCAACCTTCATAACCATGGAATCGTGATATAATCAAAGGTTTTTTAAATCGGATAACAATTTTGACCTCCAGAGGGACCACAAGCTAAAAAGGGCGATTTTTTGGACAATCAGGGGCCATAATTGAGGAAGTTACGATCCGATGGGCGCAAATATCGAAAGGAACCAAGATCTTTGGGTTATAAAAATACATGTCAAGTTTCATCAAAATTGGTTCAAAATTGTGGCCTCTATAAGGTCCACAACCTTGATATAACATATTTTCACACTATTCGCGTACAAACGGCAGGCAATTTGTTTGTCAATTTTGGTCCGATTTTCATGAAATTCAAACTCAACCTTCTTAACCATGGAAGGGTGATATAATCAAACATTTTTTAAAATCCGATAACAATTTTGACCTCCAGAGGGACCACAAGCTAAAAAGGGCAATTTTTCGGACAATCAGGGGCCATAATTCAGGAAGTTACAATCCGATGGGCGCAAATATCGAAAGAAACCAAGATCTTTGGGTTATAAACATACATGTCAAGTTTCATCAAAATTGGTTCAAAAATGTGACCTCTACAAGGTCCACAACCTTGATATAACATTTTTTCACACTATTCGCTTACAAACGGCGGCCATTTTGTCCGTCAATTTTGGTCCGATTTTCACGAAATTCGAACTCAGCCTTCATAACCATGCAACGGTGATATAATCAAACGGTTTTTTAAATCCGATAACAATTTTGAACTCCAGAGGGACCACAAGCTAAAAAGGGCAATTTTTCAGACAATCAGGGGCCATAATTCAGGAAGTTACGATCCGATGGACGCAAATATCGAAAGGAACCAAGATCTTTGGGTTATAAACATACATGTCAAGTTTCATCAAAATCGGTTCAAAATTGTGACCTCTATAAGGTCCACAACCTTGATATAACATATTTTCACACTATTCGCGTACAAACGGCGGCCATTTTGTCCGTCAATTTTGGTCCGTTTTTTATGAAATTCGAACTCAACCTTCATAACCATGCAACGGTGATATAACCAAACGATTTTTTAAATCGGATAACAATTGTGACCTCCAGAGGGACCACAAGTTAAAAAGGGCGATTTTTCGGACAATCAGGGGCCATAATTCAGGAAGTTAAGATCCGATGGGCGCAAATATCGAAAGGAACCAAGATCTTTGGGTTATAAACATACATGTCAAGTTTCATCCAAATCAGTTCAAAATTGTGACCTCTACGCTGTTCACAAGCTAAAAAACGTGATTTTTCGTACAATCAGGGGCCATAACCCATGAAGTTACATTCCGATACATGCCAATATCGAAAGGAACCGAGATCTTATGGTGATAAACCTATATTTTAAGTTTAATTGAAATCGGATAAAAATTGTGACCTGTAGACTGTTCACAAAAAAATGTGGACGGACGGACGGACGGACGGACAGGGGCGACGACAATATACGTCCACATAAAAATGTGGGCGTATAAAAAAGATAGAACTTCTGAAGAGGGTACATAGTTTAGTTGGCAATACGAGAGAGAAATGGGGTTTAACGTCTACTTGACACAAACTAGTTCATTTCAGGACTAATATATGGTTCAATTTTATTTCAATGCTTAGCTTGCATGTAGTAGTAGGGAGGGGTCTTACTTTTTAGCCGTGGGAGTAAACTCACGAGGTTGGACAGGCAACGCTACTCTGTCACATACGACCAGGAAATTGAAACCACACCATTTGACTCCGTGAGAGACCTTATAATACAACCATGTGTGTGTAAAGGTCTCTAGCAGTGGGAGAAAACCGAAGGACTCAGAGAAACCCCACGAGGTTGGACAGGCGACCCTACATATAACTGGAGAGTCCAAACCATGCATGTAGACTCAATGACAGACCTTGCGATACAACGTGACATGCCAACTATAAAGCCATCCAATATGCTATCTATCTATATCTAGATATGTCACTTCTTCTTGGTGCTCTTGTATGGGTCATATTTTTATAGTTGGAGAACCTTGGTGAAAATGTGACAGCTCTATATCAATTGATATAATATATACAATGACAATAAGTCTAATAATAAAGGATTTCTATATTACCCGACTGTTTTGATGGCGGATCAAATATACCCAAGTCAGGACCTTCAAATAATTCATATTTAGTTCTGAAAAAAATAGAGAAAGATAAAATGTATATTAGGACCTGCATAATGATTTACATGTTCCTGAAGCAACGGTGTGTGTTTTATAACATCTATTGACAATGATTGGCTTCAAGAAACATTATGTAAGATTTAGGTAACGAACTAGCTCTTCTTGCTATAATAGTTCGAAAGTAGATAATGTAAAATTAATAATTTGAAAATTTCATTCAAATTACTCTATGGCAAGCGAAGATATTAGCCTTTGAAGGTTTGACAGACGTGTCATGCGGAACAATTTCAACCACTGTACTGGTTGATCGAAGCTAAGTCTCATTCCTCCATATTTGATTAAATCAAAGTATCGCTGAACAGTTTTAATCTATTTAATACAGAGAAATCCGATGCCATCGAGAGTTGATTAAGGCCTGGATCAGTTAATTAATGTGCTTTTAATTTAGAAAACATTTCAGGCCTAAAGAAAGACATGCAATAGGCAGATTTAGCTCTTGCATAATGCATGATTAAGGATTTGATTTCTACTAATATGATCCTGTCTATAGACTGATTGGCTTGAGCATATTTTTACTAATATGATCCTGTCTATATGTTTAATTGTGGGATAAAAGTCAGCATGCAGCATTTGAATTTTTCACTGGCTAGCTAGCCCGGAGGTCGCAGGATTGCTGCTGTCTTGACCGAGAAATTCCATTGGGGTTTCCCCTTGTCAGTGGTGCAGGATGGAGGGCCCAACAAGGACACTGTATGGCGTATGCCTGTCTTCATTAGCCCGGTCAGAACAGAAATGAAATGAAATGGGGTTTAACGTCCTACTCTTTTGCACCTAACTTGGGCTAATGGAAGACGGGCATATGCCATACAGTGTGCTATGAGGGAAATTTTGCCCGGGCAGCGGCGCTACGGCCTACTCTTATATGGAATTCCAACTGCCAAGGGATCTTTTACGTGCACTCCAATGTGTACACAGTACCTCGGTTTTTCGGGTCATCCAAACGAATAGGCAGCTGTCCTTGTCAGGCCCTCCTTCTGCATCACTGACAAGGGGAAATCACGCTGGAAAAACGAGATGAACTTTCTCGGCCAATGCAGGGATCGAACACCCGACCTCCAGGCTAGCGAACCAGCACCTTATCCACTTAGCCACCGTGACCCCCTCAATCAGAACAGAACAGAACAGTAGGATGTTAAACCCCATTTCATTTCATTTAAAAATGTTGTAGTTAGCAAGTGATTCCTTACCTAGTGGGTTAAAATGATGCAATGAAACTTAAGAGAATAGTTTCTTTTTCAGAGCCTAAATTGAAGCTAACTAGTATGACCATATTTAACTTAATGCAAGGGACAACATAAATTTGTTTAATTCGTTGGAATTCGATATAAGAGTATGGATTAGCGCTGCTGTTCGGGCAAATTGTTCCCAATAGCACACTGTATGGCATATGTCCTTTTTCATTATAGTCGGAGTAGAACAATAGGACATTAAACCCCATTTTATTTCATTTCTCCTGGGGTGAAGAAAATAGTTTCAGGAAGAACTTACCTAGCACCTTCTCTAACAAGCCTTGATTGTTGTCCACTCCTATTATTTTCATTATTATTTCTAGTTGTTTTAATCCTTGATTTTCCTTATAAAAAAAGAAATTTTATGATATACAGGTTATGTACGTATATTAGGACTGTGGAGTAAAGCTGGAGCAATCCGGTGGCATAGTGAGTTAGTTATGGTCTAAAGAAGTTGGTTAATGTCTTATTAATAATTTATATAACATTTCAGGCCTAAAAAAAGACCTGCAATAGGTAGATTTACCTCTTACATAATATATGTTTAAACAATTGTCAACAACATAAAAATAAAATATTGAAATTATGATGAGTGATTTTTAACTGTGAGGTTCTCTATAAAAATATTGCCGATCTATGAAGTTCGAGCTCTTATCAAGCAGATAAAACAACCAAAATTCAAAAAAAAAATAACTGAACTAAATGTTCAGATTCTAACAGCAAACTTTTCACCACAAAGCAGGGTCCATACATAGAGAAGACAAACACATATGTACACTTCAATTTCTCAAAAAAGTAAATATACTGACCCTTGTTTTCAAATTGATCTTCTGTGAATCTTTTAACTGTCATATTTACTAGAAGATCCCTAAAGAAAACCAAAAACAAAGGTCAGGGCTACCATATAATCCTTTACCAATGAAAGGCTGGAAGTCACAGAGCCTCAGTTGGTAAGACCCTGGCTCCCTTACCTGAAGATCAGTAAGATAGAAAAAGTTTATCTGAATTTTCTGGTGTGGTTCTCTCTTGTCAGTGGTGCAGGACGGAGGGCAAGGAACAGGACAACACATAGTTGTTTGGGAGGGATGAAAAATAAGGTTCCATATAAACAATGAAGTTCATCTCAATGTAACCGTGGCAGTTGGATTTGAATATAAGGGTATACAAGTGTGTACATAGGTGGATATAGGTGGAGTCCAGGTGGACCTTGATTTTTGTCACATTCAAAATCAAAAGACTATGTGTGCTTTTCTTGAAGAGCTTTACAGGTACTAACGGTGGCAGTTGGTATGCTGGGATAAATCTCAAGATAGTTTAACATATTTGTGAAGGCCTAAGGCCTTCATATAAAAACACTGGTTGTTCTACCTACGGTATAATAGTTCAAAAATAGATCATGAAAAAATGGAAAATTTCATTCAAATGAATTTATTGTCAGTGAAGTTATGAATGTTTAAAGTAGTAAATACATTCAGCGTAGATCATTTTGTATCGTACCATTAATTGTTACCATTATCTATTTTATAGTAATTTTTTCAAATCTTGAGGGGCTTCAACTCTATTTAAATCTCGGCCATCCAATTGTCTTGATAGTCAATTATAGGATTGTTATATGTTATTAAATGTCTCGATAATAAATAGATAGAACTCAATGACCATTGAACACCGCTCGGTTTATTCAATGGTTTTAGAGAGTATATCCCTGCGGCACTATTCTATAACTAGATGCAAATCTCAAAATACACTGTACTATTCACATTATCAAAAAAATCATCACCAAAAACGTTAAAATTCATCATAGGTTCCGCCTATTTGCTTTCCTTTTTTCAAAAATTGTCGTTGCTAGTGATGATGTCATTACGGTTTGGCGTATTAATGAAAGCGACGTCATTCTGGGCAAAAGTAGTACGTTTTCAAGCCATTGAATACAACCATAGGTTGTTATTCAATGGCTGTATCATTGAATACAACCATTGGTTGTTATTCAATGGCTGTATTCAATGATATTTGCTTGTATTTGCATGTAGTCATAGAATAATTTATATAAGATATAATTAATGTCAAAAGAATGATGTGTAAAACACAGATTTAGTTGTAACATCAGGCATCTTTAATTAGCTGCATCCTGTGTATTAAACGTAATTTCCATGCTAGAGTGATGTAAGGATGTAGTCCATATCCTTCTTTATAAAAATAGTCCATATCCATCTTTGACAAGAGCACAATCAATTCTCTACAACATCTGATAAATGTGACTTTAATGACTAATTCGTCGTTAGGTAGAAGAGAGGGACTTATTGTCAGTTAGTTATGGTATGAAGATAAGTCAGTTCGTCTACATACCAACGAATTTAATTTAAAAATGGATAATCAAGACTTTGTCTATTATCGTAGTAAAGGTACCATACAATGTACATGAGCAATGAAAATCAAGACTATTTTATTCTTATTAAAACTTCAAACATGGATCACTTCACTAAGAATAAAGAAGTTGGACAGAAATATTCAATATTATCTTTTTTCATTACTTTGTTTCAAACAATTATAGTAAGAACTATCAGCTCTTTATCATCTTTAAGTTTTTAAATGTATTAAGAATTTTAACATTAACAAGTGGTTGCCGCCCAATACCACTATTGAAAAAAATACTGAGATCTTTGGGAGATAAACCTATATTTCAAGTTTTGACAAAATTGTATTAAAACTTTGCCTTGTAGATTGTCAACAAACGGAAACAAAATAATCTTTCATGGTTAACAGATATCATGACATAAACAACAACTAGGGGGGTTGGGATGACCTAATGGTCTAGAGTGCTGCGCTTCGACCTCTAGCTGGCTGGACACCTATGGCTTGCGGCTGTGGTTTCGATCCCTGGTGTGAGCATATGTGGCATGGAGATAGGGGCGCTTCTCAACCTTACCACTGCTAAAGACCCCTAAGCGCAAGCGAATTATTGAAATAAAATTAAACCATATGTTAGTCCCGAAATGACTTAGTTTGTGTCGAGTGGATGTTAAACCCCTTTTTTCTCTCTCTCTCATAAACAACAATTAAATCTTTTACAAAGCATTAAACAGTTACATGTACCTCAATCTGATCAAAATATTTCGTTTCGTTTTTTTATACTTTCGATGGCCTACACTACATGAAGATCTGACAAGTTATACTGGAAGGTCATGTCGGGGGTCGTATGAGTGGCTTTTGACTCAATGACGTTCAACATTTGATTAACCAATCAGCGTTGATGTTTCTAGTAGGTTACCCACAGTTCCATGCATCTTGCTGAAACAGACTGTTTCATTGGCTAATCCCTCACAGCAACAGGAACGCTGGTAATATAACAACTCTTCCAGATCCTAGTGTAGTAAAGACAAGTACAACAGAATTTTGAAGTATAAAAAACGAATGAAATAGGATCTGTGTTTTAATCAGATTGTCAGTTATGTTATGTATGCTTACCTTGAAGTGGGTGTGGTTGTAGGTTTGACTTCTGAAACAGAATGACTAACTACTTTAGTTTGTTTCAGCAGTTGTTGAAGTAGATCCCTTTCTGTTTGTTCTTCATCTCCTTCTATTGACTTGGCTACTGATTTCACTGCTGATTTTAATTCTTCTTCTATTTCACCCCTACAAACATAAATCAATACTAACATGTGTGGGCAAAAAGGAAATATCTGTGTTTATGGTTAATTCGTGCCATAAAATCTTAAGTTGTGTTTAGAATGAATGAAATGGGGTTTAACGTCCTACTCTTCTGCATCATATCTGGGCTAATGGAAGACGGACATACGCCATACAGTGTGCTATGAGGGAAATTTTACCCGGGCAGTGGCACTACAGCCTACTCTTATATCGAATTCCAACTGCCAAGGGATCTTTTACGTGCATGCCAATGTGTACACAGGACCTTGGTTTTTCATCCCATCCGAACGACTAGGCAGTTGTCCTTGTCAGGCCCTCCTTTTGCATCACTGACAAGGGAAAACCATGCCCGAAAATAGAGATGAACTTTCTTGGCCAATGCATGGATCAAACACCCGACCTCCAGGCTAGTGAGCCAGCGCCTTGCCCACTTAGCCACTGCGATTCCCAAGTTGTGTTTAGTATCAGGGATGGGTGGGTAACTGGGTAAACACAGGTATCTCATATTTTGACCTTATTCTTACCTTACCATTCATACGCCTTAGTGTTAAAATTGTTTAACATTCTAAATCATGAAAACGTCAACTGGCAGACTATCGCCATTGAAAAGACAAGATTGGACGCATTATTTCTGTTATGTCTTTTTTGTTAATCTGGTTTTTTTTCATTTTTAGTGAAGCCTGTACAGCGCAATGGGTGCATACGGCTGGCACCCAGTTCCATTCACTTGATTACATATTTGTTATATTTTGTGCAATGTCTATTTTCTGTCTTGTCTGCAGGTTTATCTTGTTTTGTTTTGAGTGTAGTGCAGTTCTCCTACTGTACTTACAAATAGGATCTAAATGAAATAAATGGGGTTTAACGTCCTATCGCTCTGCTGTGTAAACTAACTTTTTATTTACATGTATCAAGTTAATAAGCATACAGTCTGGCACATGGCAACATAGTCATTCGGATGGGATGAAAAAATATGATTTGTGTTTTAGCTAAACCAATTTCAATACCGAGCAATATATTTACGAAAAGTAGTAGATTTACACATGCACAGTCCCCTTGAAATTTTGGCAGTATTTATCACTTATTGGTTTACGGTGTCATGTCTGTTGCGTTTCTGGAATAGCCGGAAGAAACCCACGAGGCTGGACAGGTGACCCAAATCCTTGCCACGAACAACTGGGGATTAGAAACCATGCCAATTGACTCAATGGCAGGTCGTTTGATGAATAGACCTACTTACTTAGAATTGTCTTCATTTCTCTCTTTCTTGTTTATAATCTTATTATCACCACTATCCTTTCCTTTCTGACATATACTTGATGTTGCTAATCTTCTCCATGATCCTGTGACTAATAGCCTGAAAAGTAGAAGAACATTTATATGTACAGTACTGTCCCCATGGTGCATTCTTATCTGTATTGTTAGTCTGCATAGATTTACAATTTGTATTGTTTTGGTCGTACCAGAGGATATACATATATGTACTTAAATGAACGCTCTAGTTTTAAATCTCCCAATCTCACGAAAAGTGACAGTCTATTGAAAACAACTATTTTACAGACACTGTGAATGCATAATCCGACCACATTAGAAATTGATTTGATCAACCATGACAGAGTTTGTTGTGTTTTTAATTACTTCATGGTTGTAATTTTGTGACTTTACAAATTCATTGTTACTAGATAACTGTATAGTTCAGGCCTAACAACAGAGTGCAGATCCAAGTGACCAGAATATGACAATATATCCTTATCTTTATGTGTATGAGTTTCAGTATCTTATATTTTGGGATGACTGTGTTATATTGGGATGAGATGTCAAATTTGTCTTTGGGATGAGTTATCATCACTCACTCAGCCATCAGGTAATTAATGTTAAAGTGTTCGGTCATTAATGTCAATGTATGTCAAATAGGGCCAACTGGTGACAAAGGACTAAAAAGTGTGTGCAGACCTGCAGTAGTTATTTAATATCCTAATAGACATATCAATTCTTATTGAAATAACCCCCAAAGAAGAAGAATCGCGTGTTTATAAACTTTCACAATTTCTTCTCCATATTGGATTTAAAATTACATACTTGAAATACTGAGAAACGAATAAATAATAAATTGATATTTACTGCCCTTGTTTAGAATCAAAATAGATTTTTATGAATGTGCCCTGAATGCTTAAACTATCTCCTGGGTTTTGTATTGAATATGTGATTTAGTTATCATTAACAAATGGATGTAAAATATTTGCGTTTATTTAAATGTTTTACAACTGAATTTGGAATGAACCGGAAATCAAAGAAAAATATGGCACGTGATCTCGGTTTGTTTACAATGGTTGATTGAGGTTGTGGAAAAGTTAAAATATATAAAGGGAAAGTTGTACATTCATCATTTATGACAGACGTTCACAACGTATACATCTTTTCACAGTTAACAGAGGAAACGGGGAGTTGTTAGATTTTGCGATGAATACATGTAGATAGGGAATCTAGAGCAAAGCCAAAGTAACAAATTTGTTAATTTTGATAATTGATTGCAGTATTTGCACTGTCAAATAAACTGTGTGACAGTGTATGAAATAATAACTATACATACCTAAACTTCTAAATTTGTTTTAAGTGTTAGCCTATTACCAAAACATTTAAGTGTTAGCCTACAATCACAACAGTGCAATTTCCTGAACATTATGTACGGTTTTCTTCATTTTCTAAGTTTTAGTTTAGTACTACCACAGTTAGTCATCGGTTATGATGGACAATATTATGATCAAAGTTCATTTAGAGATGAGACTGGATGGACAGATGAAGCAGATAATTCTTCCTCTTCTATTATGGATCCATGTCAAGCCAATCTAATATATTTTGCTGAATCAGCTTCGAATTTTACAAATTGTTTAGTGATGAATTCTAGACCATTTAGATTGTGTGAAGAATGTGTTATTCCTTACAAGAAAGCAACAGAAATATATCAGGCTTTGTTTGTATGACATTTTTATTTTCATTTTTCTTCTATGTTTGTTTAATGTCTGTAATTTAAAAGGCAAAGGCAGTAGGGGCTAATTGATTTGATTCATATGTTTGCATGTAGAGTTGTTCATGATTATTGTCCGTTGTAGTGTAGAATGGAGGACCTGACACAGTGCATTGTATAGCCGTTGGGATGGGCACATAAAAGAACCCTTGACAGTTGGAATTAGACCATAGTTCAGCTGTCGGGACAAAAATTTCCCTCAGTCATACACATAGAACACTGCATATGCTTGTCTTTATTAGCCCAGTTCGGATGAGTTGTCTTTTGGATAAGTAGTCTGGATACCGCCTGCATCTTGTGGGTTTTCTTCAGCTACTCTGATTTCCTACACATCTAAAGATGCAAGTCTTCGTTGAAATAAGAAAAAATATGGTACGCCTACATTTGTAGATGTTAGTTCAGAAGTAATCCGGCTACGGTACATGTAATGTTGAGTGGAAGCTTTATTTCATCTCTCCAGATTTCAACCCTAAATATTTTGGCTTGTTAAAACATATACCCGATAAATTGTTTTATATGTTTACTTGCATTAATTGACTTCAAGTCAATATAAACTTTACTTTACCATATTAACTTTTAGGATAAGAAGGGGGATGACTGCCATGACAAGTTTTTACGTTCAGATAGAATTCAAGCCTTAACTTTAGTTAATAATAATATGAAAGATGTTTGGACTAATGCTGATTGTGAAAGTAAGTTTATATCTTTTCGAATTATCTTTTTCTTTTCTACTTATTTTCAATCATGTATATGTATCTCCATAGGTTCGGTGAACCCTTTGCAATCTATTTCTGTATTTTCGGGCACAACCATCAGGGAATGAGGAACATTGATCCTAAATTTGTATTTCTTTGTAATTGTGTAATTAATTAAAAAATTTGTTTCAGTTAATGATTGATTCATTCTGAAAATTCGGGCAACAAAGAATATTATTGGGACAATAGCTTCAGCCCCCCACCCTTCATTTCAATAGAGATGAGGTTGGCCCCCAGTATCTGATGGTGAGGTCGTGTAATTGCAAGAATCTTACTACTATTACTATGGAAGTGTGACAGATTCTTTCTCCCCTTAGAAAAGAAAAAAAAACCTGCACAATAACAAATGTTCACTTACTGTACATCTTTAGAAAGCTTGTGTATCTCTTATCAATGAGAACCATACATGTATATTGGCTAATAATAGAAATACATCAATGTTATTGTCATTGATTTTTTCTTGCAGGTTGTTTTGAAAGTATTGAAGAAGATAAAAAAACAGGAAATGTAAACTTCACATTAACCAAAGATACTGTGCTCTTTCGCAAATATTACAACACTTTTCGACAATGTCTTAATGCAACAACACCAGGTGCTGATGTAAGATATATGTTTAATATAGAATAGTAATTGTTCATCTTGTCCTTTGTTGTCAAGTCTTTTTAAAATTCCTTCTCATTTCATCCGTTCACAAGTGAGAGCTGCGGTGGCTCAATGCATATGTTTGCCCACTAAACAGGAGTCCTTGAGTTTGATATGGGTGCTGGCCGAGAAAGTGCCTCGGTATTTTCCCACACAGTCTCCACTTGTCAGTGGGGCAGGACAGAGGCCCTGGCAAGCACAGAGTCAAGTCGTCCGAATGGAACAGAAACCAAGGTTCTGTGTACATATTGGTGTGCACTTATATTAAATGAAATTCGAAGAAAGAGTAGGTCGTAGCAACTTTACTTTTTTTTTTTTGCCAGAAGTTCAAACATTCATTACTTTGTTCAGAATAAGATAATTTGTGTGAAATTTTCAATACATTCATTTTGCATTACAGTGTATCTATTCATAAACTATTATAGCGAGAACAGCCAGCTGTGTATATTAATGTATACAATGGATCTTTAAATTATGCCACGTTAATTATATTACATTTTTAAAAAAAAAAAATAATTTCAGTCTCCATTATTAAGTCCTGGTATTAACAAGACCAATGTTTCAGCATGTATAGTATGTAAACAGAATTATTCCTCTTTAAATGCTCATTATGAAACCATTGTCTCAGAAACATTCCAACGTGTATGTATGGATATTATTGATATGGTAAGTCATTACTTACTGATTCATTTTAATTTAAAACTGACTATATCCATATTTTCATACCCAGCACTAGATTCGCTAAAGGCCCCTGACTTCACAATGCATTCTTGGACTTCAACATACATTTTGCAAGAGCTAAATCTACCTACATGTATTGTAGGTCTTTCTTTAGGCCTGAAATTTTATATGAACCACTAATTAAACATTTATTAACTCAACAGATATCAACTCTCGATATCACCTTATGGGTCAGATTTTCACTAGATATGAACCTGATCTGCTGCTCAACGCTCATTAGTCATTGATGATTTAATCCAAAAATGGATAATCAAGACTATGTTTTTAATGTATTGACTTTAGTAATGATGATCAAGGCTAGGTTTTAAATTCAAAGGCAACTATCTTGGTTCAGAGTGGAGCAATTTGGCTGAAATTTTCAACATATTCTTTTGACATTATTTATTTTTTACCTGTTAAGGCGAGAACAGTCAACTCTTATATAATTTCCCTTAAGGCCGCTTTAAATTAAGAATTTATTCAACTTTCAATCTTTGATTCAGAAACATAATTTTGAGTAAATGCTTAAGTTTGAGAATGCCTTGTGAAGTTGGGCCTGATTCTTTCTCATGTCATAATCTGTGTTCCATGTTAAATGTGCTTGAAGCAGGGAAATATAAGGCCATACAAAAACAATGTTTTGATTATCAGATAATTCTTCCTAAAAATCAGATGCAGGGACCAGTTTTTATTTTTAAATTTTGAAAGAATTTTTTAAAGATTTAGCAGACGCAAGTTTGTTCACTAAATATTTTTCGTATACTAATAAATTGTAATTTTTGTTTCAGATGAATTATAGCAGATTAACATGGGGCAACAAATTACAGTGTTCTCATAGACATGGCGATTTGGGACCAGTATTAGGTATAACATTTATTATGTGCATGTTACCAGCAATATTCTATATAAGTAACAGAATATTTGGTGCCGCACAGGAGAAGAGTATTGTGACACGTAAGTAAATAATGACCATCTAAATTAACAGTCTCATAATGATCTTGGTGTACATGTAGATTTCAAAATTTTATAATATTCAAGGCTTTAATTTTATTTTCTGTAAGGCAACACAAATTTTATTTTCTGTTCTCTGACCTTGATGAATAAATAGCCACTCGAATTATGCAAATTATGTTATATTTAAAATTTGAAACTAAAACCTTTCGATAGCCCAACTATCAAATTATGTGAAAGATGTGTTATTTAAAATATGGAACTAAAACATTTCAAATAGCCCGACCAAGTACTTTTGGTTTTTAAATAATTTCCCGAAGAAATAAGAAGAGCATTTTTACAGATGTTCCTGAAGAATAGAAATTCAAAATGGTTTGACCTAACATGTCAAATTCAATTTTTAATTTTTTAGAGAAAAGACTTAAAATGCCAGTAAAAGGTTATGGTTCAAGACAAGAACAAAATGTATCAAGTAATTCTTCTTCTTCTTAGCAGTGTTTGAGAAAAAAAAATAAAAAAAGAATTTTCCACAAAAAATTTTAATTCAAGTGAAAATGTAAACATTAAAGCATAAACTCTTTATCACAGTCAAATTTAATATCACAGATGTACATTAAATACAATAATAATTATACAAAGGTAAATTCAAATGACAGAGATGATTTCTTTTTTTCAATACATGTGTTTTCTTACTTTTTTAACTTCATAAACAGTTATAGAACCAAATCAAAGAAAGCATGCATTCTTGTTTTTGTTATTATTTAAATATACAATACATATGCTTATTGAATAAGTTTTAAAGAATAAAAGAGTGTAAATATGATTAAATGTTATTGAATAATTATCACAGTTTAAATATTACAATAATTTATGATGTTTCATTATAAATTCTTTCAACCTTATGTCAGTGTATTCGATGGAGATGTCCTGCATTTCATAAATATTGACCCAAGTTCTTAGAAGGAAAATTGAAACGTTTCTCTGATAAGATTTATGACTAAATGCAGAGTATTGAATGAGGAGTCAGAGGTCCTGCATGTAATATACATATTCACCCAGACAAACAATTAAAGCTCCTGAGCTAGTGTTATGCCCTTGTATGTCATATAACAGTAAATGTTGAACTATCTTCTAAGAGGATGGAATTAGGGGTTTCCTGTTTTAATAAGGCTCAAGATAGACCTAATGTAGAGTACTGAATGGAGTACTATATGCCTAACATGTCATATACCGGTAAATTTTGAACCATCTTTTAAGATGATAAACTTAGAGGCTTCCCTTTTTTTCAAAAATTAAAGACTCCGTTCTTAATGCAGCGGATGGCATTAACGATGAAAAGTTATATATCCTTGCATTTATAAATGCAACATAAACATAAAATTTCAATATCATTTAGAAATTTTGCAGTTACTATTGCATTTGGATAGAATTCTTCATGCTGGATCAGCATTATTTAACAATAAAGACATTTCAGTGGATCCTAATAGTCATAACTCCTGTTACAGTTCAGTCTTCAGGACCAAAACCAAAAACCGAGTCCAAATCAAACCATGCCATATCTTCCACTTTATCAGATTTATGATGTAATTCTTTACGAAGTTTAGGAGATACCGAGAAGAATTTGGCGCGGGGAGGTTTGTTGACAGGTGTTCTGGCTGTAGGTGTTGCACGGATAGATTTCTGCTAAAAAATTCAAAACAAATATATCAATAATCATGTACAATATTCTGTGTAAGAAAGGAAGCCACGCTCATTTTATGTTGTCTTGGGGATAATCAAAGGCCAAAAAACACATGTGAGTATTTACCACCTTTGTTTTCTTGAGTTAATAATTGAAATGGGGTTAAATCATTTATGTGTCTGCACAGACTGGGCAGAGAGGGCGATAGAGATGGGGTTTAATATCCACTCGGCACAAACTTGGTAATTTGGTGACTAACAAACAGTACAATTTAATTTCAATAATTTGCATGTGGGTAGGGGTCTTTAGCAGTCGAAGGAAATCAGAGGACCAACCCATATGGTTAGTGAGCAGGAGCTTAACTACTCACTGATCCTGAGTGGCTTTCTAAGTTGGATATAAATATTTTCAGTTGGTACAAAAATGCAATAGAAAATAAAACGATCTTACATTTTTGTTGTTTTGTTGACTCTCTTTATTTGGAAACAATGTTTTAAACTGGTCCTTTTCGTTTTCTAAAAAACCTTTCAAAGATGGCTGGAATATAAAGATGCAAAATCTATTCATTAAAAACCAATATTAAAACATGTATAAAAGGATTCTTGCATGGCTCCATTTCTACACAATTTGTTAAAAGATTTTTGCTGTCTTATATATATACTGATTAAAATAAAGATTTCTGTGTGACAAGTCTTTTTATTTCATATAAGCTTTTATCAGATCAGTAATTAAAAGGGTTACAAACCTGTTTTGGCTTGACAGCAGGACCTCGAGGTACTCTATGTAGAGGTGGTGTTTTCATAGACATTTTCTTTGCGTTATTTGATTCTGTTAATGGTGTTCTTGGTGATGGTCTAATATGAACTGGTGTAGCATTTCCCTTCTTATATCTCTCAATGTCCTGTGGCTATAAGTGTGAAATTGTTATATGAAATAATAAATGGATCATAATAATACACTAAACATATTACTTATATCAATCAGAAAATTCTTAAATAAAAAACACCTGATGATCTCAATTCATTTAGCTGATAAAATATCTTTTATTATATGTGAGAGAAATAGAGACTTGAGGTCCTTCATCAGTTGGGATGGTGGGGGGGGGGGGGGACCTATAGGGTTATGCAGATGACCCTACTTATAAGGTAGGGATCAAAACAATGTCTATTTACTCAACGGCAGATCTTATGATCTAATGTGTTCGACCAATGGGTTTTTCCATTTTATAAGTATGTCAATTTTTATTATCATTACATCGGGGGGTGGTGTTGGGATGGCCTAGCGGATCTAGATTGCCGCGCTTCGACCTCTAGCTTGCGGCTGTGGTTTCGAGCCCTGGTGTGAGCATATGTGGCATGGAGATAGGGGCGCCTTCTCAACCTCGTGGATTTCCTCCGGTTTCCTCCCACTGCTAAAGACCCCTAAGCGCAAACAAATTATTGAAAAAAAATGAAACCATATGTTAGCCCCAAAATGACCTAGTTTGTTCCAGTGGACGTTAAACCCCATTTCTCTCTCTCTCTCTCTTTATCATTACATCGATCCAACGCGGTCAAGATCAATGAAAAATAGTTGTGTGTCTGACAAATAAATTTTAACAGAGAAATATACATTACAGTTAATCTTTGTATAAAACTGTATTATTCACAGTAACTTCAATTTACTTTATTTCAATTTCAAATAAATTGATTTTAGTCAAATAAACAAAAAAATCAACAATAGAGCTTAATAAAAATGTATCTAAATCTTAGGAATTGTTGTGGTCTGTATTGATTGGTACCTACCTCAACTTCCATCAGTTCTGAAGAGGAAGAATCTGAATCATGTTTCTCGTCATCGGGAATAAAAGCAACTCGTCTTTTCTTTGAAACACTATTTATATCACGAAGTATGCTTCTCTGAGGTGTCATATTTCCATCAACAGGAGTTTTTGGAACTGTCCTTGGTGTATAAGTGGGATGTACTTTTGGTGTTGAAGGGATAAAAGTCTTACGAAGTGGTGTTGTTACCTAAAAAAAGAAAAGAATAAAGAAATTCAAGCTCTTGGTACAACATGCATTTAGTTGGATGTAATTTTGGTGTTGAGGGAATAATGGTCTTACGAAATGACATTGTTACCTAAAAAGGAAAGAAGAAAGCTTTAACACTAGGAAACTGGAATCGTTTAATTTGGGGTTTTTTGACTTTAAAAAATGCTATAGAGTTTCATTTCAAAACATCGTTTGATAATTGATTATAATCGTTTGAAAATTACAATAATGATTTAATTAGTACCATGGTTTAATTTAATGATACAGCGTTTAATTTCTCCGAGAGGGGTTTAGAAATGCACGGACCCTTTAATTATGTCAAGCGTCTAATTACTAGCCGAGTGCTTTAATTTCCCGAGATGCATTTATAAATTAAATATTAGACGAAACTTTTAATTTCCCGCGAGTCGTTTAACCGATCGGCTCATTTTCATTACGATTATTTAAATGTGAAGTACGAATAAAAAATATGAATATAGAAAAATAATGCGCATCAAATAATTGCTAATCTTTTAATTTCCCGCGAGTCGTTTAACCGATCGGCTCTTTTTGTTTACGATTATTTAAATTTGAAGTACGAATAAAACATATGAATATAAAAAAATAATGCGCATCAAATAATTGCTAATCTTTTAATTTCCCGCGAGTCGTTTAACCGATCTGCTCATTTTGATTACGGTTATTTAAATGTGAAGTACGAATAAAAAATATGAATACAAAAAAATAATGCGCACCAAATAATTGCTAATCTTTTAATTTCCCGCGAGTCGTTTAACCGATCGGCTCATTTTGATTACGATTATTTAAATGTGAAGTACGAATAAAAAATATGAATATAAAAAAATAATGCGCATCAAATAATTGCTAATCTTTTAATTTCCCGCGAGTCGTTTAACCGATCGGCTCATTTTGATTACGATTATTTAAATGTGAAGTACGAATGAAAAATATGAATATAAAAAAATACTGCGCACCAAATAATTGCTCATCTTACCTTGGTCGTAGTATTTTTTATCCATTATCGATTAAAGAATGATTCCACCATTGACAAACATCAAAAATCGGTAAATCACGCCCAATGTTATTATACAATCGGGAATCGGTAAAGCACATCCCAAAAAATGAACATAGCCTTCCACCTGTACGCGTCGCTATTTGTTGGAAATCGGTAAAGCACATCCCAGGTAATGTATTTTCTTTAAATCACAATGTACGTTATCATGGAAGAGTGATAATCTCGCGAGACTTTTATGTTGGCGCCAAAAAGAAGCTATTACTATTTGTCGATCTCTATAGACAAGCTGTCGATCATTTTTAGACAGGACTATAGAATGGCTTCAAACAGTATCAATGCCTTGATGTTACGTAATCACTTGGGACAATAAAATGTTGACTGCAGAAGAACGATATTGCTAAATCAACATTTACTCCCTCAATATATAAAAAATAATGTGTGTTGGCGAGGTATCGGTGTTTTTTTTTGTACTATTCAAAATCCACGTTAGATCTTTCATCCCACGACCGTTTCGCCACCCTAAATTACACAGCTCGTTTCATCCCACAAATTAAAAAGACAATTATTACGTATTTTAAATATTTTATTGATACATTAATAACTAGTGATGGTCCGATATGGCACCAGATATTGACAGCGAAACATATCGGCCGACACGGATAAATTACCGATAGTGCGGTGGATATAAAACTATTACACATTAAAATGTCTCGAATGACGTGATGATCTATGTAGATATTTGTCTTTATTAGTCGAGGAACGCATAATAATATTTTACTGCGTGAATCAAATACGAACCCTGTGTTTTCGAAGTAATAATTGGGCCACGCTTCCTACGCAATCAAAAATATACACCATCCTTTATGAACTTAATTAAATGCTGTACCATCAATGGTCGAGATTATCATATTTTAAGTGTTGAATACAATATAATTCCTAACAGTAACAGCACGTCCATACGTGCATTAGTTCATGCGGTAATAAAATGATACATCAAAGCGATAACTTCCTGACCTGTTTGTCAACAGTGCCTATCACGTGACATTCTCCCGACATTTCTAGAACTATTGTTTAAAATAAAACATCTAATGGGAACCTATTTGTTGATAATATTATTAATTAATAAAGTATGATTTGTATTATGAGTTTTTATTTGACAACACAATAGTCAAGAATAACGATATAAATCGCTAAATTATTTCTAAATTTATATCGGCTTCTAGAAGCCGGAATGTATTAGACAGTGATTACGTGACATCAAAGGAATATCCCCCCTTTCATCCTTCATTCTACCACACGCAAAACACGTGATATTTTCCCACCTTTTCCAAATCTTCTGACAGACAATATAGTGAACTATATAGAACAAAGGAAAAAAAAATATTTACTTGACGCGTCATGTTTCCAGCACCCAGGATCAAATTTAGCGATATTTTTCTGCAGGCGAATACCGAAATTTCCATTCGACAATTATTCGAAAATTGTATTTCATGGGCTTTATTTGCAGATTGGGGGTTCGTTTTTTGACAAATATGTAAAATATGACGAGCGCTTTTATCCTCGAGGAAGAGCAATAAAAAGCTCTCCTATTTTGAGGCGAAGCACTGATATCATCTTGTTATTAATGTATCAATAAAAGATTAAAAATACGTATTAATTGGGGTTTTTTTTAATTTGTGGGATGAAACGACCCGCGTAATTTTGGGGGGTGAAACATTCGTGGGATAAAGATCTAATGTAGATTTTGTTTTGAATAGTACAAAAAAACCACCGATACCTCACCAACACACATTATTTTTTATATATTGAGGGAGTAAATGTTGATTTAGCAATATCGTTTGATATCGTTCTTCTGCAGTCAACATTTTATTGTCCCAAGTGATTACGTAACATCAAGGCTGTGATCAGTCATTGATACTGTTTGAAGCCATTCTATAGTCCTGTCTAAAAATGATCGACAGCTTGTCTCTAGAGATCGACAAATTGGCGCCAACTAAAAGTCTCGCGAGATTACCACTCTTCCATGATAACGTACATTGTGATGTCTTCTAGCGGCGCATGCAGGTGGAAAACCATTTTCATTCATTTGTGATTTAAAGAAAATACATTACCTGGGATGTGCTTTACCGATTTCCAACAAATAGCGACGCGTACAGGTGGAAGGCTATGTTCATTTTTTGGGATGTGCTTTACCGATTCCCGATTGTATAATAACATTGGGCGTGATTTACCGATTTTTGATGTTTGTCAATGGTGGAATCATTCTTTAATCGATAATGGATAAAAATACTACGACCAAGGTAAGATGAGCAATTATTTGGTGCGCATTATTTTTTTATATTCATATTTTGTATTCGTACTTCAAATTTAAATAATCGTAATCAAAATGAGCCGATCGGTTAAACGACTCGCGGGAAATTAAAAGATTAGCAATTATTTGATGCGCATTATTTTTCTATATTCATATTTTTTATTCGTACTTCACATTTAAATAATCGTAATCAAAATGAGCCGATCGGTTAAACGACTCGCGGGAAATTAAAAGATTAGCAATTATTTGGTGCGCATTATTTTTTTATATTCATATGTTTTATTCGTACTTCAAATTTAAATAATCGTAAACAAAAAGAGCCGATCGGTTAAACGACTCGCGGGAAATTAAAAGATTAGCAATTATTTGATGCGCATTATTTTTCTATATTCATATTTTTTATTCGTACTTCACATTTAAATAATCGTAATGAAAATGAGCCGATCGGTTAAACGACTCGCGGGAAATTAAAAGTTTCGTCTAATATTTAATTTATAAATGCATCTCGGGAAATTAAAGCACTCGGCTAGTAATTAGACGCTTGACATAATTAAAGGGTCCGTGCATTTCTAAACCCCTCTCGGAGAAATTAAACGCTGTATCATTAAATTAAACCATGGTACTAATTAAATCATTTTTGTAATTTTCAAACGATTATAATCAATTATCAAACGATGTTTTGAAATTAAACTCTAAAGCATTTTTTAAAGTCAAAAAACCCCAAATTAAACGATTCCAGTTTCAATTTAGGGTTTGAGCACAATAATTTGTGCTTGTTAAAGACAAGAGAACCCTTGTTGAATCATACTTTATTGTACCATTGATTGTTTTCCATAACTATTTGCATATCAATAAGTTGATTAAAGCTTTCTTCTTTCCTTTTTAGGTAACAATGTCATTTCGTAAGACCATTATTCCCTCAACACCAAAATTACATCCAACTAAATGCATGTTGTACCAAGAGCTTGAATTTCTTTATTCTTTTCTTTTTTTAGGTAACAACACCACTTCGTAAGACTTTTATCCCTTCAACACCAAAAGTACATCCCACTTATACACCAAGGACAGTTCCAAAAACTCCTGTTGATGGAAATATGACACCTCAGAGAAGCATACTTCGTGATATAAATAGTGTTTCAAAGAAAAGACGAGTTGCTTTTATTCCCGATGACGAGAAACATGATTCAGATTCTTCCTCTTCAGAACTGATGGAAGTTGAGGTAGGTACCAATCAATACAGACCACAACAATTCCTAAGATTTAGATACATTTTTATTAAGCTCTATTGTTGATTTTTTTGTTTATTTGACTAAAATCAATTTATTTGAAATTGAAATAAAGTAAATTGAAGTTACTGTGAATAATACAGTTTTATACAAAGATTAACTGTAATGTATATTTCTCTGTTAAAATTTATTTGTCAGACACACAACTATTTTTCATTGATCTTGACCGCGTTGGATCGATGTAATGATAAAGAGAGAGAGAGAGAGAAATGGGGTTTAACGTCCACTGGAACAAACTAGGTCATTTTGGGGCTAACATATGGTTTCATTTTTTTTCAATAATTTGTTTGCGCTTAGGGGTCTTTAGCAGTGGGAGGAAACCGGAGGAAATCCACGAGGTTGAGAAGGCGCCCCTATCTCCATGCCACATATGCTCACACCAGCAGGGTTATGCAGATGACCCTACTTATAAGGTAGGGATCAAAACAATGTCTATTTACTCAACGGCAGATCTTATGATCTAATGTGTTCGACCAATGGGTTTTTCCATTTTATAAGTATGTCAATTTTTATTATCATTACATCGGGGGGGTGGTGTTGGGATGGCCTAGCGGATCTAGATTGTCGCGCTTCGACCTCTAGCTTGCGGCTGTGGTTTCGAGCCCTGGTGTGAGCATATGTGGCATGGAGATAGGGGCGCCTTCTCAACCTCGTGGATTTCCTCCGGTTTCCTCCCACTGCTAAAGACCCCTAAGCAAACAAATTATTGAAAAAAAATGAAACCATATGTTAGCCCCAAAATGACCTAGTTTGTTCCAGTGGACGTTAAACCCCATTTCTCTCTCTCTCTCTCTTTATCATTACATCGATCCAACGCGGTCAAGATCAATGAAAAATAGTTGTGTGTCTGACAAATAAATTTTAACAGAGAAATATACATTACAGTTAATCTTTGTATAAAACTGTATTATTCACAGTAACTTCAATTTACTTTATTTCAATTTCAAATAAATTGATTTTAGTCAAATAAACAAAAAAATCAACAATAGAGCTTAATAAAAATGTATCTAAATCTTAGGAATTGTTGTGGTCTGTATTGATTGGTACCTACCTCAACTTCCATCAGTTCTGAAGAGGAAGAATCTGAATCATGTTTCTCGTCATCGGGAATAAAAGCAACTCGTCTTTTCTTTGAAACACTATTTATATCACGAAGTATGCTTCTCTGAGGTGTCATATTTCCATCAACAGGAGTTTTTGGAACTGTCCTTGGTGTATAAGTGGGATGTACTTTTGGTGTTGAAGGGATAAAAGTCTTACGAAGTGGTGTTGTTACCTAAAAAAAGAAAAGAATAAAGAAATTCAAGCTCTTGGTACAACATGCATTTAGTTGGATGTAATTTTGGTGTTGAGGGAATAATGGTCTTACGAAATGACATTGTTACCTAAAAAGGAAAGAAGAAAGCTTTAATCAACTTATTGATATGCAAATAGTTATGGAAAACAATCAATGGTACAATAAAGTATGATTCAACAAGGGTTCTCTTGTCTTTAACAAGCACAAATTATTGTGCTCAAACCCTAAATTCTACATAGGGACCTACAGAATCGAAAGCAGGTTTACATCTCTGGTCTTGTTACGTAACAATAACATAAGTGATGAAATGGTGAACTAATACTTGGGATTTAGTTAAAATCTGAATCTTTCAACTTCTCGCCACAAATACTAATGCTGTAATTACACACCTCTTTAAATATTTTCTGTATCGGTTTTGGACTTGTTTGAGTACAGATTGTCTGACTTTCTGCTTTTTCCTTCGGTGTTGATACTTTGGCTGTCAATTCCTTTATTTCTTTTTCCTGCAATAAAAAAAGCATATTGATAGAGCAATATATATATTACAGTACACAGCATTTGATATAGTTCTAGTTCATGTAGTTTTTACCCATTTGATTTGAATACAATGGTAATACAGCTAGATTTTGTTATTTTGTGAGGAAGATCATGACATGTATGTGATTTCTGACTATTTATGTTTAATTTATGTTTTGTATACATTGGTGTGCACTTAAATAAATCCCTGGTAGTTATAATTAAAGGAAGAGTATATATGTGGAAACGTTGCTGTTCAGACAAAAATTTCCCTCACAGCACATTGCATCACATATGCCATTCTTGCTTAGCACATTTGGTTTAGAAAATCAGGACCTTTTAATATCATTTCATTTCATTAAAACTCTACCAGAGATTCTACTGTTGTCATGATAAATAAAACCGAATTTGAACTATAAATAACAAAACAAATTGGATCTGTGATTTAATCAGACTTGAGATTTTACAATTCAAAATCATTTCTTACTTCAGTCATTGTATATTAGTTAATTATAACAAGGTACTTTATGTCATAACTAAATTTGTACCTTTTTATCCAACTTTAATTGAAGCTCCTTTATCTTTTTACTATCACTGTTACTGGATTGTGATAAATTCCTCTGTAAATATATTATAAACAGCAGTCCAATCTTTTTATATTAATCAAAAATTCAGTAATAAATGTTTAACTATAAAATTTCATACATCATGATCTAAAATAGAATTTTGTTGATTTGATTTTTTAAGAAATTGTATTTCTTACGTAAAAAAGTTGCATTTGATTATAAAAGAAAATTGTATTTGTTGATACCAAATATTGTATCTGTTTACAAAAAAAAAATGTATTTGCTTATAAATAATTGTTGTATCATTTTTTTTTTAAAGATTTCCCACCTTTTCTTTTTCAAGATCATCAATTTTCTTTTTCAATTCATCTGTCTCTTTCTTCAAGTCACCACATAATTTACTGTTTTTCTGTTTAGGAATATAAAAACATTCTATTAAATCCACTTGAGATTATATAAGCCTTGGAAACTACTAGTATTAAAAAACTTGAGATTCATCGGTAATATGGTTTACAAACTCATACCTACCTCTTTCACATTTGATGACTGATCTAACTTCGTCCTCAGGGAATCAAGCTCTTTCTCTTTCTGATCTACAATTTTCTGGTTTTCCATTTTATACTTCTGAAGAGTAGCCATCATTTCAGCAATTTGAGCATCACTTCGACCAATACTATCAGTTTTATCTTTTACTGCTTGATGAAGTTGATTCTTTATATCGGCCAGCTTATGAAAAAAAAAAAAAAAAGAAGTCAGATTTATTTACTATGAACTTATTATTGGCAAGGGATGGGAGTCAAATGGTTAAATGCATGTCTATGAGTCAACTGCCATTTTTTTTACTTCCAACTTGCATGCAAATCAAGGAATAGAGCCGTTCTCCCTCTACTAAAGACCAATAAATATTTAATTTCACTCTATGTTAAAAATAGTATATATAGCAGATTGTCGATGTTCCATGAAATTTAGCAAGTTATCTTGTCTCCTTTGACATCTTTTTTTTCGGGTCTTTAAATTAAAAATTTGTGCACATATGTCCCAAACCCCTAAAATCAAAAACGTATGTCTCACTCAGTTAATATTCTAAAACTAATAAGGATATATACACAAATAATTGTCATCACACCTTTCAGTATTCGATTATCTTTCTAACAATATCTTACTATCTTCTTAAATTGACTTTTGTCGACACCTACAATGTTACCGTTATCAACAAAACCAATTACTTCCTGTATGACATTTTGATAGTTGTAAATCGTGCTGGTTCTTTTTGAAAAATTATAGTAAATTGGTGATATTGTCTAGGCCTGGGTTGTCAAACTCATGCATTTTAGATTATAAGGACTGTCATTAAGTCTTAAATGGCATGATTTGGATCCTAGGAGTAGGATTGCCTGTCCAACCTGTTTTCACCAGGTCCTCCGTTTTGTTTAATATAGGCTATACCTGTTCCCCAATCCCTATTCACATACAAATCTGAATAAAAAATATTGCTAAAGACTCCTACATGCAAGTGACTTATTAAAATATGTAAATTTGTTCTGTCTGTTAGTACCAAAATGACATAGTTTGTGCGTGTAGAATCTTTATAAGCACCAATTCCAGGAAAGAAATGATGTATTTTAAAAAAGATGAAAGTAATTGAAATCAGATGTTTGACAGCAACATCCTGAATAACAATCCTGATATACAAAATATACCTCTGTCCTTAATTTTGAGGAAACTTTGACTTCATTATCAGTAGCAGCTTGTAGTTTCTCCTCTAGGTCAACTTCAGTTGTCTTCAGCATTTCAAGCTCTTTTGACATTCTTTCTATTTCACTGGTTGAATCTTCAGCTGATTTAATTTGTGTTGTTAACTTAGATTTGGTGGTCTTCAGCTATTAAATAATATTAAATCATTTTAAGCTAATAGACATGGATAGAATTCATTGGATATATATACTAGTACTGATTAGTGATAAAATGAAGTTTAACATCCTACTTCTCTTTACCATTCAGGTTAATGAAGACAGGCATAAGCCCACTTCAATAGTAGGCTTGAACTTGGTTTAACCCCGTACATCTTATCAAGCCCATTAAACAATACCCTGCATATTTCCTCATTAATTTCGATTGGCTACTGACTCAGCTGGGATCTCTCAGATTCCATGATACAAAATACCATCGTGGATACCAAGTCTCACACTTTCCAGCTAAAATATCGACTTGTGATAATCGAGTTGCAAAGTTCATTCAATGTCAAGGTTTTCGTGTAGGTCATATTATGTATGATTTGAGTGTGTTTGTGTCACAACCTCTGATTTATTTGTCCAAGTGCTGTCGTAAAAGGAAATAATGTACCTATAAATTCGGGAATTGGAGAGTAATATAGCAATGGCTAGATGTTGTAAAACTTGCTGTCGTTGCTTCAGGGACATGGCAGATGCCATGCTGTGTTCTATGAGTGCCCCGCAGTTCCCTGATTAGTGATAAATATACCTATAGCCAATTTTTAGATTTTAATTTTGCAAAAATCTATTTCTTAGAATTCTAGTATAAGCTCAATTTTTATACGCCCACATTTTTATGTGGACGTATATTGTCGTCGCCCCCGTCCGTCCACAATTGTTTGTGAACAGTCTACAGGTCACAATTTTTATCCGATTTCAATGAAACTTGAAATATAGGTTTATCACCCCAAGATCTCGGTTCCTTTCGATATTGGCATGTATCGGACTGTAACTTCATGGATTATGCCCCCTGATTGTACGAAAAATCACGTTTTTAGCTTGTGAACACTGTAGAGGTCACAATATTGAACCGATTTTGATGAAACTTGACATGCATGTTTATAACCCAAAGATCTTGGTTCCTTTCGATATTTGCGCATATCGGATCATAACTTCCTGAATTATGGCCCCTGATTGTACGAAAAATCGCCTTTTTTAGCTTGTGGTCCTTCTTGATGCCAAAATTATTATCCGATTTAAAAAACCGTCTGATTATATAACCATTACACCGTAAAGAAGGTCGTGTTCGAATTTCGTAAAAATCGGACCAAAATTGACGGACAAAATGGCCGCCGTTTGTACGCGAAAAGTGTAAAAATATGGTATGTCAAGGTTGTGAACACTGTAGAGGTCACAATATTGAACCGATTTTGATGAAACTTGAAATGCATGTTTATAACTCAAAGATCTTGGTTCCTTTCGATATTTGCGCATATTGGATCATAACTTCCTGAATTATGGCCCCTGATTGTACGAAAAATCGCCTTTTTTAGCTTGTGGTACTTCTTGAGGCCAAAATTATTATCCGATTTGAAAAACCGTCTGATTATATCACCGTTACACCGTAAAGAAGGTTGTGTTCGATTTTCGTGAAGGTCTTGGTTACATATTTGCGCATATCGGATTGTAACTTCCTGAATTATGGCCCCTGATTGTCCAAAAAATCGCCTTTTATTGCTTGTGGTCCCCCTGGAGGTCGCAATTATTATCTAATTTAAAAAAACCCAATTGATTATATCACTGTTACACTGCTGCTTGTACGCGAATAGTGTAACAATATTGTATATCAAGTGGACCTGTAGAGGTCACAATTTTAATTTTATTTTTATGAAACTTGAAACAGAGTTTAAAGTCTTGAGACCAACAAATATATTGATTTTCAATGAATTTTTGATAATTGTACAGCTAAATCCATAATATTAAATGTTTCGTATACTAGACATTAGCATGGGCCAGAACTTTATAAAAAACCAAACAAATTCTAATGATTTTTGATAATTACTTAATATGCGACAGCTCTTGTTGACTGCCCGGACGATTTAGCTGCTGGTGGGCGTATGTTTCGTTGCCTGGCAACCTATTTTTTTTATCCCTCAGTCTTTTGGGCACCTATACAATCATTTGCAAAAAAACTCAAAAACATTTATATGCATCTTTCAGCAAAAGTCTGAAACAGGTTTTTCAATACCTCCTTCTCAAGTTCTTTGATTTGTTTATTCTTTGAAACTATGTCACTTTTCAATTCCTTCTGTTTACTTTCCAGCTCAGACATTTTTTTAGTCTTTGTCTCTCTTTCATTGTTCCAATTTTTGTCCTGTAATTTGATAGGAATGGAAAATTCATTTATTATTGCCTCGTATATAGATATTAAGCACAGTCCACTCAATACAGAGACTACATGTAGGTAATGGTTCAATTTTATTTCAATAATTCACTTGCGTGTAGAGGTCTTTAGTAGAGGGAGGAAACTGGACGAACCGGAGAAAACCCATTTGGTTGGACAGGTGACCCTACTCCTTATCACGTGCTACGGGGAATCGAACACCAGTTGACCTTCTGATACAGCACGCACATGCCAACTCTTTAGCAGTGGGAGGACCTAGAGAAAACCCACAAGTCGCTACTCTTTAATTGTCACGTACAACATGGGATTAGAAACCACGCCAGTTGATTCAATGATAGACCTTACACACGCTAACCATTTAGTCATCCAACCCCCCTTTTACTCAATACACACACGTGATGTGATACAATATTACATTTGTATTTCACGTGAATGTAAGGTTCTTTAGTAGTGGGACGAAACCATAGAAATCCCACAAGGTTACAATAAGTAGCAAGAGAAATATTTAAATTTTTTATTGATTGATGGAATGGATACTTACTGTCTTATCATGTTGTTTTTGTAATCTGTCATTTTCTTGTGTCAGTTGTATTATTTCCTGTTCAAGGCTCTCCTGTTTTATCCTATAAAATATTTAAATTCATATTAACCTCCCTGACTTCAAATGTTGTAGATAAATTCTGAAAATTATTTAGGCATTTATTTACATAACAAGCAAATAATCAACCTGCTAGAAGATCAGATGGCTTACTACAGAAATGATCTGAATTCAAAATATAAAAATAGGCCATAGCACCACTGTCCCAACACAATTTCCCTCATAGCACACTGCATGGCATATGCCCGTCTTCATTAGCCCAGTCGGAGCAGAACTGTAGGATTTACCAAAACTATCACTTGTACGTGTGATTTTTGGATAGTCATTTTCTCTGTTGGAATATATACTAATTTAAACAACGAAGTAATCTCAGTTAGTATGAATAAACAATCTCTAAAATGATTAATAGATTTTGACAAGATATGCCGATATTTCAATACTTTAATTACCTCAACTGTGATAAATCTTCTTGAATCACTTCGATTTCTTCAGTAAGGTTTTGTTTTTCTTTGTCTCGTTTCTACAAATTTTAACACATGAAATAGAATATATCACCAATTATAAAATTTATAATTAAGTGCATTAAAATATTAACGTAAAATGATTACAAATCGTATATCTACTAAAATCAGGAAATTTTGATAAATTAATACTTTTTTGGGGAGATTAATATAAGAAAACTTAGTTGATTCCTCATTAAACAAAAACATTGCTGGAACAACATACCTCCATCTCCTTCTTCAGTTTATTGATTTCCTTTTCCTTAGCAACTAGATCCTTTTCTTTACTTTGCCCTTCTGCTTTACTTTCTTTCAAACTCTTTCTTAGTTCCTCATTTATATCACTGTATAAAATATACAACATCATGGTATTGAGTTTTTACAAAATATCCAGCCATCATTTTTAATTCATTCGTTAAAACGGAAGGCATAGCTAAAAAAGAAATATTTAATCCTTGAGAGGCATTTAGCAATTGGCTTATAATAGAAATGTTTGATGGTTGTAGTCTTATTTTAAGAAACCATTACAGACCATTCTTGATTTAACTTCTGGTGAAGTTGTTCTGTTTCCATATTCATTTCTTTAAGTTTATAAATATATTCTTCTTCTTTCACTATTCCTTCACTAATTACCTCCTACAAAAAAAGAATGAATAAACTCCAAAATCTTTTGATAAGGGGATGGAGTTTAAAGATCCTACTTTTCTGCACTCAATTAAACTAATGAAGACTGACATACATCATAGGTCTCATCTGAACTACCAGGTCTCCATTCCACACCACTACTCATAAGGGGAGACCAGGTGAACCACACTAATCTGAGACATCCTGGTTAGTGTCTTTCTCGTTCAGTCACCATAGCTCCCATCAAGACATGACAGTAATATTTAGTGTGTAATATATAAGGAATAAACTTGGTCTAGCTTCTCAGCCGGATTTTGTAAACTTCATATTAAATGTGATATCATGTTTTGTCGACAAATCATCTGAATCTGACAGAAATATCATACCCCATATACTTTTAAATTTAAACAAGGTGGATTTTCTCTATATTCATTAACTATAATTGATATTAATTAACAGGTATTTTAAACAATTCCAAGACTTTGATGAATTTAACTCCTTACAGTACTCAAAAGTATCTTGAACATTGCAGGTCAGTCTTGATCTCAGTGATAATGTACTCTGTAGGGGAGAAGAGGAAGCAATTCTTCACATATAACCCTCAATAAAACACAAGTGTTGACAACTTGGGGGGATATTTTTAAATAGTATACATATGGAACTTTAAAATTTTGATAGAAATTAATTACTTCTCTTGTATCTAAATGTTTCTTTTGTGTCTGTATTGTGTTCTCCATGATTTTTGATGATATTTCATAGTCACTGATTCTATCCTGAAGATTCTTGTTGACAGCCTGAATTTTAAAAAATCAACATGTTAAACTTTAATAAGTCATTCTTTTTATAAACATTCCTCATCAAAGAAACAAAGGGTCATAACCAGAAACACTATTTAAGGACAGATTTTATTTGCTATCGATTACTTATTTTTAAAGAAAATAGAAGAATTAAAGATGTTTATGTATTGTATTCTCAGTGTAATTCTTCTCTTTGTTTGTAATAATTAAGTGTATTTTAAACATAAAGTTGCCTTAGATTTAATTCTGAAGATTTAATCATTTACATAAGACAAATAAATATAATGGTCTTTACTTGTAACTCCTCAAATATTGTGCATTTTTCTGCCATTTCAGTAGTAGTCAGATTTAACTGAGTTTGTAATTTGTGTAATTCTTCTCTCATGCTGTCTCTTTCAGCCTGAATGTTTTCCTGAAAAATAAAATTAAAATAAAAATCTTCACAATATTCATATTTTAGAGCCCTGTATGGATATATCTATGTAATTGTAAAGATTCTTTGTTGTCTAGTTTAACCATCTACTTTTCTACGGGCATATGCCAATGAGTTTGCCATGAGAGATATTTTCCCTGGACAGCAATTGCAATTCCAAGTGTCAAGGGGTCCTACATGCAAAAATAAATGAAATGAAATGGGGTTTAATGTCCTACTCTTCTGCACCTAAGCTGGGCTAATGGGAGACAGGCATATGCCATACAGTGTGCTATGACGGGAATTTTGCCTGGGCAGCGGCACTATACAGCCTACTCTTTTATCGAATTCCAACTGCCATGGGACCTTTTTACTAGGGCTGTGTCGATATATCGATACACCAATATGTATCGATACATTCCAGCGATATTTATATCGATACGTAATATGGCCATATCGTCGTATCGTTGAAAAAATTCTTCAGTTAAGAAAGACCATGAATTGAAACCCACGTGGCGAAAGAAAACGATCTTGACATGGTTTGTCAATCGAGCGTCTTCCACGTCCCGTATGAATTCCATGTAGGCCTACCGCTAGATATTATATTATAATAATAACTGGATCATACATCTTTATTGAATATAATCCCATGATAGAACACCAAATACACTGAGAAACAATCATTAATAACATATTTTCCGGATGGCATCACCAATGCTGAATTCCAATGACACGTGACATCGGTTGCAAATTAGGTCAATAAACCAGTTCTGAATAGCGCCTACCGTTCTGATTTTTTTTTTTATACACATTCTGACAAAGTTTAATTTAAAAAATATTGTCGTTTTTATTGAAGGCTACATCATAATCGTACAGATTTTTTTATTTTAAAGCGCTTTCAAGTATGGTGGTTACGTGACAAGTGTATCGCGTGTCTATCATTGGCGAATGAATAAAAACTTTTGCAAGTTACGTGACTAGTTTTGGGATAGATTAAGCTACAAATTGTGTTATGAAGAAATGCCATGGTGCCGTATCAGCTTATTTTACCTATGGTATTCTCTGATACTGACTGTAGTAGAAAAATGCTAATATTTTAGATCGACTTATGAAACGGGAACGTCGTGTTTCATCGAAAGAAGGAAGACAGTAATTTATTCTGAAATATTATTGACGTAACTTCAAAGATGGTATATGAATTAAATATAAACAATTTTCAAAAGGTGTAATTAACCCATTTCCTACCGGACCTCACTTGCCGGTTCGTTTTAAAATGGATTTAGATGGTCTGATGCTTACACATCACAAACAAACGTCTTGAAACATAGTTTGGGATTATTTTTGGCATAATTTGTGATACGTATTGCGTATCGGTTTGCCGTATCGTCAATATGTATCGTATCGAAAATGAACTGTATCGACACAGCCCTACTTTTTACGTGCACACCAATCTGTACACGGGACCTTGGTTTTAGCCCATGCAGATAAGCAGGACGTTAATTTCATTTCATTTATCAATCTTATACACAAAATTATTGAAGTAAGTTTATAAAAATGTATTTAAATTGAAAAACCAAAGTATGTTCTTGTTGAGAAATTCTAGCTTCCAATTCTGACTTCTCCATGATCAGGATATCTGAAAAGAAATGATAATAATTACAATCTGTTTTTCAGTCACCACTGTATTTAATGACAATTTAAAAACATAATAAAAATGTACTTATAGAATTACCTCTGGAACTTTTTAAATTTTCACATATTGAAACTCCTTCTACCATTTTAACTTCCATTTCCTTTACCCTAAAAATAGTTTTCGTATTCAATTAACATATACTGTGTCTGTACAGAGTGATCAGTCGTTCCAAATGTTTCATGTTTCACTTAAATAATTTATTTTCAATTTCTGGTTAGGGAGAATGAGATATTTGTGTTGTATCTCGGATTATACAAATTTTGGTTTCTGGTTAGGGAGAATGAGATATTTGTGTTGTATCTCGGAGTATACAAATTTGGGTTTCTGACACATTGTTTTTAGACATTATTACATGGCACAATATATATATTCTTGGTATATATATGTATATCCATGTTCATACCATCGTTCTTTTTTACAAATAATTTTATACTATGCAAAAAGCTTGATGTCCAAGTGATCATTTCATGGTTTCTAATTTTGCTCATGAAGTATTTGAACTTGGTCATTGTGAGATGAAAATACAGTATACCGGTATATAAAAAAGGACTTACAGTAGTTTGGTCTGCTCTAGTTGTAATCTAGTTGATTCTAATTCTCTCTGTAGCACATCGATACTTGTATCAAACTTAGTTTGGTTGGATGACATTACTTGTTCCATGTTATCAATGGTTGATTTACTGTCTTGTAGTTCTATTTCTATGTTATTTATCTTAATCTCCAGTACATTCTTCTCCTCCTGGTACACAATTAAATTATATACATTATGCAGAATGAATTCAATTTCATAATAGGACTAAAAGCTAATATTTGTTTTTCAGTTTTACTGGGGAAAATAAATCCTAAATCCATTAATTTCCGAACTACCATGTGTCAATAATATGTATCAGATGAAAAATGTATGCAAAAGATGAAATTTTAACAATAAAATCTATTTGAATAGTTAAAATGGAATGTCATTAATATATATTTATACTTATATTTTATTATATAGCAGTAAATGATTAAAGTAGAAAAGAAAGATATTACTGTAATTTCCAAATGCGAAAATCTAATACAACCTTCAAACCAATTTAGAGAAACAAATCTTATGCTCTAAAGCAATTATCTTACCAAATTTGCATTCAGTTCATCAAAAAGTCCTTGCAATTTAATGTCCTTTTCAGATAATTCTGTATTTAAATTTTCCACTTTTTTTTTGCTGATTTCTGTAAGGAAATAGAGTTAAAATATCGACTGTAATTCTTCATGATGGGAAAATCTCGTTCGATCAATCTTCTGGATATAAAGCTAAATAAAGTTTGAATTATATCAGATTTACAATGCAGTTTATATTGTGTCCACTTGGTATTTTTAATATATTTTCACTGTATCAATGAAGTTACTTTGCAAATGATTGATGAATCTTGTTCTAATTTGAACTCGTCTTTGATATATTTAGTATTATTCCAAGTTTCATCAAAATTGATTAAACAAGTACTGACGTACTATGGATGAGGGACTGACGCATGTTCTTTGATGAAATTCAAAAATCTAATTCACCAAAGAAGAACATGCCAATTTTCAAGTCGATTGGAATTGTAGTAAGTTGGTTTAAACTTATTTGGTATGATAATTCAGGACTTACCAATATCTTGTTCATAAGTATGAATTGTTTCATCATTCTTTTGAAGTCTTGAACGAACCTCTCTTATTTCAATGTCCTTTTCATCACACTGGTTTATTAAATTCTTCAGCTGAAAAGGGATCATTAAATCCAGATAGACACAGTTACATTAATGTGTCAAATGAGAGCATTTGTGAAAAAAGTATGACTGAAATTTTAACAAGAGAAACCCTCAAAGAGTAAATTAGAACTGAAAGGAAGTGAAAATACATGCTATATCACCAATCACTCATGGGAAAATCGTTTTGTAACAAGCTTACAGTCTCTAGTACTAGAGAAGTGTGGCAAATTCTTTCTCCCCCCCTCACTCTCCTTAGACTTAGTAGTGAAAATACTACATCATCTAAATTTCTGGTGGGGAGATCCTTGCAATAAGCTTGCTACTAATACTAAGGAAGTGTGGCAGATTCTTTCTGTCCCTCACTCCCCTTAGAAAAGAAAAACCCTACACAAAAAACAAATGTTAACATACATCTTCCTCTGCATTAGAAAGTTTGTCTTCCATATCTTTCTCCACTTTAACTCTCTCATCTCTTTCTAGATTTACTGTTAAATAGTTGAAGTACATTTGTATAAATTACAGATCTGATCAACATATTAAATTAAACACACGAGCTCTATGGAAAACAATTACTTTATTTTTCATCTGTGCTACGTTTATACAATGATTCTCTAATTAAAAATACAGTAATCATTTTCCATAAACTTTTGTGTTTAATTTAATGTATTCAGTTAAAACAGTATACTGATAAAAATACTATATTATACGGTATGAAATATTTAGACCACCACCCCCATCCTCCAAAGACAATGACAAAACTTGTTCATGTTAACAGATTAATTACTTAAATTTTTTCACTATAACTAAAACCATTACTTTGATCTTGATTCTGGAGACAAATGTATCTATCATTTAATATCTACATGTAGGTTATATATGGAACATTTGTCAAACTGGAATTTAAAATAGAAACTTACACTGGTTCATAAGTTTGTTGTGATTCTCCACTGACGAAAGTTCTAGTTTTTGAAACTGCTTTGATAGCTCCTTTTTTAAAAAAAAGAAAAAAACATTAAAATCAAATCAATAATTATCAAACAACAGTACGGACAGTACATTAACAAATATTTTCTACTTTTTATATTTATTACATAAAATGGTCATTTTTTAAAAATTTTGAACTTTTTATTTTTTAGTGGACATTTGTAGTGCAATAAAAATACAAAACAAATAAAGTAAATAAATTATGTACCTCAAACTGCTCTTGATGTTCTTTTCCGAGATATTTTAATTCTGTTTTTTCAGTTTCACCTGAAATAATTTGATATTAATAAAGTTTTATTTCACTTCCCAAATCCAGTTTTGTAACTGCCAATATAGTTGATGTAGAAAGAACAGAAACAAATCAAACGCCAATAGAATAGAACAAATCCCATAACTTACACTGTTCAAGTTTCTCTTCCATTTGTGTGGTGTGAGTTTTCAAAATGTTGCAGAGATCCCTTGTACAATGGATCCTAAAATTCAAATAAAATGGTTCATAGACTATACATGTATCAGCTGTATGTAAGAAATATGGTTTAACTTTTAACACCCATGAAACCAAACTAGGTAATTTTAGGACTAACATGTATAGTATCTTATTAAAATTCATTCATTTGATTTCGTGCGGGACTTTTTTAGTAGGCGAATCAACTCAACAAAACCTCACAATAAATTCCTGTTCTTACAAGTATTGCACCATGAACATTGGTGACACAAGTGTTAAGACCACTACTATGCTATAGCTCAACAACTTTATTTAAAAAATATCTGAAATATTTCAAAAACAATTTGTTCATGTTTTCAGACATGTTAGATAATCTGGAAAGCTTTTCAACTATGTACATGTATCGCAATCATTCTATAAATAACTACACTATGCTTCTAATTACTTGTTTAAAATATCTTCTCTGTGGTCCATTTCCTCTTTTAATTTCAGGCTTAAGTTTTCATTTTGTAGCTGAAATATACACAATGAAAATTAGAAATCTAAAAATGTAACTGTAAAATTCATTTGTCCTTCAAGCATGCTTGTTATTTTATTATCTTTAGTACAATAACACATATTTATTAGTGAAGCTAGAAATATTGAGACCTAATGAACCAGTACCGGACATTGCCTGAATATGTGCTTAACAATGTCTGTGATGCTGGTATTGCACTGTCCTTCAAGTATATCCATGTCATCTGACTTAATTATTGAAATACAAAACAAAGTAGGCTATAGCCTAACCTACCTGCAGTTCCAAAATTGACTTTCTCAAAGACTCAACAGTTGTACTTGCTTCCTGGATTTTCTTTTCCTTTTAAATTGGGAAATTAGATTTATGTTAATGTCAGTGTAATTAAATATGGCATAGCCGTATTTAAGTAAGCTTTTCGAAAGAAGGCAAAGAGTAAGAAAGAAGCAATCGCCTTACTACTCCATTCTAAAATCTCCATCTTTTATAATCTATATTTATTATAATGACAGAGAAAACTATCCCATGTCTTTAGGGTGTTCATAAGGTTGTGTAAGAACAATAAGTTTGTTCTCCTTGATGAAAAATGATGCATAATTCATAAAAAAGGAGCTGTTATTTTCACTTTTATTTGACTGATGACTAATTTCAAGCACACACGAACCTTTTGTTTCAATTCAATTTCCGATTGAACTTTCCATTTTCGAATTTTATCTGCTTCTTGATGAAGTTTAGCATGCAAAGATGATAATCTCTCTTGTCCAATGTTTTGTTCCTTTTGCTGGGACATTTTTGTTGCTTGGGACTGCATTTCTGAAAAATGAAAAAGATGCCACTTGACTTACTTATCATCATCCAATTGTCTTAATAGCGTGTTCACAAAAACTCACATTTACAATCCCTTTTGACATTATGTTTCTATCAATTCAACTCCTTGATGCTCTTGTATATTTAGCCCAGATAAAATTTATATTATCTGAAAAAATTCTGCAATTGTTAGAATATGTAATTAAAATTCATGTAAAATAATGAAAGTTTAAATTTACCATTTGGTCTTGCTATTTGAAAAGTTGCATTATTATTTTGACATGTTCTGGATCTGGAGGGCTGAAATGGAATTGATATTAAGGAATATCACAAAGGACAATAATTGTTGTTCATTGAACAAGAAGAAATGCATATGATAGGTTTCTGATCTAGAGATGGAAACAATAAAATACGAATACCGTACAGTACAACTACTAGGTAAAATAATAATAATTTGTAACTTGTTGAAACTTACATCAAAGGAAAAGAGACTTGTTGATCCCTCTGAAGAATTCAGCGGTTTAAATACAGGTGGCTGCTGCTGCTGCATCTGCATTTTAACAGCACTGTGGTGAGTGTGACCGATTTTACAAAAACTCCACAGAACTTTGAATTCGTTTTTTAAACCTGTAAGTAAACAGAAGTAAAAGTAAATAATTTAAGTATTACAATTTGGGTATGCTCACTACTAGTCTGTAGGTTCATTAGTCCATCGATATCTATTTATTATTACTAATATTAGGGTTAGGCCTAGGGTTCAGTTCCACTGATATAGGATTAGGGCTAGGGATGGGTTAGGTTTATTGATACCAATATTTTTATTTGTAGTATTTCTTATAGCGGCAGACTAATGCACTCAGGAACTCCTCTGTATAAATTAACGCATCAAATTGAATCAACTTATTTGTAATTTCTTCATCCTGGACCTACTTATAATTAATATAGGCCTACAAGTTCAAGTGTACAAGGCCATTCTCTCTTCTGACTTCTGTCTCCTCATAACCTGGGCAGCCCAGAGTAAATGTGTAAAGACCCAACTGTCTAGAATAAATCAATTAAGAATTTAAGTTTAATCCCTGTTCAAGTCAAGTCAAGATCAAGCTGTCGGCAACGTCAAGTGCTAGCCCAAAGAACAAGGCCTATTACGGTACGATACGTCTTGTATCTTGGTTAAATCTATAGGCCTAGCTACGAATACGAATTACGATGACTGCATGATTCCCTGCTACTCTAGTGCTGTGCTATTATAGATAGACTCTTACTTGTTACTAGTAGTCTAATCTAGTTCAGCTCAAAGGTAAGACTAAGAATACCTCTGTACCTTCCGTTGTTTGTAAGAAACATGTTATTTTATGGAGGCAAGTGAGTGATTTTTACATAATATTTCGTACAATAGTAATAATTTAAAAAGTTGTTCTATCCATTCCATTGGCATTAAGCCTACGTTGTATGTACTGTTCTGGTTCTGGGCACTTCCTGAGTGCACGGCCGTGCTGTCGTCTGCTAGCGGCGATACTAAAACGAGGTCAAGGTAGCTACGTCATTCATTTTTGTTACCCAGTCATTTGTTTCTTTCTTGAAAATCAAAATTTACTTTTTAAACTGTGATAAATGCAAATATACTAGACATGGTATGCAATAATAATATGTATTCGCCAGATAGTAATAATAATAGTGAAAAATCGCCCGCTCTTCTATTTTCCGGACCGTTAGTCCTTTACAAGGGAGGTAACTCTTAATTAGACTCTTTAATTTTGAAGATGAAAATGGTATTTCTGATCAAAACAAACACATGTGAAAACGTTTCACAGAATGTGTGATAATAATTCTTTGTTTCAAAAACAGAAGGAGCTGTGTTTGTCGGGAATAGATTGGAGCAGGAAAGGATCTGTAGATGGGCCTATCACTAAAGTTGTGGAATTTATAAATGGCAGTGAAAATTATTTTACCACAAGTTCCTGTTCGGGAAGAATTATGGTGTTCGAAAACGTAAATACTAGTAGTAATACTAAATTAATAAAATACTACTCTTTCGCTATTACTATTTAGTATTTTATATCTACACCAAATACTGAGCAATATGACCAGTCATGAAATTAAAACCATTATGGCTAAACTAAGCGGTAGTAAGCCCTTTGTTTTGCTTAATAAATTTGGCTGAACTTATTTACAAGAAACTAATATATTACAAATTTGAAATACGACTGTCTAATCAATCTTCAATTTGATTCTGACCACAACCATTAACTATGAAGTTCTCTTGTTGCACATGAATTTGAAAATATAGTCTTGTATTTTTTTTAGAGCAATGATGTAGTGCAGAAGAAAGGATGCAAGTGGTTGTATACTACTCATGAATCAGCAACAGGAGAACTAGTTGTGAGTATTTGTATGAAAGATGTTCTCATACCCTTGTGGAATAAATAATCTACATGTATAGTATCCTCTTACTCCATTTAGAAAATAAACTGCAGCCAGGCCTGGAAATAATGGTTTTAGGTGTACCTGACAAAATGTCAGGCACAAATGAAATAATACCTGACATTTTCAACTTAATGCAGGACATGTAATAATAATATCAATAAAATAGACAAATCAGTGCCAGACAAAATGACAGGTACCAGAGGTTTTGTGCCTGACAAATCCTGAATCTGTGCCTGACATTGTCAGTGACAGGTGCCTTATTTCCAGGCTTGACTGCAACACATAATGTTTTATTGTTAGTTGATGTTAGAATTTTGCTTTTACTACTGGAGGGTTTTCTACCCAGGTTCTTCTAGAATCTTTAAAAAGATGTTTTACAGGGTAAACTACCCTTATCCACCATACATATCAACCAATTAAGCGTCAGTGTTTTAACACATGCACATGAAATCACAGGATCTGTGATTAAGTCACATGGAGTGATTTTGATTCCCTGCTTCTTGTACGTAACAAGGAGTACATGTAGGATCGCTTTGTCCAACCTCATAGGTTTTTCTCCAGGCTCTCTGCTTTCCTCCCACAGTTATAGACCCCTCTGCACAAACAAATTATTGAAATAACATTGAACCACATGTTAGTATTGAAATGACCTAATTTGTGTCTAGTTCTGTCATTAAGCCAAGTGGTGTGGTTTCGATTCCCTACCTCATTCTAGTTGTAGATCCATTGTCCACTTTTCTGATCTTACAAAAGTATGAAAAGATTTTATCAGTTTGTATGTTGTTCTTTCAGATGGATAGTATTAGAAATGCAACTGGAAATGCTGTATTTAAATTTGAACCATTTGTTCTCCATGTACAATGTAAATTACTGGAACATGCACAAAAATTGGTAAGAATTGGAAGTTGTAAATGAGACATATTTTGAAATATTTAAGTGATATGTAGATATTTCCTGAAAAATTTGAATCACACTGTTACTCTTTGTTTCTTCTTTGATGTTTTGGATAGTTTGTGAGTTTGTATGACAGTTTTCTTTCAATTTGGTTCTCTCTGTTAATGAATTGAGAATGCTGTTTAAAGTCAATAAGAAAATTTTTAGGAATTTTCAGTATATATTTTTTAAAATTTTGTTTCTCGATTTCATTTTTTATTTGACTTATAATCAACTTTTTCTTCTTTTAGCATTCTGTAGCTGTTGCATCAGGTTTTAGAAACTCAGGTATAACAGTTGGAACCAAAGGAAAGATAATTACCGTTAGTATTTTATCTATACGGATTAAAATATTTAAATTGTATATCTGTTTAACTGTACTTGCAGTGATGTATTGTTTATTCTCGGCCGTTCACAATTTATGAATTACGCTGTTAAAGATTAGATAGATACTGTTCATAAAAATGTCAGCAACTTTACTCAGTTATCCTGTCTATTTGAAATTAGGCACCATTTAGAACATAGACTATTCTACAGGGATATTGAAGATGGGCAAAAAAATGCCTGGACAGCGACCAATATGTACACGTTTTTGGTCCTATGAAACGACCATACGTTGTCCTGGCTGTGTCAGACATTCTGTCCTACACCACTGACAAGGCCCAATGCAGGGATCATACAAGTTAGCAAGCCAACGTCGTAACCACTGAGCGACCGTGGCTCCCCTTGTCTAAAATAACTACAGACTGTAGTACGGACAGACTCACCGATTATTGTTAATTCTAACCAAAGTTATTGCTAATTATGAAAAAGGCAAGGACTAGCTTTGTAGAATAAGGCATTATGCATATTCATCCCTTGAGCTCTTTGTAACTCACTGTATTGTTCCAGTAATTGTTTGGCCAAAATTTTGCATACATGGTATTATGCAACAAATTAATACCAAAAAATGTTTTTGTCTGACCAGCAATGAATGATAACAAGCACTAATGCATATCTCATAAAGTTTATTGCTTATTTTTTTTGTCAGGCTGTTAGAAGTACTCATTCTATGGAAGTTCCTCTGTCTGATAATGGAAATATTTTAGTTTCTGATCAGGTAAATAATTTATTTTAGAGTTTATTTTCTACATCAACCAAGTTATTATCTGAGATGCCTTAGGACATGTACCGGCTATGAGAGAAATTTTGCCTTGACAGAGATGCTACATCGTTCTGTTATTTAGATTTCGAAATATCAGTCCAAAAATGATTTTCTGATGTAGATTCTCCTTGTCAGTGATGCAGGAAGGAGGGTCTGACAAGGACAGCTGTCTAGTCATTGGGATAGGACAAAAAAGAGGTCCCGTATACATTGGCATACAGGTAAAAGATCCTTTGTCAGTTGAAATTTGTGATAAGTGTAGGCTGTAGTGCTACTATCCAGGCAAAATTTCCCTTATTTTAGCTATGAAAAAGCTAAATTTCTCACCTAAGTTTATATACTAGATTGAACCCTCCTCAATATGTCGCCAGAAATAAACTTCTAACTAGCTTATGGATTTCACACCTTAGTTTATGGAGTACTGTTGAAGTCAGTTAATGGCTGTAAGTTTGTAACACAACTTGTTTCAGTGGCATGCAATTTCATGTCTGTCAATCGAAATCCCAATATCAACTACATGTACACACAGATCGTTAGGTCCCACTTAATTAATTATTGCTTGATAAAGACAAGAAAACCCTCGGCAACATGTCGCCAGAAATAAACGTCTATCTAACAAGTGTTCCATATAATTATGTCATGTGGTGATTAGTTTAGAGGCAGTGCTGTTGTGTTCTCATCACGTTATTAATATATTGTTATTTATTTCAGTACATAGATTTTCTAGTAAAATGTGCTAATGAGAAACTGGAAGAGAATTTTAACAGAATCGAAAGGTTTGTTGGAATATCTATCAAAAAATAAGTTACATGTCAATTTCTATAAATATGTTTAATTCAATTAATAAATGTCATGATGTATTAGTTCAATACAAAATTCATATCAACTAAAAATTATAAAAATTAAAGTAAGAATCTTACCAAGGAACCATCACAATATTTCAACACTTACGTACGTTACATCTAAACCAACAACCGTCGATAGGTTGCGATTGACCTGCCCATCTGCCCCGATACAGTAGGACAATGTTGACAGTCACAAAGATGGATTTTGATGCAAGCTTAAGACAAAATAACATATTATTTATCGTTTTCTATCTTAGAAATGGGGTTTAATATCCACAAGACACAAACAAGGTCATTTCGGGACTGACATGGTTCAATTTTATTTCAATAATCCACTTGCGCGCGAGGTTCTTTAACAGTGGCAGGAAAATGGACGACCTGCAGAAAACCCCATGAGGTTGGAAGGCAACCCTGCTCTTTGTCATATTCAAGTGGTGATTCAAAACCACGTCACTTGACTCAATGACATCTTCTGATCCAACATATCCATGTTACACATTTGGCCATGCAACCCACCCACCCAGTTCCAATATTAATTCATTAGGATGCAAGTGTTGAAATTTTGCGATGGTCCCTTAATCAAGTTGATAAATCTTCTAATGATTGATGCAGGAGGACGACACAATTATATGATATGATCAAATTTGCTATATATTATAAAAGAAAGTTATGGTAATCTAATTACAAACATTTTTTTTTTCAGATTTTTTACGAACTACAAAGATATGATTAATTCTCCTGACAAACAACTAGAAAAAGAGCTAAAGAAACAACAGAAAAAACAACTAAAACAGGAACAGGATAGATTAAAACAAAAAACAGGACTAGACACACAGGATGTTGATGATGACAATTTAAATTTCTTCTGTTTTGACGAAACTTAGTAGATATATAATATAAATAAAATTATGATATTGTAAATATATACCTTTTATATTGAAATAAATAGTTAATAAATTTATGATATATTCTTTAATAGACTAGTTTAAGATGGGATGAAAACCAAGGGTCCTGTGTAGAAATTCGCTTTTAGTTAAAAGAGCAATTTACAGTTGGAATTCGTAATTAGATTAGGCTGTAGTGCCACTCCCTGGGCAAAATATCTCTCATAGCACACTGTATGGCATATGCCCATCTTAATTAGACCCATCAGTGCAGAGCAGTAGGACTTTATACACTGTTTCATTCATTTAATGGATTAACACAAAGGAAATCACAGACTCTTTTAAAATCATTTTTGGAGGGAATGGAATGGCAATTCACAATGATTACTTTGAAAACCTGATCAACAAAATATACAACGTCAATAGACAATATTTAAAAGAAATAAAATATGAATTTAAATAAAATGTATAAGAACTGAATGTGACAAACACAACATAATCTGTTTCCCTGATTATTCTATTCGACTTAAGTGGATATTATCACTTGAGATACAGAAGTATAGGCATGGTTTACTGATCGCAAGCGAGACATACAGATACTGCATGAGGACATCAGTCCGAGTATTATGCAATGTCTTGCTAGATACCATTAACCAACTTACAATAGAGAAACTATCGCATTTTAATAAAATCGGAATGCGAGTACAATATTTCATCTAGTTTTAAAAATGTAGGCATATTGTACCATTATTTGAAATAATGCTACAATCAACATCAAAGAATGACTTCACATCTGTATTTTAAGACCCAATACACCAAGTTCAAGAGACACTTCTTAATTATCTTATTTATATGAAATATACATATTATAAAAGATCTTTGGCATCAAATTCTTATATTCAATTATACTATATAGGTATATCACAATTTTTATATGGCCTTATTTAGTCACTATCAGACATCTATACTGGAGTAACTAGGCCTTATTGAGGCACTAGTCTATCAAAATTTTTGATTGGAAATTTATCGTAATTATCTAGGAGATATTGTCCATCTACATGATCGGAAACTTTTATTTAATATCATGATTATCTAGGAGATATTGTTGATCTACATGATCAGAAACTTTGATTTAAAATTGTGATCATCTAAGAGATATTGTCCATCGATGTGATCGGAAACTTTAATTTAATATCGTGATTATCTAGGAGATATTGTCCATCTATATGTAATGTATCATTATATAAATATAGAGTTGCCATAGGTGGATCTAGATCTGGTGGTGTTTCTAATATAGCAGGTATTGTTATATGTTGTATATGATGGTCATCTATACCACTTCCACCTACATGATCATGACCAGCCATATATGATATAACACAGTTATGTTTATATAGTATTGATAATATTTCTTCATAGTTCCAACATAAACAATCAACAGCTGTGGCTGGTGGATATATAGGAAGATGACCTAAAAAAACAAAAATTTAAAACAAATATGAATTGAATGGTTTAATGTCCTACTTATCTGCACCGACTGGTATAAAGAAAATGGGAAACCAATTAAAAATTGAAATTGGGAGAGAAATGGGGTTTAATGTCCACTCGACACAAACTAGGTGATTTCTGGACTAACACATGGTTCAATTTTGTTTCAATAATTCGTTTGCGTTTATGGGTCTTTAGCAGTGGGAGGAAACCAGAGGAAACCAGAGAAAACCCATGAGGTTGGACAGGTGACTCTACTCCTTGTCACATACAACTGGGGAATCATTCTGCCACCCAATCGCCCCAAATTGAAAGTACCCGAAAGCTTATTATAGACCATTTTCAAAAAATGCTTATATTTTGAAAAGGTAAGGTGATCTGGCAAGTCTTGGATATTTTTCAACTCAACACATACTAGGTCATGAGATGCGATTTTATTTCAATAATTCGCTTGCATGTTGGGGCTCTTTATAGCAGTAGAAGAAGACATGAGGGCCCAGAGGAAACCTATGGGGTTAGTCAGGCAAACGTTCTCCTTGTCACGCTCAAGTATGGGATGGAATCAGCACAACTTAACTTAATCTGGTATGAACGATATATATTTACAAATTATATAACAGAAAAACTGGTGTTGTCTCCCTTTAACTGTGAACATCTATATTTGTTTTAGAGGGTTGGAAAATCTTGAAGAACTTTCTCGGCCAACGCAGGGAATGAACACGCGAACCCACAGACTAGCAAATCATTGTCTTACTCACTTAGCCACCACGGCACCTAAATTGGGCTAATAAAGATGGACATACTGGAGAGCGCTGTTTCTGTCTACTCTGATCTTATAGATTTATTGGGTGGGTTGGGATGGCCTAGTGGTCTAGAGTGCCGTGCTTCGACCTCTGGCTTGCGGCTGTGGTTTCGAGCCCTGGTGTGAGCGTATGTGGCATGGAGATAAGGGCGCCTTCTCAACCTCGTGGGTTTCCTCCGGGCACTCCGGTTTCCTCCCACTGCTAAAGACCCCTACGTGCAAGCAAATTATTGAAATAAAATGAAACCATATGTTAGTCCCAAAGTGACCTAGTTTGTGTGTGTGTCTCTCTCTCTATAGATTTATTGTCCCATCTGAACAACTGCCATCACTGGGATCAATCCTACATGTAGGACCTCCTGGATTGTGAAGCAGTGCTGTACTCACTAAGCCATCAGTCAGTGCTCCTTCAGTCTCTGAGAAACAACATTTAAATTCAGATTATAAAAATATATTACCTATAATAATAACGTTTTCTTTCTTTTGATCACATTCTTCTAATACCTGATTTAACCATTTTAACTGAGTTGAGCTCACAGCACCATTGAATTTCGCAAACCTTCGATCTTCACCTGTCATATTTGCTGTTGAGTTCTTATCTTCGTTGATGTTATTCTCCAAATATTTCATAGCTTCTTGATAGTTCATACTTGATTCTGGCCACCCAATAGCCGCTATCTCATATGTGTCGATAGCTATTATTCTAAGTGAAGCATGAGCTTGAAATGAATAATAAAATTGGTTGGGCGAGGCTACACTCGATTTACATTCAGGCAAGCCAGCCGAAAACAAGGGTGTCTTCATTAAGGCAGCTCGGTCAAAATTATACAGTTCATGATTACCAATGACATGATAGGTCTTAAAATCACCGATTACATCCAAGGTTTCCCGTAGCGATGATTCTGATATTCCGTGACGTTTATTAAAACCGTCTATAATATCACCAAGTTGAAGAATAAACTTGACTTCTGGTGTCATGTTTTTCCATTGCTCGATAACCCGTTTCTGAAAGACTAAAGCATTTCTGTAATATCTTTTTCTGGTTTTCTTGAAGTTATAACCATCATCCATATCCCCATATTGTATATCGGACAGAGCTGCAAATACCAATAACGGTTTATGTTCCTTGGCAATGGTGGCCATTTTCTTCAAATATCTGAAATAAATCCAAAATAATTAAATCATGAACATAAAATTACAAAAAAATCAAATGCAACACTTTTTCAAAAGATGAAAATGGGTTGTGTCATGAGACCTGCTTTGAAGAATAAACTACCTCTCATTACTATACTGTACTTAAAATCTAGCTGTACTACATGCATGGGATAAACTTTTTTTATAATATATGTTGATACTTTGTCACTTTGTTCTAGTTTCCTGATTGAAGGCTATAGACCAGCCTATAATCTCCACAATTAGTCTGTTTGAGTAATAAATCTGACACCATGACCACAACAATAGGCCTAGTCTCTAAGTATGTTATATTGTATGTTAATTTGATGTACACATAGTTGATTACACATAATATTTATTGTTACTAAGAAGGATTTCAAATTATCACCATCAGTCCTTCTCCAGCCTCTTGGGATTTGTTTTATATTTAATTCATTATCTAGTTTTCAAATTCTTTATAGATAGCCTACAATTGACTTTATCTTTGTAATCAATCTGTTTTTTTATTCTGTGCCTATGTCAGGTCAATCGCTAAGGCTTAAATATCTGTAAAAGTTGCATTTCTCCTTTAACTTCCCATGAAACTATCGTAGGCCCTTTATTAAAGGGTATTTATGTGAAAACAATAATAGAAAACAGGTTGTGGAAATAAGTAATCAGTTTAGATGTAATTGAGAGAGAATTTAAAAGTCCACTCACACAAACTAAGTCATTTTGGCACTTCAGTTGTCCAATTTTATTTCAATGATAGAATATTCTTATTGGTATAGCACTTGATTAATTTTCATTTTATTAATAGGCTCACATTTCGGCCTTTATTTCATTTCATGGTTAATCAAACTGGATTACTTGAATCAATAATTTCAATCGACTAAAACAAAATGAGTAGAAACCCTTCTCCCCATCCCCAGGAACTTGATAATCTACCACAACCACTTGACAGTACAGTGCGAATATTTAACAACTAATAACTAACCTATTTCGTCCAATCGAGATTACAATACTATCAATTGTTAAGTCGTAAAATTATTCGATCGAGAAATTACATAAAATATGAATTAAACAAGACGGGGAAGTCGATAAACAAATACGATTTATCGTCCGGAAAAGAATACAGATCGACAGCGTGATGTCATTGGTGATTAGAAGAAACTAGACATGTCGGCTTGTGCTGTGTAAAAAAAATATCATTTCATTTACCTCTTTATTCTTGATCGGTATACCAACAGTTTAAGTATCCTTGTGTGGAGATTTGGCATATAACAATCTTTATATTACCCACTGAGATTAATAGCTATTAATAAAATCTCCACGTGTAGCCTACGTCGGTGGTGGTGAAATACTACTTATTGTTTAGTCTCGGTCACCCAGATTTGTTTGGATGATAAGAGACTACTCATTGTTATGCAATCTTTTTTGATCGTCAGTTCCTTATTGTCTGAAGTTAGTAGCATATTACTTTCCACCATTCGATTTTTGATGACGGGAGCTTGGCGCATAGATTAGCTTAATGTTCATCTTTATTTGACACAATCTGTGTAATCATTTTAATAATGTCGCAATTTGTTGCTTTTTTGAATTATATTAAGGTAAATATCGACAGACTGAAGAATATCGAATAGTTTATCATAGGCCAATTTAAAGTTCCAATTTCACATTTTCTAAGAAAGTCAAAACATAATTATTTCTATGTCTTTTGCTCAAAAGGTTGTCAACTCACTATTATACGGTCCTGGGCAAAATTTTTTGGGCATTATAAAGGGTGACACAGGGTGATTGAGGAAATAGTTACTCAATTACCTCCCTTGTTTTCCCATTCCTCTCCATGGACGGCCATCTTCAAACGTTTGAATTTGAAGTTGAAAATGATATTTTTGCCAATTTCTCAACTGGCAGTACTGAATTATAGGATTAATAGGATTATTCTTTAACAAGGCAGGACTGTTTATAGGTTCAATCTATTTTTGGGCTTTATTTTAATACATTTTAAAAATATAACTTAAAAAAATGCTATTGGAGCTTTAAAGATACTTTCCCGTGTACAAACTGTGTGGGCTTATGAGAGAGAGAGAGAGAGAGAGAGAGAGAGAGAGAGAGGGGGGAGAAATGGGGTTTAACGTCCACTCGACACAAACTAGGTCATTTTGGGACTAACATATGGTTTCATTTTTTTTCAATAATTCGCTTGCGCGTAGGGGTCTTTAGCAGTGGGAGGAAACCGGAGTGCCCTGAGGAAACCCACGAGGTTGAGAAGGCGCCCCTGTCTCCATGTCACATACGCTCACACCAGGGCTCGAAATCACAGCCGCAAGCCAGAGGTGACCGGCCAGCTAGAGGTCGAATCGCGGCACTCTAGACCACTAGGCCATCCCAACCCCCCTGTGTAGCTTATGGTTTGATGATATAACTGAACTAAAACATACTCAAATTAATTTATCTATAGTTTGCTTCGAATCCACAAAAATCTATTTTAACATCTTTGTTTGTCACGCGACTATTGAGTGAGATCCATTTTCAGCTTGCATTGACCATATAGAAAGAACTGAATTTTAACGTCCACTCGACGCAAACAAGGTCATGTATGGTTCAATTTCATTTCTATAATTGAGTTTAACGTAGGATCTTTAGCAGTGGGAGGAAACCGGAAGACCCGTAGAAAACCCACGAGGTTGGACAGGCGACCCAACTCCTTGTGACGTACAACCAGGGAATAACGACTACGCCAGTTTACTCATGACAGACCTTATGATACAGCGCGTACGTGCTAACCATTCGGCCACCCAACCCCCTCTCCACTTAAGCATTTATACTTGTTTTAAACCATTTATATATGTTGCGTGATAATTCCATTTTTGAATGGCTTAATGAGTAAGGCACTGGCTCAACCTCATGGGTTTCCTCCGGGCACTCCGGTTTCCTCCCACTGCTAAAGACCCTTACGCGCAAGCGAATTATTGAAATAAAATTAAACCATATGTTAGTCCCGAAATGACTTAGTTTGTGTTTAGTGGACGTTAAACCCCATTTCTCTCTCTCTCTCTCTCTCTCTCTATTTTAATTACTTCCACTTTGTATTATACCTCTATTGTGGCAAATCTCCATAAAGTTTCTTTTATATCACTATCCAGGATCACGCTCAGAATATATAGGTCTTGCCTAATTGCTCCAATTCAGTGGGAATTTAAGGTCGTTTCCGATTATCTACTAAACCACGTGTGAACGGGGGAAATAAGATCAAATTAGAATGATAGAACGTTACAGGAATATATTAAAGTAAATGACCGCCATTATATTTTCTGTTAATTAAAGGGTTCAGTACTATCGCCTGGCATCACAGCATGCTATTGGACAACCGAACATTCTAAGTTTAAGCTAGGTCCAAATTGATCAACACAGAGTTGCATTTGGTCTTTAAGATATGAAATGGGACTTAGCGTTCAACTTTTCTGTTTTTTTTCGACTGAGCTAATGAAGACGGGATAACGTCATACAGCGTAGCTATTGAATTCCAAATGTCAAGGGTTCTTTAACGTGCATACCGACGTGTACACAGATGAAAATGAAATGACGTTTAACGTCTTACTGTTCTGTTCCTACTGGGCTAATGAAGACGGACATACGCCATACAGTGTCCTGTGAGGGAAATGGGATGGCGTTATGTGGAATTCCAACCGTGTAAACGTGACCTCGGATTTTCGTTCCATATGAACGACGAGACAACCCTACGTGTCGACAATGGAAAACCACGCCAGCCAACAATTTTAAAAGTATTCTCTTGTATCAAGTACCAATCTGTTTCACAGAGAATTACTTATTGTAGCGGCCAAGCGAATATTCACTGCGGGATCAGTTTGATCAAGTACAACAAGCTAAAAGTAACGATGCGCGATTTGTATTAATCGGATTAAAATACAGATCTATATTTCGTTTTGTTGTTTTTATATCTTCTAAAACGAGACGAAATAAGTTCTGTATTCTAATCAGATTGGATTTATACAGGTCACAATTCTATAGAATACAATTACTGCTTATCATTGCGTAAAGGCCCAATCCCGATAACTTTTTGGTGAATAAAACTGCTTAATTTTGTTTTAAAATCCCTTAAAACCCATTACGTAAGGCCGACCAACTAACCCGATATTTGTGATATGCTTGTAAATAACGTAAACCGGACAGTCTTCATCTGGAAATGGAGACCGTTGTATTATACAGTATAGGGATAAAACCAGACTTTTTTCTATAAAAATAATATGTAGGTGAAATTTACCTTTTGTTATCAAGTACAGTACATGGGTCATTCACTGTATAGACCTCTCAAGAAACGAGAATCGATTAGCAGGTCACCCAATGAAAAAATTGACCCGAAATCTTAAAAGGGTTACGTGTCCGGATAAGCAGTGTTGACGTTAACGTCAAAACGACTCAATATTTTGAGCTGAAATTTTGAGACAAGGTAAATACACCATGCCTCTATGTTTTGGTCCATAAATTTAATAAATGCTCGGACTTCAGTTTTTGAGACTCTGTTCTTATCGGGATTGTCCCTTTAATAACGACCAGAGAAGCCTAGTCGAAACGTCGCTCAGTAATAAGCAGTAATTGTATTCCGTAGCATTGTGAATTGTGTACTCTACTTCAATTACTAATGCCATTGAAACAGTTTGTCAGATTGGATTTGTATTTTCGGAGACTTAATCCACGCTAATATGTATTTAGATTGGTTATATAATATTTAAATCCTTAGGCTTGCATTTTATCGTATTAAAACAGTTCCATCAATTTGGTTCACGGCTAATAAAGATGGCGACGGTCTTGTTGGGTGGGGTTCGGGCGGGGCCGCATAGCTCGATGAACTTTGTAATCTGTTATTGTAAATACTGATCGATATTGTTTGATATTCCCGTTAGAGAGTAAACTATTACAATATAGTAGTTTACAAAGGATTCCCATAGCGCTAAAATCACGACCAGAGACTTTAGCTGCAAATTAATTCAATCACCAAATTTTATAATTAATTAAATAAGTTTTATAATTAATTAAATAAGTTTTAAAAAAAAAACAAATTAAGGTTTTGATGTACGATGCTTTTCAAATAAAACGTTATATGCAGCTCATGACTGAATCGAAGCGCATGTTATTTTTAAAGGACATTTTGATCGATGTATTCATTATTCTACACGAATTTCGATATAAAAAAAAGATTACTTAATTGCATTCGATGTATATTACTCGAAGATGGACTAGCAAGTGTCCTTTTTTCTTTCATATTGGGCCATTTATTCGTCCAATATGCTGTAAAATCATTAAAGCGAGAAAATTACTTTGTCTACTATGTCACACGTTCGTGATACTCTCAGCTAGTCAAATAATGGGGTCATCATGAAAACCGTCATATCATTTATTTTATAAATTGCCTTTTTGGTACAAGATTTCATCCAAAAACCTGCCTGTTGTTGCAGACGGGATTTAATATCGTTCAACGAAAAATACCGTCTGATACCGGATTTAAACCTGCAAGTTGGAAGTTCATATTACGTCGTTTATCAAAACTGGAGGTCAGTGTGAAGGTGGCCTGGTTGGGTTGTTTCATCATAAATACTTTTAAAGTTTGAACGACTTATTTGTACCCGTTAGATATACATGTCTTGACAATTTTGATATCTTTTAGTTTCCTTAATAGCGCCATCCCATATATACTGTAATGGGAGTCACGGTGGTTCAGTGATTCAACCCGGGTCACTAATGAGGAGTTCCGTGGTTCGTTCCCGGAGTTGGCCCAGAAAAAAATCCCCGATATTTTTTATCGTGACTTCCCCTTATCACCGGTGATGAAGTTTCTGGCAAGGAACAGCCTCTATTCGTTCGGATGGGACGAAAAACGCAGCCCCGTATAATGATGTGTTCATAATGTCCCTCATATGAGTACATTAAGTGGTGTATGCCTGTTTTTATTTTCCCAGTTAGGGCAACAGTGTAGGCATTATATAACCCTATTCCTGCCATTTCAAATTATTTCAAAAAATAAAATTAGCTAATCCTGCGTGAAAGGCTCATAGAAACATTCGTTTCGGGCTATTACTTCCCGAAACTCTTTGAAAATCAAAAGACTTCAACATTTTGATCCACATCCCTCAATCAAGCTTTTTACAGCAACTGGATAATTCTTGGACTTTGGCACCGTTCCTTTAAAGCTGTCGCCATTCCCACTGCTATACTTGAAACCAGATTCTGGAAGTCAATGATGTCAAATCAAAAAGTTACAGCAACCATCACACAGTCGTCTCTCTATTCATTTTGATTAATTAGGCGAAAAGGCTTCTAAAGATTTATAAAAATTATCTTCATCCATTCATCACCATTAGGCACAAGGGAGAAATCATTGAGGCCACTGAAGCGTATTGATTTGAATGACCGGTGAATTGGAATCATCCTTTAAGACTGGCAGGCATCGAATTAAGGAACGGCGTGTAAGCAGTCGTAACTATTGAATGGTCAAGAAATGGTTGAATATGAGTTTAACTGAATGAGTGTTGTGTTTCTATTGTTCTGGTTATCCAGCAGACAATGTTTGGCAATTAGGAAATAGTTTTCTCGTTAGTTATAGGCTTACTTGGAGACATGTATAGACTCAGTCACGCTTTCATTTACATTTCTTTTTAAATTTGGACAAAATTGCCAAAACTGGAGATTAAGTTATCTCTGTAGTCGCTTTAATATTTCCAATGGGCAAAGCCAATCGTCAACAGCACATTATTACACTGTTCCTGAAGCAATTGCCCGATAAAATCCCTCTAGCCATTTACGTACTGATAGCGAAAACTTTGGTTTTTATCGTCCAATCAAATCCCTTCTGACAATTATTGTTGGAAGGAGTATATCTTTCCAGTTTGTTGATATACTCAATACATTAACATCTTCTCCTCCCTTCTCCTCGCCACATACAACCGGGGAATCGAAACCACACCAGTTATCTCAATGACGGGCGTATGATTCAGCGCGCGCGTGATAACCATTCGGCCATCCACCCCCGAGGGTCTTACAAGGACAGCTGTCCAGTCATTCGGATGGGACATAGAAAGGAGGTCTCGTGTACACATTTTCACGCACGTAACAGATCCCGAGTCAGTTTGAATTCGCTGTAAGAGTAGACCGTAGCGCCGCTGCCCAGGTAAAATTTCCCTCGTAGCACACTGATGGCGAATCATTGAAATAAAACTGAATCATGTGTGTGGCCGTTTTCATCATCCCGGTCGGAGCAGAACAGGAAGACGTTAAACCCCATTTCAATTCATTTTTCCCTTTTCCATTTATACCTTGAAACAACAAAATTCGAATTCCATTATCGTACCGCACTATATCTTGGTCTGGATTATCGAGACTAAAATACAATACCAGTGTGACATCCTGATATTTGATAAAACATTAATGGCTGATCAGTATTTTGTTTCGATTTAAGGTGAATGCATCTTTACATGACACCCCGCCTTGACTGGTATGCTCAATTCCATCTGCAAAATTACAATGTAGACACCCTCTCGTTGCTCAGAGCTAATTACGACCCTAGTAGACACCCGAATTTGAAGATAGGAAACGATTATGGGCAAACAGCTTTATTTACTCAAATTGACTGATGGATAACAAATCTGTGAATTTCGTAGGAGTTAACAAGCTAAATACCCCACTGATCAGCAGTGAATATTTGCTAAGCCGCTGCAGTCACTGATATAGATGATATCGACGCGACTTAATGAGTCCCTAATATTAACTTTTTCCTCCGACAAATTAAATTCTAAAACATTTTTTTATGTATTAGAAAAATAAATAAATACGTACTTGTAGTTAAAAAACATTTGCTATTTAGAGTACATGGGTATTAAAATGAGTTAAAAGCATCATTCTGCCCAAAGCAGTTACGTCGTATGTAAACAATGCACGCGTCATTGAGCCAATGATTGACCCCGCGTGATGTCACTGCACGTGTTAAAGAAAGTCATCTTTGACCGAGATTTTAAAAGTAATTTCGCAATTCTCTGTGAAACCGATTGACTAAATATTAGTAACTTCTGTTTTATAGAAAAAAATCCGCAAATGCTGTCAATGTATCAGTAATTGATCGTTGGTTTTAAAAATGTGAAATTTATCAAATATAACAATGAATATTTAACTGACATTATCACTGATGGCCTCGTTGAAAAAAAAGACTTTGTGTGCAGAGATAGACGTTTGAAAAATGAGAAACTAAAAGTAAGCTATACCCATTTTGTTGAATAATCAAGCACGTCTTACAAAACAACATCTACCATTACGGCAAATTCAAAGATACCCCCCTACTGCGCCGATTAAATAAGTTCTAAACAGATCAACACAATTATAACATTTCAATTTCAACAATATACACGCCACAGTGGGGGTGGGGTGGGGTGTCTAGTGTCTAGTCAAATTAACAAACTGTGCTTTTGACCCCCGCTCCCACATTAGATTCAATTGGCGCTTCCTTTGTATGCATAGTCATAAACCAGTATCACCGTGCTTTTAACAGATTACCATATAGCGTGTCCACACGTTTCTCGAATTCCTACTGACAAGGTTTCTTTTACGTGCACACCAATGTGTACAAGGGACATCGATTTTTCATACCATCCATACGACAATACCTTGTCCAGCGCCAGAGCCCTCGCACTGCACCACTGGTCAGCGGAAAACCACGCCAACCAACTAGCGAACATGACAATGCTTACTCACTGAACCACCGCTACTACCATAACAAATTGTATACATCAATTGCGATTAGACGTAAACTTTTCACCAACATGAATATATATATATATATTATACGGAACTAAGACTATTCAGAAATAATCTGCCATTTAGCCGTTATTCCGTGTGTGCGACGATTTAAGTGTTCCAGTAAGACAGTTTATTGCATACATATTGGTTCGACGATCAGACAAATCAGACCGGAGATCTTGTGTATAAATTCTAATCAGTTACTGAGTTAGATGACCCAGTGAATCGCCAGTGCGTGGATCAAAATATGTCAGTGATAATTTGTACCTTTAATAGTTTTACTAACAATATACATTAACTCTTCTTGCTAAACGGCTACTTGGTAAGTATAAATGTCTATCAAATATTTATTTTTTTTCGGCATAGTTTACCAATAAAATCCAGCTTTCATTTTACTTTTTTTTTTAGTAGTTTATGAAAGATGTATATGTAATAGTTAGATAAAAAAGCCGTTTGTTCTTGCTCTAAGTTCAAAAATAGATGGGGGGTTGGGATGGCCTAGTGGACTAGAGTGCCGCGCTTCGACCTCTAGCTGGCCGGTCACCTCTGGCTTGCGGCTGTGGTTTCGAGCCCTGGTGTGAGCGTATGTGGCATGGATATAGGGGCGCCTTCTCAACCTCGTGGGTTTCCTCCGGGCACTCCGGTTTCCTCCCACTGTTAAAAGACCCCTACGCGCAAGCAAATTATTGGAATAAAATTAAACCATATGTTAGTCCCGAAATGACCTAGTTTGTGTTGAGTGGACGTTAAACCCCATTTCTCTCTCTCTCTCAAAAATAGATAGTTTAATACAAAAGTCAAGTTATCACTGTTTGTAGTTTTGACAAGATGTGTGCATTGATTGCTTAGTGTCAAAACCACGGTAGTGGTGTTTTCAAGTCTTAGTCTCGCTTCTCCATTTTTAAATTAAATCATTAAATGACCGAATCATTCTAATCTAATCCGGACCATTCTTTGCCATCGAGAGTTGGTTATTGTGTTGTTATGTAAATAAATGTTGAATTAATAATTTAAATAACAATTTCAAGCCTAAAAAGACGTGCGATAGGCGGATTTAGCTCTGACATAATGTATGTTTAATATCTGTACAAATATATCCATATAACCCTTGGTATACGGCTACTTGGTAAAAGTATTATTAACTATCAAATAAATATACCATTTTTACTTAATAGTTTCCTAATAAAATTCAACTTTCTTTTAGTAGTTTATTGATGTCTGATCAAATTTTAATTTTTTCTGCTTAATTTATACCGATAAAATTTATCTTTCATGTTTTACTTGTAATCTACCGAATAGTTGATTGCATGAAATTAACTTATTACTTATTACATATTTCAATTTGGAGAATCCATTTTGTAGAAACTCTTATACTGCTAGAAATGTACTAAACATTATTATTATTCGATCTTCTTTTTCCTTTAACTCATTAATTGTATGTTTTTGGCCAATTTACATGTACAAAGTACGTGTAGTATTGAATTATATATGCATTACGAAGAGCTAAAAGTACATGTAGTATTGAATTATATATGCATTATGAAGAGCTAAATCTACCTATTGCAGGTATAAGTTCCTTATGGCGTTTAATGTTATGTGAATTATATTTTGGATATTTATTTACACGGCAAACCCATAATCAACGCTCTGGGGCATCGGATGGAAACGGTGTTAATTGGATTAGAACAAATACTCCATTTAACCGGTTAATAATAAAATGGAAAATGAAAACTTCGTATATTATCGAAGCAATGGCCATCAAGACTATGTACTCTATTCTTGTTAAAATTTTAAATATTCACAAATAAATTTGACTAATTTAAGTAACATTTTAAATATTATTCAATTTTCGTTTTCTATTTTTAAACTATATATATCATAGCCAGCTTTTTATCTTACATGACTATGGTCATGTAATGGTTATTCAAATTACATTATGTCCTAAATTTGAAACAAATATGTTACGGCATTGCAAAGATTCAATGCATGTAAAACCCTATTGTAGTTTTCACACAGATGAATTCATTTCTCGAAGTATGATGGAGTGCTTCGATAGTCGATAATGCCCTATTGTATTCGATACTTTTTAAAATTGATTAAAACTCTTTTCTGTTTAAAAATGACAATGCGCCTTTGCGGTGAATAGCGTCTGCTAGTGTTTCCCGACGGCACGAAGCCTTTCATCATGAGCCCGATTCCATCTTTGAATATGATATCATTGAAATGTTTCTTAAATTACAATTTAATGATGTTTAAATTCCAATATCTCGAGAAGAATTACTGCGATTGTAATTAAATCTCCGATTCACCGTTTGTATTGGCCGTTACACACCAAGATGAAAAGTGATAGTACTTTCAGTCTACCGATTTCAGCGTGGTTTTGTTTTTTTATTATAAAAAGGCGCGAACTAATTGCATACTGTCAAGCGACAGTTAATGAAACATACATTACGCAAGGGCTAAATCGGCTTATTGCAGGTCTATCTTCAGGCCTGAAATGCTAATTAGACCATAATCAACACTCGATGCCATCATTAACCATTTACCAGCGATATTTAGTGGATTTGAATACATCGTGTGACGGGTAATCTAAAGTAAAAATGGATAATCGAGACTTGGATTATTATCGTACCAAAGTTAGCAATGACGTCCGAGGCTAGCCTAAAATTAAGGGGATGCTCGATTCACAGTCCAGAACGTCCAGAATCGACAGAATTACAATCGAGTGACGCGGAATTCAGTCCTGTCACAGTTCTGCCAGTCCCGACAGCTGAGGTGGAGTGAGTAGAATCGTGACGTATTCCTAGGTAAAAAATATGTTTTAGCTGTCATGATTGGTTGAGATATTTTTTATACAGTCGACGCATGCGTTGTACTCCGAAATTCTCCTTTTCACTCGATTGACACCAGTTTTGGAATTTAATTCCAGAACTGTGAATCGAGCATCCCCAATATCTCTAATATCACGGTTCAGAATGAAGCAATCTGACTGAACTTTCCAACATAAATATTCTGTTTTTATTATCTTATTTTTTTTCCAATTATAGCGATAGGATTGATGGTTGAATGGCCGAATGTTTAGTGTGGGGGCGCTGTAGCATAATGTCTGTCATATAGCCATTGAGCGTGGTTTCGATATCTCGGGGTAGGGTCACCTGTCCAGCCTTGTGTGTTTTTTCGGGTCCTTCGGTTTCCTCCCACTGCTAAAGACCCCTACGCCCACGTAAATTATTGAATTAAAATTGAACCATATGTTAGTCCCAAAATAACCTGTCTATGTCTGTCAGAATTAGCAACTGATTTTAAAATTAATCAGGAATGGGACACGAGACAAACCAATCTGTTTCACAGAGAATCACTTACGAATTATCTCTGTCACAGATGACTGTCTTGAACATGTGCATGACAAACGCGGCTTCAACCATTGGCTCAATGGCTCGTGCTTCTCCGGGCAAAATGATGCCTTTTACTCATTTAATACCCATTTACACTAAATAGGAAATACTTTTTAACTACAAATACTTCAAAAGTTTTTACTTATTTTTCTAATACAAACAAAAAATGTTTTAGAATTTAAATTGTCGAAAGTAAAAAGTTAATATGGGGGACTAATTAAGTCGCATCGATGTCATCCTTATGATCAGTGATTGGAGCGGCCTAGTGAATATTCATTGCTGATCAGTGTGGAGACAAACGTGCTTGTCATTTGTCCTAAATATTCTAACAAAGGTAAGTAACTGGAAACTGAAACCTTTTGCTGGATTTGTATATAATTCTACTTTAGGCTAATAGCCCCATTCATTTAACAATGCCAGCGATATCTATTGCCATTTTAATGGCAATTTGTCCATTATTTGTCAGTAGTCTGTTCTCGACAATAAATTCGATTTCTGGTTACAACTTTACAGTCTGACTGTTTTTTTAAAGTAAACTAAGGTTACATACCGCTGTTTCGTGTTTGTTTAATTTCGTAATTTAGTGGAGCATGATCTAAAAAAAATGAAGATCAAACACCCCCAGGCCATTTTCAATTATCTATATGAAAGATATTATGGTATACGAAGTGTGTTTTGCGAGTATCAATAAGATTTGATTTTTTAAAAACAAAACAAAAATAAAACCAATATTAAATGATTTGTTCTCTTCCTTTAATCGACGTGTCGTATAAAACATCATTGTTTGGTATGTTCCACAATTTGCTCAACCATAATGGGACAAATTAGATAATAGATGTGATATGGATTCTCCATTACACGCCTGCCAGATTTCTACATTTACCAACTTATTCGTTCTCCGTGGGAGATAACTCTATCGGTTGCGTTTCTCTACAATTATCATTAGCGTTCAGATTTTAGAACCGACAATCCAATACTCTCAGTGAAACTCAATTTATATCATATAAAACTTAATTATGTATCGTTTTTTGCATTCTTTCTGTCTGCTATGTTCGACCCCTATCAGACGGTTAGTTGTTATTCTTTCAGTGAACAGTTTACTCAAAACACATTGCCTCGTCTCCATGCCTTAATCAACTTCCCCTTTCATCAATAGCCGTATACACCTAAGAAAACAGTAAGCAAACATCGGGGTGTTTTCGGACAAAATTGAGATTGATAAAATGGTGATCAATGGAGACTTATCACCACAGGCTCGGTATAATTACAATGTAATCTTTACCCCATTCCTGTTAGTGGCTAGGTTAGAGCTGGTCGCACGTACATTAATGTTATTACATTCGATCCACTTTAACTAGCTTTGAGATGGCAGTCTGTGCTGTTTGGGCGTTTCTTCTATTCATATCAAGCTCTTTGAAACAGGATCGCTAGGATCACCAGCAAGAGAGCTAATCTCTTTGACGTCCGCGTTTCCCACTTCAAGTCAAAGACGGTTCCTGGAAATCTATTATAGCTGTCACAGTGTTCGCTTTCACGAAGACTAATAACCTCCCCTCGAAGGCTACTTTCTTTGTGCTGACAGAATTCTTATTGTACATCAAAACACTTAGTGTCAGTTTAAAATGTTGACTAGGTTCATTAACGACTGGCATGATGTAATTTTCAACCCATATTGTCGCTTATTAAATATGGTTGGTTGTAGTTAAGGCCAGCGTGTCATGGACTTATGATGTAAATGTTATACATAATCATCTCTTTCAGTGAAAACCTTCTGGTAATAATGAGTAAAAAAATGAAAAACAAAGTTTAAAAAAAGAGTAAAATTTGTAGTAGTATTTCAGCATTTATTTCTCATCGATTAGTTTTTATTTGCTGACAATTATACGTGGTTGTGTAGGACTATTGTCATTTATACATTTGAAATGAAATGAAATGGGATTTAACGTCCTACTGTTCTGGGCCCTGTTTCTCGAAATCTTAACTAAAGATAAGCTTCAAATTTTAGTAGATACTTCAATTTTGATTGTCTAAGCACTAAAATCAATCTAATATTATCCAATCAAATTACTAAAATTAGGATTTTATTTCTGTTAAAATTTCGTGAAACAGGCCGCGGCTCTGATCTGGGCTAATGAAGAAGAGCATACGCCATACAGTGTGCTATACGAGGGAAATTTTGCCCGGCCAGCGGCGCTACGGCTTACTCTTACATCGAGTTCAAACTGTCATGGGATCTTTAACGTGCAAAGCAATGTGTTATACACGGGACCTCGGTTTTTTGTTCCATCCGAACGACTAGACAACCGCCCTTGTCAGGCCCTCCGTCCTGCATCACTGACAAGAGGGTGAACTTTCTCGGCCAATGCAGCGATCGACCACCCGACCTCCAGGCTAGCGAACCATCTTGTTACCCACTTATACTTTTGAGAATATTTTATTTTCACGGATGTCCATTGTAAATCAGAGTGTGCCTCATTTTGTTATAGAACACCTGATGTCACTCTTTAAATCGCAGAGTTCACATTTATTGTAGGAGCCAATGTGGCTAAGTGATCTGTATGACGCTGGCTCGCTAGCCTGGAAATCGAGAAAGTGCATCGGGTTTTCCCTTGTGGGCCCCGATCCCTCGTCAATGGTGGAAGATGAAGGACAGCTGTCTATTCGTTTGGGTTGGAAAAAATATCGAGATCCCGTGTACACATTGGCCGCTGAAATCCGATACCAGAGAAGACCAACTGTGTTCAACGATTCTGGTTCCATACCGCTCTACTCTGCACTTTTAAAGGGAAAATAAACATTTGTGAAGCATGACTTCGCTTGACTGAAATTAATAAAAAGTACAATGCTAACATTATTGAAGTGCATTTGAAGTCAAATTAAAAAATAACAAAGGAAGCAAGTTGTCGAGCACATTTCATCTGTCCGTGTGTCAAACATGGCGACATAAAGGAGTCTTACATTCCTGATTAATTTCCTTTTCAAACACCACACAAGGTCATTACAAATTGTTGGAAAAAAATCACCATTCAGCAAATAATTTAGAGTTTAATTGAAGTTTTCAAATCATAGCACGATTTCGTTTCGTTTTTTTTTATACTTTCGATGGCCTACATTTCAGGAAGATTTGACAAGTTCAACGTTGACGTATCTACTGGTTTGCCCACTTTTCCGTGCGCCAAAAGGCCAAGAAGTCGCTGTAACTACAGTGTAACAAATGGTTTCATTGGCTAATCTCTCACGCCACCCATAACACGTCAATGATAACAACTCTTCCAGATCCTAGTAGTATAGTAAAGACAAGTAAAACGAATTTTTTAACTATAAAAACGAAACAAAATAGGAAATATAGCCTCGAGGACAGTCTCATAATTTCTATCATTTTTACAAGTGATTGTTTGTGTATTTCGGTGGATAGTCTAACGACTGCAATTTAGTTCATAAGGTCTGCTAACGAATAAGTGGCGTTCGGTGGATGAATGGTCTAATACGTGCACTTTATTTCATAAGGTAGGCCATTGATCATTTGAGTCAAAAGCCGTGTTTTCGATCCCACTCTTATGAGTGACAAGGCGTAGGGTCGCCTGTCCACAGCTAAGGAAAATGTTGATATAAAAATGTACCAGGAAATTTCCGAAATATGTTAAAGCGAAAATTTCATATTTTCTAAGAGAATTGATCATAGGTATCATTCTCACACTTATAAATCATTCACACCGGAAATAATAACACAATTATCTCCCATCTTTTTCTATCCCCACATGGAATTGCTATCTTCAAACGTGTGAATTTGAAAATGATATTTTTACAAATTTCTCAACTGTATGGGTGTGTGTGTGTGTGTGTGGGGGGGGGGGGGCTGTCTAACGTATGCGCTTTAGATCATAAGGTTTATCATTGAGTCAAATGACGTGGTTTCGATTCACAGCTTATATTTGACAAGGAATGGGTTGTGTGGCCAGCCTCGTGGGTTTTCTCTGGGTAATCCGATTTCCTCTGACTGTAAGCGAAATAAATTGACCTTGTTTGTGTCTAGTGGAATTAAAACCCAACCTCTCTCTCTCTCTCTCTCTCTCTCTCTCTCTTTCTCTCTCTCTCTCCGTGATCAATATCTCGTTCACTATCGTCACATGTTTACTAATAGACGAAAAATGTAACATGTGCTTCAAACACCATTTCTAGCCTTACAGAATACCCGATACACTAAAAAATAATTCAATACACTAACATTTCCAATTAGTTGGTTTTCCATTTGGCTTGATCGTGGCAGAATATTTCTGAATGGCATATTGTATACATTTTTATTTGTGTAAATTTGTTGTGTTTGTTATGCAGTGCTGAAAATGTCACTCTGTTTGATGGCAATGACCTGTCTGTAGCTACAGCTATCTATCAAAAGGGTGTACTGCATGATTCATTGCGACAACATCAAAAGGGAGAAAACATCAAATTAATTTTTAAATCAAATTGATTTGATGAAACCAAAGTTAGCAACAAGAGAACAGATTGAGTTCATCGTCCTCAGAGACATATCTTCTGAGAATGGAATGTTACTGGAATAATATAATAAACAGAAACAGTGTTGAACATGACGTCATCACCAACAGGGCTGCATCAACTTAAGATGACTGACATACGCATCGGAAAATTTGTCCCGGACAGCAGCGTTTACGCCATAAGCCTCATTTACAAAAACTTGTCAAACATAAGCGTTTAGTACTGAGCGCCGTTCTTAGAAGGGTTCTCAGTTAGGATTATTTTGCTTGTCAAATTAACCTGACCTCTTTTTCCAGCGAGCTTTGATAGTTCTGTCAAAATGGCTACCGGAGGACGACCGAGGAGACAGTTCATTTGATTCTTTTCCAATCCTTTGGTGCTCTTACATACACAAATAACTAAATATTCGCCATATTTGTATTTGTTTTCATGTGCGTGATTTGCATAAGGGCGGAAATTAACGTTTCTGTAAAGAGTTCCACATTTAGCGCACCGGGAACGCATCCGCGACCGGCTATCGTAGGGAACAGAGTGCGACGAAGTGTAAACGTGACTATACAATGTGCTCTGAGGTCAATTTGGCCCGGCTAGTGGTACTACTACCTAGTTTCTTTCTTTTTTTTTTTGAATTTCAACTGCCAAAGGGATATTTTATGTGTAAGCCCATGTGCACACTCGGTTGTTCGGCCCATCTAAACGTTTATACGCTGTCCCTTGCCAAACCCACTTTTATGCACACGGGGGAGGGGCATGTCGGGAGATAGATACGGATGAACTTACCTACATTGTATTAGTTACAAGTTTTATGATAAGCTTTCTAAAGGTTCATTTTACGATATCAATACCTTCAAAGAGATCATTTTTTTGTAGTTTCTGCTGGTGACAAGTAATGTCTCATCTTAATTGTTTAATTTAACTTCTGTTCCTTTCGATTTTTATACCAATTTAAACTGGTGCAAAGACATCTTGTGTTGATATTCCGTTTAAACCTCACATCATTGACTGATTTGCTTTGACTCTCCAACATCTTCACATTCTTCCGAGAAAGAAAACTGGCCAGAAACTCTGAAATGGCGATATTATAAATCTTGCCTTTTTCTTCATTCTGTTCTAAAAAGCAATATTTTTTCCACGGATAATCTCTGACGGGAAAATCCCATATAAAACACCTCGCCAGCTGGGGACTATCAAAACCCGAGTAAATCTGCTCTGGACCTTCAAAATAAGTCATTATTCCAGATTTTAATTCTTACCATGTCGCTTTATATTCATTATATTTCATGAGTTTTTGTGTCTTTTTGTGTTTTAGTTTTTGTGTATGTTTTTAGATTTTCGATACTATTGTTGCTAACTGTTGGTGGTAATTTAACGCGCAAGCAAATTTTTGGAATATAATTGAACCATATTTTTGTCCCGAAATGACCCAGTCTGTGTCGAGTGGACATTTACCCCCCCCCCTCTCTCGCTCGCTCATTGAAAGTGATATATGGGTTTGCTGTAAGAGTTAACACCATCATTAACAGAGAAATAGAACATTTCATTTGTGGTGGACCGTCTTCATTAGCCTGCAGTCGGTGCAGGAAGGCAAAACGTTGAACACCGCTTCATTTTATTTGTTGTGAGTGTTTTAATTCTGCATGTCGTAATATTGTTACTAACTCTGACTTTATAGAATAATGGGCGAAGATTAACGATAGGAGATAACATTACCTCCATTGGTGCTAATCAATCTTCTTACAGTGGCACTATTCAACTCATTGATATCAGTAATTTGAATAATAGGATTCTTATAAAATATGTACAAGCTTGTTTTGTTCGTCTGGGCGTAATTCTATCATGCATTCAAATATTATATTGTTTAATCCAAGATAACCATTAAACCTACATGCATGGTTAACCAGTTTTAGAATTTTAAGCAAAGAAGGAAGAATACAAAATATGACAAAATATGACAATTTCTTTAGTATAAATGAATAGAGTACCTTAATTATTTTTAACAAAGAAAATAAATAGCGAGAGAGAGGGAGAAATTGGGGTTTACGTCCACTCAACATAAACTAGGCCATTTCGTGACTAACATATAGTTTTTAATTGTATTTCTATAATTTGCTTGCGCGTAGGTGTCTTTCGTGACTAACATAACATATAGTTTTTAATTGTATTTCCATAATTTGCTTGCGCGTAGGTGTCTTTAGCAGTGGGAGGAAACCAGAGAAAACCCACGAGGTTGGACAGGCAACCCCGATCCTTGTCACGTACAACCGGGGATTCGAAACCACGCCTGTTGACTCAATGACAGGCTTTATAAATGAGTATCACCCCCACAAAAATGAATAGAATACCCCCACTGTAATTATTTACTAATAGCCAAAAAAGAAACCGAATTTTTATCTGATGGTGAGGACAACATTTACGAAGACATTTTTCTCCCAGGTTAACCTTTTTGAATTTCGTATGTCAACACAATTTAATGAATTGAGGAAATAATGATTTGAAAAAAATGGTGCAGAGTGATCTGATCATGAAGAGTATGCTGGGCAAACAGACAGTATCTTGTGATTCAATGGATATCGCAAATAAATCTGAAGACTTTCGTCAAATAAAAGTAAATTAAAAGAAAATTAAATCGGTTATCTCAATGTTGATTCGGTTTAACTATTGCTCCAAATGATTTTCGTTTTCTTATTAATAAAATAAAATGAAATGAAATGGGGGGGGGGGGGGTGACGTACTGCTCGGCTCCGACTGGGCTAATGAAAACGTTCACACTGCAAAGTGTGCTATTAGGGAATTTTTTCCCGAAGAGCGGCCTTCTCTTATATCGAATTCAAACTGCCAAAGGATCTTTTACATAAGCGCCAATGCGACACTGGGCCTCGGGTTTTATTCCCATACGATTCTGACATGCATCACTGACACGGTCAAACCACGCCGAAAGAAAATTCCTGGTGGACTTTCTCGACCAACACCGTGGTTCCCGTTTTCAAATTAAAGCACCTCTTCAAACTTTTAAAATTATGGGGTTTAACGTCCACTCGCAACAAAGTAGTTTATTTCGGGACTAACATATGGTTCAATTTTATTTCATTTATTTCCCCTTGAACACTCCATTTGGATATATCATAATTATCAATCTCCACTTGCTGATTCACATATGTTTAGGGGGAGGTTTAGGTGATTTGCTCTCTCAACCTCCAAGGAGGCTATAGTCGCCTTTGGATATTTCTGGCATGCACTGGCCCGGGAATCTACAGCGCAGTGGACACTCAGGGTTGGGCTACGAATCCATTCAAATGATTTGATATTTGTTATTTATTTCTTGCAGCTTTTGTGTAGCTTTTCTTCTTGTCCGCAGGTTTGTCGTAACGGATTTGTTTTGTGTGTTGCGTGGTCCCTTCAGAACCTACTATTATTGGGCATTATTTGACACAAAATGGTGACATTGTATAATTATCTTGTGTGGGTTGTTTAATATTGTGTTCTTGTATATAATCCATTCTATAGGATGTCACAGACTTAAAGGAAAAAAAAAACCCACACCCTAAAACGACGTAGCTATACCAACACTTCCGAGAGATCAGCGTGGTATTGTCCGTGATTATCATCCGCTTCCATCGAGGGTGATACAGCAGACATGTTGTCTTGTTTTAGTGTGTTCGGCTGACGCGCACAGGCCTATCCTGTGGGGGTTAATCGGACTTCCCGAATTATACCCACGAGGGCAGTAGTTGGATCTACCTTCAAGCCACAGACGCCCACACCAGAGGTCGAGACCACGACCGCAAGCCACTAGTGACCGAAACGAGACACAATGGAAGGCCATCACAATCCAAATGAAATAAGGTTGAAAGTTCTACTGTTCTGCACCATCCTCGACCCACCTGGCCGATCAACGTTTTTAGCAAGTCTTTACAGGGACAAAGCTTTTGGGATCCATTTTCTTGAGTGTTATGTCTACCGCACCGTTTAGTTGCCTTTTGACTTCTAAACCCGGCGATTACTTACCATTTTAATTCAAAACCACGTTGATTATTTATTCCGTTAGAAGCAAGAATTGATATATTACAGACTTATTTTAAATAGCGGATTTAAATTTCTCTTTCATGTTCTGACATTCAAAGATTATGAAAGCACGGGTCTCCATGGAGTAATCTGAAACATGGTGAGACTGTTCATTAGGTCATAATTACAATCTCAGTGCGAGTTATCCGTTCCATATAAAGTTAAGCGCATATAATGAAACCAATGGCTACGAGAATGCGGCTTGGATAATAACGTCCAGAATGAATTAACACGTCATACAGGGATGTTTATGAATTGAATGCACAAAATGATTAAAGAATGTAGCTAAAACGTTGGTATATTTAGATGTGGAGAGCTAAGAGCCTAGTCGCAAGTAGCTATTTCATCGGCCTCTAAAGTATCCTTATAAGGACTGCCAAAGTCTTAAACACCAATTAGATTGATTGAAGGAGGTCCTAATAATAATTCATTGAGATGTCTCAAAAGGTTTTAACATTGCCAGATTCATTGAGTATTGTAAATATAATTTTACCAACTTCACACATAATCACGTCCATCTTGCTATATGTTGGCTTCACAAACAGAGAGTTACACTTTGACGAATGTCAATCTTCAAAAGAAATGAAATGAAATGGGGTTTAACGTCCCAATGTTCAGCTCTGATTGGGCTAATGGACACTGCTATACGCCATACTATACTATTCAAAAAAAGTAGGGGATATTTGATTTTGGGGGCATAATACTAAAATATGCAAATGACTACGAAAAAAGTCACTATAGAACCTAACAGAAGAAACATTTCCAGTTACATGTGACGCCCAAACGCACCAATAGCTACTGCATGGAATGCAGGTGATGCTTGGGATCATCATGGGGGTCCAACCCAAGATTTGCACGACTCTGACTTTGAATGTTACAGTCATTGTGGCATTGAATTCCAGGGTGGAAACATCAGTTTAATTGTTTTAGTGACCAGAAAACAAATTTTGCATCGGCTTACCCAAAATGAAAGGTTACGTGCCCTTGGCATGCTACAGATCGGCACAACACAGGCGGTTGTGGCGCGGACGATGAATGTTTCTCAGTCTGTCATAAGCAGGCTATGGTCCAGATACCGTGATACACAATCTGTACAGGACAGACCACGCTCAAGTCGACCAAGGGCGACAACTCAAGACCAGGATCGATTTATCCGTACCTTGGCCTTGAGAAATCGTGTCATCACAGCAAATAGGATCAGCACTCGTCTTCAAACAGACACTGGTGTGAGAGTGGGTGGCCAGACGATTCGGAATCGACTGCATAGGGGTCACCTTCGCGCCCGACGTCCTCGCGTGATCCCTTGTTTGAGAGATCGTCACATTCAGGCAAGACGTCGTTGGTGTAGGGATCGTCAACACTGGGATAATCTACGCTGGAGCAATGTGATGTTTTCAGATGAGTCGAGGTTCACTGTTGAATTTTTGGACAGACGTAGGAGGGTGTGGCGTCGTCGAAACGAGCGCTTCCAAGACGTTAATGTCATCAGACATGATCGATTTGGGGGTGGTTCTGTTATGGTGTGGGGAGGCATCACTGTTGCTGGAAGAACGGCTTTACATGTTGTTGCAGGGCGTGTTACAGGCCAGTACTACCGGGACAACATCTTGGCAGTCCATGTTGTGTCGTTCGCACGACGTCATGGCCGCCGTTTCATCTTCCAGGATGACAACGCAAGATGTCACAGGGCCAGGATCGTTACAGTTACAGGTTACCTCCAACAACAGAACATCACCACATTACCTTGGCCAGCACTGAGTCCCGACCTCTCCCCCATCGAGCATGTCTGGGACATGCTTGGACAGAGGTTACGTCAACGTCAACAACGTCCTGCCAATGTCCAAGAACTTGCTGCTGCGTTGCAACAGGAATGGGACAATCTGGACCCAAATGACCTTAGACATCTCATTAGGAGTATGCCACGTCGGATCAATACTTGTTTGGCAAACAGAGGAGGATTTACCCGTTACTGACTTTATTGTGATGCTGTGGTAACTTTGCTGTTTGACCCCGGGTATCATTTTACCCTTATAATGGTCAGTCTGTGCCTTACTTAGTCTAACGATCATTTGGAATAAATCGATGAATGTGAATTTCATTTCATTTTGTCATTTGTTTCTTCGTCAGTTTCATTAGGTGACTTTAATAACACTTAAAAATCAAATATCCCCTACTTTTTTTGAATAGTATATGTGGTATGAACAGTGCCGCGCTTCGTCCTCTAGCTGGTCGGTCACCTCTGGCTTGCGGCTGTGGTTTCGAGCCCTGGTGTGAGCATGGAGATAGGGGCGTCTTCTCAACCTCGTGGGTTTCCCCCGGGCACTCCGGTGTCCTCCCACTGCTAAAGACCCCTACGCCCACGCAAATTATTGTAGGGTGCCCCGCGTGCCAACTGAAAAGTTGTTCTTGATACGTTGATCCTGCACGTTTTAGTTCAATGACTTACTACTGATTTCTAACAGTCTCGCACACTCGTTGAGGCTATAAATAGCAACAGCATGCGGAAATGTTCAAAACACCAAACACTACTACAGCCGTAAAAAATCTATTGTTGACGATTCTGAATAGCAATAATATTTAACTTTTTGGTTATTACGGCATCTTTAGAAATTACGCTCGTTTTATTTTTTAAATTGCCTTATAATTAGCTGTACCATTAGAAGCTGCATATTTTGGTTAAGTACAAATAATATCTCTGACTCAACATCCGTAATGCCAGAATATGATCAAAGCAGTAGTTTCATTTTACTTTTACAAGGTTCTTAAAAATATTGTTGATGTTGGTGGTTCTAAATTCAATTTCTTGTTCCATGTTTCGTAAAAAAAAGTAGTCTTGATTATCCCGACCCGTCAATTAGACGTAGAATGATCGGTAGACTAGTTAAGCGAGACTAATTTCAAAACAAGGGCACGTAACCTATCTTTTACTCAAAAGTGTCTGGATGTTATGGACGCCACTCCAAACCATTTTTCAGTATTATTTATGTATGGTTTAATGACCATAGCTTATGAAGTACAGCATGGTCGTTTATTTAGTGACTATAAATGTGTGAAACAGATTTAAGGCTATCTAAATATATTAGTATTGTGGTGTAATTGTCGAGATATTTGGAGATATTCATTTAGGGTGGGGCACCCTAATTATTGAAATAAAATTGTGTACACGGAACCTCGGTTTTTCGTTCCATTCAAACGACTAGACAGCTTTCCTTGTCAGTTCTCCGTCCTGTACCAGTGACTATACATCCCCATCCCAACGATCCATTTACTTTTTAATAGTATGTTTTGCCCATATGTTTGTCTTAAAGGGACAAAAACATTCTTGCTGGCTTTGAAGCTCCAGAAAATAAATAATACCTTTATTCTAAGTACTAGATGTTTAAGTGTCCTACCTGTTGTGTAAATTATCCATTACATCCTATTTTACTTGTCCAGAGGGTTCGAAAATATTTTAAAATCCAAGTCACATTTGAAAAGGTTTACGTTAGACTTTTCAAATCAATTGGTTGAATTTTTCCAATTTTTCAAAATAGGTGTGTTAAGATGAAATTTATATCATCATTTAATTGGAATATTCTAAAATAATACGATTTGTTGACCAGAATGAAGATTGGGACATATTATTCAGTTACAACAAGAGTGTTATTGGGGCTTTAACGGGTTGAGTTAGCACACAGTGCGGTTCTCCTGTGCTTGCGATGTAATCTTTCCAGAAGTAATTTTATGAAATAAACAGATTACAAAATTGATAAATGAAACTTATGTTAGAATTCGTGTCACGTCGTAGAAACACCATCGATATATTTATTAAGTTATTCGACCTTTGAATCCATACTGGTATACAGAGGACAAGATCCAACTTTGAAGAGGACTTTGTTGTTTGAGTTGAAAGAAAAGTGAATGCGAAAAGTAAATAGAGTCTAAGTATTATATCATGGAGTTCCAGACTACTTTAGTTCACAGGTCTCTAACATTTGATTAAACTTCATTCATTGAATTGACTTTCTTTTTGTCCTGATCAGACATCGATTGACTTTACCTTTAGACAATGAGGTAAATCCGACCTTGTTGCATTAAGTTTATACAGAACGTGAAAGGATGCTGTTTTTTTTTTATCTATTTCTCTTCCTGATATTTAAAACGAGTATAATCAGAATAACATAAAATTTATTTAAATATTTACCAGCTACGTTAGAATATTTTGTTAATATCCTTGATCTTCCAGCTACGTCAGAATATATTGTTAATATCCTCGATTTTCTAGCTACGTCAGAATATATTAATCTTTTAGAACCATTTAGTAACTGGATAGAGCAATACACAAAAACACATACTTATGGGAAAAAACAGCTACTTAATTATTTGGATGACGTTTCAAAGAGTATTCCCTCAACGTTATCAAGTTGTCAGAATATATTGTTAATAACCTCGATTCTTGATTTGTTAATAAAAAATAAACCCCACCAGATTTCAAATGTTGGTGGGTCGTTGCATTGGAGTATTCTTCACTGGGGATAACGAACCTTATTGAAATGTCGAGGTTTTATGCAGGGGCACATCCCGCCAGACTTTTTCGCCCTTTTCGTTATCGAAACCGGATATTGTTCTCAGTGCAATTAGCCGATGTACAAATATAGCCAGTGCAGACTGCTTTATTGCTGGTGGCCGTATAAAATATTATTCTATGTTTAAAGAAATGTATTTATGATTTTCCTACCTAAACCGGGCCAATAAAAATAAAATAAGGGGTACCGTATGCCACGAGGGGAGTTCTACCGTGAAACAGCGAAGTAATGACATGCCCTGAATTCAATTTTCCATCATATACATACATGCCAATGAGTAAAGGGTCGATTTCAGATGTCTTTCATTCCGTATGACTAGACGAACTTTTCCGACCAACGGACCCCAGATATCGTGGTTCGAGAACCATGACCATATGTAACTCTCCCATTCCGTAAGACTAGTGAAACATTTCTGGCCTTCACAGGAATTGGACCCTAGTTCTTCTGGTTCGCCAACCATGACGATATGAACCCAAACATCCTGGCTTCCCGAAGTTCGAAATATTCTATAATACTCTTCGAACTTTTCCAGCCATCACAAGGACCGGACCCTAGTTTTTCTGATTAACCGAAAAATTGTGGCTTCCAGGATTTCGAAATAAAAGGAAATTGTCTAACTCTTTATTAATGCCTTTTATATACAAATACCTGAAATATCTGTTTGACATTAGTCGTCTAGATCAGTTCAGGAAGATATGCAATTGGCTTCATTGAACCTGTTAACAGCAGTATGTCATTGTTTTAGTAGAGCAAACAAAAAAATAAACAAAATCATTTTCCGAATTATATTTTTCTTGAGATGCACTGAAGAAGTGAATGTGGATCATAAATTAACACTAAAATGAATTAATTAATGGCGTTTGTAGTTATAATTCTAATCGTTTACAGGCATTTAGTAAATGTTACTTGCTTGAAAACGGTGCGAGAATACTTTTCAAAATGTCGCACAAATAAATCAGTAATTGTTCTTCCATATATAAGTAGGCCTTTGTGTAATAGTTTATTGATGCACTCTACCTCTTTACAAATATGTTTACATTTAACCCTTGTCGGTGTACGTGGGTGGGGTCTCCTTGGACCCCATGCACATGTTTTATAGTGTTTTGTAATAACTACTGGGCACTGCTTTCTGAAATTTAGTGACTTTGTCGCCTATATATTTTTACACGTAGCAAAGAGTTAAAAACAGGCCCAACGCCCCTAACTTACAACACACAGTAGGAATGTGTTTGCTGCCTGATACCATATTGCGTATGCCAGAGTATTCTCTCTTTAAACATCTGCATGTTACAAATACCAAAAATTAAATGATGGATTCCAAATATTCAATGGTTTTTGTATCAAGCGTAAATTGCCATTTTACCTCTTTATCACATAGTACACAAAGTAGCAATTTTGTGAGAATTATTAATTTTTTTCCAAATGTCACTAAAATGTTTTTGTATAATAATTTAGTTGTTTTTCAGTTGTCAAATATGACTGCAAATGCAAACTAAACCGCTGCCTTTTAATTCAAATACATGCATATCTGTACGTAAAAACATTGAATTATAAATGGGGTCCATATGGACCCCTGATACCTGCTATGTAATTCTCAGAACGTGAACCGACAAAGGTTAAAGATAGATATACAGATTGAAATATAGATTATTTCATGTTTAAATGTAGACATTTAAATTCAAAAACAAAAATAAAATAAGTAAGTAAGCTGCCTTCCGATTTAAGATCAAATGAACATGGTGATTTTTCCAGTCGTGTACAAGTGTTGTTGTTTTGGGTTTGAACCGTAAGCGTAGAAACAAAGACTGTTCAGTAACACCGCGACAAACCAGTCATAAAGTTTTTGCATGACCGAACTATGCTCTCGAGAACGAGAGATGGGGTTTAACGTCCAATCGACACCAACGTCCAATCGACACTCTTCCCCTTGTCACGTCCAAGCGAGGAGTCGAAATCACCCCCATGGCTCAATGGTAAACAACACAACTTCCTAGTTAGAGAAGGAGTGGGATTACAAAAAATCCGCACACCCCATCTCTGTCGTAAACTGAAATACGGTGTCCGGTACGATCTGATGCTGAGCCGTTGCAGTAACTGTATTCTGTAATCCATGACCTTTGTTCTAACTATCAGTGCAATAATTATCAGTTCCGCGTCCACCGAGAGGGATATTGCAGACACCGTAATCTGAAATGAATGACCTGAGATTTAACGTAATACTTATCAACACCGAGTGGGAGACTGAAGCCGGGACATAATCTGAAACCCCAGTGTGGTACTTTGAATTCTGCACTCACTGACCTTTGTACTAACTACCAGTGTATTGATTACCAGGAATTCTTGGTACCAGCTTTCCGCCATTCTAATGAATCTTCTTCTATAATCATTTTCTTCATTTAGTTTAAGAGATATCTGTGTTCTCATAATCATCACTAAAAGATGTCCTGTTCACTGTAACATATCTGGCAGGTGGCCATTTTAATTACCAAGGTGACAAAAGGTCGTCTGAGTAGAGACCATGTCGCTGGACACTGGTCATCTTGTTGTAACTAGAAGATCTATTGGTCAGTAGTTTGTCTAGACTCCAGCTGAACACTATTTTCACCATCTCGATTCCAATCATCAGGAGTTTAACCATTTGCTTACATCTATAGAATTGATGGCATTTGCTCATTTCCTGCAAATAATCAAAATTCTACAATATGAGAGGAAATTAGAATGATCGTTATTGACCCTCTCCTATATAACCCTAGTATAGGAATAGTGGTATAATATATGTGATTACACAGTCATGTTACTGTAATGTAATCAATATTGTAAGCTTGCTAATGCATATTTATACTAATAGTGCTTAAATATATCTTATGATCTATATATATATATATATATATTAAAGTTGTAATACAAATTAAGAACAATTATAATATAGTATTACTCTCTTTGCTGACATGAAATGTGTCCAATGATATTGCATTAAAGAATTAAGTTCTCTGGGGTATGAATGTGTTTCTGATCACTCGCAAAAATTTCAAAATATCTAGTGTACTTTTATAAGCATGCCACGAAGTACACGGATTGGTCTAGGTTTATTTCACCCATCTGATCAACGAGACACCTTGTCCTATGCCACGGACAAAGCATCGTCGGTATTTCCAGTGGTCTCATTCCGTTTTCTCCAATGTGTACCGAGTTCATCCGCTTATCTAATTATCTGCCCGTGGGGATTGTGCTATTTTCATCGACCAGTACGCTTGACAGCATAACGACTTGCCACAACCCGTTTTGACTGAAATAAAATCTTCGTCCCCATTAATAAGCTGTTTTAAGACATTCATCTATTTTCTTGTAAACATTCTGATATTATGCCGCCATATTATTGTGAGAACATAAACAATGAGGCTAAGATTGGTTTATAAACTGTTTTCTCATTGGTTCGTACAACCAAGCTACGATCTAGGGCAGGTATTTTGAATACCTGTCTCCCCCATGGATGAACCCAAAGTATAGTGGAGTTGAGACCACTGTGGATACTAAGGACAGGCTGGAATATCCCGCGGTCCATCGCAGCGTCAATAAGAGAAGGGCGAAACGATCATAGCTTGAAAATTAAATACAAGCAGATACAAAGGTGGCTCTTAAGTTGACGAATAAGTACCGCATCAACCCAAATTGTTTAAACAGGCATTATGCAAGTGGCATATCTTTTATACACACTACTAGTATTAACCCTTAAAGGGACAAATTTTATGTAAATAAGAAATGTTCTGTCATTTAATTCGAGTGTTGGTCTCGCTTCTCTATTTTTTTTAAAAAAAACTCATGACATAGCATGTTCACTCGTTCAACAACAACTGATGCCAATTCACAGTTCTAACAATCTTCTTTCATCGTGCTTTCAGTCACGGATAGAACTAGACGAAAACACAGAGATACGTGGGTTCACTAGACACAAACTAAGTCATTTCGGGACTAACATATGGTTGGATTTTAGTTCAATAATTCGCTTGCGCGTAGGGGTCTCTAGCAATGGGGAAACCGGAGGACCCGGAGAAAACTCGCAAGGTTGGCAGTAGACGAAACAAGTCTGGCTATGTCGCTTTAAGTCGTGGATAGAACTAGACAAAAACAGTCTGCCTGTCACAATTATTGATAGCAATTTCTATGATATTGTCTCTACGCTATTTACTGTCATGCTATCTAACCACTTTATCATAACTCCTCGTCGCCTAAATTAATACGTTTTCCATAATACAATTGGTGTAACCAAATTGAACTAACCACTTGTATGAACCGTTTACTGCCCGTAGATTAACGAGAAATGGACGACTGATAGGCAGACGTCAATTAATTCATTTTCTACTTAATTAAATGGTTGATATAAGACATTAATTATTCTAGCCAGCAATCACATATCGTTATTCTCGTCACTGTAACTGGTAGATCTCATCTATAGACTGTATCACCAGGTTGTTTATAAGAAAAAAAAATCCTGCTTGGACAGTATAAGCACTTGGTTTGAGAGAGAGACAGAGAGGGAGAGAGGGGGGGGGGGGGCTTAGATCATTTTGGGCTGATGTATGGCCCAGTTTTATTTCATTAATTCGCTTGTGTGTAAGGGACTTGGGCAGTGGATGAAACCGGTGGACGCAGAGAAATCCAACGAGGTTGCTCAGGCCACCCTACTCAATTTCACGTACAAGCGGAAAAACGAAACTATACCACTAGGTTCATGTGATATTTGTTGTCTATTTCTTGCAGTTTCTGTGTAGTTTGTCTTGTCTACACGTAGGGTGGCCGAATGGTTAGCACGTGCACGCTGTATCATAAAGCCTGTCATTGAGTCAACTTGCGTGGTTTCGATTACCCGGTTGTACAAATCAATGGAGATTTCTTAAAGCCCTTGACATAAGTAAGTGCAGGAAAACTTCGTGGGGTTTTTCCGGGTCCCCCTACTGCTAAAGATCCCTTCGCGCAAGCGAATTATTGAAATAGAATTAAAACCATATGTTAGTCCTGCTGCTAAAATCATATGTTAGTCCTACTGCTAAAGATCCCTTCGCTCAAGCGAATTAATGAAATAGGATTAAAACCATAATGTTAGTCCTGAAATGACCTAGTTTGTCTAGAGTGGACACTAAACCCCATTTTCTCTCCCTCTTTCTCTCTCTTGTCCACGGATTTGTCTTAAAGGTTTTGTTGTGTGTATAGTACAGTTGTCCTGTACTTATTTATATATGTCAAGGTCTCTAAAGGGACAATAACACTCTTGGTGGCTTGGCAGCTCGAGAAAATAAATAATAGCCTTATTCTAAGTACCTGATGTTTAAAGGTCCTACCTGTTGTGTAAATTATCTATTACAACCTATTTTACTTGTCCAGAAGGTTCGAAAGTATTTTAAAATCCAAGTCACATTTGAAAAGGTTTACGTTAGACTTTTCAAATCAATTAGTTGAATTTTTCCATTTTTTTTAAATAAGGTGTGCTAAGATGAAATTTATATCATCAATTAATTGGAATATTGTAAAATAATACAATTTGTTGACCAGAATAAAGAATGGGACATATTATTCAGTTTCAACAAGAGTGGTATTGGTGCTTTAAGAAATCTCCGCTGATTCGTTAATCTTCAGAATACATTGTATTCAATGTAAATATTATTTCAAATGTTTGGAACAATATGTGCGGAACTTATTAAATACCAACTTTATAACACATTATCTATAAAAATAAAATCTATTCACAACAACATCAGACAAGAATAAAGAGACGAGATTTGTTTTGATCAAAAAGGTTGCAATTGAAGCATGATTGATGCAATTAATGTGCTTTGAGGTAATCTTTACAGATATCATTAGATAGCAAATAACATTTTAGTTTATAACATCCGACGAACAGTAAACCAATAAGCATGCTTTTTTGAGTAGCATTCCGACTTAAATTAGAAACTAAAATTATAGGTCGTTAGATAGCGAGCAACAACTTAAATATTGCGATTCAGTTTCATTCCTGTCATTACAGCATAGGCTTTCCTATTATATCTCTTAAATAGGCAATACGGACGATGTTTTATGCATCCTGCAGTGGTATTACATAGAATTAAGATATAATTGTACTGCGATTAGATGCGCCGCTATTAAAGTTGTTGCATTTCTTTAGAATACATTTTGACTACTGTGTATGAATGAATAAGGTATTCATGGATGATTCGAGAATAACGGGCAATCAAAAAATATCGATACCTTCCAAATGGTCGTAGATAAATTGTCGAAAGCTGTATAGAATGGCACCATTTTATATAGCTATCACAAAGCGTGTAGCAAACATTAGCTACCATCTGGCCGAGAAATCAAAGCGGCAGTAAAGTCATATGGGCATTGATATGGTTGGCAAGTATAGGCTTATTGTCTGACAAACCTATTGATCGCTTTAATATAACACCCAACACATGGCCCTTCTGTTAAAACATGATATCCCACCTAGAACCTTTTCCTATAGAATAGGACACGAGTTGAGTTAGAGACAAATTGAACTCTATCGGTTTTCTTCCATCTATACTATATCGTGGGTTTAATCAAGGGGAACTTAAGACATTACCAGTTAAGCGATCTAAGACAGATCGCTGTTGTTGTTCGATAGGAAAATTAACGACAGAATTAGAAAGTAGTTTGGATAATCAATATAATATTGGTGTTCCTTGTGTTTGATTTTATAGTGAATTATTGCCGCTCTTGACTATAATATCAACTAATTGTAGCGATAAAACTTGTGACAATGACACTATAATACTATCCATATCCCCTGTATTATTCTAAGTCTACTTATTGCAACTTGTATGATAAAATTAACGATAATTTTGTCGTAGGGCAGATTCTGGAGATGATTTATAGGTTTAATGGATTATTTAATAACCCGAGGACCACGCCAATCGAAAAACGCGGATGACATTTCACAACGTTGGGAACAAATCGCGGGACTTCCAGTCCGAGTCGAATCCGAAGCTGTCGTTCGTCGAGTCCGAGTCAAATCGCTGAATTGAGTTTTGTGTCGAGTCGAGTCCCGCGTCTCCAGAATGATCTAGTCCTGTTCAAATGAATTCATCAAATATATCAGTAGCAATGCATGGTGAATATGATAGGTTAGTGTTATGCCCCCTCGTCGCAGCTCGAGTCCTCAGCTCTTTCGACTGAAGACTCCGAGTAGAGTTGCAAGTCACTCCAGATTGTAAAAAAAGGCACATGACCTGATTAGGAAATAAACATATGGTCGATTTCTACAAAAGATGTATGGTATCTGGAATTATCCATGTTATCCTTGGACCACAGTCAAAATACTCACATGCATTTCTGTGACGATGCCACAAATATTCTCTTTGGCCTGAAACATAAATGTTTACTACCTACATAGCTTAAAGGAAATGACACGCGATGAAATGAAATGACATGGGGTTTAACGTCCTACTTTTCTGCTCCGAATGGGCTAATGAAGACGAGAATACGCCATTTAGTGTGTTACGAGGGAAATGTTTCCCGGACAATTGTCAGGAGTAATTTTACGTGCACTGGAGCGACCTTCCACTACAATCGGTCAGATTTTCATGAAGTAGAGGCCATCAAAATTATAAAAAACGAAACGAAATATAGACTTGTATTTTAATTAGATTTGGGTAAACCTAGGACCACGATTAGCAAAAGGCGTCCGGACAACCGGGTTGTCCTTATATCGCAAATTCATCAGTTTACCATAGCAGTTCTGATTGTCGCACGCAGGGTAGGGTAGACGTCCTCTTATCGAAACATGAAAACATCAGTTACTTTTGGTTTATTTCGTTGCCCATGTTCTCTTACACAAGTTTGTCTTTACAGCCTCGTAGTTTGATTGCTTTTTATGATTGTGGTTGTCGTGCACGGGGTAGAGTAAGCTTCCTTGTGTCGAAACATGAAAACTACTTTTGGTTTGTTTCTTTGCCAATGTTCTGGTATACGGTATTTTGTCTTTACAGCCTCCGTGTTTGATTGCTTTTTTATGATCGATGATACTATATTAATATGAGGAACATGAGACGTCGATAGATATTGGTATCTTTATAACACATTTAGCTGATAATGTTTGAATTATTACAGATTTATTCTGATATATGTTTAAAGGAGCTAAATCTCTAACTCATTATTTACAATAATACTCGAAATTAAAAACACCAATTAGAAATGGATATTGGTCCATTTCAATCAATATTGAAGTTGTTATCTTGTCGTGAAAATATGTGACTCTGATATCTAATATCTAAGACAATGGACATTTTGAAATCAGTAAATGAGGCGCCATTTGTAATGGACAAAGAAAAGAATATCTCACAAGACGTGTAGAATGCACTAAGCATGAGTACACGACTGTCGTTTAATCTGGACTGTTCATATTACATTAATATGTGCTTTTAGGCCATTTTACTATTTTTTTCAGAGAATAAAACCAGGCATTCTTTACCATGTAATCATTTTATATGTTAAGTTTCCAAAGAATAGAGCCATGCGCCCTTTAATATTTACTCGGTTCTAAAACAATTTAAAACTTCTTAAAACTGTTACAAAGTTTACGGGTTAAAATAGGACATCCTCAATCGGCTTACTTCGTTGATATAATTGGTACATTGATCATCTATCTGCACAATGTAGGTCTTGATATGGAGGCTACTAACTGGAAATGTCATTTAAAACTACCCGAATAAAGTTTCTATAATTAGTTTTCTATCAATAAAGATTACGATGAGCTAAAGACCAAAGAATAGTGGCGCTATTCATTAGTGCATTAGTTCTCTCTGGTAAATCGTCTCATCAGTTGTAGAAACACTTTACTACGTCATAAAGTAGACGTTTATCTTGGTCAAGGTCTCTTCTGTGTCAAATTGTCTTCCAGACGTGTTCCGAATGATCAATTTACAGCGTGAGTATGACGGTATTTCTTTCATCCGCTTTTAAACACTATTGTTACGGGTGCTAATGTAGTGATAATAAAAACCGTTTGACTGTCAATCGGAACCAACGAGTGCTTTGCGATGTTTACGTGGAACACACTAATAACCGCTTACGACAAAATGCAAGAACATGTTCGAGTGACAAAGTGGCAAACCCTTACTCTAATCGCACTCTAATTACTTGCTTAAAACAATGTTCATGTTCATTTTCTCATTTAGTGTCGAATTTACGGATTTTCTGAAATCCAAAATGTCGATGCTTCTCCATGCTTGAGGAGTTTATCTTGTCGTGAAGATTAGTATTCCTGGGTAAAAAAAACTGATACGTGATCTCGTTGACTTAACCAAGATTCCTGGCAGCATAAATTGACACGATATTTCTCTTTGCGGCCACTGAATCATTCAGCGAAGAAATACAATCGTGGTTTCGAATGTAATATGAAGTTCGAATGCCCATTTCCCCGCCCTTACCGAATACCTAATGATGACTCCCTTAACAATCTATCAAATTTTCCAAAATGAAAATCTCCAAAAACATTTTACGTAAACAAATAAAAGGACTACCCCAAGGCTCATTTGACTAGAAATGGTATAATTATATATCCATTAGATATCCCATATGGACGAATCTTTTAAAAAAAACATGCTAGTCTTTGGTGCGCAAATTCCACGCTCTCCCTCGAGTGTCCGGAAAGTCATGTCTAGATAATTTAAGTTATCAATGGCAATGAATAGTACCACCATTGGGCAATTGGATAATGGGAGAGAGAAAGAGAGAGAGAGGGGAGAGAGAGCGAGCGAGAGGGGACTAACATATAGTTTAATTTTATTTCAATAATTCGCTTGTGCGTAGGGGTCTTTAGCAGTTTTTACGAGCACCGGTGGTATCACGTGACAATCACAATATGGGTTACAACGAATACGATTCATAATGAAATTACAGATTTGTCTCGGTCACACGTGTAATCATAAACTAAAAACGTCAAATCGGATTTTCCATTAGATGACAATTTTCATTTTTAATCCTCTGTAAATTCAAATATTTTGCAAGGTGGATATATTTTAAAGAATGCATTCGTTCCAATCCGTTTGCAGACGGGTGTGTGGTCCAAACCATCCTCAGTATTCTCAGTGGTATCGTTCTGTTCGACTCCACTAAGCCCTAGGTCCATTCCCAGGATTTTTCATCAAATCAAATTATCTGCCCTTCATCGTAGGTAGATTCTAAGAACCAATCAAAAACAGTTTACACACCAGTCTTAGCGAGTTACCTCCCTTCGCCGAATCGATTGGTCTATAAAAATGGCACCAAGGGCGGGTAATTTGACTATGTGCCTCCCCCGTGAATGGACCCAGGACTTGGTGGAGTAGAACGGAACGATACCACTTCTCAGATTTAAAAATCTGAGAGTACATTTACCGTGGATTGTGCCATATATATTCTTAAAAAAAATTAACCCGCAAATGACGATCGATCAGCCGCTTTAAGCTGAAGAGCAAAACCAATGCCAAGCACAAAACTAATTGGCATCTCTTTCTCAAATACTTTTTCTAAACTAAATTCAACAGTTTAATGTGTTCCTGGCCGTCTTTCAATCCTACTATATCTATTGATTTTATTTTTTGTTTTATAAAAGTACATAAGGTGGATTTTGGTTTGATTTGAAAAAAACCAAAAGGAAACATCTTTTCTTCTTAACTAATTGCTTATCAACTCAACTAATGTAACAGTACATGTATAAGGAAATAATACTAAAACTCAATTATGATGGATTTTATTTTTTTATAGATTTGTTAAAGATGCATTATGTAAAAACTAAATCTGCCTATTGCAGGTCTTTCGTTTGGCTTCAAATGTTACATAAATTATGATTTAGACATGTATTAACACACCAAACACGTAATCAGTTCTCGTGGTCAGTCTGATTAAAACACAGATCCTTTTTCGTTTCATTTTTTTAGGTAGTTCAAAATTTCCTTTTACTTGTCTTTACTACAGAAGGATCTGGAACCAACATTCTGGATGATGTGTGGGATTAGCCAATGGACTAGTCTGTTACGGCGATTGTTTTGCGTTAGGTGCACGGAACTGTCGGTAACTGACTAGAAACACCAACGCTGGCTAGTTAATGAAGTAGGGTCAAAAACCGCTCGTATGACCCCTGGTGCGACATTCCACTACAACCGGTCAGATATTCATATCGAAAGTATAGATCTGTATTTCAACCAGATTGTTACGTGCCCGGAAGGATATTCTCTTCTAACGGTTTATCGTGTGTACTGGGTAGAAATCAGATATCTTGAAGGCAAAAAGGATTTCTTGAATCCTTATTAAATTTTAATCAACATTGAAGCTTATCTTTCGGATAAGCTGCTATGTAGTTTTATTCGAGGTATACCAGTTGTGTGGGCATATTTCCACACTGTATGTATGCTTTCAGGGATAATAAAATTAATTATGAATTCTTATACGATTTATGTATAAAGGAAGCAAATTAATCTTCCTGGTCTGGAAACTGAGTAGCCTATTTACCCGAGAAATTTCAATGTGAACTATTTCTTTTTTAATAAATGGATTATTTAATAACTAAATATTTTCGGACTGACAAATGACAAGCCCAAAATTGCAATTAATATCTAGCACATCGGATGACCCTGATTGTAGATTAATGGTTTAATGACAATAATCGGGACTTAGTCTTTGTGGTCAGGTATATAGTTGCTACGATAATAAACGCAACAATCTGCGCTATATTTAGTCAAAATTTCAAACACACAGAATTTCCCCCAGAAGAAAGTAATTTTAAATCAATTTTTAATATAATCATTTTTCATAATCTATATTTGAACTAGTGTACCAAGAATTACCAGCGCTTTATATAAATCTTACCTAATGCATCTATGAAGGTGCTACATCATCTCTTTGAAGTGATGAATTGAACTCACCGAGATATTTCAATTAGGGATGGGAAGAGATCGTTATCAATAATTAAGATCACATTTATAAATAAAAATGTCATTTTAATAAGATTCCGCGACAAACGAAGTTAAAGGGTTATACTATATACCGGAAAACAACGGAAAACAACCGGAAAACACCGGAAAACAACATGTTATACCAAACACCGGACAAACACTAAATACGGGAAAACACATTAAATACCGGAAAACATCCTAAATAGGCAACTCAGAGCTTGGTCCTCCGGAAAACACACAGAGGATCCGGATCCGGGCTACCTATTTTAGGGTGTTTTCCGGTATTAAATGTTTTTTCCGGTATTTATTCCGGTGTTTGTGGTGTTTTCCGGTATATCGTATTGCCGAAGTTAAATGAAAGGTATTGAATTGGGCTCCATCCGTAAACGTCTGTCCTAAAAAATTAATGAAAGTTAAATGCTCTGACTCTACACCATTAAAGTAGGCAAGTCTTTAACCCGATGAGATCTGCAGTCTTCGACGTTGTAAACACGACGTAATGGTCAATTTAAATCAACAATGACGTTTGTATATTTTCGTGAAAAGATGACCATCTGATGTCCAACAGTAAAATACAATGAACCAGAATGCTTTTGATCGAGGCTAAGCATATCCAACAAGAGAATACTGCCGGTGTAGTCTAGAATAACGCCAAACAGTGCCGTTAATTAATTTGGACTCTTCTTGTATTTTGCCTAACATAAATGATTAGAAATTACAGTAAAAACATAGACGTTTGAATATAAATCAGTTTATATACATTCATATTAATGCGTTGCGGCCCATTTGTTCCTATTCTATGTTCCAAAAAATAGAAATTTAACTCCTTTAATGACCAAATTGGCGTTCCTGGCGTTACAAAAGTTTCCATTACTAGAGAAGCTAAGTCGCAACGTCGCTCAGTAATAAGCAATAATTCTATTCCGTAGAATTATTAATTGCAATTGAAACAATTTAACAAGATAAGTAGCGCTTGTTGAAAAGTTCCAGCAGGTACAACAATAAAAGAGACTATTATGGGTAAAATTCTAACGTTTCTGGCCTTACAAAACATGCTCATCAACACCTAACACAAACAGGACAAGAACACAATACATTGTATAATGTCAAATGTACAAGCGAGTAAATCAGAAACATTCGTGATGAAAATAATAAAATAAAACCATACAATGCATTATTTATTGTAAACATCAAAGATGAGAATTTCGATTTTTTGTGATTACCTGATTGGTTTGTTGACAATGCGTTTTAAAAGGACTTCCGCCATCTTTTCTTAGATTAACAATTTGGTCGAGATAAACGAATGATGAATGTGGAGAGATTGTGTGGGACATTAGCCTCAAGACCTCGGGGTATTCTTTTATGTACCAAGTTAGGTTTGATGTTTGATAATATTTTGTGTAAAGGAAAGACAGAAGCCGTTTTCTTTTAAGATACGTCAGGCCCCCGATTAGTTCACATAGCATTCTCAGACAGAAGTTAAAAATTCACTCAACTGTCAATTAAAACGAAATGAAATGGGGTTTAACATCCAACTAGACTGGGATAATGTGCTATGAGGAACATTTTGCCCGGGCAGCTGCAATATAGCCTACTCTTATACCGAATTCAACTGACAATGGATCTTCTACGTGCACGCCAATGTGTAAACAGGACCTCGGTTTTTAATCCAATCCGAACGACAAGACAACTGTCCTTTTCAAACTCTCCGTCCTACGCCACTGGCGCAAGGGGTTTGGAAGGTCGAATGGTTAGGCCTGTCATTGAGGCAACTTGCATGGTTTCGAACCTCGTGGGTTTTTTCTGGGTCCTCCGGTTTCCTCGAACTACTAAAGAAACTTGCGCGCAACCGAACTATTGAAATAAAATTGAGCCATATATATGTTGAAAGTTGTTGATTTGATTTGACGGGAAAATGGGGATCGGGGCTTTAATTTATGACCTAGTTTGTGTCGAGTTGAGGACAACAGCACCCCCACTTTCTCTCTCTCTCTCTCTCTCTCTCTCTCTCTCTCAGAATGATAACTGTCTGAACAACAATCGTCAGGATTATCGATGTGCACTAGTATAATACAGAGATGTCGAGTTGAGTGAAGAGCCAGATTAATCACACCCGGTCTAACCGACTGTACACACTAAAACATCCTTCTTACATAAAAGATGATTAAATGAGGAGTTGCAGCCATGTTTAATCACGTGTCAACACGGCCAGTTTTACAACACCCTTTGTTGTAATAACATATAGAAGGTTTTATCTATATTAATTTCATAAATGGAAGGGAACAGATTTTGAGAATATAAAACGTAATTTTATTATTTACTTTGGATGAACTTGGAGTATTCGTTAAGAGATTGCTTGTACGGTCACGGTAGGGTTAGTTCAAACCGAATAACTACCTCTGCCCCTTTTCGGCGACACAAACTCGACAACTAGGCCTAAAGTCACTTAAAGTTCTTGTAGAGGCACATCGGTAACCCTATATTTAACGGCATTTCATTTTTTATGTCTATAAACCTTTGGTTGTACTCGCAGTACTCGCCATGGAATTGTTTTTGCGGTCACGGCGTTGGATCAGATGGTCTGCCATTGCGTCAAATGAGGCAGTTTCGATTCCTCGCACGTAAACGACAATTAGGAGTAGTGTCCCTGTCCAAATATGTGGGTTGTCTCCAGGTCCAGTGTATACATTGAAGTGCACGTAAAATATCCTTTGGCAGTTGGAATTCGATATACGAGTAGGCCGTAGCGCCGCTGCTCGGGCAAAATTTCCCCTCACAGCACACTGTATGGCGTATGCCCGTCTTCAATTAGCCCGGGTAAGGTACAGAAGAGTAGGACGTTAAACCCCATTTCATTTCATTTTATTTCTCCTACTATGCTTTACTAACAAATCCGACAACTGGGCATAAAGCACATTGGATACCAATAATTGGTTCATCAATAGGTTTTGCGTTACTCCGGTGCAAATGTCAAATCAGTATTTATAATATCATGAAATCTTAAATTGCTTTCTATTGATGAGGATATCTAAATTAATTCAATCTTATTCACATCACGGTCGATAGTTTAGAATCTAACGGGAGCCTTTACAGCACGTATCACAAACGAACATTCAGAACGCAAATGTAATTCAAATAAAATGAAATGGGGTTTAATGTCCTATTGTTCTGTTATGACTGGGTTAATGAAGACGGGTACGCCATACAGTGTGCTACGAGGAAAATTTTGTTCGAGCAGCGGCGCTACGGCCTACTCTTATATCGAATTCCAACTGCCGATTGATCTTTTACGTGCATGCCAATGTTAACACGTGACCCCGGTTTTTCGTCCAATCCGAACGACTACATGGCAATCCTTGGCGAACCATCTGTCCCGCACCACTGACAAGGGGAAACCACGCGGGAAAATCCCGATGGGCTTTCTCAGTCAATGCAAGGACCGAACACGCGACCTCCAAAAATGTAATATCTGTCAATGTCTTGCACGTGCATAATTTCCACTAAGTTTCTTGCAGCTCGTCTACGAGCTACCCTAATCCCTACGACCCGTGCTTGTCAAAATACGCACAGTTGCTTGTGATCTCAGCTTTAGATTATTATTATTTACTACACTTTCCACTATTCAATCCCTCTATACTCGGTTTGCAACCCGTATAGAATTATTATCTTGACTGGTTTTCCCCAATTCTCAACATCATCTATAAAATACAAATACCAAATTTCAAAAGGATTATGGAGATTTATCTGGAATAATTCGCCGCCTCAGTTCTTCAGTTCTACGAAATCGGCTACCATCTGAATGGTCTGGAAATACTCATCTTTTGTAGTTTGACGCCATCTTGGGACACAGATTATACAATTGTTACATGACAAATCCCTCGAATTCTACTACGTATCCATTGCTTTACAGCTTTGTATGATATAACGTCACTTGTAGCAACGGGAACAACATGTCCAGATTTTTGATATATTGAAACCCACAAAGGTTACACAAACTTTATTTGTAATATATATAGTTTAAATGAAAATGTTTTTTGTCCTATTCGTCCCCTTCAATGTGGTAAAATTTATTTCAATAATTGGTTAGCGCGTGGGGGTTTCTAGAAGTAGGAAAGAGAGAAATGAAATGAAATGAAATGGGGTTTAACGTCCTACTCTTCTGCACCTAACCGCGTGCTAAGCCATGGCAGTAGCTGTGACCTGACAGGGAGAACGCCATGTACTAAGCGCACTGAGATATGGCAGTAACTGTGTCCTGACAGGGTATACACCATGTTCTCAGCTATGGCAGTGACTGTGTCCTGACACGACATACACCATGTACTGAGTTTTGGCAGTAACTGTGTCTTGGTGGAATCGTCACGGCCTTCTCTTACTTAGATTTTCAACTCTCGGGGATCTTTATAGTCCTATCAATGGTATACACTATATAACTTTGGTTTAAAGGGACAATCCCGATAAGAACAGAGTCTCAAAAATTAAAGTCCGAGCCTTTATGAAATTTATGGACCAAAATATAGAGGCATGGTGTATTTACCTTGGCTCAAAGTTTCAGCTCAAAATATTGAGTCGTTTTGACGTTAACGTCAACACTGCTTATCCGGACACGTAACCCTTTTAAGATTTGGTGTCAATTTTTTGATTGGGTGACCTCATAATCGATTCCCGTTTCTTGAGAGGTCTATACAGTGAATGACCCATGTACTGTACTTCATAACAAAAGGTAAATTTCACCTACATATCATTTTTATAGAAAAAAGTCTGGTTTTATCCAGATACTGTATAATACAACGGTCTCCATTTCCAGATGAAGACTGTCAGGTTTAAGTTATTTACAAGCATATCACAAATATCGGGTTAGTTGGTCGGCCTTAGGTACTGGGATATAAGGGATTTTAATATCGGGATTGGCCCTTTAATGTGTCATTCGAATGGCTGGACGTTTTTCGTTGTTATGGGTGAATTCGACGTCATTGTTTAAAGGGTGATCAAATGGTACACAAGGAATGTCTCAACATGCCCAGGAGACTTTGAAGAGCTGATATAATTGTATTCCAATCAAAGCCAAGCCTGTATCGAATAAATGCAAATAATTTATCGCTTTTCTCTCACTTAGCCGATCAACCAACCAGCCTGCGTTATCGACACTTCTCAAAATAGAAGACATGCTATCTTATATTACGGAAGACGAAATAATCGCTATTTGAGCCTGCCCTTACTGCACTCATAAAGTAGGTTTGGTGTCCCAGTGGTTTAACGCGGACGCCTTTGAGTCAAGTTATTTCGAATCCCCGCTTGTTTGTACATGACAAGAAGTAGGGTCGCCTGTCGAACCTCGTGGGATTTCTCCGGGTCCTCCCACTTCTTGGATGAGGTTGGGGTGGATGACCGAATGGTTATCATGTGCGCGCTTTATAATAAGGTCTGTCACTGAATCAACTGGCGTGGTTTCGATCCCCCTGTTCTTGAGACAAAGAATCGAGTTGTCTGTCCTTCCTCGTGGGTTATCTCAGTGTTGTCCGGTTTCCTTCCACTACTCAAGACCCATGTGTTAGTCCTAAAATGACAGTTTGTGTCGAGTGGAGTTTAACCCCACCCCTTTCTTCCCCCCCCCTCTCTTTCCTACTTCTAGAAACCCCTACGCGCTAGCCAATTATTGAAATAAAATTGAACCATATGTTAGTCCCGTTAAACGACATTTCTCTCTCGCTATTTATAGATCGACTTGAACATTGTATGAAGTATTATTTTATGATTACGAGAGGTTGTAAGTTGAAGTAATACTTGGCTAATGAATGTTGTGAAGTACCTGTAGTTTATTTAGCACTTTAAATCATATCAGTTCATAAAACGGATGTGACGTCAGTTTGTTTTATACGACAATCACCATCTGTTACAGTGTTTTGCAATCTCTTCAACTTTCCCCTCATCTTAAAACAGGTTGTAAAATATACCCAAGTACTTGACGACACAAATGTCTACCAATTGATACGCTTTAAAACTATTACGTGGTTGCCTTACAAAATGGCATTTTCCGGTACCAACGATCCCGATGAAGACTGTCCCTTAACAATTTAACATACATCGGACACCTGTTCACCTTATGATGCGTACTTTCCTGGCACAGATGTTTATATAATGTTTGCAGATAAACATCCTCGTGTGTTTGGCAGGGCATTCATAATCTTGCCGGATAAAACTAATAGCACCTGTAATGCACTTGGCACTGTTCTGGTCAAGCCCTACGTTCTTTATCGCAGACAAGGGGAACCACGCTGGGAAATCATAGGGAGCTCCGGGCACTCCGGTTTCCTCCCACTGCTAAAGACCCCTACGCGCAAGCGAATTATTGAAATAAAATGAAACCATGTTAGTCCCAAAATGACCTAGTTTGTGTCGAGTGGACGTTAAACCCCATTTCTCTCTCTCTCTCATAGGGAGCTCTCTCGGCCAGCACAGGGATCGCACCCTCCTCTTCCTGGCTTGTGATATCATGAGGTGAGACCACGCACCTGCCCGTTTTAGATTCACTTTAAATTTTGAACCTAGTAGACAGGTGGGATTGTCATCCCTCATGTTGTTCCAACACTCATGGGATTCGGTTACAAACAGTTCATTAATTAAACCATATGTTAGTCCTGAAATGACCTAGTTTGTGTCAGTGGACGTTAAACCCAGTTTCTCTCTTTCGCTCTCTGTCTCTTTACTGAATACTTGTATAATGATCTATGATCGACGCCTAAAATTCTTAGTCATGTCGAGTTTCGAGTTGGACATTAAACACTCGCGTAATGGTTGTATTGCACCTCTTTATTAACACAAATCATCGTTTAATACCGTAGTATGAGCTGTTTGTATTCACTATCACGATACAAAAGTTCATTGACGATGTTTGCTGGGCTTGATATCCATTGCGATAAACTCAGGAAATAACCTAGAAAATAGTAAAGCAGATTAGTTGGACGCCAATAACATTTGTGTAAAGCGATGGTGATTAAATCCAGAAAATCTTTATTCGATAGCATTATGTATTGTTATTTATTCATAGAAATTTAAACTTTAATATTTTGAGGAAATGGAATGAAATGAAATGGGTTTTTGCTAGCCAACAGAATTAAAGGAGGAGGACATAGCCATAAAGAAGGCAGCGGCCAAATATTACGTGTACACGGGATCTCTTTCGTCAGTAGTATTGAGCGGCATTCTTTGAAACTAGAGAGATACAGAGGGAGAGAGTGTGTGTGTGTGTGTGTGTGTGTGTGTGTGTGTGTGGGGGGGGTTATTGTCCAACCGACACAAACTAGGTCATTTTGGAACTAACGTATGGTTCAATTTTATTTCAATAAATCGCTTGTGGGAGGACGCCGGGGGAAAGACGACCCTACTCCTTGTCACGAAAAACCTGAGAATCGAAACCACACCAGTTGACTCAATGACAGACCTTAGGATACAAAGGACACACACTACGTTCAGCCCCCCTCCCCACCTTTGCGCGAACAAAGTTCAAGAAGACGGACACAGAGAATGCAACGGCCTACTATTACGTGTTCGGGGGACCTCAGTATTCAGTAGCATTATTTGTTGTTATTTATCAACCCGGAGTCTTATTACATAAAATAAAACGGGGTTTAAAGTCCTACTTTTTCTGCACCGACAGGTCTAAAGAAAACGGCTTATTCGCGGACAATTAAACTTAAATATTTTAAAGCAATGTATTGAAAAGGGGTCCTACTCATACAAGATTCGTTTCCGCCCGTTCTGTACAACCGTCAATTAACAAAGTCCATTTAACAAAAACTAGGTCATTTCGAGACAGAAATGTCGCTTTTCGGGTAACATTCCCCATCTAGTTAAAAATGAGCTAATGTCACGAAATGTAACATATCAGTCGACATACCCCAAGTCACAATAATCGAAGTAGGGCCATCAGCAGCGGCTGTAACGACTGAGTTTAAGATTGAATGTTATGCATTCGCCATGAACAGCTGTAACGATTGAATATTATACATTCGGAACACGTCGTGTAGTAATCTTGCACAGAAGAGATCACTGTCTAAGATAAACAACTGTCTATAGTGTCTCTTCAAGTTTCTCTTTGACTGCTAGATTGATGGATGCACAATAAAGTGACGATTGACGTATCTGACCTTTTGGTTGTTTTAAATATAAACCCAGAAATAAAAGAATCGTCCAACTGGATTCACTGCCAATCACCAGTAAACAAACTATAATAAGCCTTGCTTAACTTTGAAATGATATGAAATGGGGTTTAACGTCCTACTATTCTGCTCCGACGGGGCTAAGGAAGACGGGCATATGTCATACAGTGTGCTATGAGGGAAATTTAATCCTGAAATATTAATTTATTCAGACCATATTCAAATCTCGGTGCCATCGTTAGCCTGTCATATTTAGTGGTTTTGAAAACATTTTGTGATGGATAATTCAAGGTAACTAGACCTTGTTTATTGTCATAGAACCGTTAGTAATGGCGATCGAGGATAGTCTAAAATTGAATCTCTAGTATCTGGTTTCGAAATAAAGCAATTTGATTGAAATTTTCAGCACATTCTGTTTTCAATATAAATTCTTCAACTTAACTTTACCTAAGAAATTGTCACTTGGTTGATATGTCGTCGTCAAATGAAATGAAATGGAACTCAACATCCGGCGTTTTTGCGCCGACGTGGCTAAATAAAGACGGATATGCGTCATCCAATGTGCTATGGGGGAATTGTGTCCAGACAGTGGCGATACGGCCTACTCGTACATCGAAATCAAACGATCAGGGGTTCTTTCACGTGCACGTCAAAGTGTACATGGAACCCCTGTTTTTAGCCCCATTCGAACTACTATACACCGTCGAAAGAATGAATTGAAAGACAAATCGCATCAAATAATTAAATGCACGGAATAACTTATTGAAATAAAACCTTGGGGTATAGCGTTCATTTTACAGGAAAAGAATACTAACTAATAGTTATCAAGTATTGCGGAAGAACTTAGAACATATCGAGGTTTTTTATATCTTAAATTGGTTTGATAAATACACGGTACAGAATGTTGTTGCACCCAGGTTCGTTATAAAATACAAACAAATCGATATAGAAGTGATGATTATAAATGGCATATTCAAAGATAAGATTTAAAAAAAAAAAAAACAAAAAAAAAACGTGATCACGAGGGGATTCCTATCAGCTGCCAATCAATGTGTGGGTATTAATTATATTCAACGTCATGGCGGACAAAAGGCAAGAAGGAAACCGCGGAACTATCAATGAAATCAATGATTTCCTGGTAAATTGTAGTAATTTATCATACATAATTACCGCCCCTGAATTTAGTACCTGAATAACATCGAATTTAAGTTGATATTTATTTACTTTTAATTTCATCAGCAAGTTTCAACAATAATCTGTATTTTATTTGGAAAAGGATAAGAACTATATGGTTTGACCTATTGATCTACATACCAAACTTAGGCTCCCCTTGCAACAAATTCAGTTGAAAACACTAAATGTTTTTCGAATATTTTCGGAAGTATATAGTTTGCTTTCATTTAATAAAACTGAGAAAGCTTTTGTGTATAACCAATTTGAACCGCGGTAGGTCTGGGAAAATCTGATTTATTCAAGAAAATTACAACTCATGGCGTATTCAAAGGCTGTACATCAAACAACCAATCATTTATATAGCGCCAACAATGCAACCCGTATTCTAATACAACAAGAAATATTCTATGACAACATACCATATTATATTACAATAAGGCGTACTCTATTACAACAAGTCATACTATATTACAACAAGCTATATTGTATTACAATAAGACATATTGTATTACAACATACCATATTATATTACAACAAGACGTATTCTACTGCATCAAGACGTATTCTATTACAACAAGTCAAACTATATTACAACAACCCATATTCTATTACAATAAGACATATTCTATTACAAGACGTATTCTGTAACAACAAGACGTATTATATTACAACAAGCCATATTCTATTACATCAAGCCATAGTCTATTACAAGCCATATTCTATTACACCAAGCCATATTATATAACAACAACACATATTACCGCAAACCATATGCTATAACAACAACCATATTCTACTTCAATTCAAAAAGACATATTCTACTATGAAAATTCTATATTATATTATGAACAATCTATGTCATATTATGAACATGAATATTTCATATTCTATGTGAAAAATTAGCAAATATAAAAATACAATATTACCATGGCCGAATGAGAGATATGCTTTGATATTGCATTTAGTTAATTCGCCAAATTGAGTGTTATTAATACACGGTAAATAACTGATTTAATACGCCATTTTATATGGACGATTTGTTGCATTATACCCTAGTTTGATTGATTGATATATAAGGTAAGTCAATAACGGTGATGTATGCTGTATCAATATTGGCTGATATCTGTAAAGAATATGTCAAATTTTGATTGTAAAAAGCTCATCGGTTGATTGATTGTTCAGTCATTTCAAAATGTACAACATGTAATGAGATTTTCTAATATAGACAATTGCCGAGACGTCGTGTAAACACGGACTGTAAAGGTTTCAAATAACAATTCAAACCACTGAAATGACAAAATTCTGTTTCACCGAATAACCGGAATAAAATTGTAAAGTATTTTAATTTTTTTATATGGTGATCAGATTCCAATGGTTTCTCTGGGTTATATTGGTTATATTCCTGGTTGCCTGGTTGTTTCGAAATTTAAATGAAGTCTGTATCACTACAGGCCCGGGACTGTACAGCGCAGTGGACGCTTAAGACTAGCTCCCGGATCCATTCACTTTATTTGAATTGTCCGTCTGTTTGTTATTTTTGAGTATGATGTCATGTCCATGTATTTGTTTTTGTGTAAATTTTGTGCGACGCAGTGCCCCTGCACTTACTAATAGAGATGTACATTTATCGAAAAAGCTGAAAATGGGGTCTTAAAATCATCAGTCGAATTCTGAGATTACCCTCTACCAAGACTCTAGTGGTGGATATCGTGTCCGAGGCAGAATATAATGTATTTTTCCAGAATTCACGACACCAGGTTTCTTCGTATATCCAACAATTTCGGTAGGTTTACAAGCTGATATGGAAACAGATTTACTTTTATTTCGTGTGTCTGGTTCGGTCGTGGGTTGTAGTGGACAAACGATAAAAACAATCCATTTAAGCCAAACGGAAGTTAAACGCCCACACTGAAGAGTTAAAGATAATTTTATAAACGAAAAAACAATCAATAAATGTCAACTTTGTATTACACAGTAGTCAGGCTAACCATTACAGTTTAAAAGCAAACAAATGCAAAACAATTCAGAGGGAAATCTGTTTTTAATTTAAATGTAGCATTTTAGAGTACCGATCGGTTCCTGAGGTTTATTGCCGCGAAAGGGCAGTTATTGACCGTAACGGAATAAAAGAGGTCGTTTTCGACGACTTCGCGGGAATCCAGCTCCTAGGATTAAAATGGATTAAAAACGTAACAATGGTGTTATAGATTGTTATGATAAGAATTTACACTTTCATAATCCCCACTGTAACTAATTAACCAACATTTTAGCATCATTCTTAGCATAAGTATTAGAAACATGACTAGACTAAAACAAAATCTAATTTAATTTCGCCAAATAAGAAATAAAAACATAACTATACTATAACAAATTTCGCCACATTATTAAACACATAACTATACTATAACAAATTAGTTTAATTTCGCCAAATAAGACACCCTGTCTAAATACTCGATTAAATTCAATTCTTCTTCCTCGTGTCTTCCTGTTAATTCCTGGAGCTGGCTTTGGATTTGAGTATATTTATGCCTCTTCCTTGGTGGTTCCTGTCCCCCTGCATATTGGACGATTCTTATCTCATTAATATTTTGTTCTTGTTGCAAAAATGCGATCATTTCAAACACATTCGGATGGGTTTTTCCAACCAGAATCTTGACTCATGAATGCCATCCTTCCAGATTGTTGTTGGTTCTGTGCTCCTCGGTGTCGTAGTGGTTCCATTGACGAATTGAAAATTCACCCTCGAACCATTGATTTGTTATGTAGTCGGTCAAATCGGTTATTTTTTGGATTGGCTTGCAATTGGTGAATAAAATTCAGAGTGAACATAAATTCATAAAATCTTTAACACCGTTAATTGGGTTCTAATAACAACATGTCTCTCTTCAAACGAAAGCCGACAAGTCGATATCTGCGCCTTCGCGGGAAGGATTAATTTTGGTCACGCTCTGTAACTGCGCCTTCGCGGGAATACACCTATACCGATCCATGATTTGCATTTTTCGAAACATATTCAATTTCTCACTGCTTAATCTACGCTCTTATATAACCAGATTGACGATTTAACAATTAATTACGACAAAATCAACAAGAAAAATAAGCAAAACTTTGATTCAATCGGATCTAAACTGACCCATCAGTTTAGTTCTCGGCCAATAAAGATGGCGGCGGGCTTGATAGATCGATGACATTTTCAGTTTGTCATATGTTGGTGATACTCAAAGGAATTAAACTACGTTTGGAATGATATTTCTTTTGGGAATTCACCTTTCGGAAGAGTATAGCTTTGATTTTATAGCGCTAAATTCACACTCATTAAGGTTCTCTATCTCTCTCTCTCTCTCTGTCTCTCTCTCTCTCTCTCTCTGTCTCTCTCTCTCTCTCTGACTTTATATTCCAACAAGGATCATCTCGACATAAGAACCTGTCATATTGTCATATCGATAAAAGTGATATCAAAAAATTAATTCTGACACTATTGTCAATCTAAAGTGAAATATAACACGTTTATTGTAGCGATAATATAATGGTATTATGATGATGAATAATGAAGTGTGATAGCGTGGGTATTGACAACAGAGTTATATAATAGGGATATCACGTTAAATGATGTATCATGATAGATCGAATAGAAGAAAAACAACTCTTTTATTCATTTCAACGTCAACGTATTAAACGTCTTAGTAGTTAGTGGGCCTGTATACGGACGCTCGCACTTGATGACCCCTGCACTGAGTGACCCCTTGTCCTAGTTCGGTGTGACCTAGTTCGGTGTGACCTAATACATCGTGACCTGGTCGAGTGACCTAGTTCGCCGTGACCTAGTTCGCCGTGACCTTGTACGCGGTGACCTTGTACGACCTAGTTCGTTTTGACCTGACAGGTGTGGTTATTCAGGTGCGTGACCGACAAAGAGGGGCGCGCGCGCGGGAAAAGAGAGAGAGAGAGAGAGAGAGAGAGAGAGAGAGAAGAAGAAGAAGAAGAAGGGGGGAAGAGAGGGCGGGGGAAAAACTCTTTTCCATTGATTAAGTTGGCCCTGAAAAGGGCCGTTGTCCTCATTCGAATGCGAGCACTAAAATGTGAGGGTACGACGCACTTTATGTCGGTTGCGTCTAATGGCCTCCACTAATTCAGGAGGAGGTCTTTTCCTGGGAGGTGTTTTTAATACCTCGTCAGGTAAGACAAAGATCTCGTCAGGGGTAATCACGGCAAGCGTGTGACCCCTGAGATACATGAAAGTATCCGCATTGCGGTTGTCTTCGATGCGTAACACCGGAGCATCCATTCTGACAATGAGAGGCGAAATGTGTGCCGCTTTATAACCATAAGGACGAATTCATTTGAGAATGGGGGGATCATGTGACGTCACATACAAGTATTGCACAACATGTGGGAAGTGTTATGCAATCATAGCTTCGTGCTTAAAGATGTGGATTCAAGTATTGCACAACACTATGTAACATTTTATGCTGACGCTAAGTATTTTACAGTGGTAATGACATAGATATGACGTCATCGCGTAGTGTAATAAAAAGGACGGGGCGCGATAGGTTTTCACAGACCATCAGCGCAAAGCAAGATGAGTTTTACATTACGACCCGTGGATAGACGATACAGCCGATTATTTAGAACCGAATCACTGTGTGTGGAAATAGATTTTCTTGAAGATTGGTCCCACGTTCCAGCCATAGATGTGCCACAACGACTACACGACACCTTTGGGGCCATCATTGAGGAAATTCGTCAAACCTTGGACGCCAGAGAAAGTGACTATGTTAGAATTGCCATCAGTCACCCAGGACTCAAAACACCAATCTGGTTACCCTTTCGTGAGTATCGTTTGTTAAAAGCCGAAGACGTGTTACAGAAAGTGGCAGCCGTGTTACAGAGTAACGAAGAATTTAGATTAGATCAACGCATGTCCATGAGTATATGTCACGTGTCCCCTCCCGATGGTCGAGGTAGCGGAACAAACACGAAGAAAAGACACAGTGCTAATTTCGAAGAATATTTGAAGAAAAAAAGATGTCTGGTCACCATAAAGAATTCCGACGAACTTTGTTTTCAGCGAGCTATTGTCGTCGCCCGTCATTATGCCAACAAACAAGACACGCCTGAATGGGAAAGAGAGAAGACCAGACTACAGAGGAGGGCAGGACCCCACTCGTGGCAGACGAAGAAAACCGAAGCCCTTATCGATGCCGTCGGTGGAGCCAGGCAAGCATGCACGGGGATGGAAACCTGGGAATTGTACGCCAAGTATTTAGGAGAGCAAGGATACCAACTCAACGTTTTCTCTCGGGCTATCTTTGGGAAGGCGATCTATCGGGGAACAAAACACATCACAGGCACACCAAAACATCTGAACCTGTATTTACACGACAGACATTATGACGTCATTGCCTCCATGCCCGCCTTTGTAGAAAGGTCGTATTTTTGTGAGACCTGTCAGGTAGGATACAATGCTGCAGAGAATCATTCGTGTCACGTGATGTGTCAAGGATGTAAGACAATGGGTCCACCCTGTCCACCCGATCCCAACACAAAGACGTGTTATCGTTGTCATCGTGTGTTTGTGAGCCGCCAATGTTTCGACAACCATCTCGCCACCCGTTCCAGAGCCAAGTGCAGTGTGTGTCATCGATGGAAGAAATGCGAGAAATGTCAAAAAGAGTGGGACGTCATCAAGGCCAAGCGTAATTTGGAAGAACACCGATGCGGAGAATACGAGTGTTCCATCTGCCGAGAGTGGCACACGGCCGAGAAACAGTTTTGTTACATCCAACCACTGAAATCACCCATCGACATGAACAAAGACCGAAAGATACAAATCGACAAACTACAGCAGACAACATTAACCCGCTTCGTCTTCTTTGACTTTGAATGCCAGCAAGATACCGGTGAGCACATTCCCAACCTATGTGTCCTGCAAACCTGCTGTCACTTTTGTATCGACAATCAAGATCCCTGCGAGCACTGTGACACATACTGGAATCACCAAAGAGAAATTGTGTTTAAAGGCCAAGACACGCTGGACGATGTGGGAAAATGGTTTTTACAACTCGCTGCTCACGGTACGGTGGTAGATGGTCGGAAACATGACAGTCACGAATCGAGTCCCGTGATTGCCGTGGCTCACAACTTTAAAGGTTACGACGGACTGCTGATTTTACAGACGCTGCACAAACATTCCGTGGCGCAACCCGAAGTGATTATGAATGGTGGTAAAGCGATGACGATCACTGTCGGTACGGTAAAATTCATCGATTCCCTCAACTTTCTACCGATGGCTTTACGGGACATGCCCAAGACCTTTGGCCTGCAAGAACTCAAGAAAGGTTATTTCCCTCACCACTTTAACAGACCGGAGAACGAAGAATACGTGGGCGCCTATCCTCCCGACACCGATTACGATCCGGATGGCATGAGTGTATCGGAACGAGAAAAATTTCACGAGTGGTACCAACAACACAGTCACGACGTCTTTGATTTTCGCCAGGAAATTCTCGCCTACTGTAAAAGTGACGTCGATGTCCTCCGCCGATGCTGTGGCGTGTTTCGCGAGATATTTCTCATGGACACGGGAATCGATCCCTTCGAAAAAAGCTTGACCCTGGCCTCCGCCTGCAGTCGCGTGTTACGCACGCACTACCTCAAAAAAGACACCCTCGTCGTCATTCCTCGAGCCCTGATGCAAGAGCCGAAACCTGGTAAGGACTGGCACCGCTTCCAGCCTCGACAACAGTCCAACAAAGCCCTTCGATGGTTGGAATGGGAACAACATCGACAGACCATGGCAGCTTTCCGAAACCAGACGCCACTACCCAACATTCGACACGCCCGCAACGGTAGTGAATGCCGAGTTGGCCCTTATAGTTTAGATGGTATGGACACGACCACAGGTACGGTGTACGAGTTTCACGGGTGTGCCTTTCACGGTTGTCCCAAATGTTATCCGGGTCCCGTCCAAGACCTTCAGCATAAACATCCCTACGATCCATCTCGCAGTATGAGGGACTTGTACCAGAAGACCCAAGAGCGTCACCGTCGACTACAGGAACAGTACGGTATGCAGACCATCCGCGTCATGTGGGAGTGTGAGATGGAGGACGAACGACGCCACGATCCCGAGATGAACGAATTTTTACAAGGCTTGGAAGATCAGCAATGGCCCGCTCCCGAACCTCTGATGCCCCGCAACGCTTTCTTCGGCGGGAGAACCAATGCCATCCAACTGTTGGTGAACGAGTCGGTGGAAGACATGCGCTACATTGACGTGGTGTCCCTGTACCCTTACATCTGCAAGTACGGTACCTTTCCCATCAAGGAACCCACGATCGTCACACAACCCGATCAAGACCAGTGGCAGCAGTACGAAGGATTGATCCAGTGTTCCGTCTTGCCGCCCCGTGGCCTGTACCACCCAGTGCTCCCGTTTCGGCGCAAACAGAAATTGGTGTTTGCCCTGTGTCGAAGCTGTGTCGACGAACACATGCAACAAGGGGAGATTGCCGAATACCAACCTTGTGAGCACACCGACGATCAGCGAGCCTGGGTGGGCACCTTTGTCACCCTGGAACTGAAGAAAGCGGTGACCCTAGGATACCGAGTACTAAAAGTCTACGAAGTCTGGCACTGGAAAGAATTCAGCACCTACGATCCCGAGGTCAAAACGGGCGGTCTGTTTACGGGGTACATCAATCACTACCTGAAGAAGAAAATGGAAAGTAGCGGTTATCCCGACACCTGCCACACCGAAGAAGACAAGACCCGCTTCGTCAACGAAGTGTACGACACCGAAGGTATTCGTCTGGATCCCGCGTCGATAAAACCCAACAAGGGGATGCGGGCGTTTAGTAAGCTTCAATTGAACACAGCATGGGGGAAATTCGGACAGAGAGACAACTTTCCCAAAACAGAGTACGTCACGGAACCCAGTGTCTACTTTGAAAAAATGTTGGACGTGACTAAGACCGTGCGAGATGTGCAGTTAGTCAACGATAACATGGTATTAATGGAAACGCTGAAGAAAGAAGAACACGTCGCACCCTGTCCCATCACCAACGTGGTTATCGCCGCTTTTGTCACTGCCCAGGCCCGTTTGAAACTCTATTCCGTCTTGGAAAAGTTGGGAGAACGTGTATGTTATTTTGACACCGATAGCGTCATCTACCAATACCACGCCACGTCATGGAATCCCCCGGAAGGTTCGAGTTTGGGTCAGTGGAAGAACGAGTTACCCGAAGATGTCACCATTCGAGAATTTGTAAGCGGAGGGCCAAAGAATTACGCATACCGCCAGAGCGATGGAAAAACCGTATGTAAAGTCAGGGGATTCACACTGAATTATCGTGCCTCCCAACAATTAAATTACGTCACCATGAAGGAGAACGTACGGCACGTCAATCAAAACGAACCTCTGGTCATAGCCAATCCGTTCAAGATTACCAGATCACGTGACCGCCGTCTTTGGACACGCCCCGAGAATAAGAAATATAAAATCGTGTATGACAAACGTTTCGTTCAATTCAATGACGATGGCCAGCCAAACAATACTTACCCCTACGGATACTGACTTTCGGGTCTCGGGAACATGGCGAACGAACGGAGAAGAGGACGAACCAATACCAAAGCATGCAGATTTTGTCGAAAAGCTAAGACTACGATGGCTAAACTTTCGTGTCGACCAATGCTACCTACCCATCATAGAAAAAAGTCAGCACGATGAGTGCATCGGTTGCAAGTACAACCACCCCAGTCAGAGATACCATTCGTGTTTGGGACTGGGCGTCTCTTCCATAACGGGTCAAGCCTCACATCCCGTGGACGATTACAGTCACTACCTCTGGGCGGACGAGCCGAAATCAAAAGACATTGGTAATCTGTTAGGCAGCATGGTGGATGATCCACAGGGTCAAGTTAAGAAGTGGGAAACCGAACAACGATGGCAGGAAGACGTCATACAAACCTTGAGAAAGTACTGGGAGATCGTTCCTGGCTTTAAGACACCTATGATCAAACGCAAAGACGGAGTGGATCCCATACGACTATGGATGGACCAGTTAACGGCTAGAACGAGGGGTTGGTTCCCGGATGACGAGGGTGTCGAAAGGATATCTTGCATGATAGGAGAAGGTTGGGAATCTATTGCCAGACATCTGGGAATCACTGAAGCGCGGATCGGTCAATTCAGGATGAATCACCCTAACGATTCACAGAATCAAATCTTTAACATGCTCAACCACTGGCGACAAAAATACGGTAATCGAGCCTACCTGATAACGTTGTTGGAAGCCTGTCACGTGAGTAGAGCCGTCATCGCATGGGAAGAATTGCAAACGTATGTTGACTACAGCCTGTATTTCCGATTGTACAATCAGAAGAAATAGAAAGAACCAACCAAAACGAGAGTTAGTGCGCAATACCGATTGCACCACCAGAAGAAATAGAAAGAACGAATCAAAAGAGAGTGTGACGTCACGACCAAATGAGTATAAAACGTGAAGTGGCCGATTGAATTTTCATTCTTTCTCGATGGCGAGTCAAGCTTGTTACTTCTGCAACGATGTCGGCCACTGGTATAGAGACTGTCCAGCACGTTTCCAACAACAGCAAACAAGACAAGACAGAACATCTTATGATTCTTACGGAACCCAACAAAGAACACCACAGCCAAGACAAGACAGACCAGCTTATGGGTCCTACGGAAATTGTTTCCTCTGTGGAGAAACAGGCCACTGGGCACCTCAGTGTGGCAAGCGAACCGAAGTCCAAAAGGCGAAGAACGACGAAGAAAGACAAACCACCACCAAAAGAAAGTGTTACGGAGTCAAGAGACCTACCGACGATAACCACAAGTGCCTCAACTGTGGACAGCTCGGTCACGGTCTCTTCGAATGCCAAGAAGAAATCCAAACCGAAGACAAGTTTGAAGCCGTTACCAATCGCATGTTCGACAACAACATTTATACACCAAGAGAAAACGCCCGTAGTCAACGATACTGGTACTGGTGTGGAGAATCGTTCGAACTCTTCCGGCGATACCAGGAAAAAACGAAAGCGACCGACGAAGATGTCCATTCCACCCACTAGTCTTCCGGTTACCAGTGAAGTCCCGAACAGCGAAGCCGTAAAGCCGATTGCCCAATGTCTCTGGCTGGCGGAGAAGGATGTGGAGAGTTTGACCCGCGCACTCATCCAATGTGCAGGTCCGAGAGATATGAGTGACGTTTTGTCGTACCCTCCCTCTTTCGATATGAGCGAATGGGTACCCGTCGTCGTCACGCTTGCCGAGGTGGAAGACTGGCACCCACATGATATGATGCAGAAGCTTATGGGACAAGTCTATTGGATTCCTCGCGTCCTGAGAAACGCAACGTGGATGACAGAACAGATCCTGAAGAGAAACAGTCCAAACTAACGTTCTTTTTTTCTATTTCTTTTGTATTGTATGCCATGCTTTTTGTATTGTATGTTTTTATTGTCACATAAACATTGTTCTTATTTCACTCCATGTCTGTTGTTCTGTGGCGAGAAGGTATAAAAGGCAGGGGAAAAGGGAATGGGGGTAAACAGTGCAAGATGGATGTGACGTTCAAACATCCCTTTACCATGTTGGTCAGTGGTCCAACGGGTGTTGGAAAGACGGTCTTTGTACAGAAATTCCTTCAAGCGTCCCTGTTCGACGTCCCTCCCCAACGCGTCGTGTGGGCCTACGGGGAATGGCAAGAGAGTTACAATCGGTTTCCTTACACCTACGTTAAAGGCTTGACAGATATTGACGATGTAATGGATCAAGTCAAAGGTCCACAAGTCTTAGTCGTGGATGATTTGATGGGAGAAGACACGGAGATATTGCAAAAGTGGTTCACGAAAAAGAGTCATCACCACGACACGAGTGTCATTTACATCGTGCAAAACTTGTTTGACAAGCAACAGCGTACCATCAGCCTGAATGCCCATTACTTGGTTTTGTTCAAAAATCCCCGAGACAAATCGCAAATTGGTGTGTTGGCCCGTCAGATGTACCCCTCCCGCTCCAAGTATATGCAAGAAGCTTATGAAGATGCGACGAGTACCCCTCGCAGTTACTTACTCATTGATTTGAAGCCCGACACACTCGAGACTCTGCGATTGAGATCCAACATTTTACCCGAAGAGCAACCTTCTATCGTCTACGTCCAAAAAGTATAAAAGGGGGACCTGTACCTCGAATTGACTCTTGTTTGTCACGATGGCTCGCACGAAGAATACACAGAGGAAACATCCACCCCCAGGTCTTCCCAGAGCAATGTTCCCGACGTTGGCACCGGATCTTCGCGATCCCACGGTGCGAAGGCCGACTCGCCCGAAAATGAGGGCACCTAGAACACAATTGTTGCCCTCGTTAACGCCACCCGCGAGTCCCTTGTCTCCCTTTCCGGTCACACCACCACGCCTCACGTCACCACCTTCCCCGTCTCGACCCGTCTCTCCGATCAATCGAAGACCGAGGAGAGAAAAGAAGAATTCTATGAAAGGACTGAAGGCCTTCATTCGCAAGTTACAACATCTGACTCCCGATATGGCTTATGGACAGTTGGCCAAGAATACGGGCAGGGCACGTGTTGGTTTGTTGCAATGGTTCAAACTGGCGGCCAATCATTTGCTGAATGGTAACATCCAACCACTACATGCCCAGCACAAGAAATGGGTGGAACGAAATCGACAGGTGTTGACCCAACTGACGGAGAAAAACATGCCAACGACCGAAAAACTATCCCTGATCATGAAACCCGGAGGACGTGGATTTTTCGGGGGTGTGTTGATTCGAATCTTGGTGCGATGGAAGGAAAGACTGCAAGAGGAAAGAAACAAGCAACGAAATAAATTCGTTCGACGGACCGCTCAGCGTGGAAAGGGATTGATCACCGAGCAGACGGACCAACATCGAGCATTGCTTCGTAAAATGAGTAATCCACGAACGTCACCCGACGTCAAAAGGCGACTTCTCAACCAACAGGGTGGTGCGTTTGGAGCATTGCTCGCTATGGCTCTCCCGGCTTTGGCTCCCTTGGTATCTAAACTATTCGGAGGACAACAGGGTGGTAAACATCCCTTCCTTAGAAGGCAGGATAAAGCGAACGCTATGGCTGCCGAGTTATCTAAACTATTTGGGGGGTAACCGATTGGACAGAAAGGTATAAAAAGGGAACCGGAGAACGGCCTCGAGCTCAGTCATGGAGACACTGCGGTATCTATTGAACACTGCACCCAAAGACCGCCCTCTTTTGCTCGAGACCCAACCCATTGTCGACGGTGTGTGCGAGTGTATTGGAAACCTGATTCGCGGTAACGTTCCTGTGACGGAGAAAGAAATCAAACGCTTGAAAAAAGACGCCCTCTTGTTACGGCGTTTGGGCACGTCCAAAACACCTTGGAAGACACGTCGACGACTTCTGAAACAACAAAAAGGGGGATTCTTCACCCGGTTGCTCCGGTCATTCCCGAAAGATGAAATTCGCCAAGAAAATGAAACTGGTACCCTTCGACGGACCCACCGACGTCAAACCCCTCGAAGTCAGGCAAGTCGAACCCGCGTACGATCGAGATCCACTGCAGCAAGCCGTCGAGAATGTTCACCAAGACATGCAACACGTGCTAAACGATCCAACTCTTACCGACGAAAATAAAATGCAACGGTACGGACAGTTGTTACACCGTTATCAAACGATGCAAAAGAAAAGAAAACAGACCATTCCCTTGTCGGAGGAGAACATACCCGAGCAAAAAGAAGAAACTTCGGAGGCACCCATCCTGGAGTCGGTCCCCCGTGTCTATCAACCTCGGGCTCGCCTTTTGTTGAAACACATGAAAGAAAAGACACCTTGGTCGTGGAACGAGGACTTGGAATTGCTTCGGAATGGAGTGCGCGTACCCAACACCAATGCCATTGACATCGTGAACGACTTGGTTCGTCGGCGAAAGAATACCCAGGCTCCCTTGGGATGGTTTGGGGTGATGCAAAGTTTGAAAGCCACGAACGTACCGCGCGAAGCCATCGGGAATCAAGAAAGGTGGAACGTGTTGTCCACGCCACCGACACGGACTCCGCCGCGACCCCCGCGAAAGAAGAAAATCTCCAGTACGGATACCCCTAGTACGCCTACTGGACAAGTCAGATCTGCGAGTACACCTACCAGGAGAGCCAGATGGATCCCTCTGCAAAAACTATAAATAGCCTGTTCCCATGACAATCTGCTGAAACATGGAACGAAAGCTGAAGAAAGTCTATTACGATCCGAAACACCCGGCCGCTTTCGGTGGAGCCCTGGGTCTCCACAAAGCTACCGGCGTGTCCTTAGACAAAGTCAAGACATGGTTGAAACAACAAAGGGCGTACACCTTGCACAAACCACTGAAAAAGAAATTTTCTCGGACGCCCACAGTGGTGGCCGGCATAGATCATCAGTGGCAAGCCGACTTGAGTGATATGTCCGCCTTGGCCAAACAGAATGGGGGATACAGATATTTGCTGTGTGTCATCGACGTGTTTTCAAAGTACGCTTGGGTGTTGCCCCTCAAAAACAAGACGGGAAACAGTTTGGTGGACGCCTTTCGTCGAATCTTTCAAAGTCGACAACCCTTACGACTTCAAACGGACAAAGGTACCGAATTCCTCAATCGAAAAATGCAGGCGTACCTGAAGAAGAAAAAAATTCATTTTTTCGTGACACACAACGTCGAAACCAAGGCCAGTGTGGTGGAACGATTTCAACGGACACTGAAAGAGCGCATGTGGCGATACTTTACTCATCGACAAACACAACGGTACATCGACGTGCTAGACGAACTGGTTCGGGCTTACAATGCTAGACGACATCGGACCATCGGTATGGCACCTAAAGACGTTCGCCCGAACACGAATGGATGTTGACAAGACCACCACCACGTCCCCCGAAAAAGAAAAAAACAATGGATCTCGGTACGACCGTACGTTTGGCTTTACCGAAACATGGTGCCTTCGACAAAGGTTACTGGCCGAACTGGACTCTAGAAACGTTCAACGTGACACCCAACGTTGGTCCTGGTTACAAACTTTTGGACGAAAGAGGTGAACCAATACAAGGCACCTTCTATCCCGAAGAATTGCAAGCGGTCCAAGTCAACGATGATGAGATCTTTCCCATCGAAAGAGTCCTCGAAAGAAAAAAAGACAAAGTATTGGTGAAATGGTTGGGCTATCCGGCGAGTTTTAATTCGTGGATCGATAGGACCAGTCTCCAAAACGTATAAATAGGAGCAGTACACAAAACGTATAAATAGGAGCGAGAAACGCCGGTGTCAGTCAACATGCAAGACGAAACCACGTCCACCACATCGCAGACGACATCCCACCATTGGTCGCTGTTGGGAAAACGCGTACCACAAGCGGAAATCGTCTTTTTCTGTCAAGTGATATTAGTGTACGTCGTGGCTGGAGTTTCTTTGTCCCAATTGGCCTTGAAACCCGACGGATCACAGACTACATTGTGGACAGCCTTACTCTCCAGTACCTTGGGTTACCTGTTACCTTCTCCGACCTTGAAAACCAAACACAATGAACAACGAACTACCCTTTTACGTCACGCTCCCTAGTGACAGTTCCAGTAAGTGGTATCCCGACAACACTTTGTCCACGTATCGAACGCACTTGGACCCCCCACTCCGTCTCGATCATCGGGAATGGGAAGTGGGTCTGGCCGTGGCCAGCTTACCCAAAAAATGGAACAATGTCGATTACCTATACAACACGATTGGCCTACGCCTTCATCCCTGGGAAAATTCGATTGAAGAACCCGAACAAAAGATATGCCTGGATCGCCTAGACGTGGATCCCTCGTACTGTTTCAAGGGTGTAAAGGACGAAGAGATCAAGGGATCGGTCGAAATGGAAACGCACATCAAGAGCGACGACTACGAGACGGTTGAGCACATCATGGATGTCCTGAACACTCAACTAGACGGTTTGTGGAAACTGTTTCCCATTCGCAAGCACCTCGGCAATCAACCCGTCCGCTTAGATCCCAACAACAAGGAAATGACCGACCACGAAAAGCAACAGCAAAGAAATTACGATACTCGAGAGATGATGCGGCAAGGGGCCGAGCAAACAGGCCCCTTCGTTTCTTTCAAGAAAGACCACACCAGAGACAGAGTGTACCTGCAGATCAACCACGTGGAAGCGCTTTACTACTTTGACGTGTTGCCGAAAATCGAACTCTGCCTGCATGGCCCCGTCGTGTCCATGTTGGGGTGGCCTGGAAGCGATTTGTTGATTTCCCTGCAGTCAATAGCTTTGACCGGTATGGATGGCCAAAGTCTACGACATTTCTACGCCGACTACCCCCCACACTTACAAGTAAAGTACGATCTGTTTTACCTATACACGGACATTATCGAAAACCAGATTGTGGGTGACATGACGGCACCATTGATAGATGTGATTCCCTTTGATCAACTGTATCATCGTCCTTCCAGTATTCATTACTATCCTCTGCAGTACAATCTACTAAACTCCATTGGGGTCTATATAAGGAATGGAATGGGCGAAGCCGTGCCATTTATCGATGGTAAGGTGGTACTCCAACTTCATTTTCGCCGTCGACGATGATTCGGGTGTACAAAAGCGGTACGCTCAGGCAGCGAGGGTTCGGTGGTAGTCCATTGGTGTACAAGGGAGGAATTCTGCGACAACGGGGTGCCGGGCGATGGTCTGGATTGTTGAATGCCGTTAAATCGGTCGGAAAGACACTGTGGTCGGCCGGCAAAGCGGCCGTGAAAAAAAATGCAGCCCAAGTGCTACCCAAAGTGGGACAGAGCGTGCTCGACGCCATCAGTGGTCGGGAAAAATGGAACTGGAAGAAAGTCGCTCAGGACACGCTTCGCCCCGCGTTGTCAAACACGATGTCCGACACACTGAAGAACGTGGTCGCACACCTGGAACCTATAAAAGAACCCCCGCGATACCCGTCCACTTCACATCGCCCGAAGAGGAAGAAGAAGACACAGGTCACCTCTCACAAACGACGCAAACCAGATATCTTCGACCATGGCTACGCAGGTAATGCGCAATGATTCCTGTCCCTGCGCGCGGGACGAATTGCAGAATTTGTTCAGCGTACCCGACACGCAGACGGCCATACACAAGGTGACCCAAATCAGAAAGTATCCTATGACGCCCGATCTGAACCACGACGGACCCATCGAATTTTATATTTCCAATGCCACCACCGATTTCATCGATCTGGCCAACATGACACTGCACGTGGACCTGAAGGTGACCAAGAATGATGGGAGTGACTTGGATGCGGATAGTCAAGTGGCACCGGTCAACAATCTGTTTCATTCGTTGTTCAAAGACGTCAAATTACGCTTGGGAAAAGATGCCGAAACCTTGGTCACCGCATCTCTGCCCAACTATCCCTATCGGGCTTACTTGGAGAATTTGCTGAGTTTTGGTAAGGGAGCCAAGAACGATCACCTGTCAAAACAAGTCCTGTGGGAAAAAGATACCGCCGGGCAGTTCAATTCCACGAAATCCGTCGCCACCGGTGCGGACGGTGCACGGCAGGCCCCGGTTAACAAAGGATTGGAACAACGCCAGAAAACCATCGCTGCCAGTCGCACCTTTGAATTGCAGTCGCGTCTACACTTGGACATGTGCTTACAGGATCGGTACCTCCTGGACGGTGTGGACCTGCGATTGAAATTGGAAAAGCAATCCCCGAAATTTTTTCTGATGTACGGTGAAGGCAACGATGCAGAAGACTACAAAGTCGAGTTCACCAAAGCCTACCTGGATATCCCATTCGTCACCCTGGCTCCCAGCACCTACACACGCGTGGTCGAGCAACTTCAATCCTCTAACGCCAAATATCCTCTGAAGCGTGTGGTGGTCCGAGACATGGTGATTCCCGACAATCGCACTAGCCACGTCCTAGACAATCTGTTTGTCAACGAAAGCCTGCCTAAGAGATTAATCGTGGGTATGGTACGTAACACGGCCTACGACGGAAGAAAAAACAGAAATCCCTTCCAATTCGAACACAATCAATTGGAAAACATCAAACTGACCAAGAACGGGGAAATTGTGGACGAATACGACGTCAACTTTCCCCAGCGACAAGCCATCGCACCATATCTGGATTTGATGAAAAGAGTGGCCGTCTTAAACACCCGAGAAGACCTGGACCTCCCTTTCAACGACTATATCAATGGGTACACTTTGTATTGTTTCGATTTGACCAACGACCACGGAGCCGACGGTAACTACTTTCATCCCAAAGCAGCGGGTAACCTGTCTTTGGAACTCAAGTTCGGTGCGGCCCCGACCAATCACCTCAGTCTTGTTCTGTTTGCCGAATACGACAATGTCTTGGAAATCGACGCTAACCGACAAGTCATCACCGATTGGTGAAGCTCTCTCCAATGAACAATTGACACGGGCATTAGAAAAACACCTCCCTTCTAACGTATTCGGGGGCGTGTGGGCTCGTAATCACCTGGATACACTGCGACCAACGTCGTATCCCAAAGCCTACGTCATCAACACGGACGACGAAGACCAACCTGGTAAACACTGGACCGTGTTTGTGTGCGAAAAACCAGAACACGTTACCTTCTTTGATTCCTACGGCAATTCTCCTGATGTCTACGGAGAAGCCTTTCGACGTTTCGTCCAAGATCTACAACTCCACTACCAACCCCGATGGATTCAAGGACTCGACAGTGTCGTCTGCGGACATTATTGCTTGTATTATTTGTGTCATCGATTTCACGTACCTTCCCCTCGTGCCCTTTCTGTTTTCGGTCATGTGTATCGTGTGAACGATATACTCGTCGAACAATGGACTAGGGATCATTTTCCCGATTTACAACCGGAACAGAAGAAAGGACAACGATGCCGATGTTTTTTTGCTTTGTAAATTTGCTTATTTTAATGCATGCTTTTTATTTCCTTCAATTTTAAGATTTCTTTTGTAGTTTTATGGTAACCATTTCATATAATCCAATTCTGTGTAACTTTAGTTCAATAAAATGCTTTGTCAGCAACATATCACGTGTCTGTTGTTTTTTTCACTCACGTCTCGCCCTCTGATTGGTGTAAAAATGGTATCGTCCCAGCACATTAGACTCGTCCCGAGGCATAAATTGCAGCATCGAAGCCAAAAGAAGTCACAGTCAAAATGGATCGAAAAGATTACAGATTTTGTCAGACTTGTGGGGGTTACTACAATGTGTTTAGGGGTAATCGATCGGATGCTGATTACCTGATATGCTTTTGGTGTGGGATAGAAATTGGAAATACCTGTCATAGACGACACAAACATCTTGTCAAATGCCCAAAGAGACCCATACCACTGTGGTCAGATCATCCAAGATGTTCCTGTTAGTGTAACATGAAGACCAACGGCCCTTTTCAGGGCCAACTTAATCAATGTAAAAGAGTTGTTTCCCCGCCCCCTCTACCCCCTTCTTCCTCTCTTCCCCTTTCTCCTTCTTCCTCTCTCTCTCTCTCTCTCTCTCTCTCTCTCTCTCTCTCTCTCTCTTTTCCCGCGCGCGCGCCCCTCTTTGTCGGTCACGCACCTGAATAACCACACCTGTCAGGTCAAAACGAACTAGGTCGTACAAGGTCACCGCGTACAAGGTCACGGCGAACTAGGTCACGGCGAACTAGGTCACTCGACCAGGTCACGATGTATTAGGTCACACCGAACTAGGTCACACCGAACTAGGACAAGGGGTCACTCAGTGCAGGGGTCATCAAGTGCGAGCGTCCGTATACAGGCCCACTAACTACTGTCTTTAAAACAGCCTTACAAGCTAATGAGTACGCAGGATCAATCTGATGATTAAGACACATATCCAATTTCGTTTCGTTTTTTATATGGTTCAACATTTTGTTTTACCTGTCTTTACTACACAAGGATCTTTTATTAAAGTCAGCGTATCAAACGTCTTTAAAACAGCCTTATAAGCTAATGGGTGCGTAAGACCAATCTATTTAACAATTCGATTTAAAGGAAGGTCCTATTTCGTTTCGGTTTTTTTAAAGTTCAAAATCTCGTTTTACTTGTCTTCACAACACTGGAGTCTGGCGTTTTAGTTGATGCGACGTCTTGACGTGCTCTGTATGGAACTGTAAGTAAACCCCGAGAAAAGTCAACGCTGATTGATTAATCAAGGTCTGGTGTCATAGGGTCAAAACTCGCTCGTATGGCACCTTGACTTGCCCACCTACTACAACTGGTAAGATCTTTATGTAGGCCATAGAAAGTATAAAAAACGAAACGAAACAAAGATCTGTAGTTTAATCAGATTTTCTTTGTATAGGAACTAAAACGTTCATCCAATTTCTTAATTGGGGCCTAGAAATTGACGCAAATTAATAATGTAAAATGTAATATAACCTGATTTACATTCAATACTTTCGGTTTTACGCAGAGAACTTGAATGCCAGTCTTTGTTATCTGTTTTTTTTTCATTCTACACCAAAAGTAATATCCTATGGGGTTTGTTTAACTTCGTTCATCGAGTCGTCTCATTACAAATGGAGCTTGAAAGCACCCTGACACGCGATTACTGTGCCAATTTTAAAATGTTCATTTTATCTTATTGGATATCAGAAGCCCATCTTTTCCCGATAAGATAACAACGTCATTGTTGATTTAAATTGACCATTAAGTCGTGTTTACAATGTCGAAGACTGTGGATGATGGTGAGTTCAGACATCTTTAGAATAATTAAAACCCAACAAACTTTTACAGATCCATGGGTGCTGTTCTGTATAGCCAATCTTTGTATAGCAACTGACACTCGCGTCCATTTTCTTAGAAATGAACTGAAGACGTCTTGAAAATAATTAAATCCTATCAAACTTGGAAATAAAAAATCATTTTTTTTTTATAATTTTCTATTGAGGTGAAATGGAATGGGGTTTAACGTCCTACTGTTCTACATACGCCATGTAGTATGTCGTGAGGGAAATGTTACCCGAATACTGTCGCTACGGCCTACTCTTGTAACCATTCCCAACTGCCACCAGCAGATCTTTTACGTGCACCCCAATGTGCAGACTAAACATCGGTTTTTCGTCCAATCCCAGCGATTAGACAGCAAAGTGCACGTAAAAGAAATTATCCCTTGGGAGTTGGAATTCAATATAAGAGTAGCGACGCTGCCCGGTCAAAATTCCCTCACAGTACTGAGCAGAACAGTAAGACGTTAAACCCCATTTCATTTCATTTATAATATCTATCACATTTTTAATGACTGTGATGTCACGTAGCTAAAACATGATGAGAGTTTAATTTAATTGTCACTCGCAGTTAATAACCCTTTAGGACCGAATTCCATATATTTTCTCAATGAAATAATGATTAAAGAATTTATGAATGAATGTACTGTTAGAGTGTGTGTTTACAATGTACTTTAATGTAACTTGTGGTATAATGGAACAAACTAGCCAACCTATAATCTCCATCAATTTATTTGATGAATTTTTTTTGACAATGGCAGCTCTATTGTCATGGAGGAAGGAGGACAAAATGTTAAAGATACGTTAGGGAATATCAAGGATGGCATACCATTGTCTCTTGGTGTATGAGAGAATTGGGTTAACATATAGCGCATCCGTGAAGCGTACAGTAATAGTTATCTAAAACTCTTCCATGATTCTCTTGGTTATGATTATATAGTCACGGACTTCAACTTTCTGGGAAAAGAAGTGGATTATTCCTAATTCCCTAATTGTTGGTTTTATTTGTAAAGAACCGTTTTGGTTTAATATCTAAAACCGTTGTCATCATCTGTGTTGGTTGGTTGCTATTGAAATAGTTGACTTTGATCTCGGAGTTTTCAGGAAGCCATTGTATGAACCATGTGCACATACAGCGACATCAATCAGATTAAAACACAAATCCTATTTCGTTTGGTTTTTTATTGTTCAAAATTTCCTTTTATTTGTCTTTACTACACTAGGATCGGGAAGATTTGTTATCATTGACATGTTCTGGATAATGCGAGGGATTAGCCAATGAAACGGTCTGTTACGGTGGGCTTTAGGCGTGTTTTGCTCGGAACTGTGGGTATTCAAGTTTCCTTACTTAAACATGGGCCTACATTATGCAAAAGCTAAATTTGTCTACTACAGGTCTTTATTTAGGTGGGGGGTTGGGGTGGCCTAGTGGTCTAGGTTGCGCGCTTCGACCTCTAACTGGCCGGTCACCTCTGGCTTGCGGCTGTGGTTTCGATCCCTGGTGTGAGCGTATATGGCATGGAGATAGGGGCGCCTTCTCAACCTTGTGGGTTTCCTCCGGGCACTCCGTTTTCCTCCCACTGCTAAAGACCCCTACGCGCAAGCGAATTATTGAAATAAAATTAAACCATATGTTAGTCCCGAAATGACCTAGATTGTGTCGAGTGGACGTTAAACCCCATTTCTCTCTCTCTTATATAAACTATTATAGACATCTATTTACAAAACAGAACCATAATCAACTCCCGGTAGAATCGTCGTCGTCGTTGCTGTGGTTTAACGTCCACTTAAACCAGCAGTGATATCGTAGACAAGCCGATGTCATCGGATACTCAATATTTAAACCAAATTAAAAATGGAAAACCGAGGCCGACTCTTGAATATACCAGTGCCCTGGTAACCACTCTCCACACATCCTGCCAAAACTACATACAGTGATAATGCGGCTCAAAATGAAGAAATTTTCAATATTGTTTTTTTATCATTTATTTTTGAAATGACCAAATTTTTTTAAACTCTTTAACTTATGTATATTTAAGAAATAATTGGCATGTTCACCAAAAACACTTCCTATCTAAAAAAAATTAAAAATAAAATCTTAAATAATAAGGGATTGTAATCAATTAAATTATTTCACCCTTAAGATACATTGTGGAAGGTTAGATAAAGAGTTGGCAGTTCTCATTTCAGTCAAATTGTTCCACTCTGAGCCGAGATTTTAGCGATTGGATTTTTGGCCTAGCCTAGATCATCATTACTAAAGTTTGTACGATAAAAATCATAGTCTCGATTATTCATTTCATGATTAAATAATAAATGAAAGTTAAACATCAAATCGCACCCTCATCCAGGAAATATCGCAGGCTAGCGATGACATCAAGAGTTGATTATGGTCTGGATAAGTTAATTAATGTCTAATCAATAATTTTAATAACATTTCAGGTCTAACGAAAGACCTGCAATAGGCAGATTTAGCTCCTGGATACTGTATGTTTACTTGCTAGTTGCAAGTTCAATGTTATGATTTTAGATACATCTTGTTATAAATAAATACTATAATCTTCCCGGTCATGTAGTTATCCAAATATATTATCTAGCAAAGTTATAGCAACCTGAAAGTAAAATTTATTTCCCGCTGGCTTACTTCCTGCTGATAACTCGTTACTGTTACAAACCAAAACGGTTAACATCTAAAATGAAAATAAAAACCATCTATTCATATTTTAGACCGTTATGTCTCCGGTCTTCTCTTAAGATCATTCCGATTCCAGACCAGTGGTCTGATGCCTGTCAAATTGAATAATTTTGTTGGTTTTACCTAATTGAGTAATATTGAGTTATTCTGTAGAAATGACTGCTGTACTCTCTAAACCCCTTTGTAGTTTCTCGGGTGTAAGCCGCTCTGTGTCGGTAAGTACAAAGTCACGGGTTAGCTCCCGATGTTGGCTGAAAGGGTTCCGCGAGATTTTTGCGGCACCGGGTTATCGTTCTCAGTGGCACAGGACGAGGGAGTGTGGTGCAGAACAAGGGAAGGCGTCTAGTCGTTGTACTCATTGACGTACACGGGAAAGAACCTTTGACCATTGGAATTTGAAATAAGATAAGGCCAGGTAAAAGTTCACTCTTGGCGTATGCCCGTCTTCATTAGCCCAGTGCGCGTAGAGAAGTAGGCCGATGAACAACATTTCAATTTGTTTTTTTAGACGGAAGTTACATTTCCGTCTTTTTTTGTATGTTTTTTTTTTGTCGTGGCAATTTTAGGTAGTCGATTAGCAAGTTAAAGTGAAGGTAATGTATTTAATCCCTTCTTTGGTCGAGAAAGTACAACGGGATTTTCCAGCGTGCTTCCTCCTTGTCAGTAGTGCATGGGGATGGGGTGGAAAACCCAGGTCCTGTCTACACATTTAACATTTGGATTTCAATACATGTATAAGAGTAGGCCGTAGCGCCGCTATCATCGCAGAATGTCCCTCACAGCACACTGTGTGGCGTTTGTCCGTCTTCATTAATCCAGGTGAAACAGAATAGTAGGACGTTAAACTCCATTTTCTTTCATTTCATTTTTTAGACATATTTAAATTATTGTAATTTAAATTATTTGTTGTTTATAGATTAATAGGATTAAGTAAATATGTTGAAATAAAGGCCACGTGGAAACTATTACATAACTCTACCTTTGAAGTTATTATTACATAATTCCATGCTAATTCTTTCTATATTCACTGCCAATATTAAAACCATTTCTTTTCAACATAAAAAAAATATTCTAATTCATTTCTCGTCTGGGATTTTTTTCTGTTGGTAAACATAGCTGAATTATAAAAGGTTAAATTTTTGTGTAAAACTACGTGTTTCTATAAATGTTTACACCTGTACCTACACTATATCTACCTTAAAACATAATTTAATACATTATAATACATTGTAGGCTAGATTTAAACATGTGCTTTCTATTTATGTTAATTATGAACACTAGAGAGTATTTTGCCAGTTCATGATGGAATCCCGTAGTTTCGTATATTTTAATGAGCACCTTAAATCGTTCTCTTCCGTCTTATTATAATTGTTCTTGGGTTGCGAAAATGAAATGGGGGCGTTCGTGAGTCTTTCATCTTGATATTAATATTAATATGCTATGGTGGATATACGATCTTATGTGATGGAACACAGAAATGTGAGACGATACATTTGTTGTGTTAATTTGTAGATTAGAAAAGTTAATGGCACAGGAGGGGATACCATATTTACGTGATTGAATGCGGGAATGTACGGCCCTGGCGTGTATAACTTACAAGAATTGATGTTTTGAGTATTACTTTCTGCTCTGACGGGGCTAATGAAGACGTACAAACGCCATACAATGTGCTATTAGATAAACATTTTGTTCTGACAGCGGATCTTATATCGATGCCAACTGTCAAGGGTTCTTTTACGTACACGTCAATATATACACCGGACCTTGATTTTCCGTTCCATCCAAACGACTAAACCCTTCGTCCTATACAGCTGGGAAGCGATATTGAAAAACCAGATTCCGTGCAGATGCTTTAAAGAGCTTGTATATTTATCACTAGCACGCGTACGATATTCGGCTTTGTCCGAGACCTAAATTCACACGAGACCTAAATGCACACGGGGCCTAAATTGCACAGGGCCCAAAGAAGCCGGAGTCCAAATTAGACCGGGGGTCCAAATTCGACCTGGAACCAAATTCTCCTGAGGCTTAAAATCGCCAGGGTTCCAAATAAGATGGTCTAAAACTTTCATTCTGGTTAATTTGGGGGTGGAGCGCGGCGACGAAGCTTGATTGGCGAACATACATAAGACATCTATAATATTATTTATATAAATCATATATGAATGTACAATAGAATAAAGGTTACCATGACAATTGTCAAGTTTGATCATTTACATCGAGATAGGGCATCTAAAGTAATTTTAATTACAACATTTGTTTTAATTACAGTACCTTCAGGCGGTACCTATGGCACTTGTCGAACCCATTATTACTTATACGTGTCGACCGAACAAAATCCCTCTTGCAGCTTTTAACACCCACGCAAAACAAAAGTGGCCTAAATCCAAATTCCACGGAGTATTGTCTACTATAAAGATACCAGTGCTAGACGTCAAATCTAATAGCGACGATTCTCGAGTGGGAACCGGTCCACCATTTGTTTCATTACGGACGCCTAAATGCTCTGAAATGAACGACGAGTCTGATTGTAAGCTTCTCTTATAAATGAAATTGAATGTTCTATTATTCTATCAGAGACCCCGATGTCGATACCGCCACGGTTCCCGAAACAAACAATAGGCAAATCGTACCAACAAAATTTAAATTTATGAAAAATTGGCAATCCTTGGAGAAGATTCGTCATGTAAATACTGAACATATACATAAAGTCACCAAAAATAAAATTTCAAGATAATAATCATTTCAAACTGGGCTCATGTGTTTTGTGTGTGAGAGAGAGAGATAGGGTTTAACGTCCACTAGACACAAACTAGGTCATTTTGGGACTAACATATGGTTTTATTTTATTCCAATAATTCGCTTGCGCGTAGGGCTCTTTAGCAGTGGGAGGAAACCGGAGTGCCCGGAGGAAACCCACGAGGTTGAGAAGGCGCCTCTATCTCCATGCCACATACGCTCCAGGGCTCGAAACGACCATGTATTTTGTAAAGACTGGCTTTGTAAGTTGTTGTATATTGTATAAAAATCGTATCAGATGCTTTAGGGTTGGGTGTTCGATCAATGCATTGGCCGAGAAAGTTCATCGGGGTTCTCTTTGTCAGTGATGCAGGGCGGAGGGCCTGGCAAGGACAACTGTCTAGTTGTTGAGATGGGACGGAAACTTGAGGTCCCGAGTATAGATTGGCGTTGGCGTAAAGGATTCTTGGTTTAACCTCATTTCATTTCCAAGCATAGAATTCTCGGCCAATGCCACTTAGCCACCGTGACTCCCTTTGTGCTCGGATAGTAGAATTTACTCCCACTCGTCTTTGAATTCCTAGTTCCAAGGACAAGATAAGTACCGACAGGGCGATGATTCACCATAGCAGAAAATGTGCAGGAAGATTTGTAGACATAGATTAAATAATCTTTATGTTTAACAAAGTTAAACATTTTAATTTGACAAATAAATTCTACCGAAATAAAACCCACGTTCTAAAAACCTCTTGATATCACACAAACTAGACAATTGATCGAGGTTTTGTGTCAATCTGAAATCTTGTATAGTTTCACTAGTAAGCTTTCTCTTGACAAGTAAATTCAATATTTCTCTTTTAAATCCACAAATCTTCGTTGATTTCTTAGACAAATACAAGAAAACAGGATGTGTTGTACATTGATATAAAGTAAATCTAGTTATCACGATATTGCAAGTAGTTACATATTGTAACATCTGTTCATAGCTATAGAACTGAAATTAAAGTAAACATTTTATCAGGAGGTAATTCACCAATTGTAAGATGTGTTTTAAGGCGGATATTTTAACAAGAAGAGCAGGTCAGTGTGCATGTTGTAAACTGAAATAAATTTAACGTTTACAAATTGTTTCAATGGCATTTAGTAATTGAACTGGAAATACACAGGTCAGAATTCTGTGGAATACAATTACTGCTTATTACTGAGCGACGTTTCGTATGCATTGGTACACTATGACACCTCGGTGCAACAAATAATGCGCATCACTGAGTAGGTCTCGGAATTTCACGGGACGTCATGGAAGTTATTCTAGTCTGTTCGTGGTAGCAACCATTCGATGGGTAAAAGTAGGGATACTTTTATCATACTGGTCTAAGGTTTCAACCCCTGTACGCCAGCTACGATCCCGAGTTCATCAAGTATTTTCCAACTTGTCAACAAGAATCCCACTCCGCTCTCTCTCTCGCTCTCTCTCTCTCTCTCTCTCTCTTTGATGTTTTGCCGATATCGTAATTTACAAATCTACTATAATAACCTCCGACACCTTTTCAACATTAACTAATGAATACGAGAATGTTTTTCTGATTAACCGGTGTTTGTGTTAGGCTATCTTGCTAATCCTCTTTAAGTTTATACGGAAGTTGCTTTCCATGAAAATCGTTCAACTAAAATAGAGGGCGGGAATAATTTGGATGTTGACCCACTTTTTCTTGATGAAAATCTTAACAAAATCAATACAAGACACAGAAATTGGACTCATAAAATTTCCCGGTTTCAGTTGTATGACCTGTTTTATAAAACCAGACAATCTTCGACATGGTTCCCCCTTGTCAATGGAGAGAGAGAGAAATGGGGTTTAACGTCAACTCTACACAACTAGGTAATTTCGGGACTAACATATAGTTTAATTTTATTTCAATAAATCGCTTGCGCGTAGGGGTCTTTAGCAGTGGGAGGAAACCGGAGTGCCCGGAGGAAACCCACGAGGTTGAGAAGGCGCCCCTATCTCCATGCCACATACGCTCACACCAGGGCTCGAAACCACAGCCGCAAGCCAGGGGTGACCGGCCAGCTAGAGGTCGAAGCGCGGCACTCTAGACCACTAGGCCTCCCCAACCCCCCTTTGTCAATGGTACAGGACAAGGACATCTATCTGGCACTATCTCACTTCAGTTGGCCAGATTAGCACATCCTACTTTTTTGCTTCTAAACTGGACTAATGAAGACGGTCATATGCCATAAAATGTGCTATGAGGGAAATTTTGCCCGTGCAGAGGCAAATTCCAACTGCCAAGGGATATTTTACACGCACGCCAATGTGTACACTGGACCTCTTTTTTGTCCGAACTCGAACGACTAGACAGCTGCCCTTGTCAGGCCCTCCGTCTTGCATCACTGACAAGGGGAAACCACGCCGGAAAATCTGGATGAACTTTCTCGGCCAATGCAGGGATCGAACACCCGACCTCCAGACTAGAGAGCCAACGTTTTTGTAATGTTTGTCAAATAATAATCTGCAATCTAAATAAGATATATATATCCAAACGAAAAAAAAACAATACAAAAATATACTAGAAATAATCTTCATTCATATTTATAATCCCAAAAGAAAAAAAAATACACAAAAATGCAAAAAAATGCTGACATGCTGTCTGATCTGAAATGCCAGAACCGCGACCACCAGGCACGAAAATATTCTTCCATATTAGCAGGAGGTCGATTGGTAGCTGGTCTGGAGGGAGATTAAACATAACTCTACACTTTATAATCGTTGTTATTAACGGTTAACAGTTAGAGGACGAGTATAATATCCTACTTGAAATGGTCAGCCCACTGTTCAAATGATGATAGTACAGAAATGAGATTGAAAGCTAATTGATAGAGTAGTTAGTTTGGCCACTAATGAGAATCAAGATTAACAGACCCGTCCGTTCTTTATTATAACCTATTTTAATTATCTCTTTCTTCACTGTATTAATTACAACAGTCAACTTCTTTCAGCCCACTTCCCCCAGCTTCTATTCTTTAATACAATTTTATTAACAATATTGCCATGATCTATTTGATAGATTATTTAGAGATTGTATCGGGCAGGATATTATTGTATTAATTGCTTTCTGTTCAAGTATTTATCGTGTTTGTCTTGTTAATAACAATATCTTATCTTCTAAAGCCTTTGGTTTCATTTTCCGAATTAGTTTGGCATTTTTGTGTCATAAAAGACACAATGGTGGTTGGCGGTCTGACAAAGAACTGTCTGTCCAATTTTGTACGATTGACATAAATATATTATGGAAGATTATAGAAAACGAGCTGACAGTTCTCACAGTAATAGTTAAAAACTAGATAATGTAAAGGAATTTGCCGAAAATTTCAGTCAAATTGATCCATTCTGAAATGAGAATTTAGCGATTGTATTTTCTGCCTCGCCTCGAACATCATTACTTAAGTCGGTACGATAAAAATATGGTCTCGATTAACCATTTCAGGATCAAATCATGAATGAAAATTAAGCAGAAAATCGGACCCTCATCCAGTAAATATCGCAGGCTGGCGATGATACTGAGATTTCATTTGGTTTGAATAAGTTAATTAATATCTAATTAATAATTTAGATAACATTTCAGGCCCAAATAAAGACTTGTAATAGCAAATTTAGCTCTTGTATAATGCATGTTTAAAGATACATTATGGGGGATAAGATAAAGAGTTGGTAGTTCTCACTATAATAGTTAAAAACTAGATAGTGTAAATGTAATTTGCTGAAAATGTCAGTCAAATTGATCCACTATAACTATAAGTCGAGAACAAAGCGAGTGAAATATTCACATATACTCGGTCATTATTACTAAAATAAGTAATATAAGCAACATAGTCTCGATTATTCACTTGATTGATTTAAATATCAATGGCCGTTAAGGGCATATAGGAATTTAATCCGCCAACATCGAAGGCTAACCTTGACATCAAGAGTTTATTATGGTCTGGATAAGTTAATTAATGTCTAATTAATTATTTAGTTAACATTTCAGGCCTAAAGAAAGACCTGTAATAAGCAGATTTTGCTCTTACATAATGCCTGTTCAATCAACAGTTCAGAAATAATTGTATTTTATATTCGTTTTGTTCTATAATCTATACTAATATTTTGACCGTTGTTTGATGGTTTGTCTGTCTGTTCAGTGTTGATGGCTATATTAGAGAGAGAGAGAGAAATGGGGTTTAACGACACAAACTAGGTCATTTCGGGACTAACATATGGCTCAATTGACTAACATATGGCTCAATTTTATTTCAATAACTCGCTTGCGCGTTGGGGTCCTTAGCAGTGGGAGGAAACCGGAGTGCCCGGAGGAAACCCAGGAGGTTGAGAATGCGCCCCTATCTCCATGCCACATACGCTCACACCAGGGATCGAAACCACAGCCGCAAGCCAGAGGTGACCGGTCAGCTAGAGGTCGAAGCGCGGCACTCTAGACCAGTAGGCCATCCCAACCCCCTGGCTATATTAGGGCTGTCCCGAGGCGAACCGTGAGATTGAACAAGAGACAATCCCCCTGTCACGTACAAGCTGGAAATTGAAACCAACCCACTTGACTCAAGCACAAACGTTACACCACTCCATCTACGAAAAACGCGGATGTTGTGACGCATTTAAGATACAAAATATTCCCCTGAGTTAAGATGGAGACTGTGAGTGAAAGAATAATAAAACAAATTGAGAGGATCGGTGCTCTACGAACGTTTTATATCAAGCTATAATACGCTTTAAGGTGTCTAGCAGTCATAACTAGATAGATTGAATTTTACACCCTCACAATCCTGGCGGCAATTTCCAACACACAATCTGGTCTTCATGATTAAATCAACTTTTAAAAGATAGCCAAGAAAAAAAAACGCGCTCGAGTTATTCCTGAATCTGCATCTGGCGAATACTGATATGATTCGTTTAGCCGACAATCGTATCCTCCGTCGTATCATGAATATGTCGTCGGGTCGTATTTCATATCGATTGTATTTTAGATGCTATTTTGAACGAGTAATTTGTCTCTTAATTATATTACTAACACCTTGGCCCTGTTTTTCGAATGACATTAACGAAGTTTAACGACTTATTTTTCTGCAACAACCCGGCTGGACAACGTATATCGTTAGGATTGGACAAAAAAATCAAGGTCCTGTGACAGTTTAAATTCGATATAAGGGTAGGTGGTGTCTCCGCTGTTCGGGTAAACTTTTGTCGCACTCCAGTCTGGGGAGAAAAGTAGGACGTTAAACCCATTTCATCTGATACACCATTATGCAGTGGGATTTGGGGAAATTTTACACGGGCAGTGGCACTAAAGCGGCACTACGGCCTACTGTTTTGCTCGAACTGGGCTAATGAAGACGGATATACGCCTTACAGTGTGTTAAGGAGGAAATCTTACCCTCTTCCAAATGTTATGGCATCTTTAACGGGCTACTAACTGTATAAATTGTTTGTCCCATCCGAACAACTAGACACTTTTCATCATTATACGTTCCGTCCTGTTTGTATTTGGATGGTCCAGAACGCAAACAATTATTATAAAAAATAAAATTAAACTCTGTAGTAGTCCGGAAATGACCTAGTTTGTGTCGAGTAGGCGTTTAACCTCATTTTTTATCTTTATTTCTCTCTTTATTCAAAACTAGATTCTTCAGCGATCCAATCCGTTGACTCTACGATCACGTTGCACACTAATCAACCAATTATTTTCCCTATTTTCAAGTACGTGTATAATACATTAAAGAAATAAAACGACGACAAAGGGACATAAAAATTGTTTGTTGAATAAATTCTGGTCGATTATAAAAATCAAAGTTTTATATTGACGATGTAGGAATACTAGATGAAGCAAGTATATTGGAATAAAACACATAATAGCGTGTCTAGATTACTCAGCGTACACCAAATACAAACATGAAATATCCAAATGTAAAAATAAAGAAAGAAAGGGGGATACGGGTTTAACGTCCACTCGACAAACTAGGTCATTTCGGGACTAAGACATAGTTCAATTTCATTTCGATAATTCGCTTGTGCGGGTCTTTGAGGAAGGAAACCGGGGATTCGTAGAAAACCCCCGAGGTTAGACAGGCCACCCTACTCCCTGCCACGTACAACCGGGGAATTGAAAAAACGCCAGCTGACTTAATAACTGGCCGCATCACACGGCGCGCACGTGTTAATCATTCTGCCTTCCAACCCGGCAATTGGTTGTTAAATAAATGAACTATAAGGGGGGGGGGGTGTTTAATGCCCACTTGACTCAAACTAGGTCATTGCGGGACCATCATATTGTTGTTTTTTTTTAAATTTTATTTCAATAATTCGCTTGTGCGTAGGTGTCTTTCGCAGTAGGAGGAAACCTGAGTACCCGGAGAAAACCCATGGGATTGGACAGGCGATCACACTCCTTGCCACGTACAACCGGGGATTCGAAACCACACCAGTTGACTCAATGGAAAGCCATATGATACAGGGCGCGCACGCTAACCACCCGGCCATCCCCACCCCACCCCGAACTATAAAGGCAACGGGGTTGATATTTTGGGATAATGTTAACTTAACGACAGGTAAAAAGAAGCAGTAAGCGACGAGGCATATTGCGTCCTAAACATGATTTGCATGTCGCGCCCCGTGTTCGACACTAATTTAATCTGGTAGTTGAAGCCAAAGACATCATTGGAGAAAATACCCTGGGTTAGGTGTAAAATTTAAGGCCAACTGCAGATTTAGTGGAAGGTCACGAGATGTTAACCGGGCTCATAATAACCCTAACCCTAAACGGTATCAGGGGCGGATCTAGGAATTGTGAAAAGGGGCATGTCTCTGAGGGGGGTCCCCCCATGTAAATTATCCGTCATTTCCGTGCATCTGTAGCCATTCCAAGAGCAATTTGGCTGATATTTTCGTCGAAGTAAACGTCCGGAACGGACATATTTGGGTCTGAGAAAAGGCACTTTCAGCAGTAAAAAAGGGCACTGTCGATAATTAGTGGGGGCGCCCCCCCCCCCCCCATTGAATCCACCTCTGGCTATAACCAACAATCTCATCAACAATCGCGCGCCCTATGCCTGAATACATACAATAGTTTACATACAAAATCATATAACAACAAATACAAATGGTCTCAAATGACCAAATATTGACGAGACGTTATTTCCATTCCAATACTTCCATAACAACTTAGCAATGAAACATCTAAAATGAGAATTCTGTAACCTTTACTAACAAGTATGTGAAAATCTGATTTTCGTATAAGGGTTTTAAACTACTATTTATTAATGACGTTTGTCTAGATCTTGCGAGAGTACGAAAGTGCGTCTACACATAAAACACCCAATCACTTCTGACATGCGTCATGAATGCCACGTTATTTTTATTACATTACAAATCCTTATCAATTATTAGCTCGATTGTTGCAGCAAAATAAAGAAGTAAAACTCCATGTTCTTATCAACCATGATTTAAACTGTTTGCCTTAGATTAGACGTCTCATTACTTTAAATAGAATGAAAGCACGATGTAAGTTTACGATCCAAAAAACCGCCATTTGTATATTTGAACTGCCAATCAATACAATATGGTATTATTACTCGTTATCTTACCAGTATTCCAACATTGGAACTAATTCTTAATGAAGGAAGGAAATGAATATCGCAGTCTCGACGTTAATATTACATTCGCATTCTATTGGAAAATATTTTTGTACTTAAGTGCTAAAACGGTGTTGATAATTTTGAAAAATATTGACTAGTTCTGCTTCAAAGAATTTCTGGGAAAAGCATATTTTTGTTTCTGTGAAATATTAATCGCGCTGACCCCCCTATGATGTAGGGTCTTTCTTATTCGCTGTTTGTGTATTTATGGCCGATATTCAAGCGGAAATTAAAACCCGCAATGTTTATATATGTGTTGTAACGGTAGGAAATGGTTATATGATATCTAATACAATCATCTATTTCACACAAAAATTAAAGAGTGTTATTTAATATTAAACCCTTTCTTCTCCTTTTAAAGCAAAGCATATGTGTACACACAACAATCGTTTGTGAAAATGGCAGAACTCCAGATAACCGGAGTTAGCGTTTATTTATTTATATCATTCTTTTTATCTACAAATGTATAAAAAGAAAATTTAATATTAAATAGTTTTTTGATAACTTTCTTTTCATAATTTCTTTATTTCAGAATAAAAGTGTTTGCTATCCACAAATTAATAGAGCACGTTTTTAATCTTACGTCAATAAGTAAGACAGACAGTGGATGGGTAGAAGCCAGCCTAAATGAACGATGCCAGTAAGAATCATAAGATGAACGGAACACGAGCCCGGCCATCAATTTGGTGTTTTCCAGCAGTCTTAGTAATCAGGAATACTAACTTCACGTTCTTCTTAATTTGTTGAGTTCCATATTTGTTGGGGGGAACTGGATGGATATATAAACCTAGCACTACACACTCCCCCCTCCTCCCTGTACATATGGACAGTGTACCATATCGATTCTCGGTGTGCCATTAAGAAGATATTAACGAGTGACAGTCATAAAACGCTTGTACTTAATGGCAACTAGAGGCAGAGATGAAATTTGCTGTGTTACTTGGCCGGACAATGTTTCCTGAAAAGCGTAGATAATGGGTAATTCTTTGAGGATTAATTTTATCAGTTTGATATCGAATATTTGGTGTGTGTGTTGTTTATGCCAATAGCCAAGCTGGCGTTAAGAGGTTATAACAGAATCTCCCTATCGGAGATGGAGGACTTCGACGATGTCACCTCCCCGTGAGTATCTCTTTATCGTTTTTCTCTGAAGTTTTATTTTGATTGAAGTTCAGTAATATACTTATTGTAATAGCACGTGTGTTTGATTTTTAACTTTCAGCTGAAAAGGCTCATCAATCCAAAATCTGATTGATCTAAAACTTTTTATTATGATATTAAGGTAATCAATTATTATTGACCTCTTTTAGACATAATACCCACCCATTTCCAATTTTGATCACTTAGTTTCAAGTTTAGAGCCACATTAGAATGTGCCGTTATATATTTCCTGACTTTAACAGTTATTTATTGTGCAATATTTGTCTAGCGTTACACACTATTCCCATCTGTCTTTAATACTATCCATCAGCGATAAATAAATGGCTTTAACATTTTTACTTTCTCTTTCAAGAAAGATATTTTAGGAAAGGTGAAAACTTTTAATTAGAATAATTAATTTAAAAATTAGAGCCTAAATTAACTGACTGTTCAACAATATACAGCTGTTTCAGTATTTCACATTTACCCTAAACCATTGTGAGTTGTTACTTTGAAATTCGAACAAAATATTTTTTCATTCATTTGTATCCCTTAAGCTAATGAATTTATGTCATAACATGGTTTTGAATTACTATTGAAATAAAGGGTATGCAAACATGCTTAACTCTGTATACGTATACTGTTAGTTTTAATCTACTAGTAAAATAAAATAGAAAGACGCATCAGTTTATATACAGATATATTAGCTTTAAAACCAGTATTCTTATTATAACAAATGAATTACCGTTATCTAATCGGAAGAGAGTTTTATTAATGTGATAACTGATTTCTTTTTTTTCAAAAATAGATTTTGCCTAGGCTATTAAAAAAGATTTTAAGTTATAAATTTTCTTGAAATTATTTCTCTTTTTATTCTGTAATTTATTTATAATAATATAACCTTATTTCTATCTTTTTATACCCTTTTATTATCGTTAACAAGAATATGTCATTTTAAGGTACCCTGTTTAGTACAATGCATACGTCATAGCCCTAGTTAACAAAAAATACCTTATTATTTTTTGCAGTGTTAGCTCTTTATAATAATATGATATAAAATTAAAGTCTATGGCATTGAATGATAACGATATTTTAACGATATATTCAATCAGTTTGTCATTAAGTAAACTCTATCTCATTATAGTTTATGACCAGAAACTGATGTAAGTTATTATTCCATCAGTAATGGTGGTTTACGACCCATTCTGACTATTCGACATAGAATACGAGGGATAGTTGACAATCAATGCTAGGCACTTTATTATTGAATTTTCCACAAAAGCCAATTTGAAACAGATGTATTTTAGTCACTAATATGAGTACCTTTTAGTTCCAGCCATAAATTTCCCGAAGCAATAATTACCGTAATCTCTGTTGTGTATATATGTCAAATTACAGAAATAAATCTACCCGATTTTTTGCTTTAGGGAACCCTTGGCCCAGAGTAATCTTTTAGGGTATATAAATAGTGAAATCCAATAGGACCGTGGAATATTAATAAAGAACGACAGTTGGTAATGGATATAGTCAAACTAATATCTATTATGCCAGCAATGGCGGCGGGGGGAGGGGGGCGAGGGATGGCCAAGTTGTCATTGAGTCAACTGGCGTGGTTCGATTCCCTCGGTTGTACGTGACAAGAAGTAGGATCGCCTGTCCAACCTCGTGGAGTTTCTCCTGAACATGCGTTTTCCTGTCACTGCTAAAGACCTCTTCGCACAAGCGACGCTCGTGCGAATTATAGAAACAAATTGAACCATGTGTTAGTCCCTAAATGATCTAGTTTGTGTCGAGTGGACGTTAAACCCCATTTTTTTCTCCCTCTTTCTCATAAACAATGGCCCATGGTAGTCTTTTAGCTTAAAAAAATTAGTGAAATTCAGTAGGACCATGGAGTTTTTAATTGATATGGTAAAATTAATTACTATTGTTGTTATCTGTTCACCACAAACAAAGGGCAAGAGTTGTCTTTTCTTTTCAAACATTCTTCTTTCTGTACCTGTGTTTTTTATGCAGAAACATTAATCCGAAACTAACGGAAATGACCGTAATACTGTGTTTAAACATAAATCCGAAACTAATGGAAATAACCTTGATGCCGTATTTAAACATAAATATACGAAACTAGCGGAAATACTCTTAATACTGTGTATATACATCCGAAACTAACGGACATTGCTTTAATGCCGTGCTTAAAATCTCAGCCCATACATCCTTATAAAGAAAACAACATTGCAAACTGCATGATGCAAATTCTGTTCGATAAATAGAGTTTATTGAAGTTTTCCATATTATTCTGCTCTTTATATGTGCAGCATTACACTCAGCTAGTTTTCTTAATGTAAATTAATGGCCTCTGGGCTCTTTCTTCTCGTGTAGTATTGTTTTTAGGTTTTGTGCAATCCGTGGATGGGTTCTGTGATATTAGCAGATTGATTAATGAAAATTTCAAACTAATTTGTGACTGGTCGAATTTTATGAACTGAATACCCCCAGTAAACACACACTAGAAGATATTGGTGCTAAATAAAAACAGAATTAGGTATGGAAAGGGCATATGACTAGGCTAATGAAGACGGGCATATACCATACAGTGTGCTATGAGGGAAATTTTGCCCGGGCAGCGGTGCTACGACTATGCAAATTCCAACTTCAAATGGTTCTTTAACGTGTACGCCAATGTGAGCATGGAGCCTGCAATGCGATTGTGACATCATGTCTTTATATTATCTACATTAACAAAAAGAGATAAATTTTAAGATTTGATGTTTTAAAAAAAATTCGACCTTGACCCATATAAATATGACGGATAACTCAACCAAACCAAGTGTAAAATTACCATCATAGACATAAAGGTCAAAACCACGAAAACATGTTCGTTTACTTTTAAACTTTGATTATTTTTTAAAAAAAAACAAAAACCCACAACAAAACAGTATTTGTATTCAGAATGTCTGATTTGGATTAGGGAAACGGACTTTATAAAATCATACTGTGCTTTGTCTAGGGATTCCTTTCGGGGATTTAAATGTAAAGAATATAAATATTCCGTTACTTTATGCCGAATCATTGAAATGAAATGGGGTTTATCTTCCTCATGTTTTGGCAAAGTGAAATGGGGTTGCGCGTCCTACTGTTCTGCTCCGACTGGGTTAACCAAGCCAGTTATACACTATACAGTGTGCTATGAGGGGAATTTTGCCAGGGCAACGGCACTATGGCCTGTTTTTATATCGAATTCCAACTGCCTGGGGATCTTTCACGTGCAGACCGATGCATACATGGGTCCTCGGTTTTCCGTCCCAGTCGAAACACTAGACAAAACCCCGATGAACTTTCTCGGAAAATGCAGGGTCGAACACGCGACCTCCAGAGTAGCCAGCCAGGGTTTTACCCACTTAGCCACCACTCGGGTTAATGAAGATTCGCATAGGTCATGATCTGTGCTTTTGACCGGATAGTGGTGCTTCCGCATACGCTTATCAGAGTTCAATTGTCGAGGGGTATCTTGCGTGCATTCTGAGGGGTTGGGTTATCAAGTTGTTTTACTCGTGCACGTGAATGATAAGGTCCGTCATTTAGTCAAGGGACGTAATTTTGTTTCCCCGCTTGTACATGGCAAGGAGTAGGGTTGTCTGTCCATCCGCGTGGGTTTTCAACGGGTTCCCCGGTTTCCTCTCACTGCTACAGACCCCTACGCTGAAGCGAATTAATGAAATAAAATTGAACCATGTGGACGTTAGACCCCATATCTCCCTCTCTTATCGAATTTCAATTGTCGAGAGTTCTCTTACGTGCATACCAAAGACTGATAGAGTTGACCATTGGCTTTTATCCCATAGAAGATTTTACTATTTCCTGAGTCAAGCCCCCATGTTTTTGAGTCGGTATGATTCTTACTGCGCAATCGTGGCTCCCATTGCGTGTAGAAAATATGACCGGTCTTTGATCGCATACAAAAGGCCGAAGTTCCACTTTATGGGCTGAAAACATCTCAGCAAACCAACCTCTTTAGTGAGCCAGGGCTGTTTTCAATGAACCACAATCAACAGAAAACATTGTCGGGCGTTGACTGCAGAAAGAGGCTGACCAACACCGTGTTCCTACCCAGCCAGTGAGCCAGTGCGCATTTCAACCGAGGCACCGTGACTCTCATTATGGACAGAAAATATTTCTGGTTGTTGATCGCACATAAAGTTTGTTCCTTTGGAAGATTTTACCTTACCAGGCCGCGTCTAACATCGTTACCTGATGCTTGAATCACATCGCTGGCTATATGATTAATACCATGCCAGAAGCCTTTAATATAGATAATTCCCTCTCTGGTCTTTACAATAAACTCAACATCAGAAAGGCTAAATTGCGTAGTTAAGATTAATTGAGAAAACTATGATTGGCTTGTGAATGGAATTAGGAGATTAGTGTTACATGTCGATATCTATGGAGGTTCTAGTACGTATGGCTTCTGCATCAACGAGACGTTGTTGAGATTTTAAATGTTGCAAATATATACATGTTCTAACGATGTGGATTGGTGAGTAATCTTTTTGTTTTTACTTGGAATCAAGAGAATTGTGGTTTAATAATGTCCTGATTGTTTACATCAGTTGGGCTAATGCAGACCGTTGTCGTCATGCAGTGTTTTGGGGGTACTTTTTGTCAAACAGTGGGGGTTTCAGCTTCCACATTTAAACGGCCCATGCGTCTTTTCGTGCATGGGAACGTGTGCATAGTAACTCGAATTATCTTACCATACTATACCCAATATGCTTTGATATTATATTCTGGCTATATAATTATTTTTAGTTATCTATAGAATAGCGAGTGCTACTTCCGGTTCTATGTGGCCAGCACATGGTTCTCTAAAATCATACCAAGCTGAAGACGTAGAGGTGAATTTGAATGAATTACAGTTGTTCAACAATAATGTTGAACGTGTATTTCCCCCACCCCCGAAATAATGTAGCAAATTGTTTTCTCGTGTTTATTTGAAAGAGCTTGATCTACAAGGATGAAGTAGCTCGTTATGTGAATTGTTATGCAATAATCTCACTAAATGTGCCAATTTTGTGTTTGTGTTTACAATGTATTCAACGTCCAAAAATAAAAACCCATGGGACAAAGAATATCTAACAAACTGTTTAAATGTTCTTTTGAAGTAGCCACATCCACGTTATGCATATTGTTGTACAATAATCCTGCTGAACTTGTCAATAGTGTGTTTATGTGTACTGTGTATTCCTCCGTCCAAAATTGTTTGTGTCGTGTCCATCTGAAGAAGCTTCGCCCACGTGATTTATCATGCAGGAAGGAACACGTGATATATATTGTTATCTGTATAAAGGATATGGTGACGACTGTAATCATGCTGATATCCGCCATGTTTCTGTAACAGAACAATCAGCAATAACATGTATAAATGTATGATATCTTTGTTTGGTTGCTAGGATTCTTCAGAGTCTTGTATCATTCTTGAAGAACAGGTGTTGTAAATCGAGCACTCCTACCACATAAATAAACTTAGTCCAATATTAGGGTAATCAAGTACGTACTGTCTGCTATTGATGTATTGTAAATCATATTGTCAATAAAACAAACAAATACAGTTGATAAACCTGGGCGCCAATATTTATATTTAAATCAGTTATTGTCAGAGTAGCTCCGACAGCATGGCGCTTGGTCGCTGACCAGGATATTCGGCTTCAGCTTATTATTGTAGGAAGATGAATGTTAAGCCCGGTCCATACCGCTACGGCTACACACAACCCGACAGGTCTCAGCGTCTTGGGTAGTTGTAAAAAAAAATCGGGTTGCGTCTTTACTTCACTTGCCTACGACGGTACCAGTCCACACAGGCCCGACTCTCATAGAATATGCGTCGTGAGCTACGCCACTTCCCTCTTGTGGGAAAACAAGGAGCACGTGACCTGTACAGTCACATGACTAAATGTTACTCTCTGATTGGCTAAACAACGTAAGGGTTCAGTTGGGCCGACGGACCACGACGCGACGGAAATCGATTGAATCGTGGTCGTGGGATTGTCCACACTGCACTTATTATCTGAGACAAGACGTTGCGTTGGGTAGAGTCTGGGCAAGTCGTAGCAGTGTGGACCGGACTTAAGGGTGACACAGTGAACATAGCGCCAGCTTACTAACTATCAAGCATGTCCCGGGTTCGACCTATAGTTGTCAATAGAGGTCACGGTGGCTCCGTGACTATATTCCGACCTGTTGTTGTCAGTAGAAATTAGAGTGGCACAGCGTCGATGTACCGGGTTCAAACTATTATTGTCAGTAGGGGCTAGGTTGACTTCGTCAGCTTGGCGCTTGGTCGTTGACCAGGATATTCCGGGTTCAACCTTTTATTGGCAGTAGAAGTCATGGAGTTTCCGTTAGCATGGCGCCTGGTCGTTGACCAAGATATTCCAGGTGGTACAGGGTCATGGAGTTTCAGTGAGTGGCGCTTGCTTGCTGGCCAGGATGTCCAGGGTGTGGTGCTGTTTTGACAGAGAATGGCCATCACAGAATACTGGGGTATGCCCGTTTTCATTGACTTGGTCAGTGCAGAAAAGAAAGATTTCAAGTCTCATTTAATTGCAATATTGCCAATAATGTGTTTGGGACGTAGGTGTGTATTTAATGCGACGAACTTTCTCGATAGTGTCAGTGTGATTGTACGAAGAAAGAAATAGTTGCAAAGATTTTAAAACGTGTATCAACAATTGTAATAGGGACATATATTGTCGTAAACGTTTTCCAGCGCGTCCACCCCTCCTTGCCCATCCGCGTGTGCGCATAATCTATCATCCGATACGATATGTAGTTTGAAATATTCATTTTTGACAATATATTTGTCAATCAATCGTGGAGTTATCGCCCTTGAAACTATTATACCATTATCTAACGTTAACGTTTTTCTATACTTAAATATTCAAACAGATTCTTTTAAAGTGGAAATCTAACTTCTAGTTATAACATTCAAAAAGTTTCTTTTACTGTGAAAATCTAACACCCCATATCAGCTCTTGTTTCAATACCCCTCGTTTACGAAATCTTCATGACGTAAGCGTATCTACTTGGGCGGTCGCACATTTATCTTTCCAGTGTCATTACTCATATTTGTTCTTCAATTCAACCGATGGATTTTATTTCTTCATCGATTACGTATCGATTATTCCCAATGAAAGATTGATAGTCTATTGACGCAGTATATGGTTTTATTTCTAGTCGAGAACAAGCCATATTTGCGCAAGAAAACACATTAGAACGACTTAAATGGAATTGAAAAATTTTAATTTCATTTCCGTATCATGGGTCGTTAAGAGTATCTCTTGTTTGTAACATAAAGGGTGTTGGGTGGCTGAATGGTTGCACTTTAGATCATTAGGTATGTCATTTAGTCAATGGGTGTTGTTTCGATTACCAGCTTTAAATTGACTAGGATTATGTTGCCTGTCAAACCTCGTGAGTTTTCTCCGTTTCTTCCGGTTTCCCCCACTGCTCATCACGACCCCTACGCATAAGCGGGTTATTGAAATGAAATTCAACCGTATGTTAGTCCCGAAATGACCTAATTTGTTCCCCCCCCTCTCTCTCTCTCGTCTAGGATGATAGGTATTATATGTGTATTGTAGTTTACCGTTCCGGCAGCATCATTCGTGATCTTAAACAACTCCTGGAGCTGGACTTACAATTATTGTAAGTGAAACATTGTTAGAAATTGATTTTATGTCAACTGGTGCAGTGTGGCGTGTAATCAACGTTACTTCAGTTTTCTGCAAATTTGCATTATCATGACACCATTGATGGTATTGTGTTTCGAAAACTTTATTTTATTGCAGTGCGTGGTTGTAATGGCCGCTTTTTGAGATCAAGGGTAAAAATTGGACAGCTTTATCGTTCTGGTGGTCAGTCGCCTTTAAGATAAGATGATCGCATTTATAAACAAGATTAGACACATGCTCAAAACTTCAATTCAATTTAATTTGATTTAATTTTCCAGTTTATTCAGTATTCAGGTTCCGTTCTTTATTCAAATCCCGTTTTATCTTCTACTGCAATTTGAGCAAAGAAAACCTTCTTTTCATCTCTTGAAGAAACACCAATATAGATATAATGTAGGAGAGAATGCTGAATTTCGTTCCAGACAAGGATGTGTTGACGAAAATTTAAAGTACGTGGGTTTTAACTTGCAACAAAAAATAAACAATGACATTTACTTTTTGAGGTATATATTTATAAACATCAACCCACTTCCGTTTTTTCATCCAGACTTAAAGATTTGTTTGTATTTTTAAAGATTTGTTTGTGACAATATCATTTTCCCATGACGTTACTAGAGTGCTCTCTTACTGAAGCTTTCAAATTCACGCTGGTTAAAAAACAAAGAGGAGTGGGTTAGGTTGAAGTGTTGACCCAGAAAGTACATCGGGATTTTCCGGTATGGTACCATTGTACAGAGTGAAAGATCTGCAAGGACTGGAGACTAGTCGTCCGGATGCGACAATAATCCTAGGTCTGCGCGTAAAATTTCGTTCATAGTATACTGCATCCAGTCTTCTCTAGACCGACTGGTCCTCGAAAAGTTTGTCCTGAAAATTCATCCCGAGACAACACGTCCCCTTGGGCTGTTAGTCCCACAGGACTACTCGTTCCCTTGGGCTGATCTTTCTCAGACAGCTCGTCCAATTCGTGTTTGGACAGTTCGTTTCATGACTATTCGTCCCCTAGGACAGTTTGACCCTGGACAGCCATAGTGATAGTTACATTATCAAAAACTGAATTTTAATTCTTTATTTTCTTTTATCCTGAATCTCAGTTTTGATTCTAGTTTTACATCGTCCCCTAGGGGACGAAAAGACCTTCAGGACGAATTTTCTGAAATCGAATAGTTCTAGGGGAACGAATTAGCTGGGGACGAATTGTCCGGGAACGAGTTGACAGGGAACAAGTTGTCGGGAACGAATTATCTCGTACTCGCAAAATAGTATGACGGCGTGGGTGTATCTATATACTTTAATGTTAATTGGTATCCATCGTTATTTAATGTACAATTTATATTAGTATATTTCTATTTAATGTAGAATTTGTATTAGTATATTTCTATTTAATGTAGAATTTGTATATATTTCTATTTAATGTAGAATTTATATTAGTATATTTCTATTTAAAGTAGAATTTATATTTGTAAATTTTATATACTTGGTTACGGCAAACCTTCTGCTTCAGTTCAAAGATACAGAAATAATTGATACAAATGAGGTTATGTTTGGCATTTTGTCTATTTCAGACATTTTTTTGACAATTACCTTTTTGTGATTAGTGTCAGAATATCCGGTGAAGATGTATATCTCAACATTTCAAATTCTTAATTGCCATATTTTCTGTGGTAACGTCATTCATTATATTCGGCCACACCAATTTGATTTTCTGTTATTCGTGGATGTTGGTAAAAAAAAAATAGTCACTTGTTCCCTAATAACAGCCCCGGCCACCCAGCCAAAGAAAGATCCGTACGTGCAACGAATTATTAAAATAAAATTGAGCCATGTGTTAGTCCCGAAATCACCTGGTTTGTGTCTGATGGGCATTAAGCCTCATTTCCATCTTTTCTCCCAAAGATTAGAAAATTAAATTAGGGTGGCCTTGCTTGAAGAAAAATTTCTTCCTCAGATAAAGAATGACCCCCCTACGCGCAAGCGAATTCTTAAGATAAATTGAAGCATTTTCGTCCCGGACTGACCTTGTTTGTTCCGGGTGAGCATTGCTATCATTTCCTCTAGAAGGATAAAAAATTAAATTAGGATGGCCTTGGTTGAAATACGCGACCCCCTACAGGTTTAGTATATATATAATATATAAGTATTTACACAGTCGTCGTAATGATTAATATGCTAAAAACCACGTGATTTTTATAGCACAGGTGGGTTAAATTATTTCAAGGTTAATAGCGAACCAAGTTAATGATTCCGACGTATGTTAAAGGCGGGAGATTTATAAATAATTACACATGTAAAGGCGTGTTATATTATATTCTGTGTTAATCTAAAAAAATAGTAATTCTGTTTTAATATGAATTAATAAATTGTTCGTAATAAGTAACGTTTACCAGTTGAGAGAATGTAAAAATTTATGGATCTTTTAATCAACGAACTTCCATTTCAACGGGCATTCAATTACGGTATTAACTTTAAAGAGATATAAACAATGGGAGTTAAACTTGCTAGATGTTTTTATGGCTCCAAGTGTTATTGGGTGGCTAAATGCGTTGTTTTGATTCCCCGTTTTTACGTGACATGAATTAGGGTCGCCTGTTCAACCTTTTGGTTGTGTCGAGTTGACGTTAACACCCCCCTCACTCTCTCTCTCTCAACCTTTTGTTTTTTCTCCGGGTCCGTAGGTTTCCCCGTACATTCAAGCGAATTATTGAAATGCAAGATGTCTTATATTACATTAATTAATGAATTCGATCTTGTTAATTAATTGAAGGTAGGTCCTTTACCTGGGTACAGTTAATATTGGGAACACTATATTCAACACCAATACATATTATGCACTTATTACGTAGCAGTAGGGAAACCCCACATATGCTATGATTATTTATTCATTCTGCACGTGTTTGAATTTGAAAGAAGTTTTATTTCTATGTTAATATAATATTATTCCAATCTCATTTGTTAATAGTTTAACGATTTTATAATTTCTAACGAATATTGAAGCTGGGAAGTGAATTGGCCGAGATATACGTCATACTAACACGCGTACAGTCCCGACCGTCATTATTCTTTTTGTAAAAAAAAAGAACGGAAAAGCGTGTCTCATTTGTCTCGTATATCTGGACGCTTACGCCAGATAGTAGACGTGTGCTTGGAGGCAAATGATTGCACTTTAGGATAGTTTTTTTTTTAAAAAAAAACGTTATGACCGACGACGTGAAAACAGTGGAGGATGGGTAAGTTATGTATATATTTCAAAATAAGTACGATGACCCGGTGTTTCACGGGTTGGGCCTGTAACTCCGAAACCGGAAGTGGTGTCCACGGCCTCCTAGCCGGTGCAGTACCGGATCTAAGAGGGGGGGGGGCACAATTTTGGGTCATCTAAAATAATTTCACTAAAATAAAGTAAATGAAAACATCATAAGAGAAACGGTCTGTTTTAAATACTCAAATTGTCAACGAATTCTAAACGCCAATGAAATCGCTGCCTAAATTGTCTCAGGTGCACTGAAATTAATCCCACTTTTAAAAAAATCCTGGAGAAAACACCCGAGGCACTCAAGGGGGTGGAGTACATACTGGTAGGATCCGCGGTCAGTGTGAACAATTTGAACACACAACAATGGGCCCCCCGCACAGTTGGTATGTGCACTGAAATTAATCCTACTTTTAAAAAAAAAAATATGGAGAAAACAACCGGGGCACTCAAGGGGGTGGAGTACATACTGGTAGGATCCGCGGTCAGTGCGAACAATTTGAACACACAACAATGGGCCCCCCGCACAGTTAATCCGGCACCCAGTCGATGTTACTCTCCAGACCGTGTTACAGGCACACATACATCAATAAGAAACTATGTACAAAGTTTTGTGCTTCTGGATCAAATATATTTCTCACAAACGGTGATTAAATGTTAAGTAATGGTATCTAAACTAGGGGCCAAGTAGTAGCTGAGATCGGAAGACGTGGGAAGAAACTCTTCAGAATGGAGTCGTCCATCTTGAAACATGGCTGCTGGATTAGATTTCAAATGTTAACGGTTGAAGTAGATAGATTAAAAAGAATGGTGACTTAATGACGTTTGTCATGGAAAGGCATAAAAAAACAATTAACGTAAAAGCAAGAGTAAAACATATGCCGCACAAAATTCACTAAATTAAACAAGGAGGACTCAGGATCAATAGAGATAAGCCTATTTGTTTTACTTTGATAACAATGAATTCTAAAAACGAAATGGTCGCTTGTTTTGAAATGATACGTTTTTCTTATAAAATGCCTTTAAGCTAATCGTATAATCAGAGCATCTTGACTGATCGACTTTTGCACATGTGAAAGACAACTTAAAATTATCAAAGAGGTTATGGCGCCTTCGGGTGGCTTTCTTTGCAAAAGATTATTGTCTTTGAACCTATTTTGGGTTTGAATAGACAACAAGCGCATTATTTAGCATAACACTAAAACTTAACAATATGTAAGTCAATTGGTTTGTTATTCAATCGATGCAATGTTGACTTTAATGATTTTAAATTCAAATTCTACAATAAGACATTAAAACGTAATCTTTTAGGGCTATTTACTAACTGGATAGAGAAATTAACAGTTTCTAACTTTTGTGGACGACGTTTCGAAGACTATTCTTATCCGTGTATGTGATGCACAGTAGCTTTAAAAAACGCCTGGTCCCACTGAAGTGATTTCGCGGACTATTTTCTCGACGATATGAAGCTAATGTACATTTCTCCCGTCAAAGGGCAACACCTAGTAACTCATTTTTTCTCTTTTTTTTAAGAAAGCAAAGGAAAACATAATGAATGAATATTTTAACTCCAGCTTATCCACTGATTTCACGATTGAGTTACTAGGTTTTTCCGTGGCATACTATTAAATGAATTAAGTTGCTAGGTTGTGTCATGGATGTAACTGCTTACAAAATCAAAAGACTGGAATATCTAGAACAACAACAAGAAGTACATACCCTAACTACAAATTTGGTCCTAACTCAATTTTGACAAAAAAGTGAGTAAAATAAGTGTTGTCTTTTGATGGGAGATTTAGGGAAGATGTGAAATAGCTTTATGTAACGTCTGCTTCCACTGAAATGATATCGCTGACTATTTTCCCCAATGTTATGAAGCTAATGCACATGTTTGTGTAGAAACTGGGTGGCTCCAGACTGTAATTAACATGCTTACCTGTCAAATTTAAATCTCAAGGTGATGATTGTATATAATGTATATTGATTATCGATCAAAGACCCGACATGACGAGAAAAGGGTAAGTTTATTTGTATCGACGCTTTTAATAGTATTTGATGATATTAGAAATTACCAAATATGGACTTCACATGGACATGTTGCTATAGAGAAGGGGGGTGTAAGTTCGGGTAACGCCCACTCAACACAAACTAGGTCATTTCGGGACTTAATTCTCAATGGGGGAAAGCGGGCGACCCACGAGGCTGGATAGACGAACATTCACCTTGTCACGTTCAAGCGGGGTAGAATGATTTTATTGGTTTGATCATCTATAATATCATCACCTTCCCGTTCTGTGTGGATGAATTGAACAATCTGTAGGACGAAAATTATGTTTATGCTTATAACTATTACTAATTAAGTAAGTACAACACGTGTTGCGGTGACTCAGTTGCTAAGGGCAGAGAGAGAGAGAGAAATGGGATTTAACGTCCACTCGACAGAAGCTAGGTCATTTTGAGACTAACATATTGTTTCATTTTATTTCAATAATTCGCTTGCGTGTAGGGGTCTTTAGCAGTGCGAGGAAACCGGAGTGCCCGGAGGAAACCCACCGGGGCTCGAAACCACAGCCGCAAGCCAGAGGTGACCGGCCAGCTAGAGGTCGAAGCGCGGCACTCTAGACCACTAGGCCTTCCCAAGCCCCACTATTATAGCAAGAACCAGAGACTCTTTTATCTAATCTTACATAATGCACATTTAATAAAACCATTATAGAAATGAAATAAAGTGATTTAACGTCTTACGTCCTAGGAATTAGCAAGAACTCGAGGACGTCTTGTGTATTATTAGCTATCAACATTTACCCAAATCTCTTTTTTATTCTTCTCAGAATAGCTAAAGAAATCCGATATCTTTATAAAGCAATGAACAATTGGTTATTGAGTGAAGTGATGTGTATTGTTCTAGTTTTGATCATTGATGTTTTAGAAGTTAATACGCTACTTAGTCTTGTATCAAGTTGTCTGTATAGGGACGACCAAGATGATTAATGTGTCTATAGCATGATCTAATAAGCATCGACATTATATCACAGTATGAAACACGTGTTGATTTCACTATAATCACTACTTTCACTTTCAGTTACAATACATCAATTATTTCCTTTATGAATAATAATCAAATTACTGTCTATTAAGAAGATTAGAATAGTGTATATTATGAGATCTCCGTTACTGCCTAATATGGCATACTTGTGAAAAATAGCGTGGCCCAAAACACAGAACCTATAAAAGTTTTATTAATCCTACAAAAGTCCAGCGAATTTCTAGAACTTCAGTCTGTGTCTACGATCATTCGGAAAAGTTTCAGTTATCTTGGTCGCTTTGATTAAAATAGGCCTATGTTCCATATGGACTCTACGGCGTTGCAAGCAAACTTGCATTAAGTCGCACAAAATTGTCAATTACTCGAACACATTCCGCTTTGGGGTATTTTACGGATTATCTCAAAGATTACCTGTACCAGAACAACCCTCAAACGATCGTTGAACTGTAACATTATAGGCCAAGGGCTGGACAGTGTGTGTTTCTGTGCAGTTTGTTTTTTCCCCATGGTTGTCTTGTCGATTTTGTTTCATGCATGGTGGGATTCGTCTTCATTTACAACGGAAATTACGGGGGGGGGGGTGTATGGAATAAATACGTATCTTTTTAACACAACACCCACCACTTGACATTTACGGCTCAAAGTAAAAAAGGAACGTTTGATAAAATATATTCGGATTCATTTTCCATCATCTTTTTAACGTATAAAATACATCTTCTATTGCGACAAGGCAGAAAAATGACTGGAGAATTTTAAAAAAAAAGTCTTCAGACGGATGGCCTATCATCCGCTATACATTTTTTTTATATTTTTGTCATCAATTTAATGGCGAGTAAGTCTCGGTTTAGTAACCCAAATACTTCAATCTTAATGGAAGCCAGTCCATTCGTCGTGCTTCTTTTTACGACGAAGATGATTTTTATGACCTTAAAGCAGCGATCTAGTCTGTAACCCTAGACTAGACTAATCTCTGTATTGTGCAAAGCATCTTGGATCTTTCTTGCTGCCATATTGGAAATTATTAAAACAGGACCATAACTAACTTATCTCACCCTTCTAGACTATAGTGATAAACAAGCCAGATGATGACATAGCCCCACAAACTAATTCCAGTTCTCATTAAAACTACTACTTTATAGCGGCTTTACATTAGTCCTTAAGACTATAAACAAACTGCGTTAGTAGGTGTGGAAATTAAAGGCGTTTTTATCAGGGATATTAGGTAGGAAATCTGTCCCAATTATCGCCATTATCAGTGGTCACCATGCTTGTTTTGGTATAGTGAAGCTAAATATCTCCCAGTACTTATTGCACGATGTCATCATCATATTACATTTTTATAACGAGTAAGATAGAATACCGTAACGAATCAACTCCACCGTGTAGAGTTATCATACTTACGGTTATTTATATGATAAGGCACGTTTGTTTAATGTATTAAGAGAAATTTATAACATTTTGGAATTTGATATCTCGATAATTGAAATTCATTTGAGAAATGAAATATTTGTTATCAATATAGGAAATAATGGAGCATTACGGTGCGAGGCTGTAAATGTCTTTATATCGTCTTTGAAGCATCATAATGTTGTAAATTAGATCCCTAACAATCTTTATTTTATTTACTAAGATAACGTAATGGATTATCTCCCCCAGGTGGCGACACACAGCGTTGCGTATAAATCTAAAATATGATGTGAGTAGGTTATCAGGGCGAATTCAAACAGACACCTATACATATATTCCAACAATATACATATGTATATTAATAACTTCATTATAGTAGTATACTTTTACTTATCAACGCAAGTCAAGCTCCGTCGAACATTAAGATAATTGTCTCGCTATGATTTGATTGGCAAATGTCCATTTAGATATTAATTTCACTGTACTAATCTGTAGAACATTCCAACATTTGTCATAAACCTGAACGGTATTTAATATATATTTTCATTTATAAAATATGGCTTACAGATTGTACATCATAAAATATAAATAGATATGTTTATTTTACTTATCTTAATAAAGAATTGGAACCGCGGTGGCTCAGTGAGTGATACACTGGTTTATTAACCCAGGAGGTTTCGGGATCGGCCCGGGTGATGGCACAGTTTCCTCGAAGTCTGCGGAATAGGACGGGTGGGTGGGACTGACAAGGACGAAAAACCGAAGCCCCGTCCGTGTAAACATTGGCGTGCACGTAAGAGATCATACTCCGCGCAGTGTTTCGTTTGATTAGAGGTAATCCCACTACTACGGTTTCTCGGGCCATTGCTTCAGGAATATGGTAAGCGATACGTTTACAGCCGGAATTCGATATAAGAGTAGGCCATAGTACCGCTGCTCAGGGACATTTTATTTACGTACAATTAGTTAAAATGACATAAGAATTCATGTCTTATATTAAACGACATTTGTAATGTACAGAGGCGGATCCAGGATTTTCAGAAAGAGGGGGCGTGCCGCACCCACTTGGGAGTGCGAAGCCCGGAACAGTGATTTTTGAGTGGAAAAAATGCCCAAAAGGACTAATTTCATACTAATCCTGTAAATTAGGATTACCAACCTAAATTATTTTTGTTCTCCTTTCTCGCGAGAATATATGGAGCTAAAAATTGTTCGCCACCTCAAAAAATAGAGGGGGCGTGCGCCGGGTGCGCCCCCCTCTGGATCCGCGCCTGATGTATTTTGCACAATTTCACACAGAGTATGATTCTTCTGCATTTACACTAATTTAATCATTTTGGCGTTGTCATTGTTTGGTACATTCAGCGTCAACCCCATGAGCGAAACGAAATTGGTTTTTACGTCCTACTCTTCCTCCCCGACTTTACACCATGCAGTGTGATATGAGGGCAATTCCGCCGGGAAAATGGCTTTGTGATCTGTTCTTACGTGTCTGCCAATGTGTACACAGGACTTCGTTTTCTTTGTCCCAAACAAACGACTAGAAACTACCACTTTCTTGGCCAACACTGGAATTAGGCCTTGTACCCAAGGTTAGCGAGCCAGCGCCTAATTCCCTGTGAGCCACCACAAAGGTCTAGTTAATTACCAATTAATTTGTATTTTGGACAATAAAGTAAGAAATGCAATACCTTCTTCAATATGTATCTCAACTATTGGGGTGTTGGATGGTCGAGTTATTATTTTTTTTACAAACTACTGATTTGGTTGATCATGAATTGGTTTACCAATATCCCAGAGGTCTAGGTTTTAAAGGTGGCGGATCTTTAGTAGATACGGTGATTAGCGATTAGTATGGAATTGTAACACGGACAGGTTATCCAGACTTAAATATCACCCCAGGAAGGAGATCAACTAGGGACAACTAGTGATAATTTGTACAGGGTCAAATGGTCAAGTACAGCCATTAGTTGTGTTTTATTTAAATTTGGATCTAACCACAACTTTATTTACTATCTTATTAGCAATACCACACGTATACGATTTATGTTTAGACAACTTGCAATTGATTCAACCGATGTCGTCTGCAATCCACGAGCACGTTTTGGACAACTTGATTTCTGAATTACATTTTGTGGATTTAAGGGTTTACAAATGGGAATCTTATCGTTACAAATAACAATATGAGAGGTTCGATGGTCTAATGGTCTATTGTGTGCGCTTGAGATCATAGGGACTGCCACTGAGTCAAGTGGTAAGGTTTCGATTCCTAGCTTGGGCGTGACAAGAGAACAGTCGCCTGTTGAAGCTCGTGGATTTTCAATATTTGCTGTTTCCTTATCTAACAAGATTCCAAATCAAATCTGTATGATGTGAAATTATGTAATTGTGACACAGCAAAAGATATAAACATGACATTCAACAGAATTAGTATACAAGGAAACAAAATCATTGTTAAATAAATATTTTGATCGTTTATTAATCATATTCCTGAAGCAATGGCCCGGGGAATCCCTCTCTGGCCATTACTGGGCTGGCTTCTGATACTTGGGGGAATGTGTCTATTTTTCCCGATCAATCAAATCTTTCACTTGAGTACAGCAACATGACAGTCCTACGTTTAATCTTGGTCTTCGCTAAAACTTTTGACAGTGGTTTAAGGTATTAAAAACGGTGAAATTATTTCCGTTTTCAACCAGTATTGTTTACATTTTATTCGACTTGATAGCCTCGTTTGTCACGCAATTTGTTATAATGCAATATTCTGCTATGCACTGGTTAATTGGGCAAAAACGAAATCGCGAGGCATGACGTAACGTTATGTAAACATATTTGGTCCAATTTGGCGCTTTGTTTTAAGAGTAATGCGTTTGTAACGCAGTTGGCGATTGCTGGTTAATTGGACTATTGACCAATCATAATTTAGAACAAGAATTTTCACTCTTTACAGCAGTGAGTAGTGGGATCAGGTCTAATCAAACGGAACACTGCGAGGAGTATGTTTATTAATATACTTTTGGAACTTCTTGTCCAATCAAATTCATGTAATTTATTGAGTTCCATTTCTATGGAATCGTCATCGTGTATGAAATGAAAGAAAGTTCAAGCCCCAAAGTCACTTAATTAAAGAATTGTTTCGCCAGTGAATTGGAAGCTACATGCTATTAAACAATATAAATTAAAATATCTTCAATGTGCGATCTCTTCAAGATATTTGTTTGGGAATAATCCACTCGGGACATTTATCAATTATCTTATGATATAACTTAGTATATTACACGTTTCAAAAAGATTTCACGCGTGGTTTTCAGTCGAAAACTTAATGCATTGTTTCGCGCAGTGAATTGGAAGCTAAATTCCATAAATGTAAATAGAATATCTAAATACCTCGTTCTCTTAGAGATATTTGTCTGGGAGGCATGGATTCTGAACACAGAAAGAGAGAGAGAGAAATGGGGTTTAACGTCCACTCAACACAAACTAGGTCATTTCGGGACTAACATATCGTTTAATTTTATTTCAATAATTCGCTTGCGCGTAGGGGTCTTTAGCAGTGGGAGGATACCGGAGTGCCCGGAGAAAACCCACGGGGTTGAGAAGGCGCCCCTATCTCCATGCCACATACGCTCACACCAGGGCTCGAAACCACAGCCGCAAGCCAGAGGTGACCGGCCAGCTAGAGGTCGAATCGCGGCTCTCTAGACCACTAGGCCATCCCAACCCCCCTGAACACAGAAATCCTTCTACTTCATACCTTGAGAATAGATCTCTGTACTGTATGGCGGTCATATACAAAAAATAATATAATGTTTTGTAAGACTAACCTATTCAATTCCATTAAATAAAGACAGCAACAAAATTCTTAACAAAGTGCTCGAAGTATACTTATAGTGTGTTCGACTAAAATCGTCGATTCAGTGTCTATTCACAAGCGGAGCTAACTGCAGACAGGCAGCCTTAGTTTAGTATATGGGAAGAATGTAGAAACTTTAATACCTTCTTGATGTTTGATTCATGAAACGATGAATTTAACGTTTGTAATGATGACTGAACCATCAAGATAGAAAAACATGGGATAAACCCGATGTGAAGCCAGGCTTCAACATTTTACACTTCAACTAAAATCAATACCCTGCATCGTGTTTGTAATGCTGTGTTTTGTCTTGCTGCATATATGTTTCCTTTGAAATAAACTCATGATTTATTTTGATGATTTGTTTATATCTCACAGATATATCTTAATATTTGAATACAGTACGTTTAACAAAACTCATTTTAAATAGATAATCGATTCGTATAAATCGTTTGATGTATATCTCTAATGTTGGGTAAACAAATTAAAATTGCTGTTTATGAGAGAGAGAGGGAGAGAGATGGGGGAATGGGGTGGGGTGGGGGGCTCGACACAAACTAAGTCATTTTTATTTCAGTAATTCGCTTGTGCGCTGGGGTCTTGAACAGTTGAGGAAACCGGAAGAATCGGCGAAAACCAACGCGGTTTTACAGGCGATCCTAATCCCTGTCATTTAATAGCTGGTAATGGAAACAACACTAATCGTCTAAATGACCAGACCTTAACACCTAAAGCGCACGTGTTAAACCATTCGACCCCCCCCCCCCCTTTATATTGCCCTTAACAACCCATGATACGGAATTGAAATTAAAAATGTCTAATTTCATACAGGTCGGTTTAATTTTTTCTAGCACTAATCGTCTAAATGACCAGACCTTAAGACCTAAATCGCACGTGTTAAACCATTCGACCCCCCTTTATATTACCCTTAACAACCCCATGATACGGAAATGAAATTAAGAATTTATATTTTCATACAGGTCGGTTTAATTTTTTCTAGCGCAAATATGGCTTGTTTTTGTCTAGAAAAAGATCATTTTAGTTAAATAATTCAAAGTCTTTAGCACTCCAACCGACTTAATAACAGACCTTACGATATAAAGTGAGTGTTAACCCGTTCGGCCACTCAAACCCTCTGTTAGATTTATGGTAAAATTGTAGATTGGGATAGCAACACGAGACACAGATTCAGTAGATCGGATATCTTGTAGGTGGCCAATCGTTTCAACAAAATGATGTCATTGATCTGAGTGTAACGTGTTTAGAGTCTCCAAGGGATGGTGCTGTTAAAGAGTTAACAGACTTTCATTGTTTTGGTGAAATGACAAGGAAACTGGAACAACTCGTTTATTGACCTTTACACTGTTGCGAATTAGGCTGAATAGAACACAGAGCATTCAGATGGTTTTCCAGTAACTCTACCGTAACTCTTCTGGCCGTATTTCCTATATAAAACACACTTTTGAAATGTCATTTATGTTTATAAACAATAGTTTTTATTCAGGTAAATGTTTTTTATAAACAATATGGGGATGGGGAAACATCCATGGCCCATATTAAACCCCTAAACACGTGTTCAGCTAACACGCGATATCAGGAACGGGCTGGGTGACTCTGGGCTTTCGCACCAACTTGGCCTCTTTAAATACGTGACATGATGAGAAAACGAAATAACTAGCTTACCTTTTTATATATTCAAACAGCAGATCAATTACATACATGAAGATAGTAGTTTCTGCAACAAACCCTTGAAAACATCCAGGCACCCCAATTCAAACACTATCCTATTTCGTTCATGACGTCATTGACGGAACTGGAACTAAGAATTGTCAACCGGGGAAAGTAGAATGTTTAAAGAATGTATCGACACACAAAAAAACAAATCTGACAGTTTTAATGAAAACATCACCAAAATTTAAAATTTTTAGATATTGAAGTATCGATGACGTTGCTGAGAAATTATTTGCTTTAGGGTAGCGCTTGAACGGGGTGATCTAGTTTTATTTTGAAAAAGTTGTCTTTTCTGACAGAAGACAGCTACATGGAGCAACTTTTCAAAATAAAACAACTTACAAATGAATTGCCAGTTTTAATTTATCGAAGACACTATCCTTTAGTTTGCATTAAAATAAATCAAGGTGCATTGATCGAATTTAGGTAATAATGATGATAACGGCAATCCTCGACCACATATTACTTGTAATGCTACTCCCACACAGTGGAGAAAATTCTTGCGAATGTGAAAACTTGAAATTCGCGGCAAACGGATGATAATTAGATTGGCCTGGAAGAATACTGAAAAAGGACACTTTACTAATGTTTGTTAATGCTTGCGAATCCTTGTAAATTCTTTGTGAATGCTTACAAATGCCATTGCGAACGCATATCAACCCTCTGTTCATACTAATACTTTGTCTCTTATATGCTAGCCACTGCCCGGTCAAGAAGAATACCATTTACCCATGATATTATTAGTGACTAACTCCCCGTAGGGCGTTGTATCGATACCCGGGAAAAATTTCCCTCATAGCACACTTTATTAGCCCAGTCGCAGCAGAAGACATTAAATTATTAGCGACTAACTTTCCGTATTAACAGCAGGAATTCGATATGAGTTGGCCGTAGTGTAGCTGCCCGGGCAAACTTCCCTCATAGGACACTGTATGACGTATGCCCGTCTTTATTATCCCAGTAGGAGCAGTAAAGTAGGACGTTAAACCTCATTTCCAGGGGCGGATCCAGGAATTTTTGCAGGAGGGGGTTTGCCAGCTTTCCGTTACGGAAATCTGCCATCATCGTCTCTAAATTACATAGGCATACATACAAATTGAGCTTTTTAAACCGAGAAATCATTTTTATACTGATGTAGGATCACTTTGTGATGTAATTTCATTGATGCAAGGCATTATTTTTTTCTATGTAGCTGAGCAGGGGGGGGGGGGGGACACCCCAAACCCCCCATCTGGATCCGCGCCTGATTTCACTTCATTTCATGATACCCAACTGTCATCAATTTTATAGATGCACTTTTACGTATTTAAAATATCATCAAGGAATAAAACTATCAGTCATGTCTAACAACATTGATTTATTATGGTACTCTGATCTTTACGTAACATATTAAACAGACACGTGTCATCACACCCACGGGGAATAGTGTTTGTTGTGTATATCAATTCTTATGTTATGGAGAAGTGGAACAGCGGGTACAGGAGGACCGCATACACACAAACAATTACACAAAACAAACCAACAGACACGGCTCACAATATACACAAACTTATCAAGTGAATAGATCCGGGAGCTAGTCGTAAAATCCCAGGCCTGTAGTGATACAGACATAATCAAAGCAATTAAAAGGATAGTTCCTTTTGGAACTGTCTTTAAGCGGAGGTTGTCTACTGGCAGTTCCTATCCGGCATTATATCGCTGCAATACGCAAATACGCTAAAAAATCCAGCTCCTAGACACCTCTGTTTTCAGACTGTTTTAGAGCACTAACCTTGTAATTTTCACCCCGATTCTTATTTTCCACCAAAAGGAACCATTTCTCACTATATTTAAATTTTACACTAATTTATAATAAATAATACTACACCATTTTTAAGTAGAATTTAGCGATCAAATAAATATGTGGTTTGCGCATGTTCGAGTCTCGCTATGGCTGGTCAGATCAAACGTATTTTGTGTATGTTTTTAATCGCAGAATTCTACTTGAAAACAGTGTCGAATCTTTATAAATATGGGTCAGCTGTTGCAAGAAATGATTCCTTTATCGAATAAAGTAGAATCAAGGTTTAAAATAGTAGGTAAGGATTCCAAAATAGACCTAGAACAGAGGTGGGGATGAGCGATATTTTTATATTGCAGCTATATAAGGCCGGATAGGAACTGTCAGTGTACATCGTCCGCTCAAAGACAATTCCTAATTAAAGGAACTATAAAAAGGAGAGAGAGAGAGGGAGAGAGAGAGAGAGAGAATTTAACCAATCGACACAAACTAGGTCATTTCGGGACTAACATATAGTTTCAGTTTTATTTAAATAATTCGCTAGCGCATAGTGGTCTTTATAAGTGGCAGGAAACCAGATGACCCGGTGAAAACCCACAAGGTTGGACAGGCTACTTGTCGGGTACAGTCGGAGAATCGAAACTACTCCGGTTGACTTAAATGACATACCGTATGATACAAAACGCACGCGCTAACCATTGGGCCATCCACCCCCTCTCGCATTAAATGCCAGGTCAAAAAAAAAAAACAGTTTGTTTTCCTATGATAATGTTAATAACGAAATAGAAAAATCACATCTTACAAGAAAAAATAAACATGGATATTAAGAATTTGTAAAAATAAAACCATATAAATATTTATGTTGCATTCTGGCATGTAAAAGATTAAAAATGTCTCGAAACTAGTCGAGCTTTAGCCTCGTTAACAATAACATGTCAGTATGATCTCGTTTATTAGATATTGAAAAGATCGCGATTTTCTGGTGGTTTTTATAGTTCATTAATATTATACCTTAGAATAGACGGACGAAATCTTTTATTCGATTTACCGACAGTTATTGGGTTGCTCAACTATCCAATCAAGTCAACAGTAGTCATTTTGCTAGCCCATGCACGTGGGGGCTACGGTGGCTAAATGTGTAATGACGCTGGCTCACCAGTCAGGAGGTCGCCCGTTCGCTTCCGGCGTTCGTCGGGATTTTCTCGCATGATTTTTCCCTAGTCAGTGGTGCAGAATGATGGTCTTGAGGAGGAGAACAAAAACGATTTCCCGTGTACACATTCGCGTGCACGTTAAAGATCCCTTGACAGTTTGGAATTTGATAAAAAGCCCTTCGTCCTGCACCACCAAGCGGGACAATCTGGATGAACCATCCCGGGAGATGAATCCAGGATCACCGTGGCCCTCGTTTACTGAAAACAGACGCCATTCCTGTTGCCCTTTAAAGATGAATTAAAAGATTTAAATAAAAGAGCTTACCAGTCATGCTATTATTTAGAATGCAAAATTGTTATATTAATAATTTCATTCAAATTACGTTTGTAGCTTTGACAAGATGTGTGCATGGTTTGTTTATTATCGTAACTATCTTTATGGTTATTTCAGACATGGCCTCGCTTCTCCATTTTAAATTAAATCATTAAATGGCCGAACCGTTCTAATCTATATAAATCGGAGCCATCCGATTACCCAGAAAGTTGATTATAGGCTTGTCGTGTTAAAAATGTTTAATCAATGATTTATTTATCATTTAAGGTCTAAAGAAAGACCCGCAATAAGCAGATTTAGTTCTTGCATAATGTATTTAAACGTTGTATTTAAAAAATATATTGAGGTTTAAAAGATACTATTAGTTTGTGAATGATCATAGTTTAATTAGGAGATAAACACTTCCTGTTTCGCATTTAGAGGGGTGTTATTGTCCAATAGACATGTCCTGAGATCATTAGCATGTTACAATATGTTTTAAAGGGTGTATGGCTCTATTTTATGGGGCATTGTAACATACTTCAGGGTAAACCCTGCGTTTTGATTGGTCAATTAGACACTGTCTATTGGACAATAACACCCTTCTGTTTTAGTAATGTCTTTTAAAATCCTAAAAAAGCATGTTACAATGTCGATAAACACTTCCTGTTTCGCATTTAGAGGGGTGTTATTGTCCAATAGACATGTCCTGAGATTTTACATTAGAACCCTCGACGCTACGCGTCTCGGGTCCTAATGATCTCAGGACATGTCTATTGGACAATAACACCCCTCTAAATGCGAAACAGGAAGTGTTTATCTCCTAATTAATATAGACGAAAATGGTCTAAAAGCACATATTATGTAATATGATACTATGTGCAGTGATTTCTAATTAATTTTTGAAAAACTATATTGTAATTTATAATCAGTTATGTTCGGTGAAATATGTGATCAATTCAAATTGAACAGCAGTCGCTTACGCCTGCTTAGCCCATTACTAATTACGTCCACGTTGTCTTGTAGGATATGATTGTCTTTGTTCATTACAAAAATGGCACTCGAAACCATAAAATATACGACTCGTGTACTGATTATAAAATGTCAGTTGTTTTAAATATTGGATATTAGGATCCTATCACAGCAAGATAACAACATCAATATTGATTTACATTTATCAAAATTGAATTCTAATTCGTGTTTTTAATTTCGAATATTATGGAAAATATTGAGCTAAGAGATTTAGCTCCTTTAACACCATGCGGAACGTGATTGGTTTTCCGAATTAATAATAAACATACTGCTTTATAGTATAGATGTTAAACGGAAATGAAGTGCCAAGCGTGTTAAAAATGTGACAGCATCTGGGGTAATGAAATAAACGTCGCGGAGCTACCTCTTGGGACTAGAAGTAAATCAGGCCAGTTATATGGCATAAAAAAAATCTCGAACAGAACTGACACTTCAAAGTTTTTTGCCCCAGTTTCATCCCATGGCATTAAAGAATCCCCATTACAATGTCGTTAATGACAAACACCTTTGACCAAAACACCGCGACGAAATCTATGTCATTCATATCGTTGATACCTATTTTCTGGACATTTTTCCCCTAAATCTTCTGTGCAGTCATTTTTTATCTAGTTAAAACGATATTAAAGTGAAAATAGAAATATGCCGATTGATCCTGTCTTTCTTGTTTAAGGGAATAATGGATATTTGATGCATGGGAGATTCATAATGAAAACCACACAAAAACGATAATTACGTAAAAGACCCATTGATACTTTAGAGTTAAACGTATCATTAAGCTAAATTTCACTTCATTGTCACGCCGTCGTTTATTGGCTGGGCTGATTATCAACACGAGGCATGTAATCGGTGAAAAAACGTCACATCTCTTGATTGATGACGAGATCTCGTTTAATATTGCCACCATGTTTATTTTTGATGATGGAATGCGTTATTTCTTTAACAGACCACAAATGATTGGCTTATAGCACAATGGCTATGTAGATGTATCGAGCCGCATTTACCTGAAGTTATGAAATAAAACAATCTCAATAGCTTGACAGATATTTTTTTGCATTCGGGATGACAGCTTTGATTATATAGCTGACGATATGAACGGCTCTTTAGATCAATAGTACCTGAAAAACATCGAAAGTTATATTTACTTGGATTAGTTCCGTGGACCTTGTTGCATGTCGACTTCATGAATTACATGGTAAACTAGAGGATTATATATTTGTTCATGTGACTAGCTGGATATTATCAGATATTATGTTACAACAAAATCTCCCGCCGTATGAAGTCCTCCGGTTAGTATTACTTTCCCAGAAGTTCTTCTTTGGTACAATCATTTAACTTTTTAACTTGTTATTATAATCACGCTAAACGATGCTAATGGGGGAAGGGTGCTGATATTGGTTCCGTTCTTCCTGCCTTGTCTCCTGGGTTTGTTTCTTGGACATATCCCAGAAACTATTCTATCATTATTCACCTTTGTAGATGGATTCCGTCCGTCTGCCCATTTGTCCCGATTTTGTGTCCCCAGAAACCTTTCTATCTTTAGTAAACTTTAGTAAACTTTGTAGATCGGTTTTACCCTTATGTCCCGATTTTGTATGTCCCCAGAAACCTTTCTATCTTTATTCACCTTTGTAGAAGGGATCCGCCCGTTTGCCCTTTTGTCACGATTTTTGTTTCGCCAGAAACCGTTCTAACTTTAGTAAACTTTGTAGATAGTAAAGTAGCTGTGTATTTTTTTATTTAATATTTTTTGGTTATACCGTTCACACCCCTAAAATGTTTGACTTTTATTGCCCGGTACTGGACGATGTTAGCAATTATGATACATTTCGGAGAATTGGATGACCGAATGGTTAGTACGAGTGCGCTGCATCATAAGGTCTGTTATGGAGTCAGCTGGCGAGGTTTCGATTCCCCGATAGTAGTGACAAGGAGAAAGGTCGTCTGTTCAACCTAGTTGGTTTTCTCCGAGTCCTGCTATAAAGCCCGTACGCGCAAGCGAATTATTGAAATAAAATAGAACCATATATTAGTTCCTAAATTACATAACTTGTGTCGAGTGTATGTCAAACCACATTTCTCTCCTGGTATAAAACATTTAAATATATCTCTTTGAACGCACAACAACCTTTGACAGTAATAGTGCCTTCTATTAAATAGAAAATTTGTGTTTAATTATCTTGTGTTGCAGTGGAAACAAATGTGATTTTTTGGTTTAGTTGTACAGGGGAGCGGGGTTTTGACAAAGTCTTTTTGTTTAGTTTTCTTTTTTTTAATCCAGCTTAAAACCAAAAGAAAGACGGCTAGAAATACTTTTATATGTTTAAATTCGATTACATAACCATGATAATTATGTTTCCTTGCCTCGAGGGGAAGTTGTGACTCGGTGGGATAGCCGATGGCTCGAGCTCGCTATAACCAGGAAATCGAGTGTTTAATCCCTGCTCTGGTCGAGAAAGTTCATCGGGATTTCCCGGCGTGGTTCCCCTTTGTCAGTGACACAGGACAGAGGGCCTAGCAAGGGACAACTTATAATAATCGTTCGGATGGGACGAAAAACCGAGATCATGTGTATACATTGGTGTGCACATCAAATATCCCTTTGCATTTCAAATTATATACAAGCGAAGGCCGTAGCGACAGAATTCGGGCAAAATTAGCCGCATATTGTATGGCGTATGCCCGTCTTCATTAGCACAGTCAGATGCCAAAAACATTGTAAACACTCTTCCGATCAAATAGTTTCATAATACCATATTATTATGCGTCTTATGTCCTGGTGACTGTATTCGTTGCATTTTCGTCAGTGAGTGACTTTGATTTCACACCTCCAAGACTCTAGGTTTTTAATATTAGTGTGGACGGGATAACGAATGAGCTTAACTTAGGGAATAACAACGACTTTCAACCAGGAGGAAAGTACACCGAGTACACGGAACGTATTTCGTTTCACAATAATATAAAATACAATTTTAGTTTGTGGCAATCGCTTACGAAAGATGGAAAAGATCATGAGACAGTGTTCCTGTGCACGGAGCCTCTTTCATTTCGCAATATAATATTTAAACACAAATTTGAATTATGCAATCCCATACGAAAGATCGAAGAGATCCCGATGAACAATATACACGGAGCCTCTTTCTTTTCACAAAATAATATTTTGTGGCAATCGCTTACGAAAGATTGAAGGGAATCCGGATGCTAAATGTCCCTGTACACGGAGTCGCTTTCTTTTCACAATATTTAAACAGAATTTTATTTTTTTCGCTTGCGAACGAATAAAAAGACCTGATGAAGAGCGTTCCTGTACACGGAGCCTGTGTCTTTTCACAATATAATATTTAAACAAAATTTGTTTTCTGGCAATTGCTTAATTCGCGGGACAGTTAACTCAAAGAATAACACCACAATAGATAACAACAGATTCATCTGGATGATCGAGATCTTAGGAAGTTCTGTTAACATGCTGGAAGGATTTTTTTTCTACAAAACTACTTCAAACATTGGTCCAGACTGATATCGTCAAATGTTTCATTGAATCGATGTTTTATTAATTGGTTGCATATTAACCCAGTCCTCTATCTGTCCTTGCTTTAGGTCAAACATGGTTTTAATATCAGCCGACATGTTTTCTCACTTGCCTATGGTTGATTACAGTTCAAGTTATTTTAGATTGAAATCAAATGAGGTTTAACGTCCTACTGGTCTTTGGAGGTTGGATGGCCGAATGGTGAGCGTGCGCACGCTGTATCATACGGCCTGCCATTGAGTCAGCTGGCGTGGTTTCGATTCCCCGGTTGTACGTGGCAAGGAGTAGGATCGCCTGTCCAACCCCGTGGGTTTTCTCCGGGTATTTCGGTTTTCCCCCACTGCTAAAGATCCCTACGCGCAAGCGAATTATTGAAATAAAACCATATGTTAGTCCCGAAATGACTTAGTTTGTGTCGAGTGGACGTTAAACCCTCTCTCTCTTTCTCTCTCTCTCTCTCCCTCTTTCTATTTGTCTTTAATAACTGGACTAATGAAGGCGGGAATATGTCATACAGTATGGATGGTAGGAGGGATATTTTGCCCAGGCAGCGACGCCAAGGTCTAATCTTATTTTGAATTCCAACTGTCAAGGGTTATTTTACGTGACGTTACACCTGATCACAGCATTTCTTCTCGCCCAGCACGTACAAGCTGAAACCGCGCCGGAAGGTAGATTTTAAAAATGGATAACTCTCTCCTCGTTTATATACCAATGAAATGACAGTGAGATTTAGAAAAAATATCTGACCGTTCTTGTTGCAATAGTTCAAAAATAAGAAATTCAAAATGAATATTTTGAAAATTTCATCCAAATTACTGTATTATCACTGTTTATAGTTTTGACAAGACATGTGTATTGACCGCGTATCATAACAACCACGGTACTGGTATATTCGTGGCTTAGCCTCAGTCCCCCATTTTTAAATTAAATTATTAAATGACCGAACCGTTCTAATCTAGTTGAGTATGACCTTACATTAAGAATGTTGGTTATGGTATTAAATTACTGATATATGTGTGATTAAGCATTATATAATAGCGAAGGCCTAAACAAAACCCCACAATAGTCATTTTTATCCCTCGAATAATGTATCTTCAACTTTTTTTTTAGACCCAATAGTATTATTTGCCATGCATAAAACCAGGGGCTGTCGTATTGGAAAGGCTGGTATGCTCTTGTATAATTCATCAAACTAACTCGAGGTGGTCTTACTAGTGGGACACTAGTGTCGCATTGGGCATGAGTGGTAAAATAGTTGAATTAATGTTACTGACCCAACAGTTACGCACGGTTACTTACCCTATCACCAACACCCCTATAATTCATGTGACGTAAATGTTAAAAGCAATCACTTTAAATAAAATACTATTATTGAGTAACTGCACGTTTCCATTCGAATGAATGATACTTTTGTATTTTACCAATATAAGACATTGACTACTTTATAGTGCATTTTCGTAAAATACCATTATTGAGTAATATCATAATTTTACCATTCAAACCAGATCTGGTTTAGTGATTTACCAATATGAGTGGGTGGGGTGTGACGTATTTGACCTTGCGCTGATAATACAAAAGATATAAGTAGCAGATCTTATTCAGTTATGTAAACTTTGACCATTCTAGTTATTTTATCTGTAGCGGTGAACTGGACGATAAATACCACATAATAATGGCCCCTTATCTTTGTTAGTAACTGTTTCTATTATAGCTACACGTGTCTGTTGTTTAGAATCGGGTCCTGACATAACATTTACTGTTTGAGATTAAAGACTAAATATCTCCAGACCTCATTACATACCACTTCCGATCATTGAACCTAATAAACCACGCCCACTACATATACTTCACGCCATCTTCATCTTAAATCCCACTTAAAGGTGTCTTTAAGTAAATTAAAAAAAGATATATTTCAAGTTCTTAATTATGATAAGAATCTCAAACATGCCTCTTCCCTCATTAGCCAGAAACAGAGCGAGGAGGATGAGATCCTTTTGGTCAAATTAGTGTTTTAGCTGCATGTATACGTCGACAAACTTTTGACAGAGATTCGATATCTAACGGTATTAGAGTTAGAGGTGTTTTTTGACTAAGATTCAATCTAATAGTCTTGGATATTTCTTTTGACTGAGATTTGGATCTAACAGTAATAGAGGTCGCTTTTGACTGAGGTTGGACCTGATAGTATTAGAGATCGCTTTTCATTGATCTAATTGTATCATGTCTTTGGACTGAGATTCGATTGAATAGTATTAGCGATTGCTTTTGAATGGGGTCTGATAGTTGTATTAGAGATGTCTTTTGACTCAGATTCGAACTTAAAAATATTAGAAATCGCGTTTGAATGACATTCGAAATAATAGTATAAGGGATCATGATCGACCAGATTCGATTTAATTATATTACATATCTTTTAACTTGATTCGATTTAATAGTATGGAAGATCGCTTTTGACTTAGATTCAATGCAATAACGAACGAGTCATAATTTAAATTTCGAGATTAATTTGGTTGATAATTAATCTGTTCCATGTGGACACGCCCACCTATTTCCTAATAACAATTGTGTAATATCCGATGGGTGATCAATGTTTGTTATTATCAAGTGTGGTCTCTTTGAACAGTATTAATTGATATTTAATATTTCTAATGATGTGGCGATTTGGGGAGACTGGTATATCCCATATACACGTGTGAAGCAGGAAGACGGCGCCTAACGTCCATTCGACACAAATTAGTTATTTTCGTGACTAAATACGGTTCAAATTTATTCCAATAATTCGCTTGCTGGTAGCATGAGGTAGTCAGGCGACCCAGAGAAAACGACAGGCAATCCTACTCCTTGTCAAGAACACGCTGGAACAAAAACCCACACCACTTAACCTTATGATATAAAGCGCCCAAATTTTGTTATTTGATACTGTCAATTGCCATCCCCATGCCCTTTAATTAATTTGTGGATTGTAACAATTCTGTTGTGTCATACATGTGTCTCTATGTATACCATTTTCCTTAGATACACTCATTAACAATCTGTGTAAAGATATATTATGGGAGATTAGATAAAGAGCAGGCATTTCTCATTAAAACTAGATAATGTAAAGGGAGTGTGCTCAAATTTCCGTCAAATAGAATTTAGCGATTTGATTTTAGGCATAGCCTCGATCATCATTACTAAAGTCAGTACGATAAAAACATAGTCTCGATTATCGTTTTTTTTATTTAATGATCAATGAGCGTTAAGCAGCATATCGGATTCTAATCCAGTAAATATCGAATGCTAGCAATGGCATCGATAGTTGATTATGGTGTGAATAAGTTAATTCGTTTTAATTAATAATTGAGATAGCATTTCAGGCCTAAAGAAAGACCTGCAATAGGCAGACATGTATCACAATCAACGTTACACAATTATCATAAACACAGATTAGCAAAACACCAGCTTTCATTCTTCGTTCTGGGAATATAATGTTTGTTTTTTCCATATCATTAACATTGCAATGGAATAATGTCAGTAAAATCGTTTATCATTTAATTCCAATCGGTTACTGTAACATTACAATGGAATAATGTCAGTATTAGTTCTAAAATCGCTTATCTTTTAATTCAAAGCGGATTTGAAAGAATTCCCAATTGATATTGTTCCTGGAGGTATATGTTGTTACGGTAATCTAAGTGCAGTTCTTTTAGTCAGGAAAGAATTGCGTGCTTCATGTAACTGATGCTAGATCAGAGGAAACAGACGTCTGAAGAATCGCCTGGAGTTCTGCGATCTCGAACAAACGTGTAGAAATGATAACTTGAGCCACATTTTGATATGCTTTAATAAGATGCTAAGGGATACATGTACGCGGTCTTTAGTTCGCCATCATCTAGAATTTTCGGAGCCGCTTTGTTTCTTTTCATGCTTTCTTTACATTTAATTGGACATAGTACAGGAAAGCGGGTTGAAAGGCCATCTGATCATTCGCCCGTATAACAAAAGCCATCATAATCTTTATATTGCCGTTACTCGGGTTTTTTGAAGTAATACTGTATGAAGATAATATTGATGTAATAAAAGACACTCGGTTTATCAGAGATATATTGGACTATAACGTGGTTACAAGGCGACAACAACATCGTTAACAGACCATCAATCCATATAATTTGATAGTCGTTAGCGATAATTCGCCGCAAAATCCTCTCTTTGAAGTGACCGCCGGCCTTATTTGCAACTGTTACGAAACACTTTAAAAGCCATTTGCCTAAGTTTTCCCATTTTATTTTTTCCGTTTCTTGAGGGTTATGTTTAAAGTGTACCTTATGACCTTCCTATAACATACATACTGAACCTCCGAATCAAATATGGCGATATTAATGTCTTGGAATCGGTAGAAAACACAATAAATCAATCGATGGATGTGCTGTATAACAATAGTTTTCGGTGTGGATACTAAATATTGTGGGTCACGTCTTGTTGGTACCACGGATAATTTACAGCCTGAATACCAGGGATTGGTTCTGTAATGAAGAACATCGTAACAACCGAGGACAACGTAATTCCAGTTAATTCACGGAGAGCCACTATACGCGTTTGATACCGTCGTTGAGTCGAGTGCTACGCTATCAATAAAAAATTCTTTTGGTCTGAGCTCCTTTGAAGAGTTCACCAATAAGCCATTGTCATCCGTTATTATGAATACCTAATCCTTACCAAATGAAAATTGACTCTATATAGCAATTATGACTGTATGATAATTTGAACTCTGACCCCGATGCAATGATTAGATTCCCGAGGTCGTCTAAGAATTGTCTAGCTCCCTTTGAACACAATATTTCTATTAAATATGGGTTATGAAATAAAAATAGGCAATATGTTTCAGGGCCGTATTTAGCGGGGGAGCAGGGGGTATATTGCACCCCAAGAAAAATAATTTGACAATCTATCAATAATAAAAGAATACAATTGACTATGATCATACAGCGATGCTCTTACGGCACTGATCAATCGGTCGGTTTTAAGGGCGCCCAAACGCCAATGGGTTCGTTTGGCCAGATCGCAACTTTCTTATATTACTTACTTGGAGGCTACGGCGCCCCACCACTCTACTGCACCCCCACTTTTAAAATCCTACATACAGCCCTGATATGTTTAATACAAAGGGTTTCGTTCTTTCCACGGTAGTAGTTTGGATTGGAGGGGGTGGGGCGAATGGTTTTAACAGTTTCGTGCCATTAAGATCACAAGTGGTGTAGTGTCGATTTCACTCTTGTAAGTGACAAGGGGTAGGGTCGCCTTTATAGTCTCGTGAGTTTTCTATGGCTCGTCCGGTTTCCTCCCGCTAATTATTGAAAAACAATAAAAAAATATTTTAGTCATAGCCTGTGTCGAGTGGACTCTAAACCCTATATCTCATCCTCTCTTTCTCTTTTCCTTGTCGTACTGCGCATGTTTGATTGCAAAGTCAGAACGTTAAAGATCCCCTTAAATGGAAATAAGGGTAACCCATAGCACATTAGATCACACGCTATGACGCACACATCACGGTCATGTAAAAGATCCCTTGACAGTTGGAATTTTATAAAGGCGTAGGACATAGTACCACTGTCCGGATCATATTGCCCATCATAGGACAATGTATGACATATGCCATTCTTCATTAGCCCGGCCGGTGCAGAACAGTAGGACGTTGAACCCCATTTCATTTTAATACCAATATTTAATATCATATCCATAAAGAAGGAATTAATAAGGCTGTATGTAATATCTCCATTTAATTTCAAAGCTTAACATGGAAGACAAATTGTCGATTCCTCTGGATATTTATTTCACGAATTTAATTCCCCAGAGCCAACATATCGTTTTATCACTGTCAACACACTAATTAAACCAATTAATTAAGTCAATTACCTCTAAAACCAATAAAGAAAAATAATGCATTACATATTAATTTTCATTTTTTATAGAATTTAATTATAATGCCATAAAGTACAGAGAACACGGTAATAATAACCCCCTTTATATCAATTAAAGAATGGACACTGGTAGTACTTTTGTAGTATTTACTATAATAGCCGTTGCTAGTTCCATATGGTGATTTACTACGGTTATTGAATGAAATACAATAGTGAGAACAATCATAAATGCATGTCAGTGCGGCAGATTTTGATTAAGTGAAATGCAATTATAATATAACAGCAATATGTCAATATTAAAGCTAAATTAATCATCCATGCTAAAATGATGTTTTGATGATATGGAAAATAAAGGCGATATGGTCCTCCGGCTTGGTTTTTACCAAGTACTTATAGCGGGTGTTAACTTGTTTACATTTAGGATATCTACAGTTTTTTGGTATGATTAATTTATTGATTAAAATAGCATTATGCAAGAGCAAAATCAGCTTATTACAGGCCTTTCTGTAGGCCTGAGATGTTATCTAAATAATCAATTAGACATTAATTAACATATCCAGACCATAATAAACTATTAAAGTCAACGCTAGCCATCGATGTTGGCGGATTGAATTCCTATATGCCGCTTAATGGCCGTTGATAATTAAATCTATCAAGTGGATAATCGAGACTATGCTGTTTATATTAATGATTTGAGTAATGATGACCGAGGCTATGTGAATATTTCAAACGCTTTTTTCTCGGCTAATAGTGGACCAATTTGACTGAAATTTTCAGCAAATTACCTTTACACTATCTAGTTTTAAACTATTATAGTGAGAACTACCATCTCTTTATCTTATCTCCCATAATGTAACTTTAAATATTGGTTAAATACGACGTGCCGTTATTCTGGAATATAGAATTGAAATGGGGTTTAACGTCCTACTGTTGTTTTTTTTTTATCTTAATGGCCTAATAAAGACGGGCATACGCCATACAGTGTACAAGGGAAATTTTGTCGTGGCAGTGACACTATAGCCTACTCTTATATTGAATTCCACCTATGAAGGTATCTTTTACGTGCAAGTCTATGCGTACACGGTACTTCAGTCCCGGTAATGGCCGAGAAAGCTCATCTGGATTTTCCGACATGGTTTCTCCATGTCCGTAGTGGATGACGTTCGGGTGCTACGAAAAAGAAACTGAGGTCCCGTGTACACATTGGTGGGCACGTAACAGATCCCTTGGCAGTTACGAGTAGACCGTAGCGCCGCTGTCCGGGCTAATTGTCCTCATAGTACACTAAATGGCGCATGTCCGTCTTCATTAGCCCAGCCTGTGGAGAACAGAAGGATCAATCTGTTTCACAGAGAATTACTTACGAATTATCTCTGTAACAGATGACTGTCCACAACACGTGCGTTGACTGCACGCGACGTTAGTCATTGGCTTAACACCTAACTGATTCTGGCAAAATGATGCATTTTACTCATTTTAATACCCATTTACACTAAATAGGAAATATTTTTTAACCACAAATACTTCAAACGTCTTTATTCATTTTTCTTTTACCTCAAAAAAATGTTTGAGAATTTAATTTGTCGGAGTAAAAAAGTTAATATGCCGTACTCATTAAGCCTCGTCGATGTCATGCTTATCAGTGATTGTAGCGGCCAAGCGAATATTCACTGCGGGATCAGTTTGCAGAAGGATGTTAAACCCTATTTCATTTCATATCAATTTCTCCACTGTAACATTATAGTGTGTCTAATTTGATATTAAAACCTTATTAATGAGGACAGATTGTTATTCTGGCTTGATAGATTATTGTCAATTAAACTACCCATAGCCGAATGGTTAGCGAATGCGTGTTGTATCATAAGGTATTTCATTGAGTCAACTGGCGTGGTTTCGATTTCCCCGGTTGTACGCGACAAGGAGTAGGGTTGTCTGTCCAACCTTGTGGGTTTTCTCCGGGTTTTCTGGTTACCTCCCACTACTAAAGAACCCTTTGCGCAAACTAATTACTGAAATAAATTTGAACCATATGTTAGTCCCGAAATGACCTGAATTGTGTTTAGTGGATGTTAAACCTCATTTTTCACTCGCGCTGTCTTAAAAAAAATCCCATCTCTACAGCAGTACAGAAACAGAAGAAATGGTTGGGAGCTATCTGCATTGCGTTTGGGGCTAAAACCCCCACCAGTCCAACCTCTGCTACTATTTTCATGGAGTATTGTCGCTCTTTTCTCGTTTCTTAAACCTAAATAATAACCATATTTTTTCTAGGAACTATTCAACTCGTATACAAACTATAAAAGTGAATCCATGGCGGTGTAGAATGTCAGTTCTCTCCCTTGATACATTTTTCTTTATAGATGTTTTTCTAGGAATTGTTTGTATAACCCTATAACTCTCCTCTGAATTCCTATATAATATTACCTATCATGGCATGTCATATTCCATTAATTATAACTGATAGATATAGAGCTGATATTAAATACTATTCGTATTCTATATCAAATTAAATATAGTTATAAGAATTGACATATCTATATATTCTCGTTCCACATTATTAGAGTTTATCAATTTTTATTCTTCCTTCAGACATTTTTATTCTTCAATTCATTACACGATTTATACATAGTGCACGTTTTGTATTCGCCAGACTTACGTCACATTGGTCTATGTGTATCAGCGGGGTAATGGAGTAAGGTTTTAACACGAGTCATCTTTAGACTAGCGTTTAAAGTCCGCATTTCAGACGGGGATGAAATAAAAAGGGGGTGGGTATGACGTCCTAGTATTCTGCTCCGACTGAGCTAATGAAGGTCATACGATATAGTGTGCTGTGAAGGAAGTTTGCCGGGCCAGCGGAGCTACCGACTACTCTTATATATAACATTCCAACTGCCAAGGGGCCAATCTGTTTCACAGAGAATTACTTACGAATTATCTCTGTAACGGATGCCTGTCCAAAACACGTGCGTTAACTGCACGCCTCGTAGTCATTGGCTCAACGGCTCGTGCAGTGTTTACTTAACACCTGCTTCGGGCAAAATGATGCATTTTACTCATTTTAATACCCATTTACACTAAATAGGAAATATTTTTTAACTACAAATACTTCAAACGTCTTTATTTATTTTTCTTTTACCTCAAAAAAATGTTTGAGAATTTAATTTGTCGGAGTAAAAAAGTTAATATGCCGTACTCATTAAGCCTCGTCGATGTAATGCATATCAGTGATTGTAGCGGCCAAGCGAATATTCACTGCGGGATCAGTTTGCCAAGGGGCCTGTAACGTGCACGGGACCTCATTGTTTCGTACCATCCTAACGACAAGACAGCTGTACATGCCAGTCCCTTCTTCCTGAACCACGGCCAAGAGGAAACAACGTCGGACATACCAATGAATTTTCTCGCCGGGAGTGAACCCGCGAGTAAGCGTCTTACTCACTTAGCCTCGGTGCTCCCCAGAGAATTAAGAAGTCCAGTCCCATTTCATTACATTTTATTCTTTATAGACTATTTTTTCTAGTAAAAGCCACCACACCCTTATCCGTCCATCTCGACAATTTCTTTAAAAGTGCCGAGAAGTAACGTTTCGGCTGTGAACAAAAATCAGCACGTAATAGATCCCTTGGCAGTTGGAATTCGATATAAGAGTAGGTTGTAGCTGTAGTGCCGCTGATCGGGCAAAATTTCCCTCATACCACACAAACTTTATAGCGTTTGCTCGTCTTCTTTAGTCCAGTCGGAGCCAATCAGTAGGTCGTTTAACCTCAATTCATTTAATTTCATTTCTATTTGTCCAGCTCTACAAATACTTTAACAAAGGAGTACACGGTATTCATTTGGTAGTGTTATAGCCTACACGTAGGTGTTTGGTGTTTAAGAACGGAATTCATTTGGTAATGCTTTAGCCTACACATAACACTCGCCTATCTCAACTGGGTGATTACATAATTGGCATATAGCTTTCATATTATATACATAAAAGTAGAAGAGAAAATAAGTTTTCAAACTCTCAATTAAGAGAATCATTGAAATATATGAGATAGTTTAGATAGGAATGTTGGTTAACGTCATATGGTACAAACGTGTAAACATTTTAATAACTCGGCAATAATTTGCTTAACTTTATCTCTGAGGAAGTCTACAAGATAGGGGATTCTCTTTTTAATAACATACCAGGTTTTTAAAGGCTGGAGTACCAGGTGTGGGTAACAACGGACTCTGGTTTAACTTCCTACTTGTCTATTGCAACTGGATGAACAAGATAGCCATGGAGTGCATTGTGCAGGAAATTTTGTCCGGAAATAAAATGGAGCTTAAAGTCACAATTTTCTTCAGGACGTCGCACACTGAGCTGTTGGGGTAGAGGTGGGAGTAAGTGGTCGGAAATCAAATGACTTTAATACAATACTGTTTAATAAAAAAAAAGGTGAAACATGAAGAAAAGCTTATTGAAAAAAAAGCCCGGGTTAACAGAATAACCAAAAGGGAGTTACTTCCCTTAAAAAAAAAAATACCCAAAACCTTTCAAATAAAAAACAAACGAGACGTAAATATTTAATGTGAATGTTCGAGAACCAAAAAGATAACAAACACTTAAAATGCCTTTTGCTTAGCAACTCGTGTAATTTTAATACCACTTAATAACGTCCTCTCCTCAACAGAAGTTTGCTCTAGTGAACCCATTCTATATTTGCACTCATCAGGTGCGTTGCATATTATTATGACAGATTTACTTTTGATGGATTCCATACACCGTTAATTGTGCAAACTTCTAGAAAAATAGGCTCTCCGTCTATTGATTTCAGATAGTGAAAATAACTTCAGTCTTTATAATCAAGTTGGACGATTTCTTATCTGAAAAATACATATTCATCTCGTATCAAAGTTCATGAAGTGCAATTTTGTTGAAGGATTTTTAAGTCATCCAGAAGAGAGAGAGAGAGAGAAAGGGAGAGAGAGAGAGAGAGAGAGAGGTTCAATATTTTCTCAGTTATTCGCGTAGGGGTCTGTAACAGTGATGACGCGAAGAAAACCTCCGGAGTTAGAAAGGCCACCATATTCAGTGTCACGTACAAGTTGGGAATCGAGACAACGCCGCTCACCACTAGGTCACATAACCCCTTCAAAATCAATTCAGATTTGTGTTGATATTTTATCAAATGTCCAGTTCAGACTCAATTAACTATCATTGAATTGTGTGTTTTTTAAGGCGTGTACATGTTTAATTTGAATATACTGTTAATTACCTGAGTTCTGTATTCACCAAGCACCTGTTCGACCTCTTCAGTTGACCTGTCCTCTAGTACGAATAACAAATGGACTTAATCAATCGATCTTTAACAATGTTAACATGATGATTCGGCCTTTCGTGCAATAATTTACATCCTTTGCCGTGTGGAGCCTTTAGATATGTCATGCAATCGTTTATCGTCTGTAGTTTGTGGGAAAGCATAGACTACAGCAAAAATATCCAATTTAATGTAAAACCCCAGATTCCTTAATAAACATTTCTAAATCTGCCTATTGCAGGTCTTTCTTTACGTTATGTAAATTATTAATTAGACATTAATTAACCTGTCCAGCCCATAATCAACTCTCGATGTCAACGCTAGCATGTGATATTTACTGGATTAGGATCCCTTTTGTTGCTCAACTTTCATTCATGATTTAATCATAAAATGGGCAATCGAGACTATGTTTTTGAAAACGCAAAAATCTCGGTTCAGTTTTTCAGCAAATTCCCCTAGTTTTTAACTATTATAGTGAGAACCGACAGCTCACTATCTAATCTCCCATAACGTATCTATGATATTTTTTCCTTATATTTTTTTGATGTTTCGGTTATTTTTACAATAATTTGTCGTTTGCTGGGAAGTACATCTGAGTAAAAATAGGCAAAGGTGTTCATTTGAAAATAGCACTACAGATCGCTAGATATGTTTACATTGTCTTTTTTTATCAGAAATTTCATTCATAAGGCTAACAATATCAGTTGTTCTTTGTTGTTTGATTTCCTTTTTAAAAAAATGCATCTTCGTTGATACTTTGATCAATTCAGCTTTCAAATGACAAAAGTGAAATTTAATGCAAATATTTAATTTGGCCCAGGAAGTGGTCACTAACCACTACTCATCGTGTTAATGTCCTTGCTCTTCTTGGGGTGCTGCTCTTCGAAAAAGTCTAAGACTCAGTCGATTCAAGTCCGAGCGACATGTAAAATGGCATGCTTGTTCTTTTAACATTGCTGCATCGATTTTGTTAATTAGATTTTTGAATTCTAACCAACAACATGGTCAGTTCCTAGTCCATAATATGATCCTACTTGTTTTGCTAGTCAAGTTAAATATAATTATTCCTGTTCGTGAGTTCTATCTAAACATTTAATTTCGTAATCATGTTTTCCAAATGTGACAACAAAAAAACAGGATTGAAAAATAAGAATTACCATAAATTCATTCTATGTATTTGTAACTGTAAATTGTTGCAATGACATTTAGTAATTGAAACGGAATATTCAGAACACAATTCTATGGAATTCGATTACTGTGTAATATTACTGAGCGACGTTTCGACTACGTGTCTCTATTCATTATCATGCAATGAGTCGTCGCTAGGGAGAGGGGTTTAACATGGGTTATGCATGTTCCCTTGTCGGATACAAGCCTGAATAAGAATATTGTTCATATCAAAAAATAACATGAAATGGGGTTTAACGTCCTACTTTTCTGCTCCTAAACTTGGCTAATGAAGACGAGCAGAGGCGGATTCAATGGGGGGGGGGGGGGCGCAAGGGACGCCCCCCACCACTAATTTTCGACAGCGCCCTTTTTTATTACTGAAAGTGCCTTTCAGCTAGCTTTTTTGCTCGATTTTGAGGCTCTTTTTCTACGATTTCCGAACGTTTAGACGAAAATATCAGCCAAATAGCTCTTTAATTGGCTACAGATGCAAGGAAATGACGGATAATTTTCTTGGGGCCCCCACCCCCCTCTCAGCGGCGTACCCCGTCTCCGCGGTCAGTGCCCTCATTTTGCGCCCCCCCCCCCCCCCGCTTTTCAAAATTCCTAATTCCTAGATCCGCCCCTGACGAGCACACGCCATACAGTGTGCTATTAGGGAAATTTTGCCCGGACGGGCGCTACGGCTTACTCTTTATCCAATTCCAATTGCCAAGGGATCTTTTACGTGCACGCCAATGTATACACGTGACCTCGGTTTATCGTCCTGCATCACTACCGTACCAAGGGGAAACCACGCCGGAAATCATATTACAAATTTTCATTTTCTTTGATTTAAAACGTGAATGCAGCATAGAATTAGATATAACGATTTCGATAATCACTTGGAATCTACTTATGATTGGGAAGCTAATATTGTTTCTCTTTTAAGGTTTAATTTTACGACCATAAAACCACGTCTAGCAATAGAGATGGTTCTGTGTCAAATTGTGCTTACTTGCACAGAATAACATTTGATGTTTGGGGAGCCAACTTTGAGAAGGAGTAGGGTCGCCGGTCTAACCTCGTAGAGTTTCCTGCGGGTCCTCCAGTTTCCTTCCACTGCTAAAGACCCCTACGCGCAAGCGAATTATTGAAATAAAATTAAACCATGTGTTAGTTCCGAAATGACCTAGTTTGTGTCGAGTGGACGTTAAATCCCATCCCCCTCTCTCTCTCTCTCTCTCTCTGGTAGAGATTAGCATTAAGAACATAAAATTAAACCATGTGTTAGTTCCGAAATGACCTAGTTTGTGTCGAGTGGACATTACACCCCCCCTCTCTCCCTCTCTCTTTCTCTCTTTGTGGTAGAGATTAGCATTAAGAACACCTGAAATCTACCTGTAATTGTGTATAATAATGGTAAACCTGTATAATAAACAGTTGGTCTACATCAATTAACATGGTGTTATCACCTTTAACCTTAACGATAATTAGATGATGGAATCAAGACCGTACCACACCTAGACTAAATAACCGCAGAAAGAAAAAATTAAGAAGCCAGTCCAAAGTCTAAAAAACATATCCTTGACATAGCTAGGTGTTCTCGCTTAAAATTATCTGTTGATTTAAAAAGTTAAATTAGTAATTTCTGAAAACGTATTAACAAAAGAACTCTGGCAGAAAACTTTCCCTTAAAAAAATTGTACATGCGTAAAATGATCTGCTGTTGATCTGAAAAGTTAAATTAGTTATTTCTGGATAAAATATTGACAAAAACAAACTTTTTAACGAATTAACAATTTCTTCTTAAAAAGATTGTCCAAACGCAGTCCCCGCAAAAATTATTCCAATGCATGCAAATTCAGAATCTATATAGTTAATATTTTTGTCATCGAGGAGTAATAGTTTTAAAAACAAAGTTCAACTTGTTTCGCCATTAAACGAACCATCACGTCTGAACTTTTTGTTCCAAAGGAAGACGGAGCCACGGTGGCTAAGTGCACAAGAAACCTTGGGATCGTTGGTTCGATTTCGGTGTTGACCGAGAAATTTAATCTGGATTTTCCCCTTGTCTGTGGTGCAGGAAGGGGGGGGGGGCTGACAAAGATAGCTGTCAAGTCGTTCAAATAGTACGAAAAAACGAGGCTCCGTATACACATTGGCGTGCACATAAAAGATCCGTAGGCAGTTGGAATTCGATATAGTACACTGTATGGCGTGTGCCTGTCTTTATTAGCCCAGTCGAAGCAGAGCAGCGTAGGCCGACAAACCCAATTTCATTTCTACATTAAGAGATTTAAGTATTCATTTCATAACCCAACATGGACATCTTTGTCGATCCAATTATTTTACAATTTTATATTTATTCATTTAATAGATAACAATCGTTTTATTGTTTTTCGTGTTCGACTTAACTACCGTGTATAGTATAGCTCCGATTAATATGTCGCTTACGTTACAGTTTCTTTTTATGTAAATACCCATTACAGATAAGCAATATCAATCCAAGATTGATCAGTTTAAACTTATAGAAATCGTCTCATCGCAGGAAATTTGCGGAAATAAAAATGCTGGAATCGAGAAAAGCCATAAAAGAAACTAGTCGATATTCCAAATGCCCCCTAGACGAAGACGGAAAAATTCTAAATGCTTGCATTCACAAATGTTTTCTTCATCTCTGTTCAACTGTTAAAAAGTAGCAGATTCGTTACAATAATTCAAATGTGGATTGATGAGAGAAGTTTGAAAGGGTTAATGATTAGTTGATGTGTCTGTCATCTAAGGGCCAATCTGGAAACCTTATGAATAGAAGTAAGGTCACAATCAGATCCAGTAACATTTGCCTTTCAAGCCAATCGCTTGTTAACAATACATTTATAATTTAAACCAACTGCTGGTTAGACCAAATGTTCTAGAGCTGACCACTGCTGGACCGATGTATTGCGATTGATTAACCCAAGGTACTTAACCAGATTTCATTTAGGATATGTTGAAGGTGACAAATGATCGTCTCCACTGACGCTTGATGATTTATATTTTTACTTCATCGATTAAGCATATATATCAGAAGTTTACTTCTACTTCAGGCAGTCATATTATTGGTTCATACCGTGTTTATATGACAACCGCCGTCGTTGGTAATTTTAGTATAAAAGTAATTGACTTTAATAAGAGTTCCACCAGATTGCCTTTTCTACACTTCCAAATGCAGTCAGGCAGTCGAGTGATAGTGGTGTCAATGCACTTTGTTAGCGGTTCAGAGAATGTTTAAATTACTCTCTTATGATTAAGTATCCATATTATCCTGGTATCCAGTTATTACCTGTAATTTAATCGTACGTAGTTGATTGATATAAGGAGGCGGTGCTGATAATGGTTTTTAAAAAAACACCAACAGGAAATTATCTACGTATAAATACTATTAATAGCCACGCCAAAGAATTACTCGGGACAGAAAACAGATAGAAAGGGGTTTGTAATAGGAATTTCGCGGATGCATTGATATCAAATTAATTGAATAACATCCATCATTGTTACTGGGATACCGACTGAACAAATATGCGAGATTTCAAGATGAATACAAATGTAAGATGTTAGTGGTAGCTGTATTAAGGTAGTAGTGCGCCGCGGATGTGTGATATTAATGCACGAATGGTTTTAGACAAGGAGTTATACGGTTGACTTTTTAATAATCATTTATTCGTTACTAATGGTGAACTCTCTGGACTATCAACATGAATGACAGAATCTCAAATGATATGGTTGGATTATATATCCCACCGGAGATTAATTCTCGAAAGGCACATAAGATACTGTAAGTATTTGAAACTTTTGATACTCGCCTCATGCCAAGCGTTTATTTGCATTAAGTATTGTGCGGAAATCAATACATGAGAACAAAGGTCCTGATCTCCGATTCCTTGAATGCCTAAGATTTTATGGTATTCTTTTGCAAGGTGACCTTTGTCCGCCATGTGAAAACTGATTTGTAAGATGGAAGACGAAACCTGAAAATAAACATGTCTTTTTATTTATATATAAACAAATCAATAAATAGAAGTATTTAACAATAGGGGGTAAATTAACTTTATCTTTATAAGTGTTTATAGGATTATGTGTAAGGCATAGGAGGGATCAACGCTTTACCTTTCATATTAGGAGTTTTAGACGATTTAGTTAAGAACAAAATATTGACATTCGTTATCTCAATGAGATTTTAAATTCTGTTTTGACTTCGTCAAACTATAGGGGATATTTTGCAGTCAAATCAATCATTTATTTTGTTATGTTAAATTATCATTATCATTAGGTTGAATGCGCAACAGGTTGGTCACTATAGGCCCGGGTTTCACAAACCATTCACAGACTTTTATAAAACTTTTGTTGTTTTAATTTATCAAATACATCATTCATAAAATATGTGCAAAGTTGTGTGTTTTTGAATCAAAGGTATATATATTTCTCATAAACAGTATTTGAAATTTTAGGAAATTATTAACTGAAGTATAAGAATGCTTTGTGAACCCGGTTTAGTCGAATTGAAGTAACTTACTTGATTTGATAGTTATTTAATGGTTTTATATGTATTATCTCTTGTGTGTTGTATGTGTTGATATCCTCCTTTTGATACAAAAGTATATTTACTATACAAAAGTATGTTTTACCATACAAATGTATATTTACCATACAAAAGTATTTTTTACCATTCAAAAGTATGTTTTACCATACAAAAGTATATTTACTTTCAAGAATCCACGGGCAATCTATTTAGTGCAAAAACATAACGATTGAATCATAGTAAAACATATAACAAACTTGCCTGTGACCCGAATCATTTGAGAATTTATTTTTTAAAGGTGAAATTTTGGATGAAAACGATTGCATGTCTGGCAAGAATAAAAGTATGGAAAACGAAAATAACCAAGTGTTTGTTTAAGATTAAATTACGGAGCAAGAAAGTGTCAAAGATAAGAAAGCATCAAACAAACACTCGTGTTTAAAAACTACTTACGTGGCTTTTACAAAATATTCAATCAGGAAAAACACAGGAATCTCAAATAAAAATAAAAGAGTCTGTGGTTAAGTGAAACTAATTAACAAAAAAACATTGAATTGAAGAAAGAAAATATTTTCTTTGATTTTTACAGAACAAATCTTTAAATGTATTTATTTATAGATGTCATCCATATTTAAAGTCCATTCGAACTACTGTATTTAAAAATTGAGTGGGCAAGACAATGGCTTGTTAACTTGGAGGTCCCTTTTTCGATTCCTTCGCTGGACGAGAGAGTTCATCGGGATTTCCCTGTATAGTACCCCTCGGGAACGGATGACGTATAGTCGTTCGATTAGCCGTTCTAAGAGGGCGAAACGCCACCGCCGTTGTAAAACCTTCCTGATAACTCGTATGCACATGGCGCAAAAGATGTTAATGAACTTCCTTTGATTTCATTTGAGGCTATCTACCCAAAGAAATATACAGTGATACCCATTGTACATGAGCCTGTAAGCACACCCTGTCTAGTACCAGTACATGTCTAGTACCAGTACATGGCACACGCAACTAAACAGTTTAACAGTTGTATTGCAAATTAACATTTTGTACTGAAAGAGAAATTAAACTGTTTCATGAAGGGAAATATTGGGGAGTACTACTTGACATCAGTTTATTATGAATGTCGTGACATAATATATACAATTGTCAAGAGTTTGTTTGAGAACTTGTTAATATACATTCATGTATTTTAAATGTTATGAATAAATGAAGTTTTGAGTGCACAGATGTTAATTGGTTTTAGTTTAAAGTGGCGAGATGCCATTTTCATTTTTCACTAAAATACCAATTGCCCGCGTTAATATGTACTCAGATTAATAATTTTAACATTTATTTAATTAAATAAACAAATCAAAATTAGCGCGCCAGTTAATTTCCCGGCTTGGATTCAATAAGTTTAAATTAACAGACCCACCAATATATGTTCGCGGACGACAAAATGGCGATGGGCATATTACTTGGCGAGCAGCATAGATCGATCAAGTGAAGATATGTTTATCTTCTTTGATTGGCACTTAGTAATTAAACATAATAATTAATACAAGGTACAATTTTACGGATACACAATTACTGAGTTTGATACCAATCGACGTTTCGACAAGGATACTCTCGTCTTTATCAAGCAAATGATACAGGTATGTGAATAGTAGGCAAATATTTACAGAATATGCAACAAAGATAAGAATCAAATATAATTAAAGCGTAACATCCTAATCAAGGGGGGGGGGGTGGCCTAGTCGACAAGAGTGCCGCGCTTCGACCTCTAGCTGGCCGGTCACCTCTGGCTTGCGGCTGTGGTTTCGAGCCCTGGTGTGAGCGTATGTGGCATGGAGATAGGGGCGCCTTTTCAACCTCGTGGGTTTCCTCCGGGCACTCCGGTTTCCTCCCACTGCTAAAGACCCCTACGCGCAAGCGAATTATTGAAATAAAATTGAACCATATGTTAGTCCCGAAATGACCTAGTTTGTGTTGAGTGGACGTTAAACCCCATTTCTCTCTCTCTCCCTAATCAAGGGTCGCTTGTATTAAACTCCGTGATTGTGTATCCATAAAATTGTACCGTGTAAGAAGATGTCGTAATAAATACTGAACAGGATTGTACTATCTTTAAACTATTATTCATATTACAGATTCATTGTACTCAATATTGTGATTCCCATATAGCAATAACATGGTGCATACATACTTTAATATTTGTTTCTTCCAAGATTTTTTTTTATGTTGTTAATAAATGAAGTTAGGAATGTATACATGTAAGTTTAAGTTTAATATTCGTTTCTTGGCATATAAAGCTAATCAGTACCGAGTACTGTATAAGGTCAGGTAGATATGTAGATGTCAAATAGCTATAAAAATATACATGGAACTACCAGATATCAAAAATATGACCTCTGAACATGTATTTGAAATAGGATGAGTTTGAGCGTACTCTAATTTTTGTTATTGGTGCCAAAGATATGCATGTACATGTAGTTCATATTGCGATTACATTTATAGAGTAAGTTCTGTATACCGAATAAGAGTTCAATGCCTAAAGGCTATTATCTAGAGCTCTGACCTAAATGACCGCCATATCTAGACATTAGTATAAAACTGTCTTATGCAATTCTACCCTGTTTTTAGTCTTTGCCATACTGACAACGACTAAATAAACATTTTCAAATTTATGAACAAATACTTCTCAAAATTTTCCAAGTATACTTATATAGTGTTTCGATTTAGGAATTAAAATGTCGACCAAATAGGTAAGTGTCTGTTCTTAAGATGCGGTGATTACCGTAAACTATCAGTTTTACCAACAAAATACTTATTTTCGTATTATAGATATGATATCTCTCGTTCTCGTTAACGAAAATTATTTTGCCTCGAGCTGGCGTAATAATCCTAGAAAGTTACTAAAATGTTAATCTAAAACCGTTGTCGAATCTAAATTTATATTTATTATACTAAAAGATACCGCCGTGGTAAGATTACATCGAAACATAACCCACATGATCGCCGTCTTTGTTAGACATGACGATACTATACAACGATGTCCATTCCCTGTTATATCAAAAATAAATATTATTTATGTGGATACACGAAGAATTGCTCTGTGGATAAAAAAAACTACCTGCAGTTAGAATTGGTGCTGTTTGAACAAAATCCCCCTTTATTCTCAAAACGATATTGTATATTATTTATGGATACACGAAAATTTGCTCAGTGGACATAAGAACTATTTTCAGTTTGAATTTTCGCTCGGTGAACAAAATTCCCTTAAGCTAGCATCAAAGCGACCCGAGAAGTTAAATCGCTGTCTCTGTCTAATATAATTCATAATTCCACACTTATGCTTTTCTCTGCAGGTAAAATAACGCCTTTTTAGTAAGAATTGGCGCTGTTGAACATAATCCCTTTGTGTGAGTCCCAGAACAACCTATGTGTTGAGAAGTTGAATGGGCTCTCTTTCTATATAATTTGTGGGATTGGATGACCAAATGGTTAACTGGCGTGGTTTCGATTTCCCAGTTGTACATGACAAGGAATAGGGTCGCCTGTCAAACCTCGTAGGTCCCCCGTTTCCCTCCTATTTCTAAATAGCCCACGCAAAAGCGAATTGTTAAAATAAAATTTAACTATGTGTTGGTAACGAAATGACCTAGTTTGTGTCGAGTGGACGTTACCCCCCCCCCCCCCCCCCCTCTCTCCCTCTCTCTCCCCCTCTCTCTCTCTCTCTCTCTCTCTCGGGGGGGGGGGGGGGGCTGAATGCTCGAATGGTTAACATGTGCTTGCTGTATCACAAAGCCTGTCATTGAGTTAACTCATGGCGTGATTTTGAATCCTCGGTTGTACGTGATAAGGAGTAGGGTCGCCTCTCCACTCTCCAACCTCGTGGGTTTCTTTCCACTGCTAAAGACCCCTACGCGCTAGCGAATTATTGAAATAAAATTGGACCATATGTTAGCCCCGAAATGGCATAGTTTGTGTCTAGTGGACGTTAAACCCCATCTCTCTCTCTCTCTCACCCTCCCTCTCTACCTCTCTCTCTACCTCTCTCTCTCTCTCTCACCCTCCCTCTCTACCTCTCTCTCCCTTCATATGTATAAATAATTTACAAGTTAACACGTGTGATTACTCTGGTTACTGGTCGATCTAATTATTATATTTATTAACCACCAGCCCCCACGCCTACCAGGCGTCAATCAACTCTATTTATTACAAGAAATGAGAACTTTAATGACATTTTTACAGAGTTTGCGTTTTGTTGATTACTGTCTTAACCATATTACTTCAAACATAATCTGTATTTGATTCCTGTTATTGAGTAACTTTATCTTAAAGATATTAGACATTCCAGGAGCCAGAACTGAGCCCAGGTTTTTTTTGGACTGATTGTTATACGAACTTCCTGGGCGTTTCCGCGGATCATTAGAAAATTGTAATCAGGCAGGTTGAAAGGCTTTCAATTAGTCTAATCTATGGTTTGTAGGGATTGTGATATCCTCTGCCGCGCCAACACAAATGGTCTAGATTACACTAAGACTTGCTAGACACGATGAGAAAATTGAAATCTAATTGAAGCAGTTGCATGTTTAACGAAACGTATTTTTATCTGACAGGAATGTGTGCCTTTTGGATGATGGGTTATACTATTATTGTTGGAATCAGCTACGAACCTGACAGAATAATTACAAAAAAAAATCCTCACCCTTTTACTCAACGCCAGGTCACAACATTCCCAAACATCTGAAACTTCTCACTCAAGGTGTTTCTGCTGTTGCGTTTTCCAGATCGCTATATACACGAGATATATGGTTCGTGTCAGAAACTGTAATAGAAAAGTTCTTGTAATGTTGGTGAATAATACACCTACATTATATACACACCAGTTTCATAACATTGGGGGGGGGGTAGCATAAGGTATGTCATTGAGTCAACTGGCGTGGTTTCGATTCCCCGGTTGTACATGACAAGGAGTAGGATCGCCTGCCAAACCTGGAGGTTTTTTTTCAACTTTCCTACTATTACGTTCCTTTTCCTAGACTTCGGATTTGTGTCCCATCTGCACCACATGACAATAAATACGTGTCAGTGCCTTACAAGTAGGAACCGGGCACCAGCATGAAACTCTTTATAATCCCATCCAAAGAAATAGACAACAATTTACTTGTTACATACAGGCCAGACCAGCCAGGGACTGTGCAACACATTGAGTGCTTAATGCTAGACTGCCGAATCAATTAACTGATGATATGTGCGTTTAGTATTTGTGTTATTTGTGTTGTCTTTATCTTGTGTCGTCTCCGTGGGTTTGTCTTGTGTAATTGCTTGTGTGTGGTATTATCACGCTATACAGTATTTACTATTCACAAAAATACTGACGACTTAATAGTTTTTACATGATCGCATTAATTAAATATTTATGTTGCATTAATTAATTCGCTAAGTGCTTTTCACAATAACGTTCACTCGCTAAGAATTCTTATTTCGCGAGAGAGGAATGAGGTTTAACACCTACTCGACACAAACTAGGTCATTTCGGGTGTAACAGATGGTTCAATTTCATTTCAATAATTTACCAATGGAATTCGATGAAGAGTGAGTTGAACCGCGCTGTACGGGCAAAATTCTCCCCCTAGCCTTGCACACTTTAGTCTCAAATAAACTACGCCCTGTGTTGAAGAGACTTTTAACCCCACTTATTTCCTCCTTTGCTCTTTATTATGATGATCGGGGGTAGGGGTGGAATGGGTGTTCATGCTTAGATTTTAATATCGTTTATTTTTGTAAATTTGTTTCTGGGGGAGGGGGTCGCCATGAAGAGGTTTTGAGGGGTTAATGGTATGCATTATGTATTTACTACCTGGCATGTTGTGACGTGCGCAGGTAGATGCAGGGGGCTACATAGATAAAATAGTATATATAATGCGTTTACAATCCGGCGTGTTGTCCCTTTAACCAACATTTATTTCGTTTCCTTTACTCTGCGAAGTAAATATATCATAAAGGTTCATTGTTGTTGGTAAAATATTTCATATCGGCAATCGCATGCCAGAAATTTTTGACACCATTTTGATGTTATTACACCAATACGCACTTTGTCAATATTTTTATGTCAGAATTCTTGGTTATTTACGCTACCTATCGATATCGAATTATTTCTTGGAGCTCGAAATTGGCACCATTTTAATTAAATCAATAATTCTAGATAGATGAACGACATTTGTGGCAAGGATAAGCACATGGCCCGGGTATCCCGGAAGAAACTTTAAATATCGGTGAACACGAGGAAATTAGGGATGTATTACTTGACTGCGCGAATCATAGACACATAGAAAGGCTTAATGTGTTTTATTGTACAATTTACACATTAAATTTAAACTAGAGTTTTTTATTAATGGTAGAGTCGACTGTTATTGTGAAGGCACTTCAAATAACATCTCTACGACCAACTTAGTAAAATATATCCTACTTCACAGAGAGAGAGAGAGAGAGAGAGCGAGAGAGGGAGAGATATTTTGGGAGTTATATAGGATTCAGAGTTAAAGAGAGTAATGGGGTTTAGCTTCCACTCAACACAAACTAGGTCATTTCGTGACTAACACGTGGTTCAATTTTATTTCAATAATCCAACGGACATCTTGAGTAAAGTCGGTATCCATTTTTTGATTTAATCACCAATGAGTGTTGAGCAGAAAATCGGATTCTAACCCAGTAAATATCGTAGGGTAGCGATCACTATGAGAGTTGATTATGGCATGAATCAGTTAATGAATGTCTATTTAATGATTTAGATAACATTTCAGGCCTAAAGAAAGACCTGCAATAGGCAGATTTAACTCTTGCATAATGTATGTTCAATCACCGTAGATTTTCGAATTTGGATTTATGACTGCAGTCTAGATTCTAATATAATATTATTAATTTGTTGTACGAACAAACTTGTAAAAGAAAAGAACCCGAATAGTTACCAATCTTAACAAATGCAGGGTGGGGGTGGGATGGCCTAGTGGTCTAGAGTGTCGCGCTTCGACCTCTAGCTGACCAGGTCACCTCTGGCTTGCGGTTGTGGTGTCGATCCCTGGTGTGAGCGTATGTGGTGGCATGGAGATAGGGGCGCCTTCTCAACCTCGTGGGTTTCCTCCGGGCACTTCGGTTTCCTCCCACTGCTAAAGACCCCTACGCGCAAGCGAATTATCGAAATAAAATTAAACCATGTGTTAGTCCTGAAATGACCTAGTTTGTATCGAGTGGACGCTAAACCCCATCTCTCTCTCTCTCTCTCTCTCTCTCTCTCTCTCTCTCTCTCTCTTTCTTAACTAATGGTAGGTTCCCACTATCGTGCGATGCTTTACGATACGATTGTCTCTGTTGAGTCCACAATCTGATACGTGCAGATACATTGAGATGCGTTTCGATGCGATTAACACGATTGCTACGACTGACCACAATATATGATAAAACCTGATACAATCACCACGATTGCTTCAAACATAAAACCACGATTTTAATCGCAGCACAAATCATGATAGTGAGAACCTGACATAACAACTTTTCTTGAAATTGTTTATGTGGATGTTTGTTTGACGTGCATGCAGACATCTCATTCTTTATTGTCGATTATAGTTTATTTAATGTTCCATATCAACAGACAGTTCCAGATTAAGATTCATTTTTACCCCAGAATACACTAGCGTTTTTATATAGAATTGGATCAGGCATATAGAGTAGATTTGAATTGGATTGCAGAAAGCAGGAATGTTGATTAGGCGGCTCCGAAAACATCTGTTGTTACAAACGAATTAAAATTTCAATGTTAAATTGGGTAAAAAAAAGACGTAAGGTCGTGGGTATGTGTTTGGCATCACTCCACACCCAGGACTGTATGAGCCAACTCTAAGGCTACAACACATCTGGTGCTATTGGCTGCCCTACAATAATGACCACAACACACGATAACCAGAACATTGTTTCTTGAGCGTGTATTCGTAATGTTGCAGGGGGTTGGTTGGCCGCGTGGTTTAACACTTTATGCACAAACTCAGTATGTCTGTGGGACTAACAAGGATAGTTAGAACTTGTTTCGTGTTATAAGCGTGGTAACCGCTGACTTTGTGTCGTGCTAGGTGCGTGGCAAGTTACGTCTGATCTTTTATAACGAGCAAGACCCTGTGGGGGCACAACAATCCAATATTCATATCGCTGTGTCGAGACGAGGGATTTTCTCTGGGCCGTTTTGGGGTGTATCGATCATATTGAAGACCGTATATATGTTATGATACTGTTTGAAGAATATGATTAACGAACGGCGTTAAAAACCGGCATTGAACCCACTTGAGAGTGCAAAAAGTGACATTAAAACTCGGCGCGATTTATTGAGTCCCTTCAATTAGCCCGTGGGACAAAATATATGAAATTTTTTACAACTTTTATTGAGATCAGAATTTGCCAACAGTGTTGAAACGCACAATAAAACCACGTGAAAGAAAGGTTCAACACTAAAGGGGCACTAAAACTCGAAGTACGTCATTGTGTCCCCCCACAATTATCCCGGTTATTTTTTCAAATTAGTTTATATATGTTTCATACCTGTTTGAAGACAAAACCTTTGTATACAGCAACTAACGATGCTAACTTCTATTAGTGAACGCATGAGAGCACGTGGTAAATCCTAAACTGATTTCCATGCTGATTTTGTTTTAGTTTTTACGACCATTAAAAGGCGATGAAGAATAAAGTGTTCTAGCCTGATAAGAAACTATTATATTATTTATTATAGAAATATTTCGTGAGCAACATAACAATGAAACATCTGGGACTATTTTTTTGTCTTGAAGAAAGAAGAATTCCGCCGCCTAGCTAACTTGATAGTTTTATATTATTAGCTAAATTAGGCGACTGGTATTTCTTACATATTCTAAAAGAAAATGAGTTTTGATTTGAGTCAAACCCTTATATCTTCTATTTGTTCACAGGCAAAACAATCACTCAGTCCATAATTAATATTATTGTTCTGTTTTGCCCCCCTTCCTTCCTTCCCTTCTTTACTTTGCTTTACCAGTTATTTACCTAGACCCCTTATGTACTTACTTAGACCAATTGTTTACTAACACGACACGTACATACTTAGACAACTTATTTTCGTACTTAGCACACTTATTTACTTATTTAGACAACTTATTTGCCACTTACTTTCGTCTTAAGCCACTTATTTACTTACTTAGACCACTTATTTACTTACTTTAGACCACTTATTTACTCACTTACGCCACTTATTTACTTCGACTGCTTACTCATTTAGACAACTTGTGTACTTACTTATTTAGACCACTTACTTATTTAGATCACTTACGTATTTAGACCACTTACTTATTTAGACCACTTACTGACTTAGAACACTTACTTACTTGGACCGCTTACTTACTTAGAACACTTACGTACTCGAACCCCTAATTTATTACTTACTTAAAACACTTACGTTGAAATAAAAAGACCTAGTTGGAGTTGAGCGGGTCTCAACTCTGTATACCTTCCTCTCTTATACGCCGCCCACTCCTATACTCCCACAAGCTACAAACACCATAAGTGTGACCAAGACTTCATGATACTGAAGGATGTTTTAATTGCGTCATGTACAAAAGTTTACCTCTGCCCTTTCATTTTATCACAAACTGAGAGATAATCAAATTAAAGTAATGTCATGGAGGTATAAATAGCCCACATATTCCTACCATTAATCAAATTAATACAAACTCTGGAACCGATCTTACCATGAGATGTCAATGCTTATTAGGTATCTAAATGAAAAATACACAAAACGTTTATGATGTGGTGCTTGTTATGTTTTTGTTTATTTTGTCTTATTTATGTATTTTGGAATGATTAATTGTATTATTTCGGATGACGGTTTTCAACAGTTTGACACTGAACGTGCAGTTTATTAGATCATACTGCTTTAAAATTCAAAACATGAGTTCATATTTCATCATACGCCCACATTACGAAATGAAATGAAATGAATGAAATGAAATGCGGTTTAACGTCCTACTCTTTTGCACCTAACCTGGGCTAATGGAAGACGGGCATACGCCATACAGTGTGCTATGAGGGAAATTTTGCCCATTCCAACTGTCAAGGGATCTTTTACGTGCACTCCAATGTGTACACGGGACCTCCCTTTTCGTCCCACCCGAACGACTAGGCAGCTGTCCTTGTCAGGCCCTCCTTCTGCATCACTGACAAGGGGAAATCACGCCGGAAAATCGAGATGAACTTTCTCGGCCAGTGCAGGAATCGAACACCCGACCTCTAGGCTAGCGAATCAGCGCCTTATGCACCTAACCACACGCCGTTATGACCAAAGGTATAAATGACTTAAGGTAATACAAGACAACCTAGCCTATAAGATTTCCATAAAGAGCTGACAGTTCTCTCTGAAAATTTATAAATAATGAAGAAAATATTATGGAAATTTGTTTATTTGAGCAGAGTTCTTGTCATTGTTGAAACAGTGTAGTATCGACTGTCATTGCTATAGTTGTTACGATAATAAACACAGTTTCGATGATCCACTTTTTTAGAAAAAAAATCATTAGTTGGTTATCTGTTTAAAACGACCCGAAGTTCTAGAGAGTTGAAAACTGTAAGTAGCATCGCCTCCCTTTATAACAATCTAGACTACATGGCGCATACCCGTCTTCATTTTAAAAAAAAAATAAAATAATAATATGGTTTATTTGCAAAGACATAATATTGTATGTGTAGCCTAAATACAAACCTGGTCAGAACAAATTACTAGTATACAATTTACGAATCTTCTCCCAGTATAATCTAAACTTATTAAATTGCCATGGACAGAGAGAGAGGGAGAGGGAGAGAGAAAAAGAGAGAGAGGGGAGGGTAACGTCCACTCGACACCAACTAGATCATTTCGGGACTAACATATGGTTCAATTTTATTTCAATGATTCGCTTGCGCGTAGGGGTCTTTATCAAGAGGAGGAAACCGGAGGACCCGTAGAAAACCCACTAAATTGGACAGGCGACCCTATCCCATGTCACGTACAACCGAGGAGTCGAAACCGAGCCACTTGACTCAATGACATACCTTATGATACAGTGCGCGCGTGCCCCCCCCCCACTCTAGAACTGTAGATAATTTTGATGTGTATATCTGAGTAAACAGAATAAGGAAGTAATAATGGTGTTAATTATAATTGACCATGACATGTTAAATGGTCCGAGGGGCTATTGGGTATAACATATGGTCATTTCATGTATATTGGTTAGACTTATATATAATTGGAAACAGATCTCTAATCTCTACATATGTTTTTATTTAAATCTCCCAATGGCCAAGAGGATTATAATGTATCAATTTATAGTTCAGCTATTCTGTTTCTACATTTATATGGTTTCTTAGAACATGGTTATCATCTATTGTATCAAGGTTAATGAAATCATGGTTCAAAATACTGCGCCAGTTGGTTGTTAGTAGACACAAACTGTGCACGGAATAGGTTGAGCTTACTCTTTCCCGGGCGTCACTTCTCAAATATCTGATACTACTCCCCATTTGAATCTTTTTGGCACGTTGTCCGAAAAGTTTCTTTCACAGTACACCATATGGCGTGAGTCCGTCTTCATAAGCCTAATCAGTGCAAAAAGTTGGAAATGAAATGAAATGGGGTTTAACGTCCTACTGTTCTGCTCTTACTGGTCTAATGACGGCAAGTATTCACCATGCAGCGGTGACTTGACCTACTCTTATTCCAAGTGTCAATGCATGCTAATGTGAACGTAAGACCTCTATATACATTGTCCCTTGCCTGACCTTCCGTCTTACATTACCGATGCAGCGAGGGTCAATCTGAAAACCGATGAACTTTCTCGGCCAACGCAAAGCCCGAAAACGATACCTTCAGGTAAGCGAGCCAACATCCTCCATACTGAGCGACCGTGGCTTCCCAGAAAAAGGTGTAACGTTAAATCGCATTTCGTTATAGTAATACATTCCCTACAGCAATATCGTCATGTATGTAAAATAGATGACATTGTAACACGCGTTCTGATTGGTCAATTAGATACCGTTACAATCTCAGGACAAGTCTATTGGACAATAACACCCCTCTAAATGCGAAACAGGAAGTGTTTATCTCCTAGTTAAAGACCACGTTTTTTTCTGTATGTCTATAATTTACCACGGGGGATGTCCAGACAAAACACAACAGGTATAACACATCAAGTTTAATCTGTCATCACTCTCACTACACGCTTACTTAGGAATGGCTAAAACAATTTTATTTTCTGTTGATCATTATGGTCTTGGATGAAGAAATAGCCACTTGAATCATGTTATGTGTGGTTTGGTAACAAATCCCAAACTTGGAGCTAAAACCCTTTGAACATTCGGGTTTTAAAGTAGTCTTTCATCCAAGAAATAAGCGATTTTTTAAAAAGATTTCTCGAAAAACAGGAATGTGATAGTTGTTGCCTAATATTCAGCCTATAATTATAATTTGATTTGGAAGAGAAACTAGAGTGAATGCGGTATTGGCATGAAAGAGTTAAGGTATCCAGAAATTACAGAGGAATTAAATTATTAATATTTTCCATCACGTAGGTTGAGTAAACGCGATTATAATCTATAAAATGTAAGCCAAGGTTGTTTCTTTACAACGAAATAGATTTGTTTTTATCTTACAGATACATTCTTCTTAAAGGTACATTATGCAAGATTTAGTTTAAAAAAACTAGCCATTCTTGCTATAATACATGTAGCTTGAAGATACATTATGGGAAATTAGATGAACGAGTTGGCAGTTCTCATTACAATAGTTAAAAGCTAGCTAATGTAAAGGCAATTTGATGAAAATTTCAGTCAAATTGACCCACTATTAACTTAAAACTGAGCGATTGAAAGTTCCGCTTAGCCTCGGTCACCATTACTAAAGTCGGTAAGACAAAACCGGTAGTCTCGGTTATCAATTTTTATTGGTAAATCACGAAGGAAAATATATCAGCGAATTGAACTACAATCCAACAAAAATCTCATGCTAGCCTCGACATCGAGAGTTGATTAAGGTCTGAATAAGTTAATTAATGTCTAATTAATAGTTTTTATAATATACTCTCCCAAAAAAGAAACGCAACGTTACATTTAGTCGTCAGTATATCCTCGCTCATCGCCTTGTTGCAACAAGAACGGCGACACGTCGCTGAACCAAACTGCTCTCCAGTGTTGCTGTGACCATACCCTCAGTGCCTGAACCCATTAAAGTTGGATTTCATGGTGTCGGCGTATTTCAAAACAGAAGCTCTAACGGGGACGTCTGCCTCGTTATTCGGTTTCACGTAGGCGTTTGCCTACTGTCTGGTACGAGATTCTACGCCGTCCGGGAATTGCTGCTGCAGTAGAGGTCGCTGTTGAAAACCATTTACGCCAATGACGTAACCGGAAGTGAAGACCAAGGACAAGTGGGACCACACTTGTTTGGCCTGAGCTAGGGCTTTCACGTGTTGAACTTCGCTGTCGGTACCTATCCCAAAGGCGAGAAATGGAACTAAGGGAAACATTCAGCAGCCTGGCTACATCTGTCTTGGAGTCACCTGCTTGTAATCCACCAATAGCGTTGTTGCGTTGGTCTTCGTTCGGATGTGGCATCACTCGGGTCTTTGGGTGTTTACATGTGCAACTGATTCGGAAACCGAGAACCCCGGGATTTTAAAGACCTTAGATTTAGGTTCCATGCGAAAAGCTCGCGTAGTTGTTAAAATTCATGTTTCTTGGTGCAATCAAGCAATAAAAAATTTCGACAAAAAGGCTGACCAGTCACAATTAGTGACCCTACCTTTAAAATCAATAATGAATTTCTTTTATCCTTACATAATGGCATTAAAAACAAGTAAGATTTACCGAAACAAAGACCTGGTTCAAATAAAAAAAATGATGAAAAATGGGTTGTGCGTTTCTTTTTTTGAAGAGTATATTTCAGGCATAAAGAAAGGCCTACAATAGGCAGATTTTGCTCTTGTATGTTTAAACATAGATAATTTAAAATGAAAATATTGAAAATTTCATTCAAATTACTTCATTCTGAGCCAAGTTCTCGCTGTTTATTGTTTTGACAAGATGCGTACATTATGGTAACGAGGGCACTGGTATATTCGAGACTTTAGCCTCGCTTTCCCATTTTCAAATTAAATTTTTAATCTAGTTAAAATCTGGAGTATCTGATGGCAGCGAGAGTTGATTATGGTCTGGATAAGCAGGCGCGGATCCAGGATTTTTTGCAGGGGGGGGGTCCCGGTTTGATAATTGCCACCGCCACCATTACCGGGGGGTTTGGGGGCCCTCCCGCAGAAAAATTTGGTAAATTAGATTCAATTTGGTGCATTCTGACGTATTTCCGGAAGGTAAATTCCAAAATTACAGGTCTAAAAATCGCCAATAAAATCGCATAAAAAATTTTCAAGCCTGAGCAGGGGGGGGGGGGGGGGGGGGCCCGGACCCCCTGGACCCCCCCCCCCTTTGGATCCGCGCCTGATAAGTTAATAAATGTCTAATTTATAGTTTGTATAACATTTCAGACCTAAAGAAAAAACCAGCTATACATAGATTTAGCTCTTGCATAAGTATGTTTAAATAAAACGGATAGACGAAATATATCTTAAAAAGATAGATTAATTATTTGCAGGCTTTAAAGCGCTAACAAGATTGCGTAACAAACAGAAATAATTCAAATTTTTGGCAAATATTGACCGATCTATAATCCTATGTAAATTGATCTTAATGTTATTCACAATTATCTGCAAGGTTTATTAACGATGTTAACGATCAAGTGCTGCCACACAGAACGACGAAACACGCTATGGTGGTTCCCATCGTTTATTGACCAATTCCACGGTAGTGTCAGGAATGGCTACTTCAATATTTCCAGGTTATTTTATTTTAAAAACATGTTCAGCGATACTTGTACGTCTGCAGACACGGTAGGGACGAAACAAATCGACATTTCCGTCTTTAATTGAGACCGATATAAGAGTAAGGTTTCACATTGCCATTACTTCCTTTAGTGTCTAAATGTCATAGATACACGGGTCTCTCTGAGGGGGATATCAATTGGTTAGTTGAGTTTTCAACTGATTGATCCATAATGACCCAATCGGAATGTTGCGAGCAAATACAAAATTATAAAACATCAAACCATTTTTTAACATCATCTAAACTTCATTGTCACGAAGTTGTCATTCTTCTCCCCTCTCTCCTCTCTCCATCTCTCTCTCTCTCTCTCTCTCTCTCTGGCCCTCTCTGAACTAATATACCATCGTAAAACAATTACGTCAGAAAAACTTACAAGGAATTAATTACATGTGTCCCTTGGTTATTTAGATTTTAAATGAATGACCCCAAGGTGATCGTTAATCCAAACAGAATTTTCCGATCAAATATAAAATTACAGTGCATCAAACCATTTGTGGTTTCACATGCTCCGCTTGTATACGGAGTACAGTCGCCTATCAAAATCTGGTGGAGTTCCGGTGGGTCCTCCGATTTCCCCACGCTTCTAAAAACCCACACGTGCAAGTAAATTATGATGTCAGTTCCGACATGACCAAATTTGTGTCGAGTGGGCCTCTCTCTCTCTCTCTCTCTCTCTCTCTCGTTCTCCCTCTCTCTCTCTGCTAGAACAGTAAATGACATAAACTGTATTGTAGAGAGTAAGAATAGTCTAGCTTGTGTACGGCACTCATTTCATTTTGAAAGCGACCATTCATTAATATGTGACTCCAGCTTTCCTCTCCATCTAAATCTAAATAAATTGATTAACTATTGAGACGGTATATAAGCTGTGATTTATAGACAAACCATTTAAATCCTTCTCTATTGATTGTCGAAAACGGTTACTACTAAATCTGAACTGTAGATAGACTAATAAGTAATTGTTGGACTTAATGCCACGGTTCAATGCGGCTTTAATTAAACTCAACAACTTGTAAAAATACAATCAATAAATGAGTCTATACCGTAGAACAGTTTGACTTAACTTTTGACATACTCCATTTTTCTAATGGTGGTGAAAGACATATTTTTTTATTTTAAAGGTCATCTTATTCTGAAATGCCAGCAATGACATGATATTGCTATTTTGATTTCGAAACACACCAGACTTGTTAATTGACGATGCGGGATTCCATGATGATGTTAACGATAATAATGACGAAATTTACCACATTCTGAGCTTTAAGCGAACAATTCACATTCGTTGGACTCGTGGTAGTGGATACATAATTATATATATCTAACAGCGCATCCAAAATACGACTGCTCACTTTAACATGACGTCATGCCAAAGACAGAAAAAAGGAAATCAGATGGAGTTTACGTCCTACTGTTCTGATCCGACTGGGCTAATGCAGACGGGCAGATACGCTATGCGGTCTGCTATAAGGAACATTTTGCCCGCACAACGGTGCTATGGCTTACTTTTATATCGAACCCCCCCATCCTGCATCACTGACAAGAAAAACACTGAAGACCATCCAGTAAACCCCATCTCCCACTTTGTAAGTCCGAGCTGAGATAGAAACCCATTTCATTTCACCTCTGAAACCTGCGCTTTAGGTCATGAGATCTTTCATTGAGTCAAGTTGTATTTGTTTTGATTCCAAGCCTGTGCGGGACACGGAGTAGGACCCCCCCCCCCTCCCCTCGTTGGCTTTCTCCACTGTTTATGCTCTCTGCCTTTCTTTCACTGTCAAATACCCATGTTCGCCCCCCTCCCTCTCTCTTCTCTCTGAACTAATATATCATCGTAAACAATTGATAAAGTCAGCACAAACTACAAGGATTTAATTATAATGTCCTCCATAACATGTAACTCACATGATTGTAGTTATTCTGCAGACCAATAGTGCCTTAAGCTAACAGACGAGACTTCATTCCGCCATAATTTATTGTCATCTCCTAGGTTACTGACAGAAAATACCATGCAAGAGTATGAATTGCATGAACATGTAAACATGTTATTTATGAAATCAGTAATTACCAATATTTACTTCCTGAATTCATTCATAATAATTAAGAATTTAAAGGAACTACACCTTTAACCCAAAATTACTCTTCTTATGCGACATTAAAAACAGGACTTAGAATTTAATATTTGGTCCATTTAAAAAATATTGAATATTTAATATACAATTGACATTTTTCAAATCGATTTCCGATTTCGGTTCATTTATGATCTCGAACAAGAAGACAAGTTGAACAAATTGGAAAACAAAACATATTGCAAAAGTCGATGTGGAAGAAATTAATAAATTGCTGATCCAGAGAAGATTAAAACATGAACTTGTAGATTGGACTGAACAGGCGCAAACGACTGCTTTTCAATTTGGACCACTCGGCAAATCTCGACAGATTCCGGAATGTTCCGGTACCTACATCTAGTCTCGACTGTATGGCGAATTCCGCCATATTGGAACTACTTTAATGGTCCCGGATGAAACATGGCTGCGCCCATGGTGTCTTGTTTGTTTGTAATAGCGTCAAGTTTTCCTGTTAAAGTAAACCGGTAGCCGCATCGCAAATGTATGGGCGTAGGTACATATCACTTACTGTCGTACAGCCGAGACTAGATGTAGGTTCCAAAATCTGTCGAGGATTGCCGAGTGCAATTTGAACGGCTCACATATTTCGCCGAAGTTAGAAAGTACTATAACAATTTTAAAACTGTTTCAGTATACAGTCGTATGATATTTATGTTTTCCATTCATTTTAAGGTTCCAAAGAATACAAACTTAGATGCAGAAGCTAAATCTGCCTATTTCAGGTCTTTGTTTTGGCTACAAATGTTATATCAATTACTATTTAAACAAGTATTCAAATGCCATATAAATAATCAACTCTCGATGAATTAGATGTTAAGTGAGCGAGTCCACCCATTTAACGGTTAACATTAAAAATTAAGAATGGAAACGTCATTTATTGTCACAACCATTGAAACTACGCCATTCTTACCAAAACTTCAAACACCCAGGACTTCGCTCAAAATAACGTAATGTGACAGAAATTTGCAATATAATCATTTCTCATTGACTATTGTTAAAATACAAACAGTTTACTCTTTATCTAAATCTTACATAATGCATTTTTAATCAAGATACTCACAGTTTGTTAATTATTATGAAGCTGAAAATAGAAATATTACAATGATTATTATTAAAAATGATCATATATATCTATTTATAAGGTTATGGTTGATTGATAAGCATTGTTAATTATTTATTGGAACATTAAAATATCGTATTACAGCATCCAATTAATTGATTAGTAAGCGTTTTATTCAGTAGCCTATTATCCATTCATATAGATCTGGGCCTGGTTCCTAGAAAATTCTTAAAGTAAGCACAAAGTTATGCTTCACTTTTTCTTACGTAGGAATCTTAGTAAAATACCGTCTCTAGAAAATTCTAAAGACAGTTCTTACGTGAGCAAGTATGGGTCTAAGCACATTGTGACTGGTAAAATGAGACTATGGTGCTCTCAAACAGTTTTGGTATACGAATTACGTCATAAATTTGCCGTCTTCTTCCCGGCAAATGGTCGATTTAGATGCATTTGACATGTCCACTATACACATATGAAATGTGGAACAAGCTTTAAAAAAAAAACAAACAAAAACAAACAAAAAAACCGCAAGCACTCTGAAAAATTGCGGGAGCGCCTGATCTTAAAGTAGCCCGTGTGTTTATGTTGTTTAATAATTGGTAAATAAATAACATGGTTTCAGGGCAGAAGCGAAATTTTAAATAGGCCTACTTCTCGAGAATATGTTTCCAAAGGATTTTCTCTGCCTTTAAATTGTCTCTTACGTATCAAAAGATGTAGGAAATGCCGTGGAATAACTAACTGTCAGCCATCTTGTTTGAAGCAGAAACAGACTTAAGGTTGGTAAGCAAGCCCTATACCTTGCTTGAGACTTGTGCTTAGATAAGAACAAAGTTGCGCTTAAGTTTTTTCTAGGAACACATAACAACGTACTTGTGCTTACCCTGAAGTCTACTTAAAATCTAAGCACAAGGACGTTTTTTAAGAATTTTCTGGGAACCCGGAGAAAACCCACGAGGTTAGGGAGACGAACCTATGTCTTGTCCCGTACTAGCTTGAAACCGAAACCATACAACTTGACTCTATGAAAGATCTAATGATCTAAAGCGCAGGGCTAATGAAAAGGGGAAATGAAATAGGGTTTAACGTCCTACTACTCAACTCTGACTAGGTTATTAAGGACGGGCATAAGCCATACAGTGTACCATGCAATTGTCCCAGGGCAGCGGCGCTATGATCTACTCATAGATTGAATTCCAACTACTAAGGATTCTCTGCGTGCAAGACAGTGTGTACACAGGATCTCAGTTTTCGTTCCGTCCCAACGACTAGACAGCTGTTTCCTCGCCAGACCCCTACCGCTGCTCCCGACAGTTGGGAAGTGGTAATGGAAAATCCCAAGCTTCCTTACCGTCTCTAATTCCGCGGATTAACGAAGTCCTGACAGGGAAAAGCTAATAAAGAGGGACGTACGCGTGAGAATATGGCACGATAATCCCCATTATATCTCATATAAACACCACTACCACTTTAAATCAAGTTAGTCTATTGCCGAGATTAAATATTTCTCGCATGTATTATTTATAGATCTGACATGAAAATCAAACAATATTTTAAACATAACCTTGGAGACTTTATAGTCCAGACATACCCGACATTATGAATAAATCACAGTAAAGTAACAGAAAAGAAAATTTGAGCTGAATTGTGAAATTGGTAATGTAATGATAACCTGACACTGAGTCAGACAAAGGAAGTTATGAAATGAAATGAAATCGGGTTTAACACTGTTCTGCTCCGACTAGCCTAAAGAAGACGGGCATACTCAATGCATTGTGCCATGAGGGAAATTTTCCTGGACATCGTCGTTACTGCCAACACTTATTTCAAATTCAAACTGCCAATGGTTCTTTTACGTGCTCACAAATGTTCACATGGGCCTCGTTTTTTTTGTTCTATTCGAACAACTATACAGCCTACAGTGGGATAGAACACCGGACCTATAGGTTAACGAGCCAATGTCTTAGTCACTGAGTCACTCGACACAAACTAGGCCAATTCGTGAGTAACATATGGTTCAATTTTATTTCAATAACTCACTTGCGTTTAGGGGTCTCTAGCAGTGGAAGGAAACCGGAAACCCGGGGAAAACCCACGAAGTTGGACAGGCGATCCTACTGCAGGCCAGGAATCCAAACAACGCACCTTGACTATCAATGATAGATCTGATGATGCAACTCGCACGCGTTAACCACTTGGTCACGCCTCCGATCCATCAGAGAAAAATCAGTAGGCCACGCTTGGAGTGGAAACATGAACGAGACAACATGGCACCTTCGATTAACATTTTACAGTAAACAACAGACGCAACTGTATATGTACGTACACGTGACAATTCCATCTCGTGAGACATAACAGAACAAAATTCTCACGAAGGACACGTTTGGCGATTGGTACTTTATGACACAATACAGACTGTAGCTTTGTTTATTTAAATTCTAACTCTTCTATAATTATCTATATTCAGATTGTGTGGAATAGTTATTTTGGTAAACGACTTGAAATGATAGAGAACCATCAATAGGATTTCTGTTTTGAAATACTGAAGTCGAGTTTTGTTTCACGAAGCGTGTGACTTTTATCGTTAAATATTCTCGTCTCTTCTGTCATTGAGTCATTTAAACGACTCAATCACTGCTCTTCTTACAAGGTTTCCTCCTCGAGCCCTCTCTACCCGTACACTTATTAGGAAATATTAGAGAAATGGCCGACACTCGTGCGGAGAGGTGATGCATCAAACCGTGCCGGAGAATCATTTGTCAACACTATAAAAACACTTGGATAATTTTAGATTAGCTATCTAGAGCACCCTTTTCCAGTAATTTCTTCTCAATTGCTTACCAAGTGTCTTCCGCCCAGTCACAAACATGTTCTATCATCATATACGCTGTTGTGCCCATGTTTAAAGCGAGAATTAATATTTTTAAATTACATTATTAAAATGTATTAAAATAAGCCTAAAAAAGATGGTATATATAAACGGTTATACCTTGTTAAAGAATAATCCTATTAATCATATAATTCAGCATTGCCAGTTGAGAATTGGGCAAAAAGTCATTTTCAACTTCAAATTCAAACGTTTGAAGCGTCTGCATGGGGGGGGGGGGGGGCGGGGGTAGAAAACAAGGGAGGTAATTGTGTTAGAAAATATGAAATTCTCGCTTTAAAGATGCAATATATAAGAGCTAAATCTGCCTATTCCATGTCATTCTATTATTTTGACATTTATTAACATGCCAACGATATAATCAAATCTGTAGCGCCTCGGATGGCAGAGTGTTTTATGAATTTAAACATCTGCGAGATTTAACAAAATAGCGATAAAATGAACAATCGAGGCAAAGTCGTGGTTGTCAAGTGCCGTTGCTACGATAATGATTGTGCTATAATATCTTCAAACGGTCATGATTTCGCCCAGTAATTTAAATGACATTTTTAATATATTCACTTTTCATTATCTATTTTGAACCATTCTACCAAGAACGTTCAGTTCTTTATCGAAAATCTTTCATAAACCACATTTAAGTGGCTGGGGGCTGGATGGCCGAATAGTTAGCGTACGCGCTGTATCATACGGCCTGCCATTTAGTCAACTGGCGTGGTTTCAAATCCCCGGTTGTACGTGGCAAGGAGTAGGGTCGCCTGTCCAATCTCATGGGTTTACTCCGGGTAATTCGGTTTCCTCCCACTGCTAAAAGACCTCTACGCGCAAGCGAATTATTGAAATAAAATTAAACCATATGTTATTCCCGAAATGACCTAGTGTCAACCCATCTCTCTCTCTATATATATATATCTGTCTCTCTATCTCTATCATTTAAAGGAGCTAAATCGCTAATATTTGGGACCTAGAAATTGACACAAATGGGTCGCAAGCCATATAATAATTTAATATGAATGTATATAAACTGATTTACATTCAATCGTATCCGTTTTTACTCTAATATCAAATCAGTTATGTTTGGCTAAGTACACCAGAAGTCTCAATTGAATCACAACATATATAACGTCTGGTTATTCCAGTCTACATAGTATTTATTGCGCATGCTCACCGTTTGAGATGTAATGTTGAGTATACCTAGCCTTGTTCTTTGGGTCCCTAATTGAAAATGAGTCTGAAACGCCGTATGGTACACGATTCGTGTACCAATGGTAAAAAAAAATATTTCGTCTTAAATATTGGATATCAGAAGACCATCTTTTCCTGGTAAGACCACACCATCAATGTTGATTTAAATTGACAAATAATTTGTGTTTTCAACGTCGAAGACTTTCGATGATATTGAGTTACAGACTTACCTACTTTAAGTGGTGAAAAAAATAACGCAGAATAACGTTAACTATATCCATGTGAAGTTAATGTATTATAACTTTGTTTTGTTTTTTTTTTAAAGATGTACCACGCTTTAAACACGATATTGACGATTTTTTTTTTGTTTTTTTTAAGACCATATTTCTTGTTCTAAAATTATCGGAAGCCAGAATTAAATGATGGATTTTTTTTCTCGTTTCCATTTCCTTGTTCCTGCATGCATATAAAGCTGATGTTGACATATAGTTTAATATAAGGCTGATGTAATAATATTAGCGAGACATATTTTGGATTTTCAGAAAATACTTAGGCTATGTAGAACGGGTTACACGCACAAAGAGGGAGCGAGAGAGAGAGTGCGGGAGAGAGAAGAGAGAGAGGGGGGTATTTAGCGATGAAAGAAACCCGAACCACCTGACTGAATGACATACCTAGGATCCATTCACACCCCCCCCCCCTCTCCGCTTCATTAAGACAGGTCTACTTACAAGTAATCGCTGATTTTCCACCATCCTCATGTAAAATTCAGTTCTGCTACAATTTCTTAAGGGTGTGAGTTCTGTGTGACAAACATACCGGTGATCTCATAATTTAAGTGGCATATGCTTCCGTTCTCAGATTAAATGTCACCAGAACAAACATTAATTGTATTTACTGGAAAATTGATCCAACACGGTTTACCAAGGGCTTAGTCACACTTGTAGCATTGGACAATGTAACGACACAAGATGGTATTCGGGTAATCCGAAGTAAAATCATCTTTGCCAGTACCTTGAATACGTAGAAAACAAGTGTGAAAATTCCGCTGTCCAGAATGTTTTATGTTCGTTGTACATGTTTAACTAGAGTTCTATTAATTTACCATTTATAAACAAAGCCGTATCCATGTTGTTCGTTGTGACGAACACAAACCCTGCTCTATTTGGAGCGTTGACGACAAGACAAACCCCTATCTATTTTGTACATTCACGAGCACACACACACCTCACCAATTTTGTTCACAATACTAACCAACCGCATTCCACGATGTACGTTAATAAGAACCCCGCCACTCAATTGTTGTATATTGACAAGACACACCACATTTGCATCAGAGGCGGAGTCAATGGGAGGGCGCCCCCCCCCCCAATTTTCGACATTGCCCTTTTTTTACCACTGAAAGTGCCTTTCAACTAGTTTTTTTGCTCGATTTTGAGGCTCTTTTTCTACGATTTCCGAACGTTTAGGCGAAAATATCGGCCAAATAGCTCTTGAATTGGCTAGATCCGCCCCTGTGCATGATGTATATTTACAAGTCAAACCCTATTCGATGATGTACGTTGACAAGACAAACCCCAGTACATTGACAAGACTAACCCCATTGCATGCTATCCGTAAGCGTCCATTGTGCTGTACAGTCCCGGGTGATACAGACTTAACTCAAAATGAACAATGAATATTTCCCAAACATTGCATGGTACGAGTGCTACGTGAAATTAAGTAGAGCGTAAATTAAGTAAAAGGTTAAATGACGTATGCAGTAGTAAAAATACAGGGGTTAAAACTATTAGCGCGCTTATGAATTCAACTAAATTACAAACACAATAACACTATTTATGGATTAACAATTACTGGTTTATTAACATGCAACGTTTCGACGATGATACTCTCGTCTTTATAAAGCAAGTGATAACATTAAAACTATTACCAATTTTATAATACTTCCCTTCCGTTTTACCCACACGGTAAATAGGTGTAGGGTCACATGTCCTTATTTATATAAAACAAACAAAACTTTATTTATATAAAACAATTGGAAAAATATGCGACTAGACTAGGCGGTGGTCGTCTGCTGAATGACGTAATCGAAATGAAATTACAGGCTCATTGCGGTCAAAATAAATTAAATCAATACATTCTTACTGAATGTTTTCAACTCAACATGGATTTTAGATAGTTGCTAAAAACATTTTAAATAGAAAAAAACGTGCATCCAGGTAGGATTTGAGACACGTTTATTAGACTTGGGGCATTAGATGTTCTGGCACCGTCGTGCGTGTTGATTCGGTTAGTAGTTATATTGGGTTTGTTTTAAAAGATTGTGATCTAAACATAAATTGTTTGGTAACATATAACAGGGCTTGTTTTTTTAGGGTGCAATTGGGGGGGGGGGATCTTATTTAACCATGATGTATTGGTAATTTGCAAATTCCCATTTAACGAGCGAGCGAGCGAGAGAGAGAGAGATGGTTTAACGTCCACGCGACACAAGCTAGCTCATTTCGGGACTAACACATGGCTCCATTTTATTTGATTAATTCACTTGCACGTCTGGTCTTCAGAAATGAGAGAGGAAGAGAGAGAGAGAGAGAGAGAGAGAGAGAGAGAGGGGGGTACAGAGAGATGGTTCAAAGTGTTTCAATAAATCCCTTACGCCTAGTCTCGTTAGCAGTGGGAGAAGCCTCAGCACTCGGTGAAACCCACGAGGTTGGACAAGCCTCCATACTCCTTGATACGTACAAGATGTTAAAGGAAACCACGTCAACTGACGAACATGTTGGATCACTCGACCACCAACCTTACATTAGTCTTGACATCAAAACATTGACAACGGACAATGCAGGACGTGAAATCCTATTTCATTTTATATCACAAAAGTACATTCACCCTACGATGAATATTACATTATACCATTATCTGAACAAACATACCACACCTATTTCTCGCTTTGGGAACTAAATTAACCCGAGCAATTGGCCATATGATTCAATAAAAACAATTCTAGCGTCCCTAATAGACTAAATACCGTTAAGACACTTAAGGTAGTTGATAAAATAAACAGCTTAAATTTGTGTTCTGAATGCAAAGGTGCTGCAAAAACACTTGCTAACCCCGTCTCCGCGAATGTCTTTTTAAAAATTGACTCATCTTGACCTTCTTAAAGTTACATTATGGAAGATAAGATAAAGAGATAGCAGTTCTCACTATAATAGTTAAAGACTAGATAGTGTAAAGATAATTTGCTGAAAATTTCAGTCAAATTGATTCACTATTAGCCGAGAAAAAAGCATTTAAAATATTCATAGCCTCGGTCATCATTACTCAAATCATTAATATAAACAGCATAGTCTCGATTATCCACTTGATTGATTTAATTATCAACCGCCATTAAGCGGCATATACGATTTTAATCTGCCAACATCGAAGGCTAGCCTTGACATAAAGAGTTTATTACGGTCTGGATGTGTTAATTAATGTCTAATTGATTATTTAGATAACATCTCAGGCTTAAAGAAAGACTTGTAAAAAGCAGATTTTGCTCTTGCATAATGCTATTTTAATGGGTCTGAATACATAAAGATGCATTATGGAAGATTAGATAAAGAACTGATAGTTCTTACTGTAATAGTTATAGACTAGAATGTAAAGGTGATGTGCTTGAACTTCCAGTCAAATTGCTTCACGCTAAACCGAGACAAAGGATTTTTTAAACATCACTGTAGCCTCGATTGTCATTGTTAGCGCTGTCGAGTATCCAGTATGTCTAATTAATAGTTTATATAACATTTCATACCCAAAGAAGGACCTGCAGTATGCAGATTTAGCTCTTGTATATTTAATTAAAGTGGCTTGGTATACGATTTACCATTGCCAGACCCTCTATTCCACACAACTGCCAAAGGGAGATAAGACTGAAATCTCCCCAAGAAATTTCTCGGGTAACAACCCAGCAACTATACGTTTCCCCTTGCCACGTACTCTCACCACATAGAAGAGAGGGGGCGGCACACCGATAAACGGTTAACAAAGGGATCGAACACGGGACCATCACCAGCTGAACCTTCTATTCACTGTGCCAACCTGGATCCCGCAAATAGACTTGCAGACGAACCATGTACACGATAACTAGGTTAGACTTCAGCTATGACAGTTTTATTAAGATAGGCCACTTTATTATTTTTATTATCGAAAATAATCAATAAGGGAGCACTTCTCGGAATTTTTTTTATGTTATTTTTTTATTTTCTTCAAATTAATAACTTTACAGGATCAGGTCGACCAGTGAACGGCTTAAAATAGCAATACGAAGCAATGGTGCGGTTTTTGTATTATTTTTTTTTATCATTTGTATTAAATTAGCCTTTTAGGTGAGGCTTTCCATTAATTCTATATTGGCTCTGGCTGACTCAACATTTGTACAAGCGAATAAAATTATTTAAGTATGAAGCTTCTGACAGTTTTGGCTTGAAGGAATATAACATGTAATTTAATGAGTTAACTAACAGTCGGTAGGAGAACTCCATTGATCTCGATAAAACTGATTGTATATTATGTACAAATATATTTAAGCTCTACAAACTAAAGTTTATTGTAAATATTGACGATAGAGGATTCGTCCAAACCTCACTCATTTTGTTTTAACTATTGTTCTTTTAGGTCGCGCAGTCGCGTAGCATGTTCAAGGTTCGGATCAAACATGGATGCTGCAAGATCCATGCATCGCATCCTAATCTTACTAATTTTAGTTAACTGTAGTTCATTTTGGGTGTAGTCGAGCAGTCATTGTTTCCTTTAGGTAGATGTCCAGCAGTCATGTAGCATGTCCTAGGTTCGGATCAAATATGGACACTTCAAGATCCATGCATTGCATTCAATTTTCACTAATTTCAGTTAACTTTTTTTTTTGTTGGTAGTTGAGCAGTCACTCGACTAGAATGTCCTTACATCGACTCCCGTGGGTGTGCCAAGTCTTTCTGCTGGGGTGGAAAATCGGTATCCGACTTAGCCTTTGTACACAACCTTACATGTATGTGCGTAAAGCAACCATTGGCCGTTGGAAATTGAAGTAGGGTAGGTGGAATTTCCGCTGTCCAGCGAAAGTTCTTTTGCCCAGCTTTGTCTCAAAATAATCGAAGCATCCTGTTAAAGAGACCCTAGACTAACCAGAACCCATGACGTTCCATTCGCCCCAAATTGAAAGCCCCAAGCACTATGCGATGGTGCAGTTCATGAGATACTAGCGGATGACCCAGCAGTGCCCGGAACGTTGTGGTTAAAACTCCGGAACCAAACAGTCAAATGAGTGTCACACATTAGTACAGATACCGTTCAAATCAACTCCCGTGTCTTTAAAGTGGCCATATGCGCGTTAAGAATGTGATCCCTAATATAGCATTTTAAATTTGGAATTAAGATCTAAAGATACTAGAATACCTCTTTAAACATTTATGCTTATTTAATATAAAAACTATTTTGGGGATATGTCGTTTTATTATATTTAAAGTTTTGCTTAAATTCCTGTGATTAATTGGTATTAGGATCCAAATTAGCCATGGTTGTCAAAATTAACATGATCTGAACCAACTGAGCAAAATGACCCAGTATCCGATGTCGGTTAAGTGCTGTCTTGACGAGATCATTACGCGAATCACAAAATATGTGGAATTCCGTATTACTTTTTTTGTACAAAAGCCTGATTACCTGCAACGGATTTAAGATCGCCTGAAACTTTTTAAAAATTTCTTTAACAACCTACTTGAATTTACAAGATGCATGTAAAATATCACAATATTCGATAACTTCTGGTTGCCTCTAATGAGATGGGGGCGAAATGACCCACCGTTTTCTGGTTTTAATTCCTGAAGAGTGAAATGCTGTTTAAGATGTGTGTGTGTTATAGGAGGCTGATTGTAAATGACTGGTTTTATAATGTATGATCGTGGAGTAGCGAGACGGCGTTATTGCTATTGTGTACAAATCCCCAGTAATTATTGGTTTTGATTAAATCTTATCGGGATAGTGTTGGTTACGATGATTTGATTTACGTTACTCATTGATAACAATAGTTCGATATATTCGCACAATTTATACCCACGATTGAGACGATGTTTTCCAGATGTAATTAGTTGTATAAAATTGCACCAATATTCTGGTATCTCATCTTTGGCCTGTAGACAATCGGAACATAGAATGAATTCCGACGTCTCTAACCATTGGCATTTTACCGTTATAATTCTTGTTATCACCAGCCATATATCTGAATTAAGAATAAAAGGTTTTGTTTTGGAAAATATCCCTCGTGTAGCTCAATGTACAATATAGTCCCTGGCCAAATAAACTTCTCGACATTATGAATACAGTCAAAACAAAAACCAAAATCACTCGGCTTATCTAAAGCTACGTATACTGAACTTGGTTATTTTGCAAATTAGTCTTTCAGTTTGGACGAAAGATCGAGGTTAAAGATTCTTTGGCAGTTGGAATTCGATATAAGAGTAGGTCGTATTGCCGCTGCCTGGGTACAAATTCCCTCACATTTCCAGTGAACATATTGGCGTACACGTTTGTTATCCCTCGGCAGATGGAATTCGATACTAGATTAGGCCGTATTGCCTCTGTCCGGGCTAAATTTCCCTCACAGCACACTGTATGGCGTATGTCAGTCTTCATTAGCCTTGTAGGAGCATAACATTTATTTTGCAAATATATTACCATTCCCTCCCTTGTGCTCAAAGCCTAGCTTAACCGGAGCGGGGTCCTGGGCCTGACTAAATTCACAGGGCCCCTAACGCGACGAAAAGATTATTTCATACACCTTTGAATTGCACGCATACGTAACACACAATTTTATACGGTCTGTAATACCGATCAGTGAGATAGTCCAGTCTCCGCCCTAACGCGGCTAGATTTATTACCGCGAAACTTTCATCTGAAATTGTTTCTCTTTTTGCCATGAACCGCGGGGCCACCTAGACCGCGGGACCTGGGCCCTGCTTGAGCTTACGACTGTTTAGTGTATGGGGAAATATAAAATGGGGCTTAGCGTCCTACTTTTCCGCGTCGACTGGGCTAATGAGGACGGAAAAAGCCATACAATGTGTACAGAGGTTTGTGTGTGTGTGTGTGGGGGGGGGGTATTCAAAATGTAGTCTAATTGAACTTGATGATGTGTACTGATTACGTTACAGAAGTTCATTACCCTCGCGAATTCAGGTCCATATCACCAATTAATGTTCATTCGAAGTATCCAAACAATCTGTAAAATACAGTTTTTATTTGAGCTTATTGGGATTTTCATATAAATTCGCTGATAACTGTATTACACAAATGTTGAATCAAAACGTTTTAATCAATCCCGCACTTAATACAAGGGTTAATTTCTATTCGTTGTAAATAGGCTGAAGCTGATTACCAATTAATGTTGAATTTGCTATTGATCTTGTTTGGGCGATTGGATCCTAAAATCTCCGTGTTTGTTTTCAAGTCATCGCCGTATCTCACATCATTGACACGATCAGCGTCTAAACCATCGAAGCTTTAAATAAAGCTGTCAACTTGAACCAACCCGCTCATCTGACAAAAATCCCTTGCTTGTGTTGCTACGGTTAAATCAAGCAGTTACAAATACACTTCCTTTCAATAGCAAGCGAAACTATTCTTTAATGTCCGTAAAAGATTGATTTTTTCAAAATCTTTTGGAAGTTTTTGTTACTGAAGAATCTAATTCTTAATAAAATTTGACGTTTCATGACGTTTTCTGCACTGACTTCTCGTAATATTACGTCCATCAAATAAACTCCTCCATTTGTATTTTGCGCGATTACATGTCGTTTACGGACAAAGAGACGTGTGAACCTCATTACCGCTGTGTTGTAACAGTCCGAATTGACATGTAATTCCCCGATAGACGTTCGTCTATCTAGCATAGCAGTTTTTATCAATGGAATCCTTCACCATTTTATTGTTTGCCATTAAGATTCCCTCCCATTTCATCGGATATCAGTAATGTAGCGATTTAGACGGCTTTCGACTTTCATCCTACAGCCTATTAACATGACACCTTTGCCTTTATTACGGCAATGAATTATTAGCATTATACTTCCGTATTATTCAAAGGAAATCAAGTCATTGTTTATTGTGTTTAGGGCATAAGTCGTCAGTAGCAGTTTAGTTTAAGAGAAGGTACTGGTCGAAGGTTTACTTTCCTTCCGCTCTAAACACAAATCAATTGTGGAATCGTGATGTCACGTGCTGGATTATTTTGTGGCCGATTCTTTTAAAACATACACATGGCTATAAAGTGATAAACGTTTTATCATCAGATCCAATCTATCCCTATTGTGGATTATAGATTTAACTAATCTGTGTGGATTAAACTAATCTCGTTCAATACTATAGATAAGGTGTACCTCTGGTGTACTTCACCTGTTTTTTGTTAATGTTTTTTTGCGCAGTGAAAAATGTTTTCTAACAGTTTAAACTACATGTATGCCTAAAACTGATTTTTAAATATTAATTGTGATTTAGTTTATTTATTGTTGATTAATTATTCTGCACTTATGAAAGAAATAGAGACATTTTCTAAAATGTCGAAGACCATGTTACCATCGTGTATGGCTTATAATTCTCCTTATTCTTCACCTTCAAGGGGCCTGGACTACAGTACGACGGATAAAAGAACGGCAACCATGCCGTCGCAGTCATCACTCTTCACCATATTTGAAGACGTACAGGTAAGTTCTATTTATATTTTTCCTTTACTTTAAATTGATTAAATTACAGAAACTTTTAATTCAAGATAATTTATAGGAGAATAAGGGATAGATGAGATTACGTAATTAAAGATAATTAAGATTACTCAATTAAATATAAATTATAGGTGAATAACTGATGAGATTACAGAAATAGTTTCGAACTGATAACCATTCATTTAAGTCTAATTTTAGAATGGTCGTAATATCATGCTTAAATGTGTTTTAAATTATCAATCTTTTTTCTGGGTTGATTGGATACAGATTAGACCTAAAACATCGGTAATATCAATTACTCGAGTCGTATTCTAAATAAAAAAGCATACTACATAATCTAATCTACAGAATGAAATGCAATCGTATTTAATTGATAGGAGTTGTTTTTATTTGAAAAAAAGAATCGATAGTTAAATAAATAGTAGATTTAGAAATAAAATCGTGACGTCATAATATACCCAAAATACGGATTAAATCTCAAATTTTGAGTATCTTAATTTAATGAAAAAAAAATCCTCCCCCGTTCTTATTTGGATTAAAGTGTCTTTCTAGGTTTCATCAACACAACCATTTTAGACTAACACACAGTAGTCTATATTTGTTGGTGCAATATGAAGTTGCATGTTTGTACGCCCAGTGGCGCTTTCGCCTGTCTAAAATACTTAATATAAATGTGTATTAGAAGAAGCAATTATATAACGTTGTTCGACAATAGTAAGTAAAAAGTACGTTTAAAACACACACAAATCTGTTTTTCTCTTCCTAATATTTAAATCTCAGAATAGTACCCCATGGGAATTTATGATTGAATGTCATTTAGTCTCTCGAATGCCCCCTGAACGTTTTAATTAATTGTATCAACAAAGTTTTGAATCCATGGGGTTAAGATACCAGACGATAAAATTGGAAAATACTCGATTATTGTTACTGAAATGAAACAATGCAACTGTTCATTTGGGCAGTTTCTTTCATTACCATGTATATCATTCGTTTATTTTTCTCGTTTGCTTACTTTGGGTTGAGTATATAAAGATATTGTTTTGTTACGTAAATGGGAATTCATCTTTTGATGAAATCCCCAACGTGACAAACAAGAACCTATTGTAAGAAGTAATGATATTGCGTGCATATGAAACCTATTTTAGAATGGGTAAATTCTGAAAATAAATGTATTGTCCTGGACAGAATAGATAGTTGGTTTATGATTAAAGAAGGTTTTATACACTTACAGACTGAAAAAATAAATATAAATATATACAAAAAACGCGCAACATTAATGTTTCTATTATTTTTAATGTCGGACAATACATTAATGTACGTCCGTTTTAAAAACAATGTTTTGAAATCAAAATGCCATGATACGTATTAGTAAGGACCTCTTGGACTATTGCGTGGAATAATATATACTAGAATTTTGAACCACGATAGTGCATCATGATCAATTATTACGAGTCTTGGGGAAGACTTAATCTCAGATTAGCTTTAAGCTTATATTATATTTTGACGCAAACCATTTGTTCTCATATTTATGTTGAGCAATTACTAACTTGGGCAACATTTGGGAAATATGCTGTTATTGTTTGTCTATATATTTCTTGCCCTACATATTTGTGACTGTGCTTGGTTTGAAACGTTGAGAGGATACTGTGTGGCCAAAGTTTCGAAGAGTATTAGCTTGATAACGTTGAGAGTATACTCTTCTAATGGTTGCCTAAATAACTTAGTAATTCTGGTCCCGTAAGTGTTATAGTTTATTGTTCTATCCAATTACTAGATACCTCTAAAGGATTCATTATTCTTAGTTTTAAATCTAGACATTTTTCATTATCATTTGAGCCATCCCTTCCCTATCTTCAACCCATGAGACATTGAAGATACGTCTGTGTGAATTCACGAAAGCGAAGCAAACGATTTATGTATAGTGTTTAAAGAGCTGTTACACAAAACACAGACTCAATACGAGAATAGCAAATAGTAATACGGGGCTTGCATGAAGTGCAGGCAGGCTCCTATCCAGTAGCGGCGCCAGCAATACCATTATAGCTTCAACTTTTCTGTTTAAAATCCACTCTCGTGATATTATTCCGAATTTGGTGCGGCCATTTACTCGTTTTTACTCCGACACAGGAATACAACACTACCAGGCATAATTATGCTAAACCTTGACTAAGCGACACCATGTACACGAAAACCACAAAATCATTATTCGATGCGGCCATTCACTCGAAAATACACGGATGCCATTTACGTTTGTATATCTAGTTCAAATTTATGAATAACTAATAGTAAGTGAAGGGGAGGGGCGGGGGGTCACCACACATAATTTACTCTGAAACAAATATATGGGCAAGACACAATACGCAGAAATCAACAACAACCGAACAATTCAAACAAAGTGAATGGATCCGGGGACTAGCCGTTAGCAAAAACTGCGCTGTACAGTAACGGGCCTACAGTGACAGGGAAAACAATCAGGGATATAACCTAGAGAAACCATTGTGTAATGCGAGTCATGATCTGCTATATGCTACAATAAGAAATATGAATGTAAACACATTGTAAAAAAAAAATTAACTATACAAGTAACCGGATGGGTGAAATGTGTATAAAAAAAACCCCAGGTGGTCTAAAAGTAAATGCCCCAAGTCAATTAAGAAACGTTTTAGTATTCAACAGAATATACACTACTAACGTCATCGCGTTTTTATTCGGTCAAGGAAAGTGGTAATGCAACACTACCCTGCATTTGATTTAAAATGATGCTTAATTTTATCGGAGTTTCAATAAAGGACTTTTTTTTATTTAATATCTAATAGTAGATAATGTCCATTTTATCGTTTCGGTCCGAGGTTATTTTTGGGTAAGCCGAAAATTAAGAGATCAAGTTTATAAATAACTCCACGAGTCCTGTATTTATCCAAAGGATTAACGGTTTATCGATAATTAAATATCAATCGAAAGGTTAAAATCAATTTCGGCCATCAATAACATTTTGACGTTGTTTAACTAAGTATACATAGGACTTTATATAGTTACTGCTTACGAAAAATCCACTTAGCAAACTTTATTCTTGAATAGAGTCTGGGTTAGTTGTAAAGTTTAAAAAAAGCCATTAAAACGTTTTAAAAGGTTTATAATGTTAACACTTATATATCAATTCACGTAGACGCTTGTTTCCCCATTTAATTGTATATTTACTCTTGCGAATAAAATGGGCACCAAACCGATGTCGATTCAATTTTAGAAAATAAATTTAATCGTGGCTATAATCAGTATTCCTACACATCCAGACGTTAGCTTTGACTGAGAATAACTCTACCAAATACCACTTGCTATTCATTAAATGCTCCCATCGGCTTACTTTGAGATATATAATATTTGAAGTAAAGTTGAAAAGCATGTAAGAGAATCGCATAAAAGCAATAAATCTTTTCTTTTGCCGAAGTCTTTAATTTGTTAAGCGTTTTGTTTCTTTTATTTGATTAAAGGTTTATAAGCTATTTGTAAATTATTACAGCGGTCCCGAAAAGTAGAGATCCGTCAGATACGAAGATGTTTAATTTAGGTCTGAAACGGACCTTCTCTGGCCGATAACATAAAACATCGTTTTCATACAGTTATAAGCCATATAGTAGTCTCTATTTCGTACTACGATAACATTTAATTCTCGTTAAAGGGGCCATTTTCTGGCCAATAAGATGGTGGTGAAAAATCGGCAAAAATATCGTTTTCATTTTGCTATAAGTCACATTTTGTTCTGCATTCAAATACCACTGACCGGAAATTACATTTCCTCGAACATGCTGTAGTCGCGAACAATTGTTGTGTAAATTTTAAATTTAGACACATTTGCTGATGGAGTGAGATGGAACAGGTTTTTATGTGTTAGCTGTTGAATGTTACGAAAAATAAAACAGTCTGTTAACACAGTAATATTGCAATATCATGCAAAGCCTATACTTTCCGATGTCGTTATTAACTCACAGAGATATTTTATACGCCCGTTCATTATCAAAATTCAGAATCCGAAACAAATTGATCACGTAGGTATTACTTCCGTTAATAACGAGGTCCTGTTTATCCTGTGTAGGTTGGGGTTGGTGTCAAATGTACTGGAATAATATGAATAAAACTATATAGTTTTATTGTTTTCATTACCGGACGAAAACGTATTAACAACCCGACGGCTATACTTGCTACTAATCTGGTTCCTCTTCCTCTTGTTGGTGATACTCACCCAGAAAAGCCGAAGGCTCCTTCAATTCAAGTACGACCGACTTGAAACTTAGCATGCATGTTCAATTGCACATTAATTGATCTTCCGCCATTTGTAATGTGACGTCACAGTTCTTAAGATGTGAATAATGTCCCAATACTTGTATACCGCATGGACGACCGCTGTCCACCCCAATGATTAATGTGTTACACGGCGTGACGATAATCCATTATTACCTGATAATCCTCTATGTCACAAATAGATGTAAATGGCTTGGAAGTATTCCGTAGGTGGTGAGCCAAGTTTGAGCAACCTACAACAAGTATATTTTTATTAGTGAGAGGTCTGTCCTTCCCTACAATCCGACATGTATATTTTTTCCCGCGTTTTCATGACATTTGTCGTAGATTCTATCCGAATATTAAAATGATAGAAGACATCAATATCTGATTTCATTAACTCATTTGAGTTTAATTATCCTTTCGACATCATATCACAACATTGACTCCCTATACAGACCAAAAACTCAGCATTTATCGCGTAGCTTGACGTGAAATTTTATGTTTTTGTTTAATAATTGACGGATATTGTAATTATTGAGCGTCAGTGGAGAATTTTAAGTCCACATTAAATTATAGCAACTTGATTACTGATAAACTATAGATTTGTTGTGTAAAAGAAAATGTTCTAAATGCTGTTATGAAACGAAGATCTTTCGTTATTTTATTGGATTTTTTTTTATCTAATTGCAAGAAGACACTAATCTAAATGAGCTTCCTTTCTGCGAAATTCACGATTTTCTTTAACATCTTGTATTAATCTTGGTCAGTTTTATCGAGAATTATAGGAAGATAGAACTTAAGAGATGAACAGCATCAAGCCTATTCATTACAATTAAACGCGAGTAATGGAAATAGTTGGTCTTGAAACAAGTTGGATTCATTTACAATAAAATAACTACACGTGTTTTTGGGGTTGTAATTAATATATCATATACCGTTTAGTCGATAAATTGTTGATCATAGAACATCAAATTCTCGGTTTTGTTCAAAACACACTGTCGAATCCTATAAAAATATTTAGATTTAATTAAAATACCTCTTGGGGCGCTTTTCAAATCCATGCATAAACATGACTGTTCACATAAAATACACATGATCTAATGTTTGAGCTGTACCGGGGAGTTAAATCAACATCTTCCATGCTAAAAAAAAACCCAGTTGAATAGCTTATTACAACCAAGTAAGCTTTAAAGACGGGCGTTATGATCTGAAATGAAATGAAATGGGGTTTAACGTCCTTCTGTTCTGCTCCTAACGTGGTCTATTACGTGCACGCTGATGTGTACACGGAACCTTGGTTTTTCGTCCCACCCGAACGACTAGACAGCTGTCATTGTCAGGCCCTCCGTCCTGCATCACGCTGGAAAATCTGGATGAACCTCGGTCAATGTAGGGATCGAACACCCGACCTTCAGGATGATCTATTGCCAGCATGGCATAATGTCATGTGCACGAATAAAGTAACCCTGCCCCTGGCCAAAAAGCTAGGATGTATTTGGGCAACAACGGGATATGATATTAAACTTATTGGGTTTTCCAGATAAGAGTTAATAATAGACATTGGTTATATTTAATTGACTGTATTCACTGCACGTAATCCTATCATATGTATTCAGAGTTTACGGCAATATGGAAGCATTTTCTTCCTTCGCAGTGTATAACCAATTCTTTGAACCGGTGTTAAATTAGAGTAATAAAGTGGAATTTATCAGAACCCGCCATTTAATAGTTGTAACAATGCCATGAATTGGGCAATTTATGAAGGTAGATTCTGGGTAATCAAACAAACTATATGAATCTAAGTTATTATTATTATTCATATATGGCCTATACAATGTGCTGAACACACAGACTTCTCGCATTTTCTTAGTCAAACAGTTCTTAAAATATAGCACCCTGCATTTCAAAAAGGATACAGAGTGTCAAACATGAACCACCCGTCGACCTGCTCGTATTAATGGCAACATGCGGGGGAGGGGCGTCTTTAATGATTATGGATTAGAATTTGTGTAAGATTCCCAATGTTATTAAAATATCAAACTAAATCAGATTTTCTATACGATAAACGAACCATCTTTGACAGATTCCAGACAAATTATGATCCCATAGAAAGACATCGCGAAACGACCGAGATCGAGGCATCATCTAATTTTGTCCAATTCGTCGACTGGATTTTGCCCTTGACGTCTGGTAGTTAGAACCGCGCACAGTTTCTTACAATCCAATAAGTCAGAACGATCTTGCGGTTAAGATGGCAAGATTCTAAAACCGGAAAACCATAGGCGAATCCAGCAAAGATAGACAAAACAAGTGGCGCTAGCTAGCACTTAGAAGAAACCTGGGGTGATACAAAGTAACTATAGAGTAGCATCAACTTGGTAAAGATGCATTTTCTAGGATTTGGATAAAGAGCTGGTAATTCTTGCTATAAAGATTTAATGAATAACGACTGTTATAAATATCATTTAGATTCTTTTATTCCGGGCGGAGTTTGACAAGATATAGGGAAGATTTTCACTATGTTAGCAACTGAACTTAACAGTCGAGTTTAACTCTCGATTATCCCTGTTATTGCTACATCATTTTTAATCTCACGGGTGTTGTGATCCATTTGCATCACGGCCACCATATTGTCTGAGAAACAACACAGCACATACTTATGGAAAACAGTTACTAGTGTATTTTAGGCGACGTTTCGTAGAGTATTCTCTCAACGTGATCAAGCTAATACAGTAAAACAGGTATGAGGCAGACATATAATATAGACAAAATACAATAACATAACTGAAACCATACTTGACAACAACATGATCATGCCATTTAAAGATCATTATTGTCAAAGAGTTGATTACAGGCTGGTCGTGTGTGATTATATGTCTCTATAATAGTTTGTATAACAATTGAAGCCAAAATAAAAACCTGCAATATGCAGATTTCTCCCAACTAATAACTCTTTATGTCATGAAAATCTACTGAATGGTTCTGATAACCAATGTGAACGGATATGACTAAAGAAGAGAAAATATTCAAACGATTACTGTTTGCGTTAAAACCCTAGGTCATTAGCGGCCTTAGGTGCGTTTATGGACCGTAGCAGATCGCAGACTTGCAGTAGAGACTTTAAGACCTGCACATAAAAAAAATCACACTGTTTCTTTGGCTGGTCCGCGGGCTACTTAACCCTATCACCCGTGGTGTCAAATCCGTTCCGCCGGTTGTGGGTTAGGCTTTAGTTGAAGAGTTATAAAATGTCTGCCATTTGTCAATACTGCTGGAAATGTTCAGATTGATATGGCCACAGACCATCAAAGACACCCCTATTAACTTTAATGTTATTTCATGCTCATTTCACAAGCTGTAACTCTTTCACAATATCCATTGAGCTAATTCTGTCACAAGGCATTAACTACATCACCTGGCATTCAGTTTCTCCGAAGCATGCATGAGGTTCATCATGGAAATCTCAAACCAGTTAACGGTTAAAAGAGACTGGGGTCAATTATTTACTTCCGGTTCAAGCCTTTTACCCATGTTAATCTCCCGCTAAAATATCACCTTTTCCACGAAAACTGGCTAAATATCCACAAGTCAACACCTAAGAAAATATCTGAAAGATAGGCTGGCACTGCCAGGCAGGATACGCCCACATTTTTGAGAGATGGATAGAGAACAAGCAATACCGAAAGTGATTTTTCCTACATGTACATCATTAAGTCCTGTATTTCATACTGTATTGGGAGCAGCCATTTTGTTGCTCAGTTCCAGTCTGATATTCATGAAATTCGAAGCCGACAATGATTATGGTGTGACGGTACACAACCTAGAAATGTTACTTTTCGTCAAAATCGGATAAGAATTGTGACCTGTAGAGAGTGCACAACCATGATATACCATATTTTTACACTATTCGCGTACAAACGGTGACCATTTCGTGTGGCAATTTTGGTACGATTTTCACGAAATTCGAACTCAACCTTCCTTACGTATGTACGGTGCAACAATAATATAATCAGAGTTTTTTTTATAAATCAGATAATAATTGTTCGAGAGATAGACAGAGAACAAGCAATACCGAAAGTGATTTTTCCTACAATCAAAGGCCATAATTTATTAAGTTATAATTTGATATGTGCAAATATCGATAAGAATAAAGATCTTTAGGTTATAAGCAAGCATTTCAGGTTTCATCAAAATCGAATTAAAAATTGTGACCTCTACAGGGTCCACAGCTTTGATATACCATATTTTCACACTGTTCGCGTACAAACGGCGGCCATTTTTTCTGGCAATTATGGTCCGATTTTCTCGAAATTCGAACTCAACCTTCCGTAGGGTGTAACGGTGATAGAGTCAAACGTTTTTTTAAATCGGATAATAATTGTGACCTCCAGAGGGACCATAGGTGATTTTTCGGACAATCAGGGGCCATAATTCAGGAAGTTACGATCCGATATGGGCAAATAACGAAAGGAACCAAGATCTTTGGGTTATAACCATGCATTTCAAGTTTCATCAAAATCAAATTAACATTGTGACCTCTACAGGGTCCACAACCATGATATACAGTTTTTTAACAGTATTCGCGTACAAACGGCGGCCATTTTGTATGGCAATTTTGGTCTGATTTTCCCGAAATTCGAACTCAACCTTCCTTACGGTGTAACGGTAATATTATCAACCGTTTTATTAAATCGGATAATAATTGTGACCACCAGAGGGACCACAAGCTAAAATAAGGCGATTTTGCGTATAATCAGGGGCCATAATTCAGGAAGTTACAATCCGATATGCGCAAATATCGAAAGGAACCAAGATCTTTGGGTTATAACCATGAATTTCAAGTTTCATCAAAATCGATTTAAAAATGTGACTTTTACAAGGTCCACAAACCATGATATACAATTTTTTAACAGTATTCGCGTACAAACGGCGGCCATTTTGTATGGCAATTTTCGTCCGATTTTCCCGAAATTCGAACTCGACCTTCCTTAGGGTGTAACGGTGATATAATCAAACGGTTTTTTTAAATCGGATAATAATTGTGACCTCCAGAGGGACCACAAGCTAAAAAGGGTGATTTTTCGGACAATCAGGGGCCATAATTCAGGAAATTACATTCCGATAGGTGCAAATATCGAAAGGAACCAAGATCTTTGGGTTATAAACATACATGTCAAGTTTCATCAAAATCGGTTCAAAATTGTGACCTCTATAGGGTCCACAAGCTAAAAACGTGATTTTTCGTACAATCAGGGGCCATAATCCATGAAGTTTTCATCCGATACATGCCAATATCGAAAGGAACCGAGATCTTTTGGGGATAAACCTATATTTCAAGTTTCGTCAAAATCGGATAAGAATTGTGACCTGTAGAGAGTCCACAAACAAATTGTGGACGGACGGACGGACGGACGGACAGACGGACGGACGGACGGACGGACGTCCGGACGGACAGGGGCGACGACAATATACGTCCACATAAAAATGTGGGCGTATAAAAAGGGAGAATAAATAAAAGAAAATTAGGCTATGTTTGGACAGGGTCCTGTTTCGTCGGGTGACGAGAGTAGGAATTTAGAAGTAAGAATTTATTGGGGACGTGTCCATATCAACTGAAGCCCCTTTAATTGTTATGCTGCAGTGTTACACTTTTTGATCTTATATTTACGGATTGTGATGGAACCAGTGTACTATATGTCTTATTCGTAATTGAATGAAATGGGGGTTATTGTCCTTATTCTAAGCACCAACCGGGCGAATAAAGACAGAACAGTATTCGTAAAATTGGCAGGCTAAACTTATAGCCAACGTGTCTTATCGTTTATTCCACCAAGGGGGTTATAAGGTTATAATTGTGATACATAAATACGTCTATGAAATGTTGAAGACTCCGAAATCAGCAGTCCAAGTCTATCAATAACCACTAGACATAGGATGGAATGAATTAGTAAAACTGTATGATTATCTTACGGAAATGACTGCTACAATTACTTACAGAAGAATATATTCCTATATTATAATATAATTCTTTGGACGATTGTGGTCTTGCTATCTCGTGTCTAAAATAATTAATTGTTGTAGGAGACCACTGGCCATGAAGAAAACCATCTCAATTAATAAACTGATCGGGGTCGAGGGGAGTGTAGGAGGTGGGGTGGCAAGGACATTGTCCAGTCGTTTGGATTATACTCTTGAGAGTTGGAATTATTCGAAGTAACAGTCCACTGTACATACAATATGAACCATATATTAGGCCCGAAATGGCCTAGTTTGTGTCGAATGGATTTCAAACACAATTTCGCTTTATCTTTTCCTGTGTTCATTAGTCCAGTCGACACAAAAAGTTGGTCGTTTCGTTAAAGCCCATTTCGTCTCGTTTTATAAGATCGCTTATTACTGCCTTGTCAGCTGGTGACAAATGGGGTTTAGCGTCCAATCAACACAAACTAAGTCATTTCGGGACTAACATATGGTTCAATTTTATTTTAACAACTCGGGGGGAGGACTCGGACAAAACCCACGAGGTTGGACAGGTGACCCTACTTCTGTCACGTACAACCGGGGAATCGAAACCACGCCAGTTGACTCAATAACAGACCTTATTATGCAGCGCGCATGTGTTAACCATTCGGTCATCCAACACTCCTCGTAGTTGTTGCAATTCGCTATAGAAATGTGTGAAGAAATATGAATTAAGTTGCAAATGACAATCTAAAAGCTTAACACACAATTAGACAGTTTATGCATAGCTATTACATGATTGTTGTATCATAGCACGGTGGCTGAGTAAACACAAACCAAGACGTCATGGGTTCGATCCAGGCATAGTCTGTGATGTTTTTGTTTAAAACTGGAAAGGCGAGGCTAAGTCTCGAATATTCCAGTACCCTGATTACGATACTACACAAACAGTGTACATATCTTGACAGGGATAACATAATTGTCTCAGAATATAGTACTTTCAATGAAATTTTCAACATATTCCTTTTGCATTATCTATTTTTAAATATTATCGCGAGAATGGTTAGCGGTTTATCCAAATCTTACATAATACCCGTTTTAAATCTTATTTCATTCCATTTTGACAAAAGCAGCTTATCAAAAGAATTTTCCAACTTCAACATCCTAGAATTTCGGTCAAGTATATGAAGCAAATGGAATTACATTTCTAGGTGGTTAATACCTTTAACTGAGTCAATCTAATCATGGCGATACAGGCATGGTGGCCTACTTCATTCAGTAATCTAATTTTCATATCAGCCTGGAAATACTACAAACTAATGATACCCACGACACACTATTAAACTCCATTTTAAAAGTACACATACAAGACTGAATTTCAAGGCTCGTTTAAACACTTTAAGTAACTACCGACCTAATTGAAAGGTGATGCAGTTTAAAGAATTAATTCATGAAAGATTCGGATGTAATAAGGTTTCCAAAACGGTTAATCATTCCAATACTTCAGTTTGAAAAGGCAATTCCCCGAGGTTGAAAGCTCTTATTAATGGTATTGCTCAACAGAGGTGAAAATTAGAATGGCATATCCATTGAACAAGGCGGTAAAGAGTGAACGGTCTTTTTTTCTGGAGAATAAGTTATCTGGAACATGAGTGGCTCTTTAAAACGCATTAACCGAATATCCATTTGATCACTACACAAAATTCTTTTTTAAACGATGATTTTCGAATGATTGTATGAAAAATTAAAAATGTTTATTGGTTTTAAAATTCTGGGTCTGTTAAGAGCCATATTACTAATACCTTTCAAAACAGAAAAGTCAAATGGTCAAGAAATCTGTTGCGATCCAGATCAAATAGTGTAGCTTAAAGTCTAAGTATATCATAAGAAATCATAGTTTATTCATAAATAAAAGGGATAAGAGAGCAGGCATATCCCTTTTAACCCCGATCAGATATCACTAACACATCTCCAAGGAAGACGAGAACCACGGTGGCTAAGTGGGTAAGTACGCTCGCTCGCGTTGGCTGAGAAAGTTCATCGGGATTTTCCGACGTGGTTTCCTCGTGTAAGTGGTGCAGTATGGAGTGTCTGGCCAAGACAGCTGGCTAGTTGTTCATAAGGGACGTGTATACATTGGCGCACATATAAAATATACCTTGGTAGTTAAAATTCGATATAACAGTAGGCCATAGTTCCGCTGCCCGCGCTAAATTTCTCGTATTGTACACTGTATGGCGTATGCCCGTCTTCATTAGCCCAGTTGGAGCAGACAAGTAGGATGTAAAACCCTATGTCATTTCATTTCATTCCAAAGCGAAAATTCAAATTGTCAACAGAATCAATAGCCATGTAGACTTAAGTATACAAAATAAATATAGCGAAAAGTCGACATCTTGCAATCACGAATTTGACATTTAATCCTTTGTATTGAAACAATAATCTTGAATTGTGTTATTTCTAACAACATGGCTGACAGACTAAAATATTGACAGTGTGGGTTATAAAAAATAAATCTGGAGTGAAGATTAATTACAGCCTTTGTAACAAGAACAATCGGTCTTGATTCCTGCTACTGGGTGGAACCGTGGTCTCCTTTTCACTTTTAATACAAGGCCGGTCCTGGTTAGGAATTTATCCCGATAGGTTAATAAAGGAACTATTTGATATACAATTTGAGATATTGGTTTAGAAAAGAACTATCTGTAATTCAGCCATTGATTGTTGTTCGTGGAGACTGTTATGGTGTTCATATTCCCCGTTTCCCGCCAGCACAAATGAAATAAGAATTTAGAATTGGGCGCCTGTTTTGCACTTAACCAAATTTTATCCCGTGTTAGCAATAGCTTAATGATACGATCTATAAGATCATCATCACTAGGTTTATTGTATTATACTCTCTAACTAAATAGCTGTAATCAATTTAAATAGAATCTTGACCCATTGCCTCTATATATCTATTCATCACCACACGATCCTAAGGTGAAGATGTTGACCAGTCTGTTTACTGAAGAAACTTGAGTAGGCAACTCGCCCAATCACCAACCTATCTGAATAGAACCTCGCCACTTTTAGCCAATTAGAAACCATTGTTACGTTTGATGCTCACCTTTGACCTTTCCCCCACCAAAAGACAAATTAAGACCTTGTTTGGTAAACAACGTGTGTTTGAATTGATCAGGTCAATCGACTGTGTTCGGAGAGTGGTTTAATTTTTCGGAGACAGCGCGACGTTTCGGTCCTGCGACCTTTCGAACTCACCACTAACGACGGCGTTACTTTTGAACTCACCACAAACGACGGCGTTACTTAACGATTGTTCAGACTCGATAGTAAATAAAGTTTCATTGATAACATTAATTACGGGAAAACATGAAGTTAATGGCAGACACAAAGCATTCTCAGACATAAGAATTTGCTCAAAATTGTTCGTCTAAATTGAACTAAAAAATATTGTCCTTATAAAATTTTCGTTGTTTAAATGTATCAAATACGTTTATCATTAATAAGAAATCATACTTTTGTGTAATGTATCAAATACATCAATACGAAATGAAATGAAATGGGGGTTTAACGTCCTACTGTTTCGCTCCTAAACTGGACAAGTAACGACGGACATACGCCATACAGTGTGCTATGAGGGAAATTTTGCTACGGCCTACTCTTATATCGAATTCCAACTGCCAAGGGATGGATCCTTTACGTGCACGTCTTATCATCTAAAGCGAACTTTTATAGACCTTTAGACTTTTGATAGACCTTTAGACTTTTCTTCATAGAATGGATGGACCATACTCGTTCAGGGGTTTCTCTGAATAGTACCTAAGTTAAGAATTACCTTTATTCGCAAAGGCAATGCAGTAAATGAATTGAAATGAAACGGGGTTTAACGTCCTACTTTTCTATGCCGACTGGGCTAATGAAGGCCGGGAGAGGGTGGTGACGGAAAATTGAAACGTGGCAGCGATAGTGAAAGTAGCAAGTTTTTATTCTGGGTTGATTATTTATCAGTTTGACAATATAGATCTTTTATACAAACGATATACGCCCTTGGAAAATGACGTAACTTGGTTCAATGCCTTCAATTGACATGCACGTAAAAGACACTTTGACCATTGAAATTCAAAATAAATGTAAACTGTAGTTCCGCTGTCTGAGAAACCTTTCTCGCATAGCACACAGTATACATGTACCTTCATTAGACCAACCAGTACAGACAAGTAAGACGTTAAACCCCATTTCAATTTATTGCTTTTCATAATTTCTTCAAATTCACCCACATGTATCAACACTAGGTGTATTTGGTGGTCCGAGACCAGAATCTCATTTGCTCTAATTGATTCAAAGGGCAATAGCCGAGACAAAGCACCTTCATAAATAGCTCCCAAATGTCTTCTCTCCATTATTTTTAGCTGGCGTTTACTGATAGTAACTGCTATACATGTATATAAATATGGAACAACTTTACATTTATAACATGCCCTTACAATCGATAATGCAATACAAGAATTCGGACGTCTTAGCGCGTGAATTCTGGCGCCAAAAAGGAGATGGGGTATTGTCAAAACGAGAATTGCCCATCTTTAAATTAAAGCCAATTGAAAATCGGCCGTTATTATTATTGAACTAGCGCGGAAACAGCAAATCTTAACAAGTTAATGCTCAATAAATATAGTCAAGGGTCGCTGTGTAAGAAAAAATGCTTAAAATGGAATGAAAACAGAGAAATTTGAAACGATTCGGCACTATGGTTTCCTTAAGAAATTATTTACGTGACCTTAACACAAACACGTTGCAAAACATTAAATATCATGTCGTAGACTCTTGCAGTTCTGCAACAGTAAATTCGTTATTTGAATTTTAAGATTTTATTTAATTTGATCAGTTTTAAAGGAATCCATGCAAGTATTTTGTTAGCCATTTTATATTATCAAATTAAGATTTTATAGCAATAAATCTAAATGGAACATATCATCATTTGATTTGACAAGATTTAAAATATCTCTGAAATATATCTGTAACGAGACGTCTTAAAACAACATTTTATTGAGCTACCAGTGTTGGCGATATTTCAAAATGTTAAATCAAATGCCGCATAATCGAATGTAAAAATTTGACATGTCTTGATATACAGAAATAATACTTGATGAAAAGTATTGATTGGCAATTGGAAAAGTCGCGGAAAGTTTACTTGAATAGACACGAGAAGAGTTTTACGTTGGATGTCAAAAGATACGAAAGAAAATAAAAAGCAAATATAACATTTACTTACCACGTATAACTAGATTTATAGAATAATAATAAAAAAATGGCGAAATGATATTGATGAAATTATAAAATCTTCTCGACACGTAAGAGTGATTTTTTGTGGAAAGGGAATTTTCAGGGGTGTAATTGGTCATTGAACTATCACCATGGAAAAACAAATTACTTGGTTTGTATTTGTAGAAAATATGATTTATTCTGATTGCGATGGTAACGTTTCTTGGGGATTCACATCAAAAGATAACTTGTTCTATGTTTGTGCATTAGCAATTAAGCTTTTTTCCTACACCCATTCGACTGAAAACAAGGATGCTTTTTAGATCTGAAAATGGTCGTGGCGACCCAGAACTGTTTAAACACCCAAGTAGCGGTTCGGTGGAAGAGTGGTTTTAGCGTTTCGATGATTATTCAGAGTTTGTGCGTTTAACCTCTGAACGAATGTTACGGGGCACATTAAATATGTATAGACTGGCACAGGTGGAGCAAATTGAAGCAAAATTACTTATTGGTATTAGTATTTTTCTAAATTAAAATCAGATTAAGCTGTTAAAATCTGCATTTAGATGGTAAAAAAATATTTTTAAAGATATTAACGAGTCCAATTTTTTCCTCACTAATTCACTGATGACTTCATTTATTTGGGAACCATGCCCAGAATAAAGCAGGTGTCACATGAAGTTATCTAGTCTTAAACTTACATTATGCAAGAGCTAAATTTGCCTATTGCAGGTGTTTCTTTAGGCCGGAATTGTTATATAAATTATTAATAAGACATTAATTAACCATACATTATACAGGAGCTAAATCTGCTTATTTCAGGTCTTTCTTTCGGCCTAAGATGTTATCTTAATTATTAATTAGACATTAATTAACTTATCCAGACCATAAACAACTCTCGATGTCAACGCTAGCCTGCAATACTTACTGGATTAGGATCCGATTTGCTGCTCAACTTTCATATATGATTTAATCATGAAATGGATAACCCGAGACTATGGTTTTTTTTATTGTAACGACTTGAGTAATATTGATCGAAGCAAGGCCAAAAATTAAATTCGCTAAATTCTCGGTCCAGAGGCGATCAATTTCTCTGAAATATTCAGCAAACTCCTTTTACATTATGTAGATTTTAACTATTATAGTGAGAACTGCCATCTCTTTATCTAACCTCCCATAATATATCTTTAACATAAAACATGCTAAAGGAGCTAAATCACTAATAATTCGGACACAGGGTAATGGCAATCTCTAGCGCTGGTTCTAAAAACAAATGACTGGTCTAGTATTTTGCACTTCATAAAACCCTTTAAAAAAGACATTTGTGTACCACGTAGATTGAAAGTTGAAACTCTACAATCATCGGGTGGGGGGGGGGGGGGTGTCCTCATGCCCGTTTCATCATAAGGTCTATCATTGAGTCAAAACTGATGTGTTTTCGATTACCCGGTTGTAAGTGATAAGGAATAGGGTTGCCTGTCAAACCTCTGGTTTCCACCCACTGCTAAAGGCCCCTGTGTGCAAACGAATTATTGAAATAAAATTGAAACATGTTAGTCCCGAAATGACCTAGTTTGTGTCGAGTGGACGTTAAACCTGTTTATCTTCTTTCTCTCACCCGGTTTCCTCCCACTGCTAAAGACCCCTACGCGCAAGCGATTTATTGAAATAAAATTAAACCATGTGTTAGTCCCGAAATGACCTAGTTTGTGTTGAGTGGACGTTAAACCCCATTTCTCTTTATCTCTCTCTCTTTCTCTCACAATCACCAAATCATAAAGATTAATGTTTTACCCCTAAATGTAACTATATAGTCAATATTCAACCGCCTAATACCTCCAAGCACTAATGCCTGGTTACTGAAATAAATAAGAACCTCCTTTACGTTTAAATCAAAATGTGGATTTGAATCAGATACGTCATCTTATATATAAAAAACTGAACAAATAAAGATTATATTTAATTGAGTAGACGCTCTCATTTTTCCCACTTTCACACAGTCGTCCTCTTTGTTTACAAAAATTATCCAACAATTTATATTTTTCAGTTGACTGACGAGGAACGAGTGTTTCTGAATGCCGCCTACCTAGGTGATGTAGGCGTGGTGCGGATGTGCCTGGAAGATCGAGTGGAATCGAACCTGAATATTAGCTGTGTTGATTATATGGGTCGCAATGCTTTGCATCTGGCAATCGACAGTGAAAAGATGGATGTAATAGAAATTCTGTTGGATAACTTGAGTTTTAACTGTATTGACGAGGCCTTACTTCATGCCATCAGTAAAGGTGCTGTGAAAATAGTAAAAACCATTATCGAGCACCCGAATTTTATGGCCGGGGAGGTGAAGTTAAAGAGAATGGGAGGTGGCGATGCCTTCTTCAGGACGGAGGAAAAGAGTCAGTTTCCGCCGGATATTACTCCGCTTATTCTAGCAGCACATTACAATAATCATGAAATAATCCAAATGTTCATATCGAGGAATCATACCATTCCCAAACCTCATCCTATATCGTGTACATGTGCTGATTGTGTTACTAAGCAAAATTACGATTCATTAAAGCGATCCCGATCTCGATTAAATGCATATCGGGCACTTGCTAGTCCGGCTTATATGGCTCTATCTAGCCCAGATCCTATTATGAACACCTTTGAATTAAGACAAGAGATGATGAAGCTACAAGAAGTGGAAAAAGAATTTAAGGTAAGAGAATTGTATGTCTTAAATGTATGGAAGCGTATTAATAAGCCAGTGATTCTCAACAAGTGTGCCGATCTTCCTAAGTGTGCCTCGAAATTTTGAACGGCACACTAAGAAAATAACAAAAAACAGTGATCCCAGCTGAGTATTCTCTGGTGTCTCGTTCATCGCTGTGTTTGTCTTTAGTTTGAGTCATTCTATGTTTCCATGACTAGTGCATGTCTACGGCTGTATGCCGTCTATGACTCACCATGTTTCCATTTTGCAAAATTCATATATATTTTGCCAGATGTGCCGCATTTTTTTCATGTGTTCCAAATGTGCCGTTGGCACACAAAGTTTGAGAACCACTGGTATAAGGTTTCAAATGAAATGACCACATAAAGTATAGCGCATTTATTCAATTAACTCCGCAAAAATGTTTTTTTTTTAAAGGTAAAATCACATGTTAAAATATTACTTTATTAATATCACGATATCTATCTGGCGGTTGACCCTTATACGCTTCCATATTAATGATATATTCATCACCATATAATGTATTGTTCTCTATTCATTATTACCCCGATTTATCACATGTCTGTGCTTTTGACACTTTTCTCTCAATCCATTATCATTTATTTTAGGATCGTATTATTGTAATCCAAAAAAGAAAGTAGTTCATGAAACAAAAATCTAAAAATAGTTTGGATCAATTATATAAGTATGATGTTTTCTTTTGAAAATCAATGATTAATCAGGACCAAAGTTTATTTTTAGGTATCATATGTATTAGTAAGTGCAGGAGGGTCGCACTACATGCAAAACAAAAATAAAATCTACAAGATAAACCTGCGAATCACACAGAAATAAACATAGCGAATTTAGTCCCCAAATCCCCTCTCTCTCTGATTGTAAAAAGAAAACCCTGTGCTCATGCTACCCCCACACCATGTAAACGCGTGGTTGGGTGGAATACGTGGAATACATGTACTGTATCGAGTAACGCCTACATCTCTTTATTTATAAACAGTAATTATTTTAGCATATCACGGCTCGCGTGTTAATTTCGTGTTTCTAATTGGTTTAAACAATATTTATTCATAAAATATCATATAATACATTACAGTTATAAAGATATGATACAAAAATAAGCTAAAAGCTTATATAAATTTGCTGTTTCTAATTGTGCTTTTTTAAAAATTATTTTGCTATTAGATAATGAATAGAATGTTACAAAAAGGTACAACTTAATTTAACAGTAAAAGAGTAAGGTTAATAACCGGTACGACCACCTACATTATTTCAGTAGAGATGTGTTCGTCCGCAAGAAAATATTAATCTGGCAAAATGCCTTCCATATTATACCAAGCCCCAATCTCTACCATTACCCCCAACTTTACTTATTACACACTTTCCCATCTCCACGACCACCGACCTTCCCTTATTACTCGAAGTCCCTATCTCCACCACCGCTCGACCTTCGCTTATTACACACTTTCCCATCTCCACGACCACCCGACCTTCGCTTATTACTCGAAGTCCCCATCTCGAAACCCACCCAATCTTTCCTTATTACTCGAAGTCCACCACCACCCCACAAAAAACACAGTATATCGCCAACAGTATACCATGTTTATTCGCGGTACTAAACGCACAAAAGGCATTTTGCCTGGCAAACCATCTTTCTATCATCTATACCCATAACAAAATTAAACACTCTTGTGGCTAGAACAGAAAAACATTTAAAAGTGTAAAAGTAATATTATCCATTGTATTGCTAATCTCCCTTCCCAGTTCTCGGGGGATCCAGTGCTATCACTTTCTATTCTACCCTCGAATTATCGTCCATAATTAAACCTGTAACATCTCACGATTTGTAATCTATCGACTTTTTAACGTCTCCGCTGATTTCATGACCTTTAAGCATTGATCCTCGTGTAACAGATAGGCGGGACAGGTCCACACTTTTTAAACTTCATCTGTCGATTTGATGAATTCGGTTTTCGGCAAAAAAAGTTGGGTTTAAGAGTAAAGAAATAAAATCCGATGTGTTATCGATGTCTAGGAAATGTCTGAATTTGGCAACGGTAACCTTTAGAAGGGAATCTAACACATAATACAATTGATTTAAGGAGATTTGATTTTCATCCGATCAAACAATAAAATGTTTCAAGCGTGATTGAATGAAAACTACATTTAACATAATGACTTGCTGATTGGCAAAATACCAATATCACAACTAGTTGTGAATCTAAGTGCGCTTGGGTCGTAAAGTTTGATAGCTCACAGATCATCTGCAAGGACCAAAAGACCCCATGGCCACTCTGCGATATGCTACGATGCCGACCACACGACCGTGACGTGTAAGGTTTACTAACATTTCGTCCGTATAAACTGTCCGTAATAGCACGCACGACTTTAAATTTATCATGCTTGTTATTTGGACAATTGCTCATCGATAAACAAAATTGGTGTGATGTTTGATATCGGTCCATAAATCCAAGATGGAGGCTATGACGTCATGATCAGTTCAGTGTCCACAAAGTATAATCGTTCTTTTCAGAATATTACATCTGTTTATCAAACTTACAATAATCTCCAGATAACACAAATATTCATTGACGAATAATTTTATTGATCAATAACGTTATTGATTATAAGTACCCATTGATTAATAATTTCATTGATATGTGTAACCATAGGTCTAAACAATTACAAATAGGTTACTGTTCACGTATAACCGCAATAGGAATGCGTTCGACTTTTTAAATTAAGCCGAAAACACTATGAGCATAATAAGATAATGTCGGAAAGAATACTTTTGTATAAAACGGGCATATGCCATACAGTATGCTATAGCGGAATTTTGCCCGGACAGCGACACTACTACAGCCTACTCTTATATCGAATTCCAACTGTCAAAAGTTCTTTAACGTGCACGTCAATTTGCACACAAGACCTCCATTTCTCGTCTCATGTGGGGGAATCGGAGGGAGTCTCGAAACTGTGTAATTTCCCAGTCCAATCCGAATGATAAGACATCTCTCCTTCCCGGCCAAAACCGGATATGAACACGTGACCTCCGTAAGTCAGCACCTTACTTTTATGGGAGATAGCGACAAAATGTATCGAGCTTTTGAGCAACACGAATTTTCCCCATAAATACAATAAAATTGACAGCTACAGGACCATGACATTTTGGGATTCCATATACCTTCACTCGCAATGTGTTTGCGGTTGCATTATCACTTCTCTGACGTAATATTTCCATTAGTGTTAAGATGTACTCGCAAGCAGCCACACACACACACACTAAACGACTCTATTGAAACCTGGTCTTATACAATCAAACATGAAGTGAATATTTAAAGTTAATATGCAATTTGATTAAAAAGATCCTGTCAATACAAGGCTGTCATCACTCAACTTTGGGTAAAGTTTAAAGTGTTACGAATATTGGTATTTCCATTCAACTATCATTGATTGCAACCAGATGGTATGGGATCGCATTTTTTGAAATAAATCTGAAAACACTTAACAAAGGCTTTGGAACATTAAATAATCTTTTTGATTGCAAATCTATTCATGGACCTCTTCAATTTACAGTTAAGAAATTTTCGTTAATGATCCTTATAACTTTACACCTACTACATTTCATTGATCTTTAAATCTTTTAAAAGATTTCTCTCTCAAAGCACAAATGCACATTTGGACCCTTTAATTATGAGCTGAAGGAATATTTATATCTAACTGATGTTATTAATCAAAGAGAAAAAAATGGCAAAATCTACAAATTAAAATATTATTCTCGTCTTTAACCACAAAGATAAATATTTTGAAAGTAAAAAAAGTTGTTTAACGATACATTATGCAAGAGCCAAATCTGCCTATAGTAGGTCTTTCTTTAGGCCTAAAATATTATAAAAACTATTAATTAGACTTTTATTAACTTATCCATACCATAATCAACTCTCGATGTCAACCCAGTCTGCGATATTTGTTGGATTATGATCCGATTCGCTGCATAACTTTCCTTCACGATATAATTATTTATTGGATAATCGAGATTATGATTTTTGACGTACCGACTTTAGTTATGATGATCGATGCTAGGCGAACTATCAATCGGTTAATTCTCGGTTCAGAGCGGATCAATTTGACTGAAATTTGCAGCAAATTGCATTTACATTATCTTTACATTAACTAGTTTTTAACTATTATAGTGAGAACTGCCAACTCTTTATCTAATCTCCCATAAAGTATCTTTAAGTGTGGATGGTGATTAGAAAAAGATCGTTTCAAGGTTAGAGCATCAATTAAGGTGGGCGTTAATCACATTCTTAAGTCTGATTAAAAAAGAAGACCAGAACTCTTAGCATCACTTTCAGCAGTTGTCGTAACATTCCGTTAAAGCACTTAGATTCAGCAATGTAATTATTTAAGGTAGAATGGCCTTGCACTGTTAAAACAAATATGGAAATGATTAAGAACGATTTTTTATCCAAGACAAATACTTATGCATCTGTGAATTTATTGGTGGTTTAGAAAAAGACAAATACTTGTGCATCAGTGGATTTATTGATAGTACGAAACTAACGATTTATCGTTTATCCCTTAATTGCCAATTTACTTAGAATACGCCTATTTTGTTTTCTTTGCTAAAATCTTTATGTTCTATAAAAATATTCAAATCCTCAATTACTACGTTCAGTATCCGTTAATTATTATCAACTCTCGTATCACTTGTGAGATATGGTTAGTTTACAGACCCCAACTAAATCTATTGTATTATGCTGAAATGAATGAGCATTGCCTTTCAGACCATGTTGATGCTCTTGATTGGGTTTTAACACCAACGTCCATCGCTTATATTAAAATAATCAGCGAAAGCACATGGTCTTTTCTATGAGGACCCGTCTTCATTAGCCCAGTTTAGGAGAGGAACAGTAGGACGTTTAACCCCATTTCATTTCATTTCACTTTTCTGTGAGGGAGACCCACAAGGTTAAGAAGGCGCCCCCATTTTCAAGCCAGTAGGATCTTATTCACGACAGCGAGCCAGAGGTGACAGGCCAGATAGAACCCAATGCCTTCTATTTTGGGTTTTATTGGGGTTTTTTTGTTTGTTTTTGATTTTGCTTTGGCTCCTTGAATCCGAAAATGACCCGTCTTTTTGTTGTTGTGTCTGCGAAACTCACAAAAGAGTAATACATAAAAAAATGACACTTTTTCTGTTTTGCAGATTCATGTCTGCGCCGTAATGCCATTGGTAAGCGTAATTTGCACAATGGGATTTAGTCTCCCTCTTTCTCGTTGATTATAGTTCCATTAGCTGTTAACTGTTTTGTATATAAACCTTCTGTATTTTAAATTGATCATCTCTTACAAGAAGATCAGAGATTTTAATAAAGTTAATTTAGTAGATGGAATATGATTTGTAAGGCAGAGCTATTTCAAGACATACAGCTTCCATAGACAACAAATAACAAGGGTGTTTGCTAATACACAAATAAAACCATATCAAACCTCTAATACAATAATATTTTGATAAGGAAAAATAAAATGTTCTACAAAGTTGCAGTTAACTTTGATTAAGCGCACTTTCTATATAACTGTAAAAAATCTTCTCTGAAGTATCGGCATCGTTTTGATCATTTAGAATCTATTTATCTCGTTATCCTATCTTCAAAACGCTAACTAGATGTAGAATTGTTGGAGCTGAACTCAGATAGAAGTGATGGAATGTGTAAAAGATATTCACGTTAAAGAAAACAGAACCACAAAAAACTTAAATATCTGAATTCGGGATCGTGATTTCCAATTTATTTGAGGGAAATAGAATAATTGGCACCGAAATGTGGGTGGTATGTATTTCAAGATACTCTGTGTTTTATATATAACATTTGTGGAACGTCTTCCAATAGACACGCCCCAATCGACTTACAGATTTTGGTCAGATGTTGTGGTATGACGAGAACCACAACCATCGTTTAGAAGGAAACACAAATATACAATAGTAAATGCAATGGATGATAGTTTATTTGTTTTAATAAAATATACTGTAATAATACACAGCAACCATTTTGTGATGCACTAATAGATCGGCTTCTTTGAACTGATATACATATGCATATGTAGTTACCTATCTGATTAAAGTACAGATTTATATTTCGTTTCGTTTTTTCTACATACGATGGTGTTTACTACATGAAGATTTGACTGGTTGTAGTGGAAAGTCGCGTCGAAGGTCATACGAGAGGCTTTTGGCTCTATGACGTCAGACATTGATTAAGCCACCGCCGTTGATGTTTCTAGTGGATTAACAAGAGTTCCATGTATCTCACGCCAAAAACTCAACGTAACAGACCGGTTCGTTGGCTAAGCCCTCACATTATCCAGAAAATGGTTTATATAGCAACTTTTCCAGATCCTAGTGTAGTAAAGACAAGTAAAACGAAATTTTGAACTATAAATATCGAAACGAAATAGGATCTATGGTTTAATCAGTCGATACTTGTTAGTAAATTACCTTCGACTTCTGGTCTAAAATTACGATTTAAAAAAATATTATTGAATATTTTAATCTATCGTTATTCTCCCTAAACAATGCGAGAGACGAATGGGATATTTTTGGACAATTTTATCTAAGTCCATCCTTCTTTTTACGAAGAATCTTTGGATTAAAACCATTTTGTTGTAGTCTTCTGGATCATCTGAAAACACACAACCTTAATTCGATATTTCAGATTTCTATATTTTATCGTTTTTATTGCACAACTGTGTGCATAAGCGAAGCGAAAGCACAAGTCTGCTATACATCAGTGCTAATGGGTGAAGTAGAAGGGTTGCAAAAAGAGTAGAACGGCCTTTTATGATTTTATGTTCAGTAATAAAATTGTGGTTTTTGTGTTATTTTGTTTTGTTTTTTTTTATATAAAAATAGAACCTCAGCTAATGCGTTATTTTACATTGTGAATAAATTGGGCGGGAATAGAAGTATGCCAATTCAATTTACAGGATGATATTCTATTGGACATTGGTGCCCTGGAACCATTTGCTTGAAGTTGTTGTCAGGAGAAGACAGACGTGCCAGTAAATTTTAATTCCATTCGCCATCTCAAGATAGAAAAAGAAATAGTCGGTGACAAAATTCAATTAGCATGACAATATCAGACAGAAATTACAGGCCTTTGGTGTTTGGTATTTGTAGGATGTGATCTCTATTTCGTCGGAATAAAAGGGGTCAGCCATGGCTGTTTGACCTTTGTTATTGCTGTGCAATTAAACGAGTTATGGGGTTTCTTAGGAACCGCCATGGATTTCCATATAGATCAACGTCAATCACAATATGAGTCCAGTGGAAATGGAAATGTGGATTGTTGTGCGGCAACTCGGCTATTAAAGACGGACATACACCATGCAGTGTGCCATAAAAGAGCTTTTCCCCAGACAGTGGCATTTCATCTGGAAATGGAAATGTGGTTTAACGTCCTTTTGGTGTGCACTAGCTCGGCTATTAAAGACGAACATACACGACGCAGTATGCAACAAAGGACATTTTGCCCAGACAGCGGCATTTAATCGAATTCTATCTATCAGTCCCCAAATAATAAGTCCATTGGAAATGGAAGAAATGTCCCTTTGTTGCATCAGCTCGGCCAATCAAGACGGGCATACGCCATACAATGTTCTAGATAGAATATATTTTTACCCAGACAGCGGCGTATCATCGTATTAATTGTGGGACTGGTGGGTACTATTCTTTAGATCACGCGCCAACGGTGCACCGGTTTAATTTGGGTTAATCGTCCCATCCGAATGACAAGACACTTTCCATGCCAGCCCCTGGAATTCTCGGTTGGAACTCTTTAAAGCCGGTAATCGACAATATATAACATTTTCACAAACGCTAAATAAAAACAAAAATACGAAAGATAGATAATCTCCAGGGTGGATTCAGTCGGATTAAAATATATATTATATCGTCAGCAGAGGATACCGAATGGTGGGAGACAGAGAGAGAAGAATGCGGTTTAACGTTCAATCGACACAAACTAGGTCATATCGGACTAACATATGGTTCAATGTTATTTCATTAATTCACTTACGCGTAGGGGTCTTAAGCAGTGGGAGGAAAATGTTCATCCCATCTTCATAAACATATACTGTAGTCTATTTTAGATTCCGCCTTTAGATTATTGGTCCTTTTGACAAAGTGGAGCAGTGATGACTTCCTTATTCAAATAATGGCATTATTGCAGAAGCCCCACACCACTCCCTGCTTTCATAAATTCATGTCTATAATCTCGTTGTTTTATTTCCTAATTCTAAGTTTTCCAATGATTTCAAAAAATATATTGCGGTTTACGTATTAAAATTAATCGGTATAACCAAGCTTTTTAGAAAGAGGAAAAACGTGTAAATTTCGATCGGTGATGAGAAACTGTTACAATCTCAATGTGTCTGGTCATCTCCAACTACATAGATTATTTTACACAATATACATTGATTATATATTGGATATACAAGACTACAATGTTCCATTCAATGTTGATCGAACAGAAAGATTATTTATCAACTGTTATTTCACTTTCTATAAGTTTGTCATCGTCTCGTCTAGACGCCATTTCGATTCAATCGTAACCCATCGTTGACCATTGAGACTCGATCTTTATATAACCGTTTATACTGTCCACTTCTCATACAATCTCGGCTCTTAACCATTTAATTTACAGCCTAGAATTTATTCTCCACGCAGTTTGAATTTAGATATAGACCCTACGTCTATTACGTAAATAGATAAATATATTAAAATAAATAAAGGAACTTTTAATTCAGATAAATTTCTTGTATAAATTTATCTAAATAAAATGAAGATTACTACATTGATTTCTCAGATTATCCAACGAGCTTCCAATGAAATATTTCTTAAGCGATTCTCCAATGCGTATACATTGTTTAGCGAAGAGTGCCTTACTTACCCTAAGATGAAAATTGTTTGTCCTGACAGTGGTGTTACGGATTATTCGATGTCCAACTGTTTTCAAGACCTGCAAATCGAGAGGAACTTGCTCGCCCAACACCAGGATCGAACTCGCGAAACTAAATAGTAAAACCCCCAGAACATACTGATTAGTAAAACCCCAATGACACACTGGTTAGCAAAACCTCCTCATGGTTAGTACAGCTCAACGAGTGATGTAAAGGTATGTAAACCCTCAGAGCAAACGGGTTAGTATCCCCTTCCCACTCATCCACCCCAGGGATATATTGATTGTTAAACCCCCCCCCCCGGGCACATTGGTCTAAAGGGCATACTGGTCAGTAAACGAACACCTTACTGACCATGCAATCATGTCTGCTATGTTATTGTGAACAGGGGGGTTGGGGTGGCCTAGTGGTCTAGAGTGCCGCGCTTCGACCTCTAGCTGGCCGGTCGTCTCTGGCTTGCGGCTGTGGTTTCGTTCCCTTGTGTGAGCGAATGTGGCATGGAGATAGGGGTGCCTTCTCAACCTCGTGGGTTTCCTCCAGGCACTCCGGTTTCCTCCCGCTGCTGAAGACCCCTGCGCGCATGCGAATTATTGAAATAAAATTAAACCATATGTTAGTCCCGAACTGACCTAGTTTGTGTCGAGTGGACGTTAAACCACATTTCTCCCTCTCTATTGTGAACAGAACTGGATATCCTTCCCATTATTTATAGCACGCGCGGCAAATAACTCGAACATGCCGATCTCTTGTACAGATTTTATAACGGTTGTTGCAAATTCTCCGATTTAATTGTGTATGTGGTTATTTGGTTTTATTATCATACACTTATTTTATTGCATTCAATTCTCAGAAAAACATAATCATCAACATTTTTGTTCGGGATTTCTGATTTCTGACAAGAGAGTGATAAATTTCAGACGTTTTCAGTAGTTATTCCATGCCTCAAATCGTAATTTACGTTTTATGACTTTGAATTAAAAGCCGTTTTTAATCCCACAGCAAAGATATCTTTTTTGATGATCAGATTTGAAATGAAATAATTTAACACGATAACGCCACTGTTTGGCAATAAAAAGCAAATCAAATTAGCCAGTTTTGGTGAAAAGGAGTTACTGGATAAGATTTTTTTTATTGGATTGCCAATTCACGAAAGAATGATTTTTATATTTCTTCTCTTTAGCACCTTAAGGGCTTTAAAACTCTTTGATGCTGATCAGAAAGAGATTTAAAATTAGGTTGAAGTGAATTGGGGTATTGTCTTACTTTTCTGAGGGTGTTGGGATGGATGACCGAATGGTTAGCGCGTGATGCGTGGTATCATTATTGAGTCAACTGGTGTGCATGGTTTCAGTTCCCTGGTTGTACGTGACAAGGACTAGGATCGCATGTTCAACCTTGTTGGTTCTTCTTCTGGTTGAGGGGGGTTGGAATGGCCTAGTGGTCTAGAGTGCCGCGCTTCGACCTCTAGCTGGCCGGTCACCTCTGGCTTGCGGCTGTGGTTTCGAGCCCTGGTGTGAGGGTATGTGGCATGGAGATAGGGGTGCCTTCTCAACCTCGTGGGTTTCCTCCGGGCACTCCGACTTCCTCCCTCTGCTAAAGACCCCTACGCGCAAGGTAATTATTGAAATAAAATGAAACCGTATGTTATTCCCAAAATGACCTAGTTTTTTGTCGAGTGGACGTTAAACCCCATTTCTCTCTCTCTTCTGGTTGACCAGTTTCCACCCACTGCTAAAGGGCCCTACGCAAGCGAATTGTGGAAATAAAATTAAACAGTATATATGGTCCGAAATGACCTTGTTTGTGTCGAGAGGACGTTACCTCTCCCCCCCCCCTCTTTCTCTCTCCGTACTTTTAGTTTTATTTTATCTATAATTGACTTCATCATATAATGCCCAGACTAACAAGTTATTTATTTCATGAAGGCTCTCGTGCCATTCACGAATTTGCTGTTTTAAATTTAAAAAAAAATATGCCAGAAACGTCCAACAGAAGTCTCTTGAATATTAATTGTGCCACAGAAGGGTGTTAAAGAACTTTTGTAAAAGTGCTATTCGATTTGTTTTGATTCAAACTAGTGAAATTTATACTCTAAAAAATCTAAAGATTGAAAGTCAGTGAACATCCTCAATGGTTACCGAATGATTGACGTGGTTAGTTTGTGCACCTATCGTTTGTCTATCCTGGTAGTTTAGATGTCACTGTGCAGTGATCTATATGACTCCTCAATAGTACATCCATATTAACTCGGTATCCAATATAGACAACAAACGTAGTCATCTGTAAAGGTTCTCAAAAGTACTCTAATGAAGGCAATAGGGGCTATATAAATCAACAGTTACGCTAACTGATTACACTGCTTTTATTTCATTGATACAATTCGTTTGATGAATGGCAATTTGATTTTATGATTTTTTTCTCTGTTGGTGATCAAGGGAAGATAAATTAAATAATGATGAATTAGCCCGATGGTCTTCAGATATTGATACCTTTTATCTCGATTTCATCCCAGGGTGAATTGTGTTAATATACTACTAATAAACCCACATATCCTCGAATTACTAATGTTTTTATCTTGTTCTAATTGACCATCAGTTAAGCCCCTTTGGGCCGCAGACCATTCATAGCGATCTGACTGATTTCGGGGGAAGATATGTCGATCATCGACGGGACCAGGCGGTTCTTTTACTAGCATTGGTATTGGGCTGGGATTCGTGCACAATTTAAACAGTTTTGTGAATAAAGTGGGTGTGGGCGGGGGAAATGGGGATTAACGTCCACTCGACACAAAATAGGTAAATTCGGGACTAACACATGGTTCAATTTTATTTCAATAATTCGCTTTCGCGTAGGGGTCTTTAGAAGTGAAAAGAAACCGGAGACCTTACTTACTATCTAATCATTATTTTCAAAATTGAAGTGGTATTTTTTGGTAATCGTATAATATGCCGAAGTGTTGATTTCTGGGGGTTGTAGCTTATTCCAACACTAACGACGAAAACTCAGATAAATAGTTAAAATAGTACTTTTAATAAACTAGTGTACAAAACTGGTTAACGGTCACAATAACGAGATAGGTATCGCTAGGGCGAGCCGGTCACCAGACTAAAGTTACAGTAGAGTACAGAACATATATACAAGCTTAGGATTAAAATAATTATATAATAATATTTGATAAAATGTTAAATTGTACATAGGAAACAGATGTTTAAATACGGAAGAAGATATGGACATAACCAGAATGCTCGTTAACTATAATTACGTAATATATATATCGTTACATTAAGTATAAACTCAAACAGTTAATAGACTTGAAAGATTAGTGAGATATCAATTCGGACATTGGTCAATTACTACTTTAACTAAAATCATATAATAAAATATATACAAAGATACACTATAACAAATATATGAACTATTTTTATGAGAACGATAGAAACTTTAGCGTGTTTTTCCTGTAATGTATTTATCCCCCAAGCTAGGTCTGGATTTTACCGTTAGTTTATTATTAATTTATATAATTTCTTCTTCTGACCTCATTGAGACCTCTCTAATTGATGATTTGGGATTAAACCTTCAAATTCCGTACAACTTGCGTCATCCACTGATACATTAATCGCCAACTCCCTGTGATGGATGGTTGTTTCATATATAAACTACTACTAAAGCTTTATAGAAAAGAACCAATTTGTCATTCAGGTTCATCTAAATTGTTTGTGTTGATACGTAATCACATTATGGGTATTAGCTGTAGCCATCATTGAATCGTGCCTAATAGTCAAGTTTGTGGGTATTTTTCCACGTAGTTTCCCATAGTGCGGGACCAAGGGTCTGTACTTAAAATATCCCTTGGAAGTGGAATTCGAGTAAGCCATGACGTAAGCGATTGTGATCGCTCGTATGTCAATTATGAGCACGCGTGCCTACAATAGCACATATGTGCCATTCGAAAGTATATAAAACAATCATTTCATAACGGCACAAGCCTCTCGAATTTGGTCAGGCCCAGGACCCCGCTTCGTTTAAGTTGGGCTTTGCTTCAGCCTGCCAATTAACCAACATTATAGGTAACCGCGGCACTGTATTCAATGACTCTGATTTCCTGTAGACTAATCAAATTTGAATGAATAGTATGTCATATGTCTTGGTCACCTTATGATTTACACTGTCTCTCCTGACATGTATCGTATATATTTTATGTTGCGTCACAGTTACATAATTTCCATTCCTACTGATTTAATTCGTGTCTGGAACGAGAAGATTTGACAGATTTGATGTGGAATCTTATTAAATAATGAAACCGCAGATAGTTAATTTCCACGTGTTCAATACCATATAGAAATAGTACGCTTATTGATATTCAATGGTTGGAGACGTTACAGAGGAGTATATGGAATATATTGAAAGAAGATCGTGACAAGCTTACCTAAATATTGAAACATTCGTGTATAGAGAATATTGGTACGAAAAAAGTCGTTATTTCCGATTTAAGTTAAAATAACATTATGCAAGAGAAAAATCTGCTTATTACAGGTCTTTCTTTAGGCCTGAAATGTTATCTAAATAATCAATTAGACATTAATTAACTTATCCAGACCATAATAAACTCTTGATGTCAAGGCTAGCCTTCGATGTTGACGGATTAAATTCCTATATGCCGCTTAACGGCCCCTGATAATTAAATCACTCAAGTGGATAATCGAGACTATGCTGTTTATATTAATTATTTTAGTAATGATGACCGAGGCTATGTGAATATTTTACTCGCTTCGTTCTCGGCTAATAGTTGATCAATTTGATTGAAATTTTCAGCAAATTACCTTTACACTATCGAGTTTTTAACTATTATAGTGGGAACTGTCATCTCTTTATCTACAGACTTGGTAGACTGAAGCTTAAGGCCTCGAGATCTCTAAGGAGGCTCTCGGCTATTGTGTATTACATTTTTCACCCCGTCATACGCCTCTAAACACCTGTCATCATTCCCACCTTCACTCAAATGTTTGTAAACAACAGACTGATTTTCCAGTAATAATGACGGTGGGGTGGGGGTGGGAGGGGCGTCAAGAGTGTAATAGCCCCGGAACCCACTATTTATAATTTATAGACTCTATTCCTGAATATATATATTCCTGAAGCTCTCTCTACCCTGACGCATATCCGTTTCGAAATTTTAGTTTTTAAGGGCGGATTTTGGGTCACTTTCTGTTCGGCAAACATGGGTTTGTGTCATTGTATACCGGGTCCGCTTAGCGTTACTGAACTACAAAGAGTCTACATTTGCACACTCGTCTCGAACACTTCTTTGGAATCAAGGAATAAGTTGAATCGCTAACCTGGAGGTCCCGTGTTTGATCCCGGTGTTAGCCGAGAAAGTGCATCAGGATTTTCCGGTGTAGTTCTTCGTTGTCCGTGGTGCATGATAGAGGTAAGGGACAGGGTGTAGTCGTTCGATCGAAACGGAACACATTGACCTGCACGTAACAGAACTCTTAACAGTTTGAATTCGAAAAGGGAGTAGGCCGTAGCCCAGTCGTACGCCAAAATTTTCTCATAACACACATTATGACGTATGTCCGTATTCATTAGCCTAGCAGGCGTGGATCCAGTGGGGGGGGGGGGGCATAGTTCATTTTCATTTTCGTTTGCTTTGTTACTGTTGTAGTTCACATATCTGTATCCGCCCAAGCAGTCCAAGGTTGCAGCGTATTGCGCCAATGTATGTTCCCGTCAACAAAATCCGGGATCCGGGCCTGTCCAATCAGAAAAAAACCCAGTAGAGTTTCATACCCCACTTCATTTCATTTCTTTCTTCCTGGTGTGTCCAACTTGAACCGCGATCGAACTGCACTTATTATCCGTCTACTTATAGCTATTGTTATCTTGGTAATATATATAAAACAGAGTAGATATTGTCATGTTTAAAATAATTAGGATATTTTCTAAGAGGCAGGTCAGACCAGTTCACAGTTTACATTGAAATCTAGAAGTTAACACAGTGTAGAAGTAATAAGACTGATGTTAAAGTAGCTAAGTCTCTAACTCAATATCATCCAAAGTCTTCGACGTGGAAAACACAAATTATTTGTCAATTTAAACCAACACTGATGTTGTGATCTTACCCGGTAAGATGGGCTTCTGGTGTCCAATATTTAAGACAAAATAAACATTTTACCATTGGTTCATGAATCGTGTACCAAAATGCGTTTCGGTGCCATTTGTAACAGGGGACTAGGAAAACGAGGTTAGGTTGATTGTAAGCTTGTCATTTTAATAAGTTTATATAATACTTGAAGCCTTTACAGCGACACTGCAATCACCCCCCCCCCCCTACACACACATTCCTTGCATTATTCATAGTTTATTCGTTTATTCTTTTAACAAAATGCTTCGTTATTGTAAGAAAGAAAGTAGCCCCGGAAAGATATACATGTTTGCTTGTTGATTTACTGGCAGATTAGTATCTTAAAAATATAATGGAATGTTTCGTTTTATTTATACGGAAAGCGAATGTGCGTGTTTTCTCTCGCGCTTTCGCTGTCGAAAAAATCGTTCTAATGCAAATGTAAAGGAACCACTTCCATGTAAACAGCGCAAATATTTGTGTTAATTTTGTTTTGCGAATTAAAAGAACTAATTACTACACACATGATGGAACAATAAAAGATTTATCGTGGGGTCAAAACATGGCAACCTTGACCCCATAACACTCAATGGGAACACATTTTTCGGCTTGAGAAAATTTGGCAGGAAATAGAAAGACACGATTCGTGATGATTTATTCAAGTTCGATCAGAATTAATCGATCGGTTCCTCGTGTATTTCCAACTGACTGAATAAAGCTCACTTTCACCGATACACACAACAATTACCTTGTCGAGTAAATCAAATGTTGACATCAACACGTTTGTTTTTTTCTATAATAAGTTTGTTTTCAATTACACTAACTGAATGAAATAAATTCCTAATCTTGTCATTACTTGATTTGTGGTTCCGGTGTGAGTTCTAAATACGACGAAGGGAACCGACTACGAAACTATTGATTCTATTCATAAAAGGTAAAAAAGAAAAACATCTTTTGATTATTTCCCTTGGCTAGTAATCTGATTGGATATAATAAATTGTATCGGGTATTACCCTTCAGCACAGGGAGAAAATGGAGTTTAAAGTCCTCTCAACACAGACTATGTCATTTTGTGACTATCCTAAGCTGTAGAGGAGCCACGCTGACTCCTTGAGTAAGACGAGGTCCCGTTGTCAATCCCTGAATTGGCCGCGAAAGTTCATCGGATTTTGCGGAGTGCTTCCTCCTTGTCAGTGGTACAGGACCAAGGACATGGCAATGGACAACGTATAGTCGTTCGGAAGGGACGAAAAAGCGAGATTCTGTTTACGTATTGACATTTGGAATTCGATAATATAAGAGTAGGTCGTAGAGCCTAATCGGAGTAGAACAGTAGGGCCCCATTTCATTTCATTTTCATAAGATGCAGTTGGCCAGGGGAGGAAACAGTGAAAGAATATTCAATTGCAAAAAATTAAGGTTAGACAAGGGAGATATAAGTTGTCCAGTCACAATTGAAACAATAGTCTATAAGACTCTCTCTCTCTCTACTCGAGGAATATCAATCCTAACCTTTTTAGAAGCCTCAACTTACGCCAAATTACTTTTTACCCTATTAAAACGATTAGGGTTAGAGTTGCAATTGGTATTCCGCAAGTAGACTCAAATCGGGTCCAATGTAACATTGATCAGTTCCTTATAGCGAATAACATGAAAGGGTTTTTAAATAAAACATGAAAATAAAGCAAAAACAACAATAACGAATTTGGTTTCAACCCGCGGATAACATTTCTCAAGTTCATATATCCAGCCGTACATGTACTTGCAAACGGTTGACTATACATGGTCAATGGTATTATGAAATCCAATTCCAAACGTTCTACCCATTTGGGTATAATTTGTTAGAGATGTCGTGCACAATTATGTTGTTAGCACAGCTTTGAATTTTGGTAGTACGTTTAAGTTAAGCCATTAAAAATGTAGATCACCAGCAAACTAAACATAATTTGAATAATAGGTTTGTCTGGCAATTTTCGAAAGAAATTTCCATAAATTTATTGTTTATCATTAATTTGTGATCCGTCATAGCAATCCTTTGTTTTATTTTAATGTAAAAATTATGCAATGTTTTGCCATTGTGTCATTGGTGTTATGTCAACCAACCTGGTGTTGATGCGAAAGGTCAGGGGGTGATAACTCTATCGCTAAGCCTGCAATTATCCCAAGATGGCGTGTAGTCAATGGGAGATGTTCATTATGATAGGAGTAATAAAATGTCGGCATACTTCATTTTATTCATGAAAGTGATTTGTATCTGTCATAAAGTGGATGAGTTGATGAGCCATCTTACATCAGATACGACAACCAATACTGTCTGATAGTGTATTAACTTATTTTACTTGTCTTATCCGTATTCTAATATTCACCCTTTAACAATCACCAAGATGGCCTATAACAACCTTTATTCTCATATTTCATGACAAATGCAGCTTTTCTGTATTTTCTTATTTAAATGGGATATCCTCTTTAGTTAGGTGACAGACGCAACGACCGTAAAAAGTACACAATCTTGTCTAAGATTAACACAAGAATAAAATATGACATGACAATTTTCAACTTTGTGCGAGTTTTCCTATTAAATGAAATATCCACTTTAAATACTGTTTTAAAGTGCACGATGTCGTTCGTCTAAGACTTGTGTGTGTTTTCGTATTAAAGGGACTATTCTGATTTGAACAGAACCTCAAAAATCTATGTCTGATTATGTATAAAATTTAATCGCCAAAACATAGAGGAATGGTGTTTTTACTGTGTCTCAAAATTTCAGTTCAAAATATTTGGTCGTTTGGATGTGAGCGTCAAAACTGCTTATCCGGGCACGTAGCCCTTTTAAGATTTAAGGTCATTTTTTTTCGTTGGGTGACCCGAGAATCAATTCCGGTTCCTTTAGAGGCCTATACAATAAACGTAGGTAAATCTCACCTACACATTATTTTTTTATATAAAATAAAAGTCTGCTTTTTCCAGACACCGCATAATACAGCTTGGGACTTCCGACTCCATTTCCAACGACGGGTTTAAGTTGAATGAAAACGTATAACATAATGTTCAGTTAGTTGCTCGACCCTAATGTACAGGATTTTAAGGGATTTTAACACAAAATTAAGCAGTTTTATTCTCCAAACTATTATCGTAATTGGCCCTTTAAATAGAATATGCGCTTTAATTAGCTGACAGGCTCATTGACCATTAAAAGTGTATGATCTATTACAAGGAATAACATGTTTCAAAGAAACAAACAAAAAAAACCCATCAAAACAAACGTATTCATGTACTTTTATATCCTAAACTAGAAACAACACCATTTCTTCTATCCAACTAAAAGTAAAAACATCATTGTTTCTCTTCGCTGTACAGAAGAAAAAGGTGTGAATCTTGAAGTCATTTTAGCTTTCAGTCAGTTGGTTGCTAAACTAATGGACTTTTTAAAATAGTTGTAGAAAATAAGGTTATTTTTAGTCACAACACAAGATCAACAGTGTTTCCTACAGGATATCGAATAAGATACATTATTATTTTTTGTTCATTTAGAAAGCTTTTTTAACATTTTAATACAAAAATAGCCATCTAATCATTCTTTCGTTTTCCGTGTAAATTCTAGCACGGAATAATATCGCTCTTAACGAATTTAATTATTTCTAGATTAATTCACCTTCACCATGACGTGTTGATGCGGATCAAAAGAAAAGAAAAACACGTCTGTATCATTTGTAAATAATGTTCCTTGTGGGTACTAGGCGATGAAATCCTTTATACAAGATCAAAGAAAAATTCTTCCGTTTTAAGATCAGTTGGTCAGATTAATGTGAGAGAGAGGGAGAGAAAGAGAGAGAGAGCGAGAGGGTGGGATGGGGGTTGTAAAGTCCACACCACACAAACTAGGTCATTTCGGTTTAATTGTATTTCAATAACTCGCTTGCGCGTTAGGCTCTTTTTCGCGCTTGGAGGAAACCGGAGTACCCGGAGAAAACCCACGAGGTTTGAGAGGAGACCCCACTCCTTGTCACGTAAAACGGGGAATCAAAATCACGCCAGTTGACCCAATGAACGACCTTAAGATGGCACGGGCTAAAGATTCGGTCATCCTACTCCCGGATTTAATTTTCCATTTAGCTTGAGGGAAGGATAAATAAGTTGTAGCAATATGCAATGGCGGATTCAGTGTTGACCAAGAGAGTTCATCAGGATTTTCGGGCGCGGTTTCCCCTTGTCAGTGGTGCACAACGGATGGCCTGACAAGAAAACTGTGGTCCCGTGCATGTGCACGTAAAAAAAAAACTCCTTGGCAGTAGCAATTCCATATAAGAATAGATCATAGCTGCCTGAACTAAACTTGTCTCACAGCACATTCAGAACAAAACAGTAGGGCGTTAAACCCCAATTCATCCATTCATTTATTCGTTATTTATGTTCTGGCCATAAAATATAATTAGAGTTGTTAATTCTGTGTAACTGGATATGACTACATGTGATTTATTATCTATATTTATATCCCGTGTAATAATTAGGATGGGTGTAAATCTCTTAAATCTGTCACTTTATTATTAAATTTATCAATCTGATTAAAACACATATTCTATTACGTTTCGTTTTTTATACTTCGAAATTTCATTTTACTTGTCTTTACTACAGTAGGATCTGGTAGAGTTGTTATATTACCGGCGTTTTGGTTGAAGTTGGGATTTGTCAGTGAAACGGTCTGTTACGGCGATTTATTGCGTTCGATATACGGAACTGTGGGTAAACCACTAGAAACATCAACGCTGATTGATTAGCCAATATCTGACGTCATAGGGCCAAAAACCAATCGTACGACCAGTGACGCGACCTTCCTGTACAGCTGTAGTGTAGGCCATCGAAAGTTTTAAAAAAAAACGAAACAAACAATAAATCTGCATTTTGATCAGTTTGCAGAAACGATGTTTCGTTATCAAGCAAATGGTGATCAACATAATATACAGGAGTAACAGATAATTAATCAATAGATAACCATTTTCCCAATTGTATCATAATATGTTAGTCCCAGAATGACCTACGACAATAAGATACAATAGGGTGGTGCTATACTAAAACGTAAATGCTACTAGAGTAGTAACAAACATTAAGATGAAGAGGTGCCCTTTATACTATTCCACTTTTAAGGCCTCTTCCCAGCCCTTGCAGGGACAGAGAGAGTGAGAGAGAGGGGATAGATAGGGATAGGGATAGAGAGAGTGAGTGGGAGGGAGAGAAAGACTAGTTCATTCCGGGACTAACTCACTGTTGAATTTTACTTCCATACATCGCTTGTGCATAGGGGTCCTTAGCAGTCCGAGGAAATCAGGGGACCCGAAAAAAAACCCACAAGGCTAGACAAGCGACCATATTCTGTGTCACGTGCAAGCGGGAAATCGAAACCGCGTCACTTGACCCAATTTGTCCATGTACATAATTTTTTTAAATATTTAAAGAAAAAAAATAACCCAGCACTCCCTCTCCGGTAAAAATTTAGAACAGCATAGATCTATATGTTTATGTGTCGATGTTTGTTACAACAGCAAATGCAATACTGTTTGGTTAAAATTTGGTCTGGGTTGTATATGTCTGAAATGATTTGTTGGGATCGATTTGAGGAACTGTGGTATCATGTTTATTCACGGGATTTACACTCTCTAGAGTAAAACTTTCTCAGACTAAATGAAACGAAACATCAATTACAAATTACGGAAATTAATTGAAACTATACCGTATTGTGTACACTAAAGTTTAGGAGAGCGACAAAACTACAAAGTTATGCGCAATGGGCTGTTGTTTGGACAAAAGATTCTCAAAACTGTTATCTGTTTTCCTGAAATGCCAATCTGATCTATATTTCGTTTCGTTTTTTTATACTTTCGATGGCCTACACTGCACGAAGATCTGACCAGTTGTAATGAGAGGTCGCGTCAGGGGTCATACGACGTGCTTTGACCCAATGACGTCATGCATTGATTTATCAAACAGCGTTGACATTTCTAGGGGTTTACCCATAGTTCCGCATAGAGCACGCCAAGAACTCGTCGTAACAGGCTGTTTCATTGGCTAATGCCTCACATCAACAAGAACGCATGTTATATAGCAACTCACCCAGATCCTAGTGTTGTGAGGACAAGTAAAACCAAATTTTGAACTATATAAACGAAACGAAATAGGATCTGTGTTTTAAGCAGATTACAGCAATGTTGTCTCTTCCGAAACATGGACATTATTTGCACCTGTAGATATTGTATTCTTTAGAAATAACAATCTCGCCATATCGCTATGTCACTGCATATTCGTACATTACGATCGTAGAAATTTATATAAATCGGACCATATTGCTCTCGTCACAGAACTCTATTTACGTCAAAGCAAATGAAATGAAACAGGGGTTAACGTCCTACTGTTCTGCTCCGAACTGGGCTAATGAAGACGGGCATACGCCATACAGTATGCTATGAGGGAAATTCTGTCCGGGAAGCGGCACTACGGCCTAGTCATATATTGAATTCCAACTGTCAAGGGGTCTTTTACGTGCACACCAATGTGTACACGGAACCTCGGGTTTTTTGCCCCATCCGAACGACTAGACAGATGTCCTTACCAGGCCTTACGTCAAAGCAGGTGTACCCTTATCGTATCAAATGCAAAATTACAACTTAGAATAACTTTTTTGAATAATGATTTGTTAACCAATAACAGTATATTCCGTTTTTGTTTATTTTCCTATTATGTTTTAAGATGTTCCGATATCGTTTTCCCAAAAGCTGAAGAAATTCATAAAAATAAATCTTGTGGAAGAAAGATCGGATTACTGTGGCTTTTTAACAAGAAAACATTTTATATGTCCGCCTGGAAGAATGAAAAGCAATTACTCCGCTGTATTTCAATCAACTACTCTAATTGGGAAGCAATCTTGGCGCGTAATATATGACCGGTTTACACACAGGAATGATTAAACGGTTCAGTGTTCCCTAGAGCCGGGAACGGTTATTCCGCTGTACAGATTGCACTTTCTGTGTTACATCTCTATATTGATGAAATCTTGACGTGCACCGATTGAATTATATTGATGGATGTCTACTAAGTTTTGATAAATGGCTGCTGGGTACACAACCAGGCTTTAGGCCACTTGATATGATTTTCTGCAAATATTGTACTTATTCGTCGGAGGATCCAAGGTGGCTAAGTGGGTAAGACGCCGGTTCGGTATTCTGGAGGTCGGTTGTTCGACCCCTTCATTGACCGAGAAAGTCTACTGAGGGAGCTGTCTAGTCGTTCGGATGGCAGTTGAAATTCGATAAAAGTAGGACATAGTGCTGCTGCCCGGGTAAAATTGCCCCTATAGCAAACTATTTGGTGTATGTCCGTCCGTTCATAAGTCCAGCCAGAGCAGAACATTAGGGCGTTAAAACCATTCCATTTCTTATTCGTCAGGGGAAAGACTTACCTGACTGTTCGGTTCCAAAGTTTTTACTTCCAAATTAAAAAATTAAAACAAACAAACTTTCAAAACTTCCATAATGGCCATTCATTCATCATCACCTCGAACAACAAAAAGCAAAATTATTGCGGCCTAGAAATCTGAATTAATATTCGTCATTGTTTCCAGGAATTAATTCTGCTATTGTCTGAAGATATTTATTCACGAATCTAATACAGGATTTGATAAACAATATCAGAATTGGACCAAATAAGGGTATCACTGCTCTCAATGGGTGAATCGTTTGTCTTCATTGATTATGGTACGCCCGGGGATAAAGCCATATTAGCTTAGTGATATTAGTTAATCCGGTGTTAAGTGGCTTTAAGTTTATTATGATATTTATCCTCATGCGTTTAACACGTTTATGATATTGATAATCGTTTTCTTAAGTGAAATACTACTTGCTGTGTTGGTAGATAAATCGTTAATGATATGTACCATAACTAAATGGACAAACAGTCACATCAAATATACTTTTATTTAGAACCGTGATGGAAAAACCTTATTCTGAAACAATATAAATAAATTCCATACAGTATTATCTTTTTATTCGGAGAAAAGATCAAAGTTAAGTCAATTTGATGTTTTTGTATTTGCGTAGCTCAAAACAAACAGAAACATCGCGATTCCGTTCAAATCGGAACCCCCGCACTGGAAACGCTTAGGGCGTCAATACCGTGTTAAAAAGTAATATGTCCGTATATCTCTTGTGTCAGGAAGTATCGGTGTTCAGGGAGGCATTCTTCAATAGTTACTATACTCACAAATAAAGATTAATGCGCCCAGGGCCGCCCAGTGTTTGGATCACTAAGTGATGGATATCTAAATTGATTGAGGTCTTAAAGATGCATTGTCCCGAAAGTATTTTGCAATCAGAGTACAGTATGGCAAATTTGATGTCTATGGAAAGTATATACCCTAAATCTCGCTAGATAAATACTGTATTACCACATAAATGCCTATGGGGCAAGCACGGTAGAAAAATGTCACCCGACTGGTGTATACTAGCTTATTGTGCGCTGGCTTGACGGAGGGAGCGGTTGTTATTTCTTGATCAAATGGTTAGGGGGTTTTTGGAACACTGATGGTGTCAACGTACAGCAAAACTCTGTAGTTAAACGGCGGGAAATGTAGTTGATACATGGACAATAAATAACGAAAGATATATTCTGAAAAATGGACCCTCCCTCAATGAATTGAGCTGACTGAAATGGTGTCTAACAACAGTTTGTTTATAGCATGCGGTATCTACCGACGGATACAAACTTAAGAGCAAATTTTTGATAGATTTGTTTGAATATGTTTTTAATCCAAATATATCATCAAACACACTGTTTTGATGCGGGAAAGTATCTTTAACGTGACAGTAGAGAAGGTTTTTTTCGTCGTTCATGAAACTCCCCGGTTGCTCTTTAATCTCTTAGTAATTCCTTGTATTAGAGTTAGTACATACCCATTTAGAAATGGAACATACTAATCAACCTATAACCTACTTTACTCCATACCACTGGGATTTATTTTGGAGTGATTTAATTTGATACTAGCAAAATAAAACCAAATCACCTTTTTTATTTCCCAATAAATTAAACAGAGATTTTGATTTATTGTTGATCGGGAGGAGTGCATATAGCTCCGGATTTTTTTAAAAAAAAACTTTTATTAGATTTTAGAACTGATAATCTTCTTAATGCCACGCCTTGGACATACTCCATTTCTCAATGTTATTTATAGGGCAAAAAGAGAATGACAAATTGGTGTTAGAATTTGTTTTAAAGTTCAACCCTGACTTAACACTAAGTGCTTCTTCTTGAAGTACAGAACTGTATTGGAAGCGATATTAACTATCTATTCTGGGACCTATGTAGGCTAATTTGTCACTGCTTTGTTTGACCTTATGGTCAGTTCTCTGTTATTGTCAATTTGTTTAAAATTCAAACCTTCACGATACAATGATTTGTCTCCGTGTACTTCTTCTCGAATAACCGAACGTACATAAGTTTTCGCAAATGATTTAACTATCTATTCTAGGACATATGTAGGCTAATTCCCCAGTGCCTTATTTAGCCGTATTGTCAGTTCTCCGAGGCGTCTGTTGTTATAGCAAGTGACTCAAGTAGACAAGTTACTACCGACACAGCAATTCTAACTAATCTCACTATTGAACACAATGTTCAGTAACCGTACAGTCTCTGATTGTCTGTGACCGTGAATTAATGTAAAGGATATGTACACATACAGCTTGGAACCCAGTTAATAAAGCTGATCAGGGTAACTTTTTACCCAACATAAACATTGTGGATTTATTATACAAACTGTCGATGGAAGCCTAATGAAACTATTGTTAGTCCTGTCAGTAACCGCGAAATCAACTAATAAACCCAAGACTGACCCACAGCTATAAATCGTTCAATCAATTGTGCCAATAGACATTATCTGAAAGGTGCCATGATTTACCCTGTAACAATAAACACTTAAAATTGTATCCTAAATCCCAGATCGCCTCGGCACCGACTGAGCCAATGAAGATGGCATCTAAACCAGCAATTGCGTCAAAGACATTATGAAATAACTGACTGATGGACCATATTTCAATCTAAAACCACATAATTTTACTATCATACCGTCAACAACGTTTTCCCATGTTATGAGAACCGTTAAATGTCTTCAAGGAAACTTCCTTTCAAATGTCTATGAAAGCCGCGACAATTGAAACTCTTTAGAAGTCGCACAAGTTCTTTTATTATGGCAGTCAGAAGCCCCGAGAAAGATCTCTTAAACTATTTCTGTGCTTAAAATTGTTCAATCTTTAACTTTTTCAATGGAAGCTAAACATCAACCGAGTCTTTAGTAGCGGTTAGAAATGTCTTTATGGGATAATTCTATCAATTGGAGACTGTTTGAATGCGTTACCGATCTTATCTTTAACATTATATTCCCTTCAAAACACGAACCATTTAATATTTTCTATACTTTATATGATGCATCCTCACATCTACTGTATCATTAAAACTCGATTACACGTAACCACCAAATAAAACATCGTCGACAACCACGCACGCTCTCATTAGTGAAGTAAAATAATATTCGTAAGGAACATAATCGTAATCATCGTCAGCAGCAACATCCACACTCTGACGGATGATAGCAACAGCATCCAAGCATTCAAAATAATGAATTCAATCTCTGCTAGCCACGTCTTTGTTTCTTAACTTAAATATTTCATATCATCCAAAAAACACAATCAACAAGATTACTAACCCCGTAAGCATATAGCATAGGTTAAAGCACCGTCACGAGTCATGGACATTTTTGGTATTACTGAATCCAACAGAGTCATCATCTGATTTAGGGTACGTCAACTACAAAAGAATATTGTTAATGCTGCAGACTTAGCTAGATATTTTGAAACAATCCATGAAACTCTGGTGATCTAATAGATCTACGTGTACCTTAAAATATATGTTCCTTTCTTCTTGTTTTTCAGAGTGATTATTTGAGTTTAGTTGAACAATGTATGAATTTTGCGTGTGAGTTAATGGATTTATGTCGTGGTACAACTGAAGTAGAAGCTGTATTGAGTGAAGGTAGTGGTGAAGCCTCTACAAGAGATCCCTTATTTAGATTAAAGATGGCTGTTAGTTATGAAGAGAGAAAGGTGACATAATAAAACATTATTCTAATGCAATATTTACTGGATTGATATTCTGTTTGACGTCTTTGTCTTTGGGAAATCATTTAGGAAAGCTACAGCGATTCGGAAAGCCTCCATGGTAAAGGTCAACCTGACAGCGTTGGTAATTACATTTCAGAAAATAACGTCAAATGATTCACGATGGGTATGAGACTGTCTGAGGAACTCGAAAGAACTTCCAATTATGCATTAAGGGTGGCCTTTTGAGTACCGAATATATGAGTGATATCTCCAATTCGTTTAAGAAAGTAACACTAGAGATATTCCAAGATATGCATTAAAGCGTCTGAAAAACTTAGAAGCACCTTCCCATAATGGATTATCGATTGCTCTTAGCTCGTATGTAAAGGCAAGAGACGAGTATTGAATTGTACTGTTTTTATCGCCATGTTTCATCTGATGAACATATTTGTTCTGATACCAAAGCCAGAGGCCCGTTGCCATTTCAGGTTGTAGTGCTACGGCACTCGCCTCTGAAATAGTGTACCCTCTACTCGCCTCTGAAATAGTGTACCCTCACAAAGCCACGCCTTCACCCAGATAGACGCAACTAAATAACCAGTGATACCACAGTATTTCATAATTTTCTCGTCGTCCGGGGATGTGTTAGGATACCTCGCCAGACCATCTCCCCGCACCTCGGTTCTGTGCAGGTACTACATAATGTTAATATATTTCATAGTTTGTAGCAATCCCAACCCCACCGCCAAAACAACAATGCCCTTATGCGAAAGAAATCACCATTGACACTGCAATTAATCAAAATTATCATCCCGCCTAAGTGTTGGTGTGGACAGGGTTGGGGGGACCTCACAGGACCCCTAAATAGCCCACTCTTAACAAAATCGTGGACAGGCCTATGATTAGTATATGTTTTTATATTTTGTAGTTTGTAGCACATCCAAATTGTCAACAACATATGACCAGTATCTGGTATGGATCTGAAATGGGCTTTCTACAATCTCTCAGTTGGTACCGTAATCTCATCTACCTGATTTTATTCCTGCCCACCATTCCCTTCTTATGTATTATTTATATATTTGCGCCAAATAGTAAGGTAAGTACAAATACAAAGTAACATGAAATGGGGTTTCACATCCTACTATTCTGTGCCGACTGGGCTAAGACAGACATGCATAGACAATGTGTCCTATGGGGAAATGTTTCCCGGGCAGCGGCGCGACGGCCTACTCATAATTCGATTTCTTACTATCAGGGGTTCTTATACGTGTATCACCTGGCGTCACTGACGAGCAGAAACCACATCGAAAAACCTTAGGACCATTCAAAAGTTAAAAAAAAACCAGCAACTTTCCTAATAATACCTTTTGTTTAGGCAAAATGTCTATGTTCGGATGAGCTAACGAAACCCCACACTTCCGTAAATAATAAATACCTTGGTAGATACAATCTGATTAAAGTACAGATCTATATTTCGTTTCGTTTTTTTATGCTTTCTATGGAAGATCTGACCGGTTATACTGGGAGGTCATGCGCTGTGCCATTTTAAGATTTTATTGGCTAATTCGTTACTAGAACGCCTGTTATATACCAACTCTTCCAGATCTTAGTGCTGTCGAGACATGTAAAACGAAAGTTTGAACAATAAAATACGAAACGAAATAGAATTTGTGTTTTAATCAAATTGTGGTAGATGGGATTCAAGAATTTGGTAGACTATAGCGGTATAGTCCATCTTGTGGGTGCAGAGAAGTGAGTCGTTTGGCCCCATTTCATCTCGTTCCTGTTGTTCAAGATTAATTTGAAAATGATTGTTAATAAAAATCCCATAAACAAGAGGCAAAACAAATTGGTTATATTTACTCGATTCTATATATGTCGATTTCGATAAAAAAATAAAGAACCTTTCCAATATCTTATATAATATATACAACCTTAAGGATGATTCTAAACAAGCGATTGGACATGTTTGATTATGTCAGAGTGTACTTTCATTTTATGTATTGATACCGGGGAGAAGGGTAAAAATCTATATTTAATTTTCTCGTAAATAACGTCCCTTAATATCACCAAAAAGCCAATATGACGTAACGGACACTTGATAGGAACTTGTCTCACTGAACTTTGATTTAAATCTAGTAACCGTGATTACGACTGGCATCAATAGTTCCTCCAACAGATAGACTCGTTGAGTTATGACAAGGATGACCTTTAAGGCTTATCTTGATGTAACTTGCTAGACTCTAAGTCAAAGTTTATTATCCTCTAAAAAATAAATCCAATCCATTTATTGCCAGTTATAGAAGTTCGGGGTTGATAGAATAGATCTATCTTCATCTTGATGTAAGCAAACACTGGACTGTATACAAACTAAGATGAGATATATTAAATTCTATTCTATGAAAGAATGTAGTTCTTCGTTTAATTATGGTTGATAAGGGACTGGTGTATTCAATCATATCCAAGTTCAAGGCTTAGATGCATGTATATTAAACTGTTCACAGTGATGAATGTACTTTCATTTCCAATATTTTCATACACAAAATCTTACTTTATGTTTTCACTTAAAGTTAGAATTTATTTTACACGGTGACTGAGATTTCTCACATCACATTTCTGCACTAGAATGCAAGGCTGTCAGATAACATTAATCAGACACCCTACCTTTTAAAATTTCTGCATCAGGGATCAAACAAGATTTTGACGTCAGACATTTGATTAACCAATCAGTGCTGAAGTTTCTAGTAGGTAACACAAAAGTTCCGTGCATTGCAAGTCAAGAACACGCTGCAACAAACCGTTTCATCAGCCAGAACGTGGGGTATATAACAACTCTTTCAGGCCCTGAAATTGTAAACGAAATTTTAAACTGTAAAAAAAGAAAACGAAATAGGGTGTGTGTTTTAACCAGATTGCCTTACTACGGTTAATCTAAACTACAACACAGCTACTTATTGTTTAAGGCGACGTTGATAACGTTGAGAGAATACTCTTCGAAACGTCGCCTAAATAAATAAGTAGTTGTTTTCCATATGAATGTGTTGCAGTTTATTGCTCTGTCCAGTTACTAAATGCCACTCAAAGATTACAATTAATCTGTTTTAATCATAATGAATGTTGAATATGCATATTAAAGGTGCATATTCTGAGAGTTAGATAAAGGGCTGGTCGTTCTAGCTATAGTCGTTCAAAAATAGATAATACAAAATAATGATATTGCCAATTTCGTTCAGATAGATTTATTTGGAGCCACCCCTATGCACTCAATTTCAGCACTGGGACAGCCCTACTGTAGCCACCAACCATGCAGGCGCGGATCCAGGGGGAGGGCCAGGGGACCGTGCCCCCCCCCCCCCCCCGTCAGCCCCAGTGTGACATAGTTGATTTTCGTTTTCGTTTGCTTTGTTACCGTTGTAGCTCACATATCTGCTCTTTAATAGATGATTTAAACATGATTTTCGCATTATCTCCGCTGGGGACTACACCAAACCTGATTATTACCCTTTGCTCCAATGTATGGCCCCTCCCTCGACAAAATCCTGGATCCGGGCCTGACCATGTGTATGGTGCTGTCCTCCTTCGCTTGCTTAACAACAGGACAGTTAGACTGTATCTATTTTAGGCTTATATTATAATGGACGACAAAAAAATCATTTTCTAAAATAGTTTGTTTACACGACAGTTAAGTGACATAAAATTTTTAACGAGGACAGATTTGGATCTGAAAAATGGAAAGACATAAATCAAAGCATTACTTTTTATTTATTAGCTATTTCTAAGAATGTTTGCTATTTTGATTTTGACTCAAGGTCTTTTGGAATTATCATAAAATTTCTGTCCATGTTATCTTCCGGCAGTTTACATCACGGGGGCCACGGCGACTCTGTGAGTAAACCTCTAGCTCACTAACCGGGTTCCATCGCAGTTTTCCAGCTAGATTTCCCATAGTCAGTGGGGTAGGAAGACAATCTAGTCATTGGAATGGGACGCAAACCAATTTCCGAGGTAGACAATGGCATGCATGTAAAGGATCCCGTGGTAGTTGGAATCCGACGAAAGGTAGGCGGAAACGCCACTGTGCAGGCAAAATCGAGTTAGTTAGTGAGATAGCAGTAGCATCTAGTCGTTCTTATGGGCCAAAAACCTTCCATCTGGTGTACATTAGCGGAAAGTTGGAATGCAACAAAACGTAAACGGAATCACTGCTTAGCAGGCAAAATTCCCTTCACGTGACGTTTCATGGCGTACGAATGTCTTCATTATAAAGTGCGAGAAAGTACATAAAACGAAATAATACTTTAGTACAAATATAAGTAAAAAGCCTGCATTAAGCTCCTGCGACATAGGAATAAAGATTGACCTAGTGGAAAACTTCTTCGTCGTGCTACCAAATCAATCAATCACAATTCATTACAAATAAATAAATGAAGGAAATCCATGAGAAACACACAAAGAACAGTAATCATCGTTATAATTCATCTGATATTTAAGTTACAGTGCGGACGGACGAAGTCACACAGAATCATTGTCAGCTGTGTACCGGCTGTCTTATCTAATAGCGTCTACGATATTCTTACACAGCAATTTAATATTTTGTCAGGTATAGACAAACTGAATATTATGACATCATTTAAATCCTGTTCAATCTAATGTACTGAAAATAAACACAAATTAATGGTTTTGATTTTGATTTTTTGGGGTTTTTTTTCTGATTGGATATATATCAAACCAACATTTTAAATCATTTTGTTTTCATTAATATAATTTTGAATCAACTGAAGGTATCACTGTGGAATATGAATTTAAAACTATTCGGTACTTAGCTTAAGAACATCGCGCTAAACCCATGGATTTACAAAATTGTACATGACACTAACATTTGAATTCAAGTTTGAATCACTGAAGATGAATTTAAAATAATTGTGCTCACTATTGTGCAAGTAGACGTTGAACTACAAACTACTACCGCTGCTACTGCTAGTATTACAACTACTAGTAGTAATAGTGTTGCTACTTCTACGGCCACTACTACTACTACTGCTGGTACTACCACTACTACTTACTACTCCTACTATTGCTACGACCACTACTGCTACTGGTAGTACTAGTACTCCGACTACTACTACTACTACGTCTACTCCTTCTACTTCTACTACTGCTACTGCTACTGCTACTGCTACTACTACTACTACTACTACTACTTTAACTGATAGTACTACTACTACTACTACTACTACTACTACTACTTCTTCTTCTTCTTCTGCTACCACTACCACTACCACTCTTCCCCGCCTTCTACCACTACTACTAAACTAGTACTCCTCATTTCCCTCTTCTACTACTACTACTCCTACTCCCCCTCCTACTACGTAAATAGCAACCTAAATACACCTTTAAGTTCACATTAATCAATGGTCATTAAATGAAAGCAAATAATTATCAATGAGTTTTTCTAAAACCAGACGACCTTCCTACCTGATTGAAATTATAATCAGTCCATTAATGTTTTACTTGATTGTATGGACCAATTAGCCCAGAAACTCTCTTCCTGTTAGCCTTTTCTGATTACATGGCCGATATAAAACTCAGGAGGTTTATTTTATTAAACATTAATGAAAGGATTATATATAATACAGATGCTTCTTTAACCCACTTTAAAGATACTGTTCTTTATAATAAAAAAGCTTCTTTGACCCACTTTAATTGATATTTTTACACAAAGTATCAAGGTTTCTTCGACTTAACCACTCTAAAAGGTAACCAGATAGATTATTGCACATTTAATTAGGAAACATTACCTGGATTCAATGAGATCTAGGAGGTGTCCATCAAAATATTTTTGAATCAATTTAAAGCGCATGTGCGTAATTTGTATTTTTTACGCAAAGTTTGTCATTTTGCATGGCTTAACCACACTAAAATGCTATCGAATACATTATTTAATATTTTTAAATTGGAGAACATTGCCAAACTATCTATGGATTAAATTGAATTAAATATGGGTCCATCAAGAGATTTTGGCTCGATTTAAAGCATGTATGCGTAATTTGTATTTCTCACAAACAATCACGTTTTCCTCGACTGATGGTTACTTAAAAATTAATTAGTATAAATCGCCTTTCATGTTAATTATGACGGTAAGGTGTACCGATATCAATTCGTGTCGTACACTTTAGTTTCTCAGGCCCTTTAAAAGCTGACAAGCACGTATTACAATTTATTTTTAAAAAAATATTATTTTCCATTAGATTCTGACTGTATCTGTAACGTTGATCGTTTGACCATTTGTTATTATTATTAGATTATTGCTGGATTGTATTCATTATCAATCTGATAAAATATAGAACTATATTTCGTTTCGTTTATTGTTATACTTTCGATGGTCCCTACTGGGTGAAGATCTAACCGGTTGTATTGGAAGATAAGGTCAGAGGTCAAATGAGCGGCTTTTGACCCTATGACGTCAGAAATACGGTTACCCACAGTTCCGTGCACCTCACGCCAAAAATTCGCCGTAGCAGACCGTTTGATTAACTTATTCCTCACATTATCCAGAACCCGTCTATATATGACAATTCCTCCAGATCCTAGTGTAGTAAAGACACGTAAAGCAAAATTTTGAACTATAAAAAAACGAAACGAGATACAATGAGTGAATCAACAGTAGAAAAAGAATTCCAACCAAAATGGCGGTGCGGATGTCCATGTAAAGGTGGTAGAAGAGTGTAAAGAGCCATCAAGTCGTGCCGAGAGTTATTTATGATGTTCGTGTAGTAGTAATTTATATTACTCCCTTATAATTGATGGGTGTCGAATGAAGACAACGGAAGACATTATTTGTAGTGCGGAGATTAGATGGCCAGTTTGACAGCTTATAACGTCTTTATCTGGTTCATATGGCCAATTTCCCAGTCACTCAAACCCATTCTTACTATTATTAGTCATTTAGGGCGAGAAAGAAATGAAGTGTTTCGCACAGAATTATAGGAAAAATGTGTTTATTAATACAAGGTGTAAAGCGAGATAAAATAAGTCTTTTGTCTTTTAAAAACGTTACCAAAGGCAATCGCAACCGCATCCTTTGTGAAATGACATGAAAAGGCGTTTAACATCCTGCTGTTCTGATCCGACGGGCATACAGTGTGCTATGAGTAAACTTTGTTTCCGGATAGTGACTGTTAAAAAGGTGATAGAACCCGCGATCTCCATTCTATAGCGAGCCAGCGTCTTAACCGCTTTGCCACCGGGACTCTCTGTATACACCCAAAGCTATTATAATTGCAATAAGATTACTGTTGGTTCATCACTTTTCTTAACAGCCATTTTCAAATATGCGTATAAATGGCTTACTGTACACTTTAAGGTGACTATGATCATCATGCGTTCAATTAGCCTCTAAACCTAGCCCCCCAAACAATTTTTAAAATTACTATAATATTTATGTTGCTGGATAACCTTTACTTAACGGTCATATTCACATCGACTTATAAATTCAGACGCTACATGTCTTTCTGTAGGCCTTAAATGTTATATAAATTTCGAATTACATTTATCAATATAACAAGATCATAATCAACTCTCCGAATTTAAGTAGATTAGAACGTTCGGCCATTTAATGATTTAATTTAAAAAAATGGATACTAAGTGGTTACGATAATAAACAACCAATGCACACATCTTGTCCAAACTACAAACGGTGATATCATAGCGGAGAATAATTGAAATGACATTTTTAATATATTCATTTTGCATTATCAATTTTTGAATCATTATAATCTAACGAGAACGATCAGTTCTTTATCTAAACCTTGCATAATGTATGTTAAATACACACTTGAAGATTTTGGAAATGAAATGAAGTGGGGTTTAACGTCATATTTTTCTATTTCATCCCGGCAAACGCCAAGCGAGAGAGAGAGAGAAATGGGGTTTAACGTCCACTCAACAAAACTAGGTCATTTCGGGACTAACATATGGTTTAATTTTATTTCAATAATTCGCTTGCGCGTAGGGGTCTTTAGCAGTGGGAGGAAACCGGAGTGCCCGGAGGAAACCCACGAGGTTGAGAAGGCGCCACATACGCTCACCCCAGGGCTCGAAACCACAGCCGCAAGCCAGAGGTGACCGGCCAGCTAGAGGTCGAAACGCGGCACTCTAGACCACTAGGTCATCCCACCCCCCTCAACGCCAAGCAGTGTGCGATAGTAGAAATTTAGCTTACTGTTATTTCGAATGCCAACTGTGAAATGTTCTTTAACGTGTACGTTTTTCATGCCATCCGAACGATTCGACATTGTTCCATATTAGCCTTTCAGTGATAGTCTTTTTGGTTGAACGAAAAGTCTGTGTACATTTATAGGTAAAACAGTCGAAAGAGGGTTGATCTGGGTTATAAAGACGGTCAGACGCTACGGTGGTAATTCCATCTGTCAAGGGATATTTTACGTGCATCCTAACGTTTAAATTCAACCTTGATTTTTCCGAACGATTGGAGGTAATTGGCAATCCTTACCAAGAGTAGCTATTGCGTGACACCTGATCGCAGTTTCGAGAGCTTTGCGAGTTTCACAGTTAAAGGGACAATAACATTCTTGCTGGCTTGGTAGCTCCAGAAAATAAATAATACCCTTATTCTAAGTACTAGATGTTTAAATGTCCTACCTGTTGTGTAAATTATCCATTACAACCTATTTTATTTGTCCAGAGGGTTCGAAAATATTTTAAAATCCAAGTCACATTTGAAAAGGTTTACGTTAGACTTTTCAAATCAATTGGTTGAATTTTTCCAATTTTTTTAAATTAGGTGTGTTAAGATGAATTTTATATCATCATTTAATTGGAATATTCTAAAATAATACAATTTGTTGACCAGAATGAAGATTGGGACATATTTTTCAGTTACAACAAGAGTGTTATTGGGGCTTTAAGTAAAGTTTTCAGAATTGAATAAGGCTATTATGATTTCTTTCTCTTTTCTTTTCAGTTCGGAGCCATTATGCGATGCCCTGTTACCAAATTCATAACACATACCACGTCACATATATGTTTCCTTACATTGTTGTCTGCTGCTACGTTTCGTATCACAGAATCCGGGGTTTCTATAACGACGACAGACGAGCTGGATGACGCTCGTTACAGCCATCTTAGTAAAGATGAAACTATAAATAGTTTGTTAAAGGAAACTTTAAGGCCGGCTAGTACACTTATAACTCATGTACAGATTTGTATAGTATTTTGGATTTTAGGTAAGTATTAGGATTTTATTTTGCATACCTATTTTACAATTTCCCATACTTTCATTGGAACATGTGGTGGGATCGCCGAATGGTTAGCACGTGTGCGTTGGATCTGAAGGTCTGTGGTTTCTATTCCCTGCTTATACGTGACAAGGAGTAGGTTGGCCTGTCTAACCTCGGGGGTTTTCTATGGGTCCTCCGCTTTCCTCCCACTGTTAAAGACGCCTACAGCTCTGTACTGCTATGATCTTTTTTTCGAACATTTTTATTAAATGTTTTGTTTAGGCCTAGGTTGTGTTCAATTTTTAATCCAATGTAGAATTGTACACGGCATCGGTGGCACTAGCTGGTCCATTGGATAATACGTTTATGATCTTTGTGAACACCCCCTCCTCTCTCTCTCTCTCTCTCTCTCTCATGACTATATTATTGTGTATTACAGGTCTACTGTGGATTGAGTGTAAACAAGTGTATAACTCAGGGGCTCGATCTTATGTAACAGATTATTATAATTCGATGGATTTTAGTGTCTTATCAATGTATCTAGCATCTTATGTCCTCAGGTTCTTTACAGAATATAAAGTGTCGGAAGCTGACAGGTACTCACACTTTCTTATCATAGCAAAACTAAACTTTATGTGTTTGTCTTTCACTTGTAAATGTATTTATTCTCACAATACGTGTTCTACATAACAACAGTACATTCCAGCGGTGGATCCAAGATTTTCAGAAAGGGGGGAGGGGGCGTGCTGCATCCACTTGGGAGTGCGAAGCGCGGCTCGTGATTTTTGAGTGGAAAAAAAGTCCACAAGGACTAATTTCATACTAGTACTGTAAATTACGATTTCCAACCTAAACTATTTTTGTTTTCCTTTCCCACGAGAATATATCGAGCCAAAAATTGTTCGCCATCTCAAAAAATATCATTGTTGATGAACATAAACTATTTCTATAAAAAGGCTTAATACAGTAGACGATTTTCAATCTGATTAAAACACAGATCCTATTTCGTTTCGTTTGAATAATTCAAAATTTCGTTTTGCTTTTTTTTACTACACAAGTATCTGGAAAATTTGTAGCCATTGAAACCATCTGTTACGGCGACTTCTTGGCGTTTGATGCACGGAAACTGTGGGTGAATCACTAGAAACGCCAAAGCTGATTGATTAATCAATGGTTGTCGCCATAGGACCAAAAACCGCTTGTACGATCCCCGACGCGACCTTCAAGTACAACCAGTCAAATTGTCATGTAGTGTATAAAAAACCGGAACGAAATATAGATCTGGATTTTAATTAGATTGGGACGATTTTAAAAATTGGTTAATGTGAAATAATGTATATTTTAGGTCTATCTTAAATACATTTACAATGCCAATAAATCACACAGGCTTAATCATATATATCGTAATACAAAACTAGGCATGGTCAAATGAAGCTGACGGCTGTGACGTCAATGTCATGGGTTATTAGGGCTATAGCTATTTCTTAAGGCCAACTCAAGATTTCATCAAGGGTACGTGATGGTTGGCGAGACTGTAGGTTAAGATAGGGTAAGCGTTAGAGCTAGGCCCACGGTTAGCCTGTTGATTACCTTAATAAAATTACATTCACTTTCGGGTCCCTCCACCGCGTGAATGTGCACCAAATCATGTCAGAAAATGTAGATTCACACACCTTTATTCAAACACAGTAAGTTCAATAATTGACAAAGTGTCATCAAATTTTAATCGGCACATATGGCTACTGTTGTGTATAATGAATAAACGTCAGTTGGCTTTTTTTTAACATCGATTATTTGACAGGTGTCAGCCACGGGTCTTAAAAGTAAAAAAAAAATTTGTCTTGATTCTAAATTTATTATATAAGAAAGTCCTATCTTTAATTCCAAGATCCAATTGTGACCAATGCTTTTTAAATGAAGTTTGATTTTTCTCACCATGCTTTTAAAATCGAGTAATATAGATTATTTGATGGAAAATATAAGTTATAAAAATGTTTCTGAAAGGTATTCGTTCTAGATCGAATGTTGCACTCGAAAACAAATCAATTTGAATGTATCAGACTGACATACATCTACCATCTTTAGTGGAAACATCAGCGGGGTGCAACGTAACTTCCTGTAGAAATTCCAGCAGGGGAGATAATTCAATATAATAGTCAAGTGCGATATTTTTTTTAAATTGATTCCTTGAAAAGATGAAGTCACAAAAAATAGTCAAATACATCAATTACTACTACTCTCGTGTGTAAAACTTCGTATACAATATTATATGAATTGAAAACATAAACAAGCAAAATATAAACTCTTAAAAATGACAGTTGACATATTTTGATAGTAAACATACAACATGGCTGGATTGATCTCCAAAATAATATTGTTAATGTTGTCTGTTTTTTGGGGTTTTTTTTCAGTTTTTATCATTAAAAAGTCGTTTAAGTGGAAAATGGCCCATATTGACAGAACGTATACAATGCTTGTATTATAGCTGTGGACATTTTGTTTTGTTTTTTTTTCAGTTATTTTAATGGTACTTTAAGAGCCAGAGAGCTACTTATGCAAGGGAACTACACCTACTTCAATATATTAAAAGCTGAAATTAAAGATCCTAAAAATTCTCCTTATAATTATTTTATGGAGGCATGTAAGTGTTTAAATTATATTTTTGCTAAAACACACACATGCTTTAAATTGTTTATTTTTGTTGTGAAAAAGTGCTGCTTTGTCTATTTATACACACGAAAGCAAAGAAATGTTTATACTCGGGTATCAAGCTAATGCGGGAAAGATGGTCTTTGTTTATAGAATAATATTATGTGTTTGGAAATGTGTCGATTTTTATATGAAGACGGGCAGCCACACAGTGTTCTGTGAAGGAAATTTTGGCCGGGCAGCTGCACTATTATGGCGGGGTATCGGGTTCAAAATGCGATCTGCAGTAGAAAGCAGAAAATAAAAAACAAAAGAGAAAATTCTTATCCAAAATGGACATTTTCGTGTGGGAAACATTTACCCCGCCTTACACTATGGCCTACTCTTATATCGAATTCCAATGTATACACAGGACCTCGGTTTTTCGTCAGGACCTCCGTCCTGCTCCACTGCGGAAACCACGTCACCACGTCGGAAAATCCCGATGAACTTTCTCGACCAATGGAGGTATCGAACACCTCCAGATAAGCCACCGTGACTCCCTCGATTTTTATAAGTTTAGCGAATTTATTACAAAAATTGTAAACAATTAATTCACATAGAAAGTGGAATATATATTTTACATTGTACTACATATTATCTTTGAAATGGTGTTCGATTCACGCAAAATGTTTGTCTTGGTATACAGTGCGTAACGAAATAGTAGGAAAGAATGAACGAAATGAAATTGTAATCTGATAATATAATCATTTGTTATACAAATAAAACACATCTTTCAATTGTAAAAAGGATGAGTAGTGTAAATATTCTTAAACACTGGTTACGAAATACGTTTCCTGTTAACAATCCCCACAATGCTATTGGCCCTGCTAACACCCTATTATCATGTGTGTTACTCTCCGCGTTGTCTTCGGTCATCCGTACTTGCTTTTCATCATTCGTAAAATACAATTTAAAAGCAATTCCAGTGACTATTCTCCCTGTAAATGCGAAAGGTTAGCAACTGTGTATTCATGTCCCTACATGTAATATAAAAAAGGCTTAAGTCAAGAGGAGTTATATCGACTACTGTTCACGGACGGCCACGGTTCCTTCTTCTATCCGAATAGCCATTGTCAACAACTCTTATGTTAAAAATAGCTATCTGAATAGGGCTATCAATTCTCTTCTCTTGTTTTCAAGTAGATCATCGTACCAAATACGTTTTCTTGGATTAGGTACATGATTTTTGTTGTTGTAATTTGAAATTAAATATATGATGTGAGCCCCCTGGTAGAGAGCGGTCCGGAGAGAGAGGGGGAGAGAGCGGTCCGGAGAGAGAGGGGGAGAGAGAGACCCGGAGAAATCTCACGAGGTTGGACAGGCGACCCTACTCCTTGTCACGTACAACCGAGGAAACCGAAACCACGCCAGTTGACCCAATGACAAAACATGGGGTTTTATGCGTCTGAATCCCGGATGAATCCCATTTAATTTCACGTTTTGAAAAAAAAGTATAATAATTATGATACCTTGTTTCAATGGCTTTTAGTAATTAAACCGGAATATACATGTCACGATTCTATGGAATACAATTACTGCTTATTACTGAGCGATTTTTCAACTAGGCTTCCCTATTTAATATTTAGACATGAGGGATCCAGCTTGTACGTGACAAAGAGTGAAGTTGCCTGCCCAAACTGGTGGATTTTCTGCGGGTCCTAGACATAGAAATGACCTAGTCTGTATCTAGTGGACGTTAACCCCGCCCTCTCTCTCTCTCTCTCTTTCTCTCTCTCTCTCTCTCTCTCTCTCTCTCTGTCTCTCTCTCTTGGTATTTGGAATTAGTCGATCAAACATTCGTCAATTATTTACATCTCCTTTATTAAATCTTTTTGAGAATTTATTTTTTCTTAGAGCAGTGGGGGAGAGTAGAGGTATTATTGTGCGCGAAGCCCATAACGATGGCTAACTAGTGTTTCTACAAGGTCTCCTGGTTGCCCGTGGCTCTATTTTATTTGAAAGGGTTATTGTATTACGAGACGGTGTCTAAGAAAACAAGATCGACCTTTGAGTCTTATAGAAACATGTTATGTCATTCCATAAAACCGTTTAAAAACCGTTGAAATAGCAGTCGAAAAACCTTATTATATAAACCTCAATCAAGTGAATAGGTCTGAAGCTGACAACGTTCAGCAAATAAAGCTTTATTATGTCTCACGACCGATAACTGTTGCTTTTATCAGATGCAGTAATATTGGCAATGTTCGGAGGTTACATGTTCATGAGTACGCTTCTGATCCCTCTTAACGAAATGGCTGTTTAATTCAAGTACCTTAAGCACCCGACGTCCAATGATAGTTTGTAATTTTAGGTAGGAAAGGCATCGATTAGGCAAATAATTCGACATTCAAATCAGTGAGCGAATTCAGCACATCTTCTGATGACGTATTTCAAATAATGGCTGTCTGTCAAGAGTGGGTGATAAACGGAATTATGGGACGATTTTGTTAAATATTTTCGCTAGAGCTTTCAGATTCGATCTTTCCAAAGATTCCATTATTGTGATTGTAATAACACATAAAAACAGATATTATATTTTGTGACCCCGCGACAATAATTTAAAGGAGCTAAATTGCTAATATTTGGGACCTCAAAATTGACACAAATGGGTCGCAATGTATATAGTAATGTAATATGAATGTATATAAACTGATTTACATTCAATCGCTTCCGTTTACTCTAATTTCAAATCAGTATGTTCGGCGAAATTCGCCAGAAGTCTCTATCGAACGGCAATCTCAATCGTCTGCTTATTTCAGTTTACACCGATAGTATTTAGTACGCATGCTCTTCAGATAAGAATATGCCTTCACCGTTTGACATGACTTGCTTAATATGTCTAGCCTATACTTCGAGTCCCATGTCACAATGGATCTGAAACACATTATGGCACACGATTCGTGTACCAATGGTAATATGTTTATTTTGTCTTAAATGATTGTTTAAAATGATAAATACTTTGTGTTTTCAATGTCGAAGACTTTGGATGATATTGAGTTAAAGACTTAGATACTTTAAATACGCCGATCACTAATGGTTTCGATTAAAGAGACACCTCAATTTGCCTCTACCTGTGATGTGTCTCAAATCCACATTTAAAACAAATAGTTCCGAACGAATCAATGGCGGATTTATGTTTTGTTTTTAATGCTGACGCCATATCAGTAAAGGTTTTATAATGCGATTGGGATTGATGAAAAAATTTGGGATCTCTCTCTCTCTCTCTCTCTCTCTCTCTGTATATGCCGGAAGTATCATTTTGATCATGTGTAATGATCATTTAAACATTAAAGAAGAGTTTAACTTATTTGCAATTCGAATTATAAGGAAAGAATGAATAGGTTGGAGCTCATTATCGAATTTAAAACGTGGGTATTCGAACTGTTCACATGCTGTACCGTAGACTTCACTGTTACTAAATGGAACGATATTTTGGACTTTGATTTTAAAATAGGAAACGGCTCCATAAATGGTAACCATGCAACAAGAAAGCATCTCAAAATATCCCCTTTATTTCGTTTATTTTATTTATTTATTTATTTTTTTTTTTTTTTAACAAATTTAGCAGATTCCCTGTTTTTGTTTTTTCAGCTCGCTTTGCCTGGGAATCGAATGATCCTGAAATAGTGTCTGATGTCTTGTTTGCTATAGCTAATGTTATCAGCTTTGCTCGAACTACCTACCTCATGCCCGCCTTCGAGGTGTTGGGCCCGCTTCAAATCTCGTTGGGGCGTATGATTGGAGACATCACTCGATTTATGGTGCTTTTTACATTGGTAAGTCACCTTTTCTACCTTCTTACATACTGAACTTGAGCTGTATGTCTACAGTTGACCCTACACTAAGCTAGTTGACCGACATTTTAAGTCTTAAATCAACGATTTTAGTCTAAAACACTAAGAATACAAAGTGCTTATAAAAAAAAAATGTTAAGTATTCGTTCTGCTTCAATTTAATGAAATTGAAAAGATTTATTTAGTCTTTGTGCGTATGGTGGATGTGAAATGGGGATGAACCGCATTACACAAGGGAACAGTACTAATTGTTGGATATGGCGGTTATTTAGGACAGAGATTTATTCTCGAGTATGAATTAGATGAATTTTTGTGTGCAGAATGACCTTCTTACTCACATAAACTTCGGACATTCGATTATTGTTTTTTCTAAAGTCAGGCACGGTTTGTCTCTTGTCAGTAGTGTCTAGTCGTTCGGATAGTATAAAAACCCATGCACTTAACGTTAAACCCCATTTCATTTCATCGTGTAGCGAACAGTGTTATCATTCTATTTATATAAATTATCTTCCTATACAAAACGTTGGCTGTACTCGTGTTTCTTAATTAACGTGGCTATTACATAATATCTACACGTACTGTCGCAATCGGAAACATTCGTTCATTTACTTCCTTAGAGTGATGTTTTTTAGACAATTGCTGAGTGGGAGGAAGTTTTACTCCTACCTGACATTATCCATCTTTCTCCTATTCTATTGTCTGGCCGGTTTCCAGATCACTCAAAATTATTACACACAATTTAGATAAACCTTCTGATCTCCAAGAGGTGTTACCACTTTGGAGATTTTCGCTGTTTACAGATCAGTCGAAATTATTACACACAATGTCAATGGACTTACTGGATTTACCATCTTAGAGAGATATTAGCACTTCGAAAATCGTCGCTGATTTGAGAAGGGGGGGGGGGTATCTTCCACCGTCGAAATATACACGATTTAAGATTCAATTAACGAGTCGTATAAATATTTAGTCATTTTCACGGAACGTTTGTTCAAACTAATTTACTCTAATAGTGATGCCTGGGTTGAGGTTTGGTTTAGCCGAACTTGGCATTTTTGGGTTGTTTTTTTTTTAAATTATTTGTTTTTCCTCCAATCTGATTAAAACACAGATTTTATTTTTTAATAGTTCATAATTACGCTTTACTTGTCTTCACTCTACTAGGATCTAGAAGAGTTGTTATATTACCAGCATTTTGGTTGAAGTGAAGCCAAACTAGAAACGTCAACTTCGATTGATTAATCAATGTCTGGCGTCATAGGGTCAAAAGCCGCAATTTCAACCCCTGACACGAACTTCCAGTACAACTGGTCAAATCGTTATGTAGTGCAGGCCATCGAAAGTATTAAAAGACGAAACGAAATATAGATCTGTATTTTCATCAGAATGTAATTTCTCTTGCTGTTAAATGCCATTATTCAATAGTTTATTACATTTTATTTCCTTTGTAAAAATGATAAACCCTCTTTAACATGTGCTTTTATAAACTATGAAATGAGGTTTAACGTCCTATTGTTCTGCTCTCTGACTTGAGAGTACAGTGTACACGAGAAATTTATAACAAATTCCAACTACAAAGTGATCCTTTACGTTCACACCAACGTTGACTCATGACAACTATAATGATAGCGAGACAACGTCCTATTGACTGAGCCACTACGACTCCCGTTTTTAAGAAGCAATGCATTTTGAGTGACGCCGGTATCACTACTTTTATCATTTATACCCCAGCCTCCTCAATCCACCGAGATATACTAAACAAAGCCGGGTATGGTGACGAGTCCCGTGTACGTAAGAGATCCCTTGAAAGCTGGAATTCATTATAAAAAATAGGCCGTAGTGCCGCTGTCTGGGCAAAATTTCCCTCATAACACTCTGCATAAGCGTATGCCCGTCTTCATTAGCCCAGTTCGGAGCAGAACAGTTGGATGATAAACCTCATTTTATTTCATTCGTATGATGACGGATATTTAAGACTAAGATGCTGGGAAACAAGCCTTATGACAATGTCAAATATAGATTTTGTTTGAGTAGGCCTTAGACTGCCAAGCCTACAGGTAAACCGAACGCTGACTACGTCACACTGATGTACAGAGAATATTCGCTTGGCCGCTACAGACGCGTGTGAAACAGATTGTGACTATCTATCAATGTTCCCCTGCGTCCATGTTCTATTTGTAAGGACTGCACAAAACTTCTCCTTGTTTCGGGTTCTATTTGTAAGGACTACATAAAAATTCTCCCTGTTTCAGGTTCTATTTGCTTTCATGGTTGGTCTGCACAACCTCTACTGGTATTATGGCGCTCAGAAAATAAAGATGGAAATGAATGGGTATCATGTAACAGTACATGCAGCTAAAGCATTCCAAGGGTTCGTATTATTGTATCATAAATCACAGGTCTACAGGCCATTGTAAAAGCCGATAGTACAATTTGAAGTTGCTAACTCGCCCTTTTTGGGACAATGAATACAAATGCCTAATCAGTTATGTTAGACGAAATACGCCAAGAGTGAAAATTAAAGGGTAGACGTTGGCGTCTGGTTATGCCACTCTAAACCGATAGTATTCTTAAAGAGGGGATAGGTTAAGCCTCGTCCATCGAGTTGTTTCATAAAACTGGCACTCGAAAGCATTTTTGTACACGATTCGTGTGCTAATTTGAAAATTTTGATTTTGTTTTACGGTATAACAACATCAATGTTGATTTAAATTCAGCAATAAGATGTCTGTGCAATGTCAAAGACTTTGGTAAGGATTGAGTTAAAGACTCAGCTCCTTTATAGCCATATATTTAATTGTTCAAATTTTTTACAATTAATCTAACTTAGGACTGTATTGAATTCTTATGGAACTTAAACGACTATGATAATAATAAAATAGCGAGTTTTTCCTTCTTGTCAGTGGTACAGGGGGTGGGGTCTAGTCGTTCTGATGGCACGATAACTCGCGTGCACGTAACAGAACCCTGGATATTTTGAATTTAAAAAAGCGGCCCTGTCCCACCAAAATTACCTGCATATTGCACTATATTTACATAAAGATAGCGAAATGGAGTTTACCGTCCACTCGACACAAACTAGGTCCATTTCGGAACTAACATAATGGTTCAATATTATTTCAATAATTCGCTTGCTGGTAGGGGTCTTAAGCAATGTGAGGAAAATCGGAGGACCTGGAGAAAAGCCACGAGGATGGAATACATAAGTGTCTTGATTTACATAAATCTATTAGTGCAGAAACGTCAACTCTCATTTAATATAATATGCCTTCATTTCTGTAAAAAAGGTTAGACAAAAATACTGTTATAATCTAAAATATTTAGAAACGCAATATTCCAAACAAATGCATTATATGATTATTTACGGTGGAGTTAACTTGTCGTGTAATATGCCACAATTATCTAAGGTTGTGCAGTACAAGTGAATATAAAATCCATTACCCAATGTCGTTTGATACTGCTATACATGCCTTTGATGCTAATGCATTTTTGATTACCGAAAACGTCATAGAGATTGTTCCTCGTTTATTTGAGTCATTTCACAAATCTATAGAATGTTTTTTTTATACTTTAGTTTTTTATGAAAAGCTGTTACAATATTAATATCTAACGTCTATCTCTGAAACTGGTCTCAAGATTCTATCTTAGATTCCTTTTGTGAAGCTTACATCTTTATTCCTTAAGTTTCATTGAAGTGTTAGGCATGAGAACTATCAAAGAAACGATCTGACAGTAACATGTTGAAAACCTGTCATGTTAGATATCGGTGTTCTGCGATTCAAAAAGAAATATTCTTGCCGTAAAGGGAGCCACGATAGCTCGACTAAGACGCCAACTTGCTAACATGGATGGGTTAGCTCTCAGTGCTCGAAGAGACAGTTTCTTGTAATTTTCCGGTGTGGTTCTTCTTTGCCGGTTTTAAAGGGCGGGTCGCCTGGCAAGGAACTTGGCCTAGTCGTTCGGGTGGGACGAAAAAATGGGGTACCGTCTACACGTTGACAGGTGAAGCCGTGACAGTTGAAATTTGAAATAGGAGTAGACAGTACCAACGTGTCAGAGTAAATTGCCACATAGCAAATTGTATGGCGTATTCTCGCCTTCAGTAGCCTAATCGCTGCAGAACAGGATGTTAAATCCAATTTCATTTCTTGCTGCGAAGAATCTTGGAATAGTTTGCCTTTAAGCAAGGAATCTTATACAGCAATATTCCCTACTATCATATAAATTGTATTAAATAAAACAAATTCTACACGTATGTTTGATGACGGTGTTCTGTGATCCAGAAGGAACTGTTCTTGCTGCACGATTCCTAGATTATTTTGCCTTTAAGCTAAGAATTGTAAACACCAATAAAACTGAGTAACTCGCTCCAATTCTTTAATTTATAATAAATAAAACATATTCTACACGTATGTTTAATATCTATATGATTATTAACATGTTGTATTATGATTTTACATGTGGGGTGGAACCGACAGATAGATCATAGAAAACCTGTTCCGTTGTATCATATAATACGACTTATATCAGAAAAACTAGTCTAATTAGTTAATTAAACTGTAGAGTTATTGGCATTCACCGCGAAGCTTGAAAATCATCTTCGAATAACCGGACCCTGCATGGGTACACCCAGTTATCACTGCCAATTACAAGGTGGTGTACGTACACAACTAATGTTCGATAACTTATATTAATGTAGATAGGTTGGGTGTGTTGTTCAGATTGGATGATGTATTCAAATGATAGGCGAGTTCGACGATGATAAGAAATGAAATAACATGGGGTTTAACGTCCTCCTGTTCTGCGTCGACTGGACGAATGTAATGTGCTATAAAGGACATTATGCCCGGACATACGTGCCAAGCATGCTTTTACATGCACACTAATGTTCAAACAAGACCTCAGTTTTTCGTCCCACCCGAACAACTAAATGTTGTCCAAGGTTCTCTGTCCTGCACCACGCCAGAAAACCCAGAGGAACTTTATTGTCCAATTCCGCGAGCTAATAAGAGACTTCCTTACTATTTAGCCAACATCATACTCACTAGGCCACCGCGGCTTCCGACGATGATAGGAAACGAGCCTAGATTTATTAGCAACTAATACGAAACAGATGATAGCTGGATGTTGAAAGGATTTAAGTGGTCTACCCAACTTAAGAATATTATTACTAACATATTGACGTTTGTATAAATACAGTCTATTTATTTGTATCCTTTAGATTTATTTTAATCTAAATCAAATCTGGTTCCTCATTTGTCGGGCCTTCCGGGTTAATAAACTTCTAGAATTATTATGTTCTGAATACTGGAGCCACGGTAGCCAAGTGAGCAAAACGCTGGCTTGATAGCCTTGAGGTCGCAGGTTCGCTCCCGGTGGTGGCAAAGAACGTTTATCGGGATTTCCCGTAGGGGTTTCCCCTTGTCAGTGGTGCAGGACGGAGGGCCTACCAAGGAGAGCTATCTAGTCGTCCGTATATCAGGGAATCTTTGCTATTTTAGTAAACCATCATCTTAAAGACTACAGAGTTTCAATCCGATTCCAAGGTATATGAATCGGAAAATCCGCAAGGTGGTGAGATTTCCCTGGGTTCTAATTAAAAACTTTCGCGGGCCAACAACAAAGCATGTCAGTAATGTCGGAAATCAAATTAAGGGGTAACTAGAACTTTTTGTTTGTAACCCGAATCTGGTCCGATGTTCCAGATCAGGATCCACAGCATTAAAAAAATCCCTTTGCCTTGAGTATCGTTTTTTATATACTTCAGGTTACGTCAGACGTTTTTCAGTTTATTTTGGTCCATGTTCGGACAAGTTAGTATAAATGATATAAGTGTTAAACATCCCCGACCTGATGGTGGTAAGTATTATATATACTTATATTATGTAGGATTTTGTTTACTAATACACTATTTTATTAGCATATTCCATATTTGACCTATATAGATCGATTTACCATTATGCCCCCTTCACACATAACGTGGAGCTCGCTTCGCGCTTACTACGCGCAATTATTATATGGGATATGGTCGCGGTGAAATGCTGAAAACCCCTACTACGCTCACAAAGGCCTCTCGACATTCAGCTCTGTTCCTTGCTTCTCTCAACCACAACCTGGTTGATGTTTTAAGTCCTAACGAGGTCGTTGTGTATGTGTGAAGGGGGCTTAAGGGAAAGGGCGATATACTTAATGATTGATGCGATTACCTCTGATAAGACTTTAAATCCAAACCAGTTATGCTTAAAATGAAGTAACAAGATGGCTGCCAATAAAAATCTAATTTCAAGCTTATTTTGAAAAATACTATGCTACATTTATAAAAGTGAACCAAATCTGAGAAACCAAAACAAACAACCATATCATGCCAAACTTCGTATACAATGCTCCAAATAATAATGTACAGATTTATAAATCAAATAGATCCATTAGGTTAATGTAACGAATGTGTTATAGACGCACCTGTCAGTCAGGTACAGGTAAATACCTATTTAATTACAGTGCTTATCTCTTGTTAAATCGCTCTATAAATAAAACTTCAACCATTGCTGTGCTCTTTCGTTAAAAGCTTGTGGAATTTTAGTCAGGTGCATGCATTTTAAATACTGAGCTAAGGGGTTGTTATTGTTCCGAATTCTCTTTTTTTTTTCTAATGAATTTTTAAAAATGGTTTAGGAAAAATGACATTCGGTAAACCTCGGACACTCCCGTACTCTACATCTAACACTCTAAGAGATGCGCATGTACACCCATAAAATTGTGATGCGCCTACCGGTTTAATTATTATGAAACCTTACCGCTTTTAGAAAGAAGTTCTCAAACACACTTCACGGACGTCTCCTTGGGCGTCGCCATTTTTAGGCGGGGAACTTAGATGTAGGTTATCAGAGTCTGCCGAGGTGTGCCGAATTGAAAAATGAATGTCTCTCAGCATTCCGTAGGTTAGAAATGTAATTTGGATTTATCCATATTCACCAATATTGGAGTTACGGAAGTATATTATATCAATTATTTGCTGCGAGGTATTCGTTTGTTCAGTTCAGAAGTGACTCCTAAAAGGCTGTAAAAACTCGCTTCTCTTCTGTTCTTTTTACCTTCCCCGTTTCTCTTTCTTGTTGAAAGCTTCCAAATAGATATAGACCTGTTATTATCCTACAAGGTACTTGGGCATTAGTCGTCGTGTTGTTGCAATCAGTTGGTTAAAATGCACCTAGCTTTATAATCAGGTCTGGATATAATGGTCTTGGCTGTACAGATGCAGTCGGAATAAAATACAGATCTATATTTCGTTTCGTTTTTCTATACATTCGATAGCGGAAGGTGGCGTCAAGGGCCGGGTGAGTGGCTTTTGACCCTTTGACGTCAGGCATTTGATTAACTGATCAGAGTTGATGTTTCTAGCAGGATACCCAGCATCGCACGTCAAGAGCTAATCCCGCACATCCACCAGAGCGCGGGGTTTTATAACAACTCTTCCAGATCCTAGTGTAGTAACAACACGTTAAACGAAATTTTTAACTGTTATAAACGAAACGAAATATGACATGTGTTTTAATCAGATTGGCACCAGACATATGTTAGACAACAATAAACTAGTTCCTGACATTCTCAACTTAGTGCTAGACGTGTATTGATAATGTCAATGACAAGCACCAGAGGAATTGTGCCTGGCAATGCCTATCACAGGTGCCTTATATCCAGACCTGTTAATTTATAATAAAAGAAATAGAGCTATACATATGTTAAGGAATGAAATATCTAACAAATTCTATGTGTGGGTTATTTGCAGTTCGGCAATGTGTGTCCATAGATCAGGACCACAGTAAAATCTTGTGTACTGACGAGAACCATGCGGGCAGTGATTTTTCAGTACCAGGTACTAACGCATGTACAGTAGATGAACTCTATGTTATATTTTGTGGATGTTATTCTAGTTGCTATACGGTGTCAGCTTATATATCACCTTTCTCTTCACACTGTAACAATAAAATGTTCAATTTATTCCAGTTTCAATAATCTGAAGTAGCATTTTGCGATTGGGAAACACGATAACGTTGGTTGTATTATATTATCATGCCATTTCGACAAGAATTCTTGTATCGTTATCAGGCTTGAGGATGTTGTCTCAGTCCATTCGGGAGTTCAGTGTGTAAAGCTCTCGGTGTTGTACGGGGTGGTTTTTCTGGGATTTTAAGTGTGGTTTCGCTTGTCAGTAATGCAGGGTGAAGCGCCGCCGTCCGAAAATTTACCCCAAAGAACACTGTGCAGTATGTGCGGCATGTGCCCGTCTTCCGTAGCCTTTAGCCTCCAGTCATTCATAAGCACAGATTAGCAAATTATTGTTACAATGTGAAGTTAGCAAAGGTGATACGAAGTGTATTCGTGATTTGTTAAATGTAAAAGGACATTTTTGAATCGTTATTAATAATGAAAAATAAAAGTTTTCTCCTAGCTTTTTGTGGTTTGTGCTGCTGTTGTTTTGCTGTAGAGCTGAGTACGCTATCATCCCCCGTATAAACTAAAAAACACTGACCGAAACTTCCCAGTGGGTAGAACGTTGACTCGCTAACCCGGCGGTGCCGTGTTCGATCCCTGCGTTGGATGAGGGAGTTCATCGAGATTCCCAATGGTGCGGCACAGATGGCCTGACAAGTAACAACATGTAGTCGTTCAGATGGCATGAACAAGTGGGTTCCCGTGTACACATTGGCGTTCACGTACAAGATCCTTTGGCAGTTGTAATTCGACATAAGAGTAAGCGGTAGTGCCGCTGTAATGGCAAAATTTCCCTCGTAGCACACTGTTGAAAGACGTATGCCCGTATTCATTAGCCCAATTGTAGGAGAACAATGAGACGTTAAACCCTATTTCATTTTTACAAATTGGAAAAGTGGACCCAGTAACGTATAAAATGAAAAATATTGTATGTTATTTTTCAAGACATTAGCACATATTGGCATTTTCCTCGTTAGACTATTACGTAAATTAACTTTGTAAAGGTACGGCTATAATTCACTTCGCATATTCAGTTCGTTATCAAACACGATTTTTGATTGGTTCATATCAAACCAAAGGTCGTGTATCCACAAAGCGATTTATTTTACATTTGCACACGCGCAATACCTCGGCTGGGTGTAACAAATTGCAGGATTAGGAATCGATCCTACTTTTTAAAACATTTAACAACACCCATTCATGGTCATTCAATTATATTAGAAGACGCAGGTCAAAAATAAAATATTTCGGATTATTTTGAAATAAATTCAATTCGTTTCTCCATCGGCAGTAACTGGGCAAGGGCGTTAATACAACTACTATAGCACTACCTTTACCAAGTGTGGCTCACATAGTAGTGGACGAGGATAAAGCCAAGGTGTACTTCTTCATAAAACCCAACATCATCTCGTTTAATTTAAGATAAACATAAATGTAACGACAGGACGATATACCCATTAATACCGAATACCACCGAATACTACCCAATGCTAACTAAAAAATACTAAGTATTATGTTAGATTTTCACAATTATGAGGTAGTATGTGGTAGTATTGGGTACTATTGGGTGGGCGATTTATTATATTCCACCCAATACTACACAATACCATCAAATACTTCCTAAATACCAAGCATTATGTTCGTGGTTTTTTTTAACAATAATAGGGTAGTATTAGGTGAGTATTAAGTGAGTATTGGGTAGTATTGGGTAGTATTGGGTAAATCGTTCGGTCTGTAATGTAACCCTTGTTAAATGTTAGTAAATGGTATATTTGACTGATGATGTTGTATAAAGCATGATTCAACTTTTTATTCTATTATATTATGAAATTAAAATGTTTTAATGTATTAAACTGGAGGTATTTGACACTCTTGTTTACACCAATCGATTGGTGGATTATATCTTATTACACTTATTACTTGGTTCCTTCGTGTCAGTGATGTAGAATGGCGGGCCTAACGAGGACAGCTCTCTAGTCGTCCCAATAGGTCGAAAAACCGAGGTCCCGTGCACGTAAAAGATCGATTGGTTGTTGAAGTTCAACAAAGGCAGACCATAGCGTCGCTGTCTGGGCAAAATTTCCCTCATAGCATACTGTATGATGTATGTCCGTGTTGATTATACCAGTCGGAGCAGACCAGTAGGACGTTAAACCCCCACTTTCTATTGCACATGCAGAGTAGGGTCGCCTGTACCCGAGCCAGGATTATGACAACCTCTTGGATAACAAGATTACTGTAACTAAATAATTTTTAATTAAATCTCCAGAGAGCGCAAACTGTAAATTGTTGTCAATTAACTTTTTTATTCATTAATCAAAACCCGTCACGCTTTCCGTCCAAATCTGAAACCCGAAGAGCCCTTTTCAAGATGTCCAGGTCTTTATTTGAATGCCTACCTTAAGGTGATCAAAGAAGCACAACCAGATTAAACACTGAACGTCTTGTTACCTTCGAATGAACACGTCAGTAAATTGTCAGCTAAGTTACGTCATTCAATTTAATTTAGTTAATTGAAGTGGAGTTCCAGGAAGCCACTACTAGAGTAGGGGGTGTTTTCTAAGATAAACTCTTGAAAATCCATCCAACTGGAAGTTGAATTGTTTCAGTCATCTAGAACCTCATGGTCTTCAATATGTCTAAGAGGATGGAGTGTTCTGTAGCATTTTTTGTTCATAAAACTCCTATAATTGTGTTTTTCTTTATTTGTTTCTACAGTGTATACATCTGGAAGTCGCCATCTAATAGAGGAGAGCAGTACAGCCATTGTAGAGGGTGTTGGAGTGTCGTTATTTGGTCTCTATCATGTCGTGATCATCATCGTGCTTATCAACATGTTGATTGCTATGATGAGTCACTCGTTTGAAGATATACAGGTTGATAATACTTTCTAACAACTTTTAAAACCAACGAATTTTGTTCTACTATACTGCCAATCTGGTTGAAATACAGATCTATATTTCGTTTCGTTTTATTGTATATTTTATATTTTATATTTTTTATATTTTCGATGGTATCCAAATTTTGAACTATAAAAAAAAACGAAATAGAATCGGTATTTTAATCAGATTGCTATGTTGTGAGATTGAATTACATTTCGTTCCGTTTTATTTTTCATTTTCGATGGCTTACAAATTTTGAAGTATAAAAAAACGAAAAGAAATAGGATCTGTTATTATTCAGATTGCTATGCAGTCAGATTACAGAACGAAATATTTTACACGCATACCTTGAAGGTTTGATGCTAATATGTCAGATATCTGATCTCGGAATTCCAGATTAGCTCTTTCTTTTTTTGGAGGCTGGCGGCTCATAGAGGTGCCCATCACCTCATTCTTTCTATGTAAGATTAATCTTGTGCTCGACGCCATAAATTACCAGTGTGGTGTCCTATATGAAATGGTAACTATGGTTGCTAGCCAGACAAGACGTTGTCTCGCTAAGCTGGAGGTGGGACGTTCGATCCCGAAATTGGCCGAGAAAGTTTATTGGGATTTTCCGGCATGGTTTACCCTTACCAGTGGTGCAGAACAAAGAGCCTGGCAGGGGACAACGTATAGTTGCTGGGATGGGAATAAAAATAACGGTTCTGTGTACACATCGTCGTGCATGTAAACTGTCCCTTTGCAGCTGGAATTCGATGTAAGAGTAAGTCGTATAGTCTGGAAAAAATTCCCCAACAAATAAAGCACATTGTATGGCATATGCGCGTCTTCGTTAGCTCAGTTTAGGATGTTACACCCCAGGTCTTTTCAATTCACATATGTAAATTAATGATATCATTTATTTATGATGTATTTTTCAGACTGATTGTGATGTCGAATGGAAGTTTGCTCGTAATAAACTATGGCTGAATTATATGGACGATGGCAGTACACTACCAGTTCCATTTAACATGATACCAACACCCAAATCTTTCCTCTATGCTGTCGATTTCTGTAATTTCTTATTTAAAAGGAAAGACACTAGTATATTGGAGTACGGGAGAAAAAAGAAACAAACATTTCTTAAGGTAAATATTGAATATTGTTTGTATTTCTTCCATTACTTAAGTCCCCTACTTACTAGCGGATTAATGGACTAACATTGAACCATATGTTAGTCCCGAAATGACTTTGTTTGTTTCGAGTGGACTTTAAACTCTCTGACAATTTCCTATTATGTTGTAATTTGGCGTGGCATTTCCTCGCAATTGCTGTATTTTAACTAACGTCAAGCAGCATCGACAAGTCATAATAATTTCAGATGCAAGCGCACTAAAGGTTCATAATAATATCAGATACAAGCGCACTAAAGAGTTTTCGCAACCCAGACAAGGTAAACAACTCTGCAGATTGTTTCGTTTAAGTTGAATTTTGAAACTAACCTCCTTTTCCCGTTACAACGTGAAGACTAGAACTTCTCCTTTTACCGGCAACAATGTCGCATTAATTGCCGTTGTTCCATTGTCAAAAATCAGACAACTTGTAGATGGTTTAAATGTCAAGTTAACTACGACTATAGGGTTGGATATGAATGGTGAAGATAGAGAGGCTAGAAGATTTAATTGACCTCACTGGAGAGGTGTTTCATAGGCGCTACAATGTACGGTACGTGGCGCCGTGGAAACATCTACCTAGTGAGGTTAGAAGAACAACACCACGAAAAGATGGAATTCAACTCGTGAAATAATTCAAATGGTTTGGTAAAGTGAAAAGAAAAACAAAGTTATCAGATTTCCTTTGTTGAAATGCTGTAAATTTTGAAGACATTAACTAAATGGTTTGGTAAAGTGAATTGAAAAAAACAAAGTTCTGGAATTTCCTATGTTTAAATGCTGTAAATGTTGAAGACATTAAAAAAATGGTTTGGTAAAGTGAATTGAAAAACAAAGTTATCGCATTTATGTTGACATGGTGTAGATGTTGAGGAGATGAAAGATTTAAATGAACCAGACATATTCTTGTACTGTATTAAACGAGTTAATATTGTGTTTCAAAAACCTATCCTAGTCAGGTAACGCTATCGTGTACTGGTCTATAGAGCAGGGGCCCTAGAGTTAATCAAGCTGAAAAGTGTACCAATTTTCTCCTACTTTTATATGTAAGTCGGCCGGGTTGCTGGTGGTGGGTGTAGTATTCCAAGCCAAAATTTCTAGTCTAGATAAGTTCAAAAGTGTACCATATGAAAATCTTACAGCTGTGTACCGCGTTCATCTTTAGGTATTACAATCAACGCCGGATTAACCATGGGGCACCATGGGGCACAGGCCCCAGGGCCCACCACATTAGGGGGCCCCCCACAAAAATCTCAATTGCGCGCCTCGAGCATAGTCGGACCGAGGATTCCAACGGACGTTGACCTAGAGACTGGGCCCCTCCGATGCTTCGAGGGCCCTCCATCGGAAGTCCCTTGGGCCCCCTCAATCCATGTTGTGTTGCGATCGACATCCGAGAATTCGGTGTAATCTGGTGATGGGTGTAACACATGTTTTTTATTGTCGTGAGATCTTCTATCGGACCGACCATCGTCTAACTCGAATTATCGTATAACTCGAACACATTACACGTTCCCATCATTTCGAGTAGCGCGAATTTTGCTTCAGATTGACGTACGATTGTATATTATAAGCTGTAGTTGTTGTTGTTGTTGCTATTTGTTGTGGGTATAAGCTGAATTTGATGAGATGCACACCATGATCACACGAAATATTCATATTTCTTGATTAAATCTCGTATTACCATTTTGTTTGTCAAACATCGAGTCCGACTTAGTCGTAACGTTACGGCCTCCATTCATCAAATCATCGTGGGGGTATAATACGATTCCAAATCAAGTAACCCCCTTATTTATCACTGAGCGACTTCAAAATTAGGTTTGATGTCGCTCTGCCCACTTACAGTCTCCTCCTCTAGAATGTCATCATTTCATAGCACTCGCATGGATTGGTCCACTGAAATAATGCCAGAATGCGCTAATTTGGTGGCAGAATTTTATTTTTTTCTGGGTAGGTACTTCTAAATGGCTCCAACACAAGTGCCTGAAATGCCAGGAAATCACGTTTCTGGCCTCCAATTTCTGAAAATTTCGGAGGGGGGGGGGGGGAGAAAACCCCCAGACCCCCTATGCGGGGGTCAGTGATCAGGGGCCCCCACATGTTCCAGGCCCCAGGTCCCCACCATGTTTAATCCGGCATTGATTACAATAGCACTCTCAAAGACATTTATAGTGGTAGTGTAACCCTGACAGAGCTATGTAATTGCAAGACATTTGTAGTGATGGAATATCCCTATCATTCCTAGGCAGGTACTTCTACTACCCTGTGTAGAGTAACCGATATACAATTCGTACACTACTACCTTGTGTAAAGAAGACCCCCCCCCCCCTGTCTATCCTAGACAGGTACTACCATAATAATATGTAGAAACGCTATCCTAGTCAAAGACCACTATAAAGAAACACCTCCTAGTCAGGTTCGAATCAATGCCGATTTGGCTCGTTGGCTATGAATCCCCAGAATTCCCACTAGCTACAAATATTTGTCTAAGTTACAGCATAGTAACCCCTAGTCAGGTTCTACACTGTGTAGTGAGATCCCAATTCTAGTCAGACCTCCCCCCCCCCAAATCAGCGTCAGGTACTGCATCCCTAATGTATGTGCTACAGATTTTGAGTTAGTTCCCATATTATATCGTTGAATGCATATCACGAGAATTACACACAAAGTTACAATGCAAAGTGGTCGTCGCAATTTCTTCATCTCTCATACAATGGAATAAAGGAATTAAACAAGTCTAGCTATTAATTCCGAACGACTTAATATTTTGAGCTAAAACTTTCAGAAAAAAGCCATCTGTGCTATTACTTTACATTTTAGCGTAGAATTTTTATACATAAACTAAGATATATGGACGTATACCCTGACAAATATTTAATTCTGAGATTGTTTCTTATGGAACTATAATATTGTGGGTCAATCTGATTATAATACAGATCTATATTTCGTTTCGTTTTTTTTTAATATATACTTTCGATGACCTACACTACATTAAGATCAGACATTAAGATCACGAGCGGCTTTTGACCCTATGCGTTAGACATGTATTAATCAAACAGTGTTGGCCTTTCTAGGGGTGTACCCACAGTCCCGTGCAGAGAACGCCAAACAGTTACTGTAACTGACTAATGACTAACATCAATAAAAACGCCTATATCCCCTGTAGTAGAGACTCTTCCATACCCATGTGCAGTAACGACAAGTAAAATGAAATTATGAACTATAAAAAACGAAACGACATCTCATTCCTTGATGATTGAAGTCTACATCAGTAAATTTTCAGCATCATTTGGATCTAACAAACCATCTATACATTCGCCTCCTAATAATAAAAATAAACTAAGTGTTCCGAATATAGCCGCTATTATATTCACAATATATATGACCATCATATTTGTTTACCAATCACAATCGTTTCATCTGACTTTCGGGTCCTCGTGGCATTGATTAAATAGACAAAAAAAAATCAAATTTCTTATATGTTTGTTATTTCTATTCTTGTCACTAAGAAAATCATTCATTCCATTATCTACTCCAATTTCAGAAACGGCGGGAAACTGTATTAAAGAACCTGAAGATAACAGAAGAAGAGACTTCATATATTGATATCATGCATCGATTGGTTAAAAGATATCTCTTTAAGTTAGAAAGAGCTAAAGATGAAAAAGAAAAACGTAAATGATTCTTTTAATTTTGCTTTCACAAATAATCTTGTTTTCTATGGAAGATATTTCAGCTCACTGATCGTGTCTGCATTGTACTTTAGGGTGACAAATAATCTTGTTTTCTATATGGAAGATATTGCAGCTCTCCTCTGATCGTGTCTACGTTATACTTCAGGGTGATAATTAATCCGTCCTTGATCTAACTACATTGATATTTGATAAAAATCCATTTGAAATTTGAACCATCATGATGCATAGCCAATACAAAATAAATGCCATAGAATCTGCACTGTGGTTCAGACGTACTTCGTTTGTAGTATCCACATTAAGGTGCAGGGTGTCTGAGTTTGTTTCGTCTTAGGATTTTAAATATATACCAACATAAAGTTGTCGATGATCATTCTCTATAATACAGGTAGCCACGACCACGGTTTCCATGTGTACGAAATATCGTCAGTGTACCTGTAAGAAGTTGTGTGTATCGTATACTCTCGAGGGTATTCGGGCTCTTTCCAGATACCATTTCAGAATTCGTGATTTACTTTTGAGAATATGTCTTTCAGTTATGAATGTTTCAGTAGCTGGCACCACCCTATCTTTCTGATCGGTTTGCAAGCCTACCTTAGCCGATGCTGTCCCTCCTATCGAACTCCCTCCCTCCATTTTACAATGACCACTACCTCAACTCCTTTAAATAAAACACAGTTTCCAACTGAGTGATCCACTTCTACTGGTATTGTTTTTAGGGCTTTTTCATGGCCTATTACATGTTTTGTTCTACGCATTGCGATTGCGCATAATGAGAAATAAATATTATTATCATTACGAGGATGGTTATTGGTGGTTACCTTGATTAATACAAGGGTCCGCAATATAAATCGTATGTGTAAGCATCAATCTGTCCAAATCGTGGTGATTCTAACTATTTCATGTTGGATTTCAGTACAAAATATGACTGGAGGTGGTAACTGTGGACCCATGGATCACGTGGAAATATTTGATCCCTCCCAGGAAGAAACACCTCCCCCAGTTCCCGACGTCCCTTCCCGATTCCAGTTTGCCACGCCCATACCAGGCGAAGAAGAATCGGATGAACGAAATAAACAAAGTGAGTTGTTATAATGTGTGTTAATGATTACAAAATGTGTTAATTACAATGTGTATTGATTACAACGAGAATTATTTATATGTGTTTTAAAATTACAAAAAATGCACTAATTAGAGTGCGGGATAATTTCTATTGATTACAACGGTGTTGTTTCATGTTAATTATAAAATGTACGAATTCCAACACGTGTTAATTACAATGTTTATTGATTACCACGGGTATCTATTAAACAGTGTGCTAATTACAACGAGTGTCAATTACAAGATGTACTAAACTACAGTCGATGTTAACTAATGATACAATCCGTTCGATTTCAAAGTTTGTAACGCTAAGTTTGTATTCGATATTGGGTAATAACATGTCAGATAATTCCTGTATAGAGACACGCTGACTTTCTTGCAGAGGAAATAAAATGTTTTCGTGACCGAATTGGTCTAGAATAAACAACTTAGTTAAATTTAGATCATGTTTTAAAAGCCGCGATCTTAATTACTTTGCATATAAATTTGCAGTTTATGTAAGATCGTAGAGATACGAGAACGTTGAATATTGATTGTGCATCCAGAGGTGATTGTTGGTCGCCTATAGATAACAATAGATGACCTTTTCAAAATGTATCTTGTCTGAAACTCCTTTTAGAATTAACATATCTTGAAGATTCCTGTTATTGCTAGGAACACGGATCTTTGATCACGGACAATAATAGAACAGTACAAATACTTTATATTGTCCACGTTGTATGTCATTATTTTGAAACGGTGCCGTTCGGCATTAATCCATCAATTTGGTGATTTAAAGTAAAGAAACATTACTAACCGGTAATTATACTGAGAAATATTTCATAACCCCCAAGCGATGTATTTAAAGCGAGAATTTCATATTTTTAAGTTATATTTTTAAAATGTATTAAAAAAACCCCTAAAATAGATGGTATCAATAAACAGTCCTGCCTTGTTAAAGAATAATCCTATTATTCCTATAATTCACTATTGACAGTTGAGAAGTTGGTAAACATATCATTTTCAACTTCAAATTCAAACGTTTGAAGATAGCTTTTCCATGTGGGAATATAAAAGGGGATAATTGTGTAATTAATTTCCGGTGTGAATGATTTTTAAGAGTGAGAATGATACCTTTAATCGTATAATAGTGAGTTTGCATCCTTTTGAGCAAAAGACAGCAATAATAATGTTTTGACTTTCTTAGAAAATATGAAATTCTCGCTTTAACTTTCCTTTTGCAAAGCTGACATGACTATTCATCGTCCCCCATCTATTCCCTTTTTCTTTAGCTTTTCTTATTGTGCTTTTTTTTCTTTCTCTTTTCCCCGTCTAGTTAAACTGTCGTCTCCGAATCATCAACAGCAAGCATGTAAACGAAGACAGCAATCTAAATCACAGCAAAGACGGCCATCGGCGGCTAATCTACCTATAGCAACGACATTGGCAATACCCCAACTGGATGCAATAATGCGTCAACAAAAGTTACTGGACTTACGGTTACAGCAGTTACAGTCGGACAGTAAAGACAATAATAGAATGATGGACGACGTTGAATTTATTCGCCGTTTAATGTCGGAGAACCAAAAAGCTCTGTGTAATGTGGTACAAGCGTTATCAAACATACAAGGCGAAATAGTGAACCTTGCCCAGTGTTTGCGCCCGACACCATCAAAACCTGCCCAACCAGAGCCAACTCCTAATGCAGTGACAAACGCACACCCGAAAACGAACACTACATCCATGAATCGTTCAGCTTCAGTGAGAAAAAGATCGGCCCCTGATGAAGGGGAGAGCAAGGTATAACATAGTGAAGACGCCTTTTATTATAATAAAAATTGTGATCGAAGGGTTTAAAAACAATTTCTATAATAATATACTTTATGACGGGTAGTGCTGGCACTACAGCCAATACACTGGATGATCTTTATTTACACTGGATGATCTTTATTTATATATTGTTATGATTCGAGTTCCTGGAGATTTTTTATAAGGCTGTTAGTGATATAACGTAAAACATCTTTTATCTTTATCATAGGAAAATTATTATTATGGAAGTGTTGTTAATTTTGTTGTTGTGTGATTGTTTGTCTGTTTGGGTTTTTTTGTGATGATGCGCTGCAGATGATCCGTATTATAATTTGTGCGTGAACCATACCCTGGCCAATAGAACGAACGAGACGTTGAGGATGCAATCTGTAAGAGTTGAATCTCCCTATTAAAGGTCCTTTTTCTGTCATGCTTCAAATTAATGTTAAACAGTTGATTGGATTAGAAAACATCCGCCATTTAACGATTAAATGGATAATCAAGACTTTGGTAACAATGATTCTTGACAATCGAGACTATACTGTGAAAATGTCAAACACTCCGGATTTTTGTCAGACAAGTAAAGCAAGAATGGCGATCTCTATAATATCTAAATCTTCTATGGAGTATCTTTAAAATCAGGGCTTAGATCTAACAGTAAATTTGTCGATCGGCAATTCTACTGTCTGTCAAACATTCAGGCTGATTCCTTTTTATAATTGAGTTTAAATTGCCCATTACGTTTTAGAACGGAAGATGATATCAGAATTCCTTAAGGAATATGAAGTGTGAAAAACTGTTTCTGATATCTTGAGTGTCACGCGATTTGATATTCATTTTTATTTTTTCGTTCCCCAAACGGAACTTCATATTGTCCAACAAAATAGCTCTACGACGCGTTTTACAAATATTTTTTTTTTGTTTATTATAGGTGTCGACATTACGAGTCCATTTTGTCGAATGACGCTCTTTACTTTTGTTCCACGGTATACATGGCGTAGTCAGCAGATTGGTTCCTGCAAAAGGTACCAGGGGAGACAACTACTATATTTTAACATTCTCAGTTTTTGTTGAAATTCGATAAAATGGATGTGCAATTTCTATAGCAATAATTTAAAGTTTTCGGTATATATTTTATATTCTGAACTTCACCTCATAGTTGTTGCACCGAATGCCTTGTTGGTTTTGATGTGTTTAGTATTTAAATATTTAATTGTAAAAAGCTATTTTTCATGTAATGATCTCTAACAGAGTTATGTCCCCTTTCTTCGTCTTGTGACCTATTGCAAGCATCACGTTCATTATTATTATTATTATTAATTATCATGTGATTAATATTTCTAGGTAATTTAAGCCTTTAACATGTTTTCAACTAGGCAGCCAGCAATGTGTATCATACGTACTTCTAATATTTGTTATGCAGGCTTATTTATATTATGGACAAAACAAAATGTCTGTGTGGGTAAAGAAAATGGCCATCGGCATATATAGTCTAATATACAGTTTAATTTGTTTCTATAGTTACGTGTTTAGAGAGGGGATCACTAGTCGACCGGTTCACTGGTCCGCCACAATAAGAAATACTATAAATATAGGCATCAATAAACTTAACCCTAACCCTAATAATAGATATCGGTGGACTAATGAACCCACGGACTTACGAACCTGTGAACTAGTGCATCCGTAAACTAGTGAGCATTCCCTCGTATTCAATGCCACCGAAGAGACTTTTTCCCGGACAATGATGTTTCCGCCTACATTTCATCGAATTCCTGTTGTCAAGGGTTCTTTTACGTGCGTGCAAATATAGACACGATGGGTGCATATGTTTGTATTGTTTGAAGACGAAAACTCTCGCATAGTAGAAAACCCCAGAGACCAACAAACTCAACCTCTTCATTTAGAGTCCATTTTATAATTGTTTTCAGTATTCAATTAATGTTTGTGAAAAATTATATGTTCTTTTTTTCTGCACTATAGTTTTAACTCCCCTAGTAAAATATGGATGAAAATATGGCCGCATTAGTTTAAAGATTCCTCAATTTATTCTCTTGACTGAAGAAATACTAGAAATTTATAGACCGTGTATCTTAACTATTCCGCGATAGGCCCGTATTCCATGTGCGCCTTTTCCCCATCGCAAAATTAACGCACGATTTTTTTGTATTTCCATGCGTACAGATTCAAACTATCGCCGATAGTGTGAGAATTTGCAGAAACAAGAGCGGTCGAAGAAAACTAATTTGTGTACATCCGAATGTAATCATTTGCATGCGCACACTTTACGCGAATAAAAAAAGCGCCAGCGAACAAGTCACTCATCTAGTAACTGTTTTTCTCGAGAGCAAATATACGCTTACTTGGAAACGGTCCGATTACGTTAAACGCATTTGTCCGAATTTTTCACCGGCGTAAAGCGTCCTTAAGACGATAGTTATACCCTTGCTATTTATGACATTTCATTCGTGGATCGAGGTGAAGATCCAAATGGAATTGTATTTAGACGTCTTTTTTTGTCGCAGACAAAGCAAAGATAACCAAGGACTCTAAGATCAGGGATCGTACGATTATTATCGAATGTGGGTTGTGAATAAATATGAATCTTGCAGGAATTCATTAATTTAATCCAGGCCAGTACAGGCAATAAAGTTTAGGTTAATATAAAACGTTCAATAGCCATTTCAGAAATTTGTAATCCATTGCCAACCAAACGGTCCAGAAAGGATTAACTTCGGTTACAAATTTATCAACATTCGATAAACCATAACAGCACGGAAATTGTCAAAACAAACCAGCGGCACCTGTATTCTTCGCGAAAACCTTTTGATAGGCCTCTTTTAAATTTAAATAGAATTTAACCATAGGTTAATCCCGAAATAACCTAGTTTCCTCGCTCTTAATTGAATGAAACATTAAATAATCAATTTCAGTCTTGTTGAAGAAATGGATTATTGGATAGTGTACATGTATACCCACTAATTGATAATATTAAATGTGGTCTTGTTCAAGTTTAGATATTCTGCATTATTATTTTCCATTTTAAAATACAATTGTGTGATATATATAATAAATGATTTTACGATATCTTCTTATATACTGTGTTTTTCTCGTTTTATTTACGATACTAGGGGCTTTGTCGCCTATAACTTCTTTGCTTCCTTGAAAGATTGCAATTCCAGGAAGTAACTTCTCTGTTTTCTTGTGAGATTGGAATTCCGGGACGTAGGGTATCAATCTGTTTCACAGAGAATTACTTACGAATTAACTCTGTAACAGATGACTGTCCACAACACGTGCGTTGACAGCAGGCAGCGTCAGTCATTGGCTCAACGGCTCGTCCAATGTTTACTTAACACCTAACTGCTTCGGGCAAAATGATGCATTTTACTCATTTAAATACCCATTTACACTAAATAGGAAATATTTTTTAACTACAAATACTTCAAACGTCTTTATTTATTTTTCTTTTACCTCAAAAAAATGTTTGAGTATTTAATTTGTCGGAGTAAAAAAGTTCATATGCAGTACTCATTAAGCCTCGTCGATGTCATGCTTATCAGTGATTGTAGCGGCCAAGCGAATATTCACTGCGGGATCAGTTTGGTAGGGTATCTGAAGGCTAAGAGACATGAAATTAAATAAAATGAAATGGAGTTTAACGTCCTACTCTTCTGATCCGAATTGGATAAAGTCGAGTCATATAAACGTCATACGGTGTTCTATGAGGGAAATTTTGCACGGACAGCAGCGCTACGGCCTCCTTTTAAATTGATTTCCAACTGCCAAGGGATATTTTTCGAGTCTTCGGTTTTTCATACCATCCGAGCGACTATGCGTTGCCCTTTGCCAGGCCCCTCTATCCTGCCCACTGACAAGGTGGAGGTGGTGGGAGGGGCATGTTCGACATCCCGATGAACTTTTTCAGCCAAAGCAGGAATCTCCAGGTTAGGGAACCAACGTCTTACCTATTTAGCCACCGTACAGTATCGGGTTTTTTTGGGAGGGGGTGGGGGGTCTTGCCTTGTTGTTTTTTTGGTTTTGTATTTTTTGATCTGAATTTTGCATTAAATTGTAATCAAACTCTGCTCTATCCGTCACGGGTTAGATCTTTTCTATAGGGCCATCTGCGTTTTTCCTCACGGTAACGGGATGTAAAGGGGGATAGTGCTAACCCTAACCCAGACTTAGCCCTGTTAACATTTTGTGTCGTTGGCAAAATCTGGAGGTTGGCAGGGTGGCCTTAATAATTAGATTTAATCGCCATTGACACTTACTTGTTTTTCAGCGATACTATAGATAAACACCCAAATCCGTTCTGTTGCTGGGGGCTAAGGCTCGCAAACAAATGTTTCCGAAGACACTTTTACCTGCAAGCTAAAAAGAGAAATCCTTTGCCTATAAGAGGAAAAGAACTGAAAGTGGCCGAAAAGTAAAAATTACTGTCTAGATTGAAATTAATATAGACATTTATTAAATACTCCCTTATCGGGGCCGCGTGGATCGGGACGGGCAGATGCTCGCCGATTCAAGTTTGGGACGTCTATAGGGAAAGAGACTGACAGTTAAGCACTCATTAGATGGTGTCACCATTCCTGCTCAAAACCGGCTTCTGGTAATAAGTGTCTATATAGCTGCCTCGTCTACAAATCTTAAAACGTTAGAATCTTATCACTAAGTAAATTTTCCTTTTAAGATCAAACACACCATCGTTTCATTAAAAGAGAAATGCACCAAAAGTTTAAAAATTATAGACGAAATATATATTTTGAGGTCAATGGAACAAAGAATTGTGGTTCAATTCCATTTGAGTCATTGATAATTATGGTTATCTCCCTTATACAAGCATTGGTCTTTAAAATAATGTTCCGTGAGCCGGACTGAGTATATTACGCTTTACTTTAATATACTATTCAAAAAAAGTAGGGGATATTTGATTTTTAAGTGTTATTAAAGTCACCTAATGAAACTGACGAAGAAACAAATGACAAAATGAAATGAAGTTCACATTCATCGATTTATTCCAAATGATCGTTAGACTAAGTAAGGCACAGACTGACCATTATAAGGGTAAAATGATACCCGGGGTCAAACAGCAAAGTTACCACAGCATCACAACAAAGTCAGTAACGGGCAAATCCTTCTCTGTTTGCCAAACAAGCATTGATCCGACGTGGCATACTCCTAATGAGACGTCTAAGGTCATGTTGGTCCAGATTATCCCATTCCTGTTGCAACGCAGCAGCAAGTTCTTGGACATTGGCAGGACGTTGTTGACGTTGACGTAACCTCTGTCCATGCATGTCCCAGACATGCTCGATGGGGGAGAGGTCGGGACTCAGTGCTGGCCAAGGTAATGTGGTGATGTTCTGTTGTTGGAAGATGAAACGGTGGCCATGACGTCGTGCGAACGGAACAACATGGACTGCCAAGATGTTGTCCCGGTAGTACTGGCCTGTAACACGCCCTGCAACAACATGTAAAGCCGTTCTTTCAGCAACAGTGATGCCTCCCCACACCATAACAGAACCACCTCCAAATCGATCATGTCTGATGACGTTAACGTCTTGGAAGCGCTCGTTTCGACGACGCCAGACCCTCCTACTTCTGTCAAAAAAATCAACAGTGAACCTTGACTCATCTGAAAACATCACATTGCTCCAGCGTCGATTATCCCAGTGTTGACGATCCCTACACTAACGACGCCGTGCCTGATTGTGATGATCTCTCAAACAAGGGATCACGCGAGGACGTCGGGCGCGAAGGTGACCCCTATGCAGTCGATTCCGAATCGTCTGGCCACTCACTCTCACACCAGTGTCTGTTTGAAGACGAGCGCTGATCTGATTTGCTGTGATGACACGATTTCTCAAGGCCAAGGTACGGATAAATCGATCCTGGGCTTGAGTTGTCGCCCTTGGTCGACCTGAGCGTGGTCTGTCCTGTACAGATTGTGTATCACGGTATCTGGACCATAGCCTGCTTATGACAGACTGAGAAACATTCATCGTCCGCGCCACAACCGCCTGTGTTGTGCCGATCTGTAGCATTTGGGGTAAGCCGACGCATATCAAAATTTGTTTTCTGGTCACTAAAACAATTAAACTGATGTTTCCACCCTGGAATTCAATGCCACAAAGACTGTAACATTCAAAGTCAGAGTCGTGCAAATCTTGGGTTGGACCCCCATGATGATCCCAAGCATCACCTGCATTCCATGCGGTAGCTATTGGTGCGTTTGGGCGTCACATGTAACTGGAAATGTTTCTTCTGTTAGGTTCTATAGTGACCTTTTTCGTAGTCATTTGCATATTTTAGTATTATGTCCCCAAAATCAAATATCCCCTACTTTTTTTGAATAGTATATTACGTAAAATATCTGCTAGGTATATTGTGTGTGATTCGGGTCGCGGATATCGAGGTAAGCAAAGACCAACAAGGCTTATTTAATTAAAATATAAGTACATGTATCTCACATGGTAAAAACGGGAGCACTATCGTCGAAACGTTGCAAGTAAATAATTCATTAATTGTACGTTATTCCATTAATTGTATCTAGTGTGTTAATTTTCAATTACTAAATGCCATTCAAAGAAGATTCGGAATCCCAACTGTACAGGTAATTTACTGGATGGTATAGTTCACCTGTCGAATAAGCCAATTACATTAGTTACTCTTCGATGGCGTGGTTTCCACTGTCTGTGTTGCAGGGCCTGGTAAGGAACAGTGTCTAGTCGTTCGGATGGGACAATAAAATCAAAATCCCGTGTACACCTTGGGGTAAAACGAAATTTGGCAGTTTTTTAAGATTGCTGAGGATAGAAAAAAATCGCCGCACCCTTTCCATTTGACGCAATACGAAGACAGCAACTAACGTGCCCATATCAGTATGGGCACCCAATAAGGGCGAGGGTCATTTGTTAGGCCCTCGTGTGGAAATTGGCGGGGCGCCCAACCAATGTTACTTTGTTTTGTGGTCGCCTCGCTTACATATTCCTCGCAGTGTTCCGTTTGATTAGAGGTAATCCCACTACTCACTGCTGTAATGAGTGGATATTGTTGTTTTAAATATGGATTGGTCAGTTGTCCGACTAACAACCAATGACTAGCTGCTTTACAAAAACTTTACATTTAAAACAAGTGTGAATATTGGACCAAATATGTTTACATAACGTTACGTCATGGCTCACGATTTTATTATGCCCAATTAACCCGTGCATAGCAGAATACTGTAGTAAAACTAATTGCGTGACAAACGAGGCTATCAATTCGAATGAAATGTAAACAATCCTGTTTGGAAACGAACATACTTTCACCGTTTTTAGTACCTTCAATCACTGTCCAAAGTTTTAGGGAAGAACCAGATAAAACGTAAGACTGTCGTGTTGATTGAACGGGAAGAATAGAATTACTCCCTCAAAAGTTCAAGAATCAGAAGTCAATCCAGCAATGGGCAGAGAGGGATTTCTCTGGCCATTGCTTCAGGAATATGCCTCGCTTATCATGTTTTTATAATGAATCACACGATTAACGCCACAACTTTGTCGTATTGCCCAGTCATGTCTTCATAACGAATCACACGATTAACGCTACAACTTGATTGTCATAACTAGGGATAATTTTTGACTGGATAATAAATATACCCTCTCCACTGGAAGACATGGCTGTATTGATATCCTTGTTGTAATTAATCAATTGTTAACAAATCAGTCACATGACCTGCGGTTTAAGTAACTGTCGGGCGTATTCCCGTCAAGGCGCAGTTACAGAGCGTGACCAAAATTAATCCTTCCCGCGAAGGCGCAGATATCGACTTGTCGGCTTTCATTTGAAGAGACATGTTGTTATTAGGACCCAATTATCGGTGTGAAAGATTTTATGAATTTATGTTCACTCTGAATTTTATTCACCAATGTGAACTTTAAATACCCGATAATTTAAGGCATACCATTGGTGGTGAGCCATTTAATCTAATCGATGATGGAGTCAATGATAGGATTCTTGGTTTTGTTACCCCACCAATTTGAGATATCTTTGCCAGTCAGATACAATTTTTGGAGACGGTACCTTCTACGTAACTCCCAGTATATTTTACCAACCCTATACAATACACGGCAGTATTAATAGCCAACTTTTTCCCCATAGTATTTTTTTCTTCCTGACAGATAAAAGCCAATGTATTCACATACAGACGAATGTTCCGCCTTATGTTTTTATTTATATTAATTTTTGTTATAGTATAGTTATGTTTTAATTTCTTATTTGGCGAAATTAAATTAATTTTTTTCTAGTATAGTTATGTTTTTATTTCTTATGCCAAAAGTAGTTAATATTGGGTTTAATCTCACTGTGCCACCTAATCAACTGGTGTTATAGGGTAGTGGTGTGAAAGTTTAAGTTAACAGAGGATTATAGACTGTATCCTTATTAGTACTATTCACCTAGTTAAGATTTAATGATTAAAGTTAAGTTCTCATGTTTCATCGGTTAACGAATATCTTAAATATTATCCCTGCCTCCCATTTTTGAGATTATTTGATATAGACAAGATTGGGTTAAATGCCTTAGAAGAAGCTGATTTGGAGGATTATGTTACTGAACAAGTGGTAGAAAGCGATGGGGGAGCTATGTGGACTCACTTCAACACAGATGGTTCACGGACAACTAATCACGTTGAGGGATGGCACAGTAAAATGAAGAAAACCGGAACAAGCCACCCAAATACATTTAAATTTAGTAACATTGTGTCGAAACAACAGACATTTACTAAAAATACCATAGTTCAATTGGATAACGGGGGACGACTGCCCCCCAAAAGACGAATATATAAAAGAGTAGAAAAATCTATTAATGATCTAAAAATCGAACTGTTAAATGGAGTAAAAATGCTATTGAATATATTAACGTCATATCACATTTAGTAGGGTTATGATTCATGTTTGATACATGTATTTGTTGTTATTTATTGTGAATAAAGTTGTTAATTAATTTAAACCTAGTAGTTTTAAAAAGCGGACTATACATTTAACACCATTGTATTCGATAATCCCCTGGCTTGATTAATCCTCCCATGAGAACAATAGCGGGTGGCACAGTGAGATGTTCCCTAATATTGGTAACATTGGGGATTATGAAAGTGTGAATTCTTATCATAACAATCTATAACACCATTGTTACGTTTTTAATCCATTTTAAATCCCTAGGAGCTGCAATCCCGTGAAGTCGTCGAAAACGACTCTTTTAATCCGTTACGGTCAATAACTGCGCCTTCGTGGGAATGAACCTTTTGGAGGTGTTACAAGACACTATTGTTTTAAGACGTCTATTTTAGACAAAGACTGACGATGGTTTAAGTTAGATAATAGCCTCAGGCAGTCTTCGGCCATTATCCATTACTTAAATTTATATTTCGATAAAAGTACATTATGAATGACATTAGACGTCAATTTTGTCATGAGGCCTGAGGATTTGCCCAAGACAATATTGAATGGAAACAATAGTTTTTGAGTTCTTTTTGTACCGAACTCCCGAAAATGGAAATAAACACTAGGTCTGATTATTTAGACGTGTATAGGATTACATGTATAGTTGAGTGGTGTTAAATGGGTGTCAATCTTTTTTTTGTTGTTCCATCCGAACGACTAGTGTTTATTTACATTTTCGGGACTTCGGAACTAAAAAAAAAACCAATCAAAAAACCTCAATATTGAATAAAACGATACTACACTGTCATCCTAATTAACCTCTGAATAGAATTTAGTTAAAAAAAATAAAAGCGCACCAAACATATTATCCAATAGACCAGGTCGTGCCACCATTACGGTGTAAAATTTTGTATTCGATATAAAAACTGAACGCAGCCTCCTAAAGAAAACAACTAATACAAACTTCCGAGAAAAAAATGATCATAGCAGTATATAGGCCTATATTTTCGCCAAAAAGCAAAAAAAAAAAAAAAAAAAAGAGAAAAAAAAAATTATTACATACTAATGATAGTATAAATCATAGTTCAGTCGTTCGGGTAGAACAAAAAACCGGGGTCCCGTGCTAGCGTGCACGTTAATGATAGCTGGAACTGGCCAGTATATAAAGGCTGTTGTCTTCAGTCCCCTGTGTGAAATACTTTGACGCCCTCTTCCACCTTAGTGATATCGCAGACAATGCCGTTGTCCTGGAACAAATACCAGTTTATATCACATTGCATGGCTCTGGTGATCTATATTACTAGATTATTAGCACGGTTGGTCAGTAATATGCTGTAAAAATATTTCTACTTTCGTTTTATTGTCTACTTTTATTTGCATGTCATTTCGATAGCGAGGTCACATTCTAAACTTAGTACTGCGCAGCTCAGCTGATTTGCTGGAAAGGTCAAGGACATTACAAAATAGACCAAGCAAGTACACACACACAACAGTGAATAGAAATATAATTTCGAAGAGAGAACGCTATCACACACTCAAGAAATTTTTATCGCTATCAATTGATAATGTTTGAAGAGCCTCCACCACGAATATTTTAGCGATTTTTATTTTTTTAATTCTCAATTTCAAGGATATGAGGTAAGCAAATTGCACTGAATTTGTCAACAAAAAATCAAAATATAAATATGACAATGAAAATTGGAACTGTGCTGTGTAGGCTACGGATCCTGCATCACGATCATGGCCATGCGATATATATTTAGATATTACCCCAGCTGCCAGAGGGCTGTCATTTCAATATTTTATATTAATAATCAACTCAAAAAAAGAAAAAGTGAAAAAAACAAGTCAGTCTAAATTTAACATTTGATTAATACTATACCATGCCATCCATGTCCATAGGGCAATGAAAAAATCATGCTCATGCCGTCATGGACATTATTATTATAATTATAATATACATGTAGTTTGAATTTGCAGATGCAATGTCAATATTTTTATTATTGAATTATAATAGACAGGCCTACAGCTGAATTATATTAGGCTGGAACCAGGAATGTCAATAAAAATTTTTTAAAATTTTCCTAGCACTAGCAGGAGAACAAAATCAAAGAAACCCTCTAAGATGCATGCTACTTTGCAGTCACAAAATAAAATGCAAGAAAATTTCAATTTTGTATGCTAGGCCTACTGCGGTAGAACCGTAATCAATTTACATTATTGCAAATCCAGGCATTAAATATTATCTTCCATCCTCCTTCAGTGATAGTTGTTATAGGTGAGATGCATGTCGAATTCAAAATGTAACAAATGAAACCATCTTGTTTTTTTCAGGAGATACAAAGTTGATACCAGCTTTATGGCCCACCTGAAGGAATACAGTATACGGAGTTCGATTTTAACAAATATATTGTTATATGCTAGTAGATCAATGACTAAAAGTTGTTTATCAATTATATTTTCCTATAGTACTGCTGAATTTTATAGTTCCGATTCATTAATTAAACTTAAAAGCAATAGTAATTTAAGCAATAAACAATGGCTGATGTCCATTCTTCACAAGAAAGAAGCAGACATGCAACAAGTGAATCTGACAGTACGGATTCGTCGTCAAGTGAATCCAGTACTTTATCCCTTCCCCCTCCACCTGACGGGGGCTATGGCTGGTTAATTGTCGTAGCATCCTTTTTGATAAGCTTAATCTGTGATGGGTGTGCATTTTCATTTGGTGTTCTCTACACCGAACTTTTGGATGAGTTTGGAGAAAGTAAAAGCAAAACGTCGTGGGTAGGATCGTTGTTTATGAGTGTGCCGATGATTCTGGGACCATTAGGAAGTGCACTGTGCTCAAAATTTGGATGCCGCGCAGTTACCATTGGGGGAGGAATTATCTCGACCGCTGGCTTTGTTTTGAGTTCATTTTCGAATTCCGTGTATACACTGTGTGTGACATTTGGTTTGATTGCTGGTTCAGGAATGTCCGTCTGTTATGTCAGTGGTATGATAATGGTGGCATATTATTTCAAAAAGAAAAGAGCGTTAACAACAGGGTTATCTGTTTGTGGTTCTGGTATTGGCACTTTCATCTTTGCTCCGTTAACCGAATATTTAATTCAAGAATATGGATGGAGGGGCACATTATTAATTATTGGTGGAATAGTTTTGAATTTAGTGGTTGCTGGTGCATTATTTAGGCCACTTGAATTCTCAGAAGAAGAGAAGTTACGCAGAGCCAGGGAGGCATTCGATAGAATGTCACGCACCATATCAAAGCAAAGTATACCCTCTCATGGACGCAGCAGAATAGGGAGTGGAAGTGAGGACTCAGTGACATCACAAAAGGGTGAGAAAAAAGAAGAAGAATTTGAACTTGAAATTTTGAGTCACTCCCAGGTTCATCTTCCAACTTTTATCAACAAACAAAATACCGAAATACCTGATGAACTTATTTTGGAGATCAGAAAAAATGGATCGAATTTGGAACAGACTTTGCAACGCTATTTTCGAAGCTTGAATTTAAAAGAAAATGGAATAGGTGACCATGCCAAGGAAACTGAAATATTAACTGTAACAAGTGATGACAATATTGTTTTTAAACCTGCCGCCGTTTCTGAAGGTCTGATTGCCAATGGTAACGGTACATGTAAAAGTGAGACAAAGAGAGGAAATAGTAAAGGAGGTGTCTGGCAGCATAAGAAAAAATCGCCGAAAGTTAAAATGCACAGAGTCACGTCGTATCTACCATTATTAAAAAATGACATTTATTATCGGGGTAATCTGATGAATCTACCAGGTACCCAATACAGATCCAACAGTTGTCCCGAACTTCATAAAACAGTAGAAGATGAAGATGATGATGATGAGGACAACATCTTTTCTAAATATCCCATACTGAAAGTCTTCAAAATCAGTAAAGCACTCAAGAAATTTTTTGCAAATATGTTTGATTTGAGAATTCTAAGCAATCCATTTTTTCTGCTCTTTGCCTTTTCAAACTTCACGTTATATTTATGGTATGATGTTCCGTATGTCTTTCTAACTGACAGTGCCATAGAACTTGGTATACCAGAAGACAAGGCCTCATTCCTGTTGTCGATAATCGGTATAGTGAATACGATTGGTCAGATATTGTATGGTGTTTTCGGTGATCGATGCGTTAATTTGACGTTATTATATGGCTGGTCGTGTGTGTTTGCAGGATTAACAATGGCATTTGTGCCTTTTACTAGTACCTACTGGGTGCTTGCAGTTCTTGGTGGACTGTTTGGTTTCTTTATCAGTGCAAATTATACCTTGCAGACGATTATGTTAGTACAGTATTTAAGTCTGGAGAAGCTTGCTAATGCTTATGGTTTGATATTACTAACCCAGGGAATAGCTAATCTAGTTGGTCCACCCATTGCAGGTAATCTTGATAATCTTTTCCATTTGGTATAAATATGAATTACATTGACATACATGTATTAGTATTAGTGATACTGTCTCAGCAATTTTAACTGCAATATAATTTGTTAATCTGTTAGTGCTGGCATGATATATCATTGAATCGATGTACATGTATCACGATTCACATTCTCATGATTTGCATATTGGATCATAAGACGCTGAATTGATATATTGCGATACTTTTGGGAGTGGTGCGGGGTGGCTTGCTTAATTAGGTCCACATTATCATGTACATGTAAGTAACCTGTAATCGCATTGAAAGGTTTCAAAATAACATCACTAAATGATGTTTTAATATTTCTTTTAGCTTTTTGAAACTTAACCATATGCACTTACGACCTTATTGCAGGGAAGTTATGGTGAACTTCAACACTTACGACCTTTTCTTAATTACCCCATAATGCACTTAAAAAACCTTCGATTGTGACCATTTTCTAGTGTAAGATAGATTTAGTATTATTAGTCATTTTTTTTTTAACAAAAAGTGATTTTTCAGATTTTGTCACTTACGACCTTATCTTACCCAAGGGACGACATTATCCATACATGTAGGTTTGAACCAGAGACTTTCTTACATTGTTTTAATGTTTTGGTCTTTATTTTGATTCATATCAATGAGGTGGTAAATATTGACCTGGTTATGTATCGTGATAAGAATTGTATTGTAGCACTACACTAGTTGAATTGCAATATGGATCATATTGAGACTACAGTAGCACAATGCCCAGCACATTAATTATATAATCTGTACTTACATGTAGAATATCAAATGATGTATGATATGATAATGATATATTGTTGTGTATGGTACCTAGCGTTAACTAATTATCAGCTGCAGTATAGACGCTGGCTTGCTACATGTAGCTTGGCGGTAACAGGTTCACTCCCGATGTTGACAAAACATGTTCATTGCGATTTTTCTGCATGGTTTCCCCTTGTTTGTCAATTATGCAGGATGGAGGCCTGACAAGGACAGTTTTCAAATCGTTTGGATGGGATGGCAAAGCTGAGGTCCTATGTACAAACATGTCATGCCCCACTCAATATGACATTGGATTAACCAACTAAATGTACATGTTACTGGGATTATTGTCTGAATATGGTGATCATATTATACACTAAACATTGGGGTTACCGGTTGCATGGATAAGCTATAGACTATTGTTTTAATACATGTATGTGTCTCTGATATCATAAGATGTAAGTCATTGAGTCAGGTGGCCTTGTTTTGATTCCCTTCTAATATTGTTGTACACCTATTTCAAACATTGTGGATTTTCTCAGGGTCCTCCAGTTTCCTCCCACTGCAAAAGACAACTATGTGCAAACAAATTATTGAAATAAATTGGTACGTATGTGTGTGTGTGTGCGTGTGTGTGTTTGTCCCAAAATGACCTAGTTTGTTTCCAATTGACGTTAAACCCAATTTCTCTCTCTTCAATACGTCCCTGTTTCGTAACTCAGCATAGGTCTTGAGGATTTTTAAAGTCAATACTCACATGTATGTCACATGCTCAATCAACCGCATGGATTCTCTCTGGTCCTTCATTTTCCTACAAAATCCCACTGCGAGTGAATTTTTGAAAAAATATTGTACCATACTGTACAATGTACAGTGTACATGTACAGAATTGTGTTGATTTGGTTTGTGTTGAATACACATGCAGTATGTTAAAATATCTGTCAATTCCTGTCCCTTTCTCCTCTCCAGGACTAAGAGTACAATGTAGGTGGAGATATGGTGAACAAATAAATTTTTTAACTAGGGTTATTTTCAACTTATGTGTTTTTTTGTGACACCACTACATGTGTAACAATGTTTATTTCAGTCCTCTGTAAGGTGTGAGAAATGAAATGAAAAGAAATGGTCTGCTCTGACTGGCCTATCAGGGAAATTTTGTCCAGGCAGTGGCACTGTGGCCTACTCTTATATCAAATTCCAACTGCCAAGGGATCTTTTATGTGCACGCTAATGTATACTGTACATGGGACTTCGGTTTTCTGTATCATCCAAATGACTGGACAGCTGTCCTTGTCAGGACCTCAGTCTTGCACAACAGACAAAGGGGAAACCACATCAGAAAATCCTAATGAACTTTCTCGGCCAGTGAAAGTGTTAATAACTTATTCTGTTTATTGCAGGTGGGCTGTATGACCGGACTGGTAGTTATCATACCACATTCTATGCTGCTGGTGTCTTTATTATATTGGCTGGTATGATTTTATTTATTATACCTATATTAACATGTCTACAGTGTATAGATAGAACAGCACCAGGTAAACTTCACGACGAACATCTCGTATTAACAGATTGTAAGGGCATTGATCCCTCTCCATTGGTGGTAGTAGAAATAGAAACCGTTATATAAGGATCCTAATTAAAGATGCATTATGTTAAATTTAGATAAAAGGCTGGGTGTTTTTTTATCCTATAATAGATTATTTTGAAAATCTCTTTCAAATTTCTTTATTTTGTGCAAGTTATGACTGTTTGAAGATGTAGCGTAGATCGTTTATTATTGTAGCAACAGTACTCGACATTCAAGACTTTAGTGTTGATCATCCATTTTATTGTTAAATTTTTAAATCTCGCGACTCTTCAAATGTATATTTAGATAAATCTATGCCATCAATGCTGCAGAGATGTGGATTACATGTATATTTAGATAAAAATTTATATATCATGTGACTTGAGACCGAGGTAAAGTTCTGAATCGGAAGATTTAGCTCTAACATAATGCATCTTTAAAAAAAAATAATTGTTTATAATTATTTTTCTATATTATAACTCAAAGTTCAAAAGAACAATTTATAAAGTTTTTGTCACTTATGCTGCATGACATATATTTCGTCTCATTGACCTACATGTATAACACATCTGATGGTTTATAGTCAGAAACGCAATTTTCATGCAAGGCCTATATATGTAGTCAGGCCTAAATCCTAAATACATGTATCTGTAAGAATCCCACGTTCTGATTTGTTAGAAGAATCTTGCCATGTTCATCAATAAAGATTCTGGCAAATTATTCACCCAAATTTCGTCAAAGTGGTTATATTTACTGGTCAACAATAACAGAATTTTAACAACTCATTAATATCTGATACCATTTCTACAACATTGAATTTATGCCAATTCTCACCGATTGCTTTTAGAAAACAACAAATACGGCACTACATGTAAGCTACATATGTATCTGAAATAAATATGACAAATTTTAGGCCTAATTAGGTATTCAATCATGACCTACAACTAACTGATCCAAACTGATTAAAACACGGATCCTATTTCGTTTTGTTTTTATTGTTCAAAAGTTCGTTTTACTTGTCTTTACTATACTAGGATCTGGAAGAGTTAATTGTTATGTAACTGGATAAACCATAAAGAAACGATCTGTTATGGCCAGGTTTAGGTTTGAATTGCACGAAATTGTCGGCATGGACCTTATAAGGTATTATTATAAGGTCCATGCTGTCGGTACATGTATCTTACTAAAAGTAGAAACATCAATGCCGATTGGTTAATCCAATGTCAAAGGTCAACACTACACAACTGATCAGATCTTATAGTGGAGGCCATCGAAAGTATACAAAAACAAAGCAAAATATTGATCTGATTTTAATCAGATGGCTGATTGATCTATGATATCTGAAAAAATAATATGGCAATTTTTAAGGTCTATTTGTACATAATATTATGTCACCTAATCAAATGTTATTATATTATAGCATTTGTTACGCTAGTTAAATCTCTTTGACTCCTGATACATGTACATACCAAACATGCATTACGTATTATTACACATTCTTTCATGTTGATCAACAAGAAAATATATTACATAATTTATCATAAATACTATTCATTGTTTTTCACAAGGTCGTTTATCTTTGCAGATCAACGATTTTATTGTATTTGTTCAGTCAATACTAGTTTGTTATGGTATTATTGTTTTTGTTTTGTTACTATATTTAGATTGTGTTTTTGTTACCTGATTTACTGTGTTGGCAACTAAGAGGGAAACATGCATGATAGGAATGTGGATTATGATAATGTACTAATATTATCTAACTCAAATCTACCTTGTCTAATAGACTTCAAAAAACAACCCTACTCAACAAAAGATAGACAGTAACGTGTATACCGTAGGGGGGTGGGGGTTTATGTCCGAACGATTAGCATTTGTGCGCTGTATTTAAGGTCTGTTATTGGTTTCGAATGCCTGGTTTTACGTGACAAGCAGTAATTAAGGTCGTCTGTCCAACCTTGTGAGTTTATTCCAGGTCGTCAGGTTTCCTCTCCCTGCACAGTGCTTAAGACCCCAATGCACAGACGAATTGTTGAAATATAATTGAACCATGTGTTAGTCCCGAAATGACCTAGTTTGTGTTTGTGTGAGTTGACATTAAACATCTCTCTCTCTCTCTCTCTCTCTCTCTCTCTCTCTCTCACACACAATATGTATACAGCAACAAGACACTAAGTAACACCAATAAAAATCCAAATGTTTAATCCTTTCATGCACAAGCTAATAATGATGTACTGTTATAAATAAGTCAATACAAGTTTAATGTTTTTGTACCAAAGATTAGGGACTTTAACAATTATTTAGATAAGTATACTATGTATAAGCAAGGACCGTATATATATACAGTCCATGGTATAAGTATACTTGTATTATACCCAGCTTGACCCGGGCTTCAAATTTGCACAGGACAGAATTCACTCAGGGCCCATATTCACAAGGGATTAAATTCACCCGGGGCCCAAATCCACAAGGATCTAATTTCGCCCAGGTCCCAAATTTGATGGCCTAAAACATTGATGGGATCATGCTACATGCAGTTAATTTGTGGGGTGGAGTGCGGAGACGAAACATGATGAGTGAACATCACATAATACACTCTTTGATTTTATTTCTTGAATACATAAGAAATGCATGTACATACATGTACATGCCAATCAGAGTCTAGTATAAGAATTTATTACTTATATTTAAATAATGTAAATACAGTAGAAACACAGTTTTACCACATGAAGAGATCATAGCATATTATTCAGCCAGTTTTAAGTCAACCACCTGTTATATCATTGAAACTTTTCCTTTGTTCAATGATGGAGGTAGATGTATTTATTTTGTAACAAGATGATAACACCATATGTTGATAATATTGCCAAATACTGTAGACTTGTAATCTCATCAGTTCCGTATAATTATCTTGGCAGTGAATGAAATGGGGTTTAATATCCTACTTTTCTGAACTCACTGGGCTAATCAAGGTGGCATATAACTTTGTATGCCATGCAGTGTGCACTGCTATCAGGAAAATTTCGTTCAAACAGTACTGCAGTATAGTCTTACATGTATTTTGAAACCAAACTGTTAATGCTTTTTTTTTTATATGCATGCCAATGTACATGTATACATTGGACCTTGGTGGTTCGTACTATCTGAATGGTTAACTTAAAAGTAGAACTTTATAGCTTTTACAACATGCTGATTGAAATAACTTGCATATTAAAATTATCACTTATTTTTAATTCCTAAATATATCAGATATTACCTTGCTCTGTCTTTTACTTAGTTTATTACGGTACTAAAATAGGCTATACATATATTTGTATACCATATACATGTACATGTATCTCATCATGAAATTATCTTTCATACATTAATAGAAAGATATGCAAACTGTTTAATAAAATTGACTCTTTATTCTTTTATAGGCCAACAATTTAACCTGCATGTGTATTTTTGTCTCCCCAACTGTTACTTCACGCTTTATTGTTATTACAGCTGCTGTATGCTATTTTCATTTTTATGAAAATATCAACTTTTCTCCATTATACGTAATCCATGCTAAAATCGATTATTTACAATTTAATTAAGAAACCAAGGTTAAGTACATGTATCAATGGAAGATAATTGCCCGGTCAGATTGAGTCAGGTTAAAAAATTTGTATTCAATGTTTAATCATATCGCTATAAATAGGATACGAGAAGAGGAAAAACAACTCTCCCTTTAAAGATTAGCTGTGGCTGGACAGGCCGTTAGATATGAGTAAATACTAAAACAAATTTAATAACTTTTGGACTATTCGTTTCAAATTATTAAAGTTTAAAAAATATTCCTAAATCTCTCAAACGGGGGTGGGTGACCAAATGGTTTACATCTGTGCGGTGGATCAGAAGGTCTGCCATTGAGTAAAGTGGCATGGTCTCTATTGCCTGCTTGTACATGTATGTGGAAAGGAGTAGGGTCTCCTCTCCAACCCTGTGGGTTTTCTTCAGATCCTCTTGTTTTCTCCCACTGCTAAAGACCCCAATGCACAAGCGAATTATTGAAATAAAATTGAACCATATGTTAGTCCCAAAATGACCTAGTTTGTGTCGAGCCTTAGGTGGACATTAAACCCCATTTCTCTATCTCTCTCAATCCCAAAAATTCTGCCTGTAGACTTTAACATTCAAGTCAAGGGACCACAATTATCATGATATCTTTTAAAAAAGAATAAATAGATTTTTTAGTTTATTAAAAGAAAGACATCTGATTCTGAACAAACAAGGTATTTTAATATTAGATTTTTTCACTGTGAGTGTGAGTCTGACTCTACACTTGATCCCCACCAAGCACCGTAAATATTGAACTTTGTTCAACCTCCCAATGTGATGGATGTTTAATGCCCTTAAAAAGGCTTTATGCATCAAGGCCTGGTAATAAATATTTTATTTATACCAGCTAGATATATATGTCAGCCAATCTTGATAATATTTTGGAGAATTTAAGTGCTTGATTTTTCGTTATAAGCCCTTTATAATCCTTTATTTTAGGGCTGAGCAATATGCGTGCAATGTTTTCACACAACTTAAACTCGTCAGTCTTCATCTAAAAATGAATTTTGGTGTCCAATTATATGGCGTCTTGATGAAACCAGACTTTTATTTTATAAAAATAACATGAAGGTAAAATTTGCCTTTCGATATCAAGTACAGCACATGGGTCATGCTCTGTAGAAACTTCTAAAGAAAGGCCAAAACGAAAAATTGACCCAAAATCTTAAAAGGGTTACTTGTTTTTTTTAACATAAGATCTGTCATTGAGTGTCAAGTCACTTGGTTTATATATTCCTGACTTAAAAAAAGGTTAAACCATATGTGAATTCCTAAATGACCTAGTTTGTGGACATTGTCTTTTATTACCATCAGCCCTCAATGTAGGTAATTATAGTAACTATTTTGATAAAATTGAATTAAATAGGGTTCAATATCCTACTGTACCACACCAACTGGGCTGATAAAAACTATCTTGATGTACATGTAGGTACATATTGAGATGAAGTATAGCTCCAACAGCTGTTATATCTATATACGATAATTATTAGCCTCCTTAAATTATATAAACATGAAACGATTGATAAGCCTCATTTAACTTCTAAATTGAAAAAAAATGCTAATATTTTGTTTATATGACCCGATTGCACATTGAGTCTGGTTTTGAATCCCCGGTTGTACATGACAACGAGTAGGGTCGCCTGTCCAATCTCGTGGGTTTTCTCCAGGTCCTCTGGTTTCCTCCCACTGCTAAAGACCCCTGTCAAACAATTGAATTATCGAAATAAAATTAAACCATATTATTATGTTAGTCCTGGAATGACCTAGTTTGTCAGATTTGACCTTAAACCCTTTTTCTCTCTCTCTCTTCCTTTGGTTATATAAACATAAAATGATTGATAAGCCTCATGTATTTTTTAAATTACAAAAAAAGCTAATATTTTGTTTATATGACAAGATTTTACATGCCCTAATAATCACATGATAAATATGTCGATGAAGCAGACTTCCCCATTAAAGTTGTAAATATTTTGCTATAATTCCTATAATAGTTATAACTTGAACTATGATACAAAGTCTAGATCTAAAGTCTTAACTTTATTTGCTCTATAGCTAAAGTTTACATCTGAATATGATTATTTTTCAATTTTTTTCTGAGATTTCTTAAATTTGGATATGATGGTGGTGTCAATAGAATTTTACATTTGTTTGGGGGGTACATGTTGTATTATATTTCTGTCATTGAGTCAAGTGGTGTTGTTTTGTTTCCCCACTTGTGTGTGACAAGGAGAAGGATCACCTTTTCAACTTTGTGGGTATTCTCCTGATCCCCAGGTTTCCTTCCGTTACTAAAGACCCCTACGCACAAGTGTTTGATTGAAGTAAAATTGAACCATATGTTAGTCCCGAAATGACCTTGTTTGTGTCGAATAGACTTTGTGTAGGGTTCGGTGATAATAAAAACAAAATATTGTGATAATAATTGATCAAATATCACGATAAACAATATTATCGTGATAATTTATACGTGTGTCTTAAAAAGTCAAATTTTGAATACTTGGGGTGAAAATCTTTGCTTGATGTCAAATTATTGTTGCTAACGTCGGTAGATGCAATGATGGAAATTTACCCAAGACCAGCCGATAGTTAATAATACTAATTTAACTAATAAATTTAATTCTATTAATAGAATGTCATCGGAGATGATATACCATAATATGCGTGCAATGTTTTCACACAACTTAAACTCATCAGTCTTCATCTATAAATGAATTTTGGTGTCCCATTATAGGGTGTCTTGATAAAACCAGACTTTTATTTTATAAAAATAAGATAAAGGTAAAATTTACCTTTCATGTATTATGTATTATCATCAATATTGGGACAGGATGATAATCATATCACGGTGATTTTTGTTAACACAATATACCCTTTTTTCAGTATTTTACAATTAATAAATTGGATAGGATAAAATTGACCATGATTTTATAACGATTTATCAAAAAATCAGTATATCACCCAACACTAATATTATGTCTATATTATATACCTTGTTATGTAATATATATATATATACATAAAGAAATTAAAAAAAAAAATATACACAATGTTATTAGATAATGCATATGTATGACATACATCACCATATGTCTGGCGCAATACAGCCTATTTGGTGTTGAGGTGCCATTAAACAATATTTCATTTTATTTTCATTTTATATCATTTCGACTCACTAGGTATAAGAATATGTGGTGCTCTTTTACATGGAAAAATAATCTGTTATTAAAGTTCTATTTTTTTCTGGCAGTAGTCCCAAACCACTAAGATACATAAAATTAACTTGTACATTCACATAATGTAATCAAGTGAGACCAAGTGGAACAAGTAGGTTAAGGATGAAAAGTTCATTGCACTTTGATTCTGTATAAGTGTGTAGTACTGTCATTTAAATTTGCAAGTTTGTTTATTGTTGTATCAGGGAGGGATCGATGGCTGAATGGTGTACATACGCTTTGTATCATAAGGTCTGTCATTGAGTCAACCTGCGTAGATTCGATTCTCCGATTGTACATGACAAGGAGTAGGGTTGCTTGTCCAATTTGTGGGTTTCCTTCCACAACTAAAGACTGCACAATCGAATTATTGAAATAAAATTGAACCATATATTAGTCCCGAAAAAATGACCTAGTTTGTTGTTGTTGTTCTTGGTGTTTAACGTCCGCTTCCACCGAAGGTGATATCGCAGACAAGTCTTATTTTTCATTTTCATTATCTTAGCGCACGCGCAGGGGTCTTTGCTGTGGGAGGAAACCGGAGTGCCCGGAGGAAACCCACGAGGTTGAGAAGGAGCCCCTATCTCCATGCCACATACGCTCACGGCAGGGCTCGAAACCACAGCCGCAAGCCAGAGGTGACCGGCCAGCTAGAGGTCGAAGCGCGGCACTCTGGACCACTAGGCCATCCCAACCCCCCTACCTAGTTTGTTTTGTGAATGGGCTTTAAACCCTCTCTCTGGAGATCCTGACAAGGACAGTGTCTATATAGTCATGTGGATGGGACAAAAAAGTCCTTGCATGTAGAAGAACCCTTGAGAGTTTCAATTTAAAATAAGAGCAGGCCAAAGTGTTGCTATATAGGCAAAGTTTCCCTCAAATCACACTGTATGGCATTTGTCTGTCTTCATTAGCTCAGTCAAAGCTAAACCCCATTTCTTTTTGGTTATTTTTACAAGTAATTTAATGAAGCTATGAGGAAACATTTTAAAACATGCCATACATTTCTTGTTAACATGACCTTCAGGAAAACTCATTATTTTCCTGGCAAATTCTGCACTTAAAAATCAAATTTACTGGATATAAGGCAATGACACATGCAACACCTGGTAACAAAGCTAGTTATAGACTTGCATTGAATAACCATTAACATCTTTCGCTAGCTTGAATTATTGGATTTTCTGGAAGTGTTTTTTAGATTTAAATTTGATTATTTCATTAATATTCCAGAGGGATAAAACACAATATATGGGCTTTATATCATAAGGTCTGTCGTTTCGTTGCCACAGTTGCACCTGAAAAGGAGTAAGATTGCCTGTCCATCCTCATGGGTTTTCTCTAGTTTCTTCCAACTGCTAAAGAAACATAAACATGCAAAAGTATTATTGATATAGAATTCGACCATATATTAGTCCCCAAATGACCTAGTTTATTTTGAGTAGATGTTAAACTAAACCCGTTTTTTCTCTGTCTCATGAATATTCTACAATTAAAATAGATACAGGTATTTGGGTACAAGTAATTGACCTTAAGTCGAATGTCACCTCAACCCAGCCTATTAACTTTTTGTCTTCTGCTAACTTTAGTATTCTGTCGAATGCCAATATGTTAATAGAAAACAAACATTCTGATTATTGAATAGCGTCCAACATCTTTATTACATGTAACTTTTATTACTTACCTTTGTTGTACGTGTATATTATATATAGGCTAAGTAAAATGACAAATTCTTGTCCCATATCCCAAAGACAAAGAGAGAAATGGGGTTAAAACATGCACTCAACAGTCATTTTGGGACTAACAATTCAATAATTTGCTTGTGCATTGGGGTTTTTAGCAGCAGGAGGAAACAGAATGATCCTGCTTTTTGTCACATACATTCTTGGAACCGAAACCATGCCAGTTGATTCAATGACAGACTTTGTGATACGCGCACATCTTAACCGCCATACCCTCTTCCATAACTTGACACCAATGATCATCATTTGAGGGGAACCACGTCAGGATTTTCCGATGTGGTTTTCTGTTGTCAGTGGTGCAGAAAGGAGGACCTGACAATGACTCCTGTCTAGTCATTCGGATGGTATGGAAACCGAGGTCCCGTTACCTGGGCAAAATTTTCCTTATACTTTACTTATAGCACATTGCATGGCATATGCTCGGCTTCATTAGCCCGGTCGGAGCAGACGAGTAGGATGTTAAAACCATACTTTTGTGAATCCCTAAATAAAAGGAATATCTATCCAATAATGGTTCAATCCTGTGTAATATTTACAAATATATTAGTTAAAAATGTTGCAACATTAGGCATCCTCTCAAGAGAATACAAACAAGTCAGCACCACCCAAATATGTTGGATAAATTCTTTAAATAGGCATTTTTTAGTCAGATTGAATGTAAATAGGAGCGATTATCTATCATTGATATTTTGTTCTTAATGAGATGTTAATTTGAGTACATGTACATTTAAAACATGCATTAAACTGTAACAAGTGATATATTGTCAGACAAATGCCAACAGCAATTAGTAGTTCTAATGTAGGAAATTTAACAGCAACCCCAGAGTCTGTGTTATTCTGCTCTCCAATGAGGAATATATTAGTTATAGGCTGCTTTCAATGTAATCCAATTGTCAGGTATTGATTGATATTGATATATGTGAGCTCGGAAGACCTATATACCTGTAGCCTATGCTTAGGCCAAGAATAAATATACCTTTGTTTATGGTTACTTATTGATGCCTTTCCTTCCCACTCCCAATGTCGCTTAGAGATATGGTAGAGCTCGGAAGAGACCTATACACTAGTCTTTGCTTAGGCCAAGAATAAATATACCTTTGTTTATGGTTGCTTGGTGCCTTTCATCCCCACTCCCAATGTGGCTTAGAGATAAGGTAGAGCTTGAAAGAGACCTATATATCTCTAGTCTTTGCTTAGGCCAAGGGTAAATATACCTTTGTTTATGGTTACTTGGCGCCTTTCATCCCCACCCCACCCCACTAAAAAAATATGTCAGCTTAAGAGATAAAGTAACAATAAAATATATTGATATTGTTGTTGAGTTTGGAAGAGACTTATCTGTAACATCGCTTATTTGACTTATTTCAAAAAATGAAAACAGTCTTATTGATTACTGCATGTAAATATTTTGCTCGGCTACAGTGGAAAATTTAGAATGAATCTAGAAATGTTGGAATAGACTAATTTATCAAGTACGCAACCATGACAATCATAAATGATACTGGATAATCATATATTCCTATAGACAATATGAACAGATAAATAAATGTTTTGCCTTGAAATTTGATGTTTATGAGAAGTTATCCGTCTTCCATTAGCCCACGTTAGGTGCAGAAGAGTAGGATGTTAAACCCCATTTCATGAGAAGTTATATATTTAGCCCAACAGTGATCCTGTGACAATAAAAACACAAAAACAAAAATGCTGCATCACATCAGATTATTAGTAATGATTGAAAATCAGAATATTTGTTTGGCCTTAAAGTGTCTTGTGGGTATTAATACCTTTAATGATCCATGCAAGTAAAACCAGTGTGAGTTCCGCTATGATTTATTTTTTATTTAACAGACCAGTCTGTAACCCAATTCTGTCAGTTGAAAGTTCATTGCCCTGTTTATGTATAATATAAGTTAGGATGTAGATATGGATTAGGTCAGTAGAGTATCCAGGACACCATCACACTCTATTGTATATATCAGATAAGACACAGATGTATTTATATCCTTAACAGTAGGAAATGATTAAAACCACAGCTGTATTTGAACAATAATTATAGTTCTAAATAAATGTGATATATTTTAATAACGGACATTGTTAATGATAAGAGATTTTGTTTAGTTATCAATTTTAGGTTATCGAAAGCAATGATGGTTTTTAAGAACCATGCACTGTATTTATTTGCTGTTCTTCTATGTTCTGTTTATTGTCTATTAGGTAGAATTTAAAAAAAGAACACTCCAAAAAACTGAAATTAAATTCAGCATTCAATAAAACAATTGTTGAAACGAATTGAACCATATGTTAATCCTTAAATGATCTAGTTTGTGTCATAAACCCTGTTTACATTACAAATTTTAAGCGTGCCAGGTACCGTTAATTTTTTTGTAGTGTAAACGGGTCAAACACAAGCGTGCCGTACTGAGTACTGTGCCACTGAAGTGAGGTTGTCTTGGAACCTTGCTAAGAACGGCTCGGTTTAAATTTTCCTAGTGTAAATGCTAACCGGTCTGAGCACGGATTACTGCGCATGCGCCAAATGAATCTTGACCTTTTTTCCCGCAAACTTTGACAGCTCTGTCATCAGTTCTGTCAAAATGGCTACACGTACCAAAATCAACCGCCATAATTGTTTTCATTCGGGTAACTTGCTTAGGTACCGAAATTAACTTTTCTGTGAAGAGTCCAACATTTGGCGTGCTTGGCACGGTTCCAAGACTGGTAATGTAAATGGGTCAATTTCTTGAAATTTATCGTGGCCTAGTACCGTGCCCAGTACGGCACACTTATCGCGGCCAAGTGTAAACGGGGCTATGGAGGCTAAACCCGCTGTCTCTCTCTCTGTTTTAGTGAAGGTAGATTTGGATAGATTTTTTTCATGTTAGTAACAATCCTCATATGTTTATTTAGAATTATTTACAGACAATTTTTATATTTTAATTTCATTCTTCATCAGTTAATCATAATCGTTTTTATTTTAAAACATTTAGTTTTCTTTGTATGATATATAACATGAGTATATTTTAAGTTCATACTCCTTTAGTTATTCATACTCATTGTATCAAACACTAATTTTAATTTGTTTGCTTGTATAAAATAGTGGTGTTCTATTTGTATATTTATTAGTTTGTATATTCAGTTAATTGATAGTTTTATTTAGTTTGTATGATAATTAATTAGTTTGTATAGAGTTAACCTCAATGTGTCCACTTGTTGAAATGAGACTTGACGCTTATTATATTCTACACATCATTATCAGCTACTTTGTGACGAATGTGTCAAATATAAGAAAAATCTTTCTGCTGTCGGAACTTTTTTTAAGAAGAGACTTTTGATGGCAGAGAATATTATTTAAATGATTTTGTAATCATATGCAATGGAATAAATCCATTGTCTAGACTTCCATCGGAAGGCACCATGCTGTTGCCATATCAGTGATGGAAAGCCTGACAAGGACAGCGTCGAATCGTTCAGATGGTATGAAAAACCAAGGCCTGTTCACTTACAAGACTCCTTGACAGTTGGAATTTGATAACACTTTATGACCATCTTCATTATCCCAGTCAGATCAGAAAAGTGAGACTTAAAAACGTATTTGGTTATTTTTGAAGATGAGTTCAGGGATTTGGGAGTCTGAAAGAAGTGTTTAATGTGCCACAGGTCACTCTCCCAAGATCTATTCAATAGAAAAGTGCACATTGAGGTGTCCCTATATATATTTTGTTTCATGTTATATTTTTGTTGTCTCTTTTGTTATTATTTAGATATATTTTATTAGATTTCTATTTTCTGGGGATTTTTTGCTAGCATGCCTATAATTAGTTTGTAATGGGGACTTATGGTAGATTAGAAAAAGAGCTGACAGTTCTCTCTAAAATAGTTAAAAAAAATAGATAATGAAAATAAAAAATGCCGAAAATTTCAGTGAATCAAAAACAAAGTCTTGATTATCCAATTGTACATTAGATTATCCACCACAAAATGTAGGCTACAGTTTTCACCTTCACTAAAGATCGCAGGCTGCCAATGGCATTTATAGTTGATTATGGCCAGGATCAGTTAATTGATGTCTAATTAATAATATAGATAACATTTCAGGCCTATAAACAGACCTGCAACGTGCAATAGGCAGATTTAGCTCTTGCATATTGCATATTTAATTATATTCAATTTTACCTCAGTCAACCTGACCTGTTCATTATGTAGGCCGACATGTAGACTTAAGTAATATTAACCTACATATATATTTACCTATTCATATCTCTTAATCCTTTCTAATCATATTTATATTATAAATTTATTATAGACTTGAGTTGAGATACAAGTTACGTCACTGCCAAATAAAAATAATCTGTCTCTCTATTTAACAAGGAGCCACAGTGGCTAAGCGAGTAAGACACTGACTCTCTAGCCTGGGGGTCATGTGTTCGTACCTGGTGTTGGCCTAGAAAGTTCATCAGGATTTTCTTGCAGGGTTTCCTCTTGTCAGTGGTGCTGGACAGAGGGCTTGACAAGGATGGGATGAAAAACCGAAGTCCCATTCATCAATTTGCATGCACGTAAAAGATCCCTTGGCAGTTCTAAATTTGATATAAAACTAGACAAAATTTTCATCACAGAACATTGTATTCATTTTTCCATTTTATTCTTTAAGTTAGTTTTGTGGGTGCAATAGATTCAACTATCCTTAAGGCAATAAATATTTAATCAAATCAATATTTTGTTCATCACAAAATCAAATGCATGTAGCCTAAGTACATGTATTTCTTATATTAATCATTCTGGTGTTCTAAATTTAAATGTTTTGTTCAAGTTTTTGATATTGTATATGTATATATATATATTTAGTTTTAATTAATATTTATCTATTCTGTTCTTTTTGTTTGAGATGCAAGATTAAACGACTACTCATTCCAAAGAATTAAATGATTTAACTTTAGTGAAATCCACAGAATCTCTCCCTGAATGTAGTGTATCTCAATGATAATAGTACACATATAATACTCATTTAATAGGGCAAAACACTATATAACTTGGGAATCTGTTTAGTTGTGTTGTTTTAACAGGAGTTGGTGTATTTAAAGTACCATAGTCTCTAACTTTGACATTTTGTATTAGTCATTTGTCAATTTAAATCAACATTGATGTTGTGATCTCACCTGGAAAAGGCAGGCTTCTGATATCCAATATTTTAAGACAAAATAAACATTTTACCATTGGTACAGAAATCGTGTTCCATAATGCCTTTCAACGCCATTTATAACAAGTTACTTGAAGAATGAGGCTAGACATATTCCACAAGTGATAGCTCAAATTCATTGGCAATAATGGTGTTCATATACATGTATTCAGTTCCGACTGTTACATTGTTTAAAATAGGTTTATATACGTTCAATAATGACTGTTGGCTGGCTACAACAGTTTACTTTTACTTTCAGTGTTCAGTAAGTAACAGGAGCCAGGGTGGTTAAGGGGTTAAGATGATGGAAGTTTGCACATGTTCGATTCTTTCATTGGCTGAGAAAGTTCATTGTGATTTTCCGGGATGGTTTCCCCATGACAGTGGTTTACCGTGGTTTCTCCTTGATAGTGGTTGAAAGTGGTTACCCCTGACATTGGTTTGATATAAAAGTAGGCCATATTGGTGCTGCTTAGGCAAATTTCCATCATAGCACACTGTATAGCGTATGCCCAGTAGGAGCAGAACCCAATTTTAAGATATTTTCTGATTAACAGGCTAATTAATTTGAATAATTTGCCTACAATGGTTTGAAACTAAACATTGAATACTGATACTGCCATTAAAACAGCAGGATACTCAAGTTGACCTGATATACATGTATATTTACATTAAAACCTATTAACTTAGATCTGTCTTTCTACTTATTATATTACTTACATAGATAACCTGTGTGCACCAGATAAATATATAGATAACCTGTGTGCACCAGATAAATTATTTCAACTAGATTATGGACATTACTGCAGTTGTACATGAACTTTAAAGGACCCAATGATTCAAATTTTATATGTAGAATTTTTCTTTAAAAATCTACCTTTGCTTATAGTGTTATAGTCATAGAACAAGCCTGTATTGCAGTCTCATTCAGATAAACCCTCTGTATAAGTTGATGACTAGGAAAGTCCTGGGTGTCCAAGACTCCATGTATCAATGTGAGGTATAATCTTTGTTGCGTTCAATAGACTTTAACGAAGGTAACAGATTTCAATATTGGTCCAATTCAATCAATATTGATGTAGTTATCTTGCTGTGACAATATGGAATCCTAATATTCAATATTTAGGAAACCTTGGAGATATTGATATCAGCACATGAGTCGTGTATTCTATGGTTTCCGGTGCCATTTGTATTGAACAAAGAAAAACATTGTTTAATACAATACAGAAGTAACGATGACTGATTCACAAACAACAAATTAAATAATGATAAAAACAATAGTAGAATGGACCTAGCAGGCGAAAACCACTGTCATTCCAATTGTTTAGAAATTACAATAAAATTTTTAAAATTTGAATATAAATCACTTAATATAAATTTATATTAAATTGATATGTACTTTTAGAACCTTTTTTGTTTATTTTAAGGTTCCAAAAAATAGAGCCATACACCCTTTAATTTTAGTCAAAAACAAAGTCAAAACTTGTATAGTAGACATACAGTTAAATTTTATCCTTCATTTTCGTCATCGGTATAGATTGCCTTATTGAAAGAGTGCACCTAATGTAGGGGTACTTGACTCAACACTTCATTTCTCCTTGAAAGTTTCAGTGCAAATAATTCATTTATCTGTGATGGTGAAGGAGATTAATTAATTAGTTATAATATAACCTTTAATACTAATATTCATTTATTTGTATATATGATCGACCTGAGTGTTAATATTTTCATCAGATGACTATGATTATTATAATTAATGTGTTCATGATTTTCACATCACATACCGGTATATATATGTTATATTTTTTATGTTATTACATGTTATATATTATCATTCCTTATATTGTATAGTTAGTGTATGGGTTATTACATAACTACTTCATGAACTTAAAGCTGAACTCTGATTACAAAACTACAAAAATAATTATACTTGTTTTCAATGCCATGCCCACTTCCAGTGTATACCGTGTCAAGCGAAGTGTTGGTCAACTACAAATTACCCCCTGACTGATTGAAGTTTTTTCACAAAATATTGTTGCTACACAAATATTATGTCTGATCTGTAGTATTATTATCAGAGTTCAGCTTTAATACTGTATACCTTTTTTTTTAAAAGTCTTATTAACAAGTATATCAATTTAATTATTGTACTTGCATGGTGATTTGCATATTATTATTTTGATTTTGATTTGAATGTCAGACTTTAGTTTTCTCACCATGAAATGAAATAATGGTCAAAGTGATAATGATGAAATCAGCTTTTAGAATTTACGGAGGAGCCAATATTCATAGACTTACACAGGTCGCGATTCGATTCAAAACATTTAGTGTAATGAGCAAAGTTTTCACCTTGTTGAGGGAAAGGGTAATGACAATTAAAGGGGAGGGGATGGTCGAAGGGTTACTGATGTTCATTGATTCAAGAGGCGTATTTTTGATTACCCATACATGAAAAGCAGCAGGGTTGCCTGACCAACCTTGTGGATTTTTCTCGGGGCCCTCCTCCTGCTGGACACATTTCTTTCTCTCTCGTTTCCTCTAGGGGTTTTACATATACTTGGCCTGTTTCCCCAATACCATTCAAATATCCTGAATAAAAATTTTGTTTCGAAGAAAAAGTATAGTGGGAACATCACTCAGTAATTGTATTTCATGGAATTATGACCTGTGTATTTCAGTACAATTAATAAATATCACTGAAACTATTTCTTCAGAGACGTATCCAAGATACATATATCAGTTTGAAGATTATGAATTATCTCTCTTGTGCCTTCAAGCTGTTAACAAAATTCTTCTTAGTACAAATTGCTCAACGGTTTTAATTTTTACTAGTGTAAATTTTTGACGGACTGTTAAATCATAACTAAATCAATATAAAAGTCTAGAAAAAACAGAGGCTATACAATATTTATATCCTTTTAGCCCTGGTCACAGAGGACACCAGCTTTCTGAGACTATTTCTATTTTAGCTATTCAAATAAAAAACTTGGTCCTTATGAAAGGCCTGTGGATATGGCTAACTTCAAACAAAAACTATTATATACGCTGGCACGACAGTTTGAATTTGTGGAATAATTTATATTCAAGTATATTCTACAGAAACAATTGCATCTTTTATTAATATCGGCCGGAATGGAGTTAAATGGCTCATGTAGGTCAGATATGGTTACATACAGGTGCGAGACCACTGCAATATCAATTTTAATTATAAGTATATAATAAGGTATATCAGATTTCACTTGATGATTAAGGAGTTAGTCGAGTTACTATAAATAGATGTTCAGTTTTGACAAATGCTTGTATAAATATTGCATTATTTATGAAAACTTAAAACTAAAATATTTCAGAAAACAGCCTTTTAATTGGCTAACAGCAAATATTGGTACCAGCAATTTAGGGCTCAACCAATTAAAAGGTCACATTCTTTAAATATTTCAGCTGAAGATTTCATGAATGATACTCCTGAATGACTACATAGACTGAATGTTTCTAGTTTTTATGAAATGTTTGTAATTGTTTATAAGTGTTCCTTATGACAGTTTTATTTCATTTTATTTCCTATTTAATTGTGATTCATTTTTGACACTTTGTCTCTGTCAATTAAAATTTGTCAATTTCAAATAACTGTGATTTATCTTGCCCTCAATAACTAATAAAGTTATATTAAAACCGTCTTATATAGTTTTTTGTATGTTTTTTTATATCCTTATATTTTCATGTGGACATAATAATATTATGTTGTTGCCCCTGTCCGTCCATGTGCCGGCACTATAGCCTACTCTTATATCAATTTCAACAGCCAAGAAATCTTTTGAAGAGCACACCAATGTTTACAAGGGACCTCGGTTTTTGTCCTTTCCGAACGACTAGACAGCGGTCCTTGTCAGGCCCTCCGTCCTGTACCACTGACAAAGATAAAACACTCCAAAAAATCATGATGAACTTATTTGCCACCACCGGGATAGAACCTGGAACCACCAGTCAAGCAAACAGTGTGTCTTACTCACTTGACCGGAGCTCCCAGCTAAAAAAAAAAAAATAATCAAAGAAAAAAGAGACTTGATGTGGATTAATATGATCTTTATTTGTATAAATTACTAAACAAGGCAAAAATTTATTAAAATAATAACTATATTTTAATCATCCAGAATGGTTTGAGGAAATGTAGTAATACATTGATCCTTAAACCTGATACATAACATTTAGGAATATTGCAAGTTTATACAGAGAATTGATGAGGCAAGTGTTTGAGGTAATATGTGGATCTTAAAGGCCATAAAGGCAGATACATATATGTTCTGGCAACAAAGCAAAAGTAGAGAACTGTTTCATTTAGGCCATGATCATGATACCCTTGCATCCCTTAAAAATGGCCAGCACGATTCTTTTTAAATTTTTAAAAAATAAAAACAATGAATTAGCCACAGGATCCTTTGTCAAAACACAGAATATTTTTATTTTGTATTACCTAAATAAAAACAATAAGGGACATTCCAAGTATATACAGATTTGATGAGGATAATGTAATGATAATGTATAATGATAAAATGTAATCAACAGTTTTAATAGAATATACATCAATCAGATTAAAACACAGATCCTTTTTTCGTTTCGTTTTTTATTGTTCAAAATTTCGTTTTAGTTGTCTTTACTACACTAGGATCTGAAAGAGTAGTGCATTCTAGCTGTTGTGAAGATTTAGCCAATGAAAGGGTCTGTTACGGCAAGTTTTTGGTGCGCAGAACTGTGGGTAATCGATGCACTAGAAACATTAATTGGTTTTTGGACGTCATAGGGTCAAAAGCCACTCATATGATTTTCCACTATAACTTGTCCAATCTTTATGTAGTAGAGGCCATCGAAAGTATAAAAAACAAAACCAAATATAGATGTGTATTTTAATCAAACTGATAAAAGGTAAGTAAATCCGTGTTGTCATTAACTAAACACCCATTGTATTTGTATTGGATTCAACATCGTTGTTGATAAATCGACCATATTAAGAACCTGAAATAAATACAAAACATTCAGATTAACAGATGTCTTATTTATGGATGTTGGGTGGTTGAACGGTCTAACGTATGTAACCTATGATCACACCCGCCGGAGATCAAGGTAACTACTCGAACAGAAAAGAGTTTAAGTTTAACGTTCTGTTTTTCCTCACCAACAGCAATACCAACTGCAGTGTGCTCTTTAGTTAATTCCAATAATGGCTTACACTAATTAGATTAAGCCCATTTGCTAGAGCATTTTTTAACAGAATCTTAAGCATGGGGATTATGGCGTGCATTGAATCATATCCACTTTAAAAGGTTTCAAGGACACAGGCAATAACTCTTGTTAATTTGGTGGCACTTTCTAAAGTTTATATTACTTCATCTTAGAAGTTCCATCCCTGCATTGGCCAAGAAAGTTCATCCCGATTTTCTGTCATGGTTTCTCCTTGTCTGTGATGCAGAACGGAGGGCCTGACAAGAACAGCTGTCTAGTCGTTCAGATGGGGTGCAAAACCGCGGTTCCGTATACACATTTCCGTGCACATAAAAAATCTCTTGGCAGTTGGAATTCAAAATAAGAGTAGGCTCTGTAGTGCTGCTGCCCAGGCAAAATTTCCCCCATAGCACATTGTATGCCCGTCTTCCATTAGCCTAGGTTTGGTGCAAAAGAGTAGGATGTTAAACCCACTTCATTTCATTTTAGAAGGATTATTATGACTTGCAAAATATTTTTATTTACCTTATATTCTGCATTATAATTGTAATTTGTTGAAACTCCATTGAGAGTTACTCCAGTAGGTTGTTGCTGTAAACCAAATACTGTCACATTTCCTAATAACATTGGTTCATCTGTATATCCTTTAAACAAAGGATTGCTGTAGACACCATTCTATAATAAATATACATAAAATATAATGGGTATGTACATGTAATATAAAACTGTATATTGATGCTAAGTCGGACAGCTTTGCTACTGCTGATGGTATAAAACAGCTAGAGAAAGAGAGAGAGAGAAATGAGGTTTAACGTCCACTCGACACAACTAGGTCATTTCGGGACTAACATATGGTTTTTTAAAAATTTTATTTCAATAATTCGCTTTTGCGTAGGGGTCTTAAGCAGTGGGAGGAAACCGGAGTGCCCAGAGGAAACCCACGAGGTTGAGAAGGCGCCCCTATCTCCATGCCACAGCCGCACGCCAGAGGTGATCGTCCAGCTAGAGGGGTCGAAGCACGGCACTCTAGACCACTAGGCCATCCCAACCCCCTATAAAACAGCTATCACAGGTTTGATATGTCGGTCTTTCACATACATGAATTAAAAATCTATACCTTATCAGCTGAAAATGTGAAACTGTTGAATATTTTCTGGTAATATGTATCTAGAATAAAATAGAATAGCATCATTATAATATTATATTTATTGTATATATATATACACCATATTTTGCTGTTTCAAAATTTTTCTTGTACGACATTTTTTTCGCACATACAGGGAAATAATTCAACATTATTTAAACCGATGGAATCAGACCACAGTTAAAAACGCATGTTTGTTTGGACTTCACTATTTTCATATTTCCTCCGGTATTTAAACTCATGTGAGTAATATTCCAGCCAAATTACGTGTTTTCGTGATATGATCGAAAGAAAGCATGCCAACCAGTACGTTAACCACCATTTTATTTTATTTCATAAATTGAAAACAAAAATATAAAAATATTCTTTTTTCACAAAAATTATGTTTACCTAGGGTGTCACCATCATCCCAGAATAAATCACCTTCCGCTAGATTTGTAGAATTCAGAGCAACAAGCAAACCAAATTTATTCTTACGACTGGAACAGAGAAGAGAGAAATCAATCATTCCAAAGTCTACAATATATTTACAATATTAAAGGGGCCTTCAAAGATATTAGATAAACAGTTGACAGTTCTCACTATAACAGTTACAAAATAGATAGCGTAAGTAGAATATGCTGAAACCGGTCCATTAATATCCATTTACAGTAGGTATCTGTAATGTTTCGAAATAAATTTGTGTTGCATCCAACAAACCAACATAGAATTATCTAACCTATAATTTCTGTTTTAATCTTCTAAATAACACTTTCCTGCTCTTATTTGCCAATAATTCAAATAATAAAAATATCTAATGAATAAAGACAATGAATTAAAGTTTTAACTTTAATGATATACTTATATTTCTACCTTTCTGTTGTAGTTAGAGCTGGTTGTTGTGTTGGTAAAATGAAGCCACCACGTATATGCAAGTTTATCTTATCTAATGGTGTAGTTAGATTGATTTTATCACCTGTACTAATAACCCTTTCTCCAGTATAATAATCATACCAATAACCCACAGGTATATAAGCTTCTACTGTATATTGATCCTACAATAACCAACAAGTATATTCCAATTCCCATATAACATCATGATGCTAATTTCATGTAAATTTTACATTAAATGGGTTGGTCGGTTTGCCATTATTTTGTTCATTTCTTTAACCATAACTCATATTCTGATGTAAACCATAACATAAATTTTCCTCAAAGTTTATGCTAGAATGTTAAATTTACGTTAGATTTGTGTCAGAAAATGACAGTATTCTAACATAAATCTGACATCAATTTTACATAAAATCAAAATTTTTGTCATTAAAACAATGAAATGTACAATAAAAAAAGTTTTTATGAGTAAAAATACATAAATATTTATTCATAAAATTGAGTAGGTCAATACAAGGTTTAAAAATGAATTATACTGTAACTTATCGAATAGTTTTCTAATCTAGGTTCAGGTATATATACCTTGTCTAAAGCAGGTGAAATCAGTAAAGCTGGTCCCCATAGAAACTGTCTATCAATACTGTATGTATCAACAACTGTAGGATATCTGTACAACAAATAATCAATCAGAATGACAGAATAAAAATAATATGATAAATATATAAAAGGAACTGACACAAAATAAAATGAAATGGGGTTTAATTCCTACTGTTCTGCTCAGCTGGGCTAATAATAATAATAATCATCTTATATAGCGCTGGAATTCCAAAAAAAGGCTGCTCATTGCAGCAAATTACAATGTCATTAGAGTCATTAACAGAATGACTGTCGGAATAGTTTTGTTTTTAAGTTCCTTTTAAAAGATTCTATATTTGTGGTAAAGTGTTCCAAACAATGAAGATGACTATATGCCATACAGTGTGCTATGAGGGGAAATTTTGTCCGGACAGCTGTGCTTCTCCCTACTTTTTATGTCGAATTTCAACTGCAATTGATCTTTTACTTGCACACCATTTTATACAAAGGACTTGGGTTTTTGTCCCATCTGAAGGATTAGACAGCTGTCCTTGTCAGGCCCTTTGAACTGCGCCACTAGGAGAAATCATCCCAGAAAATCTCAATGATGCCAGAAAATATGTCCACTCGAATTATTTCTAGACTAATATTAACATATGGTAGAAATTTATTTGAATAACAGGTTGAAAATGGAGGATGCAGAGAAATCTCACAAAACTACACAATGAAAGATATTATGATCTTAAATTGACACGTCAGACCATGGCACCACACCCCAGTTATGGAAAGACAATCTGTGTGCATATATACTCACTCAAAAAATAATGGTCTTAAAACTGTATCACCCATCAAGTGACTTTTATATATCAACGTGTAAAGATAGGGGAGAAGTGAATATCGTATTAAATATACTTTTCTGGTGGATTCTGCCAAGGCAGGACCAAATGCACCTGGATCCTGGGCCTGTAAAACAATCATAATGTTTGAACAGATATAATCTCAACCAAAATCACAAAAATTTCACAAAGATTTAGAAGTTTGGGAAATTAATAATTTACTGTTTACATTATTAACTTTAAGTGTTCCAGGAATGGGCGAAACACAACTATGCCATTCTGAGAACGGCGAAACTCCGGACCACTGAAGTATGGTGGTCTAGGCACCGTTTTCAATATCTCTATGGCAAGGTTAAATTTGTGTAGTGCTACGCTATCCTGTCTGCCTCCGTGCCTGAAAGAACTTTTTGTGAAGAGTTTATGCCAGGTACTATTCCGAGATAAATCATTGTAAAGCAATCTACCGTAAATGTTGCAACTTTTAAAATTTTATCACGGTCTGGAAGGATTCCGAGTACAGTACGATTATTGCAGCCAAATATACATTATATTCCTCTCTGTCTACAGAATGTTACTAAGCACCTACCCTTTTATGTTGGTCATTATGATTTCTGGAGAAAGTATAAAAAGCACCAAGTTGATGCCATCTTTGACACAGTTGTTCTGTAGAATTGTCACGGAAACCACAGATATCAGCTCCAACCATTGTAATACCAAACATATTCATACTCAGTATCTCTACAAACATTTGATTAGAGAGCCAATTTTTAATAGGACTATGCCATACATCTATATAGATAGAGTGGCATCAACTTGGTATTTAATTAAGAAGTCAAAATACTAACGCTAGATATTATCATGGCTTGGATTCAATGGAATTTAAAAAAGGTCTACCGATAAATTTGTTCAGAAAACAAAATGGTGAGCAATTTATTAGGTAGCAATACAGAATAGATCCATCAAAACCGAGACTTAGCCTCAATTTTTCATTTCATCTTTAAATTTTTAAATCTTGTGGATGTTTAAATCTGTTAAAATTTTTGTGATTTGATAATCTAGAGAGTAGATTATAGGCTTGTCGTTTTAATCAATGTCTGAATAATAATTTATATAACATCTGAAGCCAAAAGAAAGACCTACAATAGACAGACGTAGTTCTCACATAATGTAAAACAGATCCTATTTTATTTGGGGGGTTGGATGGCTGAATGGTTAGTGTGCGTGCGCTATATACTAAACTCTGTCACTGAGCCAACTGGCGGGGTTTCGATTACGCGGTTGTACATGACAAGGAGTAGGGTCGCCTGTCCAACCTCGTGGGTTTTCTCTGGGTCCTCCAGTTTCCTCCCATTGCTAAAGACTCCTACACACATGCGAATTATTGAAATAAAATTAAAACCATACGTTATTCAGATCTTTATGTAGTAGAGAGAGTGGGGTTTAACGTCCACTCGACACAAACTAGGTCATTTCGGGGCTAACATATGGTTTAATTTTATTTCAATAATTAGCTTCTGCATAGAGGTCTTTAGCAGTGGGAAAAAAACAGAGAGCCCGGAGGAAACCCACGAGGTTGAGAAGGCGCCCCTATCTCCATGCCACATATGCTCACACCTTATGTAGCAGAGGCCATCAAATGTATCAAAAAATAAAATGAGAGAGAGAGAGAAATGGGTCATTTCGGGACTAACATATTGTTTAACATTATTTCAATAATTCGCTTGATGCGTGAGGTCTTTAGCAGTGGGATGAAACCGGAGTGCCCGGAGAAAACCAATGAGGTTGAGAAGGCGCCCCTATCTCCATGCCACATACGCTCACACCAGGGCTCGAAACCACAGCTGCAAGCCAGAGGTGACCAGCCAGCTAGAGGTCGAAGCGCGGCACTCTAGTCCACTAGGCCATCCCCCCCCCCCCAAAAAAAATAAAATGAAATATAGATTTTAATTAGATTGATAATTTTTTAACATGTTACCAACCAGATATAGATTTATACATATCATAAAAATTTGCTGCATTATCTCCAGTCCAGTGACCTCCAAAATGACCTTGACCTGCAAATGATGACCTGGAGATTACAAAGGACCGTTTTCCACGAATTGATTCTAAAGCTCTGAAAAAAAAAGATATTTATCTATTATTTTTTTAAGATGGTAATATTTGTCAATAAATTTAACCCCAACCAGAAAATCATGTTTAAGGCCATACAAACGAATTAATTTGGCTCTCAGATAATTCTTACCAATTTTGTGATTTATTTTGTCAAAGGATCACTATGGGCCTAAATGATAATCTTATTAACATCACATTTTAAGGCACCACATTTACCTCTGTATGTTGTTTACCATATATGGGAATGTATAATTATTCAGTATCATTTATGATTGTCACCAACATTTATCAGAGATGCGTACTTGATAAATGTACAGTTTACTTCTAGTAACCAAAAGAAAAAACATTATTGAATGACACTTTTTTTATTTTTTACTTTTTCAAATTAAAATATGTTTTAAGTGATGCAGGACCATATGAGAACTAGAATATTTTTTTATGACCTAAGTTGCCCGGGTCCTCCAATCGTAAATTTATATACATTGTATTTTTAATTTTTCAGAAATAAAATGAAAAATGGCTTCACATCTGTGCCATCCTAGCTAATGAAGACAGGATTGCATGAAGTTTTTTTATAAAAATTATTTAAATATCTTACCGATTAGAAGCTTTTGTTTCCATTAGACCATATAACGTATGTAAATTATACTGTGTTGATAGATATTGTTTAGCGGATGCACAAATGGTATTATAACTTAAATACCCACCAGCTACATCTGTAATTATACAAAATCATTGATATTCCTGGAGATTACAACATTAATGTTACTATAATACATAATAGATAATGAAAAATGAATATATTGAAAATTTCATTCAAATTACTTAAGGATGGCTGAATGCTTAGCATGTGCGCGCTGTATCGTAAAGCCTATCATTGAATCAACTGGCGTGGTTTCAAAGCCCTGGCTGTACATGACAAGGAGTATGCCTGTCCAACCTCGTGGGTTTTCTCCGGGTCCTCCTGTTTCCCCCCACTGCTAAGTACCCTGACGCCCAAGCAAATTGTTGAGATAAAATTGAACCATATGTTAGTCCCGAAATGACTGGATTTACCATTTTTGAATTAAATCAATAAATGGTGATCGTGTTTCAATCCGTTTAAATCCCCACAATCAAACGATCTAGAGAGTTGATAAATGTAATGTGATTAGAGGTCTAAATAATAATTTATATCACATAATAGACATGCAATAAGCAGATATAGCTCTTAAACAAAGCATGTTTAACCTGGTACATGTAATTATTGCTTACCGAGTTCCATAAAAATAATAGAGAAAGATGATCTTTTCTATACCAAGTTGGGAGCCTTGGTGGCTCAGTGAGGAAGACGTTGGCTCGCTAATCTAGTGGTCCCGTGTTTGATCCCTGACTTGGCCAAGACAGATCATCAGGATTTTTGCGACATGATTGCCCTTGTCAGTGGCCAGTGACAAAGTCCTGTGTACACACTGGCGTGCACATAAAGATCCCTTAACGTTTGGAATTCAATTTAAGAGTAGGCTGTGGTGCCACTGTTCAGGCAAAATATCCCTCTTAGCACACTATATTGCATATGCCACTCTTCATTGGGCCAGGTGGAGCAGAAGTAAGACGTCAATGACTCTATGTTGTACCTTGCCAGGGGAAACCACATGCAACCTCCTGATACAGAGAGAGAGAGAGAGATGGGATTTAACATCCACTCGATGCAAACTATATCATTTTGGGACTAACATATGGTTTAATTTTATTTCAATAATTCAATTGCGCGTAGGGGTCTTTAGCAGTGGGAGAAAACCGGAGTACCCAAAGAAAACCCATGAGGTTTGACAGGCGACCCCACTCCTTGCCAAGCTCCTGATACAAGTATTTAAAAAGAAAACATTACTTGGTGTATATGGAGGTTTCTCTAAAGGTGAATCATATGGACATCCTGACGTTGAACCATTCACAAAATTAGAAATCTCATTCATATCCTTGAATTAAAAAAACAAACCAAAAAAAGATAACAAACAAACATACCTGCACCAGATGCTGAAATCTTAAAAAAGCTGTGACTTAATGACTAAAGACTTCAAAACGATCTGATCATAACTGAAGTCTCTAAGGTGCTAACAATATTTTGTAACAAAAAGGAATTATTATTAATCATACATGAAGTCCTAAACAATAAAGAAGAAGTAGCTCAGACAAACTATATCAATTTCAAAAAGATAGGTTGCCAGGCAACGAAACATACGCCCACAGCAGCTAAATGTGGGCGTATAAAAAGATATATATATAGATAACTGATGCCCATTGGTTCAAACAGATGTTCAGGTGACCAAGACTATCAGTTGGCAAGTAGGGGAGACAGAGAAACAAATAGGGTTTAACGTCCACTCTACACAAACTAGGCCATTTTGGGACTAACATATGGTTCAATTTCATTTCAAAGATAGGTTGCCAGGCAACGAAACATACGCCCACAGCAGCTAAATCGTCCGGGCAGTCAACAAGGGTTGTCGCATATTTTTACTTTTTTCGGTAATGAAACATTTGTAATACTCTAAAAACTGATTAAGAGTAACAACTCATTATGTAATTATCAGAAAATCATTAGAATTTGATTGCTTTTTATAAAGTTTTACCCCACGCTAACAATTGAATTAGTATATATACATGAAACATTTAAAATCATGGATTTTGCTGTTCAGTTATCAAAATTCATTGAAAATCGATATACTTGTTCGTTTCAACACCTTAAACTCTGTGTATCAATCTGAAGTCAATCAGATGATAAGTTTGGCCTTTAAAGCGTCCACAAGATTTTTTGAAGTGATCAAGGGCCATAACTCTGGCACTATTTATCGGAAATCGCTGAAAATCAATAGGCTTCTTCGTCTCATGACTTTAAACACTGTGTATAAATTTAAAGCCAATCAGATATTAACTTTGGCCTCTATAGCGTCCACAAGATTTTTTGAAGTGATCAAGGGCCATAACTCTGGCACTAATTATCGGAAATCGCTGAAAATCAATAGGCTTCTTCGTCTCATGACCTTAAACACTGTGTATAAATTTAAAGCCAATCGGATATTAACTTTGGCCTCTATAGCGCCCACAAGATTTTTTGAAGTGATCAAGGACCATAACTCTGGCACTAATAATCGGAAATCGCTGAAAATCAATAGGCTTGTTCGTCTCATGACCTTAAACACTGTGTATACATTTAAAGCCAATCGGATATTAACTTTGGCCTCTATAGCGTCCACAAGATTTTTTGAAGTGATCAAGGACCATAACTCTGGCACTAATTATCGGAAATCGCTGAAAATCAATAGGCTTCTTCGTCTCATGACCTTAAACACTGTGTATAAATTTAAAGCCAATCGGATATTAACTTTGGCCTCTATAGCGTCCACAAGATTTTTTGAAGTGATCAAGGGCCATAACTCTGGAACTAATTATCGGAAATCGCTGAAAATCAATAGGCTTCTTCGTCTCATGACCTTAAACACTGTGTATAAATTTAAAGCCAATCGGATATTAACTTTGGCCTCTATAGCGTCCACAAGATTTTATGAAGTGATCAAGGGCCATAACTCTGGCACTAATAATTGGAAATCGATGAAAATCAATAGGCTTCTTCGTCTCATGACCTTAAACACTGTGTATAAATTTAAAGTCAATCGGATATTAACTTTGGCCTCTATAGCGCCCACAAGATTTTTTGAAGTGATCAAGGACCATAACTCTGGCACTAATAATCGGAAATCGCTGAAAATCAATAGGCTTGTTCGTCTCATGACCTTAAACACTGTGTATACATTTAAAGCCAATCGGATATTAACTTTGGCCTCTATAGCGTCCACAAGATTTTTTGAAGTGATCAAGGACCATAACTCTGGCACTAATTATCGGAAATCGCTGAAAATCAATAGGCTTGTTCGTCTCATGACCTTAAACACTGTGTATAAATTTAAAGCCAATCGGATATTAACTTTGGCCTCTATAGCGTCCACAAGATTTTTTGAAGTGATCAAGGGCCCTAACTCTGGCACTAATTATCGGAAATCAATGAAAATCAATAGGCTTCTTCGTCTCATGACCTTAAACACTGTGTATAAATTTAAAGTCAATCGGATATTAACTTTAGCCTCTAGAGCGTCCACAAGCAATTGTGGACGCCGGACCGCCGGACGGACGGCCGGACGGACGGACGGACGGACGGACGGACGGACGGGGGCGACGACAATATACGACCACATTTCAATGTGGGCGTATAAAAATTTGTATGCGAATAGGGGGCTTTAGAAGTTGGAGGACCTGGAGAAAACTCCCAAGGCTGTACATACGACCCTACACCTTGTCATGTACCACAGACCTTATGATACAGCGCACATGCGCTAACCATTCGGCCATCAAAACCCTAAGTTAGTTAAGTAAAAGTAACAACCAGTATTTGTAGAGAAATAACTTACAATCCACATTCCATCAAAAGGAACAGATTTATGAAAATCAGCAGCTATGGCTGTCCAGTATTCTTGACTTTTAGGATGGGTAAAATCAGGAAAAACTACGGGTCCTGGCCAAACCTGAAATGAATATTTACCCTAATGTATAAACAATGTATAGACTGTATACTATTAATATAGAGACCTCATGGGAGACATCTTATCAACTAGCTTTAGTTGAAATATCAGAGGTCAAAAGTATCAATGAATTGGGCAAACGGGAACAGGCATACACAATTCGGTGTGCTATGAGAGAATTTTACAGAAATTGAATGTCAACTGTCATGGGTTCTTTTATGAGCACGCCAAGGTATACGCTGGACCTAAGTTTTTGTTTGTCAAATACAAACTTCTCTGTATTATTCCTTGTTAGACTCTCTGTACTGCACAACTGGCAGAACCCACGACCTCCACTCTAGTGAGTCAGCATCTCATCCAATGAGCCAGACTATGTTTGTGCCAGATTGAACATGACTATAAGATACTGTGACTGTGACTACTGTGCAATATGAAAAGATTTATTTAATATTTCATTCAACTTACAACTCCTACAAGTGGCAGACTGGAAACATTTTTGATAAAGACATCCAACTTGACACCAAGATCATAGGAGTAATATTTACCTTGATCAGCTTTATTACTTATACCTGGATCCTGTAATAAATATCACATTTAACATCAATAATACACATGGGCATGTTGGTCTTTGGTTTTGCATTGCATCAAATGGAAAGGGCACCAAAAGCGCCCATTGGGATAACCGATTCTTTCCCCAATTGGTAAAGTACTCACTGAATGTTGGATTTCTTCCAGCGGTGGCAGCGGCTTCTCTTCCCCCCACCCCGCTAGCTACGGGTCTGATATACAATATATAAGTGTGGCTATTTCAAAAACTTTCTTCTCAAGCATTTTTACTGACAATAAAGGGGCATAACTCTTATCGTTATTTAACCATGTGGATTCAGACAACAATTAAATATCCTGTGTCAACAAAATACTCCAATTCTTACGTAAAGCAAAATATGTGCACCTCGTTAATTTTCATTTATGGTATTTCAGTAATATTAATGAATGTGAAAGAAATTAGTGCTCAATACACATTAAATGATACTCGGAGTACAGTGTAATCTACTGTCTTGTATTAAATCAGATTAGATAGTGGTCAATAAGAAGATTTCAACGAAAGTTATAGTTGGCACTGAACAGGACAAAATCAATTTAGATCTAATTAGAACAGGACAGAATTAACCCATTTCTAATAAAAACAGGACAGAATTAACACATATCTAATAAGAACAGGACAGAATTAACTCATTTCTAATAAGAACGGGACAGAATTAACTCATGTCAAATAAGAACAGGACATAATTAACTCATTTCTAATAAGAACAGGACAGAATTAACTCATATCTTTTAAGAACAGGAGAGAATTAACTCATGTATAATAAGAACAGGACAGAATTAACTCATATCTTATAAGAACAGGACAGAATTAACTCATGTATAATAAAAACAGGACAGAATTAACTCATATCTATTTAGAAAAGAACAGAATCAACATATAAAGGGGAAGAACGAGCTAAGTCACTTTTTGAACGAACACTATTTAATGGCGCCACATGGTAGCAAATTGTCTGAGCGAACTAAGGCCCTTCTAAAAAGACCTCCCAGATGTATTTGACCTTAAATTGGCTGAAAAGTTGAAGTCTGTTCTTGTACTGGTTTAATGATTCGTATTAAACATCTTTTTGAAGTTGTAATTAAACTGACTTGTTGTTCTGTCTGTTTTGCCTTCTATGGGAAAAGACAAAAATGTGACTTAGATTATTCTTTCCCTTGACTCTTCAATATCCAATAAAAGTGAAGATTACTTTATTATGAAGGTGTTCTTTTAGAGCAAGTGAAACTACTACTAGTCAAATATTCCAGGTAGAAACATTAAACATAATTACCACAATCATCATATAATGCATTCCTCTGTTGTGTAGTTCTTCTACTAAACTTGTTTGATTACCAAATGTAGAAAAACCTGTTGTAAAATCTCTCTTTCCTTCCGAGTATTCTATATCATTCCACTGTGTATCCTTTAGACATAATAAAATAAACATAGGCATGACTAGGGATTTATGATGATGCTGAAGTTAGGCCTTGGTCTACTCAGAGTTCAAGATGCTACACATACTGGCCTTTGTCATTAATTCTGTTTAGTTAAAGTTCAGGCCCCAAGTTCACAAAGCATTCCCAGACTTAAGTTGAGAATTTACTCAAAATTGCTCGCCTTATTTTAACTAATATATAGTCATTTAAAAAACTTTTGTTGTTTAAATGTATTAAATACATCAATAAGAAACTATATGCAAAGTTTTGTGTTTTTGGATCAAAAATATTTCTCATAAAGAGTGATTGAAAGTTGAGTAAATTCTCAACTTAAGTCTGAGAATGCTTTGTGAACTTGGGGCCTGTTTAAACCAGGGAGTTGGGTCGCCGAATGGTTTACACGTGCGCGTTGGATCACAAGGTCTGTCAGTGAGTCAAGTTGCACGGTTTTGATTTCGATTCCCCATTTGTCATGACAAGGAGTAGGCTCGCCTGTCCAAAATCATGGGTTTTATAGAAATAAAATTGAACTATGTGTTAGTCCTTGAATTACCAAGTTTGTGTCGAGTGGATGTTAAACCCTATTTCTCTCTTCTTAAATCGATTTAATGCGACAACTTGAAATTGTCTGTGATTTTACCCTAGGTAGATTCCTGACTTTAAGCCTAATTTTAAAAACAGAAGGCAACTGGAATTTTTATATCGAAATGTTGCCCTTTATTAGGTTTCCTTTTATACCCATTGACAGAATCATCTTGACTACTGAATGCAAGAGGATTCAGTTGAGGCACTGTATTTGAAAGAAGGGATCCAATGGAGTTACTTCGATAATAGCAATATTTATTTACCTGTGGAATTCCGTAACCTCTGATTCTATCAACAACTTTAAGTGTCCCATTCACTGTTAAATAGCCCCATCTACATACATGGAATCCAAGACTCCAATATGGCGGCATGAAAGTACGGCCTATGATCTCTGTATATTGTTGTATGACATCATTAGGACTAGGACCAAGGAACATGTATAGATCTATCACACCGCCAATAGTTCTCCAAGTTATAGCAGGCGCTGGTTGTAATAGAACCTCTGAAAAATAAAATAATGCATAAAGAGTTATCTCCCTTGATGCACTATTTTACATTTGTGAAAGACAAATTGTAAAAGGCAGGCCTTGAAATAACGGTTTTAGATGTACCTGACAAAATGTCAGGCACTAATGACATAGTACCTGACATTTTCAACTTAGTGCGGGACATGTATTAATAATATAAATAAAAAGGACAAATCAGTGCCAGACAAAATGACAGACACCAGAGGTTTTCTGTCTGACATTGTCAGTGACAGGTGCCTTATTTCCAGGCTTTTAAGGATTGATTTTTTGTGAAATAACCAAATCATAAAGAATTTCTCTCACAGGGATCACCTTACCCATAGCATTGCTGTTGAGTAAGAAAACACCATGACAATTTCCACCATTTTCAACTGACAAATAAAATGGATGGTCACCATATAAATTGGTATTTTCCTGCAAATAATTTACAATAAATAAATAAATAAATAAATGAATGAACTAATAAGTTCCAAATAAGAATATATGAAATATTATCTAATAATTATAATTAATTCTATAGAACGTTTTTAAATTCCTACCCAAGACAGCAACGTAACATGTACTTACTGATGGGGGTTGATCTCTATTCCACATAGTAAATCTTGTCCAGTTCAAACTATGTAACAATGTATCTCTATGTTCTCCTAAACCATAAATATTATTTGATGGTAGAAAATAAGACAGCTGTAGAAACTGATCAGCAAAAATAAATGCCCCACCAGTTTTTAATCTGAAAACAAAACAAGCGTTCCATTATTTGTAGTATTATATCATAATTGTTATTAAATGCCTGAAATTGTACCATTTGATCAACCTAATTAGAATACAGATCTATATTTCGTTTCGTTTTTTTATAATTTCAATGGCCTACACTACATGAAGATCTGACCGGTAGTTGCAATAGGTCACGTCAGAGGTCATACGAGCGTTTTTTTAACCATGACGTTAGACATTTGGATAATCAATCAGCGTTGACGTTTCTAGAGGTTTACCCACAATTCCGAAGCGTGTGGTATCCAATTCCCAGTTGTATGTGACAAGGAATAGGATCGCCTGTCCAAACTCATGGGTTTTCTCCGGGTTCTAAAGTTTCCCCTCACTGCTAAAGACCCAAATGCGCAACCGAAGTATTAAAATAAAATTAAACCAAATGTTAGTCCCCAAATGACTTAGTTTGTGTTGAGTGATTGTTAAACCCCATTTCTCTGTCATAGTGTAGTAAAGACAAGTAAAACAAAATTTTGAACTATAAATAATAAAACGAAATAGGATCTGTGTTTTAATCAGATTGATGTCGAATCAATCACTGTACCAATTTAACTTTTTTTAATAGGTGACAAAGTCTACATGTTACCATATTTGAAGAATTAATATATTTGAATATTCAGCTTACTAAACATACATAATGCATGAGCTAAATCTGCCTATTGCAGGTTTTTCTTTAAGCCTGAAATGTTATCTAAATTATTAGACATTAATTAACTTATCCAGACCATAAAACACTATAAACCTCAGAATGCCTCGTTCGGCATTTTTGTCCAAATGAGGTAAATAAAAATGCCTCATTTGTCTGGAGCTCCAAAACGAGGGTTTTTAAATTGCCCTGTTTTGGAATGAGGTATTTTGTTCAGAACGAGGCTTGGTAAAAATGCCTTGTTTACTAAACGTGTTTTTTTTAAAGATGTTATTAGCAGTATTTGCTATCAGCGAATTTATACAAATTAAAATTTATGTTATCTAATACGAAAATAAAACCAGTCCAAACTATGATATTATAATCAGAGAAATAGACAAAACAAGAATATACTGAGAGATACCAACTTTTTATCTAAACTCCCATAATGTATCTTTAGTAACAGATTGAAACATATAAATAATAAACTTAGCTGCGGCCAATATGATGCATAACAAAATGAAATAAGTTTTAATGTCCTCCTTTTTGTCCCGACTGGTTTAATGAAGATGGACATAACAATGCAGTGTGCTATACAGCAAATTTTTCCCCGATAGTGGCGCTACAGCTTACTCTTATTTCAAATCAAAACTGCCAAGGATTCCTGTATGCACACACAAATCTATTTAAGGAACCTGTGTCCTGTACCACTGACAGGGTTGAACCACGTCTGGAAATCCTGATAAACTTTCTTGGTCACCCCCTGGATTACACCCAGGACCTCTAACAGTATTATATATGTGATAAATTAACTTACAAGTTAAGAGTATTTGAAGAATCTGTAGCTGTTCTATTAACAGTAAATGAAAACAGAGAACCCACATCGGATACATTAACTTTATAAAGTGGTCGAACTCCTGGTCCAGTTTTATCACGATTTATATCCAAAGGCACTTCCCACCTCTTCACATCAGGATCACTATTTGTTATCTGAAACATCAAACACCATAAAAAAACATGTTAAAAAAAACCCAAGAATTTTTCCAAATAATATCAAAGTTCTCTGTAATAACTCTAAAATTGTTATGTTTTTGAAAAATGTGATAAATATCTGGAAAGGGGGAAATAATTTTTCTAATACATGATATACTTCTTTAGTGTACAGATGTAGAACAGGCATTCAAATTATATGTAGATGTATATTATTTATAACAAACATAAAAATTCTTCCCACAACGCTTGAATATTGTATTGATGATGTAATAGCCATTTCAGTTTTCTCTTGGTCTGCTAAAAGTCGTATTCTTCAGTAGTAAGTGCGGAACAGAATATAGGAAAGATCATAGTAGGGCCGGGGTCAATCTGTTTTACCATGTTTGCTCTTGCTGTCAAATGTGAAAAGAAAGTCTCCAAACGCTTATGACCAGGTTGGTTATGATAGTATTGGGAAATATAGGTTGCCAGGTGACAAAACACACACCAACAGCAGCTAAGTCATCCAAGCAGTTCAAAAGTGTTGTTGCATATTTTCAGGCCTGGAAATAACGGTTGTAGATGTACCTGACAAAATGTCAGGCACTAACGAAATAATACTTGACATTTTCAACTTAATGCCGGACATGTATTAATAATATCAATGAAAAAGACAAAATCAGTGCCTGACAAAATGACAGGCACCAGAGTTTTGTATCTGACAAAACCTTTTTTCCAGGCTTACATATTTTGTCTTTTGTTGTTACAGGAATTATACTAGACCTAACTCAGGCCGTAATTATCAGAAATCATTGTAGATCAAAAGGATTCTTGGTTTCATGAACTGAAACAGTGTGTATACATATAACTTTGGTGTCAATGATCAAGGGCCATAATTCTGAGTGTGACAGACTGCTTCGTCTCGACATGTCCTTAAACAATATGGATAAATTCTAAGTCAATCAGGTATTTATATTATCCTTTAGAGCATCCACGAGAAACTGTGGAGGAAGGAAGGTGACGACAATATACAACCACATTTTGGTACTCCCATATTGAAATGTGGTCGTAACCTAACAAAGCGGCTTAAAACTTACCCTAATTCTGAATCTGGTTGGTGTTTCATAGGTTACCTCCATTATTAACTGATTTATGTCATTTGGTCGAAAAGACTGGGTTGTTCTATTTAACATAATATTGATACCTGTTGATGTTTCTATCTTACTAGTTACACGATATCCTTCATAATTTGTAGGATAAAAACAGACTGGAGCACCACCAGTATCCTGTGCATCATAACAACAATTTCTTGTATTACATTCTGATTCAGTTGGAAGACTTTTCTCTGGATAACAATCAAATCTGCTGGATGTATCAATGGTGCAGGTGCCTGCTGTTTCTGGATGGCCTTTGTCTTTAGTTTTCATCATAGGACAATAACTTAACATTTTATCAATAAAATTTGGATTTAAAATCGACAAACAAGTCACAAAAATCATGAGTAGCAAGAAAACTTCTATGCAGTGGGAATTTGGTCGTTTTTGTTTTTTAACTGGTACATAAATAATCTCCATATCTTTTACAACACTTATGTCAACAAATTTTTTCTCCATTTTGCTGGAAAAAGTGTGTAGGTCTATGTCTGACTGTAACATAGGCCTCAACAAGACCATACTGATGTCTGTTTGTGTCCAGTGATAGTGCTGACTTGTGATTATTTCATGTTAAAGATATCATTTGGTTTATTTAATAACAAAGTCTATGTCGCAACCTGTAAAGATAAAAAGAAAATGTATGTTGATTTCCTCTTATCTACATTGAATGGAGGGCAAATGTTGATAATCGTTGATTCCTTTCGGTTGATAGAGACTTAGTGAATAGCAATTCTTAATTAGTCTACTATTGGTGCACCAGTACTTGTAATAGGCCCGAAGGGGGGGGGGGAATATCAAGACTCCACAAAAAGGGGCACAATGCAATGGTTGCTTTAGGCTACATCATGAGTACTGGTGAATATTAACGGCAAACTTTTTACTGGGGTAAAAGGTAAATTGGATCCATGTTCACTATTCTTAAAAGGGTTCGGGTTAGTATTATCCCCCCAAAAGTCTTATTTTAATTATATAAATTATAAATTAATAAATGGGTCTCTGTGGACTTTCGGAACTTCCGAACCTCCCCATGAACTGCAGCATCTCCCAGCTACTATATATTATTCACAAACCGGAATTCTTGGAGTAATGAATCCCAACCTGTCTTTTGCTAGCTATGTGATAAATTAATAAATGGCTCGTTGAATAAATCAATTAATCTGTGTGCATTCCCTGTGACTGTGATGTTCACGATCATGTTGATCATTTCTACTTTTACTTTATTTACGTAGGCGTGGTTATCAAGACATCCTAATAACCGGATGTATATCAACATGATTTTATCATTATTAATGGCTCCGCCCGGGTTAACGCATACCCCGCGCAGTGTTGCGTTTGATTAGAGGTACTCGGACCATTGCTTCAGGAATATGGGGTTAACGTGTACTGTGAACATCAACATAAAATAAAACAAAATCAAATTGAATGAATGCAATTTAACGAGATAATTAATACCTAGCTACGAGAAAGTAGCTAAAAAGGCTGAGATCTGATAGCTGCAATAAACGGAAAAACGGAAAAATAAATTGAAAAATATATATTAAAAGACCATAAATAATATCGAACGGGCTCAATGACAGTTGGTTGGGGAAATGGGGGAGGGGGTCGAACACGTAATGCCCCCAAAAATTTCCGGTTACAGCTAGACGGCGGCGCAGGTCTTCTATGAGAGGAAGCACGGCGGGGCTAACCGTGTAGCCCCCCCCCCCCCAAAAGAAAAAAATAGATAGAAAAATGACGGCTGCTAAGGCCTTTCTACTGCTATTTTAAAGCACTTTTTCCTGTTATTCTAGCCCGTAGGCTAAATAGACACGTTCGCGAGTTTTACAACATCTAACAATTTGTAATGTAGTTAAGGCGAGAACAAGCCTTATGTACGCCCCTGTGTAAGTCCTTGTTTTAATGGTGACTGTAGGTGTTTTAATTTTATTGGGTTATTAACATGGAGTAGGATGTCTGGATAATTCTACAATTGGTTTACCTGTACTGCGCATATAATGAATGAAATGAAATGGGGTTTAACGTCTTACTGTTCTGCTCCTAACCTGGACTAACGAAGACGGGCATATGCCATACAGTGTGCTATGATGGCAGGTTTTGCCCGGGCAACGGCTACACAGCCTACTCTTATATCGAATTTTAACTGCGTACACGGGAGCGAATAGACAACTGTCCTCGCCAACCCCGCCCCCACGTCCTGCATCACTGACAAGGGCAAATCACGTCGGAAAATCTGGATGAACTTTCTCGGCCAATGCTGGGAATCGAACACCCGACCTCCAGGTTAGCGAGTCACCGTCTTACCCACTTAGCCACGTGATCTTCGCGCATATAACCCTAGACATGATATTAACATTCCCACAGTGACCGAAGTATTCAATTTATTTAATGTTTACCGTCTATTCGTCTACCCAGAAACACAATCCCTCTACATAAGGGTTGGGATGGCCTAGTGGTCGAGAGTGCCGCGCTTCTACCTCTAGCTGGCCGGTCACCTCTGGCCTGCGGCTTCTCAACCTCGTGGGTTTCCTCCGGGCACTCCGGTTTCCTCCCACTGCTAAAGACCCCTACGCGCAAGCGAATTATTGAAATAAAATGAAACCATATGTTAGTCTCAAAATGACCTAGTTTGTGTCGAGTGGACGTTAAACCCCGTTTCTCTCTCTCTCTCCCCGTATCCATTACCCCAGTTGGATGAAAACAGCAGAACGTTAAATCTCATTTCATAGCATTTCATTTTTTTTTTGTCGATGAATTCAATCGCAGATGATTTGATCCACTAATATTGATTCACTGTTTGTAAACATAGACAACTCTGATTACATGGCCGAATGGTTAGCACGTGCGCGCTGTATCACAAGGTCTGTCATTTATTCAATTGGCCTATGGTTTCGAATCTCCGGTTGTTCGTGACAAGAAGTTAGGTCGCCTGTCCAACCTCGTGGGATTTCTTCCACTGCTAAACGCCCCTACGCGCAAGCGAATTATTGAAATAAAATTGAACAATGTGTTAGCCCCAAAATGAACTACGTTGTATCGAGTGGACGTTATGTTGTGGTTTGAGTAAATAGTAAATTTATGGAGTCTAAGATACTTTCCACATTTTTGTATTCTTTAAAAGATTGCCGACCAGGTGGATAAAGCGGTGCCCTCTTTTCATTGCCTGATATACGATGCTGTGACTCTCGTATAACAATCCTAATAATTATATGCGTGGTTATCTTGGCTTGCAATGATGTTTAAAGTCCGATATCTTTAAAAAAAAATTAAAGCGAATAAAAACCCGATATATAATAAACCGTTGTATAGAAAACAACAATGAGGCTAATGTTCCTCGCTGAAATACCAAAATAAATAGTGACATGTACTAATTAATTGCACATTTATCTTTTTCAAAAGTATCGATCAAATCTGACTGATAATCTATACTTAGTTTAAGCATAAAATGTTCATCCCCGAGCTTAGTTAAGGTATTGATGATATAATGATTCTATACTAGTCTCGAGTTTCATTATTTTCAAGCAGGGTCGGCTTGGGCGATCGCCCGAAGGGTCGGTCGGAGGAAAATTGATTTTTTTTGTGTCCAATCCGTCTAAAAAAACATTTTCTGCTGAACATTATATAGGAGGGGGTGGTATTGGACCGGCCATGGAGCGATGATGATCATGTTGTATGTGGCCGGTGGCTTTAACGGGCCGCCACGCTGTCACTGGGGTCTGGAATTGGCTGGTATAATAGAATTTCTGGGCCGCGTGTGCTGGGTGTGGGCCGGAATTCGAAATTGTGCAAAGGGGATTATAAGCAGATATGCCTCCAAATCGCATATTTGGTGTTCATTTTTCAAATTTTTGCCGAGACTCCCCGCCCGGGCTCCGCGGTCAGTAAAAGGGGCCGCTCCGATCGACACGGCAGTCCGGGCGTCCCAGCCCCAATCCGCACCTCTTTTTAGGCAATTAGAATCAAAGTTATCCTGTTCCAAAAGCTTAACTACTCAAATTGCTTTATGCTGCTTTGACATAATGGAAAAATGGAAAATACGCATGACAGAACATTCACCTAATAGCAGACACCTACAAGTTTGAACATTGCAGACGAGAGTTATTGTGTTCCAAAGCCTCAACCAACCAGATTGAGGTCTCTACTTTGACTAGGCAGGAATTGCGCAGCATCTGAGTTAAAGCAACGATGTAATAAAACTATACACGAAGTTTCACTCTTATCACTCAATTACAAAAAAAGGTTGCCAGGCAACGAAACATACGCCCACACAGCAGCCAAATCGTCAGGGCAGTCAACAAGAGTTGTTGCATTTTAAGTAATCATCAGAAAATCATAATTCAAACTTACCCATAACTACGGTGTAACTGATATAATCAAGGTTTTTTTTAATCAGATAATAATTGTGACCTCCAGAGGAACCACAAGCTAAAAAGGGTGATTTTTCCCTTTAAAGCATTAATATTATAGATTAAGTATAGGTAAATGGTATTTAGATGTGTTTTGTTACTAATATGTAATATACTATTCCAAAAAAAGTAGGGGATATTTGATTTTGGGGGCATAATACTAAAATATGCAAATGACTACGAAAAAAGTCACTATAGAACCTAACAGAAGAAACATTTCCAGTTACATGTGACGCAGGTGATGCTTGGGATTATCATGGGGGTCCAACCCAAGATTTGCACGACTCTGACTTTGAATGTTACAGTCATTGTGGCATTGAATTCCAGGGTGGAAACATCAGTTTAATTATTTAAGTGACCAGAAAACAAATTTTGATATGCGTCGGCTTACCCAAAATGAAAGGTTACGTGCCCTTGGCATGCTACAGATCGGCACAACACAGGCGGTTGTGGCGCGGACGATGAATGTTTCTCAGTCTGTCATAAGCAGGCTATGGTGTGAGAGTGAGTGGCCAGACGATTCGGAATCGACTGCATAGGGGTCACCTTCGCGCCCGACGTCCACGCGTGATCCCTTGTTTGAGAGATCATCACATTCAGGAAAGACGTTGTTGGTGTAGGGATCGTCAACACTGGGATAATCGACGCTGGAGCAATGTGATGTTTTGAGATGAGTCAAGGTTCACTGTTGATTTTTTGGAGAGACGTAGGAGGGTGTGGCGTCGTCGAAACGAGCGCTTCCAAGACGTTAACGTCAGCAGACATGATCGATTTGGGGGTGGTTCTGTTATGGTGTGGGGAGGCATCACTGTTGCTGAAAGAACGGCTTTACATGTTGTTGCAGGGCGTGTTACAGGCCAGTACTACCGGGACAACATCTTGGCAGTCCATGTTGTGCCGTTCGCACGACGTCATGGCCGCCGTTTTATCTTCCAGGATGACAACGCAAGATGTCACAGGGCCAGGATCGTTACAGATTACCTCCAACAACAAAACATCACCACATTACCTTGGCCAGCACTGAGTCCCGACCTCTCCCCCATCGAACATGTCTGGGACATGCTTGGACAGAGGTTACGTCAACGTCCTACCAATGTCCAAAAACTTGCTGCTGCGTTGCAACAGGAATGGGACAATCTGGACCAAAATGACCTTAGACGTCTCATTAGGAGTATGCCACGTCGGATCAATGCTTTTTTGGCAAACAGAGGAGGATTTACCCGTTACTGACTTTGTTGTGGTAACTTTGCTGTTTGACCCCGGGTATCATTTTACCCTTATAATGGCCAGTCTGTGCCTTACTTAGTCTAACGATCATTTGGAATAAATCGATGAATGTGAACTTCATTTCATTTTGTCATTTGTTTCTTCGTCAGTTTCATTAGGTGACTTTAATAACACTTAAAAATCAAATATCCCCTTCTTTTTTCGAATAGTATATATTATTTTAATGAATATTAAAGCATTGGTTTTAAATGTTTGATTGTATTATTTATATTATAACTGAATACTTTCAGTGTTTTTTTTTTTGTACTGGAATATTGAATAAACAGTTGTTAAACTGAACCCTTGTATGGTTATTTTCTACGACAACTTTAGCGTCACCACGTGACATCCCTGGTTACAGCAGACATCTTGCTTCTGAGTTATTTCGGAGGTTCTTGTTGGGTTAACTGTAAAGTAAATCTGTACTTCATTTACATTTATCGAAATTTTTAATTTAAAGTTATTTATTGATCCACGCATTGATATTTTTCTTACCATAATCTCGAATAATTTACCATTATACACTTTGATCACGTGGTAAACACAGTGCAAATTAATTTAAATTTAAATGGACTGTTCCATCGCTGACAAATTTACTTTTGTTGGTTCAAGTGGGTTAAACTGTTGCATTATTTATCAAATAAAGTGTCGAATATATTTTATTTGTTGTCAATAAATAACTTACCAGTATGGAAATCAATATTCAAACAGCCACTATTGATCAGTTGATGTTGATCCCTCGCATTGACCAAACAAGAGCTGGAAAAAATAGTCGCATTAAGAACCTTGGAGGGGCCGTTAACAATTAACCATCTAGTGCAAACTGTGAACATGCAATCTGACTGGCAGGATTGGGTTAAAGAAGGTGTAATTTCTTTTGATGTACCGGAAGACACATCCGTTGATACTGTTGATGGAGAAGAAGTCACTGGCACTGTAGGTGGGGGCTGTTACCGATCCACCACTGGACCCGGACACCGCTTCAATTGCTGATGTGATCGGACTCATTCAGAACCTCAGCAATTCTATTGACACTAAAATAGATAATTTAATTGATAATTTTGACAAAAGATTAGCGAAATTGGGTCATGAATTACGATCGGAATTTGCTTTACATGCAAGTCCTACCATTTTTAAGTCAGAATCAACACCTACCACTAAACCACCTGCCGATTTTTCAATGTTCAAACTTATAGATCCCATTGTTAATGCCACTGTTGCATCTGATGGGGGGGGGGGGGCAGTTATCTAGACAAGTTCCCCTTCAATCTTCATATTCAGGCATCAAGGGACAGGAAGGGGAGTTGCAGCAGATCATTGATGTAATTCCAGAAGATGGTCTGTATGCTGGAAAAAAAATAGAGTACGGGAAGGTAAGAACAATGCGGAACAGGTAAGTCACAATCGACTATTAGGAGAACACGGTCGCAATCTAATGGACAACACAAACGTGCTGCATCTAACATTCACGCAGCAGTTAAAAAAAACTACCTTTAATGAGGTAGTTGAAGAACCAAACCTCAAGTCCATAACAACCCCAAGACGTCGCTTTTCATCTTCCTCATCCTTTGGTCGCTCTCTTGAGGGCTCATTCGTTCAAGAGGATTCTTCTGAAGCCAAATCAGAATCGGAAGGTGGTCATTCGCGGCAGCGTAGTCCCAAAATGCTATTATTTTCTGGGGATGATAAGACCTCATGGGAATCGTTTTTTAACCAGTTTGATCGCGTAGGACGAAGGTGTCATTGGTCTCAGCCGAGATTATATGAGAGGATGTCTGATTGTCTTCGTGGGTCAGCTCTGGAATATGTTTACAGTCTACATCCGTAAGTACCAAGGTTTAGTAAAAAAAATTAAAACGCCGCTTCAGCAGGAAGCATGTCCCTGTCTTTTCTTGCAGGGAACAACAAAATCCTAAACAATTGAGAGTGCGAATCTTTAGATGATTTCGCCCAGAGGGTGCATTTCTTGTCACTTGATGGATATGAATCACCTTATGCCAACAACTCCACGGTGGTTTATATTGCCGTGGAAGCTTTTCTACGGGGATGTAAGGACAAGGACGCCGCTAAATCTGCACTCGAAAGCATCTTCAAGGTTCACAAGCTAACGCCAAGGCTATTTTCGGTTCACAGAAATCGGTGTCGTATAATCAAAGGTGGGTGAGTTGCGTAGATGATTATGAGGTAAGATACACAAAACAAGATGGTTGTTGCAGACACGACATTTCATCTATGAAAGAGGTACTGCTGAATATTGAAAAGATCTTGAAGCACCAGGCACACAATAATTCGTCTTCTACTGTTGATAATTTTAACACCACCGACCCAGCCCAATGTCCAGCTGCCGTCGCATGGAGGGTCCTCATTCTCTTTGTCGACCACTGGCGGGGCCTGCGTTAAATAATAGGTATCCAAATGAATATTCCAGAGCGGAGGTAGAGAAATTTCTGGCTAACCAACTTTACATTCCCCTTAATCTCAAACCATCTACTTCAAATGAGGACTGTGGGAGGGTTCTTGCTCAGAGAAACCGGATTATCCAGATCAAGCCTGTGAGGATGATTTTTAACTTTTTGTTTTGATGAAGTTTCCGGTTACCCAGCCACTGGATATGTTTGTTTTCGCCCTAGATCCGGAAGAGAAATAAAATTTATATGTATATCTGTTTTTATACAAATGGTCTTATATGTAACATTCAAAGTTTTATGCACAGGTAATAGTAGCTCCTAGTTTGATTGAAGTTCGCAGCATCGAGTTTTCTGCTCTTGATAATGTCTGATGTTTTATCGGCCGGGTTGAGGATTCCATGCCCTCTCCTGGCTTCTACTTATTGGAAATGAAAACCAAAAATATGTTAACTGTTAATATTTGAATGCACTAATGTATATATATATTATTTGTAGATAAGTTTGACTTACCGTATGCACCCCTTCTTCGCGTTGGGGGAGAGTGAAGTAAGAATGCATATTATATTTGCACTACTTTCCGTCGTCTGCTATCATATGCCAGATTAGTATAGAAAACCTGGCGCCCGAGACTACCGGAAACCGAATCAGAATATCCATAAACTTTGACAAAGTAAAAAGTATCTACTTTAGCTGACAACAAACAGTACTGCTGATCGCTCCGGCTAGATCATGACACTGACATCAGGACAGTAATAATGTTGTGGTTCGACCGTCATTTCCGGTATGCCGCCCTGATGGGCGAGTCTACGCCCCATTACAGTGATTCGATCCCTCCGCCGTTGAGGATATAAAATGACATTCAGCCAGCAAATCGACCTACAGTTTTCTCTAGATGTTTACAAGGTAATTACTTTGTCAGTTTATGCGGACGCCTTAGAACTTCAAGTGGGTCTTGGTACATATAAATATACACTCGACACAACAATGGTAGTGCTGATTTACATGTTCCTTGTGTCTAATAAAATGTCAAACAAAAATAATTGGTTGACCCTTAACTTCTTTTGAGTAGTATATATAAGACCCACACCAAATGGATAGGATGAGTGCTATAACCGGGCATTATTGGAAACCGTTAAATGTTATATCGATGGTTGTCAGAGTGATTGGGGCGTATATCTACCGCAACGTACTAGTGCATTAATGTTAAGTGTGAACCGACAAACTGGGTTTCCATCAAATAAACTAACGAAACGTCGGGAAGTAAATCACCCCACAAACTAAATGTTTTGTCCACCAGTTGAAAACGCTGGTGGTGTAGATTCCTTTGTCGAATAATCAGAAAAAGCTATGGTTGAAACGCATAGTTTGGCACGGGAAAGATTTAAAAAGAAAGATCGTTCAAATGTTAGACAATATGACGTAGGAGACACCGTTTACATTTTGGATACCGCTACTAAAAAGGGCAAAAGTAAAAAGTTGTCTCCATCCTGGGATTGTTACGCAAGTTATCACCCCTTATCTTTTTAGAGTTAAAACCCGTAAAAATGAGTGTTCTGAATCATGATCGTATTTTTTTTTTTTTTTTTGTAAAAAATATTTTATTTCAGAATTACATGAAACGGGATCAGGGAATAGGCAAAGCCTACATCGTATTAAGCTTTGTCGACAGGGAATTGCCAAATTGGATTCTTAATTTCCCTCGTCGATCGGATTCTGATGCGTCTTTACCGACTGTTACGGCGAATGCAGAGGTTTACTGCATTTGTAGGGAACCGGATAATGTCACACCGATGATTTGTTGCGACCAATGTGACCACTGGTTTCATTATCATTTCGTTAATATAGCCTTGGATTCTGATTGAGATGATAAAGAATATATTTGTCCCAATTGTTCTGAATAGTTGTTTCGTTCCGGTACTGATGCGGAGAACAAGGAGTGGGTTAATGTAAGGTTATATTTCGTTCCGGTTCTGATGCGGAGCACAAGGGCGGTGTTGATTTGAGTAATGTCACTGTCTTTACCGATTTTTGTAACGGCAAAGGCAGTGCTTTGTCTTTTTCAATTTAAAATTAGATAAAGGAGAATACTTTGGAAACGAACATTGGACCGTTCATCCCCATAGGACGACACGAAATTACTTTCCAGGCTTAACGGGCAGAGCAGGCCGTGTGACTCGGGGGAGTTTGAGACAGGTGTATCAGGTTCTTGTGGGGGGTATCACAACATATACTGGCGCTATACATTGTAAAGTCAACCGGCCCCCAAAGTTCCGTTGTGCACATAACCACAATTCGGCAATAACCAGATGTTAGGACAATGCCAGTCCCTCGGGCGATCTACGTCACTCCGTAATCGTATACCACCAATTAACTAACCTAGATTTCTTCCACAGCCACCCGTTCGTATAGTAATTAGGAGATTACAGGGGAGAGATCAAAAATGTCCCATTATGGGTTGTCTCGTCCGCAATAGAAAGATCAAATTTCATGTATTTTCTTACCATTTACCCCCACATTTTACCCGGGAGTGGAATTGTGCCCCCGATACCATCGATAGACGGATAGAGGCGCCGAGGACGTTATGTAGGATGATGGGGGGAAACCCCACATTCTACGATAAGAATAAATAGAGAAGCTTGGCTCCCCGACGGCTGTCGGGTGAGGAATTGCCATCGACCTGTCTTAACGGCTCTATGTGAGAGGATGGGGTGGACGGTGCCCCAAAGGAAATAGGTTTACACTAATTCCCCTTAATTCGTCAGCAGGCTCGACTTACTGGAGGTGTTTGGTAATGATTTTAAATCATCTGACCCCTACACAAAAAGGTGCTTTCGCTGCGTATTTAGTAGTGAGGGAAATATCTCTTCCCGGAGACGAGGTGGCAACCGATAATTGGGAATCGTGCAGCGATTTGGAACGGGAGGTGGATATTATTTTGAGCCACCAGTAGGCCTAACGGTTTAAACCGTAGTGTCACGGGATTTGAAAGGGTGTGTATGTTCACGGAGTAAAGTATATACTGCTGTCTGTGCGTGAAAGTTTTGAATGAGAACCCATTGCAAATATCCTCCTTGGCTGTCATTTACTATATGCCGTCCTGATGGGCGAGGCTACGCCCTTTCACATTAATTCGATCCCTCCACCGACATTCAGCCAGTGAATCGACCTACAGTTTTCTCTAGATGTTTACAAGGTAATTACTGTGTTTATGCGGACGCTTTAGAACTCCAATATAAATATACACTCGACACAACAATATGATCTATCGAATTTCCAACATATCCGTTGTTGATCTGAAAGACTTTGCATACCTTCTACAGTTTAAAACTTCATAGTATACGGTAAAAACTTTATATGGGGTGGAAATTTACATGTCATAAATCTAGTACCATCACATCACTTAGATCCTGCATAATATCTTCTATTTACTTCTCCTATCACGTCTATTCCGTGCCCGTTTAATCTTGTAATAATCTCTCGATTTTCAATATAACTAAGCAAGTTCGTGAAGGATACAACAACAGTAGTTTCGCATAATCTATCACACAGAAATGTATCATCATTAATTTTCAAACCTGCACATAGCAACTTATAATTTTCTTCATTGTTAACAGTTCAAAATGGATCGGAGATCTCGAAACACAAGCAAAACATGAACCTCCACTGCAAAAATTTTCTACAGCCTCAATTTAATCCACAATATTCACTTTCGAAAAATAAGTTCATACTGTAACAACACACTCCTTCTCAAAGGAACCCTTCGCATCGCCATTCGCAGATGGTTGAACAGGGCGAGACATTTATGAGTAGACTCACAAAGTGCCGAGGTAAAGGCTCCACTCTTACACCAGTCTAAGGTATATAAAGTATCTATATAATTCTCACCCTAAATAGATCCTCTAGAATACATACTTATATTCAAAATAAAAATCGATTTGAAGAGCCGAAGTAAAACACGTCTTACTCAACAAATCACAAACCGGAACGCCTCTCCCAGTAACAGTGGTTTGATTTCCACAAATCACTTAAAAATGAAATAACAGAAATCCATACCCAAAAACAAAGTGAAATTTTTAAAAATTGTCTTGTTTCTCATGGTAACTCTTCTAGTTGTCCCCCGCCCTTCGAAGAAAGCAATGGACTAATAAAATGGATTGTCTGTATGTCAGTCACACCTTTTCGGACATAATAAGTCTTTCTAATGTTCAAACTTTGTGTAGGTGTTTATTAGGTCGTTGCCTTGATGGGAGGTCGCAGATGAGCATTTTCTGCTCAGGGTAAGAAGAGATAAGCCATTTGATATATCGGCGAGGTATTACATTTATTTTATTTCGGATCAATATCATGCACTTCGGTTCGGCATTTCCGAGCCCTATCTACGGTATTTCCTAGGTTTCTTATTCAATTTGGCTATTTCAACCATATAATGTAATTTCTGTATATGTAGACTAAACTTATTTTTGATATTCAAATCATTTATTTGGTTGCCCGAAGCACCAATCAAATCCCAGGCCCGAATGAAATAGCATTATGGAATCATGGACATAGAATTTCAGAAATAACAAAAGACAAACATTTTTAGACATGCGGTCAAGGATCTCAAATTTCACATTTTATGCCCTTAAATAAATGACCAGAAAAGTTAGACTAAATAATAATCTTCTAAATGTTACATAACAGGAAGTCTTTTATACTATGCATTCTGTTAATAATTTGTATTCCGCTTTTATTTCAGGCCACATGCATATGAGAAAATTTTAACTTTGGTAAAGAACTCAACACAAATCAAAGGCGGGGTCGATATATAAAGATCTTCATGAACCATGTCAATTTAGGTCTATTTAGAACCACTGAACATTGCCATACAGAAAGTGTCAACCTAGTAAATGAAAGATTCCTTTTTGCAACATGATGATATGTTTTATTTTAAAATTCAGTGCTGAGTGGAAATGCGCAAGACTGTTAAGTACAATGTTGTCTTATCAATTAACAGTCATGGAGTAGCGGCCGCCCTGAAGCACACTGTAAGCATATAAATGCTCTTTCTAAATTTTCAGCAAGTAGTGTGATTTTAACAGAATGTCAAATGTCAAAGCGGCACACCATGGTTCGCCCATAAAAGCCAAAAATTTAAACTTGACCCATTAAAGGAATACTGATGAATCTTCTTTAAATTATGACCCCGCGCAGTCCACCACATATGAAGGACACCTCAGAAATACATATTGAAATTATGATAACCTTGGTAAAATGCACATTTCACAGTCGTTTATCCCAACAAACATAGAACTTTCACCAAGGGTTATATATTCCTGAATCAAATAGGACTGGTTAAAATTTCATTGGAGCGGTTGTATCAAAGAAGTGGTTGGTGTTGAGATGTTATCGCATAAATTAACAGGACAAACTGTACTTTATGCTAATTCCCTTACTATATACATATATAAGCAGCACCGATAAAACATGTAATTATGAAAAGGTTGCTGTTGCCAAATTTAGTGAAGAGCCTGTACTGTCTATTAGAGTCGTGTGGGTCTCCAATTTGTTTGAATCACCCATTCTTGACATCCAGTCCCGATGGTTTGGTTGGGAATGATGCTACGATTTAAGGCTAAATGCCAATACAAGCCTAGGGACCAATTCACATCCCCCATTATCTGTGCCATATTTGAATGCGGATGAAAATAATATCCTTACTCAACACATTACACAATTATTATTACCAAGTACAAGTAGCGTAGGGCAATTATAGTGTACCCAACGCAAACTGTGCTATTTTTGTAAAGACGTCAGAGTAATTAATATTGAAAGGAATATTGTCAAAATAAAATTATCAAAAAACCTTAAGAGATATACATGATATTTTAATCTTAAAATGTTTTTGTGCTAAACCGTATTTGCTACTTTCATTTTATTCTGAAATGCTAGACTATATTTGGATTCAAGGGATATAACTCTCAATTAATTGTATTAACCCATTAATTGGCACCGATGGAACCAAAAAAGTGTGTAGAAAACAATTATCCTCTAATCTGCATCATTTTGATGCATCCGGTGCTGTAATCACGAAGAACAGCTACTTGGTGTATTAAGTCCATCCCAGGGGAGTATTTTTGTTTTCCACTTGCTATTTATTGCATATTTACAAAAAAAAAAAAAAAAACACTTTTTGGTAATGTTCAAAAAATGTCGGTATTGTTAGTAGGAAGTTCTCATGTTCAAAGATTAGGAGAACATGTCGCAACCAAGTGTAGATTACACAATTTCAATATTCAAGAGTGTAATGTTAAATGCGTTGGAATAAGTGGAGGCCAGATAATGAAATCTGGACATACGCGGTTATTAGAGAATAGTATCAAATTTCATGCTCCAAGTCACGTGATCGTCCACGTCGGCGGGAACGACTTAGATAGTCGAGAATATGGGTCAGCTGAACCCGCTGTATTGGAACTAATGGATAAGTTGATACTACTAATAGCTACTATGGTGAAACGATATAACATCAAACAAGCGGTTATATGTCAATTATTACCTCGATTTAGGACTCGAATTGTACCAGTTGACAGATACAATAAATTAGTAACTCTGTTTAACCGTAAATTGAAGGAATCGGTAATGCCATTTCATATCAAATATTGGAATTTAAAAGGGCTTTCCAACTCCCCGAACGTTTATTATGATGGTGTTCACCTTAACGCAACAGGATTGCATAAATATTATCGAAATTTAAGAGGAGCTATCCTTCATTGTTTAAAGCAAAGTAAGTGTGATATTTCCTTTTTCCCAGCAGATAGCAAATCGATATTACCGTAATATAGGATAGGCAACAACAACCGGTCTCGGATCGCGAATGTATGCCAGAGCAATTTGCAGTTGTTATACATTGCATGGATTTACAGTGCAATCAACTGTTGTTTCTATATACACGGAATAATATTTAGGTAATATGTGCAATCAGATTAACTGTGCGTAATCAGAGTTTATATATTGCATGGATGTAATAAGTGCAATCAGCTGTTTATATTGCATGGATGTGATAAGTGCAATCAGCTGTTTATATTGCATGGATGTGATAAGTGCAATCAGCTGTTTATATTGCATGGATGTGATAAGTGCAATCAGCTGTTTATATTGCATGGATGTGATAAGTGCAATCAGCTGTTTATATTGCATGGATGTAATAAGTGCAATCAGCTGTTTATATTGCATGGATGTGATAAGTGCAATCAGCTGTTTATATTGCATGGATGAAATAAGTGCAATCAGCTGTTTATATTGAATGGATGTGATAAGTACACCCAGCTAGTTATATAATGTATGGATGTGATACGTGCAATGAGCTGTTTATTACATAGATGAAATAAGTTTAATCAGCCGTTCATATATTGCATGGATGAATCAAGACCAATCAACTGTGTGTAAGTGCAATCAGCGGTTGCTATATTGCATTGATTAAAACATGCAATCAGCTGTTTAGAAATTGCATGGATGCAATTAAATATATTGTATAAATGGTGGTTGTATGTTATTATTATTTACTTGGGGGTATTTTAAATCATTTCAGATCATGGAGTCTAATATCACATCAAATATGAATACAAGTAGGCGAAAATCCAAACGATTAGCTCCAACACGACAACAAAAATCTAACAAAAAGCCACGCAATGAGAAAAGTAGCCCAGAACAAACAATTACGTCCGTCTCTGTGCCCAGTCTTGCGCCAGTGGATACAACATCTACTGCCATCTCTGCTAATGCAATGCCTGAAACTTCTCCTGTGTTTACAGGTAACTCTAATAATGAAACTCTTAATATTCAGATAAAACAATGTATTCAGGACTCCATTCCAGACATTGTTAAGTTGATCACAGAATCATTGTCCAAAAACATTCATAATGCCGCAACAGATCCTGAGCTGAACAGTCGACCTATTACAGTCACAACGCCAGCTGCCAATTTAAACAGTTCTACAGGTATAGGAATTCCCATAAATCCCACGGCTCAGTTATTGAACGAGCTAATGCCATCTACATCTACAACACAATCCTTATCAGGTACTCACAATAACTTGTCTGTTTCATATGCATGTATGAATAATGCTATTGATAATTCTCCAACCGTCATGTCGCATTTATCCAAACCTTTAGCTCTAGGAGTAGATGTTGCTATAAAATCAAAAATCTGGGCTAGAGAATATATAGAGCTAAGTTGTTTGGTTAAAAACAACAATATAATGGATAAATATGTCATGACTGAGGGGAAAGAAGGTGTTGTATTTGTCAAACAAAAGAATACTGGTGAAAAAATTGATACATTAGCAAAGTGGCATGCAGCTTTTCATATCTATATAGGCATTTATTGCGAACGTCATCCTTCTGAAGTCGTTCCTATTATGAAATATGTTCTAACTATAGAGAAATTAGCAAATCAAGCTAGTGATCTCGCGGCCATAAATTATGACAAAGGGTTTAGGCAATGGCGAGAAACTTGCCCTGCAGAATTGCCTTGGAATCAGGTTAATATAGAATTATATCAAGAAGCTCTGGCCTCAATTTTACAACCAAAAATCAAACAAAATACTGCTTCGTCCTTTCGCAGCTTTCGATTTCGCAAATATTGCTATGACTACAACAACACTGGATGCACAAAGACCCAGTGCCAATTTGCACATATATGCCAACGTTGTCGCGGACCACATAACAAACGGGCATGCCCGAGACCAAAATTTGACAGAGATTCAACATCAAACAGACCTAAGGGTCAAAAACCTAATAACTGAACTCAATAGCACGACACCTGCCTATGCTCCAAATAAGCATAACATTATCACACCAATTAAAGCAAGTCAACTCGATTTTTATCTTCAAAGTTATGATTCAACTAAAGCTAGTTTCCTTATCGAGGGTTTTACGCATGGATTTAGCATTCCTTATATAGGAATTCGCAGATTACGTTTCTCTTCCAATCTAAAATCTGCCAAAATGGCTATGAATGTTGTTAAAGAAAAAATTGCAAAAGCATGTTGCGTTGGGCATCTTGCTGGTCCATTTCAAACTCTGCCATTTCCAAATTTCCAAATTTCCCCATTAGGTCTGATTCCGAAGAAAGCTCCAGGAGAGTACCGTATCATTCATCATTTGTCATATCCTGAAGGTTCATCTATAAATGACGGTATTCCTGACCATCTGTGTACAATTTCTTATCAGACAATTGATGATGCTGTTCGATTGTTGAAACAATTTGGTACAGGGTCTCTTCTTGCAAAAACAGACATTGAAAATGCATTTAAATTGATGCCGATACATCCAAAAGATCACGAACTTTTGGGATTTTCTTTAGATAACGAATATTATTATGACAGAACATTACCTATGGGCTTAAGCTATTCATGTTGGCTTTTTGAACAGTTTAGTACTGCTATTCACTGGATAATGGAACATAAATTTAACTCTCCTTGTGTTCATGTGTTAGATGACTTCTTGTTCATAGGACCTCCAAATGACAATGTCTGTCTAAATAGTTTGACAAACTTTTATGTTCTAGCTAAGGATATTGGCATACCTATTAAACATGAAAAAACAATATTTCCAACCACGCTTATCACATTTCTGGGCATTGAAATAGATTCTTCATCAATGCAACTCAGATTACCCAATGATAAATTACTCAAGTGTCAGTCCGAAGTCGATAACATGTTAATGAAAAAGAAAGCGACATTAAAAGAACTACAATCTATTATAGGTTTGTTAAACTTTGCTTGTGCAGTCATTGTTCCAGGTAGAACATTTTTACGTAGGCTCATAGATCTGACAATTGGCCTGAAAAAACCTCACCATCATCGCCGGCTTAATAAACAAGCAAAATCTGACTTACACTGCTGGGCAACCTTTCTTAAAGATTTTCATGGCAATGGTCATATCCTAGGTGACAGGTGGATTAATTCACAAACAATTAACCTTAGTACAGATGCTAGTAATAAAGGATTTGGAGGAATGCTTCAAAATTCTTGGTTTTTTGGTGAATGGCCCATTAACTTTCATACACAACATATAACAGTCAAAGAACTGTTTCCAATCGTTTTAGCCACAGAACTTTGGGCACCTTTGTTAACAAATCAATGTATCCACTTCCATTGCGATAACATAGCGGTTGTTCACATTATTAATAAACAAACTTCAAAAGATCATAATATTATGAAATTATTGAGACGGTTTATTCTTCAAACCCTTCACTTCAATATTCTTTTTAAAGCAGTTCATTTACCAGGCAAAAGTAATACTGGTCCTGATTTTCTTTCTCGCTTACAGATTCAGAAATTCCACGATCATTTTCCATCAATGAATCCAGCACCAACTCTAATACCATGCCATCTCATGAATTTTTAAAAACTACAGCAGAAAGCATGTTAGCTCAGTCATTAGTGCCAGCTACAAAAGATAACTATAGAAACGCAATAGCCAAATATCACCTATTTATGAATATGTATTATCCAGGACGTCAAATATTTCCCGCTACAACCGAACATTTGGCTCTATTTATTGCTTATTGTTCACATAAAGGATTATCACAAGGATCCATAGCAACTTATTTATCCGCAATCAGTTTTATTCATAAAATAACTAATCTTTCAGATCCGACCCACCATTTTACAATACGTAAACAACTACACGGTTACAAAACTCAACATAAGTCACTTGACTCACGCCTTCCTATCACACCTACTATTCTACTCAAGTTGATTACATCACTTGACCATATATGTGATTCACATTACTCAAAAACGTTACTCAAGGCAATGTTCTTGTTAGCATTCAATGCCTTTTTGAGAATTAGCGAAATGACTCGTTCAACAATGAACAAACATAACATTCAACTGCAAAGTGTTACATTTCAGCTAGATCCTTTGACAGATAATCCTACTCATTGTCAAATTGATATGCAATCTTTTAAACATAATAATCATCAAGTATCAACTATAATTTTACAACGAAATAATTTAAATACTATCATTTGTCCCGTTCTTGCTTTATGGACATATCGTCAAATGAGAGGTACGATTCCGGGAGCATTATTTGCGTTCCCCAATGGAACAGCTATTTCGAGATCATATTTTAACTCTCACTTACAGAGAGCATTGCTATGGACTGGGCTTGACACCCACAGATATAAATCACATAGTTTCAGAATTGGTGCTGCTACACATAAAGCTCTGTTAGGATTTTCTGATGAAGAAATAAGAATAATGGGGAGATGGCATTCAAATGCTTTTCAAAAATATATTCGTATTCCTATCTTAGAATTATGAATACCAATTCATATTATGCAGTTATTAACAACCACGACATGTGGTGGGGCACGGATAGATTACTCATCTTATAGTGAATTAGTTTATTTAGTAGTTCTCTTACTTTTACTCCAATAAATCAATGTTAGTGTTATATTATTTTCAACTCAAATGGTAATATGGTTTTAGAAATTTATCATTTTTATGTTATATTATTTTGAGGTCGGTTAGTGATTTAGGTTTAGAGATCTCGCTTGTTATTTTACTAATACTATTTTGAACTCGATTTGAAACTCTTGCATTCGATTGCGAATTTACATCTCAGTTTTTAACAATACAACAATGCGGTAACAGGTAATTTGAAATTAGGGATTTCAATTACTATCGTATTTTGATATTATATAAAACCTTGGGATTATGCATCCCAATTCATAATATGCTAAGTAGTAATTTGGGATTAGGGATCTCAACTGCTAATGTCTTGATGTTGAATAGAAATTTCAAATTAATATCTAAGTTTCTAATCCGACGATTTAAACAGTAATTTGGGATTGGGGATCTCAATTGCTAATGGTTGCATAATTCGAATTCGATTGGACACTTGGGATTAGGGATCTCAGTTCTAATCTATAAAGATTTCACAATACTTTTGCAGTATGGGTCAAATATTCAACACATTATCTTGGATGGGGGATATTGCTTGTAACAAGGTTGTAGCAAAGTTACAGCAATATTGTGGCGGTTTTTTGATCCCCATCTTTGATCATTACAGTATAAGATAATTTGTATTATTATTAGATATGTTATCGTAGTTCAAATTGTATTAGAAATCATTCAATAATCATTATAATCATTTTTATATATTTTTGTACCTTGTCATTTATTAATAAGATATATTAATAAATGGCCATTTTCAATTCATTTACTGTGTTGTAGTATTTATACGTGCTTTGATCAAACTGAGCAAGATACTGTGTTGGCATAAATGATATTTTAATCTTAAAATGTTTTTGTGCTAAACCGTATTTGCTACTTTCATTTTATTCTGAAATGCTAGACTATATTTGGATTCAAGGGATATAACTCTCAATTAATTGTATTAACCCATTAATTGGCACCGATGGAACCAAAAAAGTGTGTAGAAAACACCCACACCTCCCTCCCATATTGATCATGGTACGAGCAATACAACACTTTTTATGGTTATTATATAACTGTACATAATATATATTGTTTATTCAAATTTACATGTAGCATTAAAACAAATTGTTAATTAGTATTAGTTTCCCTTTAGTTTTATAGATCGGCGGTTTTTTGATCCCCATCTTTGATCATTACAGTATAAGATAATTTGTATTATTATTAGATATGTTATCGTAGTTCAAATTGTATTAGAAATCATTCAATAATCATTATAATCATTTTTATATATTTTTGTACCTTGTCATTTATTAATAAGATATATTAATAAATGGCCATTTTCAATTCATTTACTGTGTTGTAGTATTTATACGTGCTTTGATCAAACTGAGCAAGATACTGTGTTGGCATAAATACCATAGTAACAACTTTTCAACATCACATTAAGCACTTTCATAAGTAAGTTTACAACTCGTTACTTTTTAACATCGTAAAATTTGCATCATTCATTGACCATCTGTCGGGTCGGAACAGTTTCCTAGCCACGCGGGGGGTTGGGATGGCCTAGTGGTCTAGAGTGCCGGTCACCTCGGGCTTGCGGCTGTGGTTTCGAGCCCTGGTGTGAGCGTATGTGGCATGGAGATAGGGGCGCCTTCTCAACCTCGTGGGTTTCCTCCGGGCACTCCGGTTTCCTCCCACTGCTAAAGACCCCTACGCGCAAGCGAATTATTGAAATAAAATTAAACCATATGTTAGTCCCGAAATGACCTAGTTTGTGTTGAGTGGACGTTAAACCCCATTTCTCTCTCTCTCTCCTAGCCACGCTAAACAGGCTTTCCACAGGGGCACTGGAAGTCGGTATAGATGAATATCGACAAGCTATCTTTGCCAAATCTGGGTTGTTGGCAACACAGCGTCTGAACCCATTGGATTACATGGTTGCCTCAAATAATCCTTCATGTTCATTTCACTTGATGTTGGTTTATTAATACTAGCTACTTCTGTCATGAAACCAAAGAAATCATCCCATTCCGCATTCTTCTTATGTGGTGTACTGCATTTTTTGTGGTGATCCATGGTGATTTTTTCAAACTGGTACTTTCATTTTTGCACCATCTTAGTTTGAATCTTGGATCCAGAACACCCATTGTTCATCCACCTCATAGTGACCTAGTCGTCTTTCTAATGATTCTTTAAATGCCCCAAACATCATCTTATAGGAATGCACTATAGATAGGGCGTGAAGTTGGTCACGTAGACCTTGCGTTACAGGGATGGCAATTCTTCCAGAAACATTATTGCTTTGTTGTATCCGGTTGGTGGCATGTACAAATGGTTATAATACAGTTGATCCTTCTTGTAAGAGAATTGTTGAGTTTCCAGTGTATTAAGTTTAGATTCAAGGATTTCAAGTAAAGAACGGATCATTATTTACTGTGAATTCCATCTTGTTGCATTGGCTGCTTGTGGTCGTGTTTCACCTTCTAAGATATCCGCTGCATGGAGAGAGCACCTCACAAACTTCACTATTGCTGATGCTTTGGTTAATTTTGATTTCAGTTGATTACAAACTGCTTTTAGACCATCCTTGGCTACTAACTGTAAACTATGAGCTAAGTGTTGTAACTACAACTCGGTCAAAAAAACATGATATCCAGTTTTTGGATTTGTAACCTTGATATATGAAGTTTGATGTGATGTTTAAACTTCCAGAAATATTTGAACAATCATCTATGGCAAGGTTTGGGGGCATTTGTGTGGAGCTTTTCACACATTCATATAAGGGGTGTGATTCAAAACGCCCCTAAACCTTGCCATGTCTATGAACAATGTTCACATTTGGCTTTGGAATTTCCATAAGTATTAGCTGGTACAACAAAATGAGATAGCACCACAGGAAGCATTTTGACAATATAATGACATTTGTTGTTCATTACAGATTTAATATCCAATACAATGAATATGATATTATGGACAGGTTTATTTAATTACATTAATTAAAATTATTAAAAACACAAAGGTCCTAGGATATCTGAAGTTCCTTGTAGCACATGCTTATAAATTCGCTGTGGTGAGAAGAGATGACGGGTCTTCTTCTCCCATTACAAAGTTAAAACAGGAGGTCAAACTTTAAATGAACCCTATCTCGTCATAAAACTTATAATAAAAAAAAAGAATTTAAGTCCACTATTATTTCAATAAACCTAATTTGTGAAAAGATGTCTGGGTATTTTGTATCCCTTAAACTAACATTTAATTTTCAGTTCTTTATTTTAAGCAGAAAATTAATTCGTTTCCTCTGTTTGTCAAACCTATCCTTTGTTAATTGTCCGCTGTATTTAAATAAACCTCTTGATACGATTTCCAAACCATAAACATCTTCATAACCATCTTCTGTTCATATATTTTCCTTAGTTAGACTAGAAGTGTGGCTAATATCATTCCTATCAACATTCAGAAATACAGCGTTAGGTCTAAATTCTAACAATTCACTAATAACCTCTTGTGGATCATTTCGCGCTCGCATGCCGCCTCAACCAAACAAATCTACAGTCTGTATTTTTAACTCATGGTCTCGCAATAATCTTCCAACCTAACTTTGATCCAATAATAAACGTCTACACCAAGTTTGAACATTCTAGCTCAATTAGGAGAGTTATTGTGTCCCAAAGAGTGTGACGGACAGAGAGACAAACGGACGAACCCATTTTATTAAAGGCGGGGGACAAAAATAGCGATTTTTCTGGATATTGAAAATATTTAGTTCAGGGTAATCATTTAAAAAAAAAATAGTTTATTTATAAAAGTCATAGGTGCACTCATTTATGCATAATACTATTTACAATGCTGTATCTTATAAAGTCTTGCGTGGTTTCCAATTCCCGGTTGTACGTGACAAGGAGTAGTGGCCTGTCAAACCTCGTGTTTTTACCGGGTCCTCCGGTTTCATCCCGCTACTAAAGAGCCCTATGTACAAGCAAAATATTGAAATAATTATGATCACGCTATTATATTTCAGTGCCCACCAGTAAGACCTGAGAATATCGTTATGACGGAAGACGGTCCAAATTCAGAGGTAAGCAACTTATTCTATAAATAATATAACGAAAGACGGTCAAAATTTCAGAGGTAAGCAACGTATTCTAAATCCACGGCTTAATATAATGAGGTGGGTGGGGGGGATGGCCGAATGGTTAACACGTGTGTGGTTTCGAATCCCCGGTTGTACGTGACAAGGAGTACTGGCCTGTCAAACCTCGTGTGTTTTTACCGGGTCCCCCGATTTCTTCCCGCTGCTAAAGAGCCCTATGAACAAGCAAATTACTGATATAAAATTAAACCATGTTAGTCCCGAAATAACCTAGTTTGTGTCGAGTGGACGTTCTATTTCTTCTATCTCTGTATTAAATGAATCAGGTAATATAAATTTGTTTGCGTTTTCTTCAGATAGACGAACCCACTTTCACAGAAATAGAAACACCCGAAAAAGAAAACTTGGTAAGAGTTCTATTATTATTCATTTGCCGTAATATTTATTATGCACACTCAAATATACCGCCTTTATTCCGTGCCAATACCATGTCTTAAACCAACAACTTAGATGGACTATAGTTGTAATTCTGCCCGGGAAATCTCCAATTAGTGAACGGAGAGGTCTCCGATATGCGTTTTTTCAATTGAATACTTAATGGAAAAAAAAGATGCAACTTTTGATAAATTTCTTTCAGTGTCCACCCGTGAGGAAAAATACTGGTAAAGACGGCCAAAATGCACAGGTAAGCAGCTAAGTTCATATGTAATTCCGCGACCTAATTGACTGAATTCTTGTATTTAACCAATCGCAAGAAATAAAACGTTGTTTAGATAGCGTCTATATTTTGGCCAATATATATATTATTGCTTTATTATTATTCCCCCATTTTAATCAATCTTTCCTCCAGAAAGGCCAGATACTAATAATGCAGGTATACAGAAATATAATATGGATATGGAATGGATATCAGAATTATGAATTACTTACCTAACTATCGTCTGAGAATCGCCGATTAATATTTCGTATATTCTGTTTCAGGAATTGACACCCGTGAGCACGCGGAAATTTTACTCAATATCCGCTTTACCCGAATTAGTCAAAACAAATTTTAAAGTAGAAGATGACGTAAGTATTCCAATAATTTCATTTGACAGCACCCTGCCTTTAAAATCACGTAATATATTCGCCGATACTGGCTGACAATCAATGGTCAAAAAATCATCTAGGTTAATAAATGTGTTTCCAAATGTAGATCTCGAAAATCGTAAACACAAATTGTATGTACGGGCAAACCTTAGACTAACACCACCTATATATTCTAGTGGTTTGACCCACAAATTGTCGCTTCGAGAAAAAGGCAATGATTAAAATTTATCGTTACTTATACAACATCTTCTATTCTATTTTTCAGTGGCACCAGAACTGCGTGAACGAATTTATTCCGTTAGGGGTATATAACATTATATATACTTGTACTTTTCCCACTTATACTTAATATTGCTTCAGAAGATTTTAAAAAATGCAGAATAATTTCATACGTTAATATTTTAAATAATGTGAAATTGTTGCCTAATAGAGATAGAGAGTTGGGGTTTAACGTCCACTCGACACAAACTAGGTCATTTCGGGAATATATGTTTTTTTTAATTTACGCGTAGGGGTCTTTAGCAGTGGGAGGAAACCGGAAGACCCGGAGAAAACCCACGAGGTTGTGCAGGCGAACCTACTCCTTGTCACGTTCAACAGGGTATTCGAAACCACCCCGATCGTCTCAATGACAGGCTTTATGATACAGGACGCACGTGCTAACCACTCGCTCAGCCCCCCTGACTTGTCTATTTGCAGTTGATTGCAGCTCTACGTCTCTAGATTTACCCAACTTGAATGTTTCACTTATATCCATGGGTTCAAAGAAAGTAGGAATGTTCACACATAATATTTTGTTTTACTGCTGTATTAAATTGTATGCATTTTTTTTCTTTGCAGATTCATTTGAAAGTCGACGATTGGGTGGGTGTGAATTTTTTTAAAGACTTTTTCGTTGGCCAACTATTAAAAGTAGAAGATTTTGGAAATTTCACAATTAAGTTTTTAACTAAAATAAAGGAAGATGAATCATGCAGATGGCCAGTGTGCGACGACATTCAGACGATCGAGAACTCCTACATTTTAGGAAGGGCGACGGTAACCACCCCGAAGCGTTCTTTCGTAGTAGAAAACGTTAACGAGATACACGCAAAGAATGAAATTTATGTGAAAAACTTTTGCTAAAATTATTATATATAAGTTTTGTAGTTGGAAAAATTGAAAAAGTGAGAGGAAAAAAAAGACTAGTGTAAATAGATTTATAAAAATATGATAAAACGTTGTTAACAAATGAATAAGATGACTCAACTGACAAATAAGATCACCACTATGAATTCTATGTTTTTAATGATTTAAAAAATTACGCCACATCACTTGTTTGCGTAACGTCATATACATGAGCAGTCGATGAAATGAATAATACTACTGAATTAAATTCGAGGAAAGAATCACTCAACTCACCACTGTCATATAAATTCTATATTTTGAAAAATTGAAAAATTAACGCAATAGCACTTGTTTGCCTAATGTAAGCTACATGAACCGGCGACATATACGTTAAAGTCTCGCGTTCATTGATTTGGACAGTAAAAATTATAGAGACAGTTGGTTATATATGATATTTGTGTATTTGTAAAGATTCTTTTGTATATTGTTCAGCACAAAATCTGGAATCTTAGATCAATTATTGAACACCTAACATTTCTATTGTAAAGAGGCTTTTTTTGTTGTTTATAAAATAAATATAATTGCAAACTCTTTCCTGTTGTCTTTATCTATTAAAAGTTACAATGAAACAAGTACATCACTCGGCAAATCTCGGCAGATTCCGTAAACTACATCTAGCCTCGGCTGTATGACAGTAAGTGATATGTACCTACGCCCATACATTTGCGATCCGGCTACCGGTTTACAGCCGAGGTTAGATTGTCCGAAATCTCCGAGGTTTGCCGAGTGACAAGTACATGTTACGTACGTTGTAATAATTTCAACACGCAAAACAATAAACTTACTATGAGTTAGGGTTGCGCGGTACCCTTTTCAACACTCAAAACAATAAATTGTCAGAACAAAAGAATATATAGAGACATACGGTAAATTAAGCTTATCGGTATATACCCGGATATATTCAAATTGGGGTCTGGCTGTTGGATACGTATAAATGACGACATTGTTTTCGCCTTTTTACGACAGATGAATGTCTATATTTATATTTCATTATTCAATTTTATAAATGGCGTGACTATAAAACAGGTACTGTATCTTCCGTTCATCAACAAATACAAAATACGCATAGAAGAAACAGCCCCGTACAACTGGACATACAAAGACCTGTTATACAAAGACCTATTTGCGTAAAACACACCGACGAATGAGAAATCGCACGGTAAAAACAGTTTTCCTTCCCAAGTTTTGATTTAACAATCACGCATCAAATAAAGTCTCATAGTCCTTGATTATACCCTTTTGGTGCAGTTATATGAAATGAAATGAAATGTTGTTTAATGGCACATCAGCTCCAACCGGGCCATATTGCGCCAAACGTGATGAAATTAACGAGACAAACTAGAAAAATATAATCACAATATTATATATATACATAAATAAAAACAAATATCACAGTAAGTATCAAATAAAAATAAATATAAACTTTATGTATATATATTTAAAACATGAACGTGAAAATCAGATATATACAATTAAAATTTGTGATAAAAATTTGTCTCCTTTAAAAAGTCTAACGCTTTACAATAAAGACCCGGTTGGGCAAACAACTGATGAAGTGATTGGCAACGGTAATGCCGTAATCTTATTTCTTTGAGATACTTGCACTCAATCAAAATGTGCTTAACTGTCAAGGGAACATGACAGTGTTCACATTCTGGTTGAGGCTCTCGCTTTAAAATGAAAATATGTGTTAAAAAAGAATGACCTATGCGAGAGCGACACAAGACGACTTCATCTCTCCTGCTCGTACGATAGGAGCTTGGCCAGTCTCCTAAGAGAGGCTTAATGTGATGAAGTTTATTTGTGTCTGCAAGATCCCAAGACCGTTGCCAGCGGTCATAAATAAATGAATTAATACTTGCTTTAAAATCTTTAAAAGGAATGTAAAATTCGGATATGGGAAGATCTAAAGCAGACTTGGCAGCCGAGTCTGCTTGATCATTCCCTTTAATATCCATGTGACTGGGGAGCCAGCAAAGGACAATGTCCTTGCTGCTCAACTCGTATGAAAGTAGCAGACGATAAATGTCTGCTACTAATGGGTGATCAAGCTGTTTGTTATTAATTGCTTGAAGACAGGACAAAGAATCAGAAAAGATGATGTGTTTTAAATTTGATGAGGACTGAATGAACTCCAAAGCTTGGAGAATAGCTTGGAGCTCGGCTGTAAAAATAGAAGCAGCAGGTGGTAAGCGAACAGAAATGGTCTTGGATGGCGTCACGGTAGCCGAAGCTACTCGATCACCATCTTTCGAACCATCTGTATAAATAGGAGCATAATCACCATACTTAGACCTTAACTCTCTAAAGAGAGATTGGAACACCGTTGAGCTAGTATCTCTCTTTTTGTGCCGAGAAAGATCGAAATCAATCTTTGGCGGAGATATAGCCCACGGTGGAGTCCTAAAGACAGGGGTATTCGCAATACTGTCGAGGCTGATACCAGCCTCAGACAAAAGGGGTTGTATGCGAATACCGAATGATGGAACAACATTCGTCTTTACCAGAAACAAATGCTCATGACGAGGTCTAAATATGGTGTTAAATGAAATATGATTCGGAAGTGATGCAATTTTCGTAGCATACTGCAGGGCCAGTTTATCACGTCTGTTGTGCAATGAGGGCTCGTGCGCCTCGACGTATAAACTGTCCACTGGAGATGTACGGAAGGCTCCTAAACTGATTCTCAGTCCTTGATTGTGTATGGTGTCGAGCTCTTTGAGATAAGACTCGCGGGCAGACCCATACACAATACACCCATAATCGAGTTTTGATCTTATGAGTGCTCGATATAATCTGAGCAAGACCTTACGGTCTGCTCCCCAGTCAGTATTTGATAAGACTCTCAATATGTTGAGGGCTTTCAGACATTTCTTCTTTAGGTTTTTAATGTGGGGGATAAATGATAATTTCTTATCAAATATCAGCCCCAGAAATTTGGTTTCATCCACAACTGGAAGGCGATTGCCATCCAAGAAAAGTTCTGGATCAGGATGTAAACCTCGTTTCTGACAGAAATGCATGCAGACAGTCTTGGATTTCGAAAAACGAAATCCATTTTCGGTTGCCCATTGTTGAAGTGAATTCAAACAAAGCTGCAACTTACGTTCGATTATCCGCATGTCTGTAGAACCATAGCACATCTGAAAGTCATCAACATAAAGAGCGCCGTTTGTACCTGGTTTAAGGCACGCTGGGATAGTATTAATTTTTATTGCAAATAATGTTGGAGATAAAATACTTCCCTGAGGAACTCCCATTTCCTGAGGAAATGGGTCAGAGAATATTGATCCCAGTCGTACCTTAAATGACCTATCTTCGAGGAAATTTTTAATGAAGATAGGTAAGCGACCTCGTAGGCCGAGGTTATGGAGGTCGCGCATGATACCATGTTTCCATGTAGTATCATAAGCTTTCTCCAGATCAAAAAATATTGCAACTAAATGTTGTTTCTGGATGAAAGCGTCCCTGACGAACGTTTCAAATCTAACGAGATGATCAAGAGTGCTCCTTTGGGACCGAAATCCACATTGGAGGTCAGTAATGAGGTTGTTGGACTCAAGGTACCAAACAAGCCTTCGATTGATCAATCTCTCCATGGTTTTGCAAATACAGCTAGTTAAAGCGATCGGACGATAGTTAGTAGGATTCGTATGATCTTTTCCCGGTTTAGGGATGGGAATTATTGTGGCTTCATGCCACGAAGGAGGGAAATTCCCATCAACCCAAATTCGGTTGAAAAGATCCAGTAAAATCAGAAGTGTAGGATAAGGTAAATGTTTTAAAATTTGATAGTGTATCTCATCTGGACCAGTTGCAGTGTCCCGAGCTCGCTTTAACGAATCACGGAGCTCTGCAATGGAAAAACGATCATTATAACATTCATCATTGCGGGACTTGAAATTAAGTCGCCTTTTCTCCTGTTGTTGTCTAATGCCTCGAAAGGCATCGGAGGAGAAATTGGATGATGAATTGAATGAAAAGGTACTGGCCAGAGAATTAGCAATATCAGGAAATGTTGTTAGGGGGGTATTATCAACATTGAGATGGTTAACTGATAAAGCACTACTTTTACCTTTAATCCTACGAATCCTATCCCATACCGACTTAGATGTGGTACGGGAATTGATCCTAGAGACATATCCTTGCCATGAAGACTTCTTTGCTTGGCGTATGGTTCTACGGGCCTTCGCCCGGACCATTTGGTATGCCGCAATATTCTCCATGGAAGGGTGGTTCTTTAGTCGTCTCAGGATACGATCACGCTCTTTAAGAGCGGATTTGCAATCGTCATTAAACCATGGTTTATTGAAACGTTTTGGTTCAGTCGTGGTTTTTGGAATCGCCTGCTCAGCTACATCTTGAAGAATTGAAGTGAATAACGCCATGGGCTCGTCTGCATCTTCTAACTCCTTTGTATCAAAAGAGAAGAGACACAAAGATTCAAAAAGAGCCCAATCCGCCTTATGCAACTTCCATCTCTGCGGTCTTTCAACCGGAGAGGGACCATTATTATCTATCAAGATCGGAAAGTGGTCACTGCCACACAGATCGTCATTTACCCTCCATGTAAAATCCTGAAACAGGACCGGGGAGCAAATGGTTAGATCGAGGGAAGAAAAAGAAGCTGTGGCAGGATGTAGATAAGTAGGCGAGTCGTCATTTAATAAACACAAATTGTTATTGTTAATGAAGTCCGCTATTTGTTTACCTCTGTTGTTATCATCTGGACTACCCCAGAGGGAATGATGACCATTGAAATCTCCCGTAATAATAAACGGGAGAGGAAGTTGTGCAACAAGGTCATCAAGATCTCCCGGGTTCAGATGTAAACTAGGAGGAAGATATATAGAGCAGAGTGTTATAGGAATATGTAAAGTCACTCTAACTGCAACTGCCTGCAAAGGCGAGTTCAGAGTAACTTGACTCTGAGGGGTATCCCCATTAAGAATAACAGAAACACCCCCATGAGCTCTACCATCACCAACTGCATGATGATGGTAACCAACAAAATGTCTAAAGGACAAAGTGTCAGAATTCCTCAAAAAAGTTTCCTGTAAACAAATAGCTAAAGGATTATATTTTTGAATTAAAAGTTGGACTTCATTAAAATTTGGTTTTAAACCACGACAGTTCCATTGAATAATGGAATTTAACATTGTCAGGGATAATTTATTTTTGGCGGTTTACCGCCGACGGGGTCATTATTGGCCCCCTCTACGGTAATACCGTCCATCAGATCAACCCCATATTTCGTGAAATGGACAATAGGGTCTTGTGAACCCTTTTTACCCTTCTCACGCAACTTTGCTAATTTCCTTTGTCTTGATGATACATAAACTTTTTCCTGTGAGGGTGGGATAACCGATGACTGCGATCCTGACCCAGTCGACCTGGGATCAGGCGTTGCAGCTTTCGGTTTATCTAATGGATGTGTTTCCTTGCCATTCTGGGAGGAAGTATTGGGAATGGTCCCAATATCTTCATTTAGGGGCAAGGAAGAAGAACCCTCATCAGGCAAGGGCAAAGTTGTTTGAATCGAGCTCTCTCGTGACTGAGAAGAGCTCGAGACCCCTTTTACTTGATCTGATGTAGGCAAAGTCCTCATTTTTTGTTTATCTGGCCAGGTTATGTCTGTCTGAACAGATATTGATTTAGTAGAAGCTTTAACTACACTCGAAAAAGATTTCCCTTGCTGTGCAATGGGAATGAGTGAAGTTAGCTCTACTTGCTTTTTAGCATCAAAATATGGAATCTTCCGTTCAGACATTACCTGTTGAATTCTTTTCTCTTTCTGCCATATTGGACATTCGCGAGAGTAAGCGAAATGCTTACCCTTGCAATTAACGCAGCAAAACTCAGCCTGGCAGGCAACGCTCTCGTGGCCATCATGACCACAACGAGCACAGGTATCTTTGCCTCTGCAGACGGTCTTGCTGTGTCCAAATTTCTGACATTTATAGCAGCGAAGAGGGTTGGAAATATAAGAATCAACAGGTATATTTAAATAACCTGCCTTGATTGATTTCGGTATGTCGGGACGATTAAAAGTGAGGATATAGGTGCTTGTGGGAATCACCTTATCTCCTCGGCGTACACTAATGCGTTTAACTTGTTGGACGCCTTGAGAAGAAAGGTATTCAACCATTTCATCCTCACTGCTGCCTTCAAGGTCTCGACATCGAATAACACCTCTACTAGAATTTAATGATCTATGTGGAGACACCTTGATAGGAATGTCTGCCAAAGTGGATGATTTGAGAAGCATAGTGGCATGCTGCTCCTTGACACATTCTATCAAGAGCGTTCCATTTTTCAATTTTTTAATAGCTTTGGGCTCACCGGCCAAACCGGCAATGCCCTTAGCTATTAAAAAAGGTGAGACTTTAGATAAGTCAGTAGAGGGGCTCTCAATCAAGAGAAACCTCGGCCATGACTTTGCCATTTTATTTTTAAATATATTCGAAACGTCCTCTGAATTAGGACGTTTCTGTTTTTGTCGTTCATTAATTGATGGTGTGGGGGGGATTAGGGAATCCATGAACGTGTTTTTTTTTTAATTCACCCCTCGTCGTCCCCCAGGTTACTTCCCTGCCTACTAAGGGGAGGACTAGCACGGATAACCAGCGCGTGGCCTCAGGGCTCAACGAGGGGTATACTCAAGCCAGAACGTACAGAATACATATCCAACCTGATTGACCCAAGCCGTCGCTCTGTAGAATGTACTAAGGACACAAAGGTAAATTTGCCGAGTATAAAACAACAAAGCATTAAATTGGGAGAGGGTACATTCTACAGAACTATAACGACCGAAGCCGATTGATCAGAGTGGGCCACTCTGACCTCCCGTCTAGGTGAACCATGGGCCAAAGTAATGTGTTGCAGAGAAAGGGCTCGCAAGCCAAATCCCCACTCAATTACCAGGATTCCACTCTCCACCGACACGGGTCGCAACGCACGGCAAACACGTTGCCCCATTACAGGGATCCTTTTAGTCGCCTCTTACGACACGCAGGACATACGAAGGGTATATTCTTATCACCCCCTACACCCCAGGGGGGGTGCAGTTATAACAACTATCGAGAAAACACACCAATTTTAACAATACACACCGTGTCATTCGTTTTTAACCCGTCGGTTAATTAACACACTCAGTACAGAAAACGCACCGTCCGAGAGTTGTTAAACCCTACCAATAATTAACTCGCCTTTCAGTCCATCCCCCCCCCCCCCACTGTTAATTAACACACCTTATCTAGAGATTTTAAGCCATAATGAGGAGTTATAATCCGAATATTATGTTTTTATCCAGATACATCGTTATTGACACTTTGAGATAGATTTTTATGAAGCAAATTTTGTTTTTCATCCTTACCGATTTCTCAGTGAGCTACAATATAATAATTTACATTCCTATAATGGGGTATAGACAGTTAAATATACATTTTAAGTTGTCATCGGCTTCACGCCTGCTTAAAAGAGAGTGACATAGCTCCCCCTCTGCACGTGCACTGAGGATTTGGGGATGTCCACATGGCCGACATAAGAGGTGATTTTTGATCACAGTGAAAGAATAGCGGTTAAACTTGGGAAGTGTTAACGTGTTTAAAATTCTATTTACAAATTTCTATTTTTCTGTTCAACACACAGTGGGTGTATGGGAATTTCCTTTATATGATTCTTTAGGAATCTCAAAATACATTTTGAAACGCAAATTTATAACACTATCTTCAATGGCATCAATTACTCTGTACATAATAGTGAGCAGTATTAATATAATCATTCGATGATGTATAAACTTACTCCCCCCCCCCCCCAAAAAAAAAACCCCCAACGCAAGCCCAGCCGTCGAATAGGACACATAAAGCCATTGCCCACGTCTTGTTATGCGAAGCCCTTTAACATATATCTATGCCGCTAATACAAAAATAATTCATTACTATATTTGATCCTACATTTTAACAATTTTAGTAATCAGTATTAATTTTCACAATTTCGAGATTATTAAACCGATGTTAAAATAATCAAAAATTTGTATTGGAAATGAAATGGGGTTTTATTGCACGTCAGCTCCAACCGGGCTATATTGTGCAAACATATGGTGAATGCGAAGTTAAATTATATCACAGAAAACAATATATGCATATATAAAAACAATATCGGAGTAAAATAAAATACAACTTTTACGCATATTAAAATGAAATTAAAATTTCAAATAAAATCTCGGTTTTCTTTTTGTTTTAAAAGTCTTAACACTTCACCATAGAAGCCCGATTGGGCAAACATTTGACGATGGTAAAAATTCTATCTAATGTTCTTGAAATGCTTGCACTCGATCAAAATGACAGACACCTGTCAAAGGAACATGACAGTGTTCAATTTCTGGTTGATCCTCTCGCTTCAAAATTTGAGCCAGTTTTCTAAGAAAGGCTTAATGTTATGAAGGTTGTTTGCGCCTGCAGCATCCTAAGATCGTCGCCAGTGGTCATAAATTAAAAGATTGACGAGTTAAAATCAAAAATTGTGTCACGGGAAGATTAAGAGCAGACTTGGTAGCTTCTTAATCGTTCCCTTTAATATCAACATGGCTGGGATAATCGCAATGGGTTGTTCTCACTTTCCCAGTAGCTATTGTTTTCCAGGTAAAATCATTGGAACAATATCAATTTGGGTAACAAGGGTGTTAAAACTATAGTCTTTTTCAAATCCATAATCCATATTAACTACTTTACATACAAGTTATTTTATTAAAGGGACAATAACTTTATTGCTGGCTTGGTAGCTCCAGAAAATAAATAATACCCTTATTTTAAGTACTAGATGTTTAAATGTCCTACCTGTTGTGTAAATTATGCATTACAACCTATTTTATTTGTCCAGAGGGTTCGAAAATATTAGACTTTTCAAATCAATTGGTTGAATTTTTCCAATTTTTTAAATTAGGTGTATTAAGATGAAATTTATATCATCATTTAATTGGAATATTCTAAAATAATACGATTTGTTGACCAGGATGAAGATTGGGACATACTTTTCAGCTACAACAAGAGTGTTATTGGGGCTTTAACAAATTTAGGATTGTACATGTGGTATCGAATTTCCGTATATATTATCTTTGTTTTCCATCATGTATTCTTCTGTTTAATTCTACGTATTTTCTTTTCTTTGGACGCGCAACGCCCCCATTTCCATATTGTACAATTTGTATCTCTGTGTAACCCTGTTTTGACTTAAGTAGTTCTATGAATCTAAAAATATTAGGATGGTTTGACGATACTTAACTTTGAATGACAACCTTCAACATTGTTGGCTGTTCTTGTACCTTCAGTATAGAAATGACTCCATATTCTTATATCTATACATTCGCCCCATTGTTCTGTAATATAATTCATTATTAGGGCCAAAATGATGTTCAGAGTGGCATAGTCTTTGAAAAATGCTTTTCCATGTCACGAAAATAGACGATTTGGGGCGCCATCTTGGATTCTGACATCTCATTTTACATAGTGGGAATGGACTTTACATACCTGAAAAGCATACCGGACCTTTCTAAGTTATCTGTCAAGCTCAAAACATCCGAAAATCCAAAAATAGTTGCAATTTTTGAAAAAATGGCCGTTGGCAGCCATTTTTGGCAAGAAAAGATTATGGTGTAAATTTGACCCCTAGTGGACTTCGGTGAGGGGTAGGAACCTTAGAAATTCCAAAAAAGTGAAAAACGAAACACCCTAATCACCATCTACAAGTGAAGCTGAAACTAACCCTGATGGGACACCTAAGTCACGCCAACTTTGCCTGAACAGCTAGAATAACATGACGGCTGCAATCCGCGAACGAGTTATTTGTAACCCAGTGACGAAAAGGTCACATTCTCAGAAGCCACAGTGGAATAATAACACTTGTGGCAGGTGAAAAATCGGAAAGGAAAGCAAAAATTGCGGTCATCCGCAGCAGTAATATTAAAGAACTGTTGGGGCATGTTCCATTGGACATACCAAGAGTGTATTGCAAGAGGGGCTTCACTGCAAGTACCAACTCGAGCAAGAAAGCTTGGACATTCCAGAGCGTAATTATCTGCAACAGGTTATACTAAACTTCGGTGGCAATGGCTTATGATGTTTAATAAGAGATTACCAATCGCATAATGTAGAAAAGACGTAGCTAATAAATACTTAATGCCAGGAAGACGTGTCTGGATCATGCGACACTTTGTACACACGTCAATACGAGCAGGAGAGATTAGTTGGCTTGTGTTGCTCTCGATTAGGTCATACTTTTTCAACACATATTTTCATCTTTAAGCGAATGTGATCAGTCATGTGCCTCAACCAGAATGTGATCAATGTCATGTTCCATGGTCAGTGAAGCACATTTTGACTGAGTGCAAGTATCTCAAAAACACAAGATTACGGCATTACCGTTGCCAATCACACCATGTGCAGTTTTCCCAACCGGGTCTATATTGTAAAGCGCTGGATTTTTTAAAAAAGACACATTTTTCCGTATATATCTGCTTTTCACTTTCATATTTTAAATATAATATATACATAAAGGTTTTCCCAACCGGGTCTATATTGTAAAGCGCTAGATTTTTTAAGAGACAAATTTTTACCGTACATATCTGATTTTCACTTTCATATTTTATAAACATAAAGTTGATATTTATTTTTAATTGATACTTACTGTGATATTTGTTTTTATTTATGTATATAATATCGTGATTATTTGTCTAGTTTGTCTCGAGAAAACTCACCGTATATTTGGCGCAGTATAGCCCGGTTGGAGCTGACGTGCCATAAAACAACATTTCATTCATACACACGTCAACTTATTGTTCCCCGCCTTACGAAGAAAGCTAGGGACTTAAAATTGGCTCGTCTGTCTGTCCGTCACACTTTTTGGGACACAATAACCATCTTTCTAATTGAGCTAGAACAAACATTATAAAAGTGTTTATTAAGTCAATGCCTCGATAAAGATCGAAGGTGAGCATTTTCTGCTTAAGGTAAGCAATTCGATTGGTTGATGCTTTGGGACACGATAACTTTTGTTTATATTAAGCGAGAGTGATGAAATTATACGCCGACGAAGTTCGATAATGAGCATTTACTGCTGGGTAAGCTGCGCGATATATTTTCATCAGTACCTTGACTAAGTTTGATAATTTGCTGCTCAGTGTAAGCAGTTTGATTGGCCGAGACATAGAAGACAATGACTCTCCTAACAGAGCTAGAATGTTCCAACTTGGTGTAGGTGTCCATGAGGTCAAAATCTTGATGGAGGTCGGTGATGCAAATTTTCTGCTTACAGTAAGCAGCGATAAGCAATCTTTTTGGTTGATGCTTTTGGGCACGTTGAGGGTTTTTTTTGAATAAAGTGAGAGTGAAACTCCGAATATAGATTCATTATATCATTGCCTTGTCTATGTTCCACAGTGAGCAATTTGATTGGTCAAGACTTGAACATAACAGCAACCCTGCTTAATTGAGGTAGAATGTTTAAACTTTATGTAGATGTTCATTCGGTGAATTTTTTGACGCAGTTCAATTTTATTGGTTGATGCTTTGGAACATGATAATCTTGATTCTATCTCACGAAGAGTATAGTTTGATTGCTCCATAAATGTGCATTTAATAATAATTATGTTGTCTATTTCTTTTTGAATTTCGGTAGGGAACATCATTGTTGGTTTGTTTAACTACAGATGTATTTGACTTGTTGTTTTAATTATAGTTTTAAATCTTATGAAACTCCCGATCTTGCTGAAGCTCGCATCATCAAGGAATTAGAACCATGAATGAATGATTAAACATACATTATGTAAGATTTAGATTCAGAGCTAGCCATTCTTGCTACAATAGCTCGAAAGTAGCTAATGTAAAATGAATGATTTGAATATTTCATTCAAATTACTCTATTGCAAGCGAAGATATTGGCCTTTGATAGGGTGCCCCACCCTAAATTAATATCTCGACAATTACACCACAAAACTAATATATTTAGAAAGCCTTAAATCTGTTTCACACATTTATAGTCACTAAATAAACGACCATGTTGTACTTCATAAGCTATGATCATTAAACCATACATAAAAAATACTGAAAAATGGTTTGGAGTGGCGTCCATAATATCCAGACACTTTTGAGTAAAATATAGGTTACGTGCCCTCGTTTTGAAGTTTGTCTCGCTTAACTAGTCTACCGATCATTCTACGTCTAATTGACGGGTCGGGATAATCAAGACTACTTTTTTTTACGAAACATGGAACAAGAAATTGAATTTAGAAGCACCAACATCAGACAACTCAACAATATTTTTAAGAACCTTGTAACACTATAAACCGCAGAATGCCTCGTTCGGCATTTCTGTCCAAACGAGGTAAAACAAATGCCTCGTTGTCTGGAGTTCCAAAACGAGGTTTTTTTTAAAATTACCCTGTTTTTGGAACGAGGTATTTTGTTCAGAACGAGGCTTGGTAAAAATGCCTCGTTTACTAAACGTGTTTTTTTCAAGATAGTTATTAGCAGTATTTCCTATCGGCGAATTTGTAAAAATTAAAATTTATGTTATTTAATACGAAAATAAAACCAGTCCAAACTATGATATTATAATCAGAGAAATAGACAAGACAAGAATACACGCCATAGATGTAGGTGTAAAGCAACATCAGCTACCTTGATTGATTTATTGGCCCAATCAGTTATATAATAATAATAATAATAATAATAACTTTATTCTCAAATAACCGTTACAATAAACAGCGTAGAGAAAAAAATGTAATCTAATTAATATAACATAATAATAATAACATTAAGAAATATATATACAATGTGTTAAGTTGATGGGGGGAGTAACATAATAATAACATGAATATAATATACAATGTGTTAAGTTGAAAGGGAGTTTAATTTCTGTTGAATAATAAATATAAATTTACATAAGCTATTTAAAGTACTATATTTATAATTATTAAATAGGTTATAAAATGAAATAATATTTCTAAATTTTATTATATTTTTAGGAATTAAGTTAGTTCTGTGTTCACTTAGGGTTGGACATTCGAATATATAATGAAACTCGTCACCTATAAGTTCAAGTGTGCAGATACTGCAGGTTCTCTGTTGTCTTGGAATACCAAGCCATCTACCGGTCTCTATAGGTAGTCTTAAGTTACCTGTTCTAAATCTGCATAAGATATTTCTTGATTTGCCGTGTAAATTATGTAAATATGGTTCAAATTTCAATTCGCTTTTAAATAATTTGTAATTTATACATTTAGGGAAACTATTTATATCAGAGTGCCAGTTTTGCTTAAATTGATCTTGGAGTACTGATTTTATTGTGTGCTTTAACCAGGATACATTTACAAAGTTTTGTGTTGTCCAAATATAGCTTAAACCACATTCATCAAGAATATATTTTACAAATTCTAGCCAGGGATTTGAAACGTTAGCATTAAGAAATCTGTCATATATTAGTTTGTACATGATAATTGATATTTTAGAAGGTTTACCAGTCAGTAGTTTAGCCCAAAAGGTTATAACTCTAGTTTTAATATCTATTGCTATGGGGTAGCGACCCAGTTCTCCGTATACCATGCAATTCGGTGTCGATTTATTTAAGTTTAGCAGATATTTGCAATATTTGAGGTGTATACTTTCGATTTTGTCAAGTTTTGAGAAGCCCCATATTTCACATGAATAAATTAACGACGGTTTAATAATTTTATCAAAGAGGTCTAGCTGACAATCAAGACTTAAGTTATTGGTCCTACATGATTTTAATACTGAAAACATAGATTTCATGGCTTTATTTGATAAATAATTTATTGCTTTTGAAAAGTTTCCAGTTTTTGTAAAAATTAGACCTAAGTATTTAAATTCATTTACTATTTCTATGGGTTCATTATTGTATGTAAAACTAAATTTTGGGGGGTTCCTGCCTTTTCCAAGAGCCATAATTTTTGTTTTAGACACGTTTACAGTCAGGTTCCATGTATCACAATAAGTTTTAAATATATCCAATTGGGTTTGTAAATCTGGTGCACTTTCTGAAAATAGCGTAGTGTCGTCTGCATATAGAATAGTAAATAATTTCATATATATTGATAAACTATTTTGTATTTCTGTGGAAATGGTAGGCATACCAATAATTTGATGCTGCGACATAAATTCGGTCAGGTCATTTAGAAAAATGGAGAAAAGAAAGGGTGAGAGATTCTCACCCTGTCTCACTCCAATTCGGCAACTGAATAACTCAGACACTTGACTATCGATTACTAATCTAGATTTAATGACATCATACATATTATATATTATTCTGAAGCATTTACCTTTAATGTTACTCTTACTTAGTTTCTGCCACATGTGGATTCTGGTCAGACTGTCAAAAGCGGCTTTAAAGTCGATAAAACAACAATACAGACGCTTTCCGGATGATTTCAAAGTTTCGAATAGAGAATGAATTATGAACATGTTATCAGTGACTGAGTAAGATTGTCTAAAACCTGTCTGTACTTCATTAATTATTGAGTGTTTGTCTGAGAATTTATTTAGTCTATTGTTTATAAGGGAGGTAAATACCTTTCCTAAGCAACTTAGTAAAGTTATTGGTCTGTAGTTGCATGGATCCTTTGGGTCACCTTTATCTTTGTATATTGGGATAATGTTTCCTATTGTCCACGATGATGGGATTGTACCTGAATCAAAAATGAGATTAAATAACTTTAAATAGATTGGTAAAAATTCGTCTAATGTGCTAACTATGTATTCATTGACTACTAAGTCTTGTCCAGCCGATTTATTGTTTTTTAAAGAGCTAACAACCGTCAATATTTCATGTTCTGTTATTTCTCTATTTAGAGCGGTGTCTGAGTTTATGTCATCTTCACTTGTGAAGTCACTGGGATCACAATTTTCAATATCGACTTCATTTATATTTCTAAAGTATTTAAACGCATCCTCCAATTTTAATTTACTTTGCGAATTTATATGTGGATGTTTTGACTGTTTTAGGATTTTCCAATATTCCTTTGGGTTTTTGGATTTTAGTGTTTTTAAACTGTTTTGTAATGACCATCTATGGCTTTTCATTGATTTATCCATAACATTTTTATATTGTTTCAAATTTCTATTCATAATTTCTTTATTTACAAAAGTTTTATGTTTTTTATATACACGTTTTGCTTTCATGTAAACTTTTCTGCCGGATGCACATTTGTGATCAAACCAAGGTTTATTGTTTACTTTTAAATTATACTTTTTTGACTTGATCCCAAATACGCTACCAGCGGTAGAGGTCATAAGATTACATATATCTGACATGATATCATCAATACTTTTGACACTTACAACATCGGGAGAGCAATTACAAATATTTAACAAAATATTGTTAATTTCATCCGATTGTTGTTTCATATTTTCAATAAAAACTATCTTTTTATCTGAAGCCCATTTTCTCGGGATGCAAATATTTTCAGTTATTGTGTTTTCAATCAAGTTTAGATTAGATTTTACTTCCAAACTATTTTCTAAATTTAGTGTTAATCGCAGAGGACAATGGGCGTCAGATATAAGGCATGAGAATTCGAGAACATCGAACTCTTTAACTAGTTTTATTAGTTCGGTTGTACATAATGTGTAGTCTACGGTACTGGCATTTTTACACGTTAATTTACCTGTGATATCTTTGTTCATTCTACCATTCATAATGATTAAATCATTATTTTTGCATAATTGGATCAAGTTGGATCCATATCGATTTTTGTTTGTATCCTTACAGATTCGGTGTGTTTGTATATTTAGTTCATTAAGAACATTTACAACACTGTGCGTATAAGCACTATCTGAGAAGTCGAGATATTTATCATAATCAAAGTTTGAGATACCATCGTCGTTACCAATTCTACTATTAAAGTCACCTGTTAATATAACATAAGAGTTGTTAGATAAACAATTAATAAGTTCATTTTCAATTTGTGTGAATGCATCAAGGGATGAGTATTTTGAGTTTTCGGGTGGAATGTAAATTACACCTAAAATTAAAGTTATTTTTGGAAGTTTTAATTGAGCCCACATTATGTATTCACTATCTGTAGTAATCACATTAAGATGATATGACAGAGTTTCCTTAACAAGAATTGCTATGCCTCCTGATCGTCTATTTTTAAGTTTAAATCTATTTTGGGTGTGTATTTTGTACCCGGGGACGCAAATATTGCTGCCATTGTCTGTTTTCGTCTCTGATAGGCAAATTATATCGTACATAGATATTAGGTCAATAAATTCGGGATAATTCTGCCTCTTTTCAAGACCACAAACGTTTACTGTTAGTATTTCAATACTAGTCATAATTTTAGAAGACTCCCCTAGGCTGTCCTATTTATCTAAGATCGTCTCTTTATTACTTGTCGCAACATTAGCTGACAGGTGGTCACGCCTGGCTTTAACCCTCGTAGCTGAGCTGTTGTCATTTCGTTGATCCACTGGCCTCATAATTCTATGTAGCTCTTCATAGCTCTCACATTCAGTTTCATTTACATATAATTTGTCCAGCTTTAATTTGGCCTTCAGTCCCAATTTTTTGGCTTCTTTCATGAGTGGAAATAAGTGACTTCTTCTGGCATTTATTTCTGGGGGATACTGGGGGTTAATACTGAAATTTGTATCTTTGAGTCGTAATGGAGCACTATTCAACACTTCAGTCCTGTCAACATAGTTCACAAACCTGGCTATGATACTTCTTGGTTTGCCGTCTCGTCGTCTTCGTAACCGGTGAATATTTTGAAACTGAATATTTTTGTTGATACCGAGCTGGTCTGAGAGAAACTTAGTTAACACAACTTCACAATTTTCATTGTCCTGATCGTCTGATTCAGGGATTCCCGAGAATATTAAATTATATTTCATGCCCCTCATTTGCGAGTCCAAAAGAGACTCACTTAAACGTTTTGTCTCACCTTGAAGTTCTGACACATTTTGTTCTAGACTACTAATCAACACATAATTACCGTCTATGTTAGTTTCACTTCTCGAAACTCTATTCTTGACTTGTGTTAAGTCCTGTTCAAAGTTAGCTATTTTATTTTCAATTGTATTCAATCTGTCTATAACTTTATCTAATAGGTCTAATTTTGCTAGTTTTTGGTTCATTTCATTCAGCATACATTCTACGGATAATGGGGGTGGGGGATATTGTGGCTGAAATGATCCGTTTGGGCTCATTGCAGGGTATCTGTTCTGGGAAAAACCTGGATGAGAATATTGGTAATTGTTTGTAGGCGTTGATGAGTAGTACTGACCATAAGAGGGCATCTCACCTGCGTGCATCATTGGGTTCTGTGGTGTATTTTGACCACTAATATCGTGTGTCGATGACGCCATTTTTAACTCCTTCGCCGATTCTTGATCACTACAATTACTTGTGTTTGTGCTTCTTTTTCTTTTCTTCTCAGCTTCTGATTCCATAGATCCTTCAGAAACACTTTAATGTTGATATATTTTAGTTTTAGTCCAGTATTTAAAACGTTTTGATGCTTTTTGGGTGTATAACTTAAATATACATTGAGAGCGTTTTTTTACCGTGACTTGTTACTCCGCCATCTTGTTATAGGTGTTAAGGAACAACTGTGGTGTTGTGGCAATTTATTGGGGCCAATAAATTAATCAAGGTAGCTATGTGTCTGCAATAGTTTTACGGTTTAATCTCACTGTGCCACCCAATCAACTGGTGTTATGTGGTAGTGGTGTGAAAAGTTAAATAAACAAAGGATTATAGACTGTATCCTTATTAGTACTGTTCCCCTAGTTAAGATTTAATTATTTTAATGATTAAAATATATAAGTTAAGTTCACGTGTCATCGGTTATCGAGTATCTTAAATATTACTCACCATCTTTCATTTAGACAGTACTCATAAATCAATCAAATATATGATTAGAAACTCGCTATCATTTTATAGGGATAGTTGTCACCCCCAATTCAATGATATTTTTTGAAATGGCTCAAGTGCGTGTACGGTTTATTCCTAATTCTCAAGGGGGTCAAAATTTAGTTAATTTGGGGTATAAGTACAGAGTACGAAATACGAAAACCAATAGCACCCATTGGCGATGTTGCAAACTGACTTGTCCCGCAACGATCAACACAACAGAACAATGGGTAGAAAGCGATGGAAGGGCTTTGTGGGATCACTTTAACACAGATGGTTCACGGACAACCAATCACGTTGAGGGATGGCACAGTAAAGTGAAGAAGACCGGAACAAGCCACCCAAATATATTTAAATTTATTAACATTGTGTTGAAAGAGCAGACTTGTGTTGAAAATACCATAGTTCAGTTTGATAACGGTGGACGATTGCCCCCTAAAAGACGAAAATATAAAAGAGTAGAAGAAACTATTAACGATCTGAAAATCGACTTATTAAATGGGGTAATAAGTGCAATTGAATATACGGACGCCATATCTCATTTAGTAGGGTTATGATTTATGTTTGATACATGTATTTGTTGTTACGTTTATGTTATTTATTGTGAATATATTTGTTAATTAGTTTAAACCTAGTAGTTTTAAAAAACGGACTATACTTTTAACACCATTGTATTCGATAATCCCCTTGTTTGATTAATCCCCCCATGAGAACAATAGCGGGTGGCACAGTGAGAATACCCCAGTTTTACACCTAACTGATATCGCAGACAACAAATTAGTGTTTATCTGATCTAAATACAACAAATAATCCATTCTTATTAATCAAAAAAGCATATAATTTCATTTCTTATTTCCAATACGCCAGTTTATTATTTATATTTATTGTAAAAAAATTACTTGACTATAGGTGTTAAGAAACAACTGTGATTTATTTCCCATTTAATTGACAATGGGTATAAGCCAACAAATTCATCGCTGCGCGTTTATGTAATTTTGCTCCAATAATATTTTGTGCAATGTTATGGGGTTTCAACAGAAACAGTCAATGCTATAGTCAATTTATGTTAGCATATACGACATGAATTTTGCAAAAGTCATGCATAATACTAAATTATGGAGTTCGATAATGAACATTTTCTGCTCACGGCATGTTTTTTTTTTTAATAAAGTGTGCCAGGTTGAACATATAAAATACTTAGTACCAGGTTTAGTGATGTATTTTTAAAATTAAAATAAAGTACAATTATTTTAATGAATTGCATCATTTAAGACAGACATTTTCCCCACCATTTTGTATCAAGATTTTAGAATACTTAGAAATATAATTTGTTTTTGTATAATTACAAACAGACTTGAAAAAAATATACAGATGAGAACAAACAAAAAATTGAATTGTTCAAACTCCTGTGAAAATTGACTGTTCTGTCCATCCACAACATAAATCAAGAGGTCTTATATTTGTCTTGTTTTGTTACCTTTGTATTTTTATGTCACCTAAAAATAAATTTGTTCCTTTCTGAAATGGCTGTATTTATTTTAATATATGCCATTTAAAAATGACAGGAAAATGGTTTGAAAAATGTATTTCCATTCTTATTTGCTAATGTTTCGTCCAATTTGGGTCTGTCCATTATTTTAATATACTCAGCCAAATTAAAAACTTGACACTGATGAATTTCAACAATTTTTTTTTCTGGTAAGTCAATAAATTTTAAAGTATTTCTAACGATAGTAAGAAGCCTTTAATTTCATATAATTGTAAAGTCGCGTGGATCACGTGACTTTGAGCATATAAAGATGAAAAGTCTGAAAAACACGTGCAAACACAAACTCCTGAGGTCAATCGATGCAAGTTTGCTTAAACTGAACACGCAACTTAAACTGGAAAAACAAATTAAAATTGTTATTTTCATCTTTGTTAGAAAATGCCGCACCTTTCAAATGTAGAACGTCTACGTGCTATAGGTAGGCTCTATGCTGGTCAGTCTGTGGTCACTGTTGCAAGAGCCTTTAATTGTTCACGCCAGACAACAATCTTAGAATGAGTGCTTCAAACTGGAACTATTGCCGAGCGCCACGTGTGACGTCACTCCAGAAAGATCAAGCAATACGATAACGTCATCTTAGAAACAGATTTGTCACTGCAACCTCCACAAGTAGAGAGATGTTTGGTGGAAGGGTAACTGCACAAACTGTTCGAAATCGCCTGCAGGCTGCTGGTCTTCGAGCTTGGAGGCCCTATAATGGACCAATATTGACACCTCGTCATTGCCGTATCCGAATTGTGTGGGCCACAAGACACATAAGATTTACTCAAAGACAGTGGAATTCGATTGTCTTTAGTGACGAATCTCGATTCACTTTGAGATTTGCCGATGGCAGGGTCCGAGTGTACCGCGGCGTCTTCCTCGGCTAGTGTTTACTAATGTTCTGAGATCCATGAAAAGACGTTGTGTGGCAGTATGAGACGCCAGAGGAGGCCACAACCGTTTACTAAACACTTTAATCCGATTGTTTCCAAGTCTGTGGATTTCATTTTGGGGGTACTGTGACATCAGGAACGTTATCAATGTCAAGGACTTTCAGCGAGACGTATTCTTGCTTTCTGTTAAATGTCAAGGTATTTTGAATAATTAATACACCGATCTCCTAGATCAAAGTTTAGAAGATCCAACAAGTTAAGATTTTTAAATTTCATAAATTTTATAAAATAAGCTTACATAATTTTCAGCACCATGGATAGAGATTTATTTAAATACCCACCCTCCAGAAAGCTTGCTGCTGTATGAGAAAGTAATCAGCCCCTATCCGGTTGACTTTGCCTTTAATAATGAAGATAAAATACTAATATTATACATACCACAAGTACCGGTAGAAAGAGTTACTCAGGTGCTTCATCATTGTAGAAATCATCATGATCTGGTTTTAAATTTGAGAATTTTGACCGTTTTATCATTATATCTGCATACTTGGTTCTTTCCAGGATTTCATGCGTAAAGGCCCCCGCACACGAGCGCATTTTGCGTACGCATTTAGCGCAGAAATACGGCGTCCGCACACGAGCCGAAAACGACGCTGCGCGAAAGCTACTGCGGCAAGTGTGTCGTTCACGTGACCACCACTCACCCGAAAATGACAGCGGTCTCGAAATTCTACGCATTTTGTATCATATAGGCAAGGATATTCTTGCATAAATCGACGATTTTATCCTCTAAAATTGCGTCACTGACGAACTCACTGGGTGCCGCCATTTTGCAGTAGTGATGACGCATGCGCATTGACGACGAATGAAACGCAAATAGCGCTGAGTCGCCCGCACACGAGAGCGCAGTTGGCGCTGCGTCAAAAAATATCAAACATGACAGATATTTGGCGAACGTCAAAATGCGCTCGAAAATACCCCCGCACACGAGCCGAAAAGGACGCTGCGCCATTTGCGTACGCAGTTTTCGGCTCGTGTGAAAGATTCAATCCTTGCTGTTGTAAGGCAAATATTTTCAACAAATTTGTTCAAAATTTTCTTTTTCGCATTTTGTTTTAGAGATTTTTTACGATTTTCATTGTGTGTAACCTACCACATTAATAGCTTGGATGCTTTTAAGGGAATGTATTGTTTGTACGTCGCCAACAATGATTCCACCTTCAAATTAGAAATTTGGTTAGTGCTGTTTGTTTTGTTGATGGGGGCTGCAGTATTCTTGGTAAGTGGGACAGATATTAAGTACCATTTCACCCAAGATTTGTATTATTTGTTCACTGGCAACTGCTAATGTCATTGTGTTGTATTCAGTGACTTTATTCTATTTGTCAATAAAATTAGTCAAAAGACAAATTGTCAGTTACAAGGATGAAATTTTTGGGGGTACTTGCATTATTGATGACTGATATAGTAATATCAAAATTTACCTTATTTCATTCCAGATTACTTTGGAAGACTTACTTTCACAAGAAATGTGTATGGCCTTTGCTCGATGCGGACTATCTCATTGAACAGTTTGGCGTTATCGGTTGTTTGTAAGACCCACATTGGATACAGAGTGGATCAGGCATCCACTATCAGTTTGAACCCTGAAGTTTGGATAAATAGGTTTTATTTACACATTGGCATGAAATTGACATTTTGAGTGTTAAACCTATAACATTGTTATTATAAATTTATAATTGATAAAGTAACGTATTTAATATTGAGTTTGTTGTTGTAAATCAGGGGTGTGATGGAATTTTTGACATTGTTCCATGTAGCACTATGGCCATTCGCCACTGAAACTGTGTCTGCTTATTTTTAAGAGAATTCGCAATCTCCCATCTGAAGAAGTGATCAACTGGTCTAACGCATGCACTTTAGATGAAAATTCTGCCCCTGAATCTCGGAGTTTTAAGGTCCATGTGTATAATTGAAAATTTGATACCGTTAATATGGCGACACATGAACAGAAATAGTGATGTATATTCTACCAATAGAGACTGCTATTTATATGAATTTTAATGTGGATCCTTTGCATTTGATATATTTTCATCTGGACTGGTATAAACAAGCCAACAGTGAGGCTGATGTCCCCCGCCGAAATCCCAATATAAATAGATGACATATATTAATTAATCGCAGATTTATTTTTTTCAAACGTATCGAGCAATCAAACTGTACACGAAGTGTCATCCAAAAGTGACATTTATGCAAGAGCGTTAAATGGGCTTTACGGGGAATGATGCAGGGGAGATAACTCTGTTTAGATGAAACAGAGGGCGCTCCTACACTGCCTGAAAGAGCATGGTTTGTCTGGTGACATTTGTAAGGTTTAAATTTCTAATTATTCATCGGGTATTCTTCATACGGTGACATTAACGTCCCTTGGTTGTAAATCGGATTGCGTGTTTATTGGTGACTTCATTTGTTGGTCCAACTTCGAGAGTCAACGCCTACAAAATCAATCGTGGTCTTTGATTACTTTGTAATCTCGCCTCGCGGGTGGATTTGTATGTGTCCTGTTCGAGCAATGCAAAATTATGTTGCCCTTGGCCTTAGGGGTCCCTTCAAGGGGCCTTTATTTTCATTCCTAGACAAAACTCCAGTTTCTCGACAATTTTTTACCACAAAACTTCAGACCTGTTTAAAATGGGGTGGCTTTGGGGTACATAATTATAAAGGTCATAGTTTTCGAATAGGCGAGGCTACAACGGCGGCCATGAAGGGGATGGATGATAATAGCATCCAACAACTTGGGAGGTGGCGATCCTCTGCTTTTAAAAATAATATTTGCGTATTCCCATTGATACATCTTATTGAACTGATGTCCTAGTATACTTTCAGCCACCCCAGCTGTAAGCAAGAGCAGCAGCTGGGAAATGTTACTGTTTGGTTTTACCTTTGTATTATGTTGCCAATATTTTATGATGTTCCATTTATACCTATGCCTTTGTTCAATTTGTACATCTCATTCAACCGATGTCCTATTATACTTTCGTGCCACATAGTCCGACTTCCGGTGTCCACCCCAGCTGTAAGCAAGAGCAACAGCTGGGAAATGTCACTGCGTGCTTTTTACTTAAAGCACACCCATTGCCAATAGTTTAGGATGTTCCATTTATACCTGTTCATTTTGTACATTTCATTCATCATGTTACTTACGTGTCTTTGTTACTATATCATAACTCGACACTTGTTGACTGACAGGGTGTTCTGTCATAGCTATACCTTAGTGCTTTTGTATTTAATCACATTTCCTATTTGTTTAAATAGTATTTAGTCCAATTGTATTTGTTTAAATAGTATATTCTAGTCTAGTTGTGGTCATTCGCTGAAGTCATTATCGCAACCTACCATAATTTTCAGCTTTTTACCCTCAATTTTTGAGATTTTTCTAGTCATATGAAATAGATAATCCTATTGGTGTTGTCTGTAGTTAACCTCGCAATATGATGTAATCGATGGGGGGATTGGTCCCGTCACAGCAGGTTAGTTAATCTCACCTGTGTGTCGCTCCCAATCTATGGCGGGATATACAGTGTACCCCATCTTTGGGAAGCCTAATATTTATGTAATTAAGCAATGTCAATATACCTCATTACATATTACAGTATTTTAAGTCTGTACCATAATATGTTGTTGTTAGATTATTATTATATATGTAATACTCCTTTTGTCATTTATTTGTAATTAATGGCCATTTCAATCTCAAACAGGGTTATATACATTTGTTACCGGAATGAGCTTTGCTGTTTTAGGGTGTAGTCTGTCGTCATGTCCTCGTAAAAGTGACATTTATGCAAGAGCGTTAAATGGGCTTTACGGGGAATGATGCAGGGGAGATAACTCTGTGTCCTAGTCAATCGTTTCTATACACTGTTACTGTCGAATCCATTACTGAATGAGAATGCAGTCATTGTATTGGCATAAAAATCATCAATCAAGATGAACCATGAACAAGTTATCTTGTCCCAAACCATCAACCAATCAAATTGCTTATGTCTGATCATCTTCGAACTCCATCACGACATTGACCTAAAACACATACAAACCAATTTTGAACATTTTAACTCAATTAGAAGGAGAGTTATTGTGTTCCAAAGTCTCGGCAAATCAAGTTGCTTATCGCTCTGCTTACCCTGCGCAGAAAATGCTCATTATCGATCTTGGTCAAGGCATTACTGTAATGAAACTATACACCCAGTTTCATCACTCTCACTTAATTAGAACTAAAGTTATCAAGTCCCAAAGCATCAACCAATCAAATTGCTTACCCTAAGCGGAAAATGCTCATCTTCGAACTCCATCAAGACATTGACCTAATAAGCATATACACCAAGTTTGAACATTTTAACTCAATTAGAAGGAGAGTTATTGTGTTCCAAAGTCTCGACCAATCAAATTGCGTATCGCTCTGCTTACCCTGAGCAGAAAATGCTCATTATCGAACTTAGCCAAGGTATTACTGTAATGAAACTAAACACCAAGTTTCATCACTATCACTTAATTAGAACTAAAGTTATCGTGTCCCAAAGCATCAACCAATCAAATTGCTTATCTCTGCTTACCCTAAGCGGAAAATGCTCATCTTCGAACTCCATCAAGGCATTGACCTAATAAACACATACACTTAAGTTTGAACATTCTAGCTCAATTAGGAAGAGGGTTATTGTGTACCAAAAAGTGTGACGGACGAACCCATTTTAATAGTCCCCCAACTTTCTTCGAAAGGCGGGGGACAATTAAAAAATTTGGTAAGTTAGATAAAATGTTCAATAAAAAATTATTTTGTGAAAAGTTATCTTTTTAAAAATATATTTTGGAAGAATAGGTATCAGTCTTCCCTGAGACTGTGTTTGTGTTAGAATAATAGTAATTTCATAACTCAGTTTTGAATGGGAACCTATGGTACACTTTATAAAAAAAACATGCCTTACATTAAGCAGAGATAAGCACGATAACTTTGGTTGGTTACCTTGATTAAGTTCGATAGTGAGAATTGTCTGTTTGGGCAAGGAACGATGAGATAAGCAACTCGATTTTCAAGACTTAGGAACATAACAACTCTGCTTTTAATTGAGATAGAATGTCCCCCGTCGAAATCCCAAAATAAATAGACGACACATTAATCAAACATTTGTTTTTCAAATTTATCGAGCAATCAAACTATACACTATGTTTCTTGACTCTATCAGATATAATGAAAATTATCTCGTCTCGTCCAATGAAATTGATTAGGTTCAGCAGAGTTAATCTGTTCCAAAGTCTTGACCAATCAAGTTGCTACTTCGCCTAAGCAGAAAAAAATCTCAGTATCGAACTTAGTCAAGGTAATGATATAGTGAATCTATAGTTTGAGTTTCATCGCTCTCACTTCATTTCATTATAAGCAAAGTTATCATGCCCCAAAGTAACAACCAATCAAATTGCTTATATGTGCTTACTGTAAGCAGAAAAGGTGAATCATCAAGACATTGACCTAATGAACACCTAGACCAAGTTTGAAAATTTTAGCCCAGGAGAGTTATTGTGTTCAAAGTCTCCGCCAATCAAATTACACCAAGTTTAAACATTCTAGCTCAGTTACAAGGGGAGTTATTGTGTTCCCAAGTTTCGGTCAATCAAATTGCTTATCGCTCTGCTTACCCTGAGCAGAAAATGTTCATTATCGAACTTACTCAAGGTACTGATATAATGAAAATATACACCAAGTTTCATCACCCTCACTTTAGAACTTAAGTTGTAGTGCCTCAAAGCATCAACCAATCAAATTGCTCATCTTTGGATAACCCAAGCAGAAAACGCCCACCTTCGAACTCCTTCAAGGCATTGTCCAAGTTTGAACATTTTAACTCTTTATTAAATATTAGGAGAGTTATGTTATTGTGTTCCAAAGTCTCTGCCAATCAAATTGTTTATCGTTCTCCTTACCCAAGAAGAAAATGCTCATTATCGAATTTAGTCAAGGTATTGATGTTTTGAAACTATACACCAAGTTTCATCAATATCGTTTAATTAGAACTAAATAGCAAGTGCAGGAGGACTGCACTACACGCAAAACAAAAATTACCAGATTAACCTGCGGACAAGACAGAAAACGATCAAGTGAATGAATCCGTGTCCCAACGCCTCAACCAATCAAATTGCTTATCTCTACTTACCCTAAGCGGAAAATGCTCTTCTTCGAACTCCATCAAGTGATTGGCCTAATAAACACCAGGTTTTAACATTCTAGCTCAATGAGAGTTATTGTGTCCCAAAAAGTGTGACAGACAGACGGACGAACCCATTTGAAGAGTCGCCCGTTTTCTTCGAAATGCGGGGAGCAAAAAAAATTGTGATTAATTACATGAATGGATGAGACCAGAAATCTCCTCATTCAGAAATTAGAAATTTGGTTTCTTACACATAGTGCTGTTTGTTTTGTTGATGAATTTATTTAATTTGGAATTAGGGGGTTGCAGTATTCTTGGTAAGTGGGACAGATATTAAGTACCATTTCACCCAAGATTTGTATTATTTGTTCACTGGTAACTGCTAATGTCATTGTGTTGTATTCAGTGACTTTATTGTATTTGTCAATAAAATAAGTCAAAAGGCAAATTGTCAGTTCAAGGATGAAATTTTCGGGGTACTTGCATTATTGATGACTGATATAGTAATAGTAATATCAAAATTTACCTTAATTCATTCCAGGTTACTTCGGAAGACTTACTTTCCGTTCGCTATTATAAAGAAATCAAAAGAAATGTATGTATGGTCTTAGCTCGATGCGAACTATCTCATTGAACAGTTTGAAGTTATCGGTTGTTTAAAAGATCCACATTTGATACAGAGTGGATCACGCATCTACTATCAGTTTGAACCCTGAAGTTTATTTACACATTGGCATGAAATTGACATTTTGAGTGTTAAACCTATAACATTGTTATAATAAATTTATAATTGATAAAGTAACGTATTTAATATTGAGTTTGTTGTTGTAAATCAGGGGTGTGATGGAATTTTTGATATTGTTGCATGTAGCACTATGATCAATCGCCACTGAAACACTGTGTCTGCTTATTGTTAAAGAATTCGCAATCTCCCATCTGAAGAAATGATCAACTGGTCTAACACATGCACTTTAGATGAAAATTCTGCCCCTGAATCTCTGTAAATTTACGAAGAAGAGTTTTAAGGCCCATGTGTATAATTGAAAATTTGATACCGTTAATATGGCTACACATGAACAGAAATAGTGTCCAGGTTTAACATGAAATGGTACGTTATTCATTACTTCACAATATTTTGCTTCTCGTGTAATGTGACCATATAAAGTAAAATATATTCATGACACCAGACAAGTGTTATTGTATGTATGTTATTATTTTTTTTTATGGCTTCGTACTAGTGTTATGATTGTACAAAACGTCGGCACATGCTTTGAAAATACTATTTTGTCTGATTTTAAAATTCAAACTGACCTCAGGATAGACCTATTATATTAATACCCTTCATTGTGGACTATTTGAATTTTTAGTTAAAAACATTACTTCAATTAATTACAGTTACTTATAAAATCTCGACGTCTGTCCTTATGTAACATTAGCATGTCCAATAAATGTTTAAATTTTAGATCATTGAAGTATGAATCTTACATAATCTTATTAATATGCTTAATTTTTCATACATACAAAGTCTTAATAACTACTTACATCAACACCATAAAGAAATTTTCTTCCAACTTGAGTGCTAATGTTACAATTTTGCCAGAATGTCTGTCCACACGTAACATTAGCAATGCACTTATTTTTTTTAAATTAATAAAAAATTTGTAAATCATACCCCATGGAACTTCCGATTTTAGATAATGCATTATAACATAAACATTTTGAAGAAAATTTTTAATTTACACAAGCAATGGTAAATATCTGAAAGGAAAATAAATTTGTCATGCGTCTGTCCATTTCAAAAGAGACATAACATAGTTCAATGTATATTCTACCAATAGACTGCTATTTATATGAATTTTAATGTGGACCCTTTGCATTTGATATATTTTCATCTGGACTGGTATAAATTTAAAAAATTTGGTAAGTTAGATAAAATTTTCAATAAAAAAATTATTTTGTGAAAAGTTATATTTTTAAAAATATATTTTGGAAGAATTGGTATCAGTCTTCCCTGAGACAGTGATTTTGTTAGAATAATAGCAATTTCATAACTCAGTTTGGAATGGGAACCTATGGTACACTTTATAAAAAAAACATGCCTTACATTAAGCACGATAACTTGGGTTGGTTACCTTGATTAAGTTCGATAGTGAGAATTGTCTGTTTGGGCAAGGATTGATAAGCAACTCGATTTTCAAGACTTCGGAACATAACAACTCTGCTTTTAATTAAGATAGAATGTCCCCCGTCGAAATTCCAAAATAAATTAGACGACACATTAATCAAAAATTTGTTTTTCAAATTTATCGAGCAATCAAACTAAACACTATGTTTCAAGACTCTATCAGATAGAATGAGAATTATCTCGTCTCGTCCAATGAAATTGATTAGGCTCAGCAGAGTTGATCTGTTCCAAAGTCTTGACCAATCAAGTTGCTACTTAGCCTAAGCAGAAAAATTCTCAGTATCGAACTTATTCAAGGTAATGGTATAATGAATCTATAGTTTGAGTTTCACCGCTCTCACTTCATTTCATTATAACCAAAAGTTATCATGCCCCAAAGTAACAACCTATCAAATTGCTTATCTCTGCTTACTGTAAGCAGAAAAGGTGAATCATCAAGACATTGACCTAATGAACTCCTAGACCAAGTTTGAAAATTTTAGCTCAGTTAAAGTTATTGTGTTCAAAGTCTCCGCCAATCAAATTATACCAAGTTTGAACATTCTAGCTCAGGTACAAAGGGAGCTATTGTGTTCCCAAGTCTCGGTCAATCAAATTGCTTATCGCTCTGCTTACCCTGAGCAGAAAATGTTCATTATAGAACTTGCTCAAGGTACTGATAAAATGAAAATATACACCAAGTTTCATCACCCTCACTTTGTTAGAACTTAAGTTGTCATGTCTCAAAGCATCAACCAATCACATTGCTCATCTTTGTATAACCTAAGCCGAAAATGCCCACCTTCGAACTCCTTCAAGTTTGAACATTTTAACTCTATTAGGAGAGTCATTGTGTTCCAAAGTCTCTGCCAATCAAATTGTTTATCGTTCTGCTTACCCTAAGCAGAACCTATCGAATTTAGTCAAGGTATTGATGTTATGAAACTATACACCAAGTTTCATCAATATCATTTAATTAAAACTAAATAGCAAGTGCAGGAGGACTGCACTACACGCAAAACAAAAATCTACAAGATTAACCTGCGCACAAGACAGAAAAATATCAAATCAAGTGAATGGATCCGTGTCCCAACGCATCAACCAATCAAATTGCTTATCTCTACTTACCCTGAGCGGAAAATGCTCTTCTAACTAGATCAAGTGATTGGCCTAATAAACACCAGGTTTTAACATTCTAGCTCAATGAGAGAGTTACTGTGTCCCACAAAGTGTTACAGACAGACAGACGAACCCATTTGAATAGTCGCCTGTTTTCTTCGAAATGCGGGGAACAAAAATGATTTTGATTAATTACATGAATGGATGATCCCAAAACTAGACCAGAAATCTCCTCATTCAGATAACATAACTGACTGGATGAGATAGAGATTGTATGCTATGAATTATGACATGATCCGATTTATGAACAGACGTGATTTCAGTAACATCGACATAGTAAAAATCTTTCAACTTAAAAATAAGCCTTTTTTCATCTTTTGTCAAAGCCTTAGCAGATTTTACAACCTTGTCATTGGAACACATAGTGTGGTAATCTTCATCTTTTAAAAATATTGAAAGGATTCATCAATTGATAAAGGTGTATTAGGCAATTCGTATACACTGTTTATATTTTGCTTCAAATCGCATGCACCAGTTACGTATGGCTGAACCAAATTTCTTTGCAAGCATTGGAAAATGTAGCATAATATAGTGTTGGTTAGGCATGATACTGAGCCACTCCTTCTAAAAAATATGTGCATAAATTTTCTGGCATTTGATTACATATAACATTCAACGACACTTCAATAAAAACTTCTCCCATTTACGCCATATAATGTACTTTGCTTGGTTGTACTTCTATGTCTTCGCAATTACTTATGTGTGTTTTAAGGTCTCGCATGGTAAAGTTTGCAATATCTTCATTTTCACAATAACACTGTCTACATTTAATGTATAAGCCACCAAGCAGGTTGTTTGCTGATGTATCTCCAAGTGTATTAATAATCATATCCGGATACAGCAGATTACATGCCATTTTCCTTCATTAGCCTAAACCAGAATAAAATGATACGAGTTCAGTAACAAGTTTTTCTAGTTTTTTATTAATTCCATACTCATCAACTATGTGACGATAATATCAGCTATATGTTTGATCGAATTTAATTTTGATCTTTAATGAAGAGAATAATTTAAAATTGAGTAACAAAATATACTTATGTTATGAGATTTGGTACCTAAAGGATTACAAACATCAAAAGCCTTATCATAAAATGAAATATGAAAGGAATTTTGAACTCTTGATAAAGAATGTTCTTTGTATCCAGTACCATGTAAATGCTCCAGAAGAAATTGCTTTCCAGACGTAGCTCTCTTATAATGATTTAAGCAGCTGGAGACCTTACCATTAAGCATTGTTGTATACGTTCCATTATTGGGAACAAAACAAAAACAGCCCCGTGTCACAGAGTGCGTCTTTCTCATTGACGTTCTTTGTGGTGATGGCGTCGGTGGAATGGCCGGTGTATACCAGAATGGATCTTTGGAGATGTCCATGGCCGGTGGAGTGGCCGGTGTATACCAGAATGGATCTTTGGAGATGTCCATGACCAGTGGCTTTAATGGGTCACGGGCCACAAGCCATTCATCGTCGTCTTCGTCGCTATCACTCACGACTATGACTTCATTTACCTCTAGAGTGGTATCTGGTGCAGTGTCTGGTACAGCTTCTGGTATACACTCTGGTATAACGACCGTCTCTTCCATCACTTCAAACCAGTCAACTCCGTCCAGCATGATATAAGAACCCATGATGAAATGACAAAGAAGCGCCATCGGTCTGCCTTTTATGCAAAATAATAGGATTGAGATCTCCGAGCCCCCACCAAGCGCGGACTTCATAGAGAACATCTTTCTTAAAAATATGATTAAATATAAACACAAAATCGGATCGGGAAATGGAGTTGAAATTTACAACCCTCATCCAGCGCGGACTTCATAGAGAGCACATTTCTTCACCTAAAGAAATCAACTAATAAATTTTAAAAATATAACTTAAAAATTACGCACTGTCTCATGCTCAAAATCGGATCGCCAAGTGCCGCGTCACTGTGTCTATGTTTTAATTATTGATTTTTGGTTTGCAATTAGAATATGAAAAAAACTCTTTCTGAAGGATTTGGTGGCCCTGAAAAGGGCCGTTGGATGACCGGTGGTCGGTTTGCTTTACAGCCGAGGGTAAAGACTGTAAGGGGGTGGCGGTAAGGGGAGTACCCCATCAGCCTTCAGTCGGTACAGGTCGAACAACTCCTCTCGGTGGTGGTCGAGCTCCATGGCCTCTAACCGATGGAGCTCATGGCGTGTCTTCCGCAACAGGTTTTGGAGGTACCCCCTCTCCTCCAAGAACCGTTGCCGTTCGGCCTGCCACGCCGCTTTCTCGGCCTTCCATGCCGCTTTCTCGGCCTTCAATGCCGATATCTCTACGCATTGCTCAGAGAGGAGCTGTTGGAATTCCCCCTGCCACAGGCTTGTCAGACGTTTTTCTTTCTTCATAGAATTTCCCATGATTGAAGCGTTGGGTTTCACACGCCTATTTGTAGTACTATCGCGGACCTGTGAGAGAGCCTTGATTTTTAAGGCATCAGCGAGAACATTTTGTAATTCTATGAAAATTTTTGTAATAATATTGTTCATAGAATTATAAAAAATTTTCATAGAATTTCACAAGGCAAAAAATCGCGCTGACTTCACTGTAAGCCTCATCAATCCTGTATATATAAAGGAGTCAGCGACTGTTGGCTATAGCATTCTACAATGGCGAACACACCAGGCTACACCCTACGTTTAGGAAACAAGCGCCGTTCCAGACGTTTTCACACGGAAAGTTTGTCAACATTGATTTTCATCCGAACTGGGACCAGATTTCACCAGCGGACGTTCCAGAAGTATTATACGATATATTTGACAACATATTAAATGATCTTGGAAATTTGGTTGGCTGTCAACCCAACGACTTTGTGCGATTTAGTATATCGCACCCGGGACTCAAGACGCCAGCATGGATACCATTTCAACCATGGCAAGATGTCAGACCAAATCATATATTGGATGCGTTGGCCCGAATAATACAATCCAACGAAGAATTTAAAATGGATGAACGTCTGAGACTACATGTGTGTCACGTAGCCCCGCCTAATGGATCCGACAGGGGACAACCTATTGTCAAAAAGAAGGACATGAGTTCATTCGAAGATTATTTGAAACGAAAGAGAGCCATTGTGGTGATTAAAATCGGGACCAGCCCTGTTTTCAGCGTGCTTTGGTGGTGGCCAAACACTATGCCAACAAGAATGACACCCCAGAATGGGAAGCAGAAAGAAAAAGACTTGTCAAACATTGTGGACCCGACAGCTGGCAGACACGAAAGACCTGTCGTTTGATTGAGGAGGCGGGGGGTGCCTACGAAGCCTGCTGTGGCCCCGAGACCTGGGAACAATATCAACGTGTGCTGGGTCCTCAGATCAATGTTTATTCGCGACAACTTTTTGGAAAACTCATGTTCAAAGGCACCAAGTACATCGTAGGTGGAAATCATAAAGTATTATATCTATTCCATCACTATGACGTCATCACGTCCATGCCTGCTTTTTTTCAACAAACCTATTTTTGCGAGGCCTGTCAGAAAGGCTACGATCCATTCTCGAAACCAGAAAAATTTTTGAATAAATTTCTCTGGTGAATCGGGGTAGCCATTTTCCCGGAAGGTGACATGTAATTCCTACGCGCGAAATTTCTCCTTTATTTGCGTCGTACGCCCCTGATTTTACGTGCCTGGATAACCGAATCACTTAAAAATATACCGACGCGTAGAAAAATAGATCTTTACAAAAACTTGAATTTGTTCGTTTAGGATCAAATTTTTTATGTCAGCCGGTTGACTTTGACTCAAGGATCATTTTACAACAAACGAAACGACGATCCGACCTCTAGTTTTCGAGAAATCGACCCAAAAAGTTTGACCAATCAGAGGTCAGAATGGGCGGGGCTTAGGTTTGAAAAAAATTGGAAAAAATGGACGGTCTAATGTGCCAGAGGCCTTTGGCTCCGCGGCTGCCTCTGGGAACGAGATTGGCTACGATCATAGGGATCAACACGGGTGTCATGCCATGTGTCACAGTTGTCAACAGTCAGGACCCCCGTGTTTGGAAGACGCCACCCGTCGAAAATGTGACACATGCCATCGACGTTTTCCTAATCAGTTGTGTTATGACCGGCACCTACAACCCCGGCAACCAGGAACACCAACGATGGACGAAATGTTTACAGTGTGGTAGAGTGGGATATTCTGAAAAGAAACCGGACATTGGCCGAACACGTGTGTGGGGAATACGAGTGATCTATCTGTAAGAAATGGTATCGGCGCGGAGACCGTTGGTGCTTTATTCAAAAACTCAAATCACCCATTGATCTGACCCAGCCGGACCGGCCACTACAGATAGCGAAACTGCAAGGAAAAGACTTGACGCGTTTTGTGTTTTATGATTTTGAGTGCAGTCAAGATACGGGAGAACATTTAGTCAACTTGTGTGTACTGCAGTGCTGTTGTCATTTCAGCGTGGCATCATCGGGGCATCATCGGACCCCTGTGATTATTGTGATCCTTTCTGGAATGGTTGGACGACGTGGGAAAATGGTTCATCCATTTACCGGCACACGGTACAGTTCCGGGGAAAATAAATCTCGCAAGTCTACACAAATCATAGCCGTTGCACATAATTTCAAGGGATACGATGGTTTACTAATGTTACAGGCGATACACGACCATGCGATAGCCGCTCTTCAAGTCATTATGAGTGGTGGAAAAGTTATGACAGTGACCTTGGGCACCGTTAAATTTGTCGATTCGCTGAACTTTTGACCGATGCCCTTACGAGATGTACCCAAAACGTTTGGCCTCACGGAACTGAAGAAAGGTTATTTTCCACACGTTTTCAACAAGCCAGAACATTACGCATACGTTGGTTCATATCCACCTGCCGAAGAATACGATCCGGATGGAATGACTGTGTCTGAACGTCTCACGCTGGCTTCGGTCTGTAATAAAGTCCCCCGTGGGGTGTAGGAGGTGATAAGAATATACCCTTCGTATGTCCTGTGTGTCGTAAGAGGCGACTAAAAGGATCCCTGTAACGGGGCAACGTGTTTGCCGTGCGTTGCGACCCGTGTCGGTGGAGAGTGGAATCCTAGTAAATTGAGTGGGGATTTGGCTTGCGAGCCCCTTTTCTTCGGCCTGTAACGGGACTGTCTTTTGTGGCTCGCTAAAGAGCTCAGAACAATCCTATTGTGGGTTCGACTCAGTAACTAGCATTTGACCGGAAGAATGACACAAGACATTAATTAATAATCAATATAAGTTTTATTTATATTATTTATATCAACAGGCCACATACACATAAACAATAATACCGGTAATAAATAAGTAACAGTAAGACTGCTATAGTATTACTTAAGTAAAATATATTTCCAATATTTCTAATTTCAAGGATGCCCTCAAGCAAACAAGATCACGGTATTACCGTTGTCAGTCACTATATCATTTGTTTGCCCAGCCGGGTCTATATAGTAAAGCGCTAGACTTTTTAAAAGAGACAAATTTTTATCGAAAATTTTAATTGTTTATATACTGATATTCTATTTCATGTTTTGAATATATATACATAAAGTTGATATTTATTTTGAGTTAATATTTACTGTGATATTTGTTTTTATTTATGTATATATAGATTATGTGATTATTTGTTTCTAGTTTGTCTCGTAACATCATCATATGTTTGGCGCAATATAGCCCGGTTGGATTGGATGTGCCATTAAACCACATTTCATTTCATTTCATTTCAAGGATGCCGCGATACGGCAATATTAATAATACGTTATTAATATATTTAATTATATGACAATAGTATAGAATAGTTTAGTCTTAGGACTAAATCAAGACTTGGCTAAGTTAGCTTAGTCAAGTTAATGTTCGTGTTAGTCAATATGTGGCTAAATAGTCGGAATAAGACTAGGCTATCGCAGTTTACGAGACTTGACTCGTAAACGCCGCGAATAATAATTAACCGGATATAAAATATATAATATTCAGACTGAATCGTTTCTTACCAATAAATCTTCCAGGGTTTGGTATGCTTAGTCTTAAATAGACTAAATGTTCGACTGATGATCACTGTCTAATAATTAGCAGACGTGAAAATGAGCCAGGGCATAGTGCGCCGAAACAACCGAACGCAGTTGCTCATATAACCTTCCATAGATATCACGTGACTATATTAACCAATCCCGGCATGGGATTTCCTGTCGTCCAATAGGAACGCTTGACGAGGCGCGTGTTCGTCTTCCATCAGTTAACATAGCGGTAAATGGAAGCGGTGAATCTTAACCTGTTTCTACTAAATATGTAAGTAAAATACACTCTAACACTATAAACCTCAGAATGCCTCGTTCGGCATTTCTGTCCAAACGAGGTAAAAAAAATGCCTCGTTGTCTGGAGTTCCGAAAGGAGTTTTTTTTTTAAATTGCCCTTTTTTTTGGAACGAGGTATTTTGTTCAAAACGAGGCTTGGTAAAAATGCCTCGTTTACTAAACGTGTTTTTTTTTCCAAGATAGTTATGAGCAGCATTTGCTATCAGCGAATTTGTAAAAAGTAGAATTTATGTTATTTAATACGATAAATAAACCTAGTCCAAACTATGGTATTATACTCATGATATGATAATGTAATCATTATTAATATCCATATGTCTTCCTAATTAAAGGTTTTAATTAAATTTTAATATATAAAAATAAACAGGCGTATTAGAAATATGAAATGAAATTTTATGCTTTTTTGATTAATAAGAATGGATTATTTATTTGTTGTACTTAGATTAGATAAACACTAATTTGTTGTCTGCGATATCAGTTAGGTGGAGGTGTAAAATAATTGCAGACACACAGCTATACCTTGATTAATTTATTGCCCCCAATAAAATGTCACAACACCACAGTTGTTTCTTAACACCTATACCTGATAGGGGCAATAAATCAATCAAGGTAGCTATGTGTCTGCAATAGTTTTACACCTCCACCGATGGCGTGTATTCTTGTCTTGTCAATTTCTCTGATAATAATATAGTTTGAACTGGTTTTATTTTCGTATTAAATAACATAAATTTTAATTTTTACAAATTTTAAACATAGAATTGATATCAATGAAATCATCATTTACCCCCCTCGCCCCATCAGCCAAAGACTGTAAGATACTTGTAGCATCTGGCGGTAGAACCGTAGCATCTATAATGTCCATGTTGATCGCGGATTCTACAGCAGGTGATCCTGTAGAAACGAAAGACTAAGAGACTAGTAGCAACTGACGGTAGAACCGTAGCTCCAGGTATTTCTGTAGAATCCGGAGACGCGGAAGCGTAGGTAACAGTGGCCACCGGCGTTGAAGCTGGTTTATAGGCCGTGCTTGGAAGAAAAGCTTCTACGGGTACACATTCTGGATTAAAAGGGAAAATGCCGCATGCCTTAAACCCATTTTGTATGTTATTAACGGATAGAGATTCTGCAAAAGATTGTTTAAAAATTGTGGGCCATGATTTTCTATTAAGTATTGGGAGCAAAATTTATTATAATGTGATTTAAAAACAGTGCGGTCTAAAGGCTGTAAGAAGTGTGTTGTGTGGGCCACTAACGTAGTATTTTCTTGTTGTGCCATTTCAATTAAAGATAGGGTTTCGTGGGAACTGTGGCTGTCCAATAGTAAAAGTTGTGGACGTTCAGGACCGATGCTTGGAAGGAAGACTTTCACAAACCATTCCTGAGCAAGGACGTCTTCCATCCAAACCCGGTTCTGATAAGTCCTAAATGTTCCTTCTGGGCCATCTTGCACCCTCCAGGCCTGGAGTGACTTTTGTGTTTCCCACGTACTATCAGCATTGGGGGATGCGACGTCCACTGGCATTTACAGTGGCCAGACAAGTTACGGATTCCCTGGAGTTGCTGGTTCGTGCAGGAACTGACTTAGACCCCTTCCTTGCACAAACCTTAATAGGAGTGTGTTCCAGCATAAAGCCGGTTTCATCCATGTTCCAAATTTTTTCAGGACTGTCTTTTAATTGTAAGTCGTCTAGGATGTTGTTCAACGTGGAAAAATAATGCGAGACTACGTCTTTGTTCATCATGCGAACCCTATTTTGGGCAAGTTTTTCGGGTTTCCTCAATACAATATCTGGGTGCCGTTTCTGTAACGATCGAAACCAATCAGGCCCGGGAATCCCATCTTTAAAGGGGGTGTCCAGTTTCATTTGGTTGACTATCCGTCCTGTCTTGGATATCAGATGTTGCCGGCTCACCCCAAACCCCATTCCAGACGCTTTAAGTGCCGTCTCTACAATTTCATTTTCTATTTTTTCAGAAATGGCTGTAGGTCTCCCTATCTGACTTCCCGGGAGGATCCTTCCCTTAACGTGGTCCCGCAATGTTGACTTCGGGATACCATGTTTTGCAAATGCCTCTGAATATGAGAGGCGTCCAGTTTTAATTGCCAACACCGCTTCCTCCATTTGTTCGGGGTCGTTCGTCTTATACAATCCCTTTTTGACATAAGTTCGGGGCATGGTTAATTCTAAAATAAATAAAAATAATATAAATAAATTAATAAATAAATAATTTACAAATTAATCGTCGGGCACGTTAGGCTAGCCTAGCCTAACCTATTTAAACTGTTAAGAGTTTCTAAGTTTCTAATAATTATGCCTATGTTATGGGGTAAAAATAAACTAAGGGGTAATTTCGTCCTATATTTATTTTGCTTATTTTGTTAATTTTTTATATAAAACTACCATTTATTTTGCGACAGAATTGCTCTAGATTAACTATATTTATCGAAAACATAAGGGGTAATAACTTAAGGGCCGATTTAATGGAGTTATATCCCGTTAACGTAAGGTAAACTTACCGTCGTCTGCTCTGGGTCGTAACCTTGAGATGACCTAGAATTCAACCAATCACGGAAGATGTCACATATCTTATTTATAAATGACGTAAGCGGTGTTCCGGATATGTCTATCACGTGATTTTATGATCCGATGGAAAAACATTCGCGGTTGGAATATGGTAAAATTTCACGCGAACAGCGTTTAAAGAAAGGTGCGCGAAATTGCCCCTGCGGCCGAAATTACACCATATTACCCTAGATGTAAACAAAAACAAAGCGAGTAAATTGACAGCTAGCTATGTCTAATCATTTATAGAAATACAGTCTATTTTTATGGTCTAATATAATAACCAGTACTAATTAATACGAAATATTTGGATAATAAATGTATCTATAATCTATACATTAATGTTGTCATTTATGAGCTAAATTATTCATAACATTACCCCCTTCCCTGAAAAACATTCGTCCCGAATGACGATACCTTACCATAACTTATAATAGTAAGTGCAGGGGGACTGCACCACACACAATTCTACACAAAAACAAATATACAGTAAGACATCATACTAAGAGACCACAAACAAAAACAAATCAAAAAGAGTGAATGGATCCGGGGGCTAGCCGTAAGCGTCCACTGCGCTGTACAGTCCCGGGCCTGTGGTGACACAGACTTCACTCATATTTGAAAACAAGTTGGGAGTAAAACCCAAGGAAACAGTTATATAATGTCAGCATGAGTCATGATCTGTCATATGTTGCAAGAATTACGAATGCAAGTATATTGTTGTATAAATTCCGATATACAAGTAACCACACCGTTAAATGTATCAAAGAAGTAGGCCTAGTTCTAAAAAACTAGATGCATTAAATCAATAAAGAAGAGGATTGAAGTATATTGAATGCATTAGGACACACATTACAACCGTCACAGAAACAAAACCGAATACATGGAAGCAAAGGAATGTAAGATCGTCTAGGGAGACCGTCGTCTGCTAACTGAATGGCGTGACGTGAATCTGTCGTTATAGCTGTTATGGCGTCGTCGCTTAGAAGGGGCAATTTCCCGATAAAAAAAGGGCGATAATCCAGATGAGATGAAATAACGTTAAAAACTAAAAGTTTTTGAGACTATGTAATTGTACAAACCATAGCATAAATATCATATAATAACCCACGTAAGAAACGCAAAACAGGAATGCTGAAGAAATCGTAGATTATAAGTGTATTCACAAAGGTCAACCTCGTGGGTTTCCTCCGGGCACTCCGGTTTCCTCCCACTGCTAAAGACCCCTACGCGCAAGCGGATTATTGAAATAAAATTAAAAAACCATATGTTAGTCCCAAAATGACCTAGTTGTGTTGAGTGGACGTTAAACCCCATTTCTCTCTCTCACAAAGGCATAATAATAAGGGCGATAATCCAAACAGGACTAGACATTTTATAGAAGATAAAAAAAATTTTATATTCAATCATTATCCAATATGTAGTCAGTAATATATTTATAAGAAATGTCAAATCTATTATGTTGAAGAAATGGAAGTTTAGAAGTTTCTTTAAAAATGCGTAATTGTGATCCGCCTTTGGCCGTGCACTTAAAATTAAGAGTTTTTATTCGTGAGAGAAACAGTTCCTTCTTGTTGCATATTTTTAAAAATCGTAATGCCTGTGAATAGAAAACATTATATAGTGTAGTATCTGGGATGTTACTGTAAGCTGACGGGTATTTTACTACTTCAAAACCAAATTTGTCCGTTTTATCGAATATGTATACCGACATTAAATTTATTGTAAATTATATTGATGTCCAGGTCAAGAACAGATGCATTAATAGTGCCCGAATTTTCTTTGTTTAATATAAGTTCAGGAGGATATATTTCATCTTTATATTTGTCGAAAATACCATTATCATTGATTGGTATTATGTCATCAATGTAACGGAAGGTATAATTTAGACTTTTAGCTACTTTGTAATCTGTTTTTCTTTTGTGGTCTTGAAAGTCGAATTTGTATAAATGTGCATTTGCCATAAATGGGGCGGGGTCAGTTCCCATTGGTAAACCAATAGTTTGTTGTATTATCTGATCCCCAACCTCAAATATGGCATTGTCAATGAGAAAATGTATGATATTTTGAAATTTTTCTTTATCGAAAACTACAGTATTAGCATTGCGCCGTTTTATTATCCATCTTGCATCTTGTGAGTAGATGACCATCAGGTTTCTGCCCTTTCCGAAAGCTCCATTGAAGGCTTTATCAACGAACCAATCCAAATTATTTTTAAGATCTGTATGTTGTAGCATAGTGTATAAAGTGGAAAAGTCGAAAGTTTCTATTGATTTAGCATTGCCTTTTTTGTTAATTTTGTCTAAAGTGTCTACTATAGGTTTATTTTTATCAATTATGCAAAAACTGTTAATTCCAGTATAATTTCGAAGTGTTTTGCACCAAATGGCATGTTGGGCCTGACATAATTTAAGTCCTTTTGTTATAGTCACTGCTAGAGGTTTTGTCTGGCAGATGCTGGAGAAAATTTATATATCTGAATTTTTTATGAAATTTCGGTATAGAATAAATATAAGGTAGTGCATCTATTTTCACATTGTCTCTGATATCATTATTACTCCTGTTAAACGAATATTGGTTATGCAAAATATCTTTTTTAGATAATTCCGTAATACATTTATAAGTATCATTATTGGTGTTAGGCCAAAGTTCGACTTCGGTAAGGATATTTTTAATATAGTACTTTTTATAGATAAAGGCAATGTTATTACTAGCCTTATCAACAGGTGTTAGAACAAATCTCTCTTGAAGAGCAGCAAGACATTCAGCTGCAGATGCGTTTTTTAGGACTTCGGGTGGTGGGTGTCTTGGGTTAAGTTTTATATATTTGATTCTCTTTGACAAGAGGTCAAAAACAGTGTTTCTCCATTCTCCAAAAGATTCTAACGGTGCACGAAATTTATCAGACCAAGCTACAATGCATTTCCGGATTTGTGATTTTAGATCATTATGTAATTTTTTGAAGTTAGTTTTACTTGGTTGTTCTCGAAATTGTGGCCCAAAGCGAAATAGTTTTCTAATATTTTTGTCTTTAACAATATCGAAGTTTCCTGTCAATATATGGTCATGAAACTTATCTTTAAAAGGAGAGTTATTGCATTGACAAGTGGTGTTTTCGTAACTGTCAATAAATTCTTGAACGTTAAGGTTTGCAATAGTTTCATGGTAGTTAAAAATTTTATTACGAATTGGAGGTAAAAATTTGTATATGACTGTAGGTGAAATTTTTGGGATAGTATCTGGTATGGATTTTATTACTGATCTATCTCGAAAGATTCTATTCAATCCTATGTCTTGTATATGTTTATCTGTAAAAAGTATTTTGCATAATACCTCGGGTTTTTTCTTATGTACTTTACGAGGTTGTGCTGAATGTTTAGGTGAAAATTTACTATTTATCAAATCGGTAACAACATCGTAATATTGAGGAAGAAAGCTTTCATTAAGTTGATTAGAATATATAATATTCTGTATGAGGGCACCAAGTTTCTTAGCTGTTGATTTTTTCAAAGTATGTACAATTTGTCGGGCAAGATTAAGTACACAAGATGCACAAGACAATTTGTCAGGAGTATGGCATTGGCATACAGAATACAAATCGTTCAGAATACTTTCCGGATCTTTTTAAAATTTCGATTTTTTTATAGAACGGTTTTTATTTTGAAAATTATGGTCAAGTTTTTTGTAACAATTTCTGGTGATTAAAGCGTTTTCATTACGGTTATTGTAATCGTTATTTTTAAATCTATCATTAAGGCCATAAAGGAAAATGGTTTGTAGTTTGATAATCCAATTTTCTTCTGCGTGAGTTCTTATTTGTGTAACAGCAGGATCAATTTTGCCATTAGCGAGGTGTCCAAAACCGGGAAGTTTTTCAATTATTTGTATTCTATATCCAAGTTCTTTCCAGGGATTTTGTTTAAAATGTTGATATAATAATTTCTGTGTATTTTCAGAATTTCCTGCAGAAAATAAATTATAACGACTATGCCCATAAACAATTAATATTACAATAATTAACTTTCAGTGTGAATAATGATAATAATACTTTAGGATATGAAGAGGACTCAACCATTCAATTTAGCCATTCAACAATAACAAGCAGGAGGGCCTTGGCCTTGAGCCTCGACAAGGTAAGTTAACAATAACAGTTTAACTAAATAATTCTATCTACAATACCACTACGGTACTAGAAATTCCTAGTCGAAACGTCACATAGTAATATACTGACTAACATTGTTCAATATAATTTCTTATTGTACCTGTGTATCTAACTAAGCTAATTTGTAGTAGTAGGCCTACATCTATGCAATATTCTAATATATAATTCTTTAAATGGATTTACATTAAGAATAACAATAAACGAAATATTGGGAAGTAGGTAGGTTTATACAATACAAATTATTTACTAAGGCTTAAATTACAATCAATTAAAAATACAGGAGTGACCGTTGAAACAATAGAATTTTTACGGAGGGAATTAATCGTGGTGCCCGTTGCACGCGTTGAACAGGTGCGTGTTTAGTAGAGGTTAAATTACTTAAAAATCGCTCGGGGGGATTTTTTGGTGCTCGTTGAAGCAAGTGTTCGCTGATAAGGAGTGCACGTCCGAGCAAGTTCTACTGTACGTTTATATTGACCAGCAGCATAGTTCTCTCATTCTGGAGCGTATAACTGTCTGTAATTCAGAAAGTTCATAGTATACAACCTCGAATAGTAGTTGCTGCAGATGATGTTGTTGGTGGGGCAGTATTCTGTTATTCCTTAAGTAGTCGAGAATAACCATGAAATGGCGCGGGTTTCTGTCTAGTCTGTAGGTAACGATTCCATCAATAATTTCTGGCTTTACAGGCGAATCTTCTTTTATTAACTCGGCCAGTAAGGAGTTTGGATATGCTTTTAATGTGAATTTTGACGTTGTAAACTGGAACCCCCCAACAATCAGGACGACTGGCGATTGTTGTTCTTTAATGCTTACTAGCTTCAATTCTGTTCTATTTGTAGGTGTATAAAACACGGTTGGATGACCTGGTGATTGTGCACGGGATACAGATAATGATGTGGAGGATGGTGCAAGTGAGATCGTTTCAGCTTCTAATGAAAGTGGAGATGATGGCTGGAGGCTGAGGTGCTGATGACGAGGTAAAGATGCAGGTGGGTTCTTGGATGTCTGTCTTGATCTTTATTGCTCTCAGTCCTGGTCTTGTTGGGTTGTCAGTTATTCCAACCAGAATTTTCCGTTTCCTCTGGGCTTTTTCTTTCTTGACTTATCTATAATATTATTATTATTCTCTTTTTCAGTGGCTATTGTTGCTGTTATTTTCCTCCTGGCCTCTTGTCTATCCTGTTCCAAGACAGGTCGTTTCAAGAATGTACAAATATTATTTCTCCTGTTGTCTCTAAAGAGTCTGTATTCTCTTTGTTCATCTGGTTCAAACTTCATATTTTGACGTTTTATGAAGTTCATGTTGGAACCGGGACATCTTTGGTGCCGCAACCCCCTATTGCAAAGACCACTGCAAGATGAGCATTGATATGTAAAACCAGAATGTGCAGCAGACAAGTGCCTTTCTACTGCTTGTAGGGTAACACATTCTCTACCGTTCTGTGGACAAATTTCGCATCTGTATCTGGTGACCTGAAGAATACATTGTAATGAAGGGTGTGAGATTTTTATTTTGAAGCATTACTAATGTCTGCATTTTACTCTTACTGTTTTATATAACTAGTGTTCGATTCGAAAATTATATTATCAATGCTTATATTATCACTGTTTTATTTGCACATTTTTAGTTTATAATTTTCTTTATTTTATCATTAATATTTTAATTTTCGCCTCTTACTCCAACATATGGGGCGTTTTTATCGACCACTGATTAGCCAAAGTGATTTGCATTCAATCACATTTTCATCTTTAACGTCCATCTAATTCAAATTGGTTACCCTAATCAACGAATTTATCGACATCGATTTCCGAAGCGATTAGGGGAGGCTTGGGAGAGTTGGGCCACAGGGAGAGTTGGGCCACCCCTACTTGCATGTCAGTTGCAAGTTTCTGTGGACAGGGTCTGCCATCTATTGGAAGCATCAGGCATTGTCTTTTTATTGATGTAAGGGACTTGAGAAGTTTCAACTTGCTGACCAAGTTTTTTGCAGAAAAACATTTTATGCACAAAATAGTAAACACTGGACTGTAAGGTAAGTATTTTCATATTTTTACAGTTTTATATAGTACACTGTTCTTATGTGTTCTGCAAAATAGCTGTGACAGCCACTTCCTATCAAGGTATTTTCGAAATCCATGCGGTCACTGCATGTGCTAAAATTTAGGCTGAAATAACAAATGGCGGGTATGGGGAGAGTTGGGCCACTCGGGGGTGGGAGGGTTGGACCATGGCCCAACTCTCCCCACATGGTGTCCCGACTCTCCCATCACTTACATTTATCGAATATTCTATGCTCTCGGGTCTATTACTTTGACTAGGGGGATAGGCCATTGCATGCATGTGTCTGAGGTAAAGTGAATATAGATATGATTAATTCATTTATATATTAAATATTTGATCTAATTAAGGATTAGTAGGCTGCAGAATTACTGTCAGATTTGTCGATAATTGTTATGTCTTTTGAGATATTTCTTTTAATTTTTCCAGATGCCACGAAAATATCAAAGAAAATCAAATCGAGGTGCCCCAGAAGATGTTCTACGAAGAGCAATGGAGCAAGTAAGGGGAGGATTTAGCATCCGTGCAGCAGCCAAGGACTTTGATATATCAAGAATGACTCTTACGAGATACATAAATAAGCATGATGGCGAAAATGAACAAAATGATGACAAAAATGATGTGTTTGGCTATAGGAACTGTCAACTGAAAAATATGATTTTTACTCAAGAGATGGAAACTGACCTGGCAGCACACATTAAGACGTTGGCTGAACAATTTCACGGTATGACTAGAAACAAATGTCGTGCCCTGATTGTAGAATATGCTTTAAAAAACAGTCTGATTGTGCCAAATTCCTGGAAAGAAAATGGAATGACTGGCGAACACTTTTGGATATCATTTAAAGAAAGAAACCACCTGGCAATCAGAACACCAGAGGCAACATCGCTTGCTAGGGCTAGTGCCTTCAACCGGTATACTGTGGGCAAATTTTTTGACAACCTCGGAACTGTTATGGACCTGCACAAGTTTGAATGTCAAGATATCTATAACGTTGATGAGACAGGATGCACAACGGTGTCGGCACCTGAAAATGTTGTAGCTGGTAAAGGAGTGAAGCAAGTAGGGTCAATCACATCTGCTGAAAGGGGACAACTTGTCACTGCCGTGTATGGGATCAGTGCAGCTGGTAGTGTCGTTCCCCCAATGCTGATATTCCCGCGAAAAAACGTCCGTGAGCACTTCACCAAAAGTGGGCCGCCAGGGTGTATAGGGGGTGCGAATTCCAGTGGTTGGGTCAATGAGGAATTGTTTCTTGACTACCTGAATCATTTCATTCGACAAACACGATGCAGCCAGGAAAAGAAGGTTCTTCTTATCTTAGATAACCACGAGGCCCATATTTCTCTTGCTGCCATTGACTTGGCTAAGCAAAATGGAGTAATCTTACTGACAATGCCACCGCATACGAGTCATAGGCTTCAGCCTCTCGATGTGTGTTGTTTTAAACCCTTTAAGACGGCATATGTTCGAGCTATGGAAAACTGGATGAGATCAAATCCTGGTAAAACAATTACCATTTATGAAATACCCGAATTTGTTGCCCATGCTCAATTGCATGGCCTCACCGCGAAAAACATTTTATCAGGGTTTCAGAGTACCGGCATCTTTCCTTACAACCGGGATTTGTTCGACGAAACAGAATTTTCCCCCGCTGCAGTTACCGATCGAGATCTTCCACAGGAGTTGGAAAAAAATGATCCAATTCCTACTGAACAACTACCAACTCCCCAGTCAGAATCAGGAACTCCACCAACACCGATGCCCCAGCCAGAACCTAGTTTTTCTGCAACACGAGCCCTGCAGCCAGGGCTCAGTTCTACTGCAACACCAGCCTGTGAGCCAGAATCAAGTTCCTTTGCAACCACGGCCTTTGAGCCAGAGCTCAGTTCTACTGAATCACCAGTTCGGCAGCCAGAATCAAGTTCTATTGCTTCCTCGGCTCAGTCTCGGGAGCCAGAGCCAAGTTCAATTGCAACACCAGTCCGAAAGCCAGAAGCCAGTTCTACAGCAGCGCCAGCGTTGACTCAGCCAGGGCCAAGTAACCATTATGTATCACCTGCTGATATTGTTCCACTTCCAAGAGCTGGTCCACGAAAGGCTACCAACAGAGGTCGCAAGAGAGGGGATACAAAGATACTAACTGATACTCCAGTGCGTAACAGCATAGCAGACGCACTAGCTGCAAGGCACGCTAAAAAACGAAAGGTAAATCCACCAGTCAAACAAGGGGCTAAAAAGTCCTTATTCAAAACCCGAGCAAGGAAATCTCCTACTCCATCATCTTCATCAGAGAGCGACACTGAAGATGTGCCATTCATGGAAAGTAGTGAAAGCGATGCTGATGAGCCAGATTATGAGGTCGTTGAAGGTGATTTTGCTGTTGTAAAGTTTGTGTCTGCCAAATCACGCATTGTGCATTATATTGCACGTGTTGATATTATCGATGGAGACGAGTGTGAAGGTGTTTTCTTGCAACGAGAATTTAACCGTAATCAGACCATGCCCACATTTATGATCAATAATAAAGATGAAGGGGCATTCCCTAAAACTGATATAGTTAAGAAGCTACCTGACCCTATACAGCTTGGTGGCACAGCCCATCGACCAGGAAAATTGACATTTCCGTGTGACTTTACACGATGGGATTTCCACTCGTCCCTCTATTGAGCCTTTTATGAATTTCGTCTCTTTATTGAGCCTATGCTGTTCTAAATACTTAATATTGTTTTTTATCAGTTTTGAATTAAATTGTTCACATTTTCCTTCACTGGGTTTGTTGTTATATATCTGTCCCAAGTCTCCCATTCAGTGGCCCAACTGTCCTCAGCTATGGCCCAAGTCTCCCGGGATATGGCCCAACTCTCACCACGCCCAGGGAGGGTTGAGCCGGGATGACACCTTTTATAAATCACCTTCCCTACCCACACGCGTGCCTTCAGTCGGAATCAGCTGACATATAGTGTATATGATGGTTTGTACTTGTCATAACCTCAGGAACCAGCACTCTGCCATGAATAGAGAGAACACAATACGTCAAAATGTAAAAAGTGGCCCAACTCTCCCAAGCCTCCCCTACATCAAATCGCCAAATCACTTCAGGGTGCGAGTAGTGGGGGCCTTACTACAGCGTCGTGCTTAGCAACGCACGTGCTTCCCTAGCAACGGCTCTAGCAACGGATTGCGCATGCGCAGGTCCTTAGCAACGGTCACTTCCGGTGATGGCGTCATAGTTTATTCCCTAGTGACGTCATCTTTGCTAGTGACGTCATGTTGGATTTCCTTGTTTCTCGGGATTTCTTGAGGTTCTCTTTTGTTGTGGGAACCCCCTCCCCGGTTCTCATGGGGATTTAGGGGAAATTAATCTATAATAGGATTTATGATAGGACGTCATGTTGGATTTCCTTGTTTCTCGGGATTTCTTGAGGTTTTCTTGAGGTTCTCTTTTGTTGTGGGAACCCCCCTCCCCGGTGCTCATGGGGATTTAGGGGAAATTAATCTATAATAGGATTTATGATAGGATTTTTAATAGGATTTAATCTATAATATTATGTATCTGTCCTAATTAATCTATATAATAGGATTTGTCCTAATTAATCTATATAATAGGATCTAGGATTCAGGAGGTGGGGAGAATACACTGGAAATAGTGTGGACATATAGAGTGTGCACGAGGCGCATATATATATATGTGTTGTGGTCAATTCTTAAAAAATTCTTAAAAGATTCTTAAAACGTTCTTAAAAAGATTCTTAAAACGTTCTTAAGTTATTAACACAGTAGAATATGAACGTTCTTTCTGAATGATTTGGTGGCCCTGAAAAGGACCGTTTGGGTGGCCTTGAAAAAGGCCGTTGATTGACTGCCTAGCCGCATACTCCGCGCAGTGTTGCGTCTGATTAGAGGTAATCCAACTACACACTGCTATTATGAGTGGATATTGTTGTGTTGAATTTTGATTGATCAGTAGTCCGTCTACCAACCAATCACGAGCTGCCAATACTGGACCAAATATGTTTACATAACGTATACGTCATGACTCACGATTTTATTATGCCTAATTAACCCGTGCATAGCAGAATACTGCAGTAAAACTAATTCCGTGACAAACGAGGCTATCAAGTCGAATGAAATGTAAACAATACTGTTTGGAAACGAACATACTTTTACCGTTTTAATACCTTAAATCACTGTCCAAAGTTTTAGGGAAGACCCAGATGAAACGAAGGACTGTCATGTTGCTGTACTTAAGTGATAGCTTTCATTGAACGGAAAGAATAGACACACTCCCGCATAAGTTCAAGAAACAGACGCTATTCCAGCAATGGTCAGAGAGGGATTTCTCGGGCCATTGCTTCGGGAATATGACCTAGCCGAGGCGTCATCGTCGTCGTACATCTTCCGTTTAAGGGATGGTGTCAGCGGTGGCGTGGCTGACCCTGGTTGGTACCAACTCTTTAACGTTTCAATTTCGGTAAAGGGCTGGAAAATGGATGCTGGTGGTGGTGGAGTGGTTGGTCTACCTGGTGTAGAGGAGACATTCGGCCTGAACGTCTCCTCGTCAGCCATATCAGCTAAGAATGGGTCTGAGACCAACCACTCCTCGTCACCAAACATCCATTCTTCTGCGTCGCTGTAGCCATCATCACCATCATCATCAACATCCGCTTCATACCCGTTTCCTACCTCGGCTAACTCTTCGACCACCATCGCTTCAAAAGACCATTCTTTCAACACGCTGTGAAATTCCATGATGAAATGACAAAAAAGCGCGACCGAGCGGCCTTTTATGCAAAAGAATAGGATCGAAATATCCGAGCCCCCTTCAGCGCGGACTTCATAGAGAGCACCCTTCTTTTAAACAAACCTAAAACAAAATCGGATCGAGAAATGGAGTTGAAATTTCCGACCCCCCCTCAGCGCGGACTTCATAGAGAGCAACGAGCCCCCTGCCCCTTAAACAGATTTAAAATACATTTAAAATGTATACTACACTATTACAGGCACGAATGATCGCAAAACAGGATTGGAAAACGGGAGTTGAAATTTCCGAGCCCCCCTCAGCGCGGATTTCATAGTGAGCCCCCCCTTCTCAAAAACAAACGTAAGGACGTTTAGCTTTAGATAGCATTTTGTATTGTTCAACTCTATTAATTTAATTTCATTGTCAAAATAGAACTATTATTAGAACTATTATTAGAATATGAACGTTCTTTCTGAATGATTTGGTGGCCCTGAAAAGGGCCGTTGGTTGGTTGACCGCCTAACCAAGGAGGGCACGTTGGATGAACTCGGCGTCGTCGTCCTCGGCCTTGTACCTGGTATGGGATGGGGTGATGGCAAGTTTTCAGTGTCCAAGTACCCGTAAACGGTTCGTATATGGGTGTCGGTGGAGTGGCTGGTGTATATCCCCAGAATGGGTCCCTGGAACTGTCCATGACCAGTGGCCCGAAGGGTTGTGCTAGTGTCTGATCGCTGGCCACTAACCACTCGTCGTCGCTCTCGTCGTCACTCACGACTATAACATCCGTTGGCGCTAGGGTGGTCTCCGGTGTACTGGGTGCAGTGTCTGGCACAGTTTCTGGTTCACACTCTGGTATGAACAACACCTCTTCTACAATCTCAAACCAATCATCGCCGTCAAGCATGATGTAAGACCCCATGATGAAATGACAAGAAAGCGCAATATGGGTGTCGGTGGAGTGGCTGGTGTATATCCCCAGAATGGATCCCTGGAACTGTCCATGACCAGTGACCCGAAGGGTTGTGCTGGTGTCTGATCGCTGGCCACTAACCACTCGTCGTCGCTCTCGTCGTCACTCACGACTATAACATCCGTTGGCGCTCGGGTGGTCTCCGGTGTACTGGGTGCAGTGTCTGGCACAGTTTCTGGTGTAGTTTCTGGTTCACACTCTGGTATGAACAACACCTCTTCTACAACCTCAAACCAATCATCGCCGTCAAGCATGATGTAAGACCCCATGATGAAATGACAAGAAAGCGCAATCGGTCTGCCTTTTATGCAAAAGAATAGGATCGAAATTTTCAAGCCCCTCCAAGCGCGGACTTCATAGAGAGCACATTTTTTAAATAAAAGACTGAAACAAAAAGAAAAAGGATTGGTAAATGGAGTTGAAATTTCCAACCCCCACCCAGCGCGGACTTCATAGAGAGCACCGTTCTTGACCTAAAGAAATCAATTAATAAATTTTAAAAATATAACTTAAAATGTCTCATGCTCCAAATCGGATCGCCAAATGCGGCGGCACTGTGTTTTACTTATTATTTTGGTTTGCAATTAGAATATGAAAAAACTCTTTCTGAAGGATTTGTTGGCCCTGAAAAGGGCCGTTGGGTGGCCCTGAAAAGGGCCGTTGGGTGGCCCTGAAAAGGGCCGTTGGATGACCTGTGGTCGGTTTGCCTTACAGTCGAGGGTAAAGACTGTAAGGCGGTGGGGGTGGCGGTTAGGGGAGTACCCCATCAGCCTGCAGTTGGTACAGGTCCAACAGCTCCTCTCTATGTGCATCCAACTCCATGGCCTCTAACCGATGGAGCTCACGGCGGATGACCTGTGGTCGGTTTGCCTTACAGTCGAGGGTAAAGACTGTAAGGCGGTGGGGGTGGCGGTTAGGGGAGTATCCCATCAGCCTGCAGTTGGTACAGGTCCAACAGCTCCTCTCTATGTGCATCCAACTCCATGGCCTCTAACCGATGGAGCTCACGGCGGGTCTGCCGCAACAGTTTCTGGAGGTACCCTCGCTCCTCCAAGAACCGTTTACGTTCGGCCTGCCACGCCGCTTTCTCGGCCTCCCATGTCGACCTCTCTGCGCATTGCTCAGAGATGAGCTACTGGAACTCCCCCTGAGTCACATGCATCATCATTATTAAAATCAACGACTTTAGCCAACATTCCGATCAAAGTTGCACTGCATAACTCCCTTAATTCTTCAAGAGGGGTTATACGGTCTCAGGATTTAGAAGGCAGCAATGAGGAGGAGATGCTTGAAAATCTCGCCTCACAAGGTGTTACATACGTCAAACGTATTTCCATCAGTCGTAATGGTAACATTATTCAAACAAGCACCTATATCCTGACCTTTGATAAACCAGATCTTCCAAAAATGATCAAAGCTGGCTTTCTTGCCATAGCAGTTACCCCTTACATCCCAAATCCATTGCGTTGCTTTCATTGCCAACGCTTTGGACACAGTAAAAACGTGTGTAAGGGGAAAGCAACATGTGCTCGGTGTGGACAAGATGGTCACGAAAGTACATCTTGTCAGCTCGACCATTGTTGTATTAACTGCAAAGGGCCTCATTTTGCTTATTCCAGAGAGTGCACTATATGGAAGAAAGAAAAACAAGTTCAGCAGGTAAAAACCGAAAAAAACATACCATATCCTGAGGCAAGGAAGTTGGTCGAGGCTGCAACCCCAATATTTGCTTCCACTGCTTGTCAAACACCTGCTGAATTTCCAGCAGCAACAGAATCCTCTTCACAGAAGAAACCCCCTATTTCTCCAAAACCTGTAAATGTTTCTCTCAGCACCCAGACTGCTAATAAGTCTGGCGAGACTGAGAATGGGGAGATTGTACCCACTCCTCAACCAAATGATGGAAATCCACCCAAAGCAAACAAAGCCAAGGAGCGTACTGATAAAGACGTTTCTCGTAAGTTGAATACCTTCCGTAGTAGGAAGGGTGATGAGGATCCTGTTGGAACCTATAACAGGTTCGGGATACAGGACACTCTAATGGATGTTGTTGTTGAAGTACATGACCCCAAACAACACCATAGAAGTCCTGTTAAACCTCCCTGAAAATGGCTAATTCCATTATTCAATGGAATTGTCGTGGTCTTAAACCAAATTTTAATGAAGTTCAAATCTTAATTCAAAAATTTAATCCCTTAGCTATTTGTTTACAAGAAACATTTTTAAAGAATTCAGATGTCTTAATGCTCAAATACTTTGTTGCCTATCATCATTTTGCTCATGATGATGGTAGAGCCCACGGTGGTGTTTAAATTTTCCTTAATGGAAATATTCCGCAGAGTAAAGTCGCCCTCAACTCGCCTTTACAGGCGGTTGCAGTTAGGGTTTACATCTGAACGCCAGAGATCTTGTTGACCTTGTTGCACAACTCCCTCTCCCGTTTATAATTACGGGAGATTTCAATGGTCATCATTCACTCTGGGGTAGTCCAGATGATAACAACAGAGGTAAACAAATATCGGACTTCATTAACATTAATAATTTGTGTTTGTTAAAGTCTACTTATCTACATCCTGACACAGCTTTTTTTTCTTCTCTCGATCTCACCATTTGCTCTCCGGTCCTGTTTCAGGATTTTACATGGAGGGTAAATGAAGATCTGTGTGGCAGTGACCACTTTCCGATCTTGATAGATAATAATGGTCCCTCTCCGGTTGAAAGACCGCAGAGATGGAAGTTTGCATAAGGGGGATTGGGCTCTTTTTGAATCTTTGTGTCTCTTTTGACCCGAAAGAGTTAGAAGATGCAGATGAGCCCATGGCCTTATTCACTTCAATTCTTCAAGATGTAACTGAGCAGGCGATTCCAAAGACCACGACTGAGCCCAAACGTTTCAATAAACCATGATATAATAATGATTGCAAATCCGCTCTTAAGGAGCGTGATCGTGTGTTAAGACGCCTTGAGAATCACCCCTTCATGGAAAACCTTGCAGCATACCAAATGGCCTGGGCGAAAGCCCGTAGAACCATACGCCAGGCAAAGAAATCTTCATGGCAGGGCTATGTCTCAAGGATTAATTCCCGTACGTCTTCCAACTCGGTATGGGATAGGATTCGAAGGATTAAAGGTAGATGTAGGGCACTATCAGTTAACCACGACTGAGCCCAAACGTTTCAATAAACCATGGTATAATAATGATTGCAAATCCGCTCTTAAAGAGCGTGATCGTATGTTAAGACGCCTTGAGAATCACCCCTCCATGGAGAACCTTGCAGCATACCAAATGGTCCGGGCGAAAGCCCGTAGAACCATACGCCAGGCAAAGAAATCTTCATGGCAGGGCTATGTCTCAAAGATTAATTCCCGTACGTCTTCCAACTCGGTATGGGATAGGATTCGTTGGATTAAAGGTAGATTATCAGTTAACCACCTAAATGTTGATAATACCACCTTAACAACATTTCCTGATATTGCTAATTCTCTGGCCAGTACTTTCTCATTCAATTCATCATACAATTTCTCTTCTGATGCCTTTCGAGGAATTAAACAACAACAGGAGAAAATGCGTAATGATGAATGCTACAATGTCCCGTAATGATGAATGCTACAATGATCGTTTTTCCATTGCAGAGCTCCGTGATTCGTTAAAGCGAGCTCGGGACACTGCAACTGGTCCAGATGAGATACACTATCAAATTTTAAAGCATCTACCTTATCCAACACTTCTAATTTTACTGGATCTTTTTAACCGGATTTGGGTTGATGGGAATTTTCCTCCTTCGTGGCATGAAGCCACAATAATTCCCATCCCTAAACCGGATAAAGATCATACGAATCCTACCATCATCCGATCGCTTTAACTAGCTGCATTTGCAAAACCATGGAGAGATTGATCAATCGAAGGTTTGTTTGGTACCTTGAGTCCAACAACCTCATTACAGACCTCCAATGTGGATTTCGGTCCCAAAGGAGCACCCTTGATCATCTCGTTAGATTTGAAACGTTTGTCAGGGATGCTTTCATCCAGAAACAACATTTAGTTGCTATATTTTTTGATCTGGAGAAATATGGTATCATGCGCGACCTCCATAACCTCGGTCTAAGAGGTCGCTTACCTATCTTCATCAAAAACTTCTTAGAAGATAGGTCGTTTAAGGTATGCCTGGGATCAATATTCTCTGACCCATTTCCCCAAGAAATGGGGGTTCCTCAGGGAAGTATATTATCTCCCACACTTTTTGCCATCAAAATAAATACAATACGGACGTGCCTTATGTTGATGACTTTCAGGTGTGCTACGGATCGACAAGTATGCAGACAATCGAACGTCAGCTGCAGCTTTGTTTGAATTCTATTCAACGATGGGCAACTGACAATGGATTTCGATTTTCGAAATCCAAGACTGTGTGCATGCACTTTTGTCAAAGAAGTTGTTTACATCCTGATCCAGAACTTACACTGGATGGTAGTCCCATTCCAGTTGTGGGTGAAACGAAATTCCTGGGTTTGATATTTGATAAGAAATTAGCATTTATCCCTCATATAAAAACCCTTAAGAAGAAATGTCTGAAAGCTCTCAACATATTGAGAGTCTTGTCAAACACTGACTGGGGAGCAGACCGTAAGGTCTTGCTCAGATTACATCGAGCATTGATAAGATCTAAACTCGACTATGGGTGTATTGTGTATGGATCTGCCCGTGAGTCTTATCTCAAAGAGCTCGACACCATACACAATTAAGGACTTAGAATCAGTTTAGGAGCATTTCGATCATCTCCAGTGCAGAGTTTATACGTCGAGGCGCATGAGCCCTCATTGAACAACAGACGTGATAAACTGACACTGCAGTATGCTACAAAAATTGCATCTATGCCTCATCATATTTCATTTGGCACCATATTTGGACCCTATCATGAACATCTATATTCACTGAAAACTAATGTTATTCCATCATTCGGTATTCGCATTTAACCCCTTTTGTCTCAGGCTGGCATCAGTCATGACAATATTGCGAATACCCCTTTCTTTGAAACACCACCATGGTCTGTATTTCCTCCCAAGGTAGATCTAGAGCTTACTAAAAACAAAAAGAAAGATACTAGTTCCACAGTGTTTCAGTCTCTCTTCAGAGAGTTAAGGTCTAAGTATGGTGACTATTCTCCGATTTATACAGATGGTTCCAAAGATGGCGATCGGGTAGCTTCGGCTACTGTCACGCCATCTGAGACCATTTCTGTTCGTCTCCCTCCTGCTGCCTCAATATTTACTGCGGAACTTCAGGAAATCTGTCAGGCTTTGGAGTTCATTCGATCCTCTTCATCTTTAAAATACATTATATTTACTGATTCTGTGTCCTCTTTACAATTAAAAATAAGCAGCTTGCACACCCTTTAGTAGCAGACATTTATCGTCTGCTACTATCACACGAGTTCAACAGCAAGTTCAACAGCCAAGTCTGCTTTAGATCTTCCCATATCACAATTTCTTTTGCCTTACACCGATTTTAAGTCGTCCATTACATTTTTATATATGACCGCTCGCAACGGTCTTGGAATGATGCAGATACAAACAAACTTCATCATATTAAGCCTCTCTTAGGAGACTGGCCAAGCTCCTATAAAACCAGCAGGGGGGGGGGGGGGTGAAGTTGTTTTGTGTCGCTCTCGCATTGGTCATACCTTTTTAACTCATATTTTCATTTTGAAGCGAGAGCCTAAACCAGAATGTATTCACTGTCATGTTCCTTTGACAGTGAAACACATCTTGATTGAGTGCAATCATCTCAAGTTTATAAGATCTAAATATTACCGTTGCCAGTCAGCACGTCAGTTATTTGCTCAACCGGAGCTACATGATAAAGTGCTTGCATTTTTAAAAGAGACAAACTTTTATTCACAATTTTAATTGTATATAATTATCATATATTTTGTTTTAAGTATTTATATATGTAAAGGAATTGATATGTTTATTTTTAATTATATTTTCTGTGATATTTGTTTTTATTTACATATATGAATTCATCTCTCTGATATTGTTTTAATAAATTGTCTCGTTCAATTTACCATTTATGTGGCGCAATATGGCCCGGTTGGTGCTGACGTGCCATTAAACAACATTTCATTTCATTTGTAATAAAATATTTCGCACGCATTATTTGGAATCTGACACTATGGCCATCATTCCTCGAGCTTTGATGCAGGAATCCGGAAAAGATTGGCAACAATTTCGAAATGAAATGAAATGAAATGTTGTTTAATGGCACGTCAGCACCAACCGGGCTATATTGCGCCAGACATATGGTGAATTTAACGAGACAAATTAAAACAATATCACAGGGGTGTATTCATATATGTAAATAAAAACAAATATCACAGAAAATATGATTAAAAATAAATATATCAATTCCTTTACATATATAAATATTTAGAACACAATATATGATAAATATGTACAATTAAAATTTAAAGTAAAAGTTTGTCTCTTTTAAAAATGCTAACAATTTATCATGTAGCTCCGGTTGGGCAAAAAGCTGACGTGCTGACTGGCAACGGTAATATTTAATTCGAATAGCAACAATTTCGACCGCGACAGCAATCTAACATAGCCTTGAGATGGTTGGAATGGAAACAACACTGTCAGACTTTAAAAGCGTTGCGAGAGGGAAGACGCGTTCCACAGATTCGACATGCCCGTAACCAGGGTGATGTGACAATTGGCGAGTATTATTTAGATGGTTACGACGATAACACGGGCTACGAATTCATGGAGTGTGCCTATCACGGATGCCCTCGCTGCTACCCTGGGCCCATACAAGACGTGAAACACCATCACCCCTGTGATCCGTCTAGAACCATGCGTTATTTGTATCAACACACCCAAGATCGTCTTCACAAATTACGTCACGTGTATTGCCTATGGAGGGAGAACCAATGCCTGTCAATTGATGGCCAAGGCCGAACACCCCGACGAAGAGATCCGATACGTGGACGTGGTATCCCTTTATCCCTGGGTGTGTAAATACGGCAAATTTCCTCTCAAAGAACCAAACATCATCACACGACCCAGTCAAGCATGGGAACAGTGCGAAGGTCTCATTCAGTGCTCCGTGCTTCCACCCGGGGGGGGGGGCAGGTAAATCCATGCTGGGTTCACTTCCAGAGGCTGTTTTTTTTATCAGGGTCCCGCACCAGTAGCAACAAAACCAAGCATCACTCAAAGGTTTAAAGATGTATTGGGACAGAGCGCCCTCGCACGTCTCCCATGTCTTGAATTCTTTTTTGCTATCCGTACTGCGTCTTTTCTAGCTCAAAGTTATGCTTACAGTGAATGCCGCGCGATTTGATTTGTTGCTTTTTTTTTCTATCGCCGATGCCTTAAATATCAAGGCTCTCACATGTCTGCGATATAGGGACAAATAGGCGTGTGAAAAGCAAACACTTCATGGGGAATTCTTTAAAGAGAGAGAAACATCCTGCAAGCCTGTGGCGGGGGTCAGCAGCTCCTCTCCGAATAATATGCAGAAAGGTCAGCATTGAGGCCGAGAAAGCGGTGTGGCAGAAAGAGCGGCAACGATTTTTAGAGGAGAGAAGGTACCTCCAGAAACTGTTGCGGCAGACCCACCGCGAGCTCCATCGCTTAGATGCCATGGAGCTCGACCAGCACAGAGGAGTTGCTGGACCTCTATCGACTACAGGCTGATGGGGTACTACCTGGACACCGACTTACAGTCTATACCCTCGGCTGCAAGGCAGACATTAAAAGGCCCTTTTCAGCAGCTCCTCTCCGAATAATATGCAGAGATGTAAGCATGCGGGGTCTTATATTATGCTAGACGGCTATGATAGGTTTGAAGTGTGATCGTCATACCAGAAACTGCACCATGAGAGACGATATAATAGTCTTGAATGACGATGTTGAGTCAGACGATGTTATAGTCGTGACGACGAAGACCTGAACGACGGTAGTTGGCTGACATCTGATCTCTTCGGGCCAGACAGATCCGAAGATCCATTCTAGTGCACACCATCCACTTCACAATAATCCCTATCTGACCCGTTAAGTGGACGCTAAAACATGAGGAGATGGACGCAGAATTTATGAGGAGTATTCGCCTTGGTTACGCGGTCAATGAACCAACGGCCCCTTTCATGACCATCAACTTATTCAGAAAGTGTTTTCATATTCTAATTGCAAATCAAAACAAATAAAATAAAATGAATCATAATAATCTCGATCTCGATAGCGGAGATCTCGATCCAATTTCCCAAATACTATTTTTTTTTTACTTGTTTAAGAAGAGGCTCTCTATGAAGTCCGCGTTGAGGTCGGGGGGGGGGGACTCAAAAATCTCGATACCATTATTTTGCATGAAAGGACGCAGTACGGATAGCAAGAAAGAATTCAAGACATGCGAGGGCGCTCTGTCCCAATCTTTAAACCTTTGAGTGATGCTTGGTTTTGTTGCTACTGGTGCGGGACCCTGATAAAAAACATCTGGAAGTGGACCCAGCATGGATTTACCTGCCCCCCCCCCAAAATAAAAACAAGAATACAATCTGTACCTTTTAATAACAAAAGGCTCTGTTTAGGGCCAACCACATTCTCCCAAAAGATCTTTCGTATTTTATTTGGGGTTTTTCCTACGTTACGTCACCAGCACCGTATTAGTACAACCGTTAAGCTACGCTACTTTGTTTCACGGTAAACGATGAAAAGATAAAAGGTATGCCGAGACAAACTGATTTCAACATTGGTTTAATAACATTTTAAAGTACTGTATTATAAAGTAGTGGGTGAAAGCGCTAGCTAAGATGAAATTAGTTTTTTCTTTCTAGAAACTGTATATGAAAAGTTATTTTGAAAAAAGAAATAAACACATGTTCATGGCTAACGTTTATAGTTCTCTTGAACCTCTTCAGACCATTTTGATATATAGATATATAGGAGCCAGCGTCTACTGATTATAGCATTCTACAATTACGAACACGCTAGGCTACACACTATGTGTAGGACACCAGCGCCGTTCCAGACGTTTTCACACGGAAAGTTTGTATGTCAACATAAATTGGAACCAGAATTGGAACCAGATTTCATCAGCGGGCGTTCCAGAAGTTTTATACGACACATTTGATAATATATTAGAGACTTGGCAAGCGGAATTTTTTCTATCGGTATCACGTAACCGTATCGTCACGTGATACGCTGCGTCAATGTAGATTTAGAGTTTTAGCAGGTTTTCAAGCCGTGTGCGCATGAGTAGCTGAGCTGAGCTTAGTTCAGCTCTGAACGTCGGTCTCATTACACTCACCCTGAGCGTTCAGAAACTGTTCCATTCAATCAATGTCGAAAGAAAATTGGCGCCCCAGTCAATTTTACTGGGTAACTTTTCACTGCTTAACGATGGGGTGTCAATCCGTGTGGACGCATGTACAAAGTAAACGAACATGTTAGTGAGAAAATAAGACCTTGCTTACTTCGCTGGATTCAGTATGAGCGACACAACACGCTGTTAAAAATACGTCCCCTCCTATCAAATTACAATTTCGCAGCCATGACACTCTAACTGTAGGTCAATGTCCACATTCAGGAATGTCGGTCATCCAAGAAGAAACGAAATGTACAGGCTTTACATTGTACATGCTTTCACCCGGATTGACACCCCGTCGTTTAGCAGTGAAACGTTGTCCAGTAAAATTGACTTCTCCAATTTTTTTCGACATTGATTCAATGGGACAGCCCCTGGACTAAGCTGAGCTTAGTTCTATTACAGCATGTGTCAGTTATATTGCAAGATCACCATCAGTACTAGTGAAGTGCCTAGCCATCAAATCCCTGGAGGGAGTAAAGTTGCTCGACAGTCGCTGAGCTTTTAAATAAAATTTAATGTCGTATCTTGTTAAAAATCGTCGACTTCGACTCGACAGTAATTTTTGGTTTCACTAATGTATCATTTCAGAAAGTTTATACCCCTTTACAATTGAATCACACCATTTACAGATTTGCAAGGTCCCACCTCCCTACATTTAGCACGTAAATTAACCAGTATCCAGACAGGCAGTCAGACACGAAAATACAAAAATTCAGAGAAAAACTCATCAAAAATAATGATTAAATTCAAGTTTTTATCATGGTTTAAATTACATCAAATATACACCTACGTGTAGGATACACACATAGATTCACAAAAACGCCTTAGTGCAACATTTCAGCGTCTAAACGTAGCAAATTGGACGGTAAAAGGCGACGATGTTAACGGACCTTTTCCGTATGAAAGATGTTCGTTACGTTACTGCCGTATCCGTGTGCCGTATAACGTATGAGAAATACAGGTACATCGATGACGTCACAAGCAAAATCGATATGGATACGGACCAGGAATTTACGCTTGTCAAAAGTCTTTAATAAATGGTCTTGGAAATTTGGTTGGCTGTCAACCCAACGTCTTTGTGCGGTTTAGTGTATCGAACCCGTGGCAAGTTGTCAGACCAAATCATATATTGGATCCGTTGGTCCGACTATTACAATCCAACGATGAGACTACGTGCGTGTCACAAAGCCCCACCTACTGGATCCGGAAGGGAACAGCATATTATCAAAAAGAATAACAGGAGTTCATTCGAAGATTATTTGAAACGAAAGGGTCATAGTGCTTTAGTGGTGGTCAAACACTATGCCAACAAGAGGTGGTGGCCAAACACTATGCCAACAAGAATGACGACCCAGAATGGGAAACGGCGTGGACCCAATAGCTGGCAGACACGAAAGACTCGTAGGAGGTAGGGGGTGCCTACGAAGCCTGTCGTGCCCCGAGATCTGGGAACAATACCAACGTGCTGGGTCCCCAGGGTTATCTTATCAACAATACATCACATATGATAATATTATATCACATTTATTGTTTTCAAAATCTACATAATATCACGATTTTTCAAATCCATAAAACTGTAAATTATATCACAACTTATCAAATGACATAGATTATATCACAGTTCATCATACCCATTGAGTTTACAATTAATCAAATCCATAGACTATATCATAGTTTATCATGTCCATAAGATCGTTCACAATTTAGAAACAATTTAGATAATATTATATCACATTTATTGTTTTCAAAATCTACATAATATCACGATATTTCAAATCCATAAAACTGTAAATTATATCACAACTTATCAAATGACATAGATTATATCAAAGTTCATCATACCCATTGAGTTTACAATTAATCAAATCCATAGACTATATCATAGTTTATCATGTCCATAAGATCGTTCACAATTTAGAAACACGTTTTGAAATTATCAAATCCATAGAATCGTTCATAATCAAAGCCATAAACACTCAAAGTCATTAAAAATGCAATGCCAAATTCAAAGTTTATTTACTACAATAACTTGTAACAAATGCACATAACAATGAACAAAATCGAGATAACAACCATCTGTGGATAATCTCATGAGAGATTTCACAACAAATGCACAAAAACGAAAGGTCAGAGAACAATATCGGCTATGTCCACCCTGAGCTCCTACGCACATGCCGGAATTCGCCCTGGCATGGACTAGTGGCTACATAATGTTGAGCGTTGACATTGCCCTGCACCATCACCAACTGGGACCTGAAGTAGACGTTGATAACGGCTAAAACCATGACGCCACCTCCCCCGAAACAGCCCTTTCCAGCACGAAGTTACGAGCATAGCGTTCATGTCGACGTCGGTCGATATGGTGACATCCATCAGGAAAACTGAGGATGAATCGGGATTCATCCGAGAAGACGACATTTCGCCATGGTTTGTGGTGCAGATACCCTGATTTGTGGCCCAATGCTGCCTGGCCAGGCGATGAGGATGCAAAAGTATTTAATATAATAATAATAATAATCGTTTTCTATAGCGCTGAACATTCAGTGTCTGACGAAGGCTACTTGCAAAGCCCTCAGTACATGTATAGCCCAGTTCCTGTTTTCTTGCGTAAGTCGTGGCATATTTCCGAAGTGATGAATGTTGAAATTAAAGAGCCAGGGTGCAGGGAAGGTACGCGAAAAACGTGTGACATGGGACTGCTTAAAATCGTTTTAATAGACAAATATTGCATTTGCAGGAACAATGTTAATTATCGAGGACTGATTTGGGGTTCAAACCCAGAACTCTACCTATGTGCCTTAAGATGGGAAAAGCCCAACAAAACTCTTTCCAGTAATATTTCACGAATTGGGCATTACGTTTTTAATGGCTTTGAGTATATTAATTCACAATTTTTCAAATCCATAGATTCGTTGTAATATAACTATTAGTAATAAGTTCACAATTGTTCCGATTAATTAAATATCCTCATAGTAAATGTATCAATCAGAAAAATGCATATTTATCTTTCAGATCAAGAACATCTGTATGGTACTGGTGATATTTATCAAGTAGTTGTTACTCATACTTTGAAATACCAGTTACATGTATCTTCTTAACTGGGACAATTATATTTCTCTGGTACTTGTTTCAATCGTCACTGAATTTCCAAGATATCTTAATAGGTTCTAATAACGTGACGTCGAAGTCAGTTATGTATAAAGCCTGTGGATATAATAATAATGTAATATAATGGAAAGGGGAGTTAAAAACAAACTAAATTCTATTTGAATTAAGCGGTTCTTGTAATTTTTAACTAGCCACGAGTTTCAATTTGGGTCACAAATTGTGATGGCCCAATGAAATAAAATTATATGGGGTGGCACTGAAGTTGTTCCAGGAAAATTTTGAACGAAGCACATCTAATTCCACACACAATTTAAACCATACTCCGCACAGTGTTTCGTTTGATTAGAGGTAATCCCACTACTCACTGCTGTAATGAGTGGATATTGTTGTTTTTAATTTTGATTGGTCAGTAGTCCAACTACCAACTAATGACTAGCTGCTCTACAAAAGCTTTACATTTAAAAATATTGTTACGTCATAGCTCACGAATACTGCAGTAAAACTAATTGGGTGACAAACGAGGCTATCAAGTCGAATGAAATGTAAACAATACTGTTTGGAAACGAACATACTTTCGCCGTTTTTAATACCTTATATTACTGTCCAAAGTTTTAGGGGAGACACAGATTAAACGAAGGAATGCAATGTTGCTGTACTTAAGTGATAGCTTTGATTGAAACTGAAGAATAGACACACTCCCGCAAAAGTTCAAGAATCAGAAGCTAATCCAGCAATGGCCGGAGAGGGATTTCTCGGGCCATTGCTTCAGGAATATGAATTTAAACAGACAGTGCTCACTCTGTAATTTTATTCGGATTTGTCTGATCTGCTGTGCCCACGCACCTCCTCAGTTATTTTAGGGAGCATTCGACTTTCACTTTGAGGTGGGTGGGGAAGGGGATGGAGGCTATTAGCCTTTCACTATTAACCGTTTAACCTATTATAAGTTATTAATAGTTAGTATGAGTTGACTATGAGTTATAATTATTCACAACTAACCTAGTGAATTAACTTAGTTTACCTTATATTGTTTATTATAATCGTATGCTGTTGGTTGTCCATTTGCTGTTACCCCATACGGTTGTTTATCCAAACCAAATACTGTTACATTATTTAAATACTGGCGCTCATCCTTATATCCAATATACTCGGGATTAGTGTTAACACCATTCTATAAAAAAACATATGCATATCACAAAACAATAGCCCCTAGGCGGCATATTCCTGAAGCAATGGTGATTGCTATACTGAGAGCGGAATCTTTGGTTTTTGATCGTCCTATCAAATATTTCTTGTGTACAGTAGAATATGTATTCAGCAGCCACTCTAAGGAATAAACTAATCAATGGGAGCGACCTCTTAATAAAATCTTGTTGTTTTTAGTTGAACTACTGGTTGATTTAAAATCGTAGGCTTGGGTGCATCTCCAATATAAATTCTGTAAACGTGTCAACATATTCATCTATGCACTGGTTAATCGAGCCTAATAAATTTCGCGCTTTATAACGTAATGCAGTCACGATTTTCATTACCGGTAGCTACTTTTAGTTAATCCCGATTGATTTATTACCCTGTATGCATTGGCTGTTGGTGGACTGTTGATCATTCATAACTTGGAACAGAAATTTGCAGTGAGTCTGGCAGTGTTTAGCGAGGAATATGATAGACGGAGTGCAACGACAATATACGAATACGTTTAAAGGGACCACCCGACATTATTTGTATTTATTTGCGTGTTAAAATATTTTTGAGTATACATGTAAAATAAGTTACTCTTTACCTGATCCGCCGAAAAGGTGAACATATTAAAGAGGCCCTTTTCATGTGTATCTATAAAATAACAAAGCTATTGAATACATTTTGTCTTCAAGTTGTTTGATAAGTCTATGTTGGGTAGGCTGTGAATCATAGCTTATTAAAAAGTTAAACATATATTATGCAAGAGCGAGTCTGCCTATTGCGGGTCGTTCTTTAGGCCTGGAATTATTAGACATTCATTAACAAAACGAAACCATAATCAACTGTCGATGCCTTCGGATACTCGGGTTTTGTTTTAGACCGGTTCGCCATTTTAAAATTTAATTTAAAAATGGGAAAGTGAGGCTAAGTCTCGAATATACCAGTGGTTACCACAGTGGACATATCCTGTCAAAACTACAAGCACTGATAGAGTAATTTGGAAGAAATTTTCATTTTGCATGATCTATTATTGAGCTATAGCAAGAATGGTCAGCTCTTTATCTAAATCTTACATAATGTATCTTTAATTTGACATTTATTAACAAAACCTAACCTTATTCGGTGACTTTGCCGCAAATTTTAAATTTGCATTTTCGCAAAGATATTAATCACCGGCAATTTTAATGTGGCGTGGACGTGGTACAAAAAGGGGCATGCAGTATGGACAGATTGTATTCTGGTAATTCATTGGCAGCATGAGAATAAAGAGAAAGAATTCAGACGCCTGTTTACGTACCTAAAGTTTCACCATCATCCCAGAATAAATCACCACGAGCTTCGCCAAATAAACTCAATGCTACTATCAACCCAAATGGATAACTTCGACTATATTAAAATTAAAAACAGAACACAATACTTTAAATTTTGTCCATCAACATTTTGTGTTTCCCCTTCAGGGGCCTGGCAAGGGCTGCTGTCTAGTGATTCGGATGGAACGACAAATAGAGGTCAGGTGTACACATTGGCGTACTCGTAATCGCGCGTTCATGTTTGGGGCCATGGTGGCTCAGTGGGTAACGTGCTGGCTCACTATCAAGGAGGACACAGTGTAGATCTCGTTCTTCGCGATTTTACAACATTGTCTCTACTTATATCTAGTGGATGGAGCGGGGAGAGAGGGACTGGTAATGAACAATATTTTGGATGGGACATAAACTCAAGGTCATGTGTGCATGTTGAGGAAGTATGTGTGCAGACACCACTTTCCAAGCAACACATGACTAATGCCCATCTTCATTATTCTCGATGCTCAAGACAAGTAGGACGTTAAACCCCATGTCCTTTATTTCACCTGGCTCAGTCTTGAACTGACCGTCATCATAAGTATTTTACTAGTTTGATAGTATGTCGCTTACCTTTCTGTTGTAGTAAGACCCGAACGTCGCGCAGGTAAAATATAGCCACCACGTATATGCAGGTTTATCTTATCTAATGGTGTGGTAAAATTTATTTTATCACCTGTACCAATAACTCTTTCTCCAGTGTAATAATCATACCAATAACCAACGGGTATATAAGCTTCTACTGTATATTGATCCTACAATAACCAACAGGTATATTCCAATTCCCATATAACATCATAACGATAATTTTATGTAAAATTAACGTTAAAAGGGTTGGCCGGTTTATTATATATTGAAACTACAATAACCAACAGTATTTACTATGTGGATCCTCCAATAGCTAACAAACATAAACGTTTCTACTGTATAATGATCCTGCGATAAGCAACAGCCCATATAACATCGTGACGCTATTTGTATGTAAACTTAACAGGTGTATAAGCTTCTACTGTATATCTATCCTACAATAACCAACAAGTATATCTACAATAGTCCTATACGGATCGCCCATTAACTACGATATCCCACATATTTAAGCGACAATAAACTAGCTTCTGCTGTATATTGAACTCATAACAATTACATTTTGCCGTCTTCATTAGCCAAGAAGGATGTTAAACCGCCTTTTATTTCCAATTTCGTAAAAGTCACATGTGAATTGATGGTTTCAACAGATATGTAAGGTTTGATATTTTTGGTGGGTACATTGAAAACAAGAGAAAAACAGCTGATTATTAGTACATATTTACCAGGTCTAAAGCAGGTGAAATCAGTAAAGCTGGTCCCCACAGAAACTGCCTATCAATGTTGTACGTGTCAACAAGTGTCGGAAATCTGCATATCAAATAAACAAATATTATCTATCAATATAGTGGCATCATAATCTATTGTAACTGTGAGGTAAAGTATATTGCTCTGCTAAAACTCTGAGGTAAAGTATATTGCTCTACTATAACTGTGTGGTGAATTATATAGCGTTAATTAAGGTCTGTGATCTGATTTGCCAGAATTGGGTATTAAAAATAATAAACACTTACTCACTCAAAAAATAAAGGTCTTAAAACTGTATCACCCATCATATGACTTTTATGTATTAAAGTATAAAGATAGGGTAGAAGTTTGTATCGTATTAAATATACTTCTCTGGTGGATTCTGCCAAAGCAGGACCAAATGCACCCGGATCTTGATCCTGTTATAATTATAATAATTATATCATTTATAATGTGCAGCTTGCAACTTTCAAAATATTTCTCATTGCCCAAAGTTTATATGCTATATTATTTTTATAAACTTTGAAAAAACCTTTGATATAATTATTTGTGTATGATATAATCATGTGTGTGTGATATAATTATTTGTGTATAATAATATAATTATTTGTGTATAATAATATAATTATTTGTGTATAATAATATAATTGTGCATAATAATATAATTGTGTATAATAATATAATTATTTGTGTATAATAATATAATTATTTGTGTATAATAATATAATTATTTGTGTATAATAATATAATTATTTGTGTATAATAATATAATTAGTTGTGTATAATAATATAATTAGTTGTGTATAATAATATAATTAGTTGTGTATAATAATATAATTAGTTGTGTATAATAATATAATTAGTTGTGTATAATAATATAATGATTTGTGTGTGCTATGATTATTTGTATATGATGTTATTATCTGTGCCGGCATATTATAAAAATAAATATATTGAAAATACATTAATCAAATTATTTTATTCTCAGTGAAATTATGAATGTTGAAAATTTTGATCGGAAAGCATATTCTCGATTTTCATTGCTGGCATTGTTACGATAATAAACAAAGTCTTGATTATTCATTTTTAAATAAAAATTATTAAAAAGGGATTATGTTCCAATTAATTAAAAATGGGGACGCTACGATGTTCTAGAGAGTTGATTATGGGCTTGACATGTAATTTACTGTCTAATTATTAATAATTTATATAACATTTGGGGCGTAACATGTAACGGGCAGGTTTAGCTCTTACAAAATGCATCTTTAATCAACCCTAGCCTGAAATAAGTTAGAAATTTAAAAGAAGAAACACAAAAGTAATTATTTATTCATTTACCGGCCGATTTATTGAATTGTGATTTCTGGAAAAGGTATAAAATGCTCCAAGTTGATGCCATCTTTGACAGAGTTGTTCAGTAGTGGCACCACTAAATCCACAGATATCAGCCCCAACCATGGTTACACCAAACATATTCATACTAAGTATTGCTATAATAGAACCACGTGTACATGTATATAAATGAAGCGAAATGAAATGAAATGAGGTTTGTATTGAATTCCAACAGCTAATGAAATTAGGTTTATATTAAATTCCAACTGTCAATGGATCTTTTACGTGCACGTCCATGTATACAAAGGACTTTGTTTTTTTCGTCCCATCCGAATAACCAGAAATGGATCTTTTACGCCAATATGTACACGGGATCTCGGTTTTTCTTCCCATCCAAAGACTAAACAGCACCGCCGACATAGAAAACCAATAACTGTTCAATCACGGCGCAAGCGACAAACAGGCGTATTGAGTGATTATTTTTATTATTCAGTAAACGCCTTTTTAGGGAATGGTATATTCTTTCACATTAATGGAGGCAGACCACCATTAATTTCCCCATTGACTTCAATGTTAATTCTGGACTCTTTGCCCACCTCCAACTTATCCCCAAATTTTCGTTGGGCGAAATGCTTTTCACTATAGACAGAAGAACACATGGCCATGTCTTTGCACTAAAATTTTTATGAGGTTGACCACCAAAATTTTGAGATACACGAACTTGAAGAAGCATACTCAAAACATGTATCTAGTTGCCGTACATATCACCGTAGCCAACCTCATAACGCCGTTATCCTTCCGCCTCAAAATCATGAATATTTACCAAAACCTAGCAGAAAATATTAATTCAAACCCTCTTAGTCCATTCTAGGCCAAAAAATCAACAAAAATGGGCATGCAAAAGGGGAGAAAAGAGACAGAGAGAGAACTGCTATAAATAGACGAACTACAATTTGTGGGTACCGAGATGTAAAATTTAATGGTGGTCTGCCTCCTATATGTTTTTAAAAGTTCATATATCATCAAAATTCTTTTCTTTATAGCTTCACATTTATTTTTGCAAAATTATTATAATACAGAATCAAAAAAAATTAATTGCAGAAGAAATGGTGACCCTTTAAAGTTATGTACTGTTTTGTATGCTGGGTTGCAGATCAGGTCCATGGGCCTTTTGTTCTAGAATTGAAGACTCTTTCTTAATTTTGTCAAAATGTGAGTTTTGCAAAAAGATTTAAAGAGTTTCAAACAAGTCTCATCAAAAATATTCAAAATATTGGGATATTTTTCAAAAATTGACTTTATTTTACCTTTTTTTACAAAATGGCCCATTTTTTGACACTTTGTATGTCTCAAAATGCCAATAATTACCTATTTCTTGGAAACTCTGAGGTGAAAGGCATTTATTTCTAGAAACCTTGGCCAGTATACAAGAAGACAAGCTGCAAATTGGTTGCATTGAGGGTAACTGTAAGGAACTATAATGAAACTTGTAAGCCCACCCCCTGAAAATGTTGCTTTGATAACAAATCCAACCTGTGTCCACATAAGTAATACTGTTGATGGAATATGGCTAAAAGCCACATTTTCCTATCCCTGGCTTGTATACATACATACAAACACAGGTACTTGTAAGAAATATGAATCATTTATTAAAATATGGATTGATAAATGTAAAATAAATGCTGTATTTAGTTGACAACCAGCCACTCCAACAAAAGGGTCACAAAGCACTATTTTTTTTTAAAAAATGGGAATATTTCAGTATTTAAAACACTTTAACAATCAGAGGTATCCTTGGAATTATATAGTGTCAATATTTTGTGGAAGCAAGTTGTTTTAATCTTTACATCAATTTCCTGACAAAATGAGGTGGAAAAAGGGAGTTATGACATAATTCATTGCATAAAAGGAGTATGAAAAGGCTATTAATTAATATTTCATTGCTCTGTAAGTGCCACATTTTAAAAGATCACCACAAATAATAGATTTACATAAAAAATGTCAAACATTAAGCTGCAAAAGACACATCTACAACATATCCATTTTGGGGTGTGGACTCATTTGGGGAAAATGTCATAGAATAACATGTTTGGCCATAAACAAAAAGTCTTAAAAATTCATGGAATCTTTTATGTAACTATTTGTTTGTGCAAAATAAAATGCTCGGTTACAATTCAAGCACAAAATCCAATTACTGTTAATTTGGAGTCAATATATTTTCAATTGAATATCCAAATATCATGTTCAAGAAAATGGGTGGGGTGGGGAGGTTGAGCCAGTCTAAATGAAATGGAGACAGAGAAATTTCCCTGCAGACACACAAATTTTACTTTCTCGAGAAGGGAAATGCAACAATTGCAGGTTTTAAAAGATTAAAATTGTGTTAAGTCTGAGGAACACCCAAGAAAAATGCAGTTCACTCATGTTTTGAAAATTCTAACATGCCTCAGCAGTACACAATTAGACAAAATTTCTTAATTTTTAAATTTCTATTAAACACATAGATACTTTTTCAATATCTGACAAACACATGGCTCTTTTCCAAGTTATTTAACAATGGAAATAAAGACATGCAAGACATTTTGTTTCATTTTAAAACAGATGAATAATAAAAATTTTGACAGTAATATTGGGGGTAATCTGAAGAATTTCAGACAAATTATCATGATTTTTAGGCAAAATTGAGTGAAATTATAATACTTTCTTCCCATCTAACCTTTACGATGCAGAAAAAGTCAAAATTACACATTAAAATATTTTTCACTAATTTTAAAAAGCAAATAAACACTGAAAATCACAAAATTTGGACTAAAATCAAATATTCCCCTCACAAATTTGTCAAATATTTTAGAAATTTTACCATTTCACTTTTTTTATTATCAAAATGTCATATATCACATTTTCTGACAAGTTGGAGATCATAGCATCAAATTTAGGCCTCTCATACACCGTCAGTTTGTTTACATACAGGAGGCAGACCACCATTAATTTCCCCATTGACTTCAATGTTAATTCTGGACTCTTTGCCCACCTCCAACTTATCCCCAAATTTTCGTTGGGCGAAATGCTTTTCACTATAGACAGAAGAACACATGGCCATGTCTTTGCACTAAAATTTTTATGAGGTTGACCACCAAAATTTTGAGATACACGAACTTGAAGAAGCATACTCAAAACATGTATCTAGTTGCCGTACATATCACCGTAGCCAACCTCATAACGCCGTTATCCTTCCGCCTCAAAATCATGAATATTTACCAAAACCTAGCAGAAAATATTAATTCAAACCCTCTTAGTCCATTCTAGGCCAAAAAATCAACAAAAATGGGCATGCAAAAGGGGAGAAAAGAGACAGAGAGAGAACTGCTATAAATAGACGAACTACAATTTGTGGGTACCGAGATGTAAAATTTAATGGTGGTCTGCCTCCTATATGTTTTTAAAAGTTCATATATCATCAAAATTCTTTTCTTTATAGCTTCACATTTATTTTTGCAAAATTATTATAATACAGAATCAAAAAAAATTAATTGCAGAAGAAATGGTGACCCTTTAAAGTTATGTACTGTTTTGTATGCTGGGTTGCAGATCAGGTCCATGGGCCTTTTGTTCTAGAATTGAAGACTCTTTCTTAATTTTGTCAAAATGTGAGTTTTGCAAAAAGATTTAAAGAGTTTCAAACAAGTCTCATCAAAAATATTCAAAATATTGGGATATTTTTCAAAAATTGACTTTATTTTACCTTTTTTTACAAAATGGCCCATTTTTTGACACTTTGTATGTCTCAAAATGCCAATAATTACCTATTTCTTGGAAACTCTGAGGTGAAAGGCATTTATTTCTAGAAACCTTGGCCAGTATACAAGAAGACAAGCTGCAAATTGGTTGCATTGAGGGTAACTGTAAGGAACTATAATGAAACTTGTAAGCCCACCCCCTGAAAATGTTGCTTTGATAACAAATCCAACCTGTGTCCACATAAGTAATACTGTTGATGGAATATGGCTAAAAGCCACATTTTCCTATCCCTGGCTTGTATACATACATACAAACACAGGTACTTGTAAGAAATATGAATCATTTATTAAAATATGGATTGATAAATGTAAAATAAATGCTGTATTTAGTTGACAACCAGCCACTCCAACAAAAGGGTCACAAAGCACTATTTTTTTTTAAAAAATGGGAATATTTCAGTATTTAAAACACTTTAACAATCAGAGGTATCCTTGGAATTATATAGTGTCAATATTTTGTGGAAGCAAGTTGTTTTAATCTTTACATCAATTTCCTGACAAAATGAGGTGGAAAAAGGGAGTTATGACATAATTCATTGCATAAAAGGAGTATGAAAAGGCTATTAATTAATATTTCATTGCTCTGTAAGTGCCACATTTTAAAAGATCACCACAAATAATAGATTTACATAAAAAATGTCAAACATTAAGCTGCAAAAGACACATCTACAACATATCCATTTTGGGGTGTGGACTCATTTGGGGAAAATGTCATAGAATAACATGTTTGGCCATAAACAAAAAGTCTTAAAAATTCATGGAATCTTTTATGTAACTATTTGTTTGTGCAAAATAAAATGCTCGGTTACAATTCAAGCACAAAATCCAATTACTGTTAATTTGGAGTCAATATATTTTCAATTGAATATCCAAATATCATGTTCAAGAAAATGGGTGGGGTGGGGAGGTTGAGCCAGTCTAAATGAAATGGAGACAGAGAAATTTCCCTGCAGACACACAAATTTTACTTTCTCGAGAAGGGAAATGCAACAATTGCAGGTTTTAAAAGATTAAAATTGTGTTAAGTCTGAGGAACACCCAAGAAAAATGCAGTTCACTCATGTTTTGAAAATTCTAACATGCCTCAGCAGTACACAATTAGACAAAATTTCTTAATTTTTAAATTTCTATTAAACACATAGATACTTTTTCAATATCTGACAAACACATGGCTCTTTTCCAAGTTATTTAACAATGGAAATAAAGACATGCAAGACATTTTGTTTCATTTTAAAACAGATGAATAATAAAAATTTTGACAGTAATATTGGGGGTAATCTGAAGAATTTCAGACAAATTATCATGATTTTTAGGCAAAATTGAGTGAAATTATAATACTTTCTTCCCATCTAACCTTTACGATGCAGAAAAAGTCAAAATTACACATTAAAATATTTTTCACTAATTTTAAAAAGCAAATAAACACTGAAAATCACAAAATTTGGACTAAAATCAAATATTCCCCTCACAAATTTGTCAAATATTTTAGAAATTTTACCATTTCACTTTTTTTATTATCAAAATGTCATATATCACATTTTCTGACAAGTTGGAGATCATAGCATCAAATTTAGGCCTCTCATACACCGTCAGTTTGTTTACATACAGGAGGCAGACCACCATTAATTTCCCCATTGACTTCAATGTTAATTCTGGACTCTTTGCCCACCTCCAACTTATCCCCAAATTTTCGTTGGGCGAAATGCTTTTCACTATAGACAGAAGAACACATGGCCATGTCTTTGCACTAAAATTTTTATGAGGTTGACCACCAAAATTTTGAGATACACGAACTTGAAGAAGCATACTCAAAACATGTATCTAGTTGCCGTACATATCACCGTAGCCAACCTCATAACGCCGTTATCCTTCCGCCTCAAAATCATGAATATTTACCAAAACCTAGCAGAAAATATTAATTCAAACCCTCTTAGTCCATTCTAGGCCAAAAAATCAACAAAAATGGGCATGCAAAAGGGGAGAAAAGAGACAGAGAGAGAACTGCTATAAATAGACGAACTACAATTTGTGGGTACCGAGATGTAAAATTTAATGGTGGTCTGCCTCCTATATGTTTTTAAAAGTTCATATATCATCAAAATTCTTTTCTTTATAGCTTCACATTTATTTTTGCAAAATTATTATAATACAGAATCAAAAAAAATTAATTGCAGAAGAAATGGTGACCCTTTAAAGTTATGTACTGTTTTGTATGCTGGGTTGCAGATCAGGTCCATGGGCCTTTTGTTCTAGAATTGAAGACTCTTTCTTAATTTTGTCAAAATGTGAGTTTTGCAAAAAGATTTAAAGAGTTTCAAACAAGTCTCATCAAAAATATTCAAAATATTGGGATATTTTTCAAAAATTGACTTTATTTTACCTTTTTTTACAAAATGGCCCATTTTTTGACACTTTGTATGTCTCAAAATGCCAATAATTACCTATTTCTTGGAAACTCTGAGGTGAAAGGCATTTATTTCTAGAAACCTTGGCCAGTATACAAGAAGACAAGCTGCAAATTGGTTGCATTGAGGGTAACTGTAAGGAACTATAATGAAACTTGTAAGCCCACCCCCTGAAAATGTTGCTTTGATAACAAATCCAACCTGTGTCCACATAAGTAATACTGTTGATGGAATATGGCTAAAAGCCACATTTTCCTATCCCTGGCTTGTATACATACATACAAACACAGGTACTTGTAAGAAATATGAATCATTTATTAAAATATGGATTGATAAATGTAAAATAAATGCTGTATTTAGTTGACAACCAGCCACTCCAACAAAAGGGTCACAAAGCACTATTTTTTTTTAAAAAATGGGAATATTTCAGTATTTAAAACACTTTAACAATCAGAGGTATCCTTGGAATTATATAGTGTCAATATTTTGTGGAAGCAAGTTGTTTTAATCTTTACATCAATTTCCTGACAAAATGAGGTGGAAAAAGGGAGTTATGACATAATTCATTGCATAAAAGGAGTATGAAAAGGCTATTAATTAATATTTCATTGCTCTGTAAGTGCCACATTTTAAAAGATCACCACAAATAATAGATTTACATAAAAAATGTCAAACATTAAGCTGCAAAAGACACATCTACAACATATCCATTTTGGGGTGTGGACTCATTTGGGGAAAATGTCATAGAATAACATGTTTGGCCATAAACAAAAAGTCTTAAAAATTCATGGAATCTTTTATGTAACTATTTGTTTGTGCAAAATAAAATGCTCGGTTACAATTCAAGCACAAAATCCAATTACTGTTAATTTGGAGTCAATATATTTTCAATTGAATATCCAAATATCATGTTCAAGAAAATGGGTGGGGTGGGGAGGTTGAGCCAGTCTAAATGAAATGGAGACAGAGAAATTTCCCTGCAGACACACAAATTTTACTTTCTCGAGAAGGGAAATGCAACAATTGCAGGTTTTAAAAGATTAAAATTGTGTTAAGTCTGAGGAACACCCAAGAAAAATGCAGTTCACTCATGTTTTGAAAATTCTAACATGCCTCAGCAGTACACAATTAGACAAAATTTCTTAATTTTTAAATTTCTATTAAACACATAGATACTTTTTCAATATCTGACAAACACATGGCTCTTTTCCAAGTTATTTAACAATGGAAATAAAGACATGCAAGACATTTTGTTTCATTTTAAAACAGATGAATAATAAAAATTTTGACAGTAATATTGGGGGTAATCTGAAGAATTTCAGACAAATTATCATGATTTTTAGGCAAAATTGAGTGAAATTATAATACTTTCTTCCCATCTAACCTTTACGATGCAGAAAAAGTCAAAATTACACATTAAAATATTTTTCACTAATTTTAAAAAGCAAATAAACACTGAAAATCACAAAATTTGGACTAAAATCAAATATTCCCCTCACAAATTTGTCAAATATTTTAGAAATTTTACCATTTCACTTTTTTTATTATCAAAATGTCATATATCACATTTTCTGACAAGTTGGAGATCATAGCATCAAATTTAGGCCTCTCATACACCGTCAGTTTGTTTACATACAGGAGGCAGACCACCATTAATTTCCCCATTGACTTCAATGTTAATTCTGGACTCTTTGCCCACCTCCAACTTATCCCCAAATTTTCGTTGGGCGAAATGCTTTTCACTATAGACAGAAGAACACATGGCCATGTCTTTGCACTAAAATTTTTATGAGGTTGACCACCAAAATTTTGAGATACACGAACTTGAAGAAGCATACTCAAAACATGTATCTAGTTGCCGTACATATCACCGTAGCCAACCTCATAACGCCGTTATCCTTCCGCCTCAAAATCATGAATATTTACCAAAACCTAGCAGAAAATATTAATTCAAACCCTCTTAGTCCATTCTAGGCCAAAAAATCAACAAAAATGGGCATGCAAAAGGGGAGAAAAGAGACAGAGAGAGAACTGCTATAAATAGACGAACTACAATTTGTGGGTACCGAGATGTAAAATTTAATGGTGGTCTGCCTCCTAATGCGTTTTCAGTTAACATTATGCTTGATAAATTGAACTAAAAAAGATGGACTTTTGTCAATAACGATATTTTAGCAAGCAGTAGACAGGGACCCAACGGTTGTATATTTTCTCTGAATGGGTGCGTAAAGAAATTGACCAGCCGTGGGATAGACAGTTAGTTTTCTAGGTCATCAAAGCTACAGTGTCTCTTTCTATTATTTACCAGAAATAGATTTATACATATCATAATAAGATGACAGATTATCTCCAGTCCAATGACCTCCATAATGACCTTGACCTGCAAATGTTGATCTGGATATGACTAAAGATCTCTTTCCAAGAATTGTTGTCAAGGCCCTGACAAAAAATATAAATAGACATGTAAATATGAGGAGTTTTACAAGAGGTTATAAACATGTATATCAAACTATTGTACATAGGACCCAGTAGGGACTATTGTCTAGTAGCTTGGATGAAAAAAAATGAGGTCATGTGTACACGTTGGCGTGCACATAAAAAATCACGAACGTGGTGTGTCGATGAAAAGTAGGTCCCTTTCATAGTATGTCTTATAAGGGGGATTCCACGTCAAGTGTACACAAGGTTCTGACATGACCATCACAGATTTTGATGATTTTTGGTGTGCAAGTTAACCACGAAGAAAAAAAGTGATGTGCAAAATTTTAGTGCTGGGGGGCTCATGGGGCCCCTTCAGGGGCGTCCCAAAATTTGGACCTTTTCGGCTGACCTTCCAACTTTGAAAGTCCATAACTTCGCCCCTAGTAATCCTACTTACATGAAATTAGTATCAAATAGTTCAGAAAAAAGAGATCTATCTAATGACATGACGCGCCAACTCGACAGAACAAATCCAGGCAGATGGCGTTTGACCTTGGCCTTTGAACCCACGCCCCCGAAAAGGGGCAGAATCGATTTGGCCAATTTTTCGTGCGAACATTGCCCCAACTATAATTAACAAACACACAAAAAATCAAAATGGGATCTCTATGGGAACAGATTTTACGAGCTGGACAAGTCAGGTGGTCAAACTAACATAGTGCCCATAGTAGTGACATCTGCCGCGGTGTTGTTAATTATATTGCTTTAAGCTCGTAACGTTGCATTCTCATTACTTGCAAATTCATATGTAATAGCTTTCTTAAAACGTGCTAAACTGTTCCTATTCAACATTATTTATATTTCGATTTGTCTTGGAAGGAACTGGAGTAAAATAATGGCATCTCACGACGAAAAAAAGCGGCATAAATATTGTGCAAATCCCTTCAATACGCACGTTGTTCATCAGAAAAAAGATCTGCGACCTGTTTCGGAATCTTTTTTGATCAAATTTCCCTCAGTGTTAAAGGCAGGTCAAAAACTTTGTACGGGGTGCAGAAAAACACTGTCAACAAAGCAGCCAGAGGGTATGGAAATGCATATATCATCGCCAACATCGTCAGAGGACGCACTTTTTGCACAACCTTTTCCCAAAGAAAGGCATGGAACCTCTTTGAGTTCGAATGAGGAAGTTTTTGATAAGACTGTAGAAGTTGAAGTTTTGAATCAATCACTTTCGATAATTGGTGAAAGTCCCTTTGACAAACGTAAGGCTGAAAGATCGCAGGAATACTTAAGTTCAAAGCGGGCCAAAGTTGCTGATTCTGTGAAAAAGAAATTGAGTTTAGTCGCCGGTCCAAGTAGAGAGGGTGAATCTGATGCCCCACCAAAATGCCAGGATAATTGCATGCCTGATGTGATCAAAGGAATAAAAGAGAAATATCGTGATTCGTCTCGAACTGAGCAACTTCAAATATTGACACTATTCTGTGGACATATGACTATAAGATCCATGATGCAGGAATTCGAATGTTCGCAAAGAATGGCTATACAGGCCAGAAAATTACTCGAAGAAAAGGGCATGCTGGCAACACCCAATCCTAAGCTTGGCAGAACTTTGCCAGCGGAAGTGGAAGCACTGGTTGAAAAATTTTACTACAGCGACCAAATAAGCAGGGTAATGCCCGGACAAAAGGACTTTGTCTCAGTAATAACAACGACGGGCAAAGAAAGAAAACAGAAATGAGTTGTCCTGAGCAACCTGAGGGAAGCATATCAAAAATTCCGAGAAGACCATCCTACCACAAAAGTTGGATTTTCTAAATTCGCAACAATGCGCCCACAGGAGTGCGTTTTGGCGGGTTCCGGTGGAACACATAGCGTTTGCGTGTGCACATTCCACCAGAATGTTAAATTGATGATAATAGGTTCAAAAATGAAAGAGGTAACTGGGATCGAGACCTATCACGACGTTATCGCAAAGATAGTGTGCAATCCTGCACAACCATCGTGCTATTTCCGGACTTGTTCAAGCTGTCCTTCCGTAGATGCATTCGAGAATGAGCTCGGGGAATTGTACGAGTTAGAAGGCATGGACGAAGTTCAGTTCCAGCAGTGGACCAGTACAGACCGCTCCGAGCTTAGCACCATGGTCTTGTCAACTGAAGAATTTTTGGGAAAATTTGTGCAGAAAGCTACCGTCCTGACACGACATGACTTCGTTGCAAAGGCACAATCAGAGATTCTGAAAGTCGTAAAGGACAAGTTAGTTGAGGGGGAATTTGCTGTGATTGGGGACTTCTCAGAGAATTATTCCTTTGTCATACAAGATGCTGCCCAAGGCTTCCATTGGAATAACTCCCAATGCACGATACATCCGTGGGTTTTCTACTGGAGGTCCAATGGCGAACTAAAACACGGATCATTTACTGTAATTTCTGAATGCAACACCCATGACTTCGTGGCCGTGCATTTATTTCAGAAAATGGTCATTGAACACCTGAAATCTGAGTTTCCTCTGATCCACAAAATTTTCTACTTTTCGGATGGATGTGCAGGCCAATACAAAAATTGCAAATCATTCCTTAACCTGTGTCTACATGAGGAGGACTATGGTATCAAAGCAGAGTGGCACTTTTTTGCCACTTCGCACGGCAAAGGCCCATCGGACGGCGTTGGTGGTACGCTCAAACGTGAAGCGACACGAGAAAGCTTGCGAAGACCTTATTCGGATCAAATAATATCTCCGATGAAGCTATTTGAATATGCAAACAGGGATCTGGGTAATATGAAATTCGGTTACGCAACCCAGAAAGATCATGTCTTGGAAGCGCAATTATTAAGAGACAGGTCGATAGTTGCAAAAACAATTCCTGGCACACAGAAGCTCCATTCACTCAAACCTTTATCAAAGACAATGCTTCGAGTGCGCGAGTTTAGCTCAAGTAATTCTTCGCGTCTGGAGTCTGTAACAGCTGAACACTCTTCACCTTTACAAATGAATCTAGCAGGTTACGTCACCGTACAGTACGACAGTAAATGGTGGTTGGCGAGCATCCTGGAATCCTTGCCCAGTGAACGAGAGGTGAAGGTCAATTTCCTTCATCCAAACTGCCCGTCAAACAATTTCTTCTTCCCCGATATTCAAGATCAGTACATCATAGACAGCAGGGATATTCTGGTTCAGGTAAACCCTAAAACAGCTACTGGTAGGACCTATACCCTGAGTAAAAAAGAAATTAATGCCACAAACAAAGCCATGGGGAACAAAAAATGAGAACTAAATGACCGTATATGAGCAGTTCAAATAATACGAATAACCCCAGTCGAACTGGCAGCATAGATAAAGCATGTAGAATATATGATTGGATGTAAATTTTGGATTTTAATAGTATATGTATATGATTCAAATAACGACTGCACATAAGCATCTATTCGTTTACATTTTGCTGTGTCTCATATGACAGTAATAGTCTGGACGAGGAAATTTTCAAGTGAGATAAAAAAAAAACATTCCTGTGTTCCGTGGAGAAAAATGTGGGTCTGTCCTCGAAATGTGGTAAAAATTAATGGATCGTTGAGTGCAAGTTACCATAGTGAAATTAGTGTACATAAGTCAGCTTGCACAAAACAACTTGCAGTGAATCCAATAAAACGACGTCTCTTTTTGCGACCCCTAGATGGACATGATGTCCACCAAATCTGTTCCCATGAAGATCCCACTTTGATTTTTTGTGTGTTTGTAAATAATAGGTGGGGCAATGTTCACACGAAAAATTGGCCAAATCGAATCTGCCCCTTTTCGGGGGCGTAGGTTCAAAGGTCAAGGTCAAACGCCATCTGCCTGGATTTGTTCTGTCGAGTTCGTGCTTCGGGTCATTGGAAAGATCTCTTTTTTCTGAACAATTTGATACTTATTTCATGTAAGTAGGATTACTAGGGGCGAAGTTATGGACTTTCAAAGTTGGAAGGTCAGCCGAAAAGGTCCAAATTTGGGGATGCCCCTGAAGGGGCCCCATGGGTCCCCCACCGCTAAAATTTTGCACATCACGTTTTTTCGCCATCGTTAACTTGCACACCAAAAATCATCAAAATCTGTGATGGTCATGTCAAAATCGCCTGAATTTTGTGTACACTTGATATGGAATGCCCCATAAGCACAGTCGGTACAGCGAAGTAGGCTGTTAAACCAGTGTTGTGATTTCAAAAACTTTCTTGTCAGACATTTTTATCGAAAATCAAGGAGCATAACTCTTATTTTGTTTGCTTCACTTAGCTTGGATATGACACAAAATTCATTTAAATTCTAAATACTGGTACGACATAGTGAATTTTAAATATTACATAATTAATTCTAAATGCTTCGCCATGGCCATTAATCTATATTTTTGAAGTTATGGGGTCAATGAATACACGCAGACACAAAAAATACATAATACATCAATTAATATTTATTTGTCATGCTAGATCATGATGATTTAAGAGCTTTGTCGAACAACAGCTGTTAAAGGTTCTTTCGCCTGCATGTCTATGGGGACACAGAACCTCAATTTCAGTCCCATCTCCAACTCTCCGTCGGCGTCCTGTGCCTCTACCAAGAAGAAGTAACGCCAGAAAATCTTGAGGAACTTGATCTACTTAGTAAAATATGATGTAACTTACTGATGTGAAGCTTTTGTTTCCATTAAACCATACAATGCATGTAGATTATATTGTATTGATGTATATTGTTGAGCTGTCATACACATAGTTCTATAGAATAATTTACCTCCAGATACACCTGTATATAGAAAAAAAACTCTTTCAGAAAGAAATTGTTTTGTACCGCCCTCGCATAGGTCATAATTCATCTTAAAGTAAGAGCCTCAACCAGAGACAAATTGTTATCGAAATTTTTATTTGTATATACGGAGTATACGAAGTATCCGACTTTTCATTTCATACATAAAGTTTGTAACATTTATTTTTGATATAGTGTGGTATTTGTTTTTAATTGTGTATATATAAATGTATTTTGTCTGGAGTGACATCACAATATGTTTGGCCTAATATAGACCGATTGGGGCTGATCTGCCATTAAACAATATTTCAATCATTTATTGATTCAGAAAGAGTAAGAAACATTCATTCAAATTTAATTGATTGTTAAAGTGTATATTATAAACACATTATTGTAATATATTATATAAACACATTTTTAAATAGGTTATAAAATTTTAAATTACTTGGTATATATACTATTCAAAAAAGGTAGGGGATATTTGATTTTGGGGGCATAATACTAAAATATGCAAATGACTACGAAAAAAGTCACTATAGAACCTAACAGAAGAAACATTTCCAGTTACATGTGACGCCCAAACGCACCAATAGCTACCGCATGGAATGCAAGTGATGCTTGGGATCATCATGGGGGTCCAACCCAAGATTTGCACGACTCTGACTTTGAATGTTACAGTCATTGTGGCATTGAATTCCAGGGTGGAAACATCAGTTTAATTGTTTTAGTGACCAGAAAACAAATTTTGATATGCGTCGGCTTACCCAAAATGAAAGGTTACGTGCCCTTGGCATGCTACAGATCGGCACAACACAGGCGGTTGTGGCGCGGACGATGAATGTTTCTCAGTCTGTCATAAGCAGGCTATGGTCCAGATACCGTGATACACAATCTGTACAGGACAGACCACGCTCAGGTCGACCAAGGGCGACAACTCAAGCCCAGGATCGATTTATCAGTACCTTGGCCTTGAGAAATCGTGACATCACAGCAAATCAGATCAGCGCTTGTCTTCAAACAGACACTGGTGTGAGAGTGAGTGGCCAGACGATTCGGAATCGACTGCATAGGGGTCACCTTCGCGCCCGACGTCCTCGCGTGATCCCTTGTTTGAGAGATCATCACATTCAGGCAAGACGTCGTTGGTGTAGGGATCGTCAACACTGGGATAATCGACGCTGGAGCAATGTGATGTTTTCAGATGAGTCAAGGTTCACTGTTGATTTTTTGGACAGACGTAGGAGGGTGTGGCGTCGTCGAAACGAGCGCTTCCAAGACGTTAACGTCATCAGACATGATCGATTTGGGGGTGGCTCTGTTATGGTGTGGGGAGGCATCACTGTTGCTGGAAGAACGGCTTTACATGTTGTTGCAGGGCGTGTTACAGGCCAGTACTACCGGGACAACATCTTGGCAGTCCATGTTGTGCCGTTCGCACGACGTCATGGCCGCCGTTTCATCTTCCAGGATGACAACGCAAGATGTCACAGGGCCAGGATCGTTACAGGTTACCTCCAACAACAGAACATCACCACATTACCTTGGCCAGCACTGAGTCCCGACCTCTCCTCCATCGAGCATGTCTGGGACATGCTTGGACAGAGGTTACGTCAACGTCAACAACGTCCTGCCATTGTCCAAGAACTTGCTGCTGCGTTGCAACAGGAATGGGCCAATCTGGACCAAAATGACCTTAGACGTCTCATTAAGAGTATGCCACATCGGATCAATGCTTGTTTGGCAAACAGAGGAGGATTTACCCGTTACTTACTTTGTTGTGATGCTGTGGTAACTTTGCTGTTTGACCCCGGGTATCATTTACCCTTATAATTGTCAGTCTGTGCCTTACTTAGTCTAACGATCATTTGGAATAAATCGATGAATGTGAACTTCATTTCATTTTGTCATTTGTTTCTTCGTCAGTTTCATTAGGTGACTTTAATAACACTTAAAAATCAAATATCCCCTACTTTTTTTGAATAGTATAGAAACAGATTATTGTAATGGGTTATATAAAATTCAAATTACTTGGTAAATAAGGAGGGTCCTCAAAATGTGAGTTAGAAGGACATCCAGATGTTGATCCAGATACAAAATTAGAAACTTCATTCATATCCTGAAATTATCACACATAAAATGTCTTGAAGCATAAGGAATACCTGTTTCTTTCATGATAATCTACTGTCTACGCAAAGGACATTTCTTTGGTGCGAGTTTGAAATCCATTAAGGCATCCAAAGGGTGATGTCGAGTAAAATGCTCATGGCAAGCCGTAATGCCATGAAACATTCATAAAAGAATGCAAAATATTCATTTTAGATCAATAAAATTTTCCAGATTGTGGATGAATTAGTGATTAGATCCTTTTTTAAATGTTTGGTATAAAACGTACAATGAGAATATCTCCCGTTTAAGTATTCTGGACTCAAATCCCAGGTCTTCAGAGTTTATTATATCAAGTATACTTACAATCCACATTCCATCAAATGGAACAGATTTATGAAAATCAGCAGCTATGGCTGTCCAGTAGTCTTGACTTTTAGGATGGGTAAAATCAGGAAATACTACAGGTCCTGGCCAAACCTGAAATAATTTCAGTTCATTTTACAGTCTAGAACATCGTTAGCTAGATGTATGAAATGAAAATGATACATTCAAGTAATCAATTGAGGATGTCTCTAAATCAGAAAAACAGAGTGAGGAGACCGAGAGAAAACCCACGAGGTTAGACAGACGACGTCACTCCTTCTCTTTCGGAAAAGGTCAAAACTGTTATTATAATGAGTTTTTTTTTCATTTGATTAGAGTATTAATATTGTAATCATTGCGTTGTGATCTATTTATCTGAACCTGATTCCTCTGGAGTTCGGTATAATGGAGACGTACAGTATTAATAACTTACAACTCCAATAAGTGGTTGACCGGAAACGTTTTTGATAAAGACATCCAACTTGACACCAAGATCATAGGAATAATATTTACCCGGTCCAGCTGAATTACTTATACCTGGATCCTGTAATAAATATAAAATCAACAATATCTGTCCTCGTCTAATCTAAACTCGGGGCAGGATTAACCTGATGTTTGCATAGGTCCTTCAACCTGTGGGGACTCCATCAAATTCACATTTACTGATGTAAACTATATCAAATGATATGAGGGAGTCACACAGTGGCTAAGTGGTTAAGATGCTTTTCTGGAAGTCAAATGTTCGATCCCTGCATTGACCGAAAAGCTCATCAGGATTTTCCGAAGGGGTTTCTCCTTTTCAGTGGTGCGACAAGGACAGCTGTCTAGTCGTTCGGGCGGGATGGAAAACTGAGGTCTTGTATGCATAAAAAGATCCCTTGGGGCAATTCCGTGAAAATGTCAACCTTAGTGCTAAAATTGAAATATTAAGCTACAACAATGTTTTTGGTACCAAAAGAAAGCATATTTTGTCTACTTTTTAAATTCAAATATCATATTTTAGTTAATCCTGTTCTTTAGAGTCAGGCTGAGCATATTTACATATAACCTACATCCCAGTCAGACACTGCCATTTTCACCATTTCGCTTTAATGTGTCAGTAAATATAGGAATATGGTAAACTATTTAAAGTACTAATGAAATTGTGTTTTATAATGATTTTCCTGTAAATTAAAATCAGAATGCTGTTAATAGACTGAAATTTCAAGTAGAAAATCTAACATCAATAGATGGTATTATGTTGACGTCAGTCTGTTACTAAATATTCAAAATTATTTTTTCAGTAATTTATTATTTGTCAAATCCAATATAAATGTGAATATCCTCTGAATTCAACTCATCATTTAAATACATATATAAAGAAAAAGGGCATGTCACTTAAATTTCTCCCCCAAACTCATGGTAACAGACTGAAAAATGTTGTAACAGACTGACGGTAACAGACTGACATTATATCAGAGTAGTTCTAACAGCAAGTAAACCCACACTAAATTGTGGGTGATATCGTAGACAAATTGTCCTATTTTTCCAGACCGCCTTTCGAAGAAAGCAGGGGACTATAAAATGGGTCTGTCTGTCCATCTGTCTGTCCACCACACTTTTTGGAACACAGTAACTAGTAACTCTTTCTAATTGAGCTAGAATCAATAGAATGTTCAAACTTGGTGTAGGTATTTATTAGGTCAATGCCTTGATGGAGTTCAAAGATAAGCATTTTCTGCTTATGGTAAGCGAAGATAAGCAATTTAATTGGTTGATGCTATTGGACACAATTTTATTACATCAATTCCTTGACGCGCAAGGTAAGCAGAGCGATATGCAATTTGATTGGCGGATACTTTGGAACACAATAAATCTCTTTCTAATTGAGCTAGAATGTTAAAACTTGGTGTTGGTGTTTATTAGGACAATACCTTGATGGAGTTTGAATATGAGAATTTTCTGCTTAGGGTAAGCAGAGATAAACAATTTGGTTGATGCTTTGGGACACGATAACGTTAGTACTAATTAAGTCAGAGTGATGAAACTTAGTGTAGTTTCATTACATCAATACCTTGACTAAGTTCTATAATGAGCATTTTCTGCTCAGGGTAAGCAGAGTGATAAGCAATTTGATTGGTCGAGACTTTTGAACACAATAACTCTCCTAATTCAATTGAGGTAGAATATTGAAGGTTTAAACGTGGTGCAGGTGTTCATTAGGTGAATGCCTCGATGGAGTTCGAATATGAGCATTTTATGCTTGGGATAAGCTGAGATAAGCAATCTGATTTGTTGATTCTTTGGGGCACGATAACTTTGGTTATAATTAAGTGAGGAAATTGGAGAGCCGGAAGAAAACACAGCCTGTTATACAGACGAGCCTACTCCTTGTTGCAAACAAGCTGGGAATCCAAACCCTGTCACTTAACCTTACGATCTAAAGTGACCGTCCTCTCAACACATCCTTTGCTAGGCATTTCGGGACTTACAAAGATTCAATTTTTTTTCAAAAAATGTGTTTGCACATAGAGGTCTTGAGCTGTGGGGGTAACCAGAAAAGGCCCATTAGGCTGGACGAGACCCTACTCGTTGTCGCTTACAAACAGTGAATTGAAACACCGCCACTGAACCAATGATGAACCTGATGTCAATCTAATGTTCACACATATAAATAACCGTTTCTAGATTAAATAGCAACAGGACAAATAAATAGTATTTTTATCATTACCAGGCAGTTACATGCAAAATTTTTTTAATGGAAATGAATTCTGTACAGAACACCCTTGAGTGATAGCAATACAATGGGCTTACGCCAATTGACAAACCCTATTTCTGTTATTCATTTTATTTTATTGGGTTTTTTTTAGCTTTTTTTTTCAATTGTTCTTCATTTTACAATTTTCTTACTGTTGAGACAGAGGGATGCTACATCTTTAATCAGAAGGCGTCAGTCTGTTACTGACCATGTCAGTCTGTTACCAAAGGCAATTTACCTTATAATATTGAAAATAATTGCCAGAAGTGAAAAAATTTAACATTTGTATAAAGGATATCCATCAATTAAATCAATCCAAAATACAAAGATTTTTTAAATCTACAAACTTCACAGGAATTCAGCACTGAGTAAGTGTGCCGTCATTGTTAGGTTGCGAGAATGTCAGTCTGTTACCATGACTTTGAGAAGCAGTGAATGAAATTTGTTTAAAAGTATGTGATACTGTTTTATATTAAAATGATTCTGTAAGATAGCTATATAAATATGGCAAATATTTAGCACCATCGTGTATTTCGGAGTTTGAAGTGGGCAACAGACTGATAAAAACCTGCTCCAAATGTCAGTCTGTTACTCACGGAATTGCCCCTTGGCAGTTGGCCATGTTGCCACCAGTCGGAGCAGAACAGTAGGACTTCATTTCATTCATTCATTTCTATTCCCAACACACTCTCGCCATAGTACTCAGTTTAAAACACTGAACCTATGGCCAAATACATACTGAGTAGGCATTTAATTAAGTTATACATTTAATAATATTTGCTTGTGCATAGGGACACTCGCCAACCCCTACTTAGAAAAGTGACTGAAACATGTTGGCTACTCTAGAGAACTAGGGTTTAACATCCACTCGACACAAACTAGGTTATTTTGGGACTAAGATATTCAATTTTTTGCGTAGGGGTCTTTAGCAGTGGTTTCATTTATGTATATGTATAGATAATATTGTGGTTATTTATTTAATGTGTCTCGAGAAATCTCACTGTATGTTTGGCGCCGTATAGCCCGGTTGGAGCTGGATGTGCCATAAAACAAAATTTCATTCATTCTTTAGCAGTGGGGGGGGGGGGGGAAACCAAAGGACCCAGAAAAAACCTACAAGGTTGGAAAGCCGACCTTACTCGTTGTCATGTTCACAAAACCACACCACTTGACTCAAGAACAGACCTTGTGTTTCACTTGCATGCATTAACCCACTGGACCCCCACCACTGATCATGCAATGTTACATAGATCATTCATATATAAACTTAAGTTTAACTTACCACAATCATCATATAATGCATGCCTAGGCGGTGTAGTTCTTCTACTAAACCTGTTTGATTACCAAATGTAGAAATACCAGTCGTAAAATCTCTGTTATGATCCATATAATCTAAATCATTCCACTGAACATCCTAAAAACAAACCATAAATATGGATCTTAAAATCAGTGACACGTGCATTTAATTATTGGCAGATCATTGACAGAGTAATGGAAGCCAATCTTTCAGGATATATCTTGTTCGAAGTTAAAAAGAACAACAACACAGAAGGTCTCATTTCACTAATGTTCAAAGTTTAAGTAAAAGACATTACTTTGTAGTTTCTTGAGTGAAAGGTTTATACATTCCGTGGTCATTTTGTTTAAAATTTCTATGTATAATATCAAAAAGTTGTTGTACCTGTGGAATGCCATATCTTCTAATTCTCTCAACTATTTCCATTGTTCTATTGGCTGTTTTGTAGCCCCATCTACATACATGGAATCCAAGACTCCAATATGGTGGCATGAAAGTACGACCTATGACCTCTGTATATTGCTGTATGACATCATTAGGACTAGGACCAAGGAACATGTATAGATCTATCACACCACCAATAGTTCTCCATGTTATAGCAGGCGCTGGTTGCAATAGAACCTCTGAAAAAAATTGAAAGATTTGTCTCCCTTGGCGCACTATTTTGCTTTCAAATCACTCCAGTACAAATGTAAAAACAAGTTTTCTACTCCCAAACTAAACATTTATAAATAATTTGATTATGAAAAGCACACCATCAATAGTTCTCCGTATTACAACAGAAGCAGGTTGTAGTAGAACCTCTGCACTTTTTTAAAGAGTTGTCTCCCTTGACACACTATTTTGCGTTCAAATCACCCAAGTACAAATGTTATAGCAGATATTCAAATAGAGCCCGAACCAACCACATTTGTAAATAATATGATTATAAAAAGCATGCCACCAATAGTTATCCATGTTATAGTAGAACCTTTGTAAAGAATTATCTCCCTTGGTGGATATTTTCACCATACGTTTGGTGCAATATAGCCCGGTTCGAGCTGGCGTGCCATAAAACCGCATTGCTTTTCATTTCTCCCTTGGTGGACTATTTTGAGTTCAAACCACAAATACCAAATTCTCAACTGTAACCCATACAGAACACAAATAATTTGATTATTTAAAGGAATTAACAAATGTGACAGTTTAAAATGTTAAAAATTCCCATGATTGTACAATACATACCCATGGCATTACTATTCAATAAAAATACACCATGAGAATTTCCACCATTTTCAATCATCAAATAAAATGGATGATCACCATATAAATTCATATTTTCCTGAACAAAACAAAAGATTATTAATTTATATACCATGGTCATTGATAGTGTTTCTATAGATGGAGTTACGGTGGTTACGTGGGTAAGGCGCTGAGCTGCTAGCCTTGAAGTCGGATGTTCGATCTCTGCATTGGCGAGAAAGTTCATCAGAATTTTCTGGCACGGTTTCTCCTTTTCATTGGTGCAGGTGGAGGGTCTGACAGTGCAACTGCCTGGGCAAAATTTTCCTCATGGCACACTGTATGGCATATGCATGTCTTCATTAGCCCAGTCGGAGCAGCACCGTAGAACGTTAAACCCCATTCCCTTTCATTTCATAAATAGATAGATATCAAAATTGTTTTTAAGGGTACTGGAGATGCAGTGTTGGCTGAGAAAGTTCATCGTTATTTCTATACCAGGGTCATTAAGTTAGTAGTGTTTACATAGATAATAAAATTGTTTTAAAGGATCAGTAGCCTCGGTGGTGGACACCAAAGTTGATGTCACTTTCAAGCGTGGTACCTTGTGCCACTGTCAAGACGAAACCACATCAGAAAACCTTGAGGAGCTTTCTTGGGCAACACTGCAGCTCCTGGTTAGTGAGCCATCATTTAACTGATTAATATTCACTTTTTAAATATCATATAATAATTTCTAATCAGTTATGTTCAATGAAATACTGTAAGTCTGCAGCTTACTCACTGAGCCACTGCAGTCCCTGCGTTGATACAGATTTAATTGTCAATAGACATCAGTCAGCAGATGAAGTTTGTTATTTTAGGTGATTGTTCATTGTTACCTTAGGTGATTGATCATTGTTCCACAGGATGAACTTCGTCCAGTTCATACTATGTAATAATGTATCTCTATGTTCTCCTAAACCATAAATATAATTTGATGGTAGAAAATACGACAACTGTAAAAACTGATCAGCAAAAATAAACGCTCCAGTTGTCTGTAACCTGGAATGACAATTAAAGACTGAACTAGTTTATTATGTCATGCAATTATCACAAGCAATATTTTAAGGAAAGAACATGATCATGCATAAAAAAAAGGAAATGTGGGTCACATTTAAAATCTGTTGATCTATCACACCTTTTAAATTTTTCAAGCAAAACATCAGAGTTCCTTTTCACAAATAAATATCATATTTTATGTCACATCTATATTATATTGATCAACCAAACCCTTCTCAAAACTTTAATCTATTGGTCTACCTTACGCTTTCTTAAATATGTAAAATATAGAATATTGTTGGGATATTGTTTACATGGTTATGAACTAAACTCTGCGTTGGGATTTTAACTCTCAGGTATTGTAAAGATGTATACTTGAAATATTCAGAAGTTAAGAGTATATGAAGTATGTAATAGATATATGTTACTTAATGGTACTTTGTATTGGAAAAGTGGTTTCCTGGGCATTTTGAAAAAACTTTCAAAAAATGGGCTTCGGCAAACACAGAAGGATAATATTGTACATTGAAATATGTATGTATCTATGTAAATAAAAATGTAATAAAACTTTCTGAAAATTTTAAATTTTGGTATAGGGCTAAAAAATTAAAATGAAAAATTTGTAGAAAAAATGTGGAACCCAGAGTGAGCACTGGGTCAAATATATTTGATTCATCAATTTATAAATTCACAATGTTAAAAGTGTGTGATATAATATCTGTGAATTAATCAACTTACAAGGTAACAGTATCAGAACTAACTGTAGCTGTTCTATTAACAGAAAATGAAAATGGAGAACCAATGTCTGGTACAGCAACTTTATAAAGAGGTTGATCACCGGATCCAGGTTTATCTCGAGTTATATCTAATGGCACTTCCCATCTCTTAACCATATGATCACCATTGGTTATCTGAAATAACAGATAATACATGGTCATATACACATTATGTAATATAATAGAATTGATTATCCCACTGTTCTGCACCTAGTCGACTAATGAAAATGCGCATACACCATATGGAAATTTTGATAAGAAGGCAGCGCCACGACCCTACTCCTATTGTTTTCAATTCCAAATGTTCAGTGCTATTTTTTTGTCCTATCCAAATGACTCGATACTTTTCAATGATAGTCTTTATGATCTAAAGTGTATGTATTCGATCACCCAAACCCGCCAGGCTTTGGACATTGACTCCTTCCTCAATTTAGCTTTCTCTAGTTTGTAATAAACAGGTTTATTGTCACTCTCAAAAGTTAAAATGAAACTTACCCTAATTCTGAGTCGAGTCGGTGTTTCATACGTTACTTCCATTATTAACTTATTTATGTCGTTTGGTCGAAAAGACTGGGTTGTTCTATTTAACATAATATTAATACCTGTTGATGTTTCTATCTTACTAGTTACACGATATCCATCATAATTTGTAGGATAAAAACAGACTGGAGCACCACCAGTATCCTGTGCATCATAACAACAATTTCTTGTATTACATTCTGATTCAGTTGGAAGACTTTTCTCTGGATAACAATCAAATCTGCTGGATGTATCAATGGTGCAGGTGTCTGCTGTTGATAGATCAACTTTGTCTTCAGTCTTCTTTAACCACTGATTCACTACTTTCTCAACAAAAACTGGCTTAAACATCCGTATACATATCACAAGCAGTAAGAACAAGGAGATGATTTCTAGCCATCGAATCCTCAGTTGTTTTTGTTTTATCACTGGAATATAAATAATTTCCATATCTTTGTCATCTTTCACACCTCTATTTTTCTCCTTTCCCATTTTGTATGACAACCCAAACTGATGGCTTAAATCATGGGCTATAATAATAATACTATTGATATAAGAGTAACTAATATAGCTCTACAAAAAGATGGTTTAAAGTCTAATAATGATAATAGAGATGATAACAAGTTATTATAGCTGATTATCTTATTCAAATAACTTCATATTTTGATTTTAACCCTTTATCTCTCCATAACGTGTACACCTGTGACTTATGAATAGTGGTCGGTCCTTTACTACAGATGGCTAATCATGTATCTCAGTCAGGTGGTTTGTGGAGGTCAAAGAACCAGCTGTTCCAGTCTGATAAGAGATGTTCCAGTATCAAATGTATCGCTTTACTCTAATTTTCTTTCGGGGAGATGACCGCATGCACATTGCATAACAAGGACTGTCATTGAGTCAAGTGGTGTAGTTTTGATTCCCCGCTTGTACGTGGCAAGGAGAAGGGTCGCCTATCCAACCCCATGAGTTTTCTCCGAGTCCTCCAGTTTCTTACCACTGCTATGAGACCCTACAACAAGCGAATTATTGAAATAAAAATTGTACCATACTTTAGTCCCAAATTGACCTAGTTTGTGTCAAGTGGATGTTCACTCTCTCCCTCTCTTCTCTCTCTCATCCCATTTTCTTTCAAGAAACTAGGGTAGTCAATATTTCCATGTACCAAGTACTAAAGGGTTAATGGTTGCTGAGGTTTTTTTTGTTAATCTGTTTAAATTCTTGCAATTTCAAGGTTGACCAGTTTGCAGACTAAAATCTAAAAGCTGATATTGAGATTGATTGACATTTACTTATAATGCAGACTCCGCATTATTATATACAGTGAGATAAGGGGCTAAACGTCGACTCAACACAACTAGGTCATATGGGGACTAAAATATGGTTCAATTTCATTAAAATAATTCTGCTTGCACATGTGAGTCTTTAGCAGTAGGATACAGAGAAACGCCACTAGATTGGACAAGCTGGTAATTGAAATCTCATTCACTGTAATAATTGACAGACCTTATGATCTAAAGTGCATGACTAATACCACCCCCAACCCCCAGCTTACATTGAAATAATAAAGTGTTGTCAATTATAAGAAGGTTTTCGTGAATTACGGCAAAGTGCTGTAGATATGTTATGGTAGTCAGCTATGGCATTTATAAGGTATGATATATATATGCCCTGGCAGTCAGTTGAAAGTGGTGAGACAGACGCACTGGGGGAAGTAGCAGTTTCTATGCTTTGAGATGTTGGAAAAGGTGTATACTGATTATTCAACTGTTGCCCACATCAACAATGGGGAAAATTATTGGTATAACTCCTAATCACATCTATAAGCAAGTTAGAGCCACTCACCGTAAAGAAATGAAATGAAATGGGGTTTAATGTCCTTCTGTTCTGCTCTGACTGGGCTAATGAAGATGGGCATACAACATACAGGTGTGATGAGGGAAATTTGCCCTAACAGCAGCACTATGGCTAGTCTTATATCAAATTCCAACTGACAAGGGATCCTTAGTACACGCCAATATATACACAGGACCTCGTTTTTCCGTCCAATCTGAATGACTAGACGGCTGTTCTTGTCAGGCCCTCCCTCCTACACAACTCACAAGGGGAAACAACATTAGAAAATTCTGATGTACTTTCTTGACCAACACCAGGAGTGAATCCACAACCTCCAGACTAACGAACCAGCATCTTACTCACTTAGCCACCGTGGTACCCCCTCATGGTATAGTATTTCCATTTGTGATATCATAAGCTATGCAATCCAGTAAGCTTTCAACAACAAGGGCAATAATTCAACAAATAACTGCTGTGGGACTCTACAAATATTATTCTGAGTATCAGTACTCGTCAAACAATACCATTAAATTTCTCAAAATCGACGACTACAGATTGACTGCCTGGGGCAAACATTTTGATTAGATTCAGGAGAGATAACAAATGCAAGGTTTTTACGTGTATATCTTTATTAATCTCACAAGTACCCTAATTAATTTTACATAGTTTAGTAAATACATAATGAACTTCTATCCTTACAACAAAAACAAAATTCTTTAAATGACGTGACCTGTAAGTGTTACAAACAAACGTCATTATTAAATAACAAAGAAGTAGTTATATCCATATATATCATATGGTTACTTGGCCTGCCCCTATTTTTTTTCTTTTTTGGGGGGATGCGTATCATCTATTTCCAAGTGTTTCTAGCTTAATACAGTGTATGGATCCTGCATCTGATATCAAGACGGAAAGAAATCAGGCTTAACGTTCACTCGAGAAAAACTAGGTCATTTTGGAACTAACATATGCTTCACTTTTATTTCAATAATTCGCTTGCATGTAGGAGTCTTGAGCAGTGGGCGGAAACCGGAGGACCCAGAAAAAACCCACGAGATTGGGCAGCTGATTCATTCCAACACAAATTTTTGTAATAAATTTATATTTTTATGAATGTTTCTTGTGGAATTTTATGATTTTTGTATCAAATTTTATGATATTTTATAACATTTCATGGTCTTCAATTGCCCTGTAGAAGAAGAATAGTAGGACGTTCAACCTAAATTTCATTTCATATATAATCATAATATTAACTGAACACAGTAAATTTGAGCAATAAATTTGAGAAGTAAAATAATACAAATTTTAATATAAAATACAAATTTTAAAAAAAGAAATAACAAATTATCAACTTTCTAAAGAAAAATAGTTTGGGGTTAGCAATAAATCTTACAACATAAAATCTAAAATACACATATTAAATATTAAGACAAATTATCAACTTCAAGATAAAAAGTTTATTATTCATAAGTTATTAGTCTGTGGTCTGGTGATTAGTTATTATGAATTTAGTAAACCTGATCGTAGATAAAACTGATTTTCCCACAAAAAACAGGGTGTTTACAACTCCGAACACTTAAAATTACAGGATCTTTCTAGGAGTTTTTCCAGGTGTTATCTACCAGACTCCAGGAGTCGCTGTATAGAATTCTACTGAAGACAAGTCCAATTACATTAAGGCTACGAACTTGTGAACTTTTGAAAAAGTTTGATGACTAAGTTCGGTTTTATATCCTAAAACAAGAAAAGTTAACTTTCCAGCAATCACAAGAAGTAATCTTGTTTTCCAGGATTATACTGATTCAACAATCTTCACTTCTACCTGGTCTGTTGTCCTACTGTAGAGCGGGGTTTCTTTAATTTATTCATTTTATCTTTTACTATAACAACCAATCATTTGTGCTTGATAATGACCAGAGAAAACTAAAGGACATTTCTCAAAATGTTGTAGTATATCACACTGATCAGCAATGAATATTCGCTAGGTTGCTACAATTGCTGATAAAGAATGACATTTATTCGACTTAATGCGGTACAAATATTAACTTTTTTCCTCCGACTAATTAAATTCAAAAACATTTTTTTATGTATTATAAAAGTGAATAAAGACGTTTGATGTATTTGTAGTTAAAAATTATTTCCTATTTACTGTAAATGGGTATTAAGGCACCATTTTGCCTGAACCAGTAACATCTTATCTAAACAATGCATGTGACATTGAGTCAATGATTGACGCTGTTTGCTGTGATGTCGTATGTTGAAGACACATATGAAACAGATTGGTACTATACATGTAACAATAAAACCAGTTATTGTTTTCCATATAAATTTTATATCCAAAGGAAAATTCAAAATACAATCTAATTATATTAGTAATTAGCTACAAGTTAAGATCCTTTTCGATCGTGTTACATAAAATTTTTTTTAGCTAAAATCATTGAAGATATATACTATCTTGTTATACAAAATAAACATATTGTCATATTCTAAAATCAATTTAAAAATTTGTTCTCTGGCATCAAAGTACAACAAAGTGAGCATATCTATATAAATAACTATGATTATCATTAAAAATATTCTTAGAAAAAAAAAAAAAAAATTTTCCAATATATCACAAGATAATATGAACTAAAAAATATTATTTAAAATATTAAAATTAATGACAACTTTCTAATATTACAAGATAATATGAACTAAAAAATATCATTTAAAATATTAAAATTAACAATACCCTAAAGTTATGTTATCAGTTAATAACAATGGATGCCTTTAAATCACAATATTCTTAAAAGATGAATCTCAAATAAAAAGAATACAAGGGTAAAAATGGTAAAATTTCGTACTGTAATATACAAAGTGTGTATTTACAAAGTCGTGAAGGATATGTTTTAAGTACTTTTTCGCATAAATTAAGCCATGAAAATATTTGTTCTGAAAATGATGATCAGCGGCTTTAATTCTGCTATTTCTAAAATGTCCACAATATTTGTATTGGTTTTAATAAGGTACTGGAAAAACTGGTCACATACAAAACCTGGCAACAGAAAAAAACAGAAACATGTTTTAATGGTAGCAAAAACAAATTATTACCATTAATCTAGTTTATATATTCAGAAATGCACAGACAATAGAAGGCTATTTTGTTTTAATAATGAAATGAAATGGGGTTTAAGGTCCTAGTGCTTCAACTGGGCTAATGAAGATGGGCATACACCATACAGTGTGCTATGGGGGAAATTTTTCCCGGGAAGTGGGCCAATCTCGTTCCCAGAAGCAGCCGCGGAGCCGAAGGCCTCTGGCACATTAGACCGTCCATTTTTTCCAATTTTTTCCAAACCTAAGCCCTGCCCATTCTGACCTCTGATTGGTCAATCTTTTTGGGTCGATTTCTCGAAAACTAGAGGTTGGATCGTCGTTTCGTTTGTTGTAAAATGATCCTTGAGTCAAAGTCAACTCGCTGACATAAAAAATTGGATCCTAAACGAACAAATTCAAGTTTTTGTAAAGATCTATTTTTCTACGCGTGGGTATATTTTTAAGTGATTCGGTCATCTAGGCACGTAAAATCAGGGGCGTACGACGCAAATAAACGAGAAATTTCGCGCGTAGGAATTACATGTCACCTTCCCGGAAAATGGCTACCCCGAATCACCAGAGAAATTTCTCCAAAAATTTTTCTGGTTTCGAGATTGGAAGTGGGCATTAGCCCAGGTTAGGTGCAGAAGAGTAGGACGTTAAACCCTACTTCATTTCACTTCACTTCGATTCACTGACAAGGGAAACCACACCAGAAAATCCTGATGAACTTTATCAGCGAATGCAGGGATCAAACATGCGACCTCCAGACTAAAGCGTCAGCGTCTTACCCACCATGGCCCCTTTAATTATGAAGTTTATCATATACTGTAAATTATTATTATACATTAAAGATGGTTTATGTAAGATTTAGATGAAAAACTAGTCGTTCTGATTAGAAATAGATAATGAATATATTATCGAAACTTACTTAGAATTTTGACCTAACTCTATTTTGAATTACAACTACAAAAATGGTATTATATAGGCGCTTGCCTTTGTGTACATAAATGTATTTTTTTTTTTTTTTTTTCATCAAAAGGACTAGCCGCACCCACAATGTCAGCCCTGTAGGTAGTAGGTAACACCCACCCCCACCCCCCTGCTCCCCTGCTTGGCTTGACATTTGAGAACCGGACTAAATTGAAATAGTTTACCTTATATTCCAGATTATAATTAAAAAAAGCAGATTGTCCATTGACTGTAACTGTTGAAGGTTGTTGCTGTAAACCAAATACTGTTACATTTCCTAATAACATTGGTTCATCCGTGTAGCCAGTAGATAATGTACTGCTGTATACACCATTCTATGAAACACAGAGAGAGAAAAAAAAAATTGTAGAGTCCAATCGGCACACACTAGGTCATTTCGGGACTAACATATGGGTTTCGAATTTTATTTCAATAATTTGCTTGCTTGTAGGGGTCTTTAGTAGTGGGAGGAAACCAGACAACTCTGAGAAAACCCACAAGGTTGAACCATTCTATAAAGATAGGCTGGCACTGCCAGGCAGGATACGCCCACATTTTCGAGAGATGGACAGAGAACAAGCAATACCGAAAATGATTTTTCCTACATCTTTAAGTCCTGTATTTCATACTGTATTGGGAGCAGCCATTTAGTTGGTCAGTTCCAGTCTGATATTAATGAAACTCGAAACCAACATTGATTATGGTGTGACGGTACACAACCTAGAAATGTGACTTTTCATCAAAATCGGATAAGAATTGTGACCTGTAGAGAGTCCACAACCATGATATACCATATTTTTACACTCATCGCGTACAAACGGCGACCATTTCGTCCGGCAATTTTGGTACGATTTTCACGAAATTAGAACTCAACCTTCCTCATCAAAATCGAATTAAAATTGTGACCTATACAGGGTCCACAACCATGATATATCATTTTTTTAACAGTATTCGTGTACAAACGGCGGCCATTTTGTCTGTCAATTTTGGCCCGATTTTCCTGAAATTCACACTCAACCTTCCTTACAGTGTAACGGTGATATAATCAAACGTTTTTTTAAATTGGATAATAATTGTGACCTCCAGAGGGACCACAAGCTAAGAAAGGGGGATTTTGCGTTTAACCAGGGGCCATAATTCAGGAAGTTACGATCCGATATGCGCAAATATCGAAAAGAACCAAGATCTTTGGGTTATAACCATGAATTTCAAGTTTCATCAAAATCGAATTAAAATTGTGACCTTTACAGGCTCCACAACCTTGATACACCATTTTTTAACAGTATTCGCGTACAAACGGCGGCCATTTTGTATGGCAATTTTGGTCCGATTTTCCCGAAATTCGAACTCAACCTTCCTTAGGGTGTAACGGTGATATAAACAAACGTTTTTTTAAATCGAATAATAATTGTGACCTCCAAGCTAAAAAAAAAGGCGATTTTGCGTATAATCAGGGGCCATAATTCAGGAAGTTACGATCCGATATACGCAAATATCGAAAGGAAGCAAGATCTTTGGGTTATAACCATGAATTTCAAGTTTCATCAAAATCGAATCAAAATTGTGACCTCCACAGGGTCCACAACCTTGATATACCATTTTTTAACAGTATTCGCGTACAAACGGCGGCCATTTTGTAAGGCAATTTTCGTCCGATTTTCCCGAAATTCGAACTCAACCTTCCTTAGGGTGTAACGGTGATATAATCAAACGGTTTTTTAAATCGAATAATAATTATGACCTCCAGAGGGACCACAAGCTGAAAAGGGTGATTTTTCGGACAATCAGGGGCCATAATTCAGGAAATTACATTCCGATAGCCGCAAATATCGAAAGGAACCAAGATCTTTGGGTTACAAACATGCATGTCAAGTTTCATCAAAATCGGTTCAAAATTGTGACCTCTATAGGGTCCACAAGCTAAAAACGTGATTTTTCGTACAATCAGGGGCCATAATCCATGAAGTTTTGATCCGATACATGCCAATATCGAAAGCAGCCGAGATCTTTTGGGGATAAACCTATATTTCAAGTTTCGTCAAAATCGGATAAGAATTGTGACCTGTAGAGAGTCCACAAACAAATTGTGGACGGACGTCCGGACGGACAGGGGCGACGACATAATACGTCCACATGAAAATGTGGGCGTATAAAAATAATCAAACATATCACAGATAGGGGCTGTAATGTCCACTCAACCAAACTTGGTGATTTGGGGAATAACATCGTTCAATTTTATTTATATCAATTTTCTTTGTAAATATTGACCTGATTATGAATTGTGATACTAATCTTCTTGTAGCACCTGAATCGCAATACGTATATCATATCGTGACTGCAGTGCCTATACCCTGCATTAATATAAATGTACTATAAATCCATGATAAATTTATTCTAATCATATTACCTTATTCGCACCAAAGTAGATCATATTATACATGTTCAAATGTACAGTATCTGCAACAAAAATATACAAATAATAGAATTCTGTCAAATTAAAGCTGTATTCCTTTTGTTACCATTGCTCCAATTATTATCCATACATACCAGTTCTTCATTAAACTGACTGATTTAAACCTAATATTGAAAACCGGCTCACAGTTGATTCCTCACAAAGTTCAATAAAAAGATTTTGTGTAGCCTGTGTAGGGGTCGGAAGAATTCAAAGGATTAGCAGTGGGAGGAATACGGGGAACCTGGAGAACACCCACAATGTTGTGGTTGAGTTGTTTCATGTAGTTAAGCAGGAATTTCTGTATTTAATTTTTAGTTTTGTTGGAAAGGAAAACAGTTCAAATTATAAACCCTACATTCTTTATCTAATCTAGACAGACCATTTTAAACTACGATGGTTCTCTGTTATTCTTAACGAAGTTGAACATTTTTCCAAAAATGGTTTGAAAATAAACATTAAACAGAACCTCCTGCTAAAACAGCAAAACTATATGATACCTGGTAGTGGAACTCATTGTCACTTAAAAACTGGGAATGGAAGCCACGTTATTTTACTCAATGACAGACCTTGTGATCAAAAGCACACATATCACGCAACCCCCATTTGATGTATCAGAGATCTGGCTCTATTGAACCGTGCATAAGTTTCATTTATGAACTCTCTGAAGTCTGAGATGAAATGAAATGGGGTTTAACATCCTACTATTTTTCACTGAGTGACTGGGCTAATGAAGACTGGCATACACCATACAGTGTGCTGTGGGGGAAATTTTGCCTGAAAGCGGCAATAAAGCCTACTCTTACATCAAGTGTTCTTTAAAGGGACAATAACATTCTTGCTGGCTTGGTAGCGCCAGAAAATAAATAATACCCTTATTCTAAGTACTAGATGTTTAGGTGTCCTACCTGTTGTGTAAATTATCCATTACAACCTATTTTACTTGTCCAGAGGGTTCAAAAATATTTTAAAATCCAAGTCAAATTTGAAAAGGTTTACGTTAGACTTTTCAAATCAATTGGTTGAATTTTTCCAATTTTTTAAAATAGGTGTGTTAAGATGAAATTTATATCATCATTTAATTGGAATATTCTAAAATAATACGATTTGTTGACCAGAATGAAGATTGGGACATATTATTCAGTTACAACAAGAGTGTTAATGGGGCTTTAATGTCCGTGTGCACACAGGCCCTCGGTTTTTCGTACCAATCCTAACGACTATACATTGTCCCTTGCTTCCACACCAGAAAATCCGACTGCACTTTCGTCCTTAACACAGAGGATCAAACACAGGACCTCCAGGTTAGCAAGCCAAGGTCTTACTCACTGAGCCACCATGGCTCCAAAACAAGGTGAAATAATACAGTGAATTTACGTATATTACCTAATTGTGATTTATCTATGTATGATGTAACTTACCTATAGTGTCACCATCATCCCAGAATAAATCACCTTCGGCTTGACTTGTAGAATTTAAGGCAACTAGCAATCCAAATTTATTTTTGCGACTGAAATAAAACAAAAGTTGAGAGAGAGAGACAGAGAAGGGGGCTTAAAGTGTAATACACAAAAACTATGTCATTTCGGGACTAACAAATGGTTCAGCTTTATTTCAATAATCAGTAGAGCTGTGGGAGGAAACAAGACTACCTGGTGAAAACCCACAAAGTTGGACAGGCGACCTACTGTTTGTCATGTACATGTGGGAATCAAAACCACACCACCTGCCTCAATGACAGACCTTATGATCAAATGCGCGCATTTAACCACTCGACCACTCAAACTTACATTTATTTTATTGGTATTAAATTATTGACAGTAAATCACAAAATACATAGGTTAACATGAGAACTGTATGCTTTTGGGATCCCCAGGCAACTGCCCAAGATGCCCATGCCCTGGTTATCCATGTAGATATATTTTTTAAACCTGGATAAAACAAACTATCCATTGAGTACCTGTATATCTTAAGAATTCCTATGTCCAGTATGTAATTATTGTATATATACTTATTGATTTTGTATTAGGATATTTCATTAGAGATATATTGGATATTATATTTTATTGACAGTAAACCTGTTGTTGTAATATTGTATTATATATTTACCTATATATAGCTGTTGTATTATATATTTACCTGTCTGCGGATGTTGTATTATATATTTACCTGTCTGTGGATGTTGTATCATATATTTACCTGTCTGCGGATGTTGTATTATATATTTACCTGTCTGTGGATGTTGTATTATATATTTACCTGATAGCTGTTGTATTTTATATTTACCTTTGTATTGTGGTTGTATTAGGATACTGCCAGGGAAGAATATAACCACCTCTAACATGTAGATTTATTTTATCTAATGGTGTCTGTAATATCTTACCACCACCTTCACTAGTTATTAATTCACCAGTATAATAATCATACCACATATCAGCGGGAAAATAAACTGATAAAGCCGTTTCATCAAAGAAACTCTACAACAAAAGAAGAGAATAACACAGAATCAGACATATAGTAAGTGCAGGAGGACCGTGCTAGCTACATGCAAAACAAAATCTACAAGATAAACCTGCAGACAAGACAGAATATAGACATTGCAAAAAAAATAACAAATATCAAATCAAGTGAATGGATTCGGGGGGCCAGCCGTTAACATCCTTAGATTCAGCAAATACCCCCTACTTTCTATGATTTTCAGTTGCTGGGTGACCAAGACACTTTCGTTAACTGGCATCATAAAGGAAGCCAAAAGCAACAAGCCAACAGTGAGGCTGATGTCCCCCGCCGAAATCCAAAAATAAATAGAAGACACATATTAATTAATCGCACATTTATTTTTTTCAAACGTATCGAGCAATCAAACTGTACACGAAGTGTCATCCAAAAGTGTTTTAAAGAAAAATGCTAAAACCGACGAGAAAAATGAAAATGTACCCTAGTTAGGGGGACCCTAAAGGCAGACAAAAGGGCCCCTCTGGCCAAGGGAAAGGGCCCTCGTGTCCAAGTCAATCGTTTCTATACACTGTTACTGTCGAATCCATTACTAAATGAGAATGCAGTCATTGTATTGGCATAAAAATCATCAATCAAGATGAATTTAAGTTATCTTGTGCCAAAGTATCAACCAATCAAATTGCTTATCTCTGCTTACCCTAAGCGGAAAATGCTCATCTTCGAACTCCATCAAGGCATTGACCTAATAAGCATATACACCAAGTTTGAACATTTTAACTCAATTAGAAGGAGAGTTACTGTGTTCCAAAGTCTCGACTACTCTCGACCAATCAAATTGCGTATCGCTCTGCTTACCTTGAGCAGAAAATGCTCATTATCGAACTTAGTCAAGGTATTACTGTAATGAAACTATACACCAAGTTTCATCACTCTCACTTAATTAGAACTAAAGTTATCGTGTCCCAAAGCATCAACCAATCAAATTGCTTATCTCTGCTTACCCTAAGTGGAAAATGCTCATCTTCGAACTCCATCAAGGCATTGACCTTATAAGCATATACACCAAGTTTGAACATTTTAACTCAATTAGAAGAAGAGTTATTGTGTTCCAAAGTCTCGACCAATCAAATTGCGTATCGCTCTGCTTACCCTGAGCAGAAAATGCTCATTATCGATCTTAGTCAAGGTATTACTGTAATGAAACTATACACCAAGTTTCATCACTCTCACTTAATTAGAACTAAAGTTATCGTGTCCCAAAGCATCAACCAATCAAATTGCTTATCTCTGCTTACCCTAAGCGGAAAATGCTCATCTTCAAATCTCCATCAAGGCATTGACCTAATAAGCATATAGACCAAGTTTGAACATTTTAACTCAATTAGAAGGAGAGTTATTGTGTTCCAAAGTCTCGACCAATCAAATTGCTCTGCTTACCCTGAGCAGAAAATGCTCATTATCGAACTTAGTCAAGGTATTACTGTAATGAAACTATACACCAAGTTTCATCACTCTCACTTAATTAGAACTAAAGTTATCGTGTCCCAAAGCATCAACCAATCAAATTGCTTATCTCTGCTTACCCTAAGCGGAAAATGCTCATCTTCGAACTCCATCAAGGCATTGACCTAATAAACACATACACCAAGTTTGAACATTCTAGCTCAATTAGGAAGAGAGTTATTGTGTCCCAAAAAGTGTGACGGACAGACGGACAGACAGACAGACAGACAGACAGACAGACGGACGGACCCATTTTAATAGTCCCCCAACTTTCTTCGAAAGGCGGGGGACAATAAAATTGTCACATATATTTGAGCAGAAATATAAATCTGAAAAAAGAAGGCAACTACATCCTTATGACAGCCGCTCAGTCACAACCTGCTAGGCCATTGAAGTAGTGTTAAAAATCAAGTAGACCAACCAGCCCAAAACTGAAGTGCAAATCTATGATATTCAGTAAGAGATTTTTAGGAAGGATAGCCTAAGAACCAGAACATTTTTTCATTTGGCCTCAAGTTATTCTTTATTGGCATATTTCAAAAACATGCATGGTTCTCTGTAAATCACTATAATGATGTAAATGGAAATTCATTAGCCTACTTTCTGCTCACACATAATTATGGAAGCAGTGACTCAAGTGAAACAGAATTGTTCTAGTCCACCGAGACTCAATTTGTGCCCAGGTCCTCGACAACTATGTAGCCGCATAATCTCACTTTAGGCTGATAAGTGTGCATAAGAACGAAACTAGTAGTTTCATGGCAGAAATCAGGTACAGCTCTATCCATCACTTATAGATTTCCAGTTTTATGCAAATCAAATCAGACAGGTTAAATTGTAAAAGTATTTACCCATTCTAATACAGGTGATATAAGTAAAGCTGGTCCCCATAGAAACTGTTTATCATTACTATATGTAATACTATCAAGTGGGAATCTGTAATATAAATATAATCACAATTCTTTTAAAAATTAACAAGTCACTCTCCATGTCTTTATAAGGATCGACTGTAAATCCAAGTAAATCCTAAAAGTCTCCAACATGTAGAATGCTGTAAGAATTGTGGACAGATCAACTATGGGGATGACAATATACTCCTCAAAACAAATATTGGGATAAAACAGCATTTTCAGATTACAGGAAAGTCTACTGTTGCAATGTCTGTAGACAACCAACTGCATGTTGGGTATTACATATCTAGGAGATTCTGTCATGGCAGGTTCAAATGATGTCGGATTTGGGGAAATTCAGAATACTTTCCATATTTTATCAATTTAAATATACATACTCAAAAAATAACGGTCTTAAAACTGTATCACCAATCATGTGACTTTTAAGTATCAAAGTATATAGATATGGTAGAAGTGAATATCGGATTAAATATGCTTTTCTGGTGGATGCTGCCAAGGCAGGACCAAATGATGCTGGGTCTTGAGGCTACAAAATATATTCATAATAACTAAATAGTTTATTCCAAATACATGCAGTAGGATTCCAGTTAAGTAGGTCTAAGACCCATAGTTACTAAATATTATAAATATAATTATGTACAGCTTTGGGGTTACAGGTCTTAAGCAGTGGGAGGAAACTGAAGGACCCAGAGAAAACCCATGACGTTAGAACCCATGCCAGATGCAACAATGACAGACCTTATGATGCAGCGTAAACGCACTAACCATTTGAACATCCCCCCCCCCAAGCGGGCTAATAAAGATGGACATACACAATATAGTATGCTCTGACAATGAAGATGACAAACATTGAAGTGACCCACACATGGCCATTTTAAAGTGTTTTGGCTGGCTACCTTGGAGGTCGCATGTTCGATCCCTGCATTTGCCAGATAGCGAGGTTTCCTTTTGTCAGTGGGAGGGACTTGAAAGAACAAAAGCTGAGGTCTTGCATATACATCGAGGTGCAAATAGAAGATCCCTTTGGCATTCAATATAAGAGTAGGCCACAGTGTCGTTGCTCAGACAAAATTTCCCTCATAGCACACTGTCCGGTGTACGCCCGTCTTCATTAGCCCAGTTCGGAGCAGAACAGTAGGACGTTAAACTCCATTTCATTTCACCATTGAGTCAAGGTTTCGATCACCAATTGAACGTAACAATTGTCCAACTTCACAGGTTAACATAGGTTTCTTCCCACTGCTATTAAAGATCCAATTTCATATTTTCTAAGAAAGTCAAAACATAAGTATTTCTATGTCTTTTGCTCAAAAGGTTGTCAACTCACTATTATACGATCATGGGCAAAAATTTTTGGGCATTAAAAAGGCTAACACAGGCTGATTGAGGAAATAGTTACTCAATTACCTCCCTTGTTTTCCCATTCCTCTCCATGGACAGCCATCTTTAAACGTTTGAATTTGAAGTTGAAAATGATATTTTTGCCAATTTCTCAACTGGCAATAGTGAATTATAGGATTAATAGGATTATTCTTTAACAAGGTAGGATATTTTAGGGCTTTATTTTAATAAATTTTAAAAATATAACTTAAAAATATGCTATTGGAACTTTAAAAGGACCCCTACCAGCAAGTAAATTATTGAAATTATATCGAATCATATTAGTCCCAAAATGACCGGGAATTAATTATAAGATGTCAAATAAACTTACAGTGTAACCTTTTGCATTATGATTTCTGGAGAAAGTATAAAAAGCACCAAGTTGATGCCATCTTTGACACAGCTGTTCTTTAGCATTCCCACTGAAACCACAAATATCGGCTCCAACCATTGAAGTGCCATACATATTCATAGTCAGTATCTCTGCAAAATTAGAATACATGAAATTGAAATGAAATGGAATCCAATGTCTTACTTTTTGGCACCAATCAGGCAAATAGAGAGAGAGAGAGAAAGACAGACAGACAGACAGACAGACAGACAGAAGGTTTAAAATGTTCACTGCACACAAACTAGGTCATTTTTGGACTAACATGGTCCAATTTTCAATAATTTGCTTGTGTGAAGGGGTCTTTTAGCATTGGGAGGAAACTGAGGACCCAGAGAAAACAGATGACCTTACTCCTTGTCACGTACAACAGGGGAATCAAAACAACACCAGTTGAATCAATGGCCGTATGATACAACGCACACGCTCTAACCATGAAAAGAAAGATTTAATATCTAATTGGGCTAATATAGTGTGCTACGAGGGTGATTTTGCCCCGACAGTGGCACTATACAGCCCACTCTTATTTTGAAATCCAATTATCACAGATTTTTTATACAAGTCAATCTTTACATGGAACCACGTCTTTTTTTGTCCCATCCGAAAGACCAAAATAAGATAAAATAATTATATTAACCTGATATAGATTTATACATGTCATAAAAGTTTGCACGATTATCTCCCGAACAGTGAACTCCAAAATGACCTTGCCCGGCAAAAGTTGCCCCAGAGGTAACAAAGGGTCTCTTTCCTCGAAGTTCTTTCATAGTTCTGTAAACGATATAATAAAAATAAAAACATTGAAACCGATAAGAACTCTTTTAAGGCGTTCACATAAGTAACAACTACATCAAGTGTGAAAATGCTATCTCAATTAGATGCAGAGTTATTAATTTGTTTCAAACAAGCCAAATGTAAAACTACATGCAGGGGGACAGCAACACTTACAATTACAAATCTACGGACAAGCCACAATACACAGAAATCACAAACAAATGCACATATCAGATTAAGTGAATGAATCCGAGGGCTTGCTGTAAGCATTCACTTTGCTGTACAGTCCCGGGCATGTAGTGTTACAGACTTCAATCAAAAATGAAAGATACTGAGTGCCATGGAAAACACATCACTTAGTTTTTCGTATAACAAAATGATCCTGTAAACTCAGTATATAACAATAAGGCAGAAACATTGTGTAATATTACTCTGAGTCATGATCTGTTATATGCCACATGGAATATGAATGTAAGACTATAAGCATATTGAAGTAAAAAATTACCTATACAAGTAACCATATTATGAAATGTATATAGATAAAAAAACCAGATAGCCTGTAATTAACTAAATGGTCTATTTTATAGTGAGAAACATTTTAAGCGATCGAAAGAAGTGTGGTGCATTGACTACAACACTGGGACATTTGCCTATTTACCACAGAGGAAAAAAAACAATACTGAATACAAAGAAAGTGCCACCTGCCTTGATGACAGTTGACGGTCATCTGCTGAATGATGTGACGCAATGGCAGTAGTTTGCCAAATGATGTCAAGAGTTAAATGTAATAAAAACCAACAAGAAAAAGAATGATAATCCAGATAAAACAACAAAAGTTTAATAGACTATCGATTTAGGAACCAATCAGAATGATTAAGCTATGTAATTACACGAAATATTATAAGTAATACACCTATAAGAAATGTATATTATATATGTATAAAAACAACTTACGCATAATTAACTTTTGTTTGTGAATAACCATATAAATTATGAGCATTATAATAGGATGATATATATTGTTGAGCACTAGCACATAAAGTTTGATAACGTAGAGATCCGCCAACAACAGCTATAAAATACAATAATAAATATCATTCAATCAAATTCCACATGCAAAGAGACTTTACTATAGACTGAAAAACACCAGAAAACAACCGGAAAACACCATGTTATACTGAATAACGGAAAACACTGGAAAACCCCTATATACCAGAAAAAACGTATATACCTGAAAACACCCTAAATAGGTAACACGGAGTTGGGCTATACTATATACCCGAAACTAACCCTAACCCTAACCTTCAGGGTGTTTTCCGATATTTAGTATTCCAGTATTCAGTATAACATGGTGTTTTCTGGTAGTTTTCTGGTAGTTTTTCGTGTTTTTTGGTATATAGTGTTGTTACATGCAAAGGAGATTAATATAACATACATTAAAATCATATGTAAAGTAGGGTTGGGCGATGATGAAAAAATAATATCCTGAAATATCACAATAAAACATTATTATACACATGTCTTAATAAGTTAAATTTTGAATACACAAGCCTAAAACCGTCGGCTTGATGTCAAATTATTGTTGCTAACGTTGGTAGATTTACCCTTTACCAGCTGATAGTTAGTAATGCTATTTTTTACTGATGAATTTCATTCTATCAATAGAATATCATAGGATATATAGATATTATGTATTATCATCAATACTGGGATACGATAATTATCATATCGCGATAATTTTGGTTATCAAGATACACCAGATTTCAATATTTTTAAATAAGTCAAATTTGATAAAATTGACGATGATTTCTTCATGAAATACCAGAAAAACAGTATATCGCCCAACATTATTAGTATATCTAACATACATTGAAATCATATTCAAAGTTTATAAATATGACATATATATATTTATTGCCCCATTACAAATACATTGAAAACATCTAAATAGTACATAATATACAATTCCAACTATACTAATCACAAACCAGTCCATTTAATATATACATCACATATAACCTGTCATTAAGGCACTAAAAGTTTAGACAGCCTAAAGTAGCTAAGGTTTAGATGGTGACATTTTAGGATTTCTCTTTGTAACAGTGGTGTAGGGGGATCACAACACATAAACAACTACACATATATGACAAACATATGGACATGGCACAATAAACACACACCTCAAACAACAATGTATATATATCAGAATACAGATCAAATGAACAAATCTGGAGGTTAGCCATTAGTGATCAATTTGCTGTACAGTCAGGGTCTGTAGTGATACAGGCTTCACTCAAACAGAATTAAACCAGACTAACAATAAGGCACAAACACCCATCCTCCACGCCCACCCCATAGAAGAAGAAACATTTGCTAAAGAATGTATCATGATCGGCTATCTACAACAAGAAATCTCAATGTAGACACAGTAACAAAAAACATTTTTATTAATAACCATTTTGGTGAAATTAGTAGGCTTAATATGATCAGTTATTATCTTACCTGGTAAATATGGTGGATTTTCTAGACTAATATTTGGACAACCGTTCAGTGAACCGGAATTAAAATTTGTAACCTCATTCTCATCCTAGAGATAAATTAAACATCAATATTCAAAAGAATATACATATTTGTGTCATGTGGGTATCAACACATCCGATTAACTGTTTTGGCAATAGGGAGCCACAGCGGCTATGTGAGTAAGACCCTGGCTTGCTAGCGTGGAGGTCGTGGGTTCGTTCTCGGTGTTGACCGAGAAAGTTCATCATGATTTTCCCAGCATGGTTTCCCTTTGTCAGTGGTGCAGGACTGAGGGTCTGTCAAGAACAGTAGTGCAGACGTTCGAATAGGACGAAAAACTGAGGTCCTGTAAATTGGCAGCTGGAATTCGATATAAGAGTAGACCCATAGCGCTGCTGTATGGGAATATTTCCCTATTAGCACACAGTATCAAATCAGAGCAGAACAGTAAGGCATTAAAATTCATTTCATTATTTTTGGAAAAGGTTTTTTTACTAAAAATTGGCTATTTCTGGGAGGAAAACCACAAAATTTCACTCAATGACAGACCCTATGATCTAAACTACAAACGTGTTAGATCACTCCACATAATAGAAAAAAATGTAAGTCAATTTTATCTTATTAAATATGTATATGTTTACCGTAATTAGAAAAAACCTTTTAGTATAAAAATATCCATAAAATACTTACTAGCCATATTCCATCAAATGGTGCTATTTTATGGAAGTCTCCGGCAATAGTCGTCCAATATTTTGTGGCGTTGATATGTGAGAAATCAATAAAATAGGATGATCCTGTCCACATCTTATGATGTAAAAATAAAATCATATATATATATTATGTGTATAGAAATAAAATCATATACTCTGTGTACATATTGGTAAATACAAATTAATTATTGGATGTGGAGTGTGTTTTAAAATCTCATCAGAAGTTATTTATCAGCTTCCATTCTATTCAACTTCAAACATGTTTGTTTATGTTATGTAGCATAATGTGTTCAGAAAACCAGAAAAATAGAGCGACAGAGAGAGAAATGGGGTAAACGTCCACTTGACACAAACTAGGTAATTTCGGGACTAACGTATGGTTTTAATTTTATTTCAATAATTCGCTTGTGCGTACGTAGGAGTCTTTAACAGTGGGAGGAAACCGGAGGACATGGAGAAAAACACATGGGGTTGGACAGGCGAAGCTACTCCTTGTCACGTACAACCGGGGATTCGAAATCCCACCAGTTGACTCAATGGCAGTCTTTTCGATACAGTGCGCATATGTCACTCTAATATTCCTACAAAATTATGTGTTATCACAATACGACAGAATGAAAGTGTACTGACCATAATCACCTAATCAATCCTGCCAATTATCAACAATAATCGAGATGAGTAGTAGTTTATACACTCAGTACAATCAATATATTTTGAAATTTTGAATATTATTCATCATATCTGGATGTCCAATGGGGCATATTTTCCTGGTCAAACATTTGGAAAATTGCATAGGACATGTCTGGACTAGCATCCCTGGTATAAATCATTTTATTCTCCTACATTTATTCAAATAACGTCAAATACGAACATATGGTGTTTGCATTTGTCTCACCTTATACTTGAAAACTTGACGTCCACTTAAATAAGCCGGTATGATTTATCAAACATAAAAACTATTCTTAAAATTTACAAAAATTCAGTTGCCCTATATACACAAATCTATAACTATTAAATTATTACAATACCTTTCCTGCAAGTGGTTTTCCCTTGTAATCTTTAATAAATGTACCCAGTTCTAAACCCAGATCTAATGGTGCATAGGTACCAGGTGGAGTTGAGTTGGTGATAGCTGGATCCTACAAATACATAATTCGTAATAACATGCACAAAACTTAACTCATACTTAACTCATGCTATAAACATATATAATACTGAACTCCTGTTTTAAAATATATAATAATTAACTAACTGTATTAAAAAAACTCATACCTAACGCACCAAATTAAAATATGCTTAACTCATAGCATAAAATATATATAATACTTAACTCGCTGTATAAAAATATATAATACTTTATAATTCATACTTAACCCAGAGTATAAAAATAGGTTGCCAGGCAACGAAACATACGCCCACACAGCAGCCAAATCGTCCGGGCAGTCAACAAGAGTTGTCACATATTAAGGAATTATCAAAAAGTCATTAGAATTTGTTTGGTTTTTATAATCAAACGTTTTTTTTTTAAATCAGATAATAATTGTGACCTCCAGAGGCACAACAAGCTAAGAAGGGTGATTTTTCGTACAATCAGGGGACATAATTCAGGAAGTAATGACCCGATGGGCGCAAATATCGAAAGGAACCAAGATCTGTTATAAACATACATGTCAAGTTTCATCAAAATCGATTCAAAATTGTGACCTCTATAAGGTCCACAACCTTGATATAACATATTTTCACACTATTCGCGTACAAACGGCGGCCATTTTGTCCGTCAATTTTGGTCCGATTTTCACGAAATTCGAATTCAACCTTCATAACCATGTAACGGTGATATAATCAAACGTTTTTTTAAATCGGATAACAATTTTGACCTCCAGAGGAACCACAAGCTAAAAAGGGCGATTTTTTGGACAATCAGGGGCCATAATTCAGGAAGTTACGATCCAATGGGTGCAAATATCGAAAGGAACCAAGATCTTTGGGTTATAAACATACATGTCAAGTTTCATCAAAATTGGTTCAAAATTGTGACCTCTATAAGGTCCACAACCTTGATATAACATATTTTCACACTATTCGCGTACAAACGGCGGCCATTTTGTTCGTCAATTTTGGTCCGATTTTCACGAATTTCGAATTCCACCTTCATAACTATGGAACAGTGATATAATCAAACGTTTTTTTAAATCGGATAACAATTTTGACCTCCAAAGGAACCACAAGCTAAAAAGGGCAATTTTTCGGACAATCAGGGGCCATAATTCAGGAAGTTACGATCCGATGGGCGCAAATATCGAAAGGAACCAAGATCTTTGGGTTATAAACATGCATTTCAAGTTTCATCCAAATCGGTTCAAAATTGTGACCTCTACACTGTTCACAACCTTGATATAACATATTTTCACACTATTCGCGTACAAATGGCGGCCATTTTGTCCGTCAATTTTGGTCCGATTTTCACGAAATTCGAACTCAACCTTCATAACCATGTAACGGTGATATAATCAGACGGTTTTTTAAATCGGATAACAATTTTGACCTCCAGAGGGACCACAAGCTAAAAAGGGCGATTTTTCGGACAATCAGGGGCCATAATTCAGGAAGTTACGATCCAATTGGCGCAAATATCGAAAGGGACCAAGATCTTTGGTTTATAAACATGCATTTCAAGTTTCATCCAAATCGGTTCAAAACTGTGACCTCTACACTGTTCACAAGCTAAAAAACGTGATTTTTCGTACAATCAGGGGCCATAACCCATGAAGTTACAGTCCGATACATGCCAATATCGAAAGGAACCGAGATCTTAGGGTGATAAACCTATATTTTAAGTTTCATTGAAATCGGATAAAAATTGTGACCTGTAGACTGTTCACAAACAATTGTGGACGGACGGACGAACAGGGGCGACGACAATATACGTCCACATGAAAATGTGGGCGTATAAAAATATATAATGCTTAAACTCATGCTTAATTCACAGTATAAAAATATGTAATACTTAGACATAAAAATATATATTTCAATGAAACTTCCAATTTATATATCATTATATTAAATTCATTCTTAAACGATTCAGCATTCATAGATCAATTAAAACTATATAATGTGCTATTATGGGCTGGGTTGTAAAATTGATAGAATTCATGCAAGATATGCCCACATTTTGCAAGAGATGGATGGAGAACTGGTAAAATCGATTGGGCTCATTCTCTCATTGTTCCATTTAATTGCTACACATTGAATTTAAAAACAAATCTCTTAAAAAAAACCTGTCACATTCAGACATTTTTTGGAGAGAGAGAGAAATGTGAGTAATGTTCACTCACTCAACACAAACAACATTTTTTGGTCACGGGGGTTAACTTCAGAACGGAATGTTGCAAAGGCTCCATTTCAAAAGAAAAGAAATTCTTTAAATGAATAATTTATATACTTACAACAAGTAAAACATAATACATCCCCCTGTCATGTAGATCTTGAACCATTCGAGTAAGATTACCAAAAGCAGTTTCATTAAGGAAAAATTCTTTATAATCATACATATAGTCTATATCATGCCATTGTGAATCCTAAAATAAAACAATGATTTTTCTTAGGATTGAAAATCAATTTTGGAAACATGAAAACATTTGCCTTCAGTTAAGGGGGGGGGGGGGAGAGAAATGGTGTCTAACATCCACTCGATGCAAACTAGGTCATTTCGAGACTAACATATGGTTTAATTTTATTTCAATAATTCGCTTGCGTGTAGGGGTCTTTAGTAGTGGGAGGAAACAGGAGTACCTGGAGAAAACCAATGAGGTTTGACAGGCGACCCTACTCCTTGCCACGTACAACCGGGGATTCGAAACCACGCCAGTTGACTCTATGACAGGCCGTATGATACAGTGCGCACGCTAACCATTCGGCCATCCCACACCCCTCCTTCAGTTATGAAGTTTTATTACAGTGACTAGGCCTTCACACTGTTCGGAAAGAAAAGCCATGGGTTTAACTCCACTATACACAAACTAGATCATTTTGAGATCAGAGGTCACAGCTACCCAAAAATCTGCGTTTTTCACATAATTGTTACAAAATAAATGCATTTATTTTATGATCAGTAGTGGAATACGGCGTTTTATCAGTGAAATAAAAGTGTTATTCCACTGGCTAGCAGTAGTCCATGTTGTTTTACCTAAAATGATTGTAAAATCATAAAATAAATAGAACATTTGTCGTTATGTCGTGAATAACACATTTTATTTCATCTCTAAGTAAGAAAACGTTTATATGCATTCGTGAAAATATAAGTTTTCTTGCTTCGCGATGAAATAAAATATGTTATTCACTCTAAAAAGACAAATATCCTCTATATATTGACAAACGCTGTGCAATTTACATTCAGAAAATTTCCTGACATGAGAATAATTAGATTATTCTATAAATAAGTGCAGTGGGGACTACATCACACATACTTCATACAAAACAAATCTACGGACAAGACACAATATTTCAATAATTTGCTTGCGCTAAGGGTCTTTAGCAGTGGGAGAAAACCAGAGGAGTCGGAGAAAACACACAAGATTTGACAGATTTCCCTTCTCCTTGATAATTACGAGTAGGGGATTGAAACCATGCCATCTGAATCAATGTCTAACCTTATGATCTAAAGTACATGTGTTGAATTATTTAGGCATTCCCCACTCCCCCCTGCACTTGTTGTAAAATAAAATGTAATATTTATTTGATAAGTACGAGTGGGGGATTGACTCCATGTCATTTGAATCAAAGACAGACTTTATGATCTAAAGTACATGAGTTGAATTATTTAGGCATTCCCCATTCCCCCCGCTCTGGTTGTAAAATAGCATGGAATATTTACCTGTGGTATTCCATATTTAGCAACTCTATTCACTATATCCATGGTGTCATTTACTGTTTTATCACCCCATCTACATATATGGAATCCCAGACCCCAATATGGTGGCATGAAGGAATGACCTATGACCTCTGTATATTGCTGTATGACATCATTTGGACTAGGACCAAGGAATACGTATAAATCTATGATGCCACCAATGGTTCTCCATGTTATAGCAGGAGCAGGTTGTAATATAACATCTAGATAACAGAAATCATAAATAAAGAGTTACTTCCCCTGGCACACTATTTGAATTATGTTTTATTAAAACGTTAACATGGGAACTCTTTCTGATAGGTAATCAAATTCTATATTATTTGTGAAGAACATCTGTTAAAAAATTCCTGGTATTATATCACCATTTGGAATAGCAAAGCAAGATGAAGTAAATATATAAAATACTAGCAGATGACCCAGTACCAGAAGCGGTAACCTAGCCTATGTTACTCCCAGGTCCAAGACACCTCCTACACTAAATTTCAGCCTCAGTAAAGCACTAGTGTAGCCACCAACCCTTATTAGTATAGATAACATATTTTACATTATTCAACCTAATTTAATTATAACGATATTCCACTTTCAAAATTAAATGAAAACAAAGTGGCGTATAATGACCTACTTTCTTGCAACAACTGGCCCATGGGCTAACGAAGATGGGCATATGCCATACAATATGCGATGTAGCGAAATATTTCCTCAACAGCTGCCATGGTTACTTTTATGTCCATGCTAAAGATGTACAGAATCAATTATGGACAATGGACAGTTCACTTGACACAAACTAGTCATTTCGGAACTAACACATTATTTTTAATAATTCGCAGTAGGAGAAAACAAGAGGACCCGGAGAAAACCCACGAGGTCGGACAGACGACCTTACTCCTTGCCACATACAACCGTGGAATCGAAACAATTTGGCCATCCACTCCGCCAAGACAATTATATTATTATGGAATACAATTATTGTTTATCAAGAAACAGACTAGAGAAATTATTATGATTATTATAGAGCGACTTGCCCTTTGCATTGCTGTTTAAAAGAAATACACCATGAGCATTTCCATCATTTTCAAGATTCATATAGAATGGATGATCCCCATATATATTGGTATTTTCCTGAAACAGTTGTATTTGTAAACAATGAAACATCTTAAAATTTTGACACAATTAAAGATGCATTATGTAAAAAATAAATCTGACCAATCGGGTCTTGCTTTTATTCACATCACAAGTCCATCAGTCGTCTGAAATAGTTTTATTTGTAAACTACGATACCGTACATCACAAAATTTTGACACAAAGAATGCATTATCCATTGCAGGTCTTGATTTTATTCCAATGATAAGCTCATCAGATGGCTCTGATTTTCAATGAATTCAAACTTTATCGCCATTTAATAATTTAATCTAAAAATGGATAATCAAGAATTTGTTTATAATCGCAATAATGATACTTAACAAATGAGACTATATTGTGAATACTTCAAAGCTCGGAAACAAGTTTGACTGAAAATTTCAATATATTTTTCTTATCTATTTTAGAACTATTATAACAGAAACGACCAGCTCTTTTATTATCTAAATCATACATAATGCATCTTTAATTACTTTACTCATGTAACATCATGTAACATTTTGAATTATACTGTCACATGACACACTTAAACATAGGTTATTTTTTAGCAAGTTATTACTATGCAACAATATATCTCTACTGATCAGCAAATTAACAATCATTAAAACTTACTAATGGGGGTTGATCTCTATTCCACATAGTAAATTTGGACCAGTTTACACTGAGTAATAATGTATCTCTATGTTCTCCTAAACCATAAACATAATTTGATGATAGAAAATATGATAACTGTATGAATTGGTCAGCATAAATAAATGCTCCAGTTGTCTGTAACCTGAAAAAATATAATAATAAATATTAGTACCGGTACCAGTAATCCAGTATGTATTAGGAATCCTTTAGAGGCATTTAGTAACTGTATACAGCAACAAACTATAACATATACTTATGGAAGAAAAATAACTGATTTATTTGGATGACATTTTCAAACAACAATGTGTCCAGTTATTAAACGCAATTAGAGAGAGAGAGGAATGGGGTTTAACGTTCACTCGACACAAACTAGGTCATTTCAGGACTAACATATGGTTTAATTTTACCCGGAGAAAAACCCACGTGGTTGGACAGGCGACCCTACTTCTTGCCACTTACAACCAGGGATTTGAAACCACGCCAGTTGGCGCAATGGCAGGCCGTATGATACAACACGCGCATGCCAAACATTCGGCCACCCAACCCCCAAATGCAATTGGCACATAACAGGTTAGTGTAATATTATAAATAAAACTGTTTTACTAGTATGATATCATAATGTCTCAGGTAATTAAACATGTAACAGGTCAGTGACAGCACAACATTATAAATAACAATGTTTTACTAGCTAGTATAATATCATAATTAACAATGTTTTCCTATTAGTATTAGTACACTACAAGTAAGTAAGCCTGGAAAGGCACCTGTCACTGACAATGTCAGGCACAGATTCAGGCTTTGCCAGGCACAAAAACTCTGGTGTCTGTTATTTTGTTTGACACTGATTTGTCTTTTTTATTGATATTATTTATAAATGTCCGACACTAAGTTGAAAATGACAGGTACCATTTTATTAATGCCTGACATTTTGTCAGGTACATATAAAACCACTATTTCCAGGCCTGTCTACAAGTAAGTTCAATATTATAAATAGTGATGTTTTCCTATTAGTATATTAGTAAACTGCAAGTTAGAATAATAGTATAACTAACAATGTTGTACTATGAGCAATAGTACACAACAGGGTATATTAAAGATACATTATGGGAGATTAGATAACGAGTTGGTAGTTCTCACTACAATAGTTAAAAACTAGCTAATGTAAAGGCATTTTGCTGAAAATTTCAGTCAAATTGATCCACTATTAGTACTAAGCGAATGAAAGTTCCACTTAGCCTCAGTCATCATTACTAAAGTCGGTAAGACAAAACTAGTAGTCTCAATTATCTATTTAATCGTTAATCACGAAGGAAAATTTTGCTGCAAAGCGAACTACAATCAAGCAAATATCGCAGGCTAGCCTTGACATTGAGAGTTGATTATGGCCTGGAAAAGTTAATTAATGTCTAATTAATGGTTTTTATAACATTTCAGGCCTAAAGAAAGACCGACAATAGGCAGATTTTGCTCTTGTGTATGTTTAATATAAAAAAACTAACAATGTTTTATATTAAAAATGAAAAAATTACAATTTAATTTACATCAAATATTAAAATTAACAATGTTTGACATTAAATATTAAAATTAACAATGTTTGACATTAAATATTAAAATTAACAATGTTTTACATTAAATATTAAAATTACATCAAAAATTAAAACTGACAATGTTTTACATCAAATATTAAAAGTAACAATGTTTTACATTAAACATCGAAGCAGTCAATTAAGAGCCAGGATGTTCACGACTACTTTGTTATAAATAGCCATGGCATTCTCTACAAATCTATCAACTATTACAGCCATAAAAAATCTATTGTTGACAATTTTGAATAGCAGTAAAATTTAGCTTCTTGGTTATTATAGCAGCTTTAGAAACTATGTTTGTTTTATTTTTTAAATTGCTTTATCATTAACGGTACCGTTATGAGCAGCATCTTTGGATTTAGTGCAAATAATATCTCTGAATCACTTTCGTTAGCAAGAACATGTTATTAGCAGTAGTTACATTTTACTCTTACAAGGTTCTTGTAACAATTGTTGAGCTGCCTAATGTGCATGTTTCTAAATTCAATTTCTTGTTCCAGCTTTCTGTTATGTTTCGTAAAAAAGTAGTCTTGATTATCCCGACCTGTCAATCTGAAGTAGAACGGTCGGTAGACTGGTTAAGTGAGACTAATTTCAAAAGTGTCTGGATGTTTCCGTCTTTTATTTATGTATGGTTAAATGGTCATAGCTTATTAAGTACAACATGACCGTTTATCTAGTGACTATAAACGTGCGAATCTGATTTAAGGCTTGGTATATATATAAATACTGTGGCATAATTGTCGAGATATTTGGAGATATTTATTTATGTTGGGTCACCCTACTGTTGAATATTAAAACCAACACTGTTTTATGTTAAATATTAAATTTATAGTATATAATGTTTTGTGTTAAATATTAATTATTGTAACTTACAATATTTTCTTAGCAGTACCAGTTCGTGTAATATTAAAATTAAATGGTTGTCCAACATCAGCTACAGTTATATCATATAAATTATCACCAACATCTTCTACTGTACTAGGTGATACTGGTACTCCTAATGGCACCTCCCATCGACTATTCATGGCATCCAATATCTAAAGTAAAAAAAGGTTGATGACAAACACATGGCATCCAATATCTAAAGTAAAAAACGGTTGATGACAAACACACCGTACCCTTTCGACTTTTCTGCTTTGAAAAATACAAGGTCTTTTACTTTTGTCATTTTTAAAGATACATTATGGGAGATAAAATAAAGAGTTGTCAGTTGTCACTATAATAGTTATAAACTAGATAATGTAAAGGTAATTTGCTGAAATTTCAGTCAAATTGATCCACTATGAACCAAGATTTAAGTGATTGAAATTTACGCCTAGCCTCCATCATCATTACTGAAGTCAGTACAATAAGAGCCATAATCTCGATTATCCATTTTTGATTTAATTATCAATGAGCGTTAAACAGCATATAGAATTCTAATCCAGCCAATATCGAAGTCTAGCTTTGACATCAAGATTTCATTATGGATTGGAGATGTTAATTAATGTCTAATTTAAAATTATGATAAAATTTCAGGCCTAAAGAAAGACCTGTAGGCGGATTTAGCTCTTGCATAATGCATGTTTAAATAAAATGTAGTTTTATGGCACGTCAGCTCCAACCCGACTCTACTGTGCCAAACATATGGTGAATTTAACGAGACAAACTTAAAACAATATACATTTATATATCACTGTAAACCTTGTTTTGGAACTCCAGACAAACGAGGCATTTTTTTTTTACCTCGTTTGGACAGAAATGCCGAACGAGGCATTCTGAGGTTTATAATGTATGTAAATAAAAACAAATATCACAGAAAATATAGTAAAAAAATAAAAATTAAATCTTTTACATATAAATATTTAAAACGCAACGCATGATAAAAAATATACAATTCAATTTTTTTAAATAAATTTTACTCCTTTAAAAATGTTACCAATTATCACAGCTCCAGTTGAGCAAATAGCTGATACATGTATACTGACTGGTAATTATCACGTTTAAGGCAGAGGGCAACCACTCTGATATCTATCTTGTATAATTATTCAACCAATGTGTATTCAAAACTTGTCATTGCTATAGCTTTTTTATAGTAAGCAGCAACTACATGTATGACAGCATCAAACAAAGATATGATAGTCAATATCCCTCCCATACAGAATACCCTTCACACTGAGAAGTAGTAATAGTGTTTTTGTACATGTTGGGTGTAGATTTCTAACTACTTTGGTACACTACTCATTAGTATGAACATCTGTAAAATTCTAATTATTGCAACAAATCTAATACGAAGATGCTAAAATCTGCAGATGCGGTGTTTAATCATCAGTGGTGAGAAATGGACTGAAAGGTGATTTGATCATCGCTAATGATGAAAAAATAGGCTATAACTGATACTTTATAAAGAGCAATAACTATGTAAAGTATCGTAGTAATGAACTGATTTTGATGGTGTATCTCATAAAGTTGATACAAATAAACCATGCAAGTTTCTACATTAGATAATTGTGACTCCTAGCCTGGAAGCCCTGCCATATATACTCTGAAAGCGTTCATCTGAAACAGTACGACATCAAGAGGTGTTTTCATTTGAACAGACTTTGTAAGTTTAAAACAAAAATCTTATGATGATTGTGACCTTTAGAGTGTTAATAGAATTTGGTACATAAGGAGAGAGAGAGAGAGAGAGAGAGAGAGAGAGAGAGAGAGGGAGGTATCATTCATTTGACACAAAGTAGGTCATTTTGGGACAAACATAACAGTTCAATCCTTGTGCATAAGGATCTCCAGCAGATGGAGGAAATCCATGAGGTTGGACAGGCAACCCTACATGTACATGTACTCGTCGTCACGTTCAAGCAGAAAATCAAGACCAAACCACTGCACTCAATGCCAGACCTTATGATCTAAAGCTGACAACTATCCAAACCCAGTAAATAAAAGGGGGTAATGTCTGGAGCAATGGTGAGAAACAACCCCATTATATTCTTATCTAATTTAATCTAAGTCACAAATTAATGTTACTGATTTAGTTACATACATGTAAATGTACCATATCATTATATCTATTACTGATATGATTACTTAACAGATGTTATCTATTTGAAGTCCATTATATTTATTTATAAACTGTAAATAAATTTACATACACGTCAATGTGTACACAGGACATCAGCTTTTCATCTCATCTGAACAACTAGACTCTGTTCTTGTCAGCCCCCCCCCACCATTTAGCACCACTGAAAAGGGGAAAAACAAGTAACTATCCTCCCGTTTTGCGATTCAGTGTCGTACTCACTGAGAGAGAGAGAAATGGGATTTAACGTCCGCGCGACACAAACTAGGTCATTTCGGGACCGACATATGGTTTCATTTTATTTCAATAATTCTCTTGCACATAGGGGTCTTTAGCAGTGGGAGAAAACTGGAGAAAACCCACGACGTTGGATTTACTCACTGAGCCATCACTGCTTCATCAAATAATATTTAATCAGTGTACTATAAAAAAAAAGATTAAACCTACCTTCACATGAAGTCTAGATGACTTCTCCATTCTAACTTCCATTTTCAAATCAATGACATCAGCAGGATAGTAGGATTCACTTATTCGTGAGAGAAATACGTCAAAACCTTGTGTTTTATTTTCTTTTCTTGTGACAATATAACCAGGATAATTCAGAGGATAAAAACAACTGGGAACACCTGTAGGAGCACCAGTTTGATAACAGCATCCTCTTGCTTCACACTTCTCTTGAGTAACAGAAGATTCTGGGTGACAATCAAATTTTCGGCCATCATCCATAATATTGCATTCTGTATTGTCATTCAGATTTGGTACTTCTTCATGTGTTTTCTTCTCATTTGGTATTTCTTGATGTGTTTTTTGATAATCATCAGTTATTGGTATTTCTTGAAAAACGAAATCTTCTACTACATCAATCTCAATTACTTCAATATACATCTGCTGGTCGTACTCTGGTGTTGGTGATAATTTAGAAGAGGTTCGAAACAATCCATTATGTCTATTATAATTATACAACTTAGAAAATATACAGCCTCGGCCTTGGCCGATGGTAAACGAGGTATGTAAGAGGAATATATTTGCCAATAATATACAAAGAAGAGCCACTAACAACAAAGTCAAGGCTTGACAGCAAATTTTGGAATTTTGGTGTCTATCAATTGCATGCTTTTTCAGTATTTTATGTTTTACGGACGTATTGTCACTTTTATTATCATCTGACTTCAGACATTCTTCCACTTCTTTTAACTTGGAATATTTATTAGACGTCATTGTTACACCGTCTGAAAAAAAAAATGTATTAGTCAATGAAATGAAAATGATATCGGGCTTTAACGTCCTACTGTTCTGCAGAAACTGCACTAATCAAGACCGGCATATTCCATACGGTGTACATGCTATATGTGTACCGGTACATAGGACCTTTGTTATGGTACCAATCCCAACACGTAGACACTGTCCTTGATAGGCCCTATCTCCTGCACCACCGACAAGGGGAAACCATGCCAGAAAATCCTGAATAGCTTTGTTGTCCAAAACCGGGACTCAATGGGACCTCCAGGTTACTAGTTTTTAGATATTGGCTGTGATACATTTTGTGGTTTCTTCATACTTTTTCTATTTACAGCAAAAAATGGAAAACTTTTTATCCATTCTGCATAAAAGACTCTTAGAAATCATCATCATAAAACTATCTAAAACTCTTTATCATAATCTTCTCAGAAAAATGCAAACTTTCACTTTTTCCATACCAACCCCCAAGTGTCTGGATAGCCAAGTGTTTAACTTTCATAAGTAATAGTGTTTGGTGGTTGTCACTATGACCAAGTCACTCATACAATGGAACACTTGAAAGCTGAATTCACTAAATGAGTTACATGTACATGTTCATAACTTAATCAACAAGTTAACAGAACACAGTTTTTATGGGATACAATCACTAGTTTTATTCTAAAAACACAACGTTTCGACAAGTATCCTTTTATCGTTATCAAGCACAAATGACAATTTAGTAAACTTGAGGTCAATATATATGAAATTAATAAAAAACCATTTACATGGACTTGCATCTCATGAGAAAGGTTAAATTATTACACACTCTTATATATATTTATCTTCAAGTTTACTAATCAGGCGCACACACTTAATTGCCACATCCCCATATTGAGGTTGAACATAATCTTTTAGTGGCATTTAGCGAATGGGAAAACACATTAAGACAACACAGTTTTTATTCTAAAAGCACGACGTTTCGACAAGGATCCTCTACTACAAAACAATACAATGAAATGAAAAATTAAAAATGAGTAAAAAAAAGAAAATACTCTCATAAAATGTTTATTCCTTGACAAATTCCTTTAATCAGCAGCCATCAGTTGCTGGTTAAAATATAGATGGAAAAATAATTTGCAGGTCAACTCTTAAAATAATTCCTTAAAGGTGCTAAATCTATATTTTTTGAGACCTAAATGGGTAAGTAAACATCTAATGTAAAATGGGAATACAAACTGATTAATTACATAAATTCTAAAAAAACTTTTATTGTAATTTCTGTTTAGCCATAACCCTGAACAGTGAAGAAGCTGGATGCCGATTTTGAACATGTAACTCATGTCAAAAATTGTTGACAACACTCTGTTGTCTATCCGAGAGGCATTCAGGCAAACAGTTTAAAATGAAAGAAATATCATATAATGTACTTTCTATACAAGAAACTAGGCTATAATGTCATGGTTGATATGTCATGGTTTGGAGGGAAAGAAAAAGAGATAGAGAGAGTTTTTTCTTTAGCAGTTGGAAAAATCAGGAATGAACAGACCTTATGATGCAGCACAAACGCTAACCATTTGCACCCCCCCCCCCCCCCACAAAGGAGTTGGCAGTAGCACTGCTACCCAGGCAATATTTCCCACAAGGCGGAGAGCACCCCGGCACATCGCACCTCCAATGTTAAGCAACTTTCAGCTGCGGGTAATTTGATGACTGCCATAGCCAGTTTTGTCCATTTCTCGTGATGGTCTGGTAAAGAAGACAATGATAAAATAGCACAAGTACGACTATGACCATGAGTAGGCTACACTGAACCACAGTTGCAGTTCTTAGGTCTATGATTCATGATTGTACTTGTTGTGGCCTTTTCTGCAGGCTTAGAACTTTTCAGTCTGCCCTCGTGATCTACATTCTACATAATAGATATTGACTTGACGACGTTATATCTATAACTGTAAATCTTATATAAAATAGCTAGTCACTACTAAGTAAGTTACTTCACATTTATAGGCCTAATGTCTGCTCAGAGTCAGGGACAGCTTATTAAAAAACGGACTAAAAATAGAGAGCACCTATACTTAAATTTGAAAAATATATAGATGTACATTACTTACAACAGGAAACCCTGTATTACCCCTGACCTCAGTTGAAAAACACGTAACCGTAAATTACCTGTATTATCGTCCCATCCTCTGTCATGTGACAAAAACATTCAAAGATTGAGACTGGATACACGAGTATAACAGACACAAATTGGCAACCTATTCGCCTAGCGGCAGATTCGATCGATCAAGCTGGCAACCTATTCACATTACAGACCAGCCTCATCTAATTATCAACTAGTTCCTTTAGGAACTGTCTTTGAGCGGACAATGTCCACTGACAGTTCCTATCCGGCCTTATATAGCTGCAGTATGAAAATACCGTTTTCCCCACCCCCACCTCTGTTCTAAGGCTAGTTTGGAATCCTTACCTACTATTTTTCACCTTGATTCCACTTTATTCGCCAAAGGAATCATTTCTTGCCACAACTGACACATATTTATAAAGATTCAACACTATCTTTAAGTAGAATTGTGCGGTTAAAAACATACACCAAATAGGTTTAAAATGAAGAGCCATTAGGAGACCAGGACATGCGCAAACCGCATGTTTATTTCATCACTAAATTCTGCTTGAAAATGGAGTTGAATTATTATAAATTTTCGTCAAATATAGTAAGAAATGATTCCTTTTGATGAAAAAGGGGTAGGAATTGTCAGCGGATATCGTTCGTTCAAAGACAGTTCCTAAAGGAAATAATTATCAACCAATAAAATCCAAAGTTACATGTGTAAAATGAAAGTAGAATAGCCTACGTAGTAGGTCGGAATTTAAAATGTTTTTGTTGTATATATGTAAATAAAGTTTATGGCGTATGTGGTTATATCTGCTTGGTGTCTTGGGGTCTAGCCAAGATGTGGTGTCCAATGTGTGTGTGTTTTGTTTTGTAATTTCGTTCACTGAGTTGTTTTAATGAGTTTACCCGGTTTGCACCTTCTTTTTTTCAAACAACACTTAGTTCTTGATATGACAAATGACACAATCTTTCTGATCAGGTTTTATCTACCGGTATCAAATATTATATTTATCGAGCTTAGGTTTTTTTCAGTAGTGTAAGTAATAATTCTTGTATTAGGAATTTCCCAATTATTTATACAAGTTGGCACAATCGCATTGAAGGGGTACACTCTTATCCTAAATTTCGCCAATGTTTCTATAATCTAAAGTGAAATGCGGGCAATATTCCGTGTTAAAAATTGGCGATGTTTAGTATGAGAGTGTACGCCTTTAATATGGTTGTGCTAACCTTTATTAAAAATATTTGGTTGGCTTATTTTATAACGGGGGTTTGATGCCGAATGGTTAGCGTGCGCACGCTGCATGTATCATGCGGTCAGCCACTGAGTCAACTGACGTGGTTTCAAATCCCCGGTTGTACGTGTGGCAAGGAGTAGGGTCGCCTGTCCAACCTCGTGCGTTTTCTCCGGGTACTCCTGTTTCCTCCCACTGCTAAAGACCCCTACGCGCAAGCGAATTATTGAAATTAAATTAAACCATATGTTAGTCCCGAAATGACCTAGTTTGTGTCGAGTGGACATTAAACACCATCTCTCTCTCTCTCTCTCTCTCTCTCTCTCTCTCTCTCTCTCTCTCTCTCTCTCTCTCTCTCTCTCTCTCTCTCATTTTATAACCTTTTCGAATAGTAGTAGTGTACTATAATATTGCTTTATAAATATTGATGAGTTTGGCCGATTCTGGTCTTATTATGAATAGGTTGCCAACGACCAGGTTGTCAGCTTGATTGGTGGAATCCGCCGCTAGGCGAATAGGTTGCCAGTTTGTGTTCTTTGTCTATCTTGAACCACTGACGCGTAACGACAGGTACATGTAACTGCCAGACCGTGCAATCTACACATTCACGTGACCTGATGCAATACATAAAGCCTTAAACTATTAATCGTCTGATATAAGCACATCAAGTGGGCGTTAAACCCTAAAAACGAACGAACCTCATCGATCTTAAATCTATGTTTAATATTGTCATTATTATTGATAATGCACCAGTATTAAAATTATTGGCCCAACGCTCTGTATTACTATTATTGGATGTTTACATTCAACTTGTCAATATAAAAATAGGATGCAAGGCAACGAAATATACCTCTGCAGGCGCCTACAGCAATGGACGTGTCAATGATTAAAGTCTCTTTGAAATGAAATGTAGTTTTATGGCACGTCAGCTCCAACTGGGCTATATTATTGCGCCAACCATAGTGAATTTAACGAGACAAATTAATATAATTCAATATCAGAGACATTTATATAGGCTATGTAGATAAAACCAAATATCACAGAAAATATAATTTAAAACAATTATTTAATTTTTTACGTACCGGTATATAAATATGTTAACCTTAACGCATGATAACATTTAAAATTAAGTTTGTGTTCTTTGTCTATCACGAACCACTGACGCGTAACGACAGGTACATGTAACTGCCAGACCGTGCAATCTACACATTCACGTGACCTGATGCAATACATAAAGCCTTAAACTATTAATCGTCTGATATAAATAAGCACATCAAGTGGACGTTAAACCCTAAAAACGAACGAACCTCATCGATCTTAAATCTATGTTTAATATTGTCATTATTGATAATGCACCAGTATTATTGGCCCAACGCTCTGTATTAGGCCTACTATTATTGGAGGTTTACATTCAACTTGTCAATATAAAAATAGGATGCAAGGCAACGAAACATGCCTCTGCAGGCGCCTACAGCAATGGACGTGTCAATGATTAAAGTCTCTTTGAAATGAAATGTAGTTTTATGGCACGTCAGCTCCAACCGGGCTATATTATTGCGCCAACCATAGTGAATTTAACGAGACAAATTAATATAATTCAATATCAGAGACATTTATATAGGCTATGTAGATAAAACCAAATATCACAGAAAATATAATTTAAAACAATTATTTAATATTTTACGTACCGGTATATAAATATGTTAACCTTAACGCATGATAACATTTAAAATTAAAATTTATTATAAAATTATCTCCTTGTATATATATAAATTGTGATCCATTTTGGTCAGGGAAAAATGGAAGCCAGTGTGAGCCCTGGTAATCACCCGGAATAAACACCCATACACTTACCCTTTAAAGCTTCTGACGGCCTAACCGCGATGCAGGGCAGATCCCTTTTAAACATGATGTTCTAGTGAAATCTAGGTGTTTAATGGTTCAAGGGATTGGAATCTGTTCTCTTATGGGGCTTGAATCTTTGCTATACTAGGTCATCACCCAGAATTATCCCCACCAACACACGCTTTATAGCTTCAGACCACGATGGAGAACAGATTTCAACGGAACTTTGGTAAAAGGAGTGGGAGAAGCCCAAATTTGGAATTAAAGATAGGACAACGCTAACATTGTTTTTAATGTCAGGTGTCAACTATACTGATGCGTGCTGGTTCGCTAGCCTGGAGGTCGGGTGTTCGATCCCTGCATTGGCCGAGAAAGTTCATCTCGATTTTCCGGCGTGATCTCTCCTTGTCAGTGATGCAGAAGGAGGGCCTGCCAAGGACAGCTGCCTAGTCGTTCGGATGGGACGGAAAACCGAGGCCCCGTGTACACATTGAAGTGCGCGTAAAAGATCCCTTGGCTGTTGGAAATCGATATAAGAGTAGGCCGTAGCGCCGCTGCTCGGGCAAAATTCCCTCATAGCACACTGTATGGCGTATGCCCGTCTTCCATTAGCCCAAGTTAGGTGAAAAAGAGTAGGACGTTACACCCCATTTCATTTCATTTCATTTCTATACTGATGCATGATGCCCTTCATGCGACATTTTGGAATTCGATTTTATAGGACGACGTTATTTGGAAGATCGGAACAAAGGCCCCCAACAATGTCACGACAATTTTGTTAACCACGAACACCGGAATCAGCTTTAGAAATTACTCTATAGTGGAATAGTTGGCAAGGTTAGTAATACTAGTATGTCCCCTTCCCAGCAAGACAGTTTAAGCTTTCTGGCCTTACCCTCAGTCCTGGAAAGGTTATATTCTTATGACGATTTAATCCCACGTCAAAGTGTTGGGGAAGGTTTATGGTACATGTATGGACCGAATATAGACGCCAATTTTATGACCTACATCACCCTAACCAACAAAAAGTAAGTTCAAACTTAGACGTTTCACAGAATCAGAACAATTGATAAATCCGTCATTGATAAGGATGCTAGCATATAAAGATTGTGGTAGAAGATAAAATCTTAACAAATACATTTATTTCAATATCACCAAAACCATATGCATATAAAATGAAAATAATCTAAAGATTACATTGACAATATACAAAATCATGTTTCAAAAAGCGTATACATAAATAAAAACCTCAATGTATTTCCTGCATAAATAATGAATTGTCTATCAATGGATATAATTGATGAGGATAGACATTAACCATACAATAATAGTTAATATTTACTTATATATAACTTAATTTGCTTTTTTTCTATTCAATCAATAATACATTACGGATCTATTGTACCTGGTTTTCAACATCTTCAATATGTCTATTTTCCTATTCTATCAGTAATACATGCTGTGTTAAGTTCAATTACAGCTATATTTATTCTATCTCGTGAATCCAACATAACTCTGGCCTTATTCATGACCTTATTAATGAAATTATTTTAAGAATATTGATGGTTCACTGGCTTACCACTAAAACATTATAAGAAACCAGCCTTTTCATTGGCATAGCCTAAAATCAAAGCTCAAATGAAAACGCCACATTCTTAAAGACGTTTTGTTCACATTGTATTGAATTAGGTCCCAGATCAATTGCTATAGATTTTAATCATGTCAAACCAATTTCATTTTCACTTCTCCATAGACTTGATAAATCATCCAAGGCAAGTAAAATTTAAGATTTTGTTTAAAATTTCAAAGCTTTACAACTTTGAACTAAAGACTTTTGAACAGCGCAATCACGTACCTTTTGGTTTTAAATAAGTCTTTTTCTAGAAGAAATTAGACGCCAATGTTAACAGCGGTTCCCAAAACAACAGAAGTTGGAATTGGGTTGACAGTACTATATAAATATTAATCAAGATAATTCATAGGCACTTAAAGGGATTGAAATTTCTTACATTATCTTGTCTAGCATGGTATAAAAGTGTCCCTCTCTAGACAAGAAAAAAAATGTAATTAATTTTAATCTCTTCAAGTGCCATCATGTGTGATTATTCAACATCTTCAAATACATAATATATGCGTATAAAAATCACATATCTTTAACACAACATTTCTTGTTTTTAATTGATAAATACACAAAGAAACATACATAGATGTATATAAAGTTTATAATCTGTTACAATTAGTTTTGTTATGTAATTTACTATTTAAAGGGTAACTTGTTGTATTTACCAGTATAAGGTCGTTTTGATTGTTTAGATGTTGGAGGACGTGGTTCATACATCTTTGGTAAAGCTTGTGCTGCTTTCATAAGACTTGGTAAAACGGGTAATTTTATTTTCTCAGCTAACTTAATACCCCCTTTAGTACTATCTTTAGGTTTAACGGATCTGATCATTGGCAGGGTCTGTTTATTATTTTTGGATGATGGCTTGATGTTTAGGCAGGCGTTTCTAGTAGTAGTTTGTTCTTTTAGTTGGGGAAGCAATTTAACTAATCTAGATTTATTCTTGTTTTCTTTGGCAGACGACTTTGGTGTATCGGCAGTGTAGGATCCGGTGGATTTGATCGTTACCTTAGTGGAAGCATAACTGTTAATCTTAGACGGGCCATTATTTGAAGACGAACTTTGTTTTGGTTTTTTACTGTCTGGATTCTGAGGAGTGAATGGATTGTTAGAATTTCTGCCTATTGGTGGAAGTGTTCTGTATTTTCCTATATTGTATTTTGTATTTTCTTTTATCGGTGGAATATTATTAATGGTATGTTTTCGTTCCAAGGCGGGGACATCGTCTGTTGAATCTTCCATAAGGTTCTCTAACTTTTCAATTTCATATAAAATTCGTTTAACATCTTCTATACCCAGTGCATCGACGTCAAGACAGATGCCCTCATCACTGCCAGAAGATACCTCGCTGCCAGATGATACATCGCTGTCAGACGTTATCACTTCATAGGTGCCCTGAATTACTGTTCGAATCCTGTGTTTGGTCTTGGCAGGAGAACCCACTGATGGAACAGGTCGAAGTGCTCTAGGTGGATGAGCTTCATCTGCACGCCATTTAGGTTTATTTTTTTTGACCATGTTTAATTTTTTAAGCTCGTTATCTATGCTGTTTTCTATCATGTCCAGTATTTTACGATCGTTATTTTTCCCACTTATAATGTCTACTAGGGTGTTCCCCATTTTAACGGTCGTACACTCTTTCAAATTTTCTGTGTTATTAAGTATCCTCTTCGCCTCTATAGTTCTGTATATTTTCTCCTTAGTTCTGCTTCCATTCTTTGTGACCATGCCCAGTGTTTTAGGCCCGTTATCTTTCCCATTGATGTCATCTACCATACCCCTGCTCACTCCTTCATTTAATTTGATACTTGGTTCCTCCATTGTAGCGGCCATACACTCTTTCAAATATCTTTTATGAACGTCCATAGTGTAGAATACCGTCTCTTTAGCCCAGATCGTCTTGTTGATATTACAGCTGTCTTCCTTGTCATTTTGATCATCAGATCGAAGTTGCGATATGGATTCAAGTCGTTTGTCCACCTGTGCCTTTACAGTAGGATCTAACAATGGACTATCATCATGTTCCTCCTTCCCATAACAAAACTTAACTCTTTTCTCGGTCTTCAAATCTTGAACTGTTATGAACCTATTTTCTCCTTTATATTTTGAACATTCCAAGATTTTCCTAAAGAATTCAGCTTCTTTACCAGATGTCTCTGCTCTATCTTGTAGAATTCTATTTCTCTTCAAGCAATCGTCGTATTTTGAATTGATTGTTGCTGTTGTCCCTGGAAGATTGAATGACGGCGTATATTAAAGCTACTATAAATTACATTGAACATCTTTGGAAGCAACTAGAAAATTATATTACTCTTTAATTATGATCGAATTCTTCACTTTCCTTTACTTTAAAAAGTAAAGTGAAGAATTCGATCATAATTAAAGAGTAATATAATTTTCTAGTTGCTTCCAAAGATGTTCAATGTAATTTATAATCTAAAACTATTTTAAAACCTGAAGTTGAAATATATTTCCTTTCCCTTACTTTAAAAAGTAAAGGAAATATATTTCAACTTCAGGTTTTAAAATAGTTTTAGATGACTTCAAGATATTAACTAAGTAAGAAATCATTCACTCTAAAATTATTAGATTTTAAAATAATTATATTTGGTGGCATCTAGAAATTACCGGATCATTGATTGTTTCGCTCTTACTTTAAATGGAATCTATTTCAATATTTGAAATTGTTAAGAGAACATATTGGAAACGAAATCTGTTTAACAGCTTTTCTAAAAATAATTTTAGGAACATTTTTAGAAAAGGGAGTTCGGGGAACATAAAAAATGACTTTTTATGAAAATTTCTCACTCCAAAATCAAGGGATATAGATTTCAACTTTTGAACTAAAAGTAGGTACAATTTATTATAAATTATTATATATTTACCTGTAAAGATGCTGGTTTTTGAGATGTAAATCAACAATAGTTGAATGAAGTTTATGAATATAATTTCTAATATCCCGTCTGACTCCCTTCATTGATGGTTCTGAAAGTGTAACATTTAAATGATTTAAAAATACGAAATTATTATATATTTACCTGTAAAGATGCTGGTTTTTGAGATGTAAATCAACAATAGTTGAATGAAGTTTATGAATATAATTTCTAATATCCCGTCTGACTCCCTTCATTGATGGTTCTGAAAGTGTAACATTTAAATGATTTAAAAATACGAAATATGCTTTAGTCGGTTTCGTAAATAACCGCCCCAGATACTCCCATGTCTCTCAATAATAGAACAATTAAAAATAAGTACCCTTATATATCTCAAATTTTAATTCTCTAACATATCTCAATGATAGAACACGTACCCTAGTCCCTAGTATCTCTCAATGATAGAACAAATACTCTAATATCTCTCAATGATAGAACAATATGTCTGATTGGTATAACAAATACCGTAATATATGTCAATGATAGCATAAATACCCCAATATTTCTCAATTTGATCTATCATTGAGAGATCAAATACCCTAATACCTCTCAATGATAGAACAAATTTTAATACCCTTATATCTCTGATTTATATAACAAATACTTCTCAATAATTGAACATATACCCTAATAACACCTCGCAATAATATAACAAATACCCTAATATCTTTCAGTGATAGAACAAACTAGAAATTACCTGAAGTATTGCCCATTTTAGTTCCTGGCTTCAGTGCAGTTTGTGTGTCTTTCTCGTCCATTTCGGATTCAGCCTCCGAACTTGACTCTGACTCGGATTCCGAGAAAAATACCTCCTGAAATACTTCACTCGGAATTGGTTCCGGAGATCCTGTAACATTAGAAATGGAAATGATGACATATCTCTCAATAATAAAACGCAAGTAATACCCCAACTATCCCAATACCTCTAATTGACATAACAAATACTCTCATATCTCTCCGTGATATAACAAATACTCTAATATCTCTCAATATTTCTGATTGGTATAATAAATACCCAAATATCTCTAAATGATAGAACAAATACTCTAATATCTCTCAATGATAAAACAAATTATATAAGATGTTTACAGGTAAACACATTAATTAGAAATTACCTGAAATATTGCCCATTCTAATTCCCGACTTCAGTGTTGTTTGGTCGCATTTTCCGTTCATTTTGGATTCAGCCCGAGAACTTGGCTCTGACTTGGAATCCGAATAAAGTACATCCTGTAATCCTTCCTTGTCTGCGATATCACCTCGGTGGAAGCGGACGTTAAATAAAACTAATTCACACATTCACCTTCCTTGGGGATTGGTTCGGGAAGTCCTGTAATAACAGAAAGTAAACATACTTTGATTAAAATGAAAATGGTGACAGGAGATGGAATAACTGATTAAGAAACTTAGTCTGATAAATAGACTAATTGATTCAGAAACTTAGTTTAAATTGGTCTAGTAAACAGAATAACTTACAAAGGAACTTATCTTTAATTGGTCTATGAAATGGACTAACTGATAAAGGAACTCATCTTTAATTGGTCTAGGGAAATGGACTGACTATAAGAAATTTACGGAAAATTGGTTTAGGAAATGGACTTACTCTGATAAAAGAACTTACGGGTAATTGGTTTAGGAAATGGACTAACTGGTAACGGAAATGGATAAAATAAAAAAGGAAATTACCGGAAAAATTGATCTAGAAAATAGACTAACCCACGAAGGAACCTACAGGTAATATAATCTAGTAAATAGACCAAAACAATGAAGGAATTTACCGGTAACTGGTCTAGGAAATAGACTAACCGAGGAATTGGCATTTGGTATATTTGGTATAAGAGCTGGATAGTGGATAAGATGTAAACGATTTTATATTCTTACCGGTAATTGGTCTAGGAGCTGGATAAGGAGTATCCTCGTCGCCTTCTCCTACAGATGTCATAGCTTTATGTCCTTCCAACACCCTCTTCTTAACACTCCGCCAAGAATCTCGTCTGAAATTATAAAAATACTTCTTTATCTAATATCTTCAAATATATTTAGGATGTGGTTTCAGATTTTATTTATAGTTGTGGGTCTGGCCCGGAGGAATAAGCATAAAGCAATAAATACAAATCATAATATTTCGTTATAAATCATACTATAAACAGGAGGACCGCACTAGATAAGATCCCGGGGACAAGGCACACTATATACACTGACATCGCAAACAATAAACAACTAAAATCAAATCAAGCGAGGGTGCACAGTAATAAGGAACCATTACAAGAAAAAAATGGGTGAATATTTCCCAAGCGTTGTATCATCTAGAGTAATCCATCATGTCGATATTATTATTATTACGATGTACAGTACCGGACCTAAGTGGTACATGCATCACTTAAAGTAAAATTAAACTAATGCTAAAAGCACAATCCAAGAAAAATGGAGAATATTTCCAAAACTTTATAACATTCTAGTGCTATTCATAATGTCGATTATTATATATTTATTTAAAGTTCCAATTTCACTTTTTCTAAGAAAGTCAAAATATAATTATTTCTATGTGTTTTGCTCAAAAGGTTGTCAACTCACTATTATACGATCATGGACAAAATTTTTGGAGGGTTAGAAAGGGTGACACTGGTTGATTGAGGAAATAGTTACTCAATTACCTCCCTTGTTTTCCCATTCTTCTCCATGGACGGCCATCTTCAAACGTTTGAATTTGAAGTTGAAAATGATATTTTTGCTAATTTCTCAACTGGCAATAGTGAATTATAGGATTAATAGGATTATTCTTTAACAAGGTAGGACTGTTTATAGGTTCAATCTATTTTGGGGCTTTATTTTAATAAATTTTAAAAATATAACTTAAAAAAATGCTATTGGAACTTTAAGGTTTGTGTTGATATTCAGTAAAGATATAAACGTTTCATTTTCACTTACCTTGATTCCATAGTTATAGCAAAGATGATAAAATCTTTGAAAAATAACAACTTTGATACAGAAATAGCAAAATAACGTCTTTCTATTCCTGGAACTCGTAAAGTTATGATAGAACAATAGATATAACGTCATGTTAATTGTGACGTCACAATGACCAGTTAACGTTATCTGGAACTGGAACTCTATAATAGTAAATGCAGAAGGGCTGCACCACACACAATTCTACACAAAAACAAATATATGGACAGGACATCATACTCAGAGACCAGAAACATAAACAATTCATAAGCGGTTTTAGTGGCGTTTTAGTAATGGGTTACATTAAATAAAATACAAAATATTATGGAACACATTTTAACATTTAATTTGTTCTTATTCAGCATAATGAATCAAATAGAAGCGGATGTTAACAAGAGCGAGGTTTCAACAGCGATTCTCTTGTGATTAATGCTTGAAAACGGAAAAAGAATCATTGTTAAACCTCGGTTTTGTTAACTTCCGTAATTATTATCCATAAACTTCGAACAGGCAAAACAATGAAATGAAATGGGGTTTAAACCCCCGCTTTTCTATCACATGTGGGCTAATAAGACGGACATACGCTATACAGTGTGCTATCGGGAAAATTTTGCCTGTTTTGTGATGCCCACTACACTTACGGGGTTGTAGTGGGGATGGGGGCGTACGATGTTGGATTTCATATCTCTTTGGCCTGATTATAGAAGAACCACAGAGTATCTCGGGAGTAGGGATAACGGGGTTCCAAATAAAGTGTCTTGTTAACCTTCTAGCAAGAGGCGGATCAATACTCGTTACCATTGCTCTGTTTACAGCAGCCATTTGTCGACCTATCCACTCCACACATACTTCACTCAATCAATAACCTTCAATTATTTTCATCTTGTGTGCTCTCGACATTGTCTTTTTTTCACAATTTGGCCTTAATGAGAATAATTAGATTACTGGGACCGACTGGGCTAAGAAAGATGGGCGTACGTCATACAGTGTGCTATGAGGGGAAACTTTGAAGAAGAATATCATAACTGTAGTCTCTCCACACTACAGACAACCCAATCACACTAACTTAGCTAGGATCAGTTACTTTGGGAAATACTACATCATTTATATGCCATGGATAGTTCAGCAGATATATTTGAAATTTGAAAATGCTTGATATTAGAAAACCCAAAATGCACCCCACCCGAAAAAAAAACCCGCCAAACAGTTGATTAAATTTGTTGAATAATGATTTAGAATATTTGATAAAACAAAATACAAAATATTTTCAATCACATTTGAGTGTTGATTTGGAATAATTGTAAAATCTGTATTCCATGAGAGAGAGAGAGAGAGAGAGAGAGAGAGAGAGAGAAATGGGGTTTAACGTCCACTCGACACAAACTAGGTCATTTAGGGACTAACATATGGTTCTATTTCATTTCAATAATTCGCTTGCGCGTAGGGGTCTTTAGCAGTGGGAGAAAACCGGAGTGCCCGGAGGAAACCCACGAGGTTGAGAAGGCGCCCCTATCTTCATGCCACATACGCTCACACCAGGGATCGTAACCACAGTCGCAAGCCAGAGGTGACCGGCCAGCTAGAGGTCGAAGCGCGGCACTCTAGACCACTAGGCCATCTCAATCCCCGTATTCTATATGATCGCTTACTCTCACTTGAGTTGCGAAGGTGAACAATAGGCTGATAAAACATCATAAATTGGGTAAAATGCTGTGGAAATGTCATTGGATGTGACCACAACATTGGGTTTGAGTTGTTAGATTAACAAAAGGTTGACTAAAATAGGAAATTTTTGACGAATGTCGCGTATAATACTATGGCAATATGGAGGTCACAGTGGCTAAGTGGATAAGGCGCTGGTTCGCTATCCTGGAGATCGGTTGTTCGGTACCTGCATTGGCCGAGGAAGTTCATCCAGATTTTCCGGTGTGGTTCACCCTTGTCAGTGATGCAGGACGGAGGGCCTGACACAGAGAGCTATCTAGGCACGTCAGCTCCAACAGGGCTATATTGAGTCAAACATATGGTGAGATTCGGCTAGACAAACTAGAAACAAATAATCACAATATTATCGATACATATACATAAATAAAAACAAATATCACAGTAAATATCAATCAAAAATAAATATCAACGTTATGTTATATATATTTAAAACATGAAAGTGAAAATCAGATAATACAATTAAAAATTTTCGATAAAAATTTGTCTCCTTTAAAAAATCTCGCGCCTTACAACTTAGACCCGGTTGGTTTGGTTCGAAAGACTGAGGGCCCGTGTACAGATTAGCGTGCACGTAAAAGATCCTTTAAGAGTTTGAATAATTATATATTTGAGAAGGTCGTAGTGCCGCTCCGATCACAATTTTCCTCATAGCACACTGTGTGGCGTATGCGTGTCTTCATTAGCCCAGTTCGGAGCAGAATGGTAGCACATTTAATTTCATTTCATTTCTCACACCAGCGATCGAAACCACAAGTCAAAAATGGCTGGTCAGATAGAGCTGGGCATGGTTAATCTTCGCTACATATGTTCACGTCGCTAAAGCAAACTTAAAAAGTGTAATTCTGAACAAAAATTCCCCTGGGTTAAGGTTTCAGAACGACCCCTAGTGACCCGGGTACATAGGGTTATTTCAAATATGACGGACGACTTTGATTCCTGTTTCGACTGATAGAGCATGGTCCCAAAGTAAATAAAACAAAACTTCACAACCTAGAATCCACTGGGTTCCTGCTCCTGAACCGGTTCCAAGCTGAACACATACGAAATCCCAGTAAAACACTAATTTGTTTCAAGTATGGCAGACAAAATTCTTTTTTCGTGAGAATGGTGCCACAATGGACCTGTAAATAAAAAATGCACATAAGAAGAGAATATTACCTAGTTTCTGTACTTCAGAACGCCCCCTACTGACTCCGCCCCTACTACATTCTACGTTGGCAGAATGACGAGTATGTACCATTCACAGAAATACGTCATATCTATACATACTACATCTGGGCGTATGTCACCATTTATGGATGGATGCCACTGGAGCATCCGACTTATGGGGCAACTTCGACCCCTCTTGTCGCTCCTCTTCACTCAAGGACTCGAAAGCCGAATCTACTAAAAGACCATTCGCAGAGAAGCAAGAGAGGTGGAAATGGGTCTGGCCAGCTACAGTGGCAGTAAAAAAACTGAAGAAGGGCATTGTTGCTACTCTGAAATTGTCTAAAAAGCTAGTCTCAGCGAAAAAGAATAAATACAGGAAATCAACTACCCAAGGCTTGTGAAAGACCATGAAGCAGGTTGTTCTATAAAGAACGCTTTATGACCAGAAAGTGAGATTGCTATTGACATTGATTAACTTCTGAGAGGAGTATTTGGTGATGCAAACTGAACTGTTGGGTGAAAATTTGTTTACTATGTCAACCGTTTCAATCTGGAAAGTACTGAATTAAAATTAATTGTCAAATTTTGCTACAAAATGACGCTCTTCTCATGATTTTTCGTAGTTTTTGACAATTTGAAAGCAGATACTTCTCGACTGTTCTGAAATGTTGTTTTTCGTGATTTCCTGTCTCTAAAACATATGTGGAGGTATTAGACAGTATGTTCGACCAAAGACATGAAATTTGGCAGCCATTTTGAATAAAATTGAATTTTCCAGTGTCTAAAGTCATCCTAGGTCAAAAATTCCGACGGATTCTGTTCTGAATTGTTGGTTTTCGTTCTTTCCTACCACTAAAACCCATATATAGAGGTATTTGACGGTATGTTTATGATATATTTGACCAAAAAATGTGAAATTTAGCCGCCATGTTGAAAAAAATGAATTATCCAGGGTCCTAGGTCAAAAATACCGACGGATTCGTGTTCAGTGGCCAAAAAGGCCATTGAAACCACAAGTCATTATTGGATAACTGTAATTACGCTATTATTTACCCAACCCTATATGTAAAGTATGGTTCGATTCTGGGACAGTGTCTAAGAACAATATACGATATTTGAGCCGATCAGAAATCGGGGCATACTTGGGAAGAAATGTATGCTTGGCCCTCCCAGCTTTTCATAACTTCACAGGGTCGGACTTGTCAGCGTCATTTTACAGAAAGGGGAAACAGACCCCATTCAAAAAGCTCCTAGAGAATAAGTCTACACAAAATGCTTTTTTCGAAGCCGCATTTCAAGATGAAATTAGTAAAACGACATGTGGTTAGCATGTATTGCGCAAAGAACACTCAGCTCACTCTTTACGAGTATAGGTACCAATATGTAGTAAGCTACTTTCATGCGAAAGGCAAAAGCCCTTTGGAAACCCTCAAGGGCATTGACGGTTCCATGATACCTCCATGTGAAACAGGGGTTGCTCCTAAAATATGGAGAACAGAAGGTCATAAATCAGCTTCCCAACAAAAGATATGGCTGGGAGTTAGTTGAAGGAAGGTATGAATTCATCTGGTTTGGTGGGAAAAAAATTCCGAACTCGGTGGCCCCGCCTGATGATGAAATTAGCGATGAGGAGATGGACGATCTGCATATAGAACTGTCACCAACATTGTTCTTTGAGCAAATAAGTGAAATTGTATTGTAATGATTCGATAGTAAATATTTGAAACCTCTGCTCGTATTGTTTGGTATGTTACATTTGATAGTTAATTTTTAGGTTCTTCCATATGACATTCCAAAGGAAATGAAATGAAATGTGGTTTTATGGCACTTCGGCACCAACCGGGCTTTATTGCGGCAAACCTACAATGATTTATGCGAGACAAGTTAAATAAATATCACAGAAAAAGTTTTATATGCATAAATAAAAGCAATATCACAGTAAATAAAATAAAAAATCAAATAAATCTTTTATGCATATAAATATTTAAAATTTATAATAAAAGCTTGTCGCTTTTAAAAAGTCCAACAATTCACAATATAAGTCCGGTTGGGCAAATAATTGATGCAGAGACTGGCAACGGTAATATTTCGATCTTAGGTTCTTGAGATGCTTGCACTCAATCAAAATGTGCTTCACTGTCAAAGGAACTTGACAGCGTTCACATTCTGGTTGGGGCTCTCGTTTCAAAATGAAAAAGTTTATCTCTCCTGTTGGTTCTATAGGAGTTTGGCCAATCTCCTAAGAGAGGCTTAATGTGATGAAGTTTGTTTGTGCCTGCAAGATCCCAAGACCGTTGCCAGCGGTCATAAATAAAATGATTTATTGCTGATTTAAAATCTTTAAATGGTAATAAAAATGGTGATTGGGGAAGATCTAAAGCAGCTTTGGCAGCAAAATCTGCTTTATCATTCCCCCTTATATCAACGTGACTGGGAAGCCAGCACAAGACGACGTCTTTGTTGCTGAGCTCGTACGATAGTAGCAGACGATAAACATCTGCTACTAATGGGTGTTCAAACTGTTTATTGTTAATTGCTTGAAGTGAGGACAAAGAATCAGTAAAAATGATATGCTTTAAAGCTGAAGAGGACTGAATGAACCCAAAGGCCTGAAGAATGGCCTGGAGTTCAGCTGTAAATATGGAAGCAGCAGGTGGGGGACACACAGAAATGGTCTCAGATGGCGTCACTGTAGACGAAGCTACCCGATCACCATCCTTAGAACCATCTGTGTAAATAGGAGCATAATCACCATATTTAGACCTTACTTCTCCGAAGAGAGTTTGAAACACTGTGGAACTAGTATCTTTCTTTCTGTTTGTTGTAAGATCTGGATCGATCTTAGGGGTAGATATAACCCATGGTGGTATCTCAAAGAAAGGGGTATTCGCAATACTGTCAAGGCTGGATTTAGGGAAGACCCAGATTAAACGAAGGACTGCCATGTTGCTGTACTTAAGTGATAGCTTTCATTGAACGGAAAGAATAGACACACTCCCGCATAAGTTCAAGAAACAGACGCTATTCCATCAATGGCCAGAGAGGGATTTCTCGGGCCATTGCTTCAGGAATATGCTATGAAGTACGCCCGTCTTTATTAACCCAGTCGGAGAAGAACAGTAGACCGTTAAACCCCATTTTATTGACTCACTATGTCTTATATTTCATCAAAATCTAACTAGAATTCCACTGGATTCCTGTCTGGTCTGAACTGTTTCTTGGTGTCTAGACATTCGGATGGCAACAAAAACCGAACTCCCGTTAATTTTTTTAAAAAATCAATAATAGTGATTTATTTATGGTGTATGGACCGGATATAGCCCCCAATTTCATGAGATGCATCTTCCGAACCAACAAAAAGCTCAAATTTAGACGTTTCACAGAATCGGAACAATTAATAAATCCGTCACTGACAAGGATGCTAGCAAATAAAAATAATGTTGGACAAATAAATCTATTTTAGTATCACCAAATCAATAGGCATATAAAGTCACAAATAATCTAAAGATTAAAATAATAAATAAATAATAAATTGCCTATCAATGAATATAATTGATGAAGATAGACATGAACCAAACATACACAATAATAGTAATTTATTCAGGAGATACATCGAGGTTTTTATTAATATGTACACTTTTTGAAACATGGTTTTATATATTATGATGTTTTAAAAAGTGTACAAAACCCCGATGTATTTCCCGAATAAATAATAAATAGTCTATCAATGGATATAATTGATGAGGATAGACATGAACCATACACAAATAGTTATTATTCGTTTATTTTTCTATTCCACCAATAAATACATGATGTCCGTTAAGTTTATTTATGGCTTGGCAATCGCTTTCTGGGGCTGATATTCGATAAGAAATTATCATTTATTCCCCATATGAAAAGCCTAAAAAAGAAATGTCTGGAAGCCCTCAACACATTGAGAGTGTTGCCAAATACTGACTGGGGAGCAGACCGTAAGGTCTTGCTTCGATTATATCGAGCATTAATTCGATTATGGGTTGATTGTGTATGGGTCTACCCACGAGTCTTATCTCAAAGACCATACACAACCAAGGACTTAGAATCCGTTTAGGAGCATTCCGTACATCTCCAGTGCACAGTATATATGTCGAGGCTCACGAGCCCTCATTGCACGACGGGCGTGACAAACTGGCACTGCAGTATGCTACAAAAATTGCATCTTTGCCTCATCACATTTCAAATAACTCCATATGTAGACCATATCATGAATATCTATATCTGATGAAAACTAACGTTATTCAATCTTTCGGTATTCGCATTCAACTCGTTTTGACTCGGGCTGGTATCAGTCATGACAGCATTGCGAATACCCCTTTCTTTGAGACTCCGCCATGGGCTATATCTCCTCCCAAGATCGATCTAGATCTGGCAAATACAGGAAGAAAGGTACTAGTTCCACAGTGTTTCATTCTCTCTTCAGAGAGTTAAGGTCTAAATATGGTATTTATGATCCAATTTATACAGATGGTTCCAAAGATGGCGATCGGGTACCTTAGCCACTGTCACGCCGTCTGGTACCATTTCTGTTCGTATCTCACCCCCTGCTGCTTCCATATTTACTGCTGACCTCAAGGCTATCTTTCAGGCCTTGGAGTTCATTAAATCCTCTTCACCTTTAAATATGTTATATACTATTCAAAAAAGGTAGGGGATATTTGATTTTTAAGTGTTATTAAAGTCACCTAATGAAACTGACGAAGAAACAAATGACAAAATGAAATGAAGTTCACATTCATCGATTTATTCCAAATGATCGTTAGACTAAGTAAGGCACACGACTGACCATTATAAGGGTAAAATGATACCCGGGGTCAAACAGCAAAGTTACCACAGCATCACAACAAAGTCAGTAACGGGTAAATCCTCCTCTGTTTGCCAAACAAGCATTGATCCGACGTGGCATACTCCTAATGAGACGTCTAAGGTCATTTTGGTCCAGATTGTCCCATTCCTGTTGCAACGCAGCAGCAAGTTCTTGGACATTGGCAGGACGTTGTTGTAACCTCTGTCCAAGCATGTCCCAGACATGCTCGATGGGGGAGAGGTCGGGACTCAGTGCTGGCCAAGGTAATGTGGTGATGTTCTGTTGTTGGAGGTAACCTGTAACGATCCTGGCCCTGTGACATCTTGCGTTGTCATCCTGGAAGATGAAACGGTGGCCATGACGTCGTGCGAACGGCACAACATGGACTGCCAAGATGTTGTCCCGGTAGTACTGGCCTGTAACACGCCCTGCAACAACATGTAAAGCCGTTCTTCCAGCAACAGTGATGCCTCCACACACCATAAAAGAACCACCCCCAAATCGATCATGTCTGATGACGTTAACGTCTTGGAAGCGCTCGTTTCGACGACGCCACACCCTCCTGCGTCTGTCCAAAAAAATCAACAGTGAACCTTGACTCATCTGAAAACATCACATTGCTCCAGCGTCGATTATCCCAGTGTTGACGATCCCTACACCAACGACGTCTTGCCTGAATGTGATGATCTCTCAAACAAGGGATCACGCCACGACGTCGGGCGCGAAGGTGACCCCTATGCAGTCGATTTCGAATCGTCTGGCCACTCACTCTCACACCAGTGCTGTTTGAAGACGAGCGCTGATCTGATTTGCTGTGATAACACGATTTCTCAAGGTCAAGATACGGATAAATCGATCCTGGGCTTGAGTTGTCGACCTGAGCGTGGTCTGTCCTGTACAGATTGTGTATCACGGTATCTGGACCATAGGCTGCTTATGACAGACTGAGAAACATTCATCGTCCGCGCCACAACCGCCTGTGTTGTGCCGATCTGTAGCATGCCAAGGGCATGTAACCTTTCATTTTGGGTAAGCCGACGCATATCAAAATTTGTTTTCTGGTCACTAAAACAATTAAACTGATGCTTCCACCCTGGAATTCAATGCCACAATGACTGTAACATTCAAAGTCAGAGTTGTGCAAATCTTGGGTTGGACCCCCATGATGATCCCAAGCATCACCTGCATTCCATGCGGTAGCTATTGGTGCGTTTGGGCGTCACATGTAACTGGAAATGTTTCTTCTGTTAGGCTCTATAGTGACTTTTTTCGTAGTCATTTGCATATTTTAATATTATGCCCCCAAAATCAAATATCCCCTACTTTTTTTGAATAGTATATTCACTGTTTCTTTGTCCTCTTTACAGGCAAAAACAATAAGTAGGTTGTACACCCTTTAGCAGCAGACATAAATCGTCTGCTACTGTCACACGAGTTTAACGGCAAGGACACTGTTCCTTGCTGGCTCCCCATTCATGTTGATATTAAAGGGAATGATCAAGCTAGATCTTCACATAACACAATATCTTTTACCTTTCATCGATTTTAAATCGTCTATCAAATTTTTCTATTTGACCGCTGGCAACGGTCTTGGGATCTTGCAGACACCAAAAAAAAAAACTTGGCTTCTATAGAACCAGTGGCAGGGATGAAGTGGTTTTGTGTCGCTCCCCCGTTGGTCATACATTATTATTATTACAAAATTTATATAGCGCCCCTTTCACAGATGTGTTCAAGGGCACTTTACAGTGTAACAAAAAATATACATTCAAACAATAAATAGCATGAAAAAGCAATACAAGAATTACAATAAACAAGATAATAGGTGTTAAAATTTGTTATAAGCCTTTAAAAATAAGAAAGTTTTAGTATGTTTTTAAAATCAGCTAGTGATGACAAAATTCGAATATTAAAAGGTAATTGATTCCATAAAATAGGCGCTTGATAACTAAAAGAGCGTGCCCCATACCTAGAAAGGTTCACAATTTTTTGCTTTAAAAGTAATTTATCAGATGAACGTAGAGTTCTGCCTGGGGTATATAATTCTAAAAGTTCAGATAAATACTTTGGTGCTAAATTATGAAGGCATTTGAAGGTTAAAAGTAAAATCTTAAAATCTATTCTATATTTAATGGGCAACCAGTGCGTCCGATCTGCATTGCCGAAACACAATTCGGAAATTGATCCGACAATTCAGATCGGACGCATTTCTCGAGGAGATCAGCATAAGTGTATCTCCGATAGTTTTCGTATACCACTGTTCTGAAGATGGGCCCATTCGTGGTTGATGTCGTCATCTATAGCTTGGTGGAAATGTTGCTGAATGGTTGAAATGTGGTTGCTTCCATATCTGGATAATTGGTCGGCACCGGGAAAATTGGAGGGTGAAAATACAGAAAATGCCAAAAGTAGCTTATTCTGGGGACATCTGATATTATCTCGGGAACCTTTTTGAGTAATGTCTGGTCAAGAGACTTTCTTTTTAATATTTGTCACAAATACGGCACGTCTGGGTTTCTGGTTTCACGTAAAAAAAAGTCCTAATTGGGGTCCATACTCGGGGGAATCTACAAGATATGTCGATTTAAGGGACGATATAAACGAATTCACTAACATTGTCATGTTTTCGTAGTTTAAGTCTCGTGACGGAGGCCACGGCTCAGAATACCAATTGCCAGTAAATAGATCTTGCAAAAATGCTGTCATGACCATGAACCTATACGTCTTTAGATATTCATATAGGGCACTTGGGGTTATATCGTTTTCGGCCTGGTACTCTTAACATCTTTAGGAGGACGGGTATAAGGGTCTTGATGATATCATCTATGGCCTGGGTCATGGGACAGCCATCGTACCCGATGAACTTCTGAGGGTTTGAACTTGGGTTGGTCGAGGATATCAAGCCACACCCGCAATTGTGACAGCTGTTTCGGGGAACGACGGAAGAATGTCGTAAGGGTGTTGAGCATGCTCTCGCATGACGACACGTCTGGCGATTTCTTAGCTACGTCTTCAATGGCTAGGGCCAGGCGATGAGCCACACAATGGACTTCTACTAAGTGGGGACAATGACTCTTTAGCAAAGCTGCCACCCCCGCCTCTCTTCCCAAACAAAACGGCTGCCCGATCTGACCCCATACCATATAATTTATTCAAGAGAAACTGGAAGACCATTTCGGATTAAATTTCCTGCTTATCTTTGGTGACGGCACAGGACTTGAAACAGAACTTGCGGACAGTGGTGTTACATCGTCGTCACGTTTTCGCATGGAATACGACTGGGCGGTAGAAGACTGGGTGGTAGATAAGAATCGAAGCATTTTGAAAGTTATAATGACTGTCTATTGATCTGGGGTGTTATATACTCTTACAGTATGTGACATCTATAACTAGTTTATACATACTGTCGGCTCACATCAATGCGATTAAAATGTACGACAATGCAGAAACCAGGAGGTTAACACGAAGATTAAAATTATAATCACAGTTATTGTATTGATTAAATGTCCGACAAAAGGAAAGCAATGACTTTTGTTTAAGATTAGATTGATGAATTGTCCGACAAAGGATTAAGTCAATCAATCAAGGCAGATTAAGTAGTTAATTATGGTAGGTTTACAGTCGGTATAACACGATAAATACGTTGATCACTTAATTACCCAATCAATCCTGCCTATTGTCAACGATAAATTCACTGTTTGGCGCAATATAGCCCGGTTGGAGCTGACGTCCCATTAAACATTTCATTTCCATATTTATGGCTATGTTTATTTCATTTCTTGAATCAAACATCACCCGGGTCTGGGTCTTATCAATAGAGACTTAAAAATATTTTAAGAATACTGATGGTTCATTGGCTAAGCATTGATAGAGACCTAAAAATGTTTTAAGACTAGCGATGAGTCATTGGTTTACAACTAAAATATTTTAAGAATACTGATGGTTCATTGGCTAAGCATTGATAATACTGCTGGTTCATTGGTTTACATCTAAGCATTGAGAATACTGATGGTTCATTGGTTTACATCTAAACTATTTTATGAATACCGATGGTTCATTTGCTTGCCACTAAAATATTGCAAGAAAGCAGCCTTTTCATTGGCTTAGCCTAAAACTCTACGTCAATGAAAACGCTGCATTCTTACAATATGTTTGTTTACCGTTTCTTGAGTAAGGTCCTACGTCAATTACTATAGATATTAATTGAGCCAAACAAATTTCATTTTCACTTCTCCGTAGACTTGATAAATAAATAGCCAAGACAAATGAAATTTAAAAATTTGTTTAAAATTTCAAAACTGAAGGCCTATGAACCGCACAACCACGTGTGTTTTGTTTTAAATTGGTTTCTTTCCAGAAGAAATGAGTCAAATGTTAACAGGTGTTCGTGAAGAACAGAAGTTGGAATTAGTTTGACTTTACTATAGATATAAATCATGATAATTGACGGGGGTTAAAACTACTTACATTATCTTGTCTAGCGTGCTATAAAATGTAATTAGTTTTAGTCCATTCAAGTGCCATGTGTGATTATTGTGCCTGGCTTTCCTTATTCAATATCATCAAATACATGCGGGTATAAATCAGATATCTTAAAACACCTTTCTAGTTTCTAATTGATAAATACACAAAGATACATACAAAAGGCCGTTTTGGTTGTTGGAGGAAGTGGCTCATACATTCTTGGTAAAGCTTGTGGTGCTTTCATAAGACTTGGTAAACGGGAAGTGGTATTTTCTCAGTTAACTTAATGTATCCTTTAACAGCATCTTTAGGTTTAATGGATTTGATCTTTGACAGGGTCTGGTTATTATTTTAGGACATTGACTTGATGTTTGGACCATTAGATCATATGTTTCTAGTGGTAGTTTGTTCTTTTGGCGGAGGACGAAATTTAACTAATCCCGATTTATTCTTGTTCTCTTTGGAAAACGGCGTTGGTGTATCGACAGTGTTAGATGTGATCGCAACCTTACTGGAAGCATAACTGTTTATCTTCGACGGGTCATTATTTACAGAAGAACTTTGATTTGATTTTGTTTTTTTTTTACTGTCTGGGTTCTGGGGAGCGGACGGATTTCTCCCTATTGGCGGACGTGTTCTGTATATTTTCCTTTATGGATGGAATATAATTAATGGTATTTTTTCTTTCCAAGGCGGGGACATCTTCTGCTGAATTTTTCTTAAAATTCTCTAGATTTTCAATCTCTTATAAAATTCGTTAAACGTCACCTATACCTAGTGCATCGACGTCAAGGCAGATGACCTCATCGCTGCTGGACGATACATCGCTGTCAGACGTTATCACTTCATAGGTGCTCTGAATTATTTTTCTAATCCCGTGTTTGGTCATGGCAGGGGAACCCACTGATGGAACAGGTCGAAGTACTGTAGGTGGATGAGCTTCACCTGAATCCTTTTTTTGTGTTATATATAACCTGGTTTTAAAATATGACAAGTCAATTATCCATCCGCGACATTGTATGAATAGGTGTCGCTGGTCTATCATATAAATAAATTGCTTCCATTTAGATTTATTCTTTTTAACCATGTTCAAGGTTCTAGACATGTTATCTTAAATATTGGGTATCAAAAGCTTACCTTTAGAATCGTACCAATGGTAAAATGTTTATTTTGTCTTTTCAAGGTAAGATAACAACATCAATGTTGATCTGTCATCTGCATTGACAAATAATTCGTGTTTTCAGCGTGTAAGACTTTGTATGATATGGAGTTCGAGACTTTTCTACTATAATATGCGATGATTTCACAGAATTAAAAAAACAGCATTACTTTTCAGGGGTGAATATTGTGCGCCATACACTTTGACAACATCCTAGAAGGATTTAGCGGATTTGCGACTAAAAACAATAATATGCCCAGATGGTTTCAGTGATTTGCCAGAGAATCTATTTACTATAGCGGAATACAAAACATGGCTGCAGGTAATGAAAACTTGTTAATCAAGAAATAGACTATATATAATACCGAACGTATTTTCTGCCACATTGATTATTGTCATAATGCCAAGTTTTTGAAACTCAATCAGCGTGTCGCTTTACCGTTTTTCGGATTTGTCTTACTCTATTTTTATACTGGTTGGTCATCTAATACCGTTTCTTTTACAGGTGTCGACGTGGGGTGTAAAAAACTTTTATTAGAGGAATGTTGGGAGCTAATCAACGAGAGACTCTCGGCAACGTTTTAATTTTTATTAAGCAAAGCTGTTCGCCAAGGGTCTTACAAACGAGACGGTAGATGAATACGAATCGAGATGGCACCAACCTTTAGCTTTGACGGAACGTGATTTCCTAATGTATCTCACGGTAGGCACACATATGCAGTTACATTTCTTTGTGTGTAAATCCCTACCTTTATGTGCGTTATTTTATTTTCAAATATCTATTCCCGACATCTGTAGTAAATTCTTGGTCAGACGACATAGTTCTAATTTCAATATCCTAACTAGTAAACCGATTTGGAAGTATAATAATTTTTGGATGTTCGGTTTTGAGCGGTTAAACCATACCCTAATTGAGAGCATCCACAGTAAAGAAAACGCCCAGAAAAATCCGTCATGAATGTAATGGAGGTAAGTATAAATACAATAATATATACAAAGACGTCATTGGGAATTACCTGGTAGATGCATTCACTAGCTAGTAGTGCATACTCTGTCTCTGGATGGCTGGGTGTTGCGCGAAGAATGTTTATAATTTCTTTTTCATTCAAATCTTTGTAATTTTATATGTAGTAAATATCCTTGGATTCCTGTATTATTAAAAGAAAATGTGTTATCGGTTTGGCTATAGTGAAACAACTCAACGAAAATATCGGATATGTTAACTGGCAAATTTTATAAAATAATATCCTATTTCTTGAAAATGTTTCGTTACAGATACACCAACAACTTCTGGTCTTCGAATGAATTATTAGTGAGCAGAAATTCGCCCATATATCTGGCCCCGATCTCACAAAGCATTCTCAGACTTAAGTTGCGAATTTACTCAACCTTCAATCACTTTTTATGAGAAATATCTTTGATCCAGAAACACAACAATTTGCATATAGTCTCTTATTACGGTATTTGATACATTAAAGTAACAATAGTTTTATAGGGGGCTATATTTTAGCTACAATATGGCTACCAATTTCGAGTTAATTCTTGACTTACGTCTGAGAATGCTTTGTGAACTCGGGGCCTGTTATCTCTCGTCATGTTATATACAGGAATAGCTCGTGTTCGTCCATTTGCTGATTACACTATTTTGCCTTTTTTAAGTCTTCGAATTCTGTCTCATGGTTTGGATTGTTCCTCCTTGGTTGTATTTTATTTTATTCTGATTGTTGAAACCTTTATTATGCATCTATCTTAGCAATGATCTGTACGTGTTAAAATTATATTTGGAATGTGTTTAAAAAGTTCTAGCAAGTAGTATGTGATAATCACTGACGCCGATATTGACCTTTATAACTTCCCATATTAACAGCTTCTCAAATTCATCTGCTTTTTTAGTTGAGAGGGCTTTTAACGTTTCCCGAAATGTGTCTATCTTTCAAAGGCAGAAAAATCAAACATTAAAATAATTGCTGCCGAGGTTTATGGATCGCCAGACAGAAATGATAACCAAAAGGGTTATGGATGTCATCGAACAAAAGTTCCAGAATATGATGTTTCTTCAACCAAAGGCCGCGCTGGAAGCACAGGGTGTGATGAAACACACAGCCACTGATCTCGGCATAAACCAGTAGACGCCATACCTCTAAAAGCTTCCAGACAGAGCAATTTTAGACAAATTTGGACACAACCAATACTAGATGTTTCCTAGTAAACTTTGTGAAGGAAATCGTAATAACTGTACTTTTTGAAATTGTTTTGGCCACAATAAGAAATTTGGGCGTAGCCGCCGCACCTTCTTTTATCAGCTTTTTCTCAATATGGAAATTGGCGCAAATTTCACAGATTCTCGCTCAAAATCGCCACGACATAATTCTATTAAATGTCCAAACCCAGTCAATTCTGTAAGTTCCCTGTTAGGCTTAGTTTAAACGGTATGTTCGGTTACTATTCTTCCTCCGGGTGAAATGTAAATTCCAGTACGCAGAATGACACATTGTTTCCATTGGAACCGGCTTCTTTGTTTTCTAACATGGAACTTGCTGGTGCTAAATGTCTTGTCAAACGGCATATCGATTTTTCGTCTTCTAAATTCAACCCAGTTCACCGATGCATTTACCAAAGACCACATTCGCACAGGTATGGAACAGAAGGAACTCGACCCCAGTCCCCTGCAGAAGCAATAAGTTAAATCCTGACTTGGCAAAGTCAGATCTTGACGGAGCTCAAAAGACTTGTGGGAATTTCTACAATTAATCGACGCGTCTTCGCTTCAGATTTAAACGAACTTGAAAAAAATGCCTATACACATTTCATAGACACCCATCGGGATGCCATTCAGTCCCCAAATATTTGTGCTGATCGTTCTCGCCAAACTACTCAAATGCTGGAATCTAGCATTCTTCTTGGAGATCAACCGTGGGCATGGTCAAAAATGGCCAATACTGATTCAGGCTAATTATTTACGGTTCTCGATTTTGGCAGATAAGGATGGACGTACAGTCCACTTAAGCTGGTGGTTTTACGTCCCCTTCCACGTAAGTGATATCGCAGACTAACGTACTGTCAAAACATAGTCAGCTTGTATTACTCCAGAAGAGCAGAAAATGTCGTTTGGTGTCTAGAACGCTCTATTTGTTTCCGGATGGTTATGTCTGATATTCTTCAGGAAATGAATTGGCAGTACGTCTTGGTCTACGAAGACGATATCATTATATTTTCGGAGAATTTCGACTAATATAATTGGTCTGCAATATTACTCCGGTGGAACCGGACATAAAATACAACTACACACACCTCATTTTCTGTTTTTGCAGCTGTTAACATATATCATTTTTTTTTTATCGTGTACATATTTATTCAGGGTAAAACTACACTCGCAAACATCAAAGAAATCGAGAATGTTCTTAAGAAAATAATAAAATAAGGTTACTTAAACATGCATTATGCAGAGCTAAATCTGCCTACTGCAGGACTTTCTTTAGGTCTGAAATGTTTTCTAAAGTATTAATTAGACATTAATTAACTGATGCAGGTCTCTCCGATATTAAACAGATTAGAATGGTTCAGCGATCCTTTGATTTAATTAAATATGGAGGACGGACTTAGCTTTGATCAACCAAAAACCGTGGTTGAAATTATTGCACACGTCGGTCAAACATTTATTGTCTAATATCTTTGCTTGCAATAGAGTAATTTGAATGAAATTTTCAAATTATTCGTTTTAAATTATCTACTTTCGAACTAGTATAGCAGGAATGGCTAGTTCTTTATCTAAATCTTACATAATGTATCTTTAATGCAAAGGCAACTTAAAATCAACGCACAAGAACGTGCTTAAGAATTTTCTAAGAATCGGGCCTTGATCTCAACATACCGATTTAATGCAAACGAAAAGCCCTTTTCAGCATAATAGATATGTGCAAATGACAAGGGGTGAGGGTGTGTGTAATAACCTAGAATGTTTGGACACTTTGACGCTTTACTAGGTTTCAACAGAGCGTGATTACTTGCATCTGTGAAATAAATGAGACAGTTAAATATAACGCATAATATCGACTTATTTCAGATGTGGATTATTATGCCAGAACACCATGTCCCCATAAACAAGTAATAAAGGAAAGGGAGTTATTAGCAGGATTTGTAATCAGACACACCCACGCATGTACATGTATAGGCCTACTGTTAATAGAGCTATATTCGTATTTAATTGATAAATGCATATAGAATATGGGTCAGTTGATCATAAAGAAAGAAGCCGAAAAACTGGCAACTATGAAAATGGGCGAGGTGAATATAAACCCATCGTTTTCTGTACGAAACCTTGGCATCCTTTTTGACGACGATGGTCATATGAAATCACAAGTAAATCAACTGTGCCGATCTGCATTTTATTCACTCTACAAAATTGCTAAAATTAGGTCATTTTTCCAGTTGTTCGCCTCGTGATACCAATATCTTACATAACTTAGGTGGGGAATTTTATATAGGATCCAACCGCATCGCTCTTCCATCTACCCAAGATTTTAATAGCATCTTGAGAGTAACCTTTCATGAAGGCTGTAGTGGCCGCACCAATTCGAAACGAATGTAACTTAATTTTTGAACTAACTAAACCTAAGAAGGACACCAGTCTGCATAAACTAACATTAACGAAGGCATATGGGACAGGGCTGCCATCGATAAATTGAAATAATAGACCTGATTGATGGGGACAACTTTTTAAATAATCAAACAATAAACATTTGGAGTTTACAATATTGCACTGACAGTGCAAAATTGATTTAACAGGTGGTGATGAAGACTTATGTTTAAAATTGACCATGGTTATCTCTATATAAGATAAAACATTATGATTAGTAAAGAAAAATTGTACGTTAGGAGTTTGAATGACATTACTAGCACATAATTTAGATTTTAAAACCAATTCTCCAATCCTGAAGAAGCCTGCAAATGCCATAGAAAATATCGCTTTTTTGCACAAAAGTAATGACCGAAGCATGAGAAGCAACGGAACTGGGCGAGTATCCTGACTCAAACAGATGAGCGAGAAAATTAATGAACACATTTGGGAGAGGAAAAGTAGGGGACGAATTATTGCTAATACAGAATGAGATAAACTTTGTCCAGGCCCTGAAATAAAAGTTCTCGATGAATTTGCCAACGACGCATTGAGCAGCTGCACAGCTGATGGGGTTAGATTCTCAAGTAGATTTGGTTCACCACCTGAGGGGTTAAATCCAACCATGGTGCCTATTCTCGTGCTTGCTGAAATTTGAAAAGAGAAAAGTAATCAGCAACCTTGTTAGATTTGCCAGCTATGTGTTTCGCCCTAATAAGCACATTATATTTAATGGAAGCAGTTACCAAGGACATTTAAATAGGACATTAGGACATGGACTTGTTGATAACATAAACAATGGCCTCATTATCAGTAAGCAATAATATTTTGTGATTAGTCAATAAATGCCCCCAGTGCTCCAATGCTAAAACAATGGGAAAAAATTCCAGGACACTTATATTTAGAAGTTGCATGCCTTGATGCGAAGACCCAGAAAACCATTTAGATCCGAATACTGCAGCATAACCCAACGATTGAACTGCATCTGAAAACAATTTGATAGTATCGGAGCCGACCCATGCATCATTCAAAAACATGCATCGACCGTTGAACCCCTGCATAAACTGACTCCAGATGTTTAAATCAAGACGTGCGGCATTAGGTGATTCTGATCAAGTGATAAGATTTTTTGACACCTAATGTTAGGTCAAATAACCGACGTAAAAAGGTTCTCCCTGGTACTACCACTACTCACTAGTGTAGCAAAACTAAGTAATCCCAACAATGATTGTAACTCTTTTTAACGACAGTTTTTTCTTGATCAAGGTATTTTTTAGGGCCAAACGAATTCTGGAGAGCTTATCAAAGGGTAAACGGTACACCATGGAAACTGAATCAACTTCTATACCATAAATTGTGATATTTGTAGTTGGACGAACGGTCTTGGATTCTTTGATGGGTACGGACAAGTAATTGGCAAGGTCCAGAAAGGAATGTAATGATGTCGCACACTGAGGTGAATTGGTAGGTCCAATTAAAAAGAAATCGTCTATCATGTGACTAACACTTGCGAAAAATTTATTTTCCATAATCCATTGTAAGGCGGAGCTAAACCGCTCAAAGGTTTGACAGCTCATACTAAGACCCATTGGTAAACGCATATCGACAAAGTAACGTAATGTTCCCTCATAGGAGATAGTGAAACTTAGAAGATTATAATCATCTGGATGGATTGGAAGCAGGCGATATGCATTCTTGATGTCAGCCTTTGCCATTAATGAGCCCCTACCCATTTTCTTAACCAACGAAACTACAATATCTATAGAATCATACGAAACCTGCGTGAAAAATGGCTTAATACCGTAATTAATTGAATTACCTTCAGGCCATAAGTCTGTGCCAGCTCGGTCATCAAGGACTAATATGTAAATAATACAGAAGTAGAGTCTGGCACCCCCTGAATATAAATATGGAAAAGGCTCGTTGCCAATGCGAAAAAGTCAGAGTTTTGGACCTTGGTGTTGAAGATATTTTCAAAACTGGCTCATCTTCTGTGTCCTATATGTCTAGCGATAGACGATCTGGCAGGAATTGACAGAATTCAACATAAGTATTAGACCAAATCATGGCCTTAAGTTTGTCAGAAACGTGTTGAGAAATACGTGTATGACTGACAGAAAGTCTACCTGTGTCCATGGCAGGCTGAGTTCCAAACAAATTGGCAGCATTCACCGAAAACACGTTGAATCCATTAGTGGCTGCTGCATTGGCTGAAGTACTTGTACTTGTTGTGGTAGTGGCTGTCGAGGTCGATTCTGTGGTACTGGCTGCACTGTAGGGGACTGTGGCAAAGTCGACAATGTCTGCAGCAGAGGTTCAACACTTGGACCCGCTGGTTGATTACCCGTAGGCAAAGGGGCTTTGTGAACCAAGCCTCTGTCGAGCATTTTCTGCAGGGTGATTTCCGACAATCTGTCTTCTGCTGACGAAGTCGGGCGAACGTTAGAAGTAGGAGATACCTCCTCTTCACTGGAGCCTTGTGTGTCTTGGACCTGCAACTTTCGCTCCGGCATGATGTAATCTCTGTAAAAAGAGGGGATGATATACAATTTATCCGAAAAGGGGTAATTAGATCCAAACATGGATTGAATTAGCTCCAAACGTGGAAAAGATTAAACCCGGATGGGGCTAGATATTCATGAAACCGATATCCAAGCATGGATGAAAATAAAATCCCAACATGGATGATAATAAAAATAGAAACATGGATAACCAACATAATACATGTAAACATCCAAACATGGATAAAAAATAAATATCCAAGCGTGGATGAAATTAAATATTAACATAATAATTATCCAAACATGGATGAAAATTTGTAAAAAACCAAACATGGAAGCTAACAAATAATATCCAATATGGATGATTATAAGGATTGTACCATTACAAGTACCGATATAATAAATATCCAAACCCGGAAGGAAAATAAATAAGCAATGGATAATAATAGTAATAGAATCGACAGTGCTAAACGGAGGTAGCTAAGCGCCCTACGGTAAAAAAAATACAACCTGTAGGTTGCTGGGTTTTAATCCCGCCTAATGTTCACCAGAAAACAATTTCGTATACTCTGCCGAACCAGCCTATTCTTGGCGAGATATGACTGCATAATAGCGTACGATAAAAACGTATGCAGTCATGGCGACTGGAATGTACATTCCACATTACCGCACGGAGGAACCCGAGTACCTCGCAGGGTAATTGCCATGCAAAGGTTAAAAACAAATACCATGTGAAAAACGTTTTTTATGGAGCAGTCAGCACCTGGTAGGCTCTATTCCGGCGGGAAACCTGGCGTTATCTTCAGCAATTTTGTTTTCAGGTTCTCTTCCATCAAAAGTAATGAAAACATTCTCTATTATGAATATACCACATACAACCGTTGCAACCTACATGAATCACCAGCGATCAGTATTACATCCAGCAATAAATTTTGAATGGAAAGAATTCCAAGCCCAATACATCGCCAGTGTTCAACAGAATGAGAAAGGGGTAACGGTTGGAGGAGACGGTAGGGCAGATACACCTGGCCACAATGCTAAGTTTGGCTCTTATACAATGCTAGACGTGGAGAAATCTCTTGTGTTTGATATACAGTTAGTTCAGGTAAGTCTTTATTCATATTTATCACGTTGCAGCAATCAACGGATATTACAAGTTGTGTGTAAACCCACAGCTTTGATGTGGTCGGCGTACAAAAAGATAATTACCTAATCAGCATTCTTAATCCCAGTAACACTCACTGCTATCACCTAGATGTAAATTAGTTTATGACACCACATGTCCTACTTTAGTAGGATTGATTAATTAAAGAGATCAACGACACGACTCGACTTGTCAGTTGTTATTATTGGTTACTAACAAAAATAATTTCCCAAAATTTAGGTTGTACTGTCATTCTAACGAAGTGAGATTTTTTTCTATTTCACCTTTTACAGTTTATTTCAGATTAATGAAGTCAAATCGAGCAACCACATGGAGAAAGAGGGTCTCATTCGCGCCGTACGGTGGCTTCAGGTAAACAATGTACAGTTGGACACCCTGATAACAGATCGTCATTTACAAATCGGTAAATGGATCCGCGAGAATTTGGACAATACCAAGCACTTCTTCGATGTCTGGCACGTAGCTAAAGGTGAGTTTTGTCTTCTTTTGGGCGGTGGCTACGTTGAATCAAACTTCTTGTCATTAAGAGCTGTCATTTGATCAAATTTGGATCTCCATAAAGCATAATAAAAGTGAGTACTTGTTTGATTGATCGTGTATTTTTGGAAAGGAAATGAGATGAAATTGAGTTATTCATGTTTCTTCCAGGTTTGAAGAAAAAAATGGTAGATCTTGGAAAAGAAACGACTGTGAAAGCATCAATCCCTGGATACGTAGTATTACGAACCACCTGTATCGGTGTGCTGCATCCAGAGACGGAGACGAATCGACGCAGTTGGTTAGGAAATGGAAAAGTGTGACCAATCACATAAAGAATTACCACAATGCATAGATGCCGCAGCGTGTCTACACGAGTGCTTAGAAGGAAAGGAGAGGAAGAAGAAATGGCTTGAACCGGGTAAAAACATCAATTAAATTTATATCTTATCGAAATAGGTTTGAATGTCCACTCGATACAAAAAAAGATAAATTCAGGACTAACATATCGTTCAATTTTGATTCAAAAAATCGCTTGCTAACGGGTATTTAGCAGTGCCCGAGTTAACCCACGAGATTGGACAAGCGCGAATCGAAACCAAGCCATTTCACTCAATGACTGTTAACTGTTCGGCCCACTCAATATGAATATACATGTGCTATCGTTTGAATATATTTTTAATGTTTTTTTTGTCGTTACAGGGTCCCAAGCAATGGTGAAATTGGAGAAAGTCCTTACGAATAAAGGATTGGAAAATGATATAAAAAAGTTGTCACCTATGCACCAGACATCGGCTGTAGAAGCTTACCACAGTGTGGTCAATCACTTTGCCCCGAAAATTATCGGGTTTTCCTATAATGGAATGCTTAGCAGGTATTTAATTGTTATCTGAACCTCGTAGTACGAATTATTACTCCTGCAGACAAAACATTAGACAGTTGTTATGCTTCAAACGTACAATTCCCTTTTTTCTCTGAAGGTGGGGGGGGGGGGTGATGGCCGAATGGTAGCACGTGCAGTATGTCATCGAATTCCCGGTTGTACGTGACAGAGTAGTATCGCTTGTCCAGCCTCGTGGGTTTTCTGCGGGTCCTCCGGTTTCCTCCCCACTGCTGACCCTTCGCGCAATTTAATTATTGAAATAAAATTAATTAAACCATGTTAGTCCCAAAATGACCTTTGTGTCGCATGGACTTTAAACCCCATTTTCTCTCTTTCTATGTATATATGTTACAGCCAATGTCTATAATCGTGTAACCAGTCAATGATTATTGAGAAGACTAGATTACCACAGGTTTCGTTCACCACAGGTTTCGTTCTGTGATCACATAGGCTTCATTTCATATAAAAGATACTTTAATGGGTTTAAAAAAATCATTTGATTTTTAAAATGACTTTGAAAAAGAACTACTTTGATCAAAAAATGACTTTGATAAAAAAAAAATGACTTGATTAAAAATGACTTTGATGAAAAAACGATTTCAATTTAAAAAGTTACTTTGAAAACAAAGTCATCGTGTACATTGCCTGATTAATTAACCCAACTAGTGTTTACATTGACTGATTGTTGAACAGCAATCACAGAGAAGACAAATTTCGTTCTGTGAACACCTGGATAATAATGTATAGAAATAGTTTAGATTAATTCAATTATCATTTAATGAGGTTATGTTCATAGGTTAGATTAATCCTATTATCCTTCCTTAGAGCATTGGCTTCATAGGTTAGATTAATCCTTTGATCCTTCCTTAGAGATATTCGGCGCTATATAAATGATCAATTATTATTAATTATTAGAGCAATGGCTTCCCCAGTTATCTCACCACTGATGCTTCATTTAATGAGGTTATGTTCATAGGTTAGAATGATCTTATTATCCTTAGAGCACTGGCTTCACGGACTAAAGTTTGTTCAATTTCAAAAGAACAATAGCTATCACTCCACCATCAAGATGTCACCATTCAAAGCCTTGTTTGGTTCTGACCCAAAAGTTGGGCTGCGCTACCTGATGAAATAATTGAACGGCTTGTGACAGAAGAGGATCTTCTCCAAGCACTTCAATCTGCAGAGACATCACCCGAAGCTCCTTCAGCAGAGACTTCATCCACATCTGCGACAGCATCTGCAGAGACCTCATCCACATCTGCGACAGCATCTGCAGAGACCTCACCCGAAGCTCCTTCAGCAGAGACCCCATCCACATCTGCGACAGCATCTGCAGAGACATCACCCGAAGCTGCGACAGCATCTGCAGAGACATCACCCGAAGCTCCTTCAGCAGAGACCTCATCCACATCTGCGACAGCATCTGCAGAGACATCACCCGAAGCTGCCACAGCATCTGCAGAGACATCACCCGAAGCTCCTTCAGCAGAGACCTCATCAACATCACCGACTGAAGCACAGCAACTTGATGTACAACATTCCAATATCATGTCATGTCGGAAGAGAGCTGCTGATGGTATCCTGACGCAAGCTGAGATAATGATAAAGCGCAGTTGGATAATCAATGTTGCTGCTAACCCTGGGGACAACGTGACCGTCCCTATCCCCAGTGACAATCATGTTATTTGTGTTCTATCGGGAAGTCATGTGTGTGATATTTGTCATTTATTTAGTTTAATACAACTCTATAGTGACAATCCTGTTATATGTATTCTATCGGGAAATCAGAAATTCATGCATTTTCATACTGTGTGAAATAAAGTCAATTCATCCTTCAAAGTGTGTATAATATTTGTCAATTATTTAGTTAAAGCAACAACTCTAGTGACAATCTGTGGTAATCCAGTCTTCTAAATAATCACTCTTCAACAATCAGTCAATGTGTAAAATAATTAGGCTAATTAATCAGGCAATGTACATAATGCCTGGAAATTTTAGGCAATGTACACAATGACTGAACTCATTAGGCAATGTACACATTGACTGGTTATTTCAGGCAATGTACACATTGACTGGTTATTTCAGGCATTGTACACATTGCCTGATTATAGACATTGACTGTAACATATATACAGAATGAAATAAAGTGGAGAATTTTTTACCTGGACGTATTTTTTATTTATTTATGCATTTATCTACCGTAAACAAAGAAGTACTTGTACTTTATCTACTTTTGTCACATTGCTGATTATCCATATTGTGTATTTTAGACTGACTCTAGCTGCTATGCATTTCAATGAGAATTGTGGTAGAAAACAGGCAATGTGTGGTAATGGGGAGAAACAATACTCAATTCATTTTCCCAAATATAAAAAAAGGAGAACCCACTGTACGGGAAAGAAAAACAGAATGCACTTACGGTAAGTTGTATTGATATCATTTCAAATATGTCACGTCTAGAAAAAACACACTATAAAAATTCTGAGAAATATTTTTCAATAATATGACGTTAATCCTTTGTTTTTGTCCAATTTCAGCCTATGTTGACAAACTTCTTTTAAGAACGTCGAGTACTGCCGAGGAAAACATTATCCAGATCTAACAACCATGCCCACCCCCCATATGTGCCTCATATCATCATCCCGATAAGACTAAGTCGTCAACCAATTAAAATCGCGTTTTAATTTTTTTCAGTGCAGTGACCATCTTTTTTATGCCTTTACCCTTGTACTCCGGGAAATTAAAACCACGATACTCTTCTGACGGAAGAGGGACTCTTATTCGTTTTCCTAAAAAAAACCCAGCACCATCTTGTTAATTGTCTGTAAGCTGTATACCTGTTCCGCCTGAAAGAATAGTCAAATAGAATTTGACCGTTGTATTGTAGTATTTACATGGATTGTTCGTATTTTGTTTTATTTTATTACTTATGAATTTATATATCGTTGAAGTTGTTAGTATATAATTGATGATATAAAATATAAATATACTAACTGGTTATCCGTGTATTGTCTTTGTGGTCTATTCTCTTGTCTATAATGATAATAAGCCGTTTCCAAAACGTATATATCAAGGCAGTTAGACTGGAATCCGGGGTGGTCGGTTATACAATGTAATGGGTACTACATTTCTTCGAAAGCGACCATCTTATCTTTTGTACGCTGTATTTAAATGCAGCATACAGACTCATCTTCCGTGGGCATTAAAATACACTTTTCACACTGACACCTGCATTCGAATAAAATATATTGTAATTATGCAATGGTGAAGATCTACAAAAAAAAACCAAACTATTTTTAATAGATATTATAAATTAGTAAAATTTTAAAACTATCATTCAGTCAACAAATTAGAATACAAAAATAAGTGTATAAAATATTACATATTCCGGTACGTACCATTCCAGAGAATCTAGTCTCGCAACAATCGGATGATTGTCATTGTTAGATCCCGTATTCTCTACATCGCCATCCTCTACGGAACTACAACAGTCAGATAAATACGGCTCAAACATATATGGCGCTATATTAATCATTTCTCGCGACGTATCTGTATCCGATACACTGCCCGAGCTAAAAGAACTACTGCTGCATGATAACTCCAAATATTCTGCCTCCATGTCGCTCGCCCCCCTGGGGTGTAGGGGGTGATAAGAATATACCCTTCGTATGTCCTGCGTGTCGTAAAAGGCGACTATAAGGATCTCTGTAATGGGGCAACGTGTTTGCCGTGCCTTGCGACCCGTATCGGTGGAGAGTGGAATCCTGGTAATTGAGCGGGGATTTGGTTTGCGAGCCCTATCTCTGCAACACATTGCTTTGGCCCATGGTTCACCTAGACGGGAGGTCAGAGTGGCCACCCTGATCAATCGGCTTTGGTCGTTTTTAGCTCTGTAGAATTACCCTTTCCAGTTTAATGCTCTGTTGTTTATTCACTCAGCATACTATCTACCTTTGTGTCCTTAGTACATTCTGCAGAGCGGCGGCTTGGGTCAATCAGGTTGGAATAGTGTTTTTACTTTCTGGCTTGAGTATACCCTTCGTCGAGTCCTGAGGCCACGCGCAGGTTATCCGTGCTAGCTTTAGATCTTCCCCAATCACACTTTTTAATACCATTTAAAGATTTTAAAGCTTCCATAAATAGTTTCATTTATGGCCGTTGGCAACGGTCGTGGGATCTTGCAGACACTAACAAACTTCATCACATTGAGCCTCTCTTAACAGATTGGCAAAACTCCTACAGAACCAACAGGAGGGATGAAGTTGTTTTGTGTCGTTCTCGCTTAGGTCATACTTTTTTAACACACATTTTCATCTTAAAGCGAGAGCCTCAACCAGAATGTCAACATTGTCATGTTTCTTTGACAGTTAAGCACATTCTGATTGAGTGCAAGTTTCTTAAGGACATCAGGTCTAATTATTATCGTTGCCAATCATTAAATCAATTATTTGCCCAACCGGGTCTGTATTGCAAAGTACTAGACTTTTTAAAAGAGACAAATTTGTATCGCCAGTTTTAATTGTAAATAGATAATTCACCTTATTTTTTCACTTTTAACTATTTATGTACATGAAGTTGACTTTTATTTTTAATTATTTAATATACTGTGATATTTGTTTTTATTTGTGTACATAAATACCTTATGTGATATCATTTAATTTGTCTCATAATATTCACCATGTTTGGCGCAATATGGCCCGGTTGGAGCTGATGTGCCATAAAACTCTATTTCATTCATTCATTATCCGTGCTAGTCCCCCCCCCCCCCTTTGTAGGCAGGGAAGTAACCTGGGGAACGACGAGGGGTGAACCTTAAAAAAATACTTTCATGGATTCCCCAATCCCCCCCCCCACACCAATTAAAGAAAGAAAAACAAAACAGAAACGTCCTAATACAGAGGACGTTTCTGAATTATTTAATTTAAAAAGTAAAATTTCAAAGGCATGGCATTGTTGGCTTAGCCGGTGAGCCCAAGGCTATTAAAAAACTTAAAAATGGAACACTCTTGATAGAATGTGCTAAGGAGCAGCATGCTACAATGCTGCTTACATCAACATCTTTGGCAGACATCCCTATCAAGGTGTCTCCACACAGGTCACTCAATTCAAGTAGAGGAGTAATTCGATGTCGGGACCTTGAAGGCAGCAGTGAGGATGAAATGGTGCAGTACCTTTCATCTCAAGGCATCTCACATGTAAAAGGAATTAGTGTGCGCCGAGGAGATAAGGTGATTGTCCCAAGCACCTATATCCTCACATTTTACCAAATACCAAAGACTCTCAAAGCAGGTTATCTAAACATACCTGTGGATCGTATATTTCCAACCCTCTTCGCTGTTATAAATGCCAAAAGTTTGGACACAGAAAAACCGTTTGCAGAGGTAAAGACACCTGCGTTCGCTGTGGTCATGATGGCCACGAGAGCGCTACCTGCCAGGCGGATTTCTGTTGTGTCAATTGCAAGGGTAAGCACTTTGCTTACTCTCGCGAATGTCCTATTTGGCAAAAGGAGAAACGAATCCAACGGAAAATGTCATACTTTGATGCTAAAAAGCAAGTAGAACTTTCTACACTTTTTCCCATTGCACCACAAGGGAAATCTTACTCAAGTGTAGCCAAAGTTTCTACTAGAACCATTTCTGTTCAGACTGATTTAACCTGGCATGAAAAAGAGGACGTGCCTAAAGTAATACCATCAGATCATATTAAAGGGGTATCGGGCTCATCACCAACGAGTGAGAGCTCGACTATAATTATTAATACTTTGCCTGACGAGGGTCCGCCTTCCTTGCCTCAAACTGAGGATGTTAGGGTCATTCCTAACACTTCAACCCAGAAGGGCAATAGGTTACCCCCTTGAAACTGTCATCCTTGATTCCAGTTCTACTGGATCAGGGTCGCAACTAAAGGGTACCTCTTCCAAAAAAGAAAAGCTAACAAAGTTCAAAGAGGGAGGAAAGAAGGGCTCAAAAGACCCTATCTCCCTCTATAATAGATATGGGAATGATCTGATGGACGGTGTTGCCTATGCGGATGTCCATACGGACCCGCATGGGAAGCCGTCAAAAAATAAAATTCCCCGACAATTTTAAATTCCATTATTCAATGGAATTGTCGTGGTTTAAAGTCCAATTATTAATTCAAAAACACAATCCTTTAGCTATTTGTTTACAGGAAACTTTTTTTTACAGATATCTGACACTTTGTCTTTTCGACATTTTGTTGGTTATCATCACCATTCAGTTGGTGATGGTAGAGCTCATGGGGGTGTTTCTATTATTCTTAATGGAGATAGATATCCCTCAAAGTCAAATCACCCTCAACTCGCCTTTACGGGCAGTTGCGGTTAGGGTGACTTTGCATATTCCTATTACACTCTGCTCTGTATATCTTCCACCAAGTTTTCATCTTAATCCCAGAGATCTCGATGACCTTATTGCACAACTTCCTCTCCCGTTTATTATTACGAGGGATTTCAATGGTCATCATTCACTCTGGGGTAGTCCAGATGATAACAACAGAGGTAAACAAATAGCGGACTTCAATTACATTAATAATTTGTGTATATTAAATGATGACTCGCCTACTTATCTACATCCTGCCACAGCTTCTTTTTCTTCCCTGGATCTCACCATTTGCTCTCCGGTCCTGTTTCAGGATTTTACATGGAGAGTAAATGAGGATCTATGTGGTAGTGACCACTTTCCTATCATAATTGATATTAATGGTCTCTCTCCGGTCGAAAGACCCCAGAGGTGAAAGTTGCATAAGGCTGATTGGGCTCTATTTGAATCTTTGTGTCTCTTCTCCTTTGATACAAAGGAGTTAGAAGGTGCAGATGAGTCTGTGGCCTTATTCACTTCAATTCTTCAAGATGTAGCTGAGCAGGCGATTCCAAAAACCACGACAGAACCAAAACGTTTCAATAAACCATGGTTTAACGACGATTGCAAACCATACGCCAAGCAAAGAAAGCTTCATGGCAAAGTTATGTCTCCAGGATCAAATCCCGTACCACATCTAAGTCGGTATGGGATAGGATTCGTAGGATTAAAGGTAAAAGTAGTGCATTATCAGTTAACCATCTCAATGTTGATAATACCACCTTAACAACATTTCCTGATATTGCTAATTCTCTGGCCAGTACTTTTTCATTCAATTCATCATCCAATTTCTCCTCCGATGACTTTCGAGGCATTAGACAACAACAGGAGAAAAAGCGACTTAATTTCAAGTCCCGTAATGATGAATGCTATAATGATCGTTTTTCCATTGCGGAGCTCTGTGATTCGTTAAAGCGAGCTTGGGACACTGCAACTGGTCCAGATGAGATACACTATCAAATTTTAAAACATTTACCTTATCCAACTCTTCTGATTTTACTGCATCTTTTCAACCGGATTTGGGTTGATGGGAATTTCCCTCCTTCGTGGCATGAAGCCACAGTAGTCCCCATCCCTAAACCGGGTAAAGATCATACGAATCATACCAACTATCGTCCGATCGCTTTAACTAGCTGTATTTGCAAAACCATGGAGAGATTGAACAATCGAAGGCTTGTTTGGTACCTCGAGTCCAACAACCTCATTACAGACCTCCAATGTGGATTTCGGTCCCAAAGGAGCACTCTTGATCATCTTGTCAGATTTGAAACGTTCGTCAGGGACGCTTTCATCCAGAAGCAACATTTAGTTGCTATATTTTTCGATCTGGAGAGAGCACCTGATACTAAACACGGTATCATGCGCGACCTCCATAACCTCGGCCTAAGAGGTCGCTTACCTATCTTTATTAAAAATTTCCTAGAAGATAGGTCATTTAAGGTACGACTGGGATCCATATTCTCTGACTCATTTCCTCAGGAAATGGGGGTCCCCCAGGGAAGTATTTTTATCTCCAACATTATTTGCAATTAAAATTAATACTATCCCAGCGTGCCTTAAACCAGGTACAAACGGCGCTCTTTATGTTGATGACTTTCAGATGTGCCATGGTTCTACAGACATGCGGATAATCGAACGTAAGTTGCAGCTTTGTTTGAATTCACTTCAACAATGGGCAACCGAAAATGGTTTTCGTTTTTCGAAATCCAAGACTGTCTGTATGCATTTCTGTCAGAAACGAGGTTTACATCCAGATCCAGAACATTTCTTGGATGGCAACCGCCTTCCAGTTGTAGATGAAACCAAATTTCTGGGGCTGATATTTGATAAGAAATTATCATTTATCCCCCATATTAAAAACCTAAAAAAGAAATGTCTGAAAGCCCTCAACATATTGAGAGTCTTATCAAATACTGACTGGGGAGCAGACCGTAAGGTCTTGCTCAGATTATATCGAGCATTAATTCGATCTAAACTCAATTATGGGTGTATTGTGTATGGGTCTGCGCGCGAGTCTTTTCTCAAAGAGCTCGACACCATACACAATCAGGGACTTAGAATCAGTTTAGGAGCATTTCGTACATCTCCAGTGGAAAGTTTATACGTCGAGGCACATGAGCCCTCACTGCACAACAGACGTGATAAACTGGCCCTGCAGTATGCTACGAAAATTGCATCACTTCCAAATCACATTTCATTTACCACAATATTTAGACCTCTCCATGAGCATTTGTATCTAGTGAAGACTAATACTATTCCATCATTCGGTATTCGCATACAATCCCTTTTGTCTGAGGCTGGTATCAGCCTCGACAGTATTGCGAATACCCCTGTCTTTAGGACTCCACCATGGGCTATATCTCCGCCAAAGGTTGATTTCGATCTTTCTCAGCACAAAAAGAGAGATATTAGCTCAACGGTGTTTCAATCTCTCTTTAGAGAGTTTAGGTCTAAGTATGGTGATTATATTCCTATTTACACAGATGGGTCGAAAGATGGTGATCGGGTAGCTTCGGCTACCGTGACGCCATGCGAGACCATTTCTGTCCGCCTTCCACCTGCTGCTCCTATCTTTACAGTTGAGCTCCATGCCATTCTTCAGGCTTTGGAGTTCATTCAATCATCTTCTGATTCAAAATATATCATAATTACTGATTCTTTGTCCTCGTTACAAGCAATAAACAACAAACAGCTTGAACACCCATTAGTAGCAGACATTTATGGTCTGCTACTATCAAATGAGATCATCAGCAAGGACACTGCCCTTTGCTGGCTCCCCAGTCATATGGATATAAAGGGGGGTGATCAAGCAGACTCGGCTGCCAAGTCTGCTTTAGATTTTTACATTTCATTTAAAGATTTTTAAATGCATTATAAATTCATTTATATATGACCGCTGGCAACGGTCGTGGGATCTTGCAGGCACAAACAAGCCTCTCCTTGGAGATTGGCCAAGCTCCTACAGGTCTAACAGGAGAGATGAAGTTGTTTTGTGTCGCTCTCGTCTTGGTCATACCTTTTTAACTCACATTTTCATCTTAAAGCGAGAGCCTCAACCAGAATGTGAACACTGTCATGTTCTTTTGACAGTTAATCACATTTTGATTGAGTGCAAGCATCTCAAACGAACAAGATCACGGTTTTACCGTTGTCAGTCACTACATCATTTGTTTGCCCAGCCGGTGTCTATATGGTAAAGCGTTAGACTTTTTAAAAGAGACAAATTTTTATCGTAAATTTTAATTGTTTATATCCTGATATTCTATTTCATGTTTTAAATATATATACATAAAGTTGATATTTATTTTTAGTTGATATTTACTGTGATATTTGTTTTTATTTATGTATATATAGATAATGTGATTTTTTGTTTCTAGTTTGTCTCGTAACATCATCATATGTTTGGCGCAATATAGCCCGGTTGGGGCGGATGTGCCATTAAACCACATTTCATTCATTCATTCCATTTCGCTCGGTGTATGATAAAATGATCAATAATACAAATCGTTCGTTCGTTTGTGGGGTTTAACGTCCACTTCCACATAAGGTGATATTGTAGACAAATAATACAAATGTTGATGATCTAAGTTTTTATGATTATTATTTGAAACCATTTCGTTTCTTAAAAGCCGACAATTGATTATTTCTATCGGCTTTAAAGATGTCCGTAGCGCCGGGTATAACAATTTCACACCAATCTTGTTTCAATCAGAAGCCAATTATTGTTGGCTTACGGTCGGCTTATTCTGATAAAAAAAAAACACATAGGGAATATGGCTACAACTGTCTGTCTTTATAAAACAAAATCTAAATTACAAAACAAATTATTCCGTAGTCAATTGTTATTTATAATAAGGGGGATTAAGGAATCGGTCAGGCGTTAACGAATACACACGCCGGGTGTATATAGGTAATTAAGGAATAAACACCCCGAATAAGCATTCGGCCACTGTGACGTCAATGGCGTCTTAGGGAATTGAGAGTGTTTTCAATAATTGGCCAAGTCGTTTTTACGGGAGGTCTATATTTGCGACTTTGAGTGACGATATCTGAATTAATTTTCATCAGATCGATGTTAAACTGCCGTAAAATGCATATAGTAACCAATGTCTATAAGCTCAATGAATTTAGTTTTCTCATTTTATGTGCTCTCTCCCTCTCTCTCTGAAATCATGCCACAAGTCCATTATCTTTATCTGGACTTTGGAATTGTCACCTGTGGTCAGTTTCTACACTAACCAGTCAATGTTAAACCAGACAATAACAACAGCTTCTCATTCGTTCAGATGAATAATTGGGATTAGACATGTTACAAAAACTGGTCAGGGTAAGGTTACTCTGGGAAATTTCTGATATAAATCCTGATAATTCAGCTGTGAAAACTTTCTGACATCAACTTTTGAGGAGTTGAAGTTAGAAAATTTTCTGAACAGTGCCCCCTGACCCACATAGTGCATAATATTTCCTTTTTTTGTGGCATTTTAAACCAAAATGGAGTACATTTCGAATATTTAAATACATTTACCCTTTGCACAGCCCTTTAGCAACCAGTTTGTTCATCTTAGACGATGCCCTGCTATATGGTTCAACATATCCCGTCAACTGGACAAGGTGTGCTGGACATTTCCATTTGTTCACATTATCGATCAAAGATCGTGTTATAAGATATTGCTGAGGATTATCAAAATAATAAGTTATTTTTTGTTAGAATGGCCGACCTTTGGCACTGAAAGTCACAAAATGGCACAACATACGCCAACCTCTGCATTGATTATATTAAGTCGAACCAGTAGTTTATAATACAGGTCGTGGTGGCTAAGTGAGTATGGCACTAGCTCAATAACCAGGAGGTCCAGCATTCTCTGCATAAAAAAACCCTTGACAGTTGAAATTGAAAATAAGTCTGTCCAGACAAAGTGGTAGTGACTTATACTGTTTGAATGGCATTTAGTAATTGAACACATTAAAGATAAACACTTCAGTTCCATGGATAAAAATTACTATATTTCTATTAAATCTATGTATCAACAATGATTCTCTTGTCGTTATCAAGCATGTAGCTTTAATAGAAATATAGTAATTATTATTCATAGAACTGTTGTGTTTATTTTTGGTAGTGACTTCTGTAAAGTAAATGCTGTACAGATAGATGTGGTCTGACACAACAATGCAGATGATGATATAGGTACGAATACAAAAAGAAATTAAATTTTTTTTTTTTAAGAAAAGCAATGATTTATATTCAAATTTAAGACTAAATACAGTTTAACAAACAAATAGAATTAAAAATTAACAAAAATGAAAGTCATGCAGGCATAAAAATTTAAATGCGTATTATATATATCCATACAAACACATAATTCATGAAAGATATGTACATGATGTAGCAGATATTCATGAATCTGAACTTTATAATACTGAATACTACAATCTTAGTGATTAAAACACAGATCCTATTTCGTTTGGTTTTTTTTATAGTTCAAAATTTCGTTTTACTTGGAAGAATTGTCATATAACCCACATTCTGGATGATGTGAGGGATTAGCCAATCAAACGGTCTGTTATGGTGGCCTCTTGGCCAGCTGTGCATGGAACTGTGGGTAAATCATTAGAAATGTCAACGTCATAGGGTCAAAAGTCACTTGGATGAACCTTGAAGCAACCTTTCAATACAACTGATCAGACCTTCATGTAGTGTAGGTCATCGAAATTATACAAAAACGAAACGAAATATAGATCTGTATTTTAATCAGATTGTCAATACCACAGATTTAAATCAAGAGCTCTTTTTCAAACTGCATCTTCTGGTTGGGGGAGTTGGATGGCTGAATGGTGTAAGGTGTGCACTTTAGATCATAAGGTATGTCACTGAATTAAGTGGCATCGTTTTGATACTTAGTTTGTAAGTTACAATGAGTAGGGTTACTTTTCCAGACCTGTGGGTTTTCTTTGGGTCCTTTGCTTCCACGGCTTAAGACCCTTAAGTGTAAGTGAATTTTTTAACATTGAACCATAGTCCTAAATTAACCCAATTCCTCCCTCAAAACCATTTTTATATGCTTTTCACTTTACTTCCATAAATGCTCTTAAAGCTAGTATTAATCTAAAACGAACAGAGCTTCAACAGGCAAATTTTATCCAATACATGTAACAAGTAAATCTAAAACTAAAATCTAACCTCTCAATCACAGTCTCACTGCATCATTTTAGCTCAATATAGTCCTTGCAAACTACAAAATTGTGAAAGATGAATCTCTAATATATAGAGTTAGGGTACATAAAATTATTGACAAGATTGTTTGTTTGGACCTTAAGCTCCACCTGCAGGTTTGTCAAGGCAAGGAGATGTAAACAGGGCTTTTACTTACCCTGACTTCATCTCATTATCATGACAAATCTTCAGGTGGGGCTTAAGGTCCACTCAACACAAACTAAGTCATTTCAGGACTAATCTATTATGAAGCCTGTACCTAGCTTTCCATGGAATAAATAGACCAGCTACTTCAGAAATCGCATTCAAATTTCAGGCATTTAAATTTTAAGATTTAAAATATTATTTCTTCCTTATGACAAAACTAATAATCTTACTGTCACTTTAACAAGATTTGCTTTGTAAGGGTAAAAAATGAAAGTAGTAATTAAAATTTGACTTTGGCGATAATGTTTTGTGGTACTTGCGATTCTTTTTGAGATGTGGTGAAAAAAAATCTTAAAATTCTAATCATATATATGTCCTAGACTGACCAGTTCATCGAGTGGCAATAACAATTGGTACATGCTTTTTAATATGTTTGATTGGGTATTTCTAAAGTGTGGCATAAACAAGTTACTTCTCTTTTACAATATACAGAACAGAATATACAAAAAATTAAAATATACCAAAAATTATTCTTGGATAAAAATATCAATCAATCCTCAAACACACACAATTCCAATCAATTCAAGCAAAGCTAATTGTAAACAAATAAACAAATAACACATCTTTTAAAAAATAAACAGAAAATAAAACAATTATTCTTTAATAAACATCAGTCACTCCTCAACAAACACAATTTCAATCAATTCAAGCAATTATTACCACAAACCATTTTGCAAATTAACTCAATGAATGAATTATTGTATTAATATATCCAGATATATTTCTTTAATAACAATTTCAAAATGTCCACAATATTTTTATTGTTTGTAATAAAGTACTGGAGAAGTTGGTTACATACAAAACCTGGTTAGAAAAAAAAAAGAAAAAGTCATTTATTTATTCTGATATAGAAAAACATAAAATATATTTTCAGTGTTAACATAACTGTAGACACACTCGCTGAATCATTCATCCGAATTAGACTGTGCCGAATTGCAGCCGATTAGGTGAGTCGGGCGTTTATTGCATCACCTAATTTCCATGATTAAACATGGCTGCGACCATGTCTTCAAACAATTACTTGACTACCCATTATGAGTGGTGCTTGGTTAATGAATTCTACATTGGGGCGAATGCTTCAACAGAGCAGACACACTAGACTAATACATCAAACATGTTTGATTCTGCTGAATGGCAGCGTACACACTAGAGGATTTTCGGGACCAATTTAACTGATTCAGCTGAATGATTCAGTCGAATCTTTCAGTTAGTGTCCACCACTTTAATCTTCGATATTATGACCATCTGTGTTACAATTTTACAGTGTTGAAATATATGGTATGAATGTATGGAAACCTACCTAATAACAATGGCCTGATCACTATCAATTTTAATTAACTAATAACAATCCTTACTGGCAGTTAGTAACATGATAGTGTAAAAACAAACACACTTTTCGAAAACATCTACAAGTGTACTTATATTTATGGCTGGGTTTCTGTTTTGCTGTATTACTATTAGCTTTATAACATTGAGAGAATACACTTTGAAACCTCACCTAGTAGCTATTTTCCATAAGTACATGTATGTGTTTCTGTTTTTATAATAACATTATGTACCAGCATCTAAAGTGACAACTTCGAGCTGTTTATGTCAAAGTTTTCGTTTGTAAACGTTATTTGTTAATAAGTCAATGATATCAACTTTACAGTGAATATAGCTTACCTTATATTGTGAATTAAAATTATAATTAACAGATTGTCCATTGACTGTAACTGTAGTAGGTTGTTGCTGTAAACCAAATACTGTTACATTTCCTAATAACATTGGTTCATCCTTGTATCCAGTAAATAATGGACTGCTATAAACACCATTCTATAAAGACAAAGACAAAATCAAAAATTCTTTATACACGTAAAACCAGTTGCAAAGTTTTGAAATAGCTCATCCTTTTTAAATACACAAATTAAGTATTCATTATGGTAACAAAATGTGATACATTTCCAAAATATTCCACGGGGAGCCATGCTGGGTAAGTGGGTAAGATGCTGGCTCGCTAACATCGGTGTCACATGTTCCTGTTTGAACCCTTCATTGGTCAAGAAGATTCAATGGCATTTGTTTCCCCTTGTCAGTGGTGTAGGATGGAGGGCCACGACAAGGCCAGCTGTCTAGTTGTTTGGATGGGACAAAAAACTGAGGTCATGTGTGTACATTGGCGTGCATGTAAAAGATCCCTTGGTAGTTGGAATATGGTATGAGTAGGCCATAGTGCTGCTGCCCGGGCAAAAGTTCCCTCATAGCACACTGTCTTCATAATCCCAGTCGGAGCAAAACTCCATTTTATTTCCATATTCCGAGCAAATTTAAGGAAAAATACAGTAAATTTACATATACATGTACCATATCAAAAATTTAGAAGAATCCAAATGCTAAATAAAATTAAATACTTTGTTGTCAAAAATTACCTTATCAGCATTAAAGAGTATATTATTATACAGTTTGACACCTACAGTATCTGCAACAAAGAGAATTATGAATTAAATATTTCCGACAAAACATTCTGTTCAAGAATTATGTCTTTAATTTATTTGCAGCTATTTATAATATGGTCCATTATACTTTTTATACGCCCACATTTTCATGTGGACGTATATTGTTGTCGCCCCTGTTCGTCCGTCCGTCCACAATTGTTTGTGAACAGTCTACAGGTCACAATTTTTATCCGATTTCAATGAAACTTAAAATATAGGTTTATCACCCTAAGATCTCGGTTCCTTTCGATATTGGCATGTATCGGACCGCAACTTCATGGGTTATGGCCCCTGATTGTACGAAAAATCACGTTTTTATACGCCAACATTTTCATGTGGACGTATATTGTCGTCGCCCCTGTTCGTCCGTCCGTCCACAATTGTTTGTGAACAGTCTACAGGTCACAATTTTTATCCGATTTCAATGAAACTTAAAATATAGGTTTATCACCCAAAGATCTCGGTTCCTTTCGATATTGGCATGTATCGGACGGTAACTTCATGGGTTATGACCCCTGATTGTACGAAAAATCACTTTTTTTAGCTTGTGAACAGTGTAGAGGTCACAATTTTGAACCGATTTGGATGAAACTTGAAATGCATGTTTATAAACCAAAGATCTTGGTTCCTTTCGATATTTGCGCCAATTGGATATATTTGCGCCAATTGGATCGTAACTTCCTGAATTATGGCCCCTGATTGTCCGAAAAATCGCCCTTTTTAGCTTGTGGTCCCTCTGGAGGTCAAAATTGTTATCCGATTTAAAAAAACGTTTGATTATATCACCGTTCCATGGTTATGAAGGTTGAGTTCAAATTTCGTGAAAATCGGACCAAAATTGACGGACAAAATGGCCGCCATTTGTACGCGAATAGTGTGAAAATATGTTATATAAAATGGTTGTGGACCTTATAGAGGTCACAATTTTGAACCGATTTTGATGAAACTTGAAATGCATGTTTATAACCCAAAGATCTTGGTTCCTTTCGATATTTGCGCCAATAGGATCGTAACTTCCTGAATTATGGCCCCTGATCGTCCGAAAAATTGCCCTTTTTAGCTTGTGGTCCCTCTGGAGGTCAAAATTGTTATCCGATTTAAAAAAACGTTTGATTATATCACCGTTACATGGTTATGAAGGTTGATTTCGAATATGTTATATCAAGGTTGTGGACCTTATACAGGTCACAATTTTGAACCAGTTTTGATGAAACGTGACATGTATGTTTATAACCCAAAGATCTTGGTTCCTTTCGATATTTGCGCCCATCGGATCGTAACTTCCCGAATTATGGCCCCTGATTGTCCAAAAAATCGCCCTTTTTAGCTTGTGGTCCCTCTGGAGGTCAAAATTGTTATCCGATTTAAAAAACCGTTTGATTATATCACCATTTCATGGTTATGAAGGTTGAGCATAAATTTTGTGAAAATCGGACCAAAATTGACGGACAAAATGGCCACCGTTTGTACGCGAATAATGTGAAAATATCTTATATAACGGTTGTGGACCTTATAGAGGTCACAATTTTGAACCGATTTTGATGAAACTTGACATGTATGTTTATAACCCAAAGATCTTGGTTCCTTTCGGTATTTGTGCCCATTGGATCATAACTTCCTGAATTATGTCCCCGCATTGTCCGAAAAATCGCTTTTGTTCGCTTTTGGTCCCTCTGGAGGTCAAAATTATTATCCGATTTAAAAAAACGTTTAACTAAATCATCGTTACATGGTAATGAAGAGAGATATTTGCGCCCATCGGCTCATTACTCCTGAATTATGTCCCCTGATTGTATGAAAAATCACCCTTTTTAGCTTGTTGTGCCTCTGGAGATCACAATTATTATCTGATTTAAAAAAAAAACGTTTGATTATAAAAACCAAACAAATTCTAATGATTTTCTGATAATTCCTTAATATGCAACAACTCTTGTTGACTGCCCGGACGATTTGGCTGCTGTGTGGGCGTATGTTTCGTTGCCTGGCAACCTATTTTTAGATTTAAAAGGAAGTTTTGTGTAAAATTTTGTATTATGATCAATATAATTGTCATAAACAAACTCCTGATGTACATTTGTAAGATAATGTTCCTGTATATAATTTATACAAAAGGAGTTAATAAACAGTTTGTAGTTAATATCGGCATCAAATATTGAACTAGGGGGATCTGATCGTGTTATTTACTTATTGAAGAGACAAGTTCTCTCATACAAAATTTTATTTCTAAATCAGCTTAAATTTTGGTTTATTGTCTTGACTGTGGAACACAAAATTCATTATATATAAACAACGGCTTTACTTATATACAATATTCAATGAAGACAGATTGCCACCCAAAGGAAATTGACAATTTTATTTCTGACCAAGTTAAAAAAGTAAAAGCTCCCTTGGCAGTTAGAATTGGATATAGGAATAGGCCACAGTGACGCAGTCTGGGCAAAATTTCCCTTATAGCGCACTGTATGGCATATGCCTGTCTTCATTGGCCCAGTCGGAGCAAACAGCAGGCCGTTAAACTCATTTCATTTCATTCCATTTCCATTCTAATATATAGAAAAGAGATATAATTGATATATACCAATAGTGTCACCATCATCCCAGAATAAGTCACCTTCTGCTTGACTTGTAGAATTCAGAGCAACAAGCATCCCAAATTCATTCTTACGACTGAAATAAAATAATTAAAGATACATTATTTAAGATTTAGATAAAGAACTAGTTGCTATAATAGTTAGAAAGTAGATAATGTAAAATGAATAATTTGAAAATTTCATTCAAATTACTCTATTGCAAGCGAAGATATTAGCCTTTCAAGGTTTGACAGACGTGTGCAATAATTTCAACCACAGTACTGGTTGATCAAAGCTAAGTCTCGTTCCTCCATGTTTGATTAAATCAAAGTATCGCTGAACCATTGTAATCTATTTAATATCGGAGAAATCTGATGCCATTGAGAGTTGATTAAGGCCTGGATCAGTTAATTGATGTCTAATTAATACTTTAGAAAACATTTAAGGCCTTAAAAGACCTGCAATAGGCAGATTTAGCTCTTGCATAATGATTGTTTAAATGAAGAATATATGATTATCGCTTGTTTTAGCAGTAATATATAACATTTGAATAAACCCAGTTCGGTTATCAAAATAGTTCTGATATTATGTTAATTTATTTTTAAACGATTTACTCAATAATGTTGGAAGTTTATTAGAGTCTATGTAAATAAGCTTAATGGCAATTCTTTACCCGTCTTTCTGTTCATATAATGGAAGCAGTTGCTTCGATCCACACAAGACTCATTTTGTGCTTCTGTCCCCGACAACTAAATAAAGTGAACAGCATACAATCTCACTTAAGCCCACCAGCAATGGCCAAAAAATTTCATCAGGATTTTCCGCAGGATTTTCCACTGCATTACCCCTTGTCAGTAGGGCAGGACAGAGGGACTGAGGAGGACAGCTGTCTAGTTGTTTAGATGTGAAGGAAAACCGAGGACCAGTGTCACAGAAAAGATCCCTTGGCAGTTGGATTGCTATATAAGAGTAGGCCGTAGAGCCACTGTCCTAGCAAATTTTCCCTCACAACACAATAATTTTCTTGTTTTAATGTATCAAATACATCAATAAGGAATTATGTGCAAAGTCTTGTGATTTTGGATAAAACATATTTCTAAAAAAAACGTTAATGAAAATTGAGCAAATTCTCAACTTAAGTCCGAGAATGCCTCGTTAACTTGGGGCCAGTATTTTAATCTGATTGGTGATGTGATAATTTGTACTGGACAATGTGTGTGACAATTATGTCCAAGCTTGCTTAAAGATACATTATGGCAGATTAAATAAAGAGCTGGCAGTTCCCACCATAATACTTGAAAACTTAATGGTGTAAAGGGAATTTGCTGAAAATTTCAGTTTAATTGATCCACTCTGAACTGAGAATTTAGAGATATAATTATCGACCTAACCTCGACAATCATTACTAACGATGGTACGATAAATAACATAGTCTCCATTATCCATAAATGAAATCATAATAATGAAAGTTGAGCAGCAAATCAGATCCTAATCCAATAAATATTGCAGGCTAGCGTTGACATCGAGAGTTGATTATGGTCTTGGTGAGTTAATTAATGTCTAATTAATAATTTTGAAAACATTTCAGACCCCAAAGAAAGACCTGCAATAGGTAAATTTAGCCCTTGCATAATGTATGTTTAAGTATATTCCTACCTGTATGTAGTGGTTGTATTAGGATACTGCCAGGGAAGAATATAACCACCTCTAACATGTAGATTTATTTTATCTAATGGTGTCTGTAATATCTTACCACCACCTTCACTAGTTATTAATTCACCATTATAATAATCATACCACATATCAGCGGGAAAATAAACTGATAGAGCCGTTACATCCTGTTGATACAGATACAAAGATTTTTTTTTAAAGGAAATGAAATGACTTTGAGTTTAACATCCTACTCTTCAGCTCTGACTAGGCTAATGAAGATCAGCATGCACGTAAAAGATCCCTTGATAGTTGCAATTTGATATAAGAGTAGGCCATATTTATTATGGGAGGGAGAGAAAAATACAGTTTAATGTCCACTCGACACAAACTAGGAAATTTCGATACTAACATATGGTTAAATTTTATTTAAATAATTTGCTTGCGTGTAGGGGTCTTTAGCAGTGGGAGGAAACCAGAGGACCCAGAGAAAACCCACGAGGTTGGACAGGCGACCCTACTCCTTGTCACATACAAGAGGAGAATCGAAACCGCACCAGCTGAAGACCTTACAACGTGCATGCGCTAACCATGCGGTCATCCCTGCCACCCACCCCGTATACCATAAACAATATCTTATTTATTAGCTTCAATCAGTTCATTTTATAAAAAAAAAACAACATATATTTTAGTGAGTTGGAATATTATTATATGATATTTACCTCTTGTAAAACTGGTGATATTAATAAAGCTGATCCCCATAGAAACTGTCTATCATTCGAGTATGTAGCAGAATCCTTGGGATATCTGTAATACAGAAATTATCTAATTATATAAAAAAAAACAGCGGTTGCCAGGCAAGATATGCCCACATTTTACAATTAGGGGCCATAATCCAGGAAGTTACCATCTGTTAAGCACAAATATCTAAAGGAACCAAGATCTTTTGGATTTTAAGTTTCATCAAAATTGTGACGCATAGAGAATCTACAACCTTCCTTTTACACTGTTTAATTACGAAGGACCACATGTTAAAAACATGATTTTATTACAATAAGGTGCGATTATCCCGGGAGTTACGAACTGATATAAACATGTATTTTGAGTTTCACCAAAACTGGATCAAAATTATGACCTCTAGAGTGTCCACAACCTTGATATGTCATACTTTTACACTATTTGTGTACGGGGGACCACATACTACTAAAAACGTGATTTTTCATACTGTACAATCAAGGGCTATAATTCAGGAAGTTATGGTCCGATATGCGAAAATATAAAAAATTGGACCTGTAGAGTGTCCACAAACAAATTGTGGACGGACATGGGCGAGGACAATATACGTTCACATGAAAATGTGGGTTTATAATAAAAATGGATTGTACTTACTCAAAAAATAACGGTCTTAAAACTGTATCCCCCATCATGTGACTTTTATATATCAATGTATAAAGATACGGTAGAAGTGAATATCGTATTAGATATACTTTTCTGGTGGATGCTGCCAAGACAGGGCCAAATGATGCTGGGTCTTGAGGCTACAAAATAAAAACAAAATTTCAGAAATGTTCTTCCAATTAATATTTTTTAAAAGGATTACAAGAATTTATCATTGTGGTTAATCATACATGCATCATGTTTTCAAATATGTGTGCAGTTAATTTTCTGATTTTGAATGAAAGGAAATTGAATGTTGTTTATTCTACTTTTCTGCAAAATGGGCAAATAAAGACGACCTTAAACCACAGTCAGTGTGCCTGTACAGCTGTAGTACGGCCTACACTTAACTTGAATTCAAACTGTCATGGGTTCTTTTATGAGCACAACGGTTATTCGTATATTACACACAAGACTAGTACACCCTCCTTGCACCAGTAACAACTGAAAATTCTTGAGGAACTTTCTTGGCCAACATCTGGAGCGATCGCAACACCCAATTTTGAAATAGCTATAATTCATCAATTTGTCAAATTCTACACATTCAAAATATCTAATGCCCCAACTTACTTTTTAAAAAGTAACCCTTTAACTCGTTTTTACAGTATTTCATGAATGATATTTTGGTGATAAATAAAGCCCTGTGATCTCTTGCTTCGGATCAAACATCTCTACACTTGCTCTATTATCGATATAATGATATCTCAACACCGGTTATATTATCGATATGAAGATATCTCAACACTGGTTATATTATCGATATGATAATATCAAATATCTCAACACTGGTTATATTATCAATATGATGATATCAAATATCTCAACACTGGTTATATTATCGATATAATGATATCAAATATCTCAACACTGGTTATATTATCAATATAATGATATTAAATATCTCAACACATGTTATATTATCGATATGATGATATCAAATATCTCAACATTTGTTATATTATCGATATAATGATATCAAATATCTCAACATTATTTAAGAAGTATAAAATCCAATGATTATTATATTATTGATATATAGATATGTAAAAAGACTTAATTCACTCACAATGGTTCCAGGAGTGTTATGATTTCTGGAGAAAGTATAAAAGGCACCAAGTTGATGCCATCTTTGACACAGCTGTTCTGAAGTATTTTCACGGAATCCACAGATATCAGCTCCAACCATTGTAATACCAAACATATTCATTCTAATTATTTCTGAAAAATTGATGTAATTTATAAAATAGCTAAGACAGCATGTTCAGATTATAACTTTTTCAGATCTAATGGACGTTCAAAAACAAGTGTGGACAATACTAATCCAATTCGGAATTTGTAAGTGTTTTCAATGTATTTCTATTTAAAAAAGTCCCAGCCCTGAGTTAACAAAGCATTCCTAGACTTATTTTAACTAAAATACAACCCTTTATAAAAGTTTTGTTGTTTTGATGCATTAAATACATCAACAAGAAATAATGTGCAAAGTTTTGTGTTTCTTGATAATTGTCACAAACAATGATTGAAAGTTGAGTAAATTCTAAACGTAAGTCTGAGAATACTTTGTGAAACAGTGCCAGGTAATGTATTGTCTTTGCTAATCAACATCACAAGCTAATTTTAGGACCAGGTACTGCATGATTCCCTACTTATCTTGTGCTTCTTTGTGGGTATGATGCTCTTTAATTAACTACCTAAGACTCTGGAAATTCAAGTTGAATCAATATGAAACTTGGCAATCTTCTTCCTAGAAAATTGCACTGGATTGATGGACTTTGATTTTTGATGACGTCATGTTTGGTGTACTTGTTACAGAAGTCAGTGCTAAAGAAGTGAAAAGAAATGGTGGATTAACGTCCTACTATTCTTCATGGACTGGGATTATGAAGTCAGGCATCCACCATACAGTGTGCTATGATGGAAATTTTGCCCGAACAACTTTCTGCTGGCCCTTGCCGTCCTGCACCAATGACAAGGTTGACCCAAGGTCTTACTCACAGAGCCACTGCAACACCAATTAGCAGTAAAGAAATAATAAGTCAAACATTTTACCTGATATTGATCTATACATATCATGATATGTTGCTGCATTATCTCCGGTCCAGTGACCGCCATAGTGACCTTGACCTGAGAAAGTAGACCGTGAGATTACGAATGGTCTCTTTCCACGAATATCTTGCAAAGCACTGTAAATTACAAACAATTTGTTTCTGTTACAATCATAAAGAATGCATGAATGCATGTTTTTTTGACATAAAATAGTGCTGGGGTTGAATGGTCGAATTATTAGCATGTGCATTTTCTCTGAACCATATGTTAGTCCAGAAATTACCTAGGACGTTGAAACACCATTTTTGTCTCTCTCTATGTAAGGATACTAGCGATTCCGATCAAGTGCTGAATAAATGAGTCAAACTACACTCAACTAAAATTTTTATTTGTTAAAGTTAAGACAGGCACTTGAATTATTAGAATAAAACAAGCGCATGACATTCACTTTTTCTTTTCCTGACAAAACATGAATTTTTAACAAAGGTAGATTTTCACCCCCAACAAATAAATTTAAATCAAGTGGATGCATATTTTTGATTAAACTCAGCAGTAATATCATTTTAAAGTACATCAATGATATAGAATTAGTATAAAACTTACTGGTAAGAAGCTGCTGTTTCTGTATATCCGTATATATTATGTATATTATATTGAATTGATAAATGTTGCTGAGCACTTGCACAGATAGTACTGGCTCTCAAAGATCCACCTCTTACATCTGGAAATAAATCTTCATACATTACAAATGATCTTTGTTACGTAAAACTGTTCGCAATGATGACATAGAAATTTGCTGTTCCAATAGACCACAGTCAATGACATGCCACAGTTTCCAAAGTTTCCAAACCAATCAGCCGATTTTGAGATATAAATAAGTTTTTTAATAGAAACAAAATGACAATTCCAACAGAAATAAAATGTGGTTTAACGTTCTACTGTTCAGCTCTGACTGGGCGAATGAAGACAGGAATTCCAATGTCATTGCTAATGTTAGAGGTTTCTTTTGGCATTTAGGGCACAGGACTCATTGTGTAAAGGCTGCAAAATTCTGCCCGAATTTATAAATCAAAATCTCAAATAAATGCCTGGGAATGCCTTTCTAATCTTAATATCCTTACATGCTTAAATTACAAACACCTTTACATGCTTAAACATTTGACTGGTAAATGAACACTACAACCTTTACGTGCCTAAATTAAATACATTTACCTGGTAAATAGGGTGGATTTTCTAGATTATTATCAGGGCAACCAGAAGTTGAACCAGTTACAAAATTAGAAATTTCATTCATATCCTGAGATATATAGAACAAAAAAGAAATTATTGTCTATTTCAACACATGGAAGAAGCTGCAATTGCTTAGTGAAAAAGACGTTCACCCGATCTCTAGCCTGGAAGTATCAGGTTTCCTCCTGGTGTTGGCCAAGGAAGTTCCTTTAAACACAGTTAGAATAAGAATTAAAGCTTTCAAATCATACTCTGTCAAATTGTTCCTTTTAATAAATGATAAGATGACAATCTTTTGCCAAAAGATTTGGTCAGTGATCAGACATAGATCAGAGAGAGAGAGAGAGAGAGAGAGAGAGAGAGAGAGAGAGAGAGCCATCCAACCCCCACTAAAGATCAAAGGAGTTTCGGCTTACAAGAAATAAATAAAAGACTAATAATGATCCTTTGAAGATGTTAATGTATATATATATATGTCATTATATACTTACAATCCACATTCCATCAAATGCTACTTTATCATGGAAGTTTTTTACGATAGTTGTCCAATATTTCTGAGAGTCTGGGTGAGTAAAATCAGGAAAATAAGTAAAACCTGGCCACACCTAAATAAAAACCAGAACAGAAATGCATATCAACACATATCATACTGTATGGATCAACATCTAGATACATCATACTGTATGGATCAACATCTAGATACATCATACTGTATGGAGCAGATCAACATCTAGATACATCATACTGTATGGCGTAGATCAAAATCTAGATACATCATACTGTATGGCGTAGATCAACATCTAGATACATCATACTGTATGGATCAACATCTAGATAATATAATATCATACTATGTAGTAGACCAACATCAAGATATATACTGAGCGCCAAAGAAAACGCATCACTTAGTTTTTCGTATAACAAAATGATCCTGTAAAAATATCTCATTTATTTTGCTTCTTATTGTGGACAATATTCAAATGGGAACACATCAATAACAACACATTTGTACACTAATGGATGTTTAATCTGTACAAAGTCAGAGGGGTCAAAATCAAAAGTACAACACAGATGTCAGTAGCTTGTGTGTCCTCCACGGGCTCATACGCACGCTGTGCAGCAACGTCTCATGGAATTAACCATCCGTGTCATTTTGTTATACGAAAAACTAAGTGATGTGTTTTCTATGGCGCCCAGTATACATGTATATCATACATATACTGTATGGAGTAGGTCAACATCTAGATACTGTGGAGCAGATCAACATCTAGATATATAACATACATTATAGAGTAGATCCGATGGCACTGAGAGTGGATTATATGGTCTTGATCAGTTTATTAATAATTTAGATAACATTTCAGGCCTAAATCAAGACCTATCATAGGCATTTTAATCTTTTGTATTAATGCATGTTTAATTAAATACAAAATGGAATTTGGACAGACATTCCTTTTAGTGATTGTAGTTCACAGGAGATTCAAATGAAGATCAGAGACTTTAAAAAATCAAAACAAAGTATTGGAAATCTTTCCAGATAGATAAAATATATAAAATAAACCTACCTTTCCTTCCAGAGGTTTTCCATTGTGATCTTTAACAAATATATCCATCTTTAAACCAAGATCTAGTGGTTCGTATGTACCAGCTTTAGATGTACTACTTATTCCAGGATCCTATCAAAGCAAGATAAATGGGGTTTAATGCCGACTCAATACAAACTAGTTTATTTCACGACTACCCAATTCGGAGAAGAAACCAGAAGAATCAGAGAAATCCCTTGCACAGACAACCCTACTTTTCAGAAAACAAAAAAATACATTAATATCATATAAACCACTGTCACGGATTCTTTTACATACACACCAATGTGTATACAGGACCATGGTTTTTCGTCCCATCTAAATGAATAGACACAGTCCTTGCCAGGCCCTCTATTCTGCAACACTGAAAGCACAGAGGAAACCATGATGGAGAATCCTATAGTACTTTCTCTGGCCAACACAAGGATCGAAGCCCAGGTTTCCAGGTTAACAAGCTAGTTTCTTACTCATTGAGCCACCACGGTTCCCCTTATACGGTACATAATAAATTTGTAAACTTACAACAATCATAATATAATGCATTCCTCTGTTATGTAAATCTTCAACCATTGCACCTTGATCACCAAATCCAGTTAAGTTTGTGACAAAATCCCTTTTACTATCCATATAATCTAAATCATTCCATTGGGTATCCTAAAACATTTTTTAAAGTTAGGCCATACAGAAAAAATATACTGGTTTTCAGAAAATCCTTACCAAAAATCTGATGTAGGAAGAGTTTTTCTATTTTGTCAAAGGATCACTACTAGGGTAAATGACTCATAAACATCACATATCGACGGCACTACATTTATCTTATCACAAAGTTTCTAGGAATGGGGTTTAACTTCCACTCAACACAAACTAGGTCATGTCGGGACTAACATATGGTTCAATTTGATTTCAATAATTCGCTTGTGCGTGGGGGGATCTTTAATTAGCAGTTGGAGGAAATCAAAGGACCCGGAGAAAACCCACAAGGTTGGAGAGGTGACCCGACTTTGTGTCACGTACAACCGTATAATCGAAACCAGAGAGAGAGAGAGAGAAATGGGGTTTAACGTCCACTCGACACAAACTAGGTCATTTTGGGACTAACATGGTTTTCATTTTATTTCAATAAATCTCTTGCGCGTAGGGGTCTTTAGCAGTGGGAGGAAACCGGAGTGCCCAGAGGAAACCCACGAGGTTGAGAAGGCGCCCTTATCTCCACGCCACATACGCTCACACCAGGACTCGAAACCACAGCCGCAAGCCAGAGGTGACCGGCCAGCTAGAGGTCGAAGCGCAACACTCTAGACCACTAGGCCATCCCAACCCCCAATCGAAACCAGACCATTTGACTCAATGACAGACCTTACGATACAACATACTCCTGCTAACCATTCGGTCATCCAACTGCCCTGATGCATGGAAGAATTCAAGACTTTAATTTTGACAATTTCTAAAATAAACTAGCAAAAACCAGTCTATTACCTGAGGTAGACCATACTTCTCCATTCTATTTACAACATCAATAGTAGCATTTACTGTTACATAACCATAGCGACAAATATGGAACCCTAGACTCCAATATGGTGGCATGAAAGTACGTCCTATGACCTCTGTATATTGCTGTATGACATCATTAGGACTAGGACCAAGGAATATGTATAGATCTATCACACCACCAATGGTTCTCCATGTTATAGCAGGCACTGGTTGTAATATAACATCTAGATAAAAGAAATATTAATAAAAAACCTCCACCAGAAAGAAAAAGTTTGAATGGCTGGGTATTTTACCTGTGGAATTCCATATTTTCCAATTCTATTGACTACGCCTAGGGTTTCATTCACAGTTGCATAACCCCACCGACAAACATGGAATCCTAGACTCCAATATGGTGGCATGAAGGAATGACCTATGACCTCTGTATATTGCTGTATGACATCATTTGGACTAGGGCCAAGGAACATGTATAAATCTATCACACCACCAATAGTTCTCCACGTTATAGCAGGTGATGGTTGTAATATAACATCTAAAAGGGTAGAAATCATAGAGTTATCTTCCCACTTCCCAAAAATCATGAATTCAGTTCAATAAATTATACCGTTTAAAATCATTTTTCGTGTTTATTTAAATTAATTTACTTGTGTGTAGGGTTCTTTAGCTGTGGAAGGAAATTGGATGACCTGGAGAGAACCCACAAGGTTGGTCTGACAACCTGAATTCTTGGACGTACAAGCTGTGGAATCAAAACCATGTCCGTTGACTCAATGACTGACCTTGTGATCTAAAGTACATGTGATAACCCAATTCCCACCATGCAGTGAGGAGCAGCAAGGATATCACAAAAAAAAACCAGTAGTCGTAAGTCATTATTTACTATATAGAGTAATCGGAAGTCCTTATTTACAATATACATGTACAAACAAAAATGCTAAAAGAGTTTGCTTATGGAAGCTGGACATTCCAATGTTGTCGTAAAAAGTATCATGGCCGTTATTAACATTTTTGTTCATATCATTAAAGATACTTTTAATATATTTTTTATAGGAGGGACAATCCTTCACAAATACATTAATCAGTATGATATTTAGTCCAAATATATCATCAAATCACCCAGTTTGTAAGAGGGAACGTATCTTTAAAGAGTTGCAACTCATTTTACTATCACAGGTCACATATACCAGGATCGGAGTTCACAAAGCATTCTCAGGCTTTACTTGAGAATTTACTCACCTGTCAATCACTGTTTATAAGAAACACAAAACTGTGCACATAGTTTCTTATTGATGTATTTAATACATTTAAACATCACTAGTTTTGTAAAGGTAATTATATTTTAGTTGAAATAAGACAAAAATTTTGAGTAAATTCTTAACTTAAGTCTGAGAATGCTTTGTGAACTCAGGGCCAGTACTCACATATGAATAAAGCAGATACTACAAATGTTTACTGATAATTTTGACTTACCCATAGCATTGCTGTTTAAAAGGAAAACGCCATGACTAGTTCCACTCTCTTCAATATTCAAATAAAATGGATGATCACCATAGAGATTGTCATTTTCCTGAAATAAACAATTTTGATAATAGCTGCATGAAAAAACTTGAATTAAAAAGATGTAACTGTTTCTTTTAACTAGACAATGATGCCAGGGCTTTCAACTAAGAGCAAAGTTCTACCTTCTCACCAAGGGATCAGAGGTTCTATCCCTGTGTTGACTGGGAAAATTCCCCCAAATTTACACTATATAAAATACAGATTCCCCTTGTTAGTGATGTAGGACTCAGGGCCCAACAAGGAGGTTGAAAAACTGAGGTCCTGTGCACATGAAAGAATCATGAACAGTTGGAATTTGAAATAGTAGTGTAAGCTGTAGTGCTGCTGTCAAGCCAAAATTCCTCTGACAGCATGCTGAATGTCCATTTGCTGCAGGACAGTGGGACGTTAAACCCATTTCAATTCACCCAAGACAGCAACATAATAATTAATGTACTTACTGTTGGGGGTTGATCTCTATTCCACATAGTGAATCTTGACCAATCCATACTATGTAATAATGTGTCTCTATGTTCTCCTAAACCATAGATGTAATTTGACGATAGAAAATACGACAACTGTAGAAACTGGTCAGCAAAAATAAATGCTCCAGTTGTCTGTAACCTGGAATGACAATTAAAGGCTGAATAATGTATAACAATAATCACCCCCCCCCCCCCTGCAAAATATTTTAAGGACAGAACATGATCATACATCCAAATTTGAATCTATTGTGGGTCACTTTTAAAATCTATTAAGCCTAACAAAAATCCAGTTGTCTGAAGTCTGGAATGAATTTATAAAATTTTAATGCTATTAACTGATAACTCTTCTGCACAACTAAAGTTTAACAAAAACAGCAGAAGTCATGCTGTGTGTAGTGTAAGGGAAATCTTGCTTCTTACAACTGTCATATATAGGACATTGTTGAAAATCAATAGGATTCTTCATCTCATGGCCTTAAACATTGTGTATAAGTTCAAAGTCAATCAGATGATAACTTTAGTCTCAAGGGCATCCATAAGATTTTCCAGTGTGATCAAAGGGCCACAACTCTTGCTGCAATTTGTCTCATGATCTTAAAGTCAATCGGATGATAACTTGGATGGCGACAACATACGACAACATTGAAATTACAAGAGATTACTAAAAAAAACAGTACAGTACGGTACCCATTGCTGTACATGTAATATTAACATTTACAATGTTTTGCATTACATATTAAAACTTACAATATTTGAGCAATATCAGTACATGTAACATTAATAAACTAATAATGTTTTATGTTAAATATTAATCATTATAACTTACAATATTTTCTTAGCAGTACCAGTTCGTGTGATATTAAAATTAAATGGTTGTCCGACATCAGCTACAGTTATATCATATAAATTATCACCAACATCTTCTACTGTACTAGGTGATACTGGTACTCCTAATGGTACCTCCCATCGACTATTCTTGGCATCAAATATCTAAAACAAACAATAAAAAAAATATTATGGGTGCATTATATAAGAGCTGAGTCTACCTATTGCAGGTTTTTATTTCGGCTTCACTATTATAGTAGAACAGCAATGATAACTGATACGGTACAGATACAATGATTTGTCAAAAACCATGGTAGAACAACATCAATTGATATGGTTGAACCAGGATGTAAATTGATATGGTCAATACAAATGTAAACTGATATGGTTGATACAGAGAGTCAATTTATTTAGTTAATTCAAATGCACACAAGGTCAATTAAAGTCAGTATATCTTGTAATAATTAGCTTCAGGATGATGTACATAATGTTTTAAGATACATGTACACATACCTTTACATGAAGTCTTGATGTCTTCTCCATTTTAACTTCCATTTTTAAATCCATGACATCATCAGTGTAGTAGGATTTAGTTGGTCGCGAGAGAAATACATCAAACCCTTGTGTTTTATTTTCTTTTTTAGAGACAATGTAGCCAGGATAATTTAAGGGGTAAAAACAGTAGGGAACACCAATGGGGTTTTCTTTGATACCATGAACAGCTTGATAACAGCATCCTCTTGCTTCACACTTCTCTTGGGTAACAGAAGATTCTGGATAACAATCAAATTTTTTGCCATTGTCCACGATATTGCATTGTTTATCGTCATTCACCTTTAAAAAATCTTGATGTGTTTTTTTCTGATTTAATGGTATTTCTTGTCGAGTTTTTTGATGATCATCATTTATTGGTATTTCCTGATAAACAACATCCTCTACTGCATCAATCTCAATTACTTCGATATACATCTGCTGGTCGTACTCTGGTGTTGGTGATAATTTAGACGAGGGCCGGAACAATCCATTATGTTTCGTATAATTAAACAACTTGGAAAATATACAGCCTTTACCCTTTGACAGAAGGGTATCAATTGACATAATACAAAGCAATAGTACTGTTAATAAAATAAATACTTCACACAAAATCATACAACAGCTACGTTGTTTGTTTTTATCATTTCTTGATCCCTTTAGCTTTTCTTTTTTCTTGAAAATAATTTCGTTATCTTCGATGAATCCAGTTTCCGGACATTTATCTGCATCTTTAAGTTTTGAGTATTTTGGTGGTGCCATTTTAATCAAAACTGTACTTCGATTACATTACAGGCTTGTTTTATTTTTATGTCTCTCGAAATTGGCTACTTTCGATTTCCCTGTATCAGCAGTTCAATAAAAGTTTGTTACGTGATGGGAATAGATCGGTATGTTTACAATGCTTTATCTCTACTCATCCCTGTTATCTCGCCACATATAGGTATCACTATCACGCGTTGTAGATATGATACACTGATATTACAACTGAAAAACTTCCTATAAACTTTATCCTTCTCCATCAGCTGATTATCAACCGGAAGTAACATGTGATTTGTTTACTAACTAGACTTGATCTGTAAGTCTCTCATCTGATTCAAGATTGATTGTTAAATTAATGCCAGTGGTACAAAACACAATCTCTGGTATTGTAGACTGCCGTTTTTAAATAATTATAGTTTACAATAGGACAAAAAGACCTATAAGTTCTTATATGTTAGGTGAATTGGCTTCTGTTCATATGTCCACTTGAATTATTGAAATAAAATTAAACTATATGTTAGTCCTAAAATGACATAGTTTGTGTCGAGTGGACGTTAAATTCCATTTCTCCCTCTCTCTCTCCCAATCCACAGATCAGCTTACAACTTGCTTAAATGCGAATCGGGACGCTGGATGGCGGAATGGTTAGCACGTGCGCGCTGTATCATAAGGTCTGTCATTGAGTTAACTGGCGTGGTTTTGATTCCCCGGACTTACGTGACGTATAGGTCGCCAGTTCAACCTCTTGGGTTTTCTCCGGGTTCTCCGGTTTCTTCCAACTGCGAATTATTGAAATAAAATTGAACCATGAGTTGGTCCCGAAATGGCCTGGTTTCTGTCGAGTTGACGTTCTCCCTCTCTCTCTTTTATCAAGCCCCTCGCTTAATACATTACGACATTAGATATTTCCTACTAATTTCGATTGGCTACTGTCCCAGTTGCGTATGTGGCATGGAGATAGGGGCGCCTTCTCAACCGCATGGGTTTCCTCCGGGCACTCCGGTTTCCTCCCACTGCTTAAGAACCCTACGCACAAACGAATTATTGAAATAAAATAAAACCATGTTAGTCTCAAAATGACCTAGTTTGTGTGGAGTGGACGTTAAACCCCATTTCTCTCTCTCTCATTGACCCAGTTGGGAAGCTTATCAGATTCCTAGATCATAGCGAATACCAAGTCTCACATTTTCCAGCTGTTGTAGAATTGCCCAGTCTACCTTATGTTTATAATAGACTGGGCCAGGTTTAATAGTGGACTGGTCCAATGCATGTGCATTGAATAAGAGATAAAAGGCCAGTTTGATATTCACATGTTCGCTCTCACTTTTTGATATCCTATTGTGATTTGAATGGTTGGACAAGAAGTGTTGTGGTGATTTAGAAGACAGGCATAAGACAGAAATCAGAAGTTGATTTATAGATTGATCAGACTATCAGACCATTGGTTGATAAGTACCCTTTTATCTACACTCAGATATACTGAAGATATACATAGCTGTACAGTGAAAAAACCCCTTGACCCATCAAGCCTTACCAATACTTGGCCATCACCGGTGAGGTCAATACATGGGCCTAAACCCAATCTAGGGGCAGAATAGTACCCAATTTTACTTTACAGCTAAAAAGTCTACCTGTGATAATCGAGTTGCAAAGTTCAAGGTTCGTTCAATTTCAAGGTTTCGGTGGGGGTCGATAAGACAAATGTTTGATGTGAGTCTGTTCAATATATACAGCTCTATGGTTTGCGTCACCTCTGATTGGGCGTATTATATCGAGAGGTACCGAACAAAGTGAATAAGATTGGGCCTAAAATACCGACCCGAGATACAAAATATTTCAGTTTTATTGACTTAGATAAACGTTTTGGGTCCCACTTCTCATGTACATGTATGAGTCTAACCAATTTAAAACAGTATTTGAAATTAGATTTACGACGTTACCCCCATAAAAATTTGAAAATAAAATCCATTTAAATGGGAGCATAAGTCTTCGGAACTGCATGACCAGACGGAGATGCGGAAATCCGTGTTTTCACGAGAAATTTGGAAAACATTCATTAAAAGCTATAGCCTCCGGCTTGCGGCTGTGGTATCGAGCCCAGGTGTGAGCGTATGTGGCATGGAGAAAGGGGCGCCTTCTCAACCTCATGGGTTTCCTCCGGGCACTCTGGTTTCCTCCCACTGCTAAAGACCCCTACGCGCAAGCGAATTATTGAAATAAAATTAAACCATATGTTAGTCCCGAAATGACCTAGTTTGTGTTGAGTGGACGTTAAACCCCATTCCTCTTTTCCTCATGAAATGTGGATGGACGTTAGAAAAGAGAAACAGAATGGAGTTTAACGTCCTACTGTTGTGCTCCGACTGGGCTAATGAAGACTGGCATGCGCCAAAGTGTAAACGGGACTCCGTTTTGTCGTTCCATCCGAACGACAAGACAAATGTACTTGTCAGGCTCCCATCCTGCACCCCTGACAAGGGGGAACACTCCGGAAAATCGCGATAAACTTTAAAAAAAAATAGATACATAACAAGAGATATTATGTGCAATTTTGCACCCGGGTCTGAGCGAAATGATGAGAAACGAGACCCAGTAAAACGTGCGTTTATATGCGAAGAGAAGCTTGTAATGAAACGAGTGTAAGAAGAACCCCCCTATTAATTCTGTTCCGCGGTGTTGTATAACGAGTGTACTATAATTTAATAGAATAGGTCAAAATTCGCCCAACTGTTAAAGGAACAGTCTCACCCAAAAAAAGAAAGAGAGAAGGAGAGAGAGATAGAACGGGGGGGGGGGGAATAAAGTCAACTTGACACAAACTAGGTCATTTCCGGACTACCAAAAATAAAAAACAAAAGTAAAAAACACAAAAGTATAAGTAAAAGCTATGGAAATGGCTACATTTACTTCGAATTTAACGTTTTGAATTATTCACCACACCCACTAGGAATTACAAATTGAACACTACGCCGACGTACGTAACGAAAATTAAATTGTAGTGCAGGTAGGGTGAATCTATCGTTCAGATTGACTACGTAGATTGTGGAGAAATGTTAATCCAGCTGTATATTAAAAGATACATTATGTGATATTAGCTAACGAGCTGGCAGTTCTCAGTGTAATAGTTAAAAACTAGTTACTGTAAATGGAATTTGATCCACTCTGAACCGATGAGTTAGCCATTGAATTTAGGGTCAATAGCCTAGATCATCATTACTAAAGTCGGTACAATAAAAAACATAGACGAGATTATCCATTTTGTTTTATTTAATTATAAATGAGCGTTGAGTAGTAGATATGATTCTAATTCAGTAAATATCACAGACTAACAATGCCATCAAGAGTTGATTATGGTCATAATAAGTTAATGTTTAATTAATAACTAATATTTTAGGCCTAAAGAGAGACGAGCAATTGGTAGATTTAGACCTACAATAGGCCTAGGCAGATTTAAATTTAGCTGTTGCGTAATGTTTGTTAAAATAGACCGACACAAATAAACCCTAAAATGTTAATCAAACTGATGTTTGTGATGATACTCTACGTAAAATGGTTAAAAAATTCAGTGTAACTTGAACATAATAGTTGTTGCTAGAAAAACTGAGCTAATTAAACATACATTATATGCAAGAGCTAATTCTACCAATTGCACGTCTTTCTTTAGGCCTGAAATATTATATAAATTATTAATTCGACATTAATTAACTTATCCAGACCATAATCAACTCTCGTTGGCATAGCTAGCTTGCGATATTTACTGGATTAGAATTATATCTGATGCTTGACGTCCATTAATAATTAAATCAAAAAATGGATAATCGAGACTGTGTGTTTTATCGTACTAACTTTAGTAATGATGATCGAGGCTAGGTCCAAAATTCAATCGCTAAAATCTCGGTTCAAGGTAGACCAATATTTGAAAGAAATTTTCAGCAAACTCCCTCTACATTATCTACTTTTAAACTATTATGGCGAGAACTGCCAGCTCTTTATCCCACAATGTATCTTTACAGTAGCTAAGTCTCTAACTCCGTATCATCCAAAATCTTCAACATTGAAAACACGAATTATTTATCAATTTAAATCTACATTGATGCTGTGATCTTACCGAAAAAATTTGGCTTCTGATACCCAATATTTAAGACAAAATAAACATTTTACCATTGATACACGAATCGTGTACCATAATGCGTTTTAGCCCCAGCTTTAGCAAGAGACTAGAGGAACGAGGCTAGAAACATTGCACCAAATCAAACGGCGTATATATACTGTAATAACCAGAGCTAGAAATTTGCATTCGATTGGGATTGCTTGCTTATTTCGCCGAACATGACTGATTTGAAAATAGAGTAAAAATGGAAACCCTTGAATGTAGATCAGTTTATATACATTCATATTTACGTTGTTAATGCGTTGTGACCCACTTGTGTCAATTTCTAGGTCCCAAAAGTTAGTGATTTAGCTCCTTTAAGTGAGAGGTTTCTTATTTCACAAAGCTTATTGCTGCATTTGCTCCAGGTTTTGGTTTCTCATTATTTATTTATTATTCTGTGTTATCATATTATAGATTTCCGTCGTTGCAATGGGACAAGATAGCTGCACTTTAACGTGTAGGTGAATATCCTATACTATACATGTAACGCCCGCTTTCTTACATCATGACCTTGACAAGTCATTGATAACAATCTAATCGTTGACCCAATTAATCTTCTCCAAGGTTTTTTTTATTGACTCATATCACTAACTACACTATCAGTGGCGGACCTAGGCTGAGTGCGGTGGGGTATAGGAGGGGGGCACGCACCTTCTCACATGCCCGGCCAGTTGGGGAGATTCGGCCACCATATTCAAACATTACTATTTCGTAATCCCGTCTTCAGCCCAGTTAAAACAGAAAAGTGGGACGTTAAACCCCAATCTGATTTCATCGTAATGCGGTTCTGATCCGTTTCATGCACATAAAGAGAGAGAGAGAGAGAGAGAGAGAGAGAGAAATGGGGTTTAACGTACACTCAACACAAACTAGGTCATTTCGGGACTAACATATGGTTTAATTTTATTTCAACAATTCGCTTGCGCGTAGGGGTCTTTAGCAGTGGGAGGAAACCGGACTGTACGGAGGAAACCCACGAGGTTGAGAAGGCACCCCTATCTCCATGCCACATACGCTCACACCAGGGCTCGAAACCACAGCCGCAAGCCAGAGGTGACCGGCCAGCTAGAGGTCGAAGCGCGGCACTCTAGACCACTAGGCCATCCCAACCCCCCTTCATGCACATAAAGTCACCACTTGTACGCAAATATTGTATCGTATAACAAGATTGTTGTCGCACTATATGTCACAATTTTCATCCAAAGTTGATGAAACTTGAAATGTATATTTATTACACAACGACCTTGGTCCCTTTTGATAATTCCACATACCGGGTCGTAACTTCCTGGGGCCTATTTCACAAAATTTTAACTAAGATAAGATCTGAATTTTAGTTATTTGATTGGACATTATTAGATTGATTTTAGTTCTGATCCAATCAAAATTGAAGTAACTGCTAGAATTTGGATTTTATCTATAGTTAAAATTTCGTGAAACCGGGCCCTGACCTCTACAGAGACACAATTTATAACCGATTTAAGGAAAAACGTTCGAATATAAATCACCATAACACCATAATTGGTTTCGGGAAATCTAACCAAAACTGTGCGACAAATAGTGTAAAAGTATGTAATATCAAGGTTATGAAACCCCTAGAAGTCACAATTTTTATCCGATTTTGATTAAACTTGAAATGTATATGTTAATTCGATATTCGCGCAAACCAGACCGTAACTTCCTAGATTATGACCCATGATTCTACGAAAAGTCATGTTTGTTTAGCTTTTCAATTCTCTCGAGGTCACAATTTTTATCTGATTTTAAAAACCATTTTAATATATCACCATTCCACCCTAATGAAGATAGAATTCGAATTTCAGGAAAATCGAAACAAAACTGTGCGAAAAAATGGCCGTTTTTCGTAAATAGGCTTAGGGCACGTGATTCTTGACGAGATTGCGAGTTGGGGTATTACGGGTTAGGATTGGGTCTAGGGTTTACGCCCGTCTCCATAAAAGTAAGACGTTAAACCCCATTTCATTTTATTTCACCTAATCCAAGAACAGAAAGAAAAATAAAACCAATAGAATATGTTCTTATTTTTTATATTTATTATAAAATGTTAACTAAATTAATCAACCATAAAATAAAAATAGATGCACAATCTAAAAATTAGATTCCTTTTATTTGGTTTAAGTCTTTGGCTATTATGTATACATATTAGTAACAATAATGAATAATTTCAACAGTTCATAATAAGAAAGTAAATACAATACAACAAAACTCTAATCTAAGAGATTTATACAAAATAAAAACATGTTACTGATTTGTTTTATATTACAGAAATTAATGCTAACTAAATAACTTTCATATTATAAAATTAATGAATAATTTCAAAAAATACATATAAGAAACAATTGTAGTGGGGTGAATTTAAAAATAATTTTAGATGTTTTATATAGCGTAATACTAAATCCACAACAAAAACACTATGGACGATCTAAAATTTACAAATCATTTTATTTGGTTTGAGCCTTTGGTTATAATGTGTACATAAAACTATATGATCGACAGTAATGAATACTTTTTAAAATTGACATAAACAATGTTAAAACAAAAAGATCCCAATTTAAGACAAAGAGAAAAGCATGAAAAAATAATGAAATTAAAACAAAAGAAAATAAAGGACCTAAAAAATTATAAAATACTTTTGTAGATACTAAAGTAATTATTTCTATAATAAACACTCTTACATAAAAATAAAATCGCAACGTCATATTTACTGTAAGATTTTAAAGAGAGAGAGAGAGAGAGAGAGAGAGAGAGAGAGAGAGAGAGAGAGAGAAATGGGGTTTAACGTCCACTCGTTACAAACCCGGTAATTTTGAGACTAACATATGGTTTCAATTTTATTTCAATAATTCGCTTGCGCGACCGGAGGAAACCCACGAGGTTGAGAAGGCGACCCTATCTCCATGCCACATACGCTCACATCGGGTATCGAAACCACAGCCGCAAGCTGGAGGTGACCGGCCAGCTAGAGGTCGAAGCGCGGCACTCTAGACCCCCCGCCCCCTGTAAGATTTTAAATTGTAGGCCTTCATAAAAAGTGATAAAACGTGAAGTGAAGAGTAATATACAAAATTAGATATTTCTTAAAATTATAAATTGATCTTGTAGATACTAAATTAATGAGGCATTATGAAAGATATAGATTTTAGCTGGACGTTCTCGCTATAATGCTTCAAAAATAGATAATGCAATATGAATATATTAAATGAACATTTCATTAATATTACTTTATTTTGAGTCTAGTTTTGTTTTGACAAGATGTGTGCACTAGTCGTACCCCCCGTACTAAATTAAATCATTAAATGACTGAACCGCTTTAAACCGGTGGCATCGAGAGTTGATAAAGAAAATGAAATGAAATCGGGTTTAACGTCCTACTCTTTTGCACCTAACCTGGGCTAATGGAAGACGGAGTGGATAAAGATCTTGTCATATTAAGAATATATTTAACATTTAGGATCCAAAGAAAGACCTGCACTAGGCATAATGTATTTTTAATCATTTCCATAAACATTTTTACATAAATACAAATTCGCCATGTTGTATTTAATGTAACATATTAGCATGAAACACGCAGCACAACACAAACAGGTCGACACAACATAATATAACCACATGGGCAATATTTAATCCCAAAGCCCTTTACTGAAAAAAACAAAACAAAACACAGCAACAGCTTATTGTGCTACCCGTGATACAGGAAAGGAACCCGCTCACCGGAACATTTACCCCAAAGCGAATTAGATCCTAGCGAAATATAATTTACCTCTGACAATGTTCTCGTCCCTTGTGGTACCCCATAAGCCTCCAAGAGTCAATAGCTATCGCCACTGTGACATGGCTTTATTTAACGCCCGCCAACATCATGGCGTTCCCAGTATGCCCAATTCAAGTGTGGAGGATGGTCATAGATGGCTTACGACAATATATAATGTCGCCGTATAAAAAAATGAACTTTGTTGAGTATTCAAATTTTCAGAAATAAAAACATACCCGGTGTCAAAAAATAAACCCCAATACATGGGACATAAATTATTTGTTATGATGAACAGGCGAAATATTATATATAACAATGGTTTAAACGATCTGTTGAATATGTAGATGTTTCAAATAAATAAAACAATGGGTGCTTTGATACAAATATGTGCATTATATTGAAGCATTTCTGATCTTCATGTCAAGACAAGCGGTTGACCCGGTGAAGCAAGGACAGAGCCACGAATTAGGAAGTAGCATTACCCCGGCACCTCCATGCCTGTGTTACTCCTCGACAGACAGCCAAACAAACAAACAAAATGACATTCACAAATATTAGTCGGGCTATAGATAAATTCCAGGCCTTCCTCTTTGCATACAATATTGAAACATTACAATTTATATAATGAAGGTTTGTGAAAAATGGTTTCAAATGCACAGCTTGGTGCTTAAACATAACAAAATGAACTGAAGTGGTTATTTGTTATTTGCCCATCTTCATTGGCCCAGTTGGTGCAGAATTGTCTGAACTGTACAATGAGTTGTGGCTACTTAAAGGTGTATTAGATAGATAGAGAGCTTTCAGTTATCAATATCATAGTTACAAAATAGATACTGAATATGCTGAAAATTTCAGTTAAATTAGCGATTCAATTTTGGGCTTGTCTCGAAAATTATTACTATGTGCGATTATAAACGAAGTCTCGATTACCCATTTTTATGGTAAATTAGCCATCACAGAATGTAATCGAATCAACTAAATATCACAGGCTAACGATGTCAACGACGGTTGATTATGGTTTGGATAAGTTAATTAATGTCTAATTAATAAGATTTATGGCCTACATATTGCCTGTTAACGTATGGAAGCGTAGTTCAAAAGGATAATGATACGGCTAGCGAATGTTGACTAATAGAGCGAAATATCCCTGAACAATCTTAAAAAATGGTCATCTATTTCAGCTTAATACTACACGAAAAAAAAAATCATTTGTCAAATAAATGAAATGAAATAGGCCTTACATCCTACAGGTCAGCACCAAATGTATTAAACATACATTATGGAAGAGCAAAAACTGACTTTTGTCGGTCTTCCTTTGAGCCTCAGATGTCATAGAAATTATAAATTAGATCTTTATTTAAACAACAAGCCCAAAATGAAAACTGTAGACCCACGGATGGCTTGGATTGGGCTCGGATTAAAACAGGATTTCGTCGACTGATTTAATCACTATGGCGTCGTGGGTGGAGTTTCTCAGTGACGTTGACGTCTTCATACTTCCGGAAATTATTCATAAAAGACAGTGATGACCGAGGCTATAAGCAAGCTTCACTGGATACCGTTAAAACATTACTTGATGATCGAGACTATGTAGGTGGAGTTAACGCCTGTCAATCAACAATCGGCCATAGTGGGAAAAGGGTGTCGATGATTTTACCTACCATTTCTAGTAAAAAATTATAGTGGTAACAACTTTGTTCAGGATAAAGTTATTTGACTGAAATTTTCAATATATTCTTGTTTCAACATCTATTTTTGAACTTTTATAGCAAAAATGGCTAACTCCTTGTCAAAATCTCCCATAATGTATCTTTAATGAAGACGGACATTAGGAAGAATGGTTGAATGTTTGAACACAGTATAATGATCTATTGTCCTTTACGTAAAAGTGAATCGCTCATACTTTTATGCTCATATGGAACGGGTGGATTTAATTCTTGCATTTCGTGTTCTTTCCTGTCATCGGAAGGTATCCGCAGTCGTGTTCTATGGTCTGGATCAGCACAACCGAGGACATCGAGTTTTAGAGGTAGATATTGCCCTTTGAACAATACTTCGGTGAGTTTAGACACCGAAATAATAGCGATAAAACTACAAATCATAGTTAGGGTACGGAAAGGGAAATTTTGTCCAAATTCATCAGTATAGAACGGATATTTGAGAATCGGCTTAAGATCAAGGTATGGCTCTCCTCCCAATACTCTTAGAATGCAACTTAGGAAGAATCCAACGACGGACCCGTAACCATTGGTTACTTCTAAAAACAGAACACAGGTGAACTGCGGGAAGAGGATGACGTACATCAGATCTCCACACAGCACATACAAACCATATACACTTTTGGCACTTAGGGCAAGCGCCGTACCCATGGCTCCAGAAACAATAACCGCTACACGAAGAACCCACATGACTTCTCGATCAGATGCCTGGTAAAAACAAGTAACGTAATTAAAAGAATATAGCATACAAGAAGCATAATAAGATTAAAAATAATTTGTTATTACCCTAAAAACATTGTAATAACTGCACTGACACTATTTCTTTCTCACCTCCTTCAATTGGAGGATCTTCTGAAAACCTGACTATTTGGAGTCAATTTCAGTAATCTTTTTTAACTAACATATAAAGCACTCGCACTACACAATATTTTAATGATATCTATTCTTTCTGTTTCTTCTCTTTCGTTGCTCAGAAGAGCAAGATCCAAGTGTCTGTCTTGACCTGTACTGTGGGGCTCTGAATGGTCTTACTGCAAGTACCCCTCAGTGGTACCCATTAGATACGCTACCGGTGCAACCCCATCGAACCTGGAATGTACTAACTGCACCCCCTCCCTTGGGTGCGATCTTAATACCCCAAATATGATTTCCATAAATTCCTTACCTTCGGTCTAATCAATTGGACATAAATGTTTTTAGTAAAAACTGAAGCAGATGATAAAATGCTCGAATCCGCAGATGACATGACAGCAGCAGCAATGGCACCCATACCAATAATAGAAACTGGTAGCGGACAGAGATATTGTAAAACTAATGGTAAGATATAACTCATCTTTTCTGCTGGTAATGGTATAGTTCCATTATAAGCGGTCTGATTCCAGTCTGAAATGAACGAAAATGTTAAAAACAGGAAATGAAAAGCCAATTTGCTGAACATGTCTGTCAAATTGATCACCTATGAACCGATAATTAAGCGATTGAAATTTACGTCTTGCCTCGATAATCATTACTAAAGTCGGTGCGATAAAAAAACAACATAGTCTCGATTATTCATTTCATGATTAAATTATGTAGGAAAGTTGTGTAGCAATGCTATCGGGCATCGATTATGGTCTGGATAAGTGGAGGTTTGGCGTTCCATACAAGCATCGGCCGAGAATGTTCGTCCAGATTTTCCGCCTTGAATCCTCCTTGTCAGTAATGCAGGATGAATGGCCTGTAAAGGACAGCTGTCTAGTCTTTTGGATGGGACGAAATACCAGGGTTGGCGATTCGATATAAAGAGTAGGTCATAGTGCCGATGTCTGGACAAAATTTCCCCCGTAGCACACTGTGTGGCGTACGCCCGTCCTCATTAGCTTAGGTCTGAGCAGAGCAGTAGGACGTGAAACCCCATTTAATTTCATTTCGCCCGATTAAAATACCACGAAGTTAAACTAGAGATGTCCCTCTTCTAAGAGCATGTACTGAATATATGCACCTAATGGACTATTTAAACACTGTTATTTAATATTATGGTTCAGAATGTTCAAACCATTCCAGCTGTTGGCCATATATTTTATCGTTGATAACCCATAATCTTGAATGTCAATTATCCTACCTGCAGCTGATCCTGCCACCCCCATTAAAGCTGATGGGATGGCGAAAAGTATCATCCCAAAACTTCCGACTACTGAGGAAATTCTTGCTCGGTTGACGGTTTTACAGGCCAGTGCTCTTTGGAAATATTCCTGGATAATACATGTACAAATACTACAAATGATTATGATAAATGCACTAGAATGAATGACTAAGGACACAGGAAACGTAAAGGTAAGATGGATTGGGCATTTAAAGATTTGGCCAAAGCATTTTCTTTGAACTTGCTCCATAACTCACTCAAACAGTCAAGGCAACGATACGTCATACAGCTGATATAAGATGCATAGAGATGACACTTAAGCGACACTTGCTGTACCTAAACACACTCCAATATGACACAACACAAATTTATAAGTTTAAGGTGGAGAACCACTTGAGCAACCACCTGGAACGTATATTATTGGCATAAGAGATAACCTAAATATTGTGATTCATTATCGTTTTATAATTTAGGGATAATGAAATACCAAATGCATTCCCGGTTTTAAAGAACCACCAAGAACGTACATTGGATAGAGAGAGGCATAGAAGAGAAGATCAAAACATTATCATATATAATTTAATTTTGAAATAAGAGTTAAGAAATTGGTCCAGATGCCCCGGTTTGCTTTAATTCTACGACGAGAGGAACAGGGGAAACACTTACCTGCCATGGTATACCACCAAACAGAAGTAAAAAACAAACATCTATATAAAGTCCAATGTGTGCAGTTTGTACCTCGCCCTTCCACGTGTCGTCAATCCTATGCAAATCAACAGATTCGTGAGTCAGGGCAAATGGTACAGCTACTACCTGAAATAAAGAGTTTGCGTCGTTTGTGAGCAACATACTGATAGACAATTTAAATATTTGGTTAGTTTTTCACTATAGTGAGGTAGTTAATTTTATACAGGTCATTGTTTAGAATAATTGCGCATTGGGTAGGGTCATCAATTTTCAGATAAAGGGAATAGTCGTCAGCGAGGTGTCGAACATTTGATGCGATATCAGTTACATTATCATTCATATAAATGAGAAAGAGGATAGGGCTGTGAACAGAGCCTTGTGGCACGCCCGCGGGTATAGTTATGGGGAAGGAGGAGACCTCTCTAAGTCACAAACCCCAGTCAAACAGTGTTATTGTGGAGAAGTATTCAAACTGAAGTAAAGAAGAGATTATCGGCACTGTTTATCTACAATACACACTAACAACTATTTTATGGAGTAGTAATTACTTTTTCGTTTCAACAATGATACTCTCGTCGCTATATAGTTTTAAGAGCGTATTTGAGGCAGAACATGATATGCGAAAAGGCGAGAATGATTATTAGACTAATTATTATAATTAACGTACAAGACCAATGGCGATACATATAAGTTGTACAACATCAGTATATGCTACGGACCATAATCCACCCAGTAATGTGTAGAATATAGCTATACATGCTGAACTTATAATAGAAATAGTTCGGTCTATCTCTAAGATAATAGATACTGTCGAACCTGAAAATGAAAAAGCTTAAATAAGAATAAGAAACAGATCAAAAATTAAATTAAAGATAGATTATGTATCACTGTTTGTAGTTTTGACAAGATACCGTAACCAGTGGTACATTCGAGTCTAGTTTCTCCATTTTTAAATACAAATGAAATGGAGTTTAACGTCCTACCGTCCCGTCTCGAACTGCGCTAATGTCAAGGGATCTTTTACTAACACGCTGATGTGTACACGGGACCTCGGTTTTTTGTCCCACCCGAACGACTAGACAGCTGTCCTTGTCATTTTAAAATAATTAGTAATCCACAATAATATAACATTTAGAAAACCCGCAATGGACTAAATAAAATAAAACCAAGTACGAACAATCCAAACTATTAGGCAAAATAGTGAAATCAGCAAGGTATGACTATTCACCGTGTACAAAATACACGTCAAACAGTGGTAACAAGTGCCCGGAAGAGTAAGCTTGCCCTGCCCGGCGCCACGCCGCCATAGCTGTATCCTAACAATTAGAGATTCGATAAAACATCACAAAGAATTAATTTTTAATTCTATGATTAGCGGTTAGGTGTAATATCTATTTTAATTTAAACCCCTTTTGTGATACCGGGGCAGATAAATCATTCTTTAATAATAGAGCTGTTTCAACTCACCAAGCGCCGACAATATAGCCGCTGTCCAAAAAATGTCACCCAAGAACTGTGGGAAACACATCAACGTTCCAACCTTATTACCAAGCTTCTTCTGGAAGGGGTCAAATAGTGTGACGTAACCAGCTCTTCTCATCCGTGGGGCGTATACATTACCAGCTTCAATAGAAAAAAAAATGCACATGAGGTTTCTAATTATCCAGAAAATGGCTTTTTAAATTATTCTTCTAATAATTCATGAATCAAAGAAGACCAGGGGTTGACTCCGAATGACCCTGTGAATTTAATTTTCTCACGAAGTTAATTGGTCAAAATGTTGCTCAACATTTCATCGAGCTTTAGAAATGAAATGAAATGGAGTTTAACGTCCTACTCTTTTGCACCTTACCTGGGCTAATGGAAGACGGGCATACGCCATACAGTGTGCTAAGGGGGAAATTTTGCCCGGGCAGCGGCGCTACGGCCTACTCTTATATCGAATTCCAACTGCCAAGGGATCTTTTACGTGCACTCCAATGTGTACACGGGACCTCGGTTTTTCGTCCCATCCGAACGACTAGGCAGCTGTCCTTGTCAGGCCCTCCTTCTGCATCAGTGACAAGGGGAAATCACGCCGGAAAATCGAGATGAACTTTCTCGGCCAATGCAGGGATCGAACACCCGACCTTTAGGCTAGCGAACCAGCGCCTTATCCACTTAGCCACCGTGACCAAATTTTACCAAACATAGAAACGATTAAAGTAGCGACCCATTTGTGTCCATTTCTAATTGCCAAAGAATAGCAATTGGGCTTCTTTACAGAAATGAAATAGATAGGTTATAAAAAGATTATATAATTTATACAGTCGTGTGTTATTTCGCGAATGCCATATTTCAAAATATTAGATTCAAATTTAAAGACTGCGTGTTTTTAGCAAAATCAAAGCTTGGCTAACCAACACAACGTCTTACTCACCGAGCCACGTTGGTTCCCTGTTATATCTAAGGAAAGTCGCTATTAGACAGAGGAATACAAGTTTGTGTCTTACCTATTATCATAGAAATACAATAACCAATTGGTGCTTGTGCCCAGACCAATCCACTAGACGCCATGATTTCTGCCGTTCCATTTATATACGCTCCTCCAACTTGTGTAGCTGATATATAGATCAAGTATTAAAAATATACTGTTGCGTTTCTAATAAGAATCGTTCCAGCGAGATGAGGTCCATTTGGGTGGGGTAGAGTGTAAGAAATGGGGTTTAACGTCCTACTAGTACTGTTCTGCTTTGAAGTTGGCTATTGAGGACGAGCATTCACCATCTTTTACGTGCACACCAATGTGTACACGGGACCTCGTTTTTTGTCCCATTCGAACGACTAGACAGCTGTACATGTCAAACCCTCAGCCCTGTATCACTGACATGGGAGAACCACACCGGAAAATATGTATGAACCTTCTCGGCCAATGTAGGGATCGAACACCCGACCTCCAGGCTAGCCTACCAGCGTCTTACCAAGCTAGCCACCGTGATCCCCGTGGGGTGTATGGGTGCTCAGTTTGGGCACAAACATTGAGTTATTGGATGAGTTAATAATATATTTTCTTCTAGTACCAAATTTGATGTACAATGTTTCGCAAGTACTGGAAATATAAATGTACAATCCATGTCTTTTAGCTAGATACGACGATTCTCCAGAGAGAATGGGTATTCAAAAGAGAATGGGTATTCAAACTCTGCGCAATTTATGCGGATGATAAGTCCATGTTCATACTATACTCTTAGTTACCCGGGGGAATTCGTTGTTTGTGAGACATCATCTTAGTCACAAAGTCACCGTGGCTCCCGCTAGATGCATATATTACCGGGGCGAATGGGGGGGGGGGTATTGTCGGAATGGCTTAGATCATAAGGTCTGACATTGCGTGAATTGATGTGGTCCAACCGCGTAAGTTTTCCTAACATAGCTAAATGAGAAAGAAACCTACGCGCAGCCGAATTATTGAAATACAATTGAACCTTAAGTCACCTGCTAGTCTGTGTCGAGCGGGTGCTAAACCCTATCTCTCGATGTGTATACTTGTATAAATCTATAATACATTACCTGTCTATGCTGGTGTTTAATACGTTACCTGTCAGAGTGAAGAAGGATACAATCATCCCCATCTGACGCCCAGCAACCAGAACATCTGTAGTTGTCGCTTTAGCTGCTCTTCTTGCAGCAAAGATTCCAATTCCCAAAATTAACAAATAAAAGAGTATCACAGACACAAGCCCTGCTATGTTAATTGCAGCCATTTTGGACCTGTATTTGATCAAGTTAACGTGAACCTATTTTAGATAAGATGGCTCGCGTTGAATTACACCCTTATTATCCCCAAGAACACGAGTGTAAGAAGAAGCCAACCTTCATTGTGTTGCACTGCAGGGTATAACTTGTATTGTAATATATATATCACAAAAAAACTACTGGGACAAGCGACGAAAACTTTTATATAGAGTTTATAGGTCAATTACACGACCAGCCGTTAAATACACGGTGTCCAAAAAAATAAGTTGTTAGCTCTGAATGCATTGTTCAGGTCAATACACCAAATCGTTAAAGGTACGGTCTCCTAAAAATGTAAGTTGTTTGCCATGGCTATATTGTTTAGATCCATATACTACACCCAGTCGTTAAAGGTACGATCGATTGGTTTAAGGCTTGTGCTCTAGATCCCGTAACTTCTTACATGGAGTCATGTGGCATGGTTTCGATTCTCCACCTGTCCAACCTCACGGATTTTCTCTGGGTCCGCCGTTTACCTTCCACTCGTGCTGAAGTCTGCATAATTGAAATATAGAAATAACATTCCTCCTTATAGTTAGTTTTCATTTATGACTGAAGTCTGTATCACTATAGGCCCGGGACTATACAGCGCTGTATACGTTCACTAAATCTGATATGTACGCCTGTTTGTGATTTCTGCGTTTTGTGCCCTGTCCGTGAACTTGTCATGTGTAATTGTGTGTGTGTGGTGTTAGTCCCGAAATAACTAAGTTTGTGTTTAATGGACGCTAAACCCTGTTTAAACTGAAATAACCCTTTTGATATCTGGGTGCTATCAATATAAGCAATTTGATCATCAGGAATACAAAATTATTATGATTTCATCAAAATCAAATATTGTCAAGTCGCGTCTACTTTTATAGTACAGTGAATACCTTACCGTTAAAGTGGGTATGTCAATATTTTGTTACTGTAAAACGATTATGTTTGCTGAACCAAAACAGCTCCCGTATAGTGCATAGTTAAAGTAGCTAGACTCAATATTATTCATAATTTTCGAAATTAGACTTAAATTTGGTCCATTTCAATCAATATTGATGTTGTTATTTATATCTTGATATACATGTAATGGTTTCGGGCGAATGTCCAAATGCCAACATACCCAAGAAGAATACGGAGAAGTGACTGATACGTGACATGAATGGGGTTTAACGTCTTACTGTTCAGCTCCGAACTGGGTTAACGATGATAGGGAAATTTTGACTGGACAGCGCACTACGGCCTACTTTTGTATCAAATTCCAACTGTCAATGGATCTTTAACGCGCACGCCAATATGTACACGGGACCTCGGTTTTTCGTCCCATCTTGTACCACTGACAAGGGGGAGCTAGGCCGAAAAATCTGGATGAACTTTCTCGGCCAATGTAGGGATCGAACACCCGACCTCCGGGCTAGCGAGCCAGTGCCTCAGGCTACCCAAAATGACTGATACACCTATTAATATCTAATTAAAATTTAAATAATATTTCAGATCTAAAGAAATACCTACAAAGGCATATTTAGCTTTTGCATAATGTATGTTTAATATACTCCGCGCAGTGTTGCGGGCCATTGCTTCGGGAATATGGTTTAATATGTGCTTTTAGACCCTTTTTCGTCTATTTTAAGGTTTCAAAGAATAGAGCTTGGAATAAACTACCACCAGAAGTTAAAGATGCACCCACCTTCATATTCCTGAAGCAATGGCCCGAGAAATCCCTCTCTGACCATTGCTGGAATAGCGTCTGTTTCTTGAACTTATGCAGGAGTGTGTCTATTCTTTCCGTTCAATGAAAGCTATCACTTGAGTACAGCAACATGACAGTCCTTCGTTTCATCTGGGTCTTCCCTAAAACTTTGGACAGTGATTTAAGGTATTAAAACGGTGAAAGTATGTTCGTTTCCAAACAGTATTGTTTACATTTCATTCGACTTGATAGACTCGTTTGTCACGCAATTAGTTTTACTGCAGTATTCTGCTATGCACGGGTTAATTAGGCATAATAAAATCGTGAGTCATGACGTAACGTTATGTAAACATATTTGGTCCAGTATTGGCAGCTCGTGATTGGTTGGTAGACGGACTACTGATCAATCAAAATTTAACACAACAATATCCACTCATAATAGCAGTGTGTAGTTGGATTACCTCTATAATCAGACGCAACACTGCGCGGAGTATGACCCACCTTATGCAATTTCAAGAGTTTATTAAAAACATACCTGTTTAAAGAATACTAAGAGACATAAAACTGTCTTAGCACATAATTCATAATGTCATCAGACTTTTTGTAGCGCTATGAGCATATGGATTTTAGTACGTTAAAAGTACACTATTATATACGCCCTTTAAAACTGATGGCGGACGCGTGAAACAGAAATAAAAGTTCTATAATAAACATATCGCAACGTTATCTTATAACATTCGAGTACAATGAGCAATAAATGACACGGTTTGTTAGCTACCTGAGCCATCCTGGGTCGTTTTAACAGAATTTTAGACCACCAACAAATAATTCGCTTGCGTGTAAAAATGTTTATAAGTGCGTGTGTGTGGGACAGGTGACCGTGCCCATTCTCGCGAACAAGCGAGGTGTTGTCAGCAGTGATTATATCTGCTCGCCAGGCGCAGCGCACGTAGGGAAAAGGAGATAAACGCAACATGGCGGAAAGAGAGAGAGAGAGAGTTAGAGTGGGGGGTAACGTCCACTCGACACAAACTAGGTCATTTCGGGATTAACGTATGGTTTAATTTTATTTCAAGCAACAATTCAGTGGTCCCATAGTTTTGCAACGAGTACAACACTGGCTCGCTAAATCAGGGGTCTATAGTTCGAGCCCGTTATTGGCCGATGGCACTTCATGTCGACCATACCATGGTTTCACCTACTATCCATATGAGTATGGAATTCAAGAGAACGATGATTTGAATAAAAATAATCATATTTGGAAATGATAGAAGTAATTTCTAATAAATCAAAATAAAAGTTTAACTTACTTGGTACGTATCGTTTAGTTTATTTAATAAACATGTGACTTTAAATGTTTAAAATAATGAAATAAAAGTTATAATCATGTGTATTTATTTTAAAGAAGCTAAGTCTTAACACTCAATATCATCCACAGTCTTCTACATTGTAAACACGACTGATTGGTCAATTTAAATCAACATTGATGTTTGTATCTTACTAGGAAGAAAACGAAAATTTTATAATTGGCACACGAATCGTGTGAAATAATGCTTTCGACTAGCAGTTGTATGCAGCGACAAGATGAACGAGACTAAACATTATATTATTATCCCATGTAGATATGTGTCCATTCCCAGGCGCAAAAAGTTAGAGATTTAGCTCCTTTAAAACGATATTCTTGTTACAGAACGATATTTTATATGTTTTAAGATCACGCCTGGATTTTATGCCTCATAGCTTCTAGTTGTATTGAAAAGTGCAGCAGACGACCCTGAACAATGCATTGATGAAGTAAGTGTACAGAAAGACCACACTAGACGTAAACAACGCCCATTATAAGAGAGAGAGAGAGATGGGGTTTAACGTCCACTCAACACAAACTAGGTCATTTCGAGACTAACATATGGTTCAATTTTTATTTCAATAGTTCGCTAGCGCGTAGGGGTCTTTAGCAGTGGGAGGAAACCGGAGTGCCCGGAGGAAACCCACGAGGTTGAGAAGGCGCCCCTATCTCCATGCCTATCTCCATGCCACATACGCTCACATCAGGGCTCGAAACCACAGCCACAAGCCAGAGGTAACCGGCCAGCTAGGGGTCGAAGCGCGGCACTCTAGACCACTAGGCCATTCCACCCCCACCCCCCATTATAAGAAAAATCTGCGCACAGTGGGTCTCACAAATTACAGATATAGCAATGATTAACACACGAAGCATCAAATCATTTGAAAGAGATCTAAAAAGGACAGTTCTTGGATCTGTGTATATGGTATTCAATGAAATACAATTCAATTATTGTCAAGCTAAAGGCTTATAATGTCTAATCCTTTAATTCTGTAGTTGGTTCACTTTCGTTCAGCAGAAGAGTTTCTGTAATCCCTTTAGATGGTCCACGGGTCTTTGCGGATCCCAAAGTATACAGTTCATGCTGATGTTGCTCATCATATTTCTGAAGCCTCTTTCTATAACTTGGCTCAGAACACCCAAACACATCCCATTCTCGAGGAAGATAACGACCTCTGAAAAGCATTTCGGTTAATTTTGACACCAGCACAATGGTTATAAAGCTACAAGCCATCGTCAACGTACGGAATGGAAAATTTTGTCCAGTTTCTTCAGAAAAGAAGGGGAATTTAAGTATCACCGGGAGACCAATGAGAGATTCCCCGCCCAGTATTCTAAGGACAACGCTTAAGAAATAACCAACAAGGCAGCCGTATCCATTGGTTACTTCTATGAAGAGAACACATGTGAATTGTGGGAAAAGGATGACGTACATAAGATCTGAACACAGGATGTACAATCCATACACTGTTTCAGCACTAAGAGCAATGAATGTACCCAAAGTTCCTGCTACTACCACCGCTATCCTTACAACCCAAATGATCTCCCGTTCACTTGCCTGAAGATAGAAAAATAAGATTTAGGTTGAACAAATTCTCAATGAAATAATGGTCGATGACTGTTGCGTAATAGGAATGATGGGACAACCAAGCAAGGAGGGGGCAGATTCTTCTTAACCATACAATGCAATTTATCTAAATAATTGCTTCACTTGTCTCATAAGCCTTTCAACTTGAGCGCCGTCCTTTATGTTGTAAAAGAAGCAGCAGTCATATTTCTTATCCTTAAAACGCATTTTCAAAGTCTAACAAAAATTCAAAATGTGAATAAGTACTCCTCGCTTCGTTCAGCAACCTTGTATCCTCGGTTTAACCATTATCACATATTCAAATTGGACTACAGATACGACTTGCCGCTTCTAAATCTTTAATGTTGGGGGGGGGGGCAATTTAGTTCTAGAAAGAATTTTATGTCATGATGAGAGAGAGAGAGAGAGAGAGAGAGAGGGAGAGAGGGGGTGTGTGTTAACCTCCATTCAACATAAACTGGGACATTTCGGAACTTGTGTCATGAATAAATATATATGTTTTAATATGTTACGGCGGAGTTGAACAGGTGGACACGCTAAGGCAAACACGCGGTATGCGCAGCAATACGCCTCCTTTTCACCATTGATTAAAGAGCCACAGTGACATTTGAAGCCAAGAGCCACAGTGACATTTGAAGCCAAGAGCACCAATCACGCTTGGTTCGGCCCCGAGAAAAAGGAAGTCCGTCCTTAATGTATAAAAACTAATATTAAATTGCGTGTGGATCTATTCTACGCCATCTAATTAAAATATAGATCTATATTTCGTTTCGTTTTTTATACTTTTGATGGCCTACACTCATGTAGATCTAACAAGTTATAGTGGGAGCTCACGTTCTATGACGTCAGGTCTCAAGCACGGGACATTTGACACAATAACGTCAGTCATTCGATTAACCAATTAGCGACCGCCATGCTTTTTAAAATCTACTTTTGTTTTGTTTTGATTTCTATCCGCTGATAATATCTACCCACAGTTCCACGCATGAAAAGGTCAAACGGTCGATTCGACAGACCATTTGATTGGCTGACCCTTCATTTCAGGCAGAACACAAGTTAAATAACAAGTCCTCCAGATCCAAGAGCAATCTGTTTCACAGAGAATTACTTGCGAATTATCTCTGTAACAGACGACTGTCCACAACAGGTGCGTTGACTGCACGCGCCGTTAGTCATTGGCTCGTGCAATGTTTACTTAACACCTAACTGCTTCGGGCAAAATGATGCATTTTACTCATTTTAATACCCATTTACACTAAATAGGAAATATTTTTAAACTTCAAATCCTTCAAACGTCTTTATTTATTTTTCTTTTACCTCAAAAAAATGTTTGAGAATTTAATATGTCTGAGTAAAAAAGTTAATATGCCGTACTCATTAAGCCTCGTCGATGTCATGCTTATCAGTGATTGTAGCGGCCAAGCGAATATTCACTGCGGGATCAGATTGATCCAAGAGTAGTAAAGACAAGTAAAAACGAAATTTTGAACTATAAAAAACGAAACGAAATTGGATTTGTGTTTTAATCAGATTATATTCTATGGAGCTAAAAGCAAATATGAATGTATATTAAATGTATGTATTAAATTTTTAAAACATTATAATAATTTCCAATCAATTGTGTTCGGTGAAATCCGTCCACAGTCCAAATTGCACATCTTACTTTCTCATATTGCCTATCTTTTGCAAAAATGTATACAAGTTCTCAATTCTTTGTTTTGCATATTCAGGGCGGCGTTGTCGATTATTTCCCCAGTATTTATCCATCCTTACTACACAACCAATGACTGCATCTAATACATATTACTTACGTTTGGTCTTATAACTTCCATATAAATATTTTTCGCAAACACAGATGACGTAGACAAAATACTTGAGTCCGCAGATGACATGACAGCAGCAGCAATGGCACCCATACCAATAATAGAAACTGGTAGCGGACAGAGATATTGTAAAACTAATGGTAAAATATAACTCATCTTCTCTGGGGGTATCGGTATAGTTCCATTATAGTCTGTCTGATTCCAGTCTGAAAGTACAGGCACATGAAAACATGTGTTGAAATAAGACCGATTTGGTGTTCCACGTTCAACACAGTACCAGTGACGGACCCAGTAATCTTTGCATAGGCATACATGCGAATCATTTTTATACTGATGTAGGATCACATTGTGGTTTAATTTCATTGATGCAAGGCATTATTTTTTTATGTAGCTGAGCAGGGTGGGGTTTGGACACCCCCCCCCCCCTGTCTGGATCCGCAGTTTGAACTGAAATAATAATCACCCGTCTGATATTTCAAAACCCAAATTCAAACTAATTAGTTTTCGAGATCAATCGTTCTTTCGTTCGTTTCTGGAGTTTCACGTCCACTTCCACCAACGGTGATATTGCAGACAGAGATCAAACGAATTCAATACCATTTAAATCCAAATAAATGACATAGATGTGCACAATGAAAAACAAACAAAAAGCAATCAGAGAATGCGAATAAAACCGAATTTCCAATATTCTGCAATATTATTTGTATGTAGTTGTTCGACTTATTTAATCAAATTATTTAATCAAATAATGATCAACGACTGTCTTTTGTATTTGGAGTTAACACGGTTACATGATCATTTGGGATATAGGGTCAATTACTATGATGTAATATATTACACTTTCTGTTCGGAACCGTGTGTACGTATTCACTGTGGACCGTATGGTTTTAAAAGACCAAGGGAACTAACTCTCGATAAAAAGCGACGGAATATGTCTTTTAAATCCATCTATCGAATTAAACTCTCCAATAAACATACAGTCCAATGTGATGATCACCAATTGCATATAAATGAAAATAGTGAAAATAAAGAAAAACCTGCAGCAGAGCCCGTTGCACCCATCATAACAGCTGGAACAGCAAAGAAAAAAATGGCTATACTGGCAACTGATGAGGCTAATCTAGCTCTTTCTGGTGATTTACAAGCTAATATTCTTTGAAAATACACCTGCAAAAAAGGAAATCTTGAGCAAGCGACGTTTTCATATGAAATCTATTAATAAACGTGTTGGCTATCTTTGAATTTAGTTTGTTTGTGTCACAACCTCTGATTGGACGCAATCCCTACCGTAGTCTCAGCACAATATTCCATCTTCATTTGCCCAGTTGGTGCATCGTCTCGGGCTATGTGTCCTAAAACGGAAAGGCGGATGTTACCAGAACAATGCTATTTCGAATTGCAACTATCGGTGATTGTTTTAGGAGCAAGTCAATATGCACACAATCAATCCCGTTTCCCTTACAGCACGACTGACATTGTAAGACAACCAACGAGGTCTTCCATAAGCAGCGGCACACGTAACAAAAACATAGTTCACACATAAATGGACCAATACCTATTTCCGAAGCTGAAGCTATTGAATATAAAATAACTTTCCTGACCAAATTCAGACCAGGCAGTTAAATAAAAACTTATCAAAATAAGTGAATAAGAAATGACACCATCAGATGTTTCATTAAAATAGGCATATTTCAACGTGGGCCTATAGATATCGATTCAACCCCTTTAAAAGTTATTATATATTTGCCACTTACCTGCCAAGGTATGCCACCCAGCAAGAGTAACCCATAAACATCAATAAACAATCCTATTTGTGACGTTTTTACCTCGCCCCGCCACGAATCCTGTATTCTTTCAAAATTTACCGATTCATGCGTCATAGCAAATGGCACAGCAGCCACCTGTTTTGTGAAAAGGATGCAATAAATCACAAGACAGTAGCTTTAACTTTCAAGGATAAGGAAGATTAAAACTCTTTATATAAACGCGTTGTTATATAGTAATTTAGATTTCGTTTCGTTTTTTAATCAGATTGGAGCTAATTTAAATTTAGAATAATACAGAGAACTTTACATGGTCATACATATGCGCAATTAGCAGGCTAGACCAGTAGAGCCACTCCCTAAACAGACGATGCCCTGGCTTCCTTCTATTTGTGACACCCTTCCCTTTACGGGGATTATAATATCATACTTATCAGATGTCATTAATTCGAATTGGTAGGATATATGTAATTATAATTTACGTACGGAACAATGGTGACACAGATTGTTAATTTTTATTGTGATTTAGGTACGGGACCAATAGTAATACAATAATTTAAGTACAGGACCAATGGTGATACAGTTTGTTAGGGTATGCAATTGTAAGTTTCGTGCATGACCAATGGTGATAAAAATTGTTAAAGTATATGATTATGATTTATGCATGGGACCAATGGTGCTAATAGCTTACGTACAGGACCAATGTTAATACAAATTGTTAAGGTAGGCATGATCTCCTTTGAAAGGAACAAAATATTGGGGATTAGGATGGTCAAGAAGGTATGTGACTTGGATATAGTGGCGCCTTCATTAAAATTTACCAACAAGGCCAATGGTGACATGTTTTGTTTTTGTTTTTAGTTGGGTTTTTTTGTGGGGAGGGGGGATATGTATTATAATTTACGTACGAGACCAATGGCGATACATATAAGTTGTACAACATCAGTATATGCTACCGACCATAATCCACCCAGTAATGTGTAGAATATAGCAATACATGCTGAACTTATAATTGATATAGTTTCATCCATATCTAAAATAATAGACACTGTGGAACCTGGAATAGATGATATATATTGAACTTTTTTTTAGCCGAAGCCCTCTATCTGAACCGTGGCGTTTCAGCACCTTTTCTGAACATACTTCGTGTGTTACAGATGACATTTTGCAGTAAAACATTAATAAGTTTCCCAGAGGACTTGTTTCCATATAAAGCAAGGGAAATAACTCTCGGTTTAGGAGCAGAGCAACAATTTGCATTGCACCAATTTGAGCAAGATGTGGGCTAAGGCGCAGACCGGTGTCAAGTTTGTCGTAAGTTCTAGGTGATTAACAGAGACTTTTACAGATCAGAAGACTTAAAACAATAGTGTTTCATATTGCACCAATTTGAGCAAGATGTGGGCTAAGGCGCAGACGGTGTCAAGTTTGTCGTAAGTTCTGGGTGATTAACAGAGACTTTTACAGATCAGAAGACTTAAAACAATAGTGTTTCATATTTAGGATTTGAGTGGAGATCAAAACACTGGCAATGCGGCGGGCGACCGGACCGCATGTGGTGACCTCTGACGTTGAAGCATAAGTTCTGTTCAGATTGAGTATTTACTAGAACTTTAGGTTCAGTCACTTACAATCGTTTCGAAACCAATTCACTCAAGTGTAAGTCGATAAATGTAAGAAGTTACAACATTATATCACATGCATTGATGATCAAGCGAATGAGATAAAATGCTTTCGATTCTGAAATATTTAAAAGTTGGAGGATCAAGTTGAAAACCTTCATCTTATCGCAACCCTCCATTCGTTTAGATTGTTTCAGATCTAATTTACCAAGAAAATTATACCAAGGATATGTCATATCGACATCAGAAACGCCAGACAGTGTGTCTGTCGTTTTATAGATAATCAACGTGCATGCGAGCACACGCAACGTGGAGGTCTTAGACCTCGTGCTTGCATCTGACATGAAATCCCAGAGCATACCAAAATCATGTCAATGCATAATTTAAATAAATCATGTCGTGCGCTTGGGGTACCTTACCCAAAGCAGGTAATATGGCGGCTGTCGAAAATAAACCATGTCATGCACTTTTAAAATTATATACTAGCTCGTCCTTCATCCCTAACCTTAACAGATTACGCTATTCAGATAGCCTTGCCATACCTACCCAAGGCAGCTAATATGGCCGCTGTCCAAAACAAGTCGCCCATAAACTGTGGTAAACACATCAATGTTCCTATCTTTTTACCAAGTTTGATCTGGAAGGGATCAAATATTGTCATATATCCCGATCTTCTCATTTTTGGTGCATATATATTACCACCTGAACAGATAGAATAGGAATTATTAGATCTATATATATATATATATATATATATATATATATATATTTATTATATAAATATTATGATAGTTTCAGTCTGAAATTAAAACTTATGACATCCAAAGCAGTCCCTAAGGGTTGAACTCTTAACTACTTAAGTTTACTAAGTCCCCATAAATCATTTTACTGAAGCAATGGCCCGAGAAACCCCTCTCTGGCCCATTGCTGGATAAGCTTCTGATTCTTGATTTTTTGCGGGAATATGTCTTATTCTTCCCGTTCAAACAAAGCTATCACTTAAGTACAGCAACATGACAGTCTTCGTTTAATCTGGGTCTTCCCTAAAACTTTGGGCAGTGATTTAAGGTATTAAAAACGGTGAAAGTATGTTCGTTTCCAATCAGTATTGTTTACATTTCATTCGACTTGATAGCCTCGTTTGTCACGCAATTAGTTTTACTGCAGTATTCTGCTATGCACGGATTAATTGGGCATAATGAAATCGTGAACCATGACGTAACGTTATGTAAACATATTTGGTCCAATATTGGCACTCGTTTTAAATGTAACGTTTGGGGACTCAGCTTGTAGAGCTTTGCTTACTCTCCGGATAGATCACCGAAACAGGATGCTTCCCCATTCTCTTGGCAAAAAAAAAAGTTTTTTTTAAATATATCACCCCTTCTTCGTTTCGTATTATCACCGTGTTTTTTTTTATTTTAAGCATGGTTAATCACTGAATAGGACATTCAATTTGGGTTTTCGACGTTTATGATAAGAAACAATTTCTTTGAATTTGGATTAATAATAAATCGTTTAATGTACCGCGTTGCGTGTATTGTTTTAGTTTGTAGGATGGGTATCGTTAATTAATTTACGTTGTGTTCAAAAGTTGACAGTGCTTGGATACAAAGTTGACAGTTTTTGTGTTCAAAAATTATTGACATGTTATGTCGAAAATTAAAATTATGCCACTTAGGCCAGAGAAATAAAATTGTCCTAGATTTTGCCTCTGTCATTTTTAAATACACAATATTTTATTCGGGTTGTATGAGTTGGGTTAGCAGTTGGAATTCGACCGTAGAAAATTTGTCTCATTACACTACACACTGCATGGCGCATACCCGCCTTATTAGCCCGGTCGGAGCAGGACGTTAAAGCCATTTCATGTTTTAAGTATGATGATGCAAACTTACCTACAAACAGCGCTATACAGTAACCGATGGGAGCTTGAGTCCATGTTATACCACTAGAGGCCATAATTTCTGCCGTTCCATTAATATACGCACCGCCCACAACAGTTGCTGATTTGTAAATACAATTTAAGTTGTATTAAACAGACAAAATTCAAGAGCTATATCTGCCTATTGCAGACCTTTCTTTAGGACTTGGATATTATATAAATTATTAAAACATTTATTAACATAACGAATCCATAATCAACCCTTGATACTATCGAACGGCCCCGGTGTTAAGTCGATTAGCACGGTTCGGTCATTTAAGACTCAAACTACCAGCTACTAATTAGTGATGTCTTCAGACAGAAGATACGGGAGTTGCTACAGCTCCAAATAAATAACAGACAAAATCTTATCGTTCGAATGGGACAAAACGTGGAGGTCGCGTGTACACATTGGCGTACTGGTATATGAGTTCTTGGCAGTTGGAATTCGAAATGAGAGAAGGCCGTATCGGTGCTGTCCGGGCAAACTGCCTGGGATAGCACACTGCCTGGGATAGCGCACTGTCTGTCTTCATTATCTTGGACCGGGTAGAAAATTATGACGGTAAATCTCATTTCATCTCCCTTGTGGAATTGTTTATGATGCTACATCATCAAATGGTAATCCTGCTCTTGCTGGTGTCTTGTCACCCGTAAAAGGGGATCAAAGCAATATAAGTATACAATACTGGACACGGTGCCGTATCCCAGATCAGATGTCCAATTTGTCCGTCAATTACGACCTATCTAGTCATTCTCTTATGATATTCATATAAAAGTTCTATTACCTGTCAAACATATTAATATTTTAATAATATGGTAGGTGTATTATATAAATTACCGACCTGTCATAGTAAAAATGGAGACTATGTTTCCCATGTTTCTACCAGCAACTAAAACATCGGCAGTTGTCGTCTTAGCTGATCGTCTGGCAGCATAAATACCAATCCCCAGAATTAGCAGATAAAACACAATCACAGATACAAGACCTGCTATATTAACCGCCATCGTAAAAATTTGTTGAGAGTATCACCAGTTTACTGACACAATTCGCTATGCAGTGAACCTTTCCTGTTTACGTATTTAAAGATAACACGTGCCTACCTAACAGTCCATTGATTCTGACCTTCGGCTTCCTCGTTATGCTACTGCATGATCTTATACTAAAAGTATGCGATAACACGTGCCTCCGAATGTATGAGATTTCAGTTACGTACCACAGTTATTAGAGACTTTGGCAAGTGGCATTTGCCCTATCCGTATCACGTATCCGTATCGTATACGTCACACGTTGCGTTAGAGTAGTTTTAGAGTTTTGGCAGATTCTTGCGTCGCGTACGTATGCGTCACTGAGCTGAGCTTAGTTATGTACAGCATGATGGCAGTTATCTACCAATATCACACCACCATCAGTACTAGTCAAGTGCCTTGCCTACAATGTTACGGAGTACGTGAAGTCACTCGACAGTCGCTGAACTATTAAAAAAAATAAGGTCGCATCTTATTAAAAACTTCGACACGACAGCTATTTATGGCCTCACTAATTTATCATTTACAACCCTTTAGGCCTTTACCATAGAATCGCATCATTTACAGATTTGCAAGGTCCCATATCTACCTAAATCTAGCGCGTAGATCAACCAGCGTGTAGACAGACAGGAAAAGTATGAAAAACCCATCAAAAATAATGATTAAATTCCAGTCTTTATTATGATTAAATTCACATCAAATATAAACCTCCGTGTTCTAAGATGCACATAGATTCATAACAACGCTACGATACAACATTTCAGCGTCTAAAAAGTCGACAATGTTATACGGACCTTCTCCGTATGAAAGCTGTTCGATTGATGACGTCACACACAAAATCCATACGCGATACGCACTAGGAATTTACGCTTGCCAAAAGTCTCTATTCTCTCTCCCACTCCTAAGATAACTAAATGGGCGTGACCCCCCACCACCACCACCTTCCCTCAACGCTAGACGTTGCTGTAAATAGAGATAACAAAAATTATGGAGTCCAAGTGACAGATACAAACATATGTTCTAATCAGAACACATCAGAAACACAGCAAATGAAGGTGTTATCACAAATATCTCAGGCCGGCAACAAACTAATTCCGAGTATTTGAATACATGGGATAAGGACAGAACTAAATGTAGGGTTAGTGTCAGAGTAAGTGTCAGTAAAAGAGTTAAACTGAACACATTAATTGGATGGCCAGGCTAGAAAAAAGGTTACACTTTGGAAAATATATTAAATTGTAAACTCATAGTCATTTTTCACAATTGTTTTTTTTTTCTATCTTCATCTAAGTACATAATCCATCCGAGACAAGCAGTTAATATGATATTTTTTACTTAATATGTTACATTTGACTCGCGTGGTTTTCTCCTGTCAGTGATGAAGATGAAGGGCCTGACAATGACAGCTGTCTAGTCGTTCAGATTGGACGAAAAACCGTGCACGTAAAAGATCCCTAGGCAGTTGGAATTCGATATAATAGTAGGCCGTAGCGCTGCTGCCCTGGCAAACGTTCCCTCATAGCGCACTGTATGGTGTATGCTCATCTTCATTAGCCAAGTTTAGCAGCAGAACAGTAGGACGTTAAACCCCATTTAATTTCATTGACATTATCTTGGCTTTCAATTACTCAATTACTAGTATCACTCTAGCGTTCCCTAATCTCAGCTCGTGGAAGTTTTCCATTAGGACAAACATCTATCCCCTAGGGATTAACACTTTATGGAAGTCAAATGTAATGATGTAACGTGTTGTCTAATTTTCATAAAATATTAGAATTCCTTCAACATTTATACAAAACACAAAAAGTCTGATATTTGTGCCGGTCAATTATCGACGCAGGATAAGCAGAAACCATGTTTGAAATTGTTTCTGGTGGTAACTCCAGTGTTGCCAGGAGACTCCACGTTGTACTTTTATACACGATTGAATGAACATAAAGCTGTAATTATGTCCCTTTATTTGGGGTGGAAAGTTTGGAAAATACTTGTTTAGTCCAACACAACATTTTACGGTGCCTGATTTCCGTTTTGAAATGAAATAAATGGGGATTAACGTCCTACTGTTTTGCTCCTAACCTGGGCTAATGAAGACGGGCAGACGCCATACAGTGTACATAAAACTTTGGAGATTGTCTCTGCATGTATGACTGCAAAAACACAAACCACAAATCATGGCTGTCACCATACCGACAAACAAAAAAGTGGGGGGGGGGGGGGCGACAGGGACGGTGTTGGGTACGCCCATGGAATGGACGGCGGTGAGTATCACAGCCTGTTTGAAGAGCAAGATAAGTGGTCACAAGGAAGCTTTGTGGTATACACCTGGATGCCCGCCCTGGCATATTTGCAAAGAACTTATCCAAGAAACCGCCGTTTGTACCCGATTTGTTTCGTGCTATAAATGGGGAATTATACAGAGATGCACTAATTAGCATTCTTGGGACATATACGGGGCTTGATGTGACAGCTACGATTTCTAAGAATTCTTTTGCTATTGCAGCTTATAATCACTTCGGGGTATATACGAGCTTTAAGTGTTGATTTCAGCAAGAAATTACAATATTTAACAGATCACTTTAATATATCCTTCTTTTGAAAACTTTTTTCGAAAAAATATAAACATATTCAGAGATACCCTCCCACCACCCCCCGACCCACCCCCAGACGCACTCCCAGAAGGGACTTGCATCATATGTTTCATTTACATTAAACCAAATACATTACAATATATACATATATATGTTACACTCAAACAAACGTATAATAACTATAATAAAATGAAAGAGAGATTCTAAGAGATTCATTCCCTTTAACTTTCAAGAGATGTGAGTACTTCGAGTGTTTCAAAGCACATCGGCTTCAACTTAACTCACATCTAAATGGCACATTTCAATTTCAAAGCCCTCCGATTTGTTATTTAATGTCGTCTAAATTCAGCACTTAATTCCTCAACTTTAATACTAAAAAGGCCATTATAGATGCGATGATAGCATTTCATTAGAATCGTCAAGCGGCAACGGATCTGCTGTGTGGTTTTCTTTTAGGGCTCTTGCTTCCATTAGTTCTTGCTGTTGGTTTGCTGTTTCTAGTTTGAATCTTGCTTCCACCAGCTCTTGCTGCTGTCTTGCTGTTTCTTGTTTGTTTCTTGCTGCCATCAGCTCTTGCTGCTGTGTCTCTGCCTCTCGTTTTTGGAGTCTTTTCCTATATTCTGGATCTGAACAGCCTAATTTGTCCCACTTCTGGGATATATACTTCTCCGTAAATACAAAATCTGTAAGTTTTGATACACAAATAATGGCTATAAAACTTAGTATCACCGTTAAAGTACGAAATGGAAAATTCTGTCCATGTTTTTCAGAATAGAAGGGAAACTTTAAAAAAACAGGGAGACCGATGAGGGGTTCTCCACCTAGTATCCTTAATGCTACACTTATGAAATATCCGACCAGACACCCATATCCATTAGTAACTTCCACAAATAAAACACAAGTGAATTGTGGGAAGAGAATGACGTACATAAGATCTGAACACATGACGTACAAGCCATAAACTGTTTCAGCACCAATGGCTATAAGACAAGCGAGGGCCCCAGCACAAATAACAGCTATACGGACAACCCAGATAATTTCTTTATCCGATGCCTGAAAAAATAACCAAAATATGAATGTGCATAAAAACAGCGGTTATCAACATATGAAATCAAATTGGGTTTATCTGCTCCGACTGAGCCATTGAACGCCTGAATGGTTAACATGGCCGAGAAAGTTCATCGGGATTTTCAGGTGAGAGAACGTGTAGTCGTTCGGAAGTACACACTGACATGCACGTAAAATATCCCTTATAAGAGAAGGTCATAACGCTGCTGCCTGGGCAGAAACTCCCTTTCATTTCATGTCTAAGGTCCTGACAAGATATTGTAATAACGAGGAACAACTCTGAAGTTTATTAAAGATGGACATTGAGTTATAAAAGCATGTGGTATCTAGGTGGTTCATGTCCAGGTCCATCGTCTTGGTGTAAAATGCCACCAAAAACTCCCCAGCACTTCATTCGCGAGATAAGCGGGAGACGTGGTTGTGCTTGCGGTAGGGACGCCAACAAGGGCATGGTAAATAGAGGATTATATACGTGTTGCAAAATGACAAAATAATAAAAACAAACGGGGGTTAACGACTTAACGTCCTATTTTTCTAAACCGACTGTATGTAATGGAGATGGGTGCACGCCATAAAGTATGCTATGACGGGAATTGTGCCCTGACAGATTGCGCCCTGACAGCGGGAGAACTTTCACACCGGGGTAGAAACACGAACCGCTTGGATTACTCGCTGAGCTGGCTACCGCGGCTTAAATTGCCAAATGACGACGCAGTAGTGGTTTCAGTGTATACTAACCTGCGTCAATTTGTTAGTCTACTACATGAATGTACTTACCGTAGGTCTGAACATCTGAAGGTAAATATTTTTGGAAAACACAGATGCTGTTGACAAAATGATGGAATCCGCAGATGACATGACAGCTGCTGCTATTGCGCCCATTCCTATAATGGCGACAGGTAGAGGACAGAGGTATTGTAAAACTAATGGTAAGATATAACTCATCTTTTCTGCTGGTATTGGTATAGTTCCATTATAAGCGGTCTGACTCCAGTCTGAAAAGCGAATAATGAAGGGGGTATTGCAATAGAGACAGGTAGCGGATAGAGATATTGTAAAACTAATTGTAAGATATAACTCATGTTTTCTGCTGGTATTGGTAGTTCCATTATAAACTGTCTGACTCCGGTCTGGAAATACATCATGGCTTTATAAGGATAGAACTCTTTGATTGGAAGTCAAAAATAAAACGGCGATGAATAATTTGCTATATGTAGCAATAAAAGAAGGGAGGTAACCACGTGAGGACGAGTTACACAAAAGGTATCTCAAATCCGAATTTTATATGTCCCCCTCTGTTTTACCCAACAATATTTGCACTGAGTAAAGCCCTGGCTCGCTAACACGAAGATCCTGGGATTGGTGCTGGTCGAGTAAGTTCATCAAACATTGTCTCCTTATGTCAGTGGTGCTGGACGTAATAGACAAACTGTCCTCGTAACGCACTGCATGGCGTACGGATATCTTCATTCACCGGATTGGAGTACATGTATTCAAAGACATACCGGTTGTAACAATACGAAGAATTTTACATGTATACAATACTACTATTCTACGTATCAAATATATTACCTGCCGCAGCCCCTGTTGCTCCCATCAACACAGCAGGGATGGCAAATACAAAACAAGCTACACTTGCTACAGTCGAGGCTAGGCGAGCTCTTTCTGGTGTTTTACAAGCTAGAACTCTCTGAAAATATACCTGAAATAACCGAATATCCTGATAGTTGGTGAATTACGAAATTATGACATGAAATAAGTTAAAGGGGCATTAGATAACGAGTTGACAGTTCACGCTGTAATAGTTAAAAGACAGATATTGAAAACAGAATATGCTGAGGAAAATTCCAGCCAAATTGCTTCATTTCACAATCTTAGCCTTTCACACCGATATAATACGAAAGACAATAATATTAAAACCAATTTAGCCCAGAATTAAATCAGCGTCCGAGAAATAGACTCTTGCTATCTTGTCTGATACACATACAAATAGCCAATGTCAATCTAAACTACTATCTATTTCAATTTGACCAATAAATAATGGTATTGTATGATATGGTATGGGATGGTGTTGTGTGGTGTGGTGTGGTGTGTGGTGTGGTGTGGTGTCGCGTGGCGTGGTGTGGTATTGTAGGTAAGATACACACTGCAAACAACAATGTAACAGCACACCCATAGCTGTTTTACCCAAACTGAGATAGAAAAATTTTAACCCATTAAATAAATTTGGCATGGCTTATACAGTATTTGTTTCGAAAGTGTTTCACAATTTAAAGGTAACCCCTTGCACAAGGCGTGTGTCGTTAGTTGGGTGATGTAAAGGTAGTACAGGGGTGTCGCAAAAGCGACGTCGTTTTTAAAAGTTTGCTTGGTTTGCGTCACAGTTTGTGGCAACTGACGATTAAAGCCGCTTACAGCGACACCGTGGCTGTGCCATCTTATGCACATATTGCGTAGGTGTTACGCTGCACCGCCGTGTCATCACCACGCCGGGGTAACGCACGGTTACATATCTTCTTCTTAATCGGGGTGAAACATATCTACGCTGTAATGGGGTAGTTCTCATGAGTTTAACCGGCGCTGACAAGTAGGTACATCTGGCCCTGGTAAGGAGGTAGTATCCAGGAATAAAAACTTACCTGCCAAGGAATTCCACCTAAGAGAAGAATACCATAAATATCAATAAATGATCCGATACCCGTGGTTTCCACTGTACCCTGCCAAGTTGATTCAATTCTTTTAAAGTCTACAGATGGATGTGTCATAGCAAACGGAACAGATACAAGCTTTAAATAGAAGAAAAAAAAGGGGTATTACAAAGTTAAAATGTAACAACATAATGTGTATTACAAAGTTAAAATGTAACAACATAATGTTTAAAAAAAACTGGGGAAGAGGGGTCGGAAGGGTCGGTGTGTGATCTAACCCGTGTCCATCAAATAACAGTATTCCCAATTTAACTGTAACAGCAAGCTTTCAGATTGATTCGTACTTTTTGTAAACCATAAAAGCCCGGGATTGTACATAGCAACGTCCGCAATTTTACAACATCTTACCGTTGCTTCAATACTCAGCAATTCCCGAACTTTTGCGCCCTTTGTTTTTTACAGGTGACTAAATAGCATTGTCCAATCTGAGGTAGAGGCACATAACACACTGTAAACAAACAGGGTTTACAGTCGTTGAAAGTTTGTTTTTTTAAATTGAGAAACTCGTGGAAAACCAGATCCTAGCGAAGACAAGCAATAAAAATTATGAACCATAAATGAAGAAACGAAACAGATTCTGTATTATGTATAATAATTTACGTACAAGTCCGACAGCGATACATAGAAGTTGTACAACATCAGTATATGCTACGGACCATAATCCACCCAGTAATGTGTAGAATATAGCTATACATGCCGAACTTATAATTGATATAGTTTCATCTATATCTAATATAATAGAAACTGTTGAACCTGGAAAACAAACAGCACATTATATACAGTTCTTGTAACACGGGAGAAATATATTAACAAACTTAGATCAACGGAGTAGCTATAAGACTCGTTTCTCAATTTAAACCCCCATCGAGAAATGATGTTTCAAATGACAGCAGTTACTCAGTATTCCAGATAGCCTTCTCATTTCAGGTGATACGTTTCTATAGATTTGGTTTGATTAAGTACCCGCGGTGGCTTAGTAGGTTAAATGTTGGAGGTCTCGTGTTCGGTCCCAGTGTTGACCGAGAAAGTTCAGCGGTATTTTCCAGCTTGAATCCCCATTGTCGGTGGTGCAAGAAGGAATGCATGGTAAGGAAAGGACATCATATTATTGTTGTATACATTGGCGTGTAGGTAAAAGTACATTTGATAGTTGGATAGTTGGAATTCCAAATAAGAGTAGGACATGGTGCCGCCGTCCCGGGGTCATCCCATCCCCTTCATAGCGCACTGTTCTTACCTGAATGGGCTAACGAAAGCGGGCATATGCCATACAGTGTGCTGTGGGGGATTTTGTGACCTTTTCGTATATCGTATTCCAAGGATCTTTTACGTGCACGCCGATGTATACACAGGACCTTGGATTTTCGTCCCATCCCAACAACTAGACAACTGTCCTTTTCAAGCCATCCTTCTTACACCACTGACACGGTAAAAACCACTCAGAAAATCTCGATGAACTTTCACGGACAATTCAGAGATCCAATGTGCGACCTCCAGGCTTGCGAGCCAGCGCCTCAACCAGTTAGCCAGCGTGGCTCCTGGATTCGAGGGCAATAACCTGATAATAAACTGTATGATATGGTAGTTATAGTGTTATCTTAACATCTTTTGACACCTGAGCTATCATAATAAGTAAAACTCGGTTTAATTCTGTGGACAACATTATAGCTTATTCGAGCGCTTATTATTCAAAATGCCAAGGGGGTTATATTTAGACTGACCTGTATGGGACCTTGATAAACATTATATCTATATATGATACATATGTAATTTATATGGCTTTATCTATATACTAATACCATAATATAATGTATATTTACACTTTACGAACCCAAGGCGGCTAACACGGCTGCTGTCCAGAACAAATCTCCCATGAACTGTGGTATACACATTAATGCTCCGATTCTGTCTCCCAATTTTAACTGGAATGGATCAAAGAGGGTCACATATCCAGCTCGTCTCATACGTGGAGCATATATATTGCCACCTGCAAATGAAACCTATCAGATACATTCATTTGAATTTAGTAAGGTATGCAACAGAAGATCTTCTACAATCGTCTGCAGTCAATATATCATATTGAATCACATTTATTCATATACAAATTCCAAATCAGTTTTACTTGCATAGTCGTGCGTATCATCATCATCATCATCGTCAAAGTGTATCTGTTGTTTTATTTTAAAATACAATCTATAGGACTGGTTGTGTAGAGTAGTAATTCTTGTTGTCCAAGTAAGCCAATTGGTGCAAGTGCCCAAAGCTACATAGTTCCTGTGCTGAAGGATATCACAGAGTTGCAGATGACTGTACTGAGCTAGGCTAATATTGGCGTGTAATGGGTATCATGGAGCTGTAGATAGTTGCATTGGACTAGGCAAATATAGGCCTGTAATGGATATCACAGATGATTGTATGGGACAGGCTAAAGGATATCACAAAGCTGCAGATAGTTGTATGTGACTATAATGAAGGCTTTAAAAGGTATCACAGCACAGAGCTGCTGATAGTTGCATGATACTATAATATAGGCTTTAAAGGATATCACAGAGCTGCAGATAATTGTATGGGACTAGGCTAATATAGACGTGTAAAGGATACAAAATTAAAACTCACCAATAAAAAAGGCTATACAATATCCGACTGGACCTTGAGTCCAAACTAGGCCACTTGACGCCATTATTTCCGCCGTTCCATTAATATAAGCTCCTCCAACAATGGTTGCTGAGTTAGAGAAAATTTATAGTAAGAGCATTTATAGAAAGGCACAGTGACATCATGCTTCCCCTCTCTAATTTGGAGGTCCAGTATTCCATATAAGTGTTGGCCAAAAAAACTTATCGGGATTTTCACGTGTGGTTCCCTCTTGTCGATGGTGCATGACAGAGGTACCTGGCAAGCGCATTGTCGTTCGGAAAACGACGAAAACCTGAGGTCCTGCCTGCACATGGCCAATTGGAATTCGATATAAGAGTAGCCCGTACTGCTCCTGCCCGGAAAAAATTCCTTCATAGCATATACTGCATGGTGTATGCCCGTCTTCATTAAACCGGGGAGCCACTGGGGCTAAGGGAGTAAGACGGTGGGGGTCGCGGGTTCAATCCCGGTTTTGGCTGAGAACATTTATCGGGATTTGGGGTCGAGATGTCCACTTGTTAATGGGGCAGGCAGAGGGCCTGAATTCGATATAAGAGTAGGCCGTAGCGCCACTGCCCGAGCAAAATTTCCCTCATCGCACACTGCATGGTGTATGCCCGTCTTCATTAAACCGGGGAGCCACTGTGGCTAAGGGAGTAAGACGGTGGGGGTCGCGGGTTCAATCCCGGTTTTGGCTGAGAACATTTATCGAGATTTGGGGTCGAGATGTCCACTTGTTAATGGGGCAGGCGGAGGGCCTGACAAGGCAGCTGTATAATCGTTCTGATGAGACAAAAAAAAACGAGATCCCGTGTACACATTGGCGTGCAGTTAGAATTCGATATAAGTGTAAATCGTGCGCCACTGTCCGGGCACACTGGCATATGCCCGTCTCCATTGGTACAATCGGAGCAAAACGGTGGGACGCTAAACCCCATTACTTTTCATTTCATTAGCCCGGTCGGAGCAGTACACGGAGACGTTAACTCCATATCCGTCTTTATCACACGCATATACCTTTTACATGGTGCAATACTATAGGAATCGTAAATATCGCTATTCGTGATAAGTCAAAACTAAATCCTACTCCATAAGGCTCACCATTCTCATATTTTATTCCAGGTGTAAGGTTTAATATCAGGAAATATTAACAGACGTCGGCGTTGCAGAAATTCTACACGAACATTTTAGATATCATACTTTAAAGTTGACAAAAAATAAACGGCTCTCCTTTAAATTATGTCACTTTCTTGTTTTTTGACACCTTGCTGCAGAAATACTATGTTTGTCTGTCACGTGGTCACTAAGTCACCGCACACGACTTACATAAAAGAAATGATTGAACTTTGTTAAAGCTATTTTGGGTGTATTATATTAGGTACCGAACGTAGGTTTAAACGGTTTAAAAGTAACGGTATGCATACATTTTTCAATTACAGGTTAGAGCATGTCCAGTTGCTCTTTGACGCCGAGACTGTTGAGTTAGTAATATAGTACATAAAAAAACGCCACTGCCCATGCCAAATAATAACAGTACACTGCAATGAAATGAGACGAAATGGATTCCAACTGTTCTGCTTCGACAGTGAGAGTAAAGCCAGGCAGAGGCACTACGGCCTTCACTTATGTCGAATTCTAACTGCCAAAAGTATTGCTGCGACGAGACGACAAAGGCCATTTTATTCCTTTTCCCTAACGCATACATGATGATAACAGATTTTAATAAATTACCAAACCCACGAGTGCAAATTATGTGACTAATGAATGTAGCAGTTATTGTCATATATTATTTATATAACATGCGCAGACGAAAACAGATTGAGTGGTTCATAACGAAACAAAATTAGATAACAATTTACATTCAGAATGAAGTGTGCTAGAAATCGCCAATGAGATACTTTTTATAAATAAATTTGTTTTGCTAATCGACATGTAATAACATTGTTCAAGCCAAGTTTTCCAGATGAGATGAGATCTGTCCCTACAGTGGCGATGCGGCCGAGTCTTCGTCAAATTCTAACTGAACGTAAATTCTTATCCGAAAGAATATCCACACTGTTAGCTCTGCAGATGTCACCCTCGATAACCACAGGAGGCACGCTCGATAACCGAGAATCAGGGCCGAGATTCGAACCCGTGATTGTGACCTATCATTCGACCAGCGCTGAAGATCTAAAAGATTTCCTTTCACGTTCCCCACAGAAGACGTGCTAATACTTTATTACTGAACATGTCGGTCATTTCGACACGTTTCAGTGATAAGTTTCAGTACTGGTGTACTAAAATTTGTCATCTTGTGGTTTTGAATTTGGATCTATGGTACTAAATTTCTTCGCAGTTCACAGCCGAGGGTGGACAGGCGGCCCTCGTATACTTCTTGTCACGTACAAGCGGGAATCGATAGACCATGTGATCTAAATCGCAAACCATAGATCATTCGGTCACCCAAAACTCCGACGATTCTACCAACAACTTCGAAAACTTAGACCATTCGACCACCAAACCCCGAAACCCCAAACTTAGACTAATTGGCCACCCAAACCCTAAAAATAGACAAATCAAACGCCCTACCCCAAAAATTTAGACCATTCGGCCACCCAACCTCCAAATGTAAACCATTCGGCCACCCAAAACTTAAACCTATCCGTCACCCAACTCCAAAACGCCGAAAATTAGACCATTCGGCCATCCAACCACCCAAAAGAAAAGTAAACTACGCAAATATTGAACATTTCTGTAACAATCCGGAATTTTAATTCTGGGTTTAATAAAAAACAAAAACAAATGCAATTACCTGTCATTGTAAAGAAAGAAACGATTAGTCCCATATTCCTTCCCGCCACCAAAACATCAGCCGCTGTTGATTGTACGGCTTTTTTAGCCGCAAGGATTCCGATTCCAAGAATTAACATATAAAACACAATAACCGAGATCAATCCAGGAATATTAACGGCCATTTTAATTAATTATAGTTTTGGTCGAGACTTATGGCGACGAAGGTGACGCAACTTGTTGACAGCGCTGTGTTGAAGATTATGGCGACGAGGGTGATGGAGACCAAGTATAGTGACTAGTGAGAGGAAGTTAGTTAATGTGCTCATTACATGCTGTGTCGTGTTTTACACAAGAAATAAAGCCAGCTACCTGCCGAGTATTGTATATGGCTACATTATGATTCAACGACGGTAAACGAAAAACAACTTGTATGTTTAGCAGCAATCATTCTCACAAACCAGGTGGATTTGTTTTATGATACACCTATCCTCGATTGTATGAAAGAAGGAAGAAGAGGATAAATTATAACTTCGGAATATACTGATAAATTATAACTTCGGAAGTACTGTTATATTATTAGTCTGAAGTTGTTCCATGTGCTTATAATCGTAAATGAAATGAAATTGGGTTTAACGTCCTAGTTGCCTATATGGGCTGGCCTAATGAACCCCATAAAGTGTGCTATGGAGAAATGTGTTGCCCGAACATGGTGCTATGGCCAACTCTTACTTCGAATCACAAGTGCCAAGGAATCTTTTACGTGCGTCTAGTTGCTCGGTTGAGGTCCCCTGTATATGTTGGCGTGAACGGGAAAAGAACTCATGACTATTGGAATTGGATTTTAGAGTGTAGCGCCGCTGTTCGGGCGTACGCTCGTCTTCATTGTCCCATGGTATAGACAAGTAGACGTTAAACCTCATTGCATTTCACACACTTTTATAGAATAGGTCTGTATTTCGTTGCGGTATAGCGTACATGGAGGTTATACCATAATTACAAACCTGCGTGGTGGAGAACTGTGAGGAGGCAGCAGAACAGATATTACTGTCTAATATACCTCGTTTTGTTTTGTATAAAGGCCTGTTCAGAAAGAATTCTGTGCAACAACTTTATCTAAAGTTAGAACAAATGAAATCAGTAAGGTTTTGTGGTTTGTATAGTAACTGTTGTATCTGTTGTATGCAGTTGACAATACCATTTGCTAGCTAAACACAAAACAAACTTAACACGAATACACGAAATGTTAAATTGAATACAGTTATTGAATTCAAGTTCGTCCTATTCGTAGTATTCGAATGTTGGCCCTCAGTTATGTTATGTCTAAATTCGAAATTACTGTTCCAATCCGGTGTCCTTCGGTCTCCTAGAATGAAACAGTTATTGGTACGTGTCTCTCTGTAGAAACGCCACATGATGGCGCCAATATATCTTATACGCACTCACGTTCATTCAAAAAGAATACAAGAATTAGTCACAAACTGACCCTGTGGTTATTAGACACGGGCTAGATCTATTTGACATGACCAAATGCATATGTCTCCAAGCAAAGGTGATGAGATGTATGTAAACAGGGTTAGAGCACGTGATTGTTGCCGAGGATTAGGTCTTTGTTTAGGGTCGGGTTACGGTTAGCTCAAGCCCTGTTTACATCTCACGCCTAACCATCAACCATCCTATCTTAATGTATGTAGCAACCGAGGAGGACGGGGCGAAGTTGTTGGAGCTCAGATCTTTGATTAACCAAAGTCTATTTAAAAAGCTGCATGACAAGACCAATACGCCAGGTCTTTCAGAACGCGGTTAATATCTTGTATGATTACAACCGGAGCAATGTACGATTACAACCGCTCTACCCAGGTAGTGAAGTTTTTAGGAGGGGCACACCCGTTACAATACAGTTTGTATTTTAGGGTTACGGTTGGCAAATTTTCTTTCGGGGGGGGGGGGGCATTTCCCTCCCCCTTGCCACCCCCTGGCTACGTGCCTGGCTCTACCTGCGCATGGGAATGGCGCTATCAACAACTCACAGATACCGTAACAACCTTACTTTACAGTGACATGTAGACACAAGGGGTAAAAATCAAGTCAACAATACATGACATGTAACGTCGCCGCATGGCCAAGAAGAGATGAGATGAATACTGATTTCGTATGAGAAACATGATTCTTTGTGAAAAAAACACATTATTTATATCATTTGGAGGGGTTTTCTCCCCTCAGTTCTGAGAAAAATTCCCCCACGTAAAACATATGTTATACGATAGTCATTTTGTAGCATTTTAGAGCTACATGTTTGATACTGATGGAATGTTATGATTTTGATTATGCTATTGGAAATCATATCGCGACCATTTGAAAGGGGGCGCAAAAACTCAAAACAATGACGCAAACGCGCCATTGCGTTATCTTCACTTAGCGCCAGGCATGGTGATCTAGGTCCTTCTCCGTGTTCGTTGCAACGCTGTTTCCACTGGTTTTTATGCACTCGTGCGTTAATACAATGGCACATTCTCGGAGTTTAGGTTGTCAAACTTGCCCAATCGACACTAGGAATACATGTATCTCACAAATCCACCGAGATGTCATATTTTATGGTTTTATTATAAAGACTCAAGAAGATGTAGTTAAGACTCTACTCGAACAACGTTTACATATAGATTAAATTGAGTATATTTTGAACTTTGACCTAATAGTCTGTGTTTGTAGATGGTTTAGTCTGTATTTGATCTTTGTTGACGGTAGTACTATATAAGGTGATATTGATGGACACAGCGTGGACAGTCTTTAACCTCTGGTTAAGGCTAAATCACACTTCTGGATTTATCTTAAGGTCTTATATCCATAAGCTAAATCCTTTCATGTGAAATGGAAAATTTGTCCTAAAGGTTATAGATTTTCAGGCCTGCAGATAAATCCTTAGGTTTACAACAAGTCCTATTTGTGTAGGATTTGTCCTATCAAATACAAGTGCGCATTTCCTCAAGTTGTTTGACAGTGAATTCAACCGGGCTAAAACAGCACCGTGGTCGATTTATTCAATCTCTAGATAACTATAAACCCGAGAAAAGGCTTTTACATTTCTGCTAACTGTGTCACCCCACAGGAATTTACTGGGTGCATGGCCACAAAATCCCAGAGCGTTTATCCTTTAAGACTTTCGCTAGGAGTTGTCTTAAGGGACAAATCAACTTGTGTGACTCGGCCTTTAATACATATTTAAATTAAACGTGAAGAGTACAAAGTACTTCGAAACTGACCAAATTTCCTTATCGTACTGTTATATCTTTGAATTATGCATGTAACTGGGCAATTCCAAAAATATACTGTCTGTCTACAATTAACCACGCTTGAGAACAGATACGGGTCCGATGGACTGAAATGTAAAGATGCACTATGTTAAAACTGAATCTGCCTATTACAGGCCTTTAGATTTGACTTCAAATGTTATATAAACTATTATTAAATGGGTTAGAACACCCGCAAGATTTAAAAATTGAAAGATAAAATATATAATTGAGACTTAGTCTCGTTTGTCCAGTACCATTGCTTTAAGAACATCACGGTGTGTGTTATACTAAAAAAACACTGCATTGTGTTTTAAAACGTAACAACATCACAATGTATTTTATAACAAATCAAACTAGGTGTGTGGTGACAGCTGATTTTGCATGGGGAACAGCGTCCAGAGGAGAACAAAAACACACCAAATTTGTATTGTAACCAGGGGTTTAGTGGGGCGGGGGTAGTTAGTATACCCCAACTGTGTGGAACACATTAGAGTGCATTTACGCCAAGATTGAGGGAATGTGTGTATTTGACGTTTGTTGTTCGATATGTCTGTTGATACCACTGGTCGTTTTACATTTGGGAGTAGAAGGGTGGGGTTGCAAAAGCTCAAGAAGGAACAAAGACCTCTTAATCCAGGACGCGAACCGTGTGAATACGTCCGTCCCATCCATGTAGCCTCTGTATTGTCGACAGTTTGTCCTATAACTATGAAACTTGACAGACTTATTCCTCGGAAAACTGCGAATCGATTGACGAACTTCGAAGTTCGATCTAAGTTCCCGGACCATAGTATGGTGGCACTTGTTTTTGGTAATTTTTTCTTTAGTTTAAATATGTCCGACCTCGTGTGTTGTCCCCAGATCCTGCGCCCCCCCCCCACACACACACACCACCGAAGACCCCTATCGCATTATTGAATTAAAATTGAATAATTTTTGATATGTTAGTTCCGAAATGGCTTGGGCGAACGTTAAACCCCATTTTTCTCTCTCTTTAGTTCAACCAATCAAAGGCGTTTTACAGCTGAGGCGCTGGAGGCGCTAGCCTCCTCGCGAAAAAAATCAAAGAAGTTGAACAAATAAAACGGGAGAAAAGTGCTAAAACCGATGAGAAAAATGAAAATGTACCCTAGTTAGAGAGGGCCCTAAAGGCAGACAAAAGGGCCCCTCGTCTGACAAAAGGGCCCCTCTGGTCAATGGAAAGGGCCCCCGAGTCCGAGTCAATCGCTTTCTTTACACTGTTAATATATCGAATCCACTACAGAATGAGAATGCAGTCATTACGCTGGTATGAAAAACATCAATCAAGACACCCCCGGACCCCCGCGAAAGAGAGCCTCTAAAATAGTATAGCCTCCGCCATGATAAACCTTAAAACGCCCCTGCAACCAATGACCAATATATATACAGTTATTACTCCCAATGTCATCCTAAATAAACATCCTTTTAAAATAGTTTTTGAACATCGACTTCCTTGAATAACAAAAGAATTAAATTCGGACTACAAGTTTCATTGTTCAAGTATAATGTTAAAAATCTTATGATCATACAATAAATAAACCAGTCCGTGGGAATACGTGCTATATGGTCCTAATATTTATAATAGCGATAGAATACAACATGTTGAAAATAATTTGAAATAGATTGCGCCTTGTTAACAGCGATATAAAATAGATGCATATGAATGTTAGGTCATTGTTGATTGAAATGAGAGAGAAAGGACCAACGTCAGTAACAGATTGTTGTTACAGAATAACCAGCGTAAATATCAGTGTTCGTCCCGTCTCCCATTCTAGCTTGTACGGAATGGCTGTGTCGGAGTAATTGTATCCCGTGTTGCAACGTATGCAAACTGGGTGGGTAGAGAATGACGCTCCTGTTCTAGCATGTACGGAATGGTTGTGCAGGTAGCAAGTTGGGCGGGTAAAGAGGGGCGCATATCACTACCAGTGTTCGTAACGCCGGCGTTCTAGCATGTGTGGAATGGTTGAGCAGGTAGCAAGTCGGGGTTAGCGCGAACTGGGCGGGAAGAGGTTGAAATCTACCCCGCATGCACAAATACAAAAGAAACCGGAAATAATTGATAACGGTCAAATTTGATGGAATTTTTAACCAGGGCATAGTCTGGATGTAATTCATTTTGTTTTGTTTTGTTTTTTGTTTGTTTTGTTTGCGGGGGTTTGGGGGGGGGGGGTATGCGCAACCCGGAAAGATATTTTCAGGGATTTTTAAATTTTATTTCGGGATCAAAAATCCTATAAATTTCCACTGGTGACTTTCAGATAAGATTTTAAGGCTGGATTAATATTTCCATAATGTCCAGTCTCAACTGGTAACTCCACTGTTTTCACTTCTCTATTGATGTAACTAGGTTGTTAAGATGTTGGTGTTGCCAACTACGTTCATGTTCAGATCGTAAAGACGGAACCATAACTCCAACCAATGTATGATAATTATGTATACCACGGCTCAGATGATATACGTCAAATCGACTCTAGAGGGCGGGACAAAACCAAAGTAATCTCTCTTTCTTTCCATCTCTCTCGCGCTCTCTCTCCCCCTCTCTTCAGTGAAGGAATTTCACATGGTATTGACTATCTCGCCTGAAGCCGCGGTGGTTCTATGAATAAGACTCGGGCTAACCAACATGTCTCGGATTTGCTCTCGATGCTAGCCCCGGGATTTTTCGTCGAATTTCCCCTTGTAGTCATTAGCATGTACGTAAAAGAACCTTTGGAACGCGATATAAGACAAGGCCATTATTGTTGTTCTGCTTTGATTTGCAACATGAATGGATATATGAAAGCAACATATCTGGCATTCTGGGTATAAAGCACATCCTTTTAAATATATCTTTACCTAAAACCAGTCGTTTCTATATTTTTCTACATGACCTTTAAAACTCGACAATACTATTTTAAATATGTACCTGCGTCACGAACAAGTTACATCAAAAACATAGCTCTAGTTGGCAAATTTATATACTTTAGCGGTTTTAATTTATATTCAAGGGAGAGCGTAAGAGTCGTTCGGATGAGACGAAAAAACATGGCCCCGTGTATACATCAACGTGCACGTAAAAGAACCCTTGACAGTTGGAATTGGAAACAAGAATAGGCCGTAGTGCCTTCGAATGCCAGCTGTCAAGGGTTCTTTGACGTGCACCCTAATGTGTACATGGACCAATTTTTTGTCCCATCCGAACGACTAGAAACTGCCCCCTGTCGGGCCCTTCGTCCAGCACCAATGACAATGGAAACACTGTAGACAATCCAGGGGATTCTGCTTCAACTGCTCTAATGAAGACGGGCATACGCCATAAAGTATTCTATTGATGAAGTCGTGCCTAGGCAGCGGCATTATGACCTACTCATATACAGAATTTTACGCCAATGTATTCACGGGACCTCGGTCTTCGTTCCATCCGATTAACTAGACAGCTGTCCTTGGCAGACTCTACGCCCTGCACCACTGAGTCAACGTGATTCTTTGCCCCCACTATGCGATGTATAAGCATTGGATACTATGTGTGTGTGTGTGGGGGGGGGGCTATAAATACGCGCGCTTTAGGTTTCTCATGGTCCCACGCGCATAATTGAAAAACTATTGAATCGGGTGCTTGTCCCAAAATAATGATTTTTACTGGAGAATTTGACGTAACCTTCCACTCGTAGTAAAACCGCAGACAAACCTTTATTCAATAAATTCAACCTATACGCAGGGGGTCTTTGCCCTGAAGGAAACCAGGGTTCCGGAGTAAACCCACGGCGTTACGAAGTCACCACATACGCTCAGACTTTAGGTCGAACTAATAGTGCAATGGCGAACTAGAGCTCCGAAGCAAAACCTACAGTTTGAAAAGATTGCGAAAAAGAAAAAAACATCATGTGCAAACAAGCTTAATTATAATTTGAAACAATGCGAAAAAGAAAATACAATGCCCAAACAAAACCAATTACCCCGAGACACTTGTTAAAGGGCAGAAAGGTTTCACGTTAATCTGTTGTTTTTAACACTAAAATACTTACATAATGTCACTCGTTATTACAGGTGTTTTAATATGTTATGTCGGAAAAATAGTTTTACACGGGCCTGACTACAGGGTCGGTGAAAGGGGGACAGCTGGAAAATAGAAGACAATTGATAACTGTCCTGTATGTGGATATCCTAGAGGCGTGCGTTGGACTAGATCCAATTGTTTTGGACAGATTTTAATTAATTAATCATCATCAGTTTCTGTGTTTTAGCAAAATAGCCCCTAGTTACTCCAGAGATATGCTAAATTGATGCTAGAGATCATGTACTCCCCCCCCCCACACACACACAGTTGCTTGTCCCTGGGCCTGGAGGAGTCTGTTCCGGAAATTGCCTGACTGCTCCCCAATTACCTTCTTGTAGTGACGTGCAGGCGACAACCTGGCCACCCATTGTAGGAGTGTGTGGGTGTGTGCCATCCAATTTAAAATTAAGTTCAAATTTGAAGTTTTTACTGGTACAACTTCCTTGTTCTAGATGTCCTTTTTACTTTAAATAATAGTTAATTTCCTCTATTTTTACATTTTGAAAATGTCTTTTTTTCTCACATTTCTTACTACTAGGACCTATATTTAATTTGGGTTACCATCATGGACTTTGCCCCGGGCATCCCTAAACAATTGTAACCCATTACCTTATTTAGAATTCATTATTTATTTTAATAAGACTTGAGGTTATTTCATATGTGTGAGATCCACTGATTATAACAGATTAACTCTGAACATTAAAATATTTTCTCTCGATAACACTTCCATATTGTCCTGAGTTACGTAACATTTGATATATACTATTAACGAACGTCGTTGTTATTCTTACCCGTGTATACTTGAAGATTCATATCTTCTTGAAATGAATCAAAACTTTTAAGTTCTGAAAAGACGATCCATTAGCTATTCATAATGAACATATCAACATGTATTAAAACCAAACAAACATGGGTCCAAATCTGTTGTTCATGATGACAAAGTCTACGTCTACAGTTACGGATAATTAAATCCCAAGAATGGCCAGGTGTAACAAGAGATCGATGCCGTACCTCTTGAACTTGTTCGCAACCTCTGTATATAAGAAGATTATGCAAATTGACCATCATTTAATCCGGGTTTACTCTCACCTGAAATAAATCTAGAATCAAATTGAGAAAGGAGGTTGATTAAAGGTGGAACCAGATAATACAGTGGTAAGTTTTTCTTAATTTGAATTTTTCATTTTGTTCGTCAAATATAACATTAAGCCATCTTGTCTCAACATGTCATCGTGTAGTTTCGTAATATTTGTAAAAGTTCTTAATATGATTTTCTTAAAAAAAGAAGATTTTCTGTAATGGGGGGGGGGGGGAGAACTAGTTTATTTGATTTTATTTTGTTCGCCAAATTTGTCATCTTTTCCCAGCATATAGTATGAAATTGATTGTAGTGGAAGTTTTAGATGTTTCGAATTTTTTCCTTCCAGTTTTGTCTATTTTATTCACCAAATTTGACATTTTGTTATCTTATCTTTACATGACAATAGTATTCTCTTAGAGGCATAAAGTAACTGAGTAGATATATATATTTTGTGCAATCATTTTTTTACGATTTTTTCCTGTCTTTTAAAGGCTAAAGTACTAATCATTTCGTATTATTTTATTCGTCCTATTGAGTACTATTTTTTATATATTATCCCAGCATGGTATTAGTAGTTGCAATTAATTGTAGTAAAAAGTTCAGAAACTTTGAATTTTTTCTTTATTTTTTTTTTATGAAAAACGTCTCTCATATTTAAAATCATTTTTTCACCAAGATAATTTTAGAAAATATTTTTATTAGAAAGCTGTAAATAGTTTTAGTAAAAGTTTAGAAGCGCATATTTAACATTATTTTTCACAAATTTATTATAAAAATAAATATGTTATTATCTTAATTAAAACAATGTATTACGAGTCATGATTAGGTGTAGCAAAGATTTACAAGCGTACAGAACACTCTTGCATCATTAAATACATATTATGTAATATTTAGATAAAGAGCTGGTCGTTCTTGTTATAATAGTTCAAAATAGATAATGCAAAGTGAATACAGTGAAATCCCGCTTAACGACCAACTCAGAATTACGGGCAACTCACGTATACGACCACATATTAAAAGAACCAATTTTTTTCTTCTATATTCCTTATAAATTGAACTCAGTATTACGGGCAACTCACTATTACGGATTACGACCACCGAAGCCAGTCCCAGTCAGTCAATTTCATTGTTTTTGTGACTCGCGATAACGACCACTGATTGGGATTAATCAGCTCCCGACCGAGATCAAAACGATAACGACCACTGACAGGGATTAGTCAATCTAACGACTGAGATCAAACAGTCGTGGTTGACTGATTTATCGCAACAATTTAACGAGCCGCTAATCTTTCGTTGTTGATTTCATTTTTTAAACAATGGAATTTCTCATTGTTTTAATTTAAACAGAGTAATTAATAATGATTAAGTGATTTAAACTCTTACTATTTATACGAGTAAATTTTGTCAAGATTATAATTTCTTATTCGCCCTTCGTTTGTTTGTACGATTAAATTTTGTCAAAAGGGTATCATTTCTTATTCGACCTTCACCTGTGTAATGGAAAAAACCCGTAGTAATAAGCGTACTCGTGTAGAATTAAGGCTGAAAGCAAAAGTAGAACTTATCAAAAAAAAAGTGAGGGTAGAAGCCAAAAATAATTGGCCGAAGAATTTGAAATTGGTAAGACCCAATTACAGACGATTTTGAAAAGAAAGGCAGAAATTATTAATGGATACGAAGAAAATAGAGACAGCGACAGGAAACGTCTCTGTGTTCGCTCGCCGATGGAAGAATGTGGGCGTGGTTTCAGCGTGTGCGTGACAATGATGTGTCGATCTCCGGTCCTACGCTTCGTGAAAAAGCAGATTTAGAGAAAGACAACATTTCATTTTTTTAAGATGTACGTTGAAAGTGGTAGCGTAAATGACGACGTTGTGAAAGAATGGACTGATAGTGTACCTGACATTGTCATTCGTTACGAAGCTCGGGATATCTACAACATGGAAGAGAGAGGAGTGAATTATCATGGCCCCCCAGATAAAACGCTCTCTGTTCGTGGTTAAACTTGTTCTGGTGTCAAAATAGCAACATGTTTAGAAATTTGAACATGTCTTGTCTGCCGGTTACGTGGAGATCCAATAATAAAAAAGCTTGGATGACAGGATTATTATTTGAACATTTTTCGTCTGCCGGTTACGTGGAGATCCAATAATAAAAAAGCTTGGATGACAGGATTATTATTTGAACATTTTTCGTCTGCCGGTTACGTGGAGATTTAATAATAAAAAAGCATGGATAACATAATTTTTGTTTAAAGGTTGGTTGCGGGATTTTAATCAAAAAATGAAGATAAATAAAGGAAGCATTATGAATTAAAAATTATAACGTGATAAAGACTTCATAACATGCATAATTATTATTATGTTTTCATGATGTGTTTTAACGTTACATCTGTTATTAGTAACAAAGTATGTCTTTACTGTATATAATTTACCTAACGCCGTCTGTTTTTCTTTGAATTTGTCTAAAGCATGCTCACTCAGTAATGAGACCAACTCACTATTAAGACCACATCTAGACAGTCCCACATGTGGTCTTAATAGAGGGATTTCACTGTATATTGAAAAGTTCATTCAAATTTCTTAATTCTGAACGAAGTTGTCACTGTTTGTAGTCGTGTGTGCGCATTGATTTATTATTATTGCATTCACGAAACTGATTCTTCGAAACACAGCCTCGCTTCTCCACTTCTGAATTAAATCATTAAATGGCCGAAGCGTTCTAATCTACATGTACGGAAAGTCGGTGCCATCCGATGACATCGAGTGTTGATTATGGTCTTATCATGTTGATAAATTATGTCTAATTAATTTTTCATAAAACATTTAAGACCCAAAGAAAGGCCTGCAATAGACAGATTTAGCTCTGGAATAATGCATGTTTAACAATACTAAACAATATATTAATTGTTTAAATTAATGGCAACATCCTTGTGGCTACATCAGGCCACGCCTTTTAGATTCTCTATTCTTTAGAATCTTGATAAATCACATGAAAGATATTCTATTTAAAATTTTAAAACTTGGAGCTAAAGAATTTTTAACTGCGAAAACAACTACTTTTGGGTTTTAAATAACTCTATTTCCCGAAGAAATAAGATGATGTTTTCTACAGGGGTTCCCAACGAAAAGAAAAATAAATTGGCCTTTGAGTAAATCTATGATAAACAACCCTCTGTGTTTGACTGTGATCCGACCAATAAGAATTAGATAGATCTAGTGACAATCTTATCAATACATTATAAACGTTTGATCAAGATTAGGAATTAGACATGCTAATCAGTGGTCCTTAAGAGTAGTAATAAAATCATGAATATAGTGACACCGAAATCTAGGTTTTAAAGTTGCTCACTTTATTAAAGGATTACTACACGGTATCTGTAAAAGGTTCGATATATCAAAATTCAGTATTAGGAAATGACATCAAAAATTTATTTTAAATCTGTATTTAAAAGGGTATTCATTTGTAATATATTCGGTAAGTTACTGGCTTTATTAAAGGATTATTACAAGGTATCTCTAGAAAGGATTCGTTATATCAAAATGCAGTATTAGAGAACGAATCATTAATATTATAGTAAAAATTGTGACACCGAAAATTTATTTTATATCTGCATTTAAAAGGGTATTCATTTATTGACTTTATTAAAGGAGGCAACTACAGGGTGTCTCTAAAAAGGATTCGATATATCAAAATTCAATATTAAAGAATGAATTATTAATGTTATAAGTAACAATTGAGACACCGAAAATTTATCTTAAATCTGATCTGAAAGGGTATATTATATTTGGTAAGTTGCTGACTTGATCAGTCTTTAATATATTGATATAAGCGGCCATTGTCCTCAAGACATGTATAGCCAGTCATAATATTGGTCAATGTACCCTCTAGGAATAAATGGGGTTTTTTGGTGTTTTTGTTGGTACCCTGGGGTGGTTTGTTTATTTAAATATATATATGTCTAAATACATATTCGAAAATAAAAGTGACACCCCGGGATGTTTTGTTTATTTATATTATATTAAATGAATATTTATAAATTTCCAAAAACATTTTCGAACTTAAGGTGGCGGAAGAAAGGCATTCTAAACAACAACAAGTTATCATTCAGTTGTCGATTGATAATTTCGTATGGAAAGAAGGAAGAACGGTATCAAGGAAATAATAGTTTGCTAGTTAATTAAAAAACAAAAATGGTGGTGAACATTCCTGGAATAATCGCTGTAGTGGTGTTTTACCTGATTATTCTTGCTATCGGAGTTTACGCGGGAAGAAAAACCGCCAAATCAAGCAACACAGAAGAACTTTTGGTAGCCAACCGTGGAATGGGATTAATTGTTTCGTTTTTTACTATGACTGGTAAGCCATTGTTAGTATTGTCATCTTTCTTTAACAATTTTTCTTTCTGGTCGGTAACGTTTTGTAATAGTCGGGACGGTAGTGATAACTTTTTGGAATACTTTGGAGGGTAACAACTTTATGGAACACTTTGGACGGTATCAACAATTTTATGGAACACATTGGACGGTACTGACGACCCCACCCAACTCCCAATTATCGGTTGTGATTAATAGGACCTTTCTGCAAGCTATATTAGATTTCTAATGAATTTTGATTTAAACATGTTTTAAGCTGACCGAATAGGTTCACCTTGTACCGGGACTAGTAAGAATTCCATTGCCCTCAGATTGATATACACTAAGGTTTTGGACAATTAAGGTGCCCCTCCTCAATTATTTTGATAAAACATCCCCCTCCGTCCTAGATATTTCTCGGTGGGCCGGGCGTAGACATTTGGATATGCTCGTGTAAAGGTGACTTATAATGTCGGACTTCAAACATTCGTCTTCATCTTCGGCTAGACTTATAGAGAGAGAGAGCTAAATGGGGTTTAACGTCCACTCAACACAACACAACATTTCGGGACTAACATATGGTTTAATTTTATTTCAATAATTCCCTTGCGCGTAGGGGTCTTTAGCAGTGGGAGGAAACCGGAGTGCCCGGAGGAAAACCACGAGGATGAGAAGGCGCCCCTATCTCCATGCCACATACGCTCACACCAGGGCTCGAAACCACAGCTGAAAGCCAGAGGTGACCGGCCAGTTAGAGGTCGAAGCGCGGCACTCTAGACCACTAGGCCATCCCAACCCCCCTGGCTAGACTTGTCGGACTTTAAACATTCGCCTTGCCCTTCCTCTAGTGGTGAGGGTGGGAGATTGGCAGGGGGCCACGTAAGCGTATGGTCTCTCGTCATCTAAATCCAGAACTGGGGTTACGTTTCGGAGATTTTCAGCGTGCTTCCCCGTGTCGGTGGTTCAGAGTCATGGAACCGTGTCTATAGTCATTCGAGCGGGACTCAATACCAATGTTCCGTGCCCACACTGACGTTCAAGCAAAGGAATCCATGGCAAATTATCTCCATATACATGGCATGAAGTATTTGCATCTTCGTTTGTCCGGCTGTGGGAGCCACGGTGTCCAAGTAAGTACGACACTGACTCGCTAGGCTGGAGGTCCCGGGTTTGTTATAGCCGAGAAACTTCATATGGAATTTCCGACGTCGGCGTTGTTTTCCCTTGTCAGTGGTGTAGGATAGAGGGCCTTACAAAGACAACTGTCTGGTTGTTCGGTTGGGACGTAAAATCGAGGTCTAGTATGCACGTAAAAGATCCATTGACAGTTGGAATTCGTTATTTGAGAAGGCCGTAGTGCCACTGTCCGGGCAAAATATCCCCCATAGCACACTGTATGGTATGCTTGTCTTCTTTCACCCAGACGGAGCAGAGCAGTATCACGTTAAACCTCTCCCTATCATTTTTTAGCCCGGCTTGTAAACAAAACGTAAGATCATAAACCCCATCCATTGCATTTTATTGACTCAAACCCTGATATAAATGATAGATTTTGATTTACAAATTAATAATTTTCTGATTTCGCAAAGAAAAAATTACGATTTGATGTTTAACTGAGATAATATTTACAGCTACTCTGGTTGGAGGAGCATATATCAATGGAACTGCAGAAATTATGGCATCTCAGGGAATTGTATGGACGCAAGCTCCAGTAGCATACTGTTTAGCTTTCTTGATAGGTGAGTGTATGTTCTAAAACAGGGGATCACATTGGCTAGCCTAGGGGCCAGATTTTCCGGCGTGTTTCCTGTTTGTCAGTGATGCAGGACGGATACGGGCCCGTAGCCAACTCATAAAATTTGGAGGGGCTACGGAATGTTTTGGTTTTTTTTGAGGGGGGGGGGGGCTACAAAATGTTTTGGAGGGGCTGAGGATGAAGCCGGCTAAGAACACTCATAAGAAATCATTATTTTTGGCGAAATATTTGTGGGGCTAAGCCCCCCCTCCCCTTGTTGCTACGGGCCCGGACGGATAGCCTGACAAGGACAGCTGTCTATTGGTTTTGTTGCCACGAAAAACCGAGGTCCCATGTACACATTGGCATGCACGTAAAAGATCCGTTAAACTCCATTTTGTTTTATATGTTTTAAAACAACACATTTCCAAATCTGTCATTGAGTCTAGTGAGTGGCGTGATTTCAATTCCGGCCAGTACGTCATAACGAGTAGAATTGCCTGTCCAACCTCGTGAGTTTTCTCTGGATTTCCCGGTTTCCTCCCGCTGCTAACGATCCCTACGCTCAAGGGAAGTGACTTAACTAGTCTCGAGAGGGCATTAAACCTGATATCTCCCGCTCTCTGTATTTTTCTTTCAGATGCATAAAGATTCTGACTGTTTATTAATATATTTCAGGTGGTATTATTTACGCGCCCAGGATGAGGAGAGCTGGTTATATCACCATGTATGATCCATTTCAACTTAAATTTGGTAACCGTGTCGGTGCCTTGATGTGTGTGCCACAGTTTCTGGGAGATCTCTTCTGGACGGCAGCAATATTAGCAGCATTAGGTACATTAATACCCTTACTCTAACCCCCTGAAACCGAATTTTTCTTAAAGACCTGGTTACAGCACAAGGCGATAATGAAATGAAATGGGTTAAACGTCCTACTTTTCTGCATAGAGTAGGCCAATGAAGATGGGCTATGGGGAAATATTGCCCCAAAAATTGAGCTGTGACCCATATTACTTCGAATTCCAACTATCAAGGTTCTTTTACGTGCACGTCAATGTGTAGCCTACACAGTAGTTCGATTTTTTCACCCCATCCAACTACGGAAGACGATAAAATGATTCACGTAACCTACTAATGCATTTCATATTGAAACTACGAGACAGTTAGAAAGATGAATTGTATCTCCAGAATATATGTCAGACCAAACATGCTCGTGGACAATTCGCACCCTGGCCATATTTATAACAAGCAGCGCTTGGTAAATTAGTACCCGGGCCATATTTATAACAGTCACCGCTTGGTAAATTATTACCCTGGCCATATTTATAACAAGCTGCGCTTGGTAAATTAGTACCCTGGCCATATTTATAACAGCCACCGCTCGGTGAATTAGTAACCTGACCATATTTGTAACAGCCACCGCTTGGTCAATTAGTACCCTGGCCATATTTATAACAGCCACCGTCAATTAGTAACCTGACCATATTTGTAACAACCAGCGCATGCTCACTCCGAACCCTGCATGGCTACCTGGTATACACAACAGTGGTCTGTCACCTCCCACCCTGGTCATTTTTTTATACCAATTGCTCGCTTCGCAGTGACTCTAGCCATGTATTTGTAGATCTTGGGCTCAGTCTGCAGACTCATGAATACAACGTGCAAGAGAACCACACTATACACAAGAAAAGCCCATGTTTTCAAGGATCTATCATCATGTCGCGATGATTGATTCGACGAATACTTCCGTGTTTGGTAAAATGTGTTTTTCGTGTGGTGGAGGGGGTGGGGCGCTTTAGATCACAAGACATTAAGCCAAGTCACAGGGTTTTGTGTGTGATAAGGAGAATGGTCGCCTGCCTTACCTCGTGGGTACCCCCACCCTCGGAGCACCCTGGTTTCCTCCAAATGCCAAATACTGTTAGGCGTGATCGAGATATTGAACTAAAACTTTACATATGTCAGTCCCGAAATATCATAGTTTGTTTTGGGTGGCTTTAAACCCGTCTCTTTGTGTTAATATTTGAGTATGATATTTTCAGGTTCAACAATATCTATAATATTAGATATAGATGAAACAATGGCCATTATTATATCAGCATGTGTGGCTGTATTCTACACGTTCCTTGGAGGTTTGTGGTCAGTTGCCTTAACCGATGTGGTTCAGCTGATCTGCATTGCTATAGGATTGGTAGGTTCCCTTCTCATTCCGCTCTTGAAATTGTGTAATTCTATTTCTAATCCCCCCCCCCCCCTATTTATAGTCTCAATGATCTTAATCGTCGTAACCGTCCCAATCATCATATTCGATGTAACCACTCCAGTCATATACGCCATAACTATCCCAGTCGCCACCGTCACCCTTGCAACAATAGCTGTAACCATCCCAGTCGTCATAGTTTCCTCGCCCCGAGTCCTAATCAAGAGTCCTATTCGCCATAATCATTATAATCGCCATAACTGCCGTTTTCACCCGAATTGCCGTAATCATCATTGTCGCCGAAACCGTCTCAATAAGCATACTCGTCTTCATAATCGCTATATCCCAATTTAACGGAAATCCTATGTTCATTATAGTATCACTGGGGGTGTTTAACTCCTTCCTTGTTTAGCGTGTTTCATACAATGAGCTAAATCTCGTTTTCCAACAATGAGTTAGGTGTCGTGTTTCCTTCAGTGAGTTAGATACCGTATTTCCTACAATGAGTTAAACAACACCCCATTCATACAATGAGTTAAACCACACTCCGTTCCTGCAATGAGTTAGATGTCGTTATTCCGAAAATGAGTTTATATCGTGCTTCTTACAATGAGTTAGCTCACACCCCATTCCTACAGATATGTTTCTTACAGTGAGTTATATATTTTATTTCCTTCGAATTTGTGTTACTTGCAATGAGTTAGATTCCATGTTTCCTGCGATGAGTTAAATATCGGATGCCCTGCATTGAGTAAGATCTCGTGTTGCGTTATAGAGAAACCCAAGATCTACAACCAAATGGCAAACAAAGGTCAGAACTCGTGTTTCTTACAATGAATTAAATCGCGTGTGTCCTACAATGAGTTCGTTCTCGTGTTGATTTAAGGCGAAACTTAACCTACATCTCGATATGTATGTAGAAAAACAACAACCTCATTTGACACGTGTGACCTTTTTCCTTGTCCGGAAATGTAGTTCATTTAATGTTTTCTCCATTCATTAAAATCTGAATTTCCGTTGTATAACATAAATTAAATCAAAAAAGCTTTATCTATACCAGGTGCATGTGTATGACCTAATCGCACATCACTCTATCACATCGTGAAGCACTCGGACACCTGTTATATCAAAAAGACAGAACTTGAATGATGTAGAATTTCTTATTTATGTGCAAGCTAATTATTGATATCAGATAGTGCCATTACTGAGAGTGGATGCATCCGATACATCGCCCTGGGGCCCATGAAGCATAGCCCTCAAAAAACACGTAGTGTTGATTTGAATACCTCCCTTGTTTTATAGACCATTGTAAGACTCGTGTGTGGTGTGTGGGTCAAATGCCCCCCCCCCCCCCTGCTAATTAAAGACCCCTTCGCGCAAGCGAATTTTTGGATTATGTTAGTCCCAAAATGACCTAGTTCGTGTCGAGTGGACGTTAAACCCAATCTCTCCCTCCCCTTTACGTCTTCGTTCTAATGTACACAAAAACATCAGCTAGCTGTCTGTTCTTTGCCAAACGTCTTCACATGTATTAGCCTAATAACTGTACATAGACGTGTTTAATTATTAAATTATGCTCTTTTTATTAGCTTATAGCTGTGCCATTTGCAATGACGCATCCATCTGTGGATTTTAGTAGAGTCAGTGAAACGTGGCAAGGTAATATAGAGACAACACAGATAGGAAGTTATATTGATGTATATGGTCTGCTTCTTCTAGGTGGTATACCATGGCAGGTAATTAGTTATACCACACTTTGCCTGATTACTTTGTCTTGCTTTCCAAAGAAAGAAAATAATCATATTCCAATTTTGTCCGCAATCTGATCAAGATCTCCGAATGTAAAGTTTTCGTTTGAAAGAATCCCGGGTTGGGTAGAGCAAAAGAGCAAAAGCTTTGGTAATTTCCAAATCCCGGTTCCTATTTGGTCAGGATAACATCTGCGGGGTTTCATCACGTGGATATTTCATTGGTGCCTGAATGGCATTGCATGGAGCAGACAAAAGCGTCACTATCCGGACAAAATTATCACCCCTCATAATATTGTAAAACCAAACATAACAACTGGCTCTGTAAGTAGGGCATTTTTAGTTATAGTAAAATATTTTATAGTAAAAGATTTTTAAAAAAGTATTTGCCAATTTGCTTTGTTATAAAACAGAGAAATGATATGAGGTTTAACGTCCTACTCTTCTGCACCTAACCTGGGCTAATGGAAGACGGACCTACGCCATACAGTGTGCTATGAGGGAAATTTTGCCCGGGAAGCGGCTACGGCCTACTCTTACATCGGATTCCAACTGCCAAGGGATCTTTAATTTGCACGCCAATGTGTACAAGGACCTTGGTTTTTCGTCCCATCCGAACGACTAGGCAGCTGTCCTTGTCAGGCCCTCCGTTGTGCAAAACCACGTCAGTGACGCAGAACGGAGGGCCTGACAAGGACAGAGAAACGATGGAGAAATATGGATGGTGTCAAGTGGAATCTGGCGAGTGTGATACTAAATTGGTTGATGGGAAATAGCATTTAGTTACACATCACATTTGTAACACATAGAACCAAGAGTTCACAACCTGAAACTTCTCTAAAGTATGCAAAATTTAAAAATAACTACTCGTATCCCGGGGGCGGGGGGGGGGGGGCAGGCCCCCTGAACCTCCAAATTTAAATATTGCCCTGCATGTTAACTGATTAGCAACCAAACAAAAACCCAGTAGATAAACCCGAGGACAAGACATAAAAAGTACATATGAAATATTGAGAACTATTCCATGAGCCGGTCGTACGAGTCTACTGTCACTGTGCTGTGCAGGCTAATTCAGTAAATATGAAAACAAATTACTACAATTCACTAACGTAAAACACGACAACACGACCATGATTGACTGTGTATTTACATGATATCTTATCAAGAAAACAGTAAGGGAACAATTGGTTTTATTTTTTCTATTTGTACAATTATACACCACGTAATTTTAAAACCGATGTTATGAATATTTCAGGTATATTTCCAAAGAGTTTTAGCTTGTAAAACACCGGAAAGAGCTAGACTGGCATCAATCGTAGCTAGCGTGGCTTGCTTTTTATTTGCTGTTCCAGCCACCTGCATGGGAATCACTGGGGCTGCAGCAGGTAATTTATACTATAAGGATATATCGAAATCTCTGGATAGGTTCCATGTTCAAAATAAGGTCCGCCAACACATCGTTGTTCCGAAAACAAAAGTCCATTGTGAAAATTAGAAATAAAAAGAAATGGGTTGTAACGTCCTTCTGTTCTGTACAGCTATAGTGAAGACAGTCTTACGTCAGGCAACGTGCTGTGGGGGAAATTTGTCTCTGTACAGCAGGGCTACTCGTAATTTGGACCCCTTTTGCCAATGGTGCTTTTACGTACACCCCCATATGTTCAAGGGACATCGTTTTTTTTCTGTCCAACATAACTTACATGGAGAAAGTCCCGGATAATTTACATGGAGAAAGTCCCGGATAATTTTCTCTGCCATAACACGGATCGAGCCTCGGGACAATGGTGTAAAAGTTAACGCCTACATATTTCATTTTATGACTAGAAACATTTTCTTTGAGTCTCCTAAAGAAGTAAAGAAGTACGAGAGTTCTAAATACATCCCTTCCCTTCATTCGTATTCTCTTTTCAGACTGGAATGAAACCGCTTATAATGGAACAATACCAATACCAGCAGAAAAGATGAGTTATATCTTACCGTTAGTTTTACAATATCTCTGTCCGCTACCAGTCTCTATTGTTGGTCTAGGTGCTATTTCTGCTGCTGTAATGTCGTCTGCCGACTCAAGTATTTTATCAACAGCGTCTGTGTTTGCTAAAAATATTTACCAGCAGTTGTTCAGGACTCAGGTGGGGATCGAGAAATGCTTCTTGCAAATATCTAAATGTTTTGAAATGTCGTTTATCATTTTACCTTAAGCATCCTACAATTAACATCTTACGTTTCTACGTTTAGCATGTTACGTTTCTACGCCGACCGGGCTTACGAACATGTGCATACGACGCTATTAGATCGTGGCCTTGGTTAAGCTCTCTTTCTTCACTACTGACAAGGAAACTACGCGGTTTGATCACCCAGTATATAGGCGTATATTCCCAAAAGCTACTGTGCAGCTGGCATAGGCGTTACTAAGTTGTTATCGTTTTTAATACATTGTAAAAAAATCGATTGGCAATTGGATGTCACCAGCCAGATAAGCAAACACAAACCGTATCACATACCTAAGCAAAATATTGCGCCTAAATACGTAAAATGCACTTCCAGTCAGTCGTTAACAGATGGAGAAATACGTTCTGTTCTCCAAATTACAGTATATTTGTTATATATGTTCTTCTTAAAATGTTCTTAAACTTATTGCAGGCTTCAGAGAAGGAAATGGTTTGGGTGCTGAGAATTGCTATTCTCGTTTCTGGTTCTCTCGCCACTGTTGTTGCTATTGGCGCTAAAAGTGTTTACGGGTTGTACGTTTTGTGCTCCGATCTAATGTACGTCATACTATTTCCACAGTTCACGTGCGTTCTCTTTTTCGAGGTCACAAATGCTTATGGTAGTATCGTTGGCTACGTCATCAGTTTCGTGTTGAGGATCTTAGGAGGTGAATATCTGATCAACCTTCCAGCGTTGGTTTATTATCCATTCTACACAGAAGAACACGGACAGAATTTTCCATTTCGAACCTTTGCTATGCTGTTAAGCTTTGCAACCATTCTTATATTTTCAAAACTAACAGAAAAAATGTTTCTTAATGGAGTACTTCCTAAAAAGTGGGACATTTTTGAGTGTTCGTCTCCGGACTTTCGCAAACGAATCCGGCTTCCAGTTAAAGAAAGTGATAAAGATCACAATACAGGCGTGTCTTTGTTATCAAACGTGGAGTTAAAAGACATGCAAGCCAATAATCATTTTTCTGAAACATTAAAACCATTAAATAAAGAATGCTAAAATAATTAGATGGAAATATGTTAGATAGTTTATGCGTATTCCAGAAACTTTCATTTATATATTTTATATTTTACTTTTATATATAAACGAATATCATTATATGTGTGTATTGTTTAGTTTTGTTTCATTCCTCAATCTGATTAAAGAACAAATTTCGTTTCGTTTTTATAGTTCAAAATTTCGTTTTACTTGTCTTGCCATCGAAAGTGTAAACAAAACGAAACGAATTATATATATAGAGAGAAATGGGGTTTAACGTCCACGCGACACAAACAAATTTCGGGACTAACATTTTTTTAAAAAAAACATTTATTTCAATAATTCGCTTGCGCGTAGGGGTCTTTAGCAGTGGGAGGAAACCGGAGTGCCCGGAGGAAACCCACGAGGTTGAGAAGTCGCTCCTATCTCCATGCCACATACGCATTTCTTCACGCTATAACGTGTACGTGTTGCATCGTGCTATAACCTGTACGTGTTGATTCATGCTGTAACGTGTACGTGTATTTTGGGATTGCTTGGCAGCATATTTAGAGAGGGGGTGGGGGAGCAACGCAGAAATTTGAGAATGTTCGGGACATGGCAGATTTAGAGTGTGCTTAGGAATAAGGAATGTATACTGACAGAATTGGTCATTCCATTTTCCTATGAGATAAATAGATGTCAAGAACGCAGCTAATAATGCAAAGAATGGCCTATACCCCCAATGTTCTAGCTTTTAGTAGAGCCACATTAAGCGTACATGGTGTCCCTGGCTGACAATTGCTGTGGAGCCGTGAAAATGGTGTCAACCCGGCGCATGTCTGTTGATTGCCTTATCGTAGTTTCGGAACTGTTATCAGGGGCGGATCTAGGAATTTTGAAAAAGGGGGGGGGGGGCGCCGCAAAATAAGGGCACTGACCGCTGAGACGGGGCAGCTACGGAAATCGTTGACAAAGTGTCCCAAAATCGAGCAATAAAGCCATTTGAAAGGCACTTTCAGTAGTAAAAAGGGGCACTGTCGCCCCCCCCCCCCCTTGAATCCGCCTCTGGTTATTTTCCCTGAGTTCCAACATTATCCACGCCATTCACGCCAGTCTGGTCTAGACGACCAAGTCCAAAACAAAGTTTATGTAGCTGTCACAGATCGGATGCGGTCAACTTTGATCGGATATGATTAACTTTCTATATTCGACCGACTACTTAGGGGACCTCGGTTATTCGTTTTTTCCGAACGATTATACCTTGATCGGATATGATTAACTTTCTATATTCGACCGACTACATAAGGGACCTCGGTTATTCGTTTTATCCGAACGATTATACATTGTATCTTTGGCAGGCCGGTGATCTTTCGCGGCCAACACGGGCCACCGCAGCTCGCAGGAAGCATTTGTTTTGTTTTTGATTTTTTAAATGGAATAAAACATGCTGTTGGATGAAATTCAATAGTCTAATTCACCAAATCGAAATGATCAAAGAACAAGCACGCCAATTCCCATACCGATTTGACTTGGATTTGTTATCTGGGGCTTTTTCGAAGAGTATTACCCTAAAAGAACAAGAACAAAATGAGTCCGGTTGCGTTGCTTCGTGGGAGATCAACTCAAGCCTACAATGTTCTGAGTTTGAATTCCTAGGTTTAAGTTCTTGACAAAAATATTCAAGAGTTTGCCAACCCCTCCACACTTACCAGCTCCTGCCTATTAACAAGGAAAGTGAGTCAAGTCGTTCCGTAAACATGATATAAACAAAAAAGAAAATCCCTTGGATAGTTTCAGTGACATTTGGTAATTAACTGGAAATACACAGATCATAATTCTATGGAATACGATTACTGAGAGACATTTCCATTAAGTTACTTTTGGTCTATCAAGTAGTAATTGTGCTCCATGTGAAATCCGTTGGGTTCCCTTGCACAAATTAGTGTCAAACGATCCAGGTGGAATTTGAGAAAGCATTTGCTACTTTTTATGTAAATAAAACTCGATTATTAAAATGCTGGGAATCGAAATTAGAAGTACGCGTGCTGCGTTTATTTCCTCTAATCAAGAAGGCATTTCCGTGTCATTCACGTTTTGGGGTTTTAGAATGGTTCCGTAGTATGTTGAAGCTTTTTAAGAAATTGCGATAACGATTAACCATGACTTATTTGGCATTAATGATAAGTAGGCCTAAACTAGTTCAGCTCTGAACATAGGTCTCATTACACTCGCCATTACTACGCTCAGATCTCGTGCCATTCAATCAATGTCGAAACTATAATCTGTCCCAGTCAATTTTACTGGGCAACTTTTCACGGCTAAACGGTCGCGTGTCAGTCCCCGTGAACGCCTGAACAATGTAAATGAACATCTTAGTGAGAAAATAAGACCTTGCTTACCTAGCTAGAACCAGTATGACCGACACAACACGCTTTTAAAAAATACGTCTCCGTCTGCTACCCTATCAATGGCATCGGCCAAATCGTCTAGAAGACGGAGACGTATTTTTTAAAAGCGTGTTGTGTCGGTCATACTGGTTCTAGCTAGGTAAGCAAGGTCTTATTTTCTCACTGTATCTGAGGTCCCTGGTCCTCTTGTATCTGTAAACGAAATTTACGTCCGGATACTCAAGTTGACCAACACACGGTTATCTCCCTTGTACCAACTCAATCGGTAGACCAGCTGCAGAAAGTGAATTAATTTATTACTTCGTTTTCATGTTTTGTACTGTGTTAAAATAAATGGTAAGTTTGACACTCGACCATATGAGGATTTTTATTACATGCGGAAAGAATGCAACCGTGTTGAGATGAGGATTTTGCCGGATATTATAGGCGTTTCTTACAAATCAGAAATTACTGAATTGGTATTGATCTCTTTTTTTTTTCTCACTCAATAATCGCATGATCGGTTCCACTGGTTTACATATGGCATGCCTTCACAAATTGACTGTTTTGTCATATTTAACTTGAAATAATATGAATGATCTTATTCAGACATTATACATAAATGAGCACATGTTTTGAAACTTGAAAGCAAAATTTCTAGTCTGTACTACTAATTAACTGGCAGACATTCTTTCACTCATCATTTAATCTGGAAAAAGTCACCTTCTAATCTAAAGAAAGAAAGGAGAGGATAAATGACTTTGAAACTATTAACCAACTATAAGTATGAACTGGGCTTCATGTGCGTAAATGATACAAATGAAATGAGGTTTAACATCCTACTTTTCTCAACCAACTTGCATAGCCTAACAAATGAATGACATATTATATATGAGTATGAGGGTAAATATTGCCTGAACAGCAATGCTACGACCTACTTTTATTTCAAATTCCGTCTGTGTGTCTTTTTACGTGTAGTCTGATGTTCAATGGGGATCTCGAGTTTCTTTCCCATCCAAATGACTAGACACAGATCCTTGCAAGCCCTCCTACTGCACCACTGACAAGAGGAAACCTTCTCGGCCAACAAAGGGTGCAAATCAAAGATTTCCTAGTTAGCAAATTTAAATCAGCATCGTATATTCACAGAGTCGCCATGGCTCACCTTGTATCATACATAGCTGTACAACCAGGTTTAATTTATCATGATTTTAGTTGTATCTGACATTTTAATCTTTGTGCTGGACTTAAAATATCATTAAAAAATTGCTGAAGACAAACTGTGCCTGACATTATCTGTGCCTTATTGCCAAGTGTGTGTATAGGTCATATTCAGGCTCAGAGATAGGCCTTCCGGTACTCTATAACACCAGTGTTTCCAAATTGGTACAATTTAAGCGTCTCTACCACTAAAGTTATGAAAAAAACCCAAACAGTTTGATTGGGTTGGAGGTCAAACACCCAAAACCATCACAGAGTGTTAAGAGAGTACCATACTGTTAGCTTTAGTCTTCATCAATACTTATTTTATTTGTTGGGCATGAAAATATTACACTATACATGTTTACCAGTACCACAATTCTTCAAATCTTATATATGTGGGCTAATCCTGTGTCCTGGTATACATATTGTAACAATATTGCTTTATAGAGTAAGCTTACCCTCCCAGTGTTTTTTGTAAAGTACCGTGCGTGAGAGAATAAAAAAAAGGTGGTTGTCAATTTGTTACTCGTCTTGTTTGCATACAATATATTACTGAACTGGACAAGCGATAACGAAACACATAATCGATCATTAATAATTAATAGGTATAGGACGTCATGTGTACTTTTTATTCTATATTTCTCATCTTAATTTAATTAACAGGAAAATTCATGCAGTGAAGAAATGGTTAACAAATCAGATAATTAGATTTTTTTAAAAAAATAGAAGGCATGTCCTGGGATTAAACATGTCTGTCACACATCCACTTTTGAAAATTCTGAAAGGTAATAATTTGTTGTTGTAAGTGATTCCATTTTACAGAGAGAATTTGTGCTGATTAAGATGATTTCTAGGGCTAAACTGATACAGTTATATGGGACAACAATCAGTGGTTTATTATACACAAGTACAGCGTTTCGATAAGTATTCTCTTATCGTTATCAAATACCCCTTGGTCAATGATTTCTGGGGGTTGGGAGGCATGCACGTTGTATCATAATGTTTGAATGTTTGTCATTGAGTTATGTGGTTTAGTTTCAATCTCTGCTTGTACGTTACAAGGAATAAGGTCGCCTATCCAACCTCTAGGGTCTTCTCCAGATCATGTGGTTTCCTCCCACTGCTGAAATAAAATTGTACTATTTGTTAGTCCAGAAATGAAATAGTGTGTGTCAAGTGTGGGTGTTAGGCCCAATTTTTCTCTCTCTTTCTCAAACACAGAAGTTTTGAGTCTGGATATAACTAAACAATGTCTGGAGAGTTGTTTATATACCATATCTTTTTTTTTTACAGTGAATATACTTGAATTATATACTGAAGAAAGGGATATATTGGACTATAATTTAAACCTAGCACCATTTTGTAGAAGACTAGAAGATATTTTTACCTTAGGGTTAAAGAGTAAGAAAGATTCTCAAATTTCTAATTTTTCAGTACTAGTACATTTAACATTTGTAATTGTTTAAGAAGATAATAATGGAATCTTGCTATTTCATAGTTTACTTAGTAAAAATTTACGATCTTAAATTTGAAAATGTCTAATGCGTCAAAGTTGGTATAATGTATTATATAAATTTTGTGAGTTGTAATTATTTAGTACTAGTCAGCATAATGTATGTATGTTAGCATAATGTATTTGTGAGTTGTAATTATTTAGAACTATAGAAGTTTGTGATTATTTAATTATTTAGGACTATAGAAGTTGGTATAATGTATTTTGTGAGTTGTAATTATTTTCAGATTGATTTTTTTTAAATTTCCAGCTGGGAATAATTGGTTTGTTAAACCAGGATATTGGTCATGGATTAGTAAACTACCGAGACTGTAAGTTAATTTACTTGTTAATACAACACATATTTTGTCTGAGTACTAATACATATCAGAATATAATCCTGTGTACACATTTAGTGCACGTAAAAAAGGTCCCTTGGCATACAAGAGTAGGCTATAGCACATTGTATGCCGGTCTTCATGAAGAAAAATAGGACGTTAATCCCCATTTCATTTCTGTCCATGTTTGTGGAGGCTAGTGTCTAGTTTTATATTAAAATGTGTTCTCAATTCTATTTTTCTGACAAGTAAAATGTTTCATATGAAAAATAATTAAATTATTAAAAGATTTTTCTGCTTCTGTATCATATCAAATCATCATCAAGGCAACCTCAGTCACAATTAAACATACATTATTCAAGAGCTAAAACGGCCTATTGCAGGTCTTCCTTTAGGCCTGAAATGTTTTCGAAATGATTAATTAGACATTAATTGACTTATCCAGACCATAATCAACTCTAGATGGCATCAGATATCTCTGATATGAAATAGATTAGAACTATTCAGCCATATTTTTATTTAATTTAATTATGTGAACCGGATAAACTCTGTGACCAGGTTTGGGTATTATATATTTAATGTTGTAAAACTTCTTTCTTTTTCTATGTAATTGATGTAAACTTCCAGTAAAAATCCAACTTTTGACCAAACAGTTTATTTTGTCAAAGATTGTCAGAAGGTGAGAATGATAATAATTTTAGATTTTGTTAAAATGTCAACTTCTTACTTCCTTGGATTTTTTAAATTTTTACCTGGAATTTATCACTGGACTAGGAAACCAGTTAAAGTTACAATTTCATATTTTTAAGTTATATTTTAAAAATGTATTAAAATAAAGCCCTAAAATAGATTATATCTATAAACAGTAGTCCTACCTTGCTAAAGAATAATCCTATTAATCCTATAATTCACTATTGCCAGTTGAGAAATTGGCAAAAATATCATTTTCAACATCAAATTCAAACCTTTGAAGATAGCCATTCCATGGGGGTGAATGGAAAAACAAGGGAGGTAATTGTGTTTTATTGTGTGTCAATGATTTTTATGCCTGGGAAATAATACCCATGGTCGTATAATAGTGAGCCATTCCATGATGGTGAATGGAAAAACAAGGGAGGTAATTGTGTTTTATTTCCTGTGTCACTTATTTTTATGCCTGGGAAATAATGCCCATGGTCGTATAATAGTGAGTTGACAACCCTTTTAGAAAAAGACATAGAAATAATTATGTTTTGACTTTCTTAGAAAATATGAAATTCACGCTTTAAAAATCACAGGATTTTAAAAATAATGCAAGTATATATGTCAACATGTCCTTTCCATAAGTATAACACGATCCCAAATGTACATGTTAGCAATTTCTGTCAGGGTCATTCCAGGTCAGATCAACACAGAAATCTGAAATTTTTAACCCGACCCCCTTCGATTTTGATGAAATTTTGTACACATGATGTCTATGACGAGAAAAGCCCAAATCTGAAATTTTAGCCAAATCGACCCATTGGAGGTCGAGATATGACCTTTTGAACTTTTGACCTTTTTGACATTTTTTGCGTTCACCTGAATTTTCAAATCATCATATCTCAGCAACCAGTATGCCTATCAGGGTGTAATTGGTGTCGTTGGAAAGCTAGAAAGACAAGGAATTCATTTCCGGTCTCAGAATCTAACTTGAAGCAAGTTTAGTGGTTTTGATTTTGTCACCCAAGTTTTGACCTTGATTTTGACCCAAAGGCCCTGGTGACCTTGACCTGAACTTTTGTCCCAATGAAAGCTAAGACGGTCTACTATCATATGTTAAAAGATCACAATGGTAAAATTGTTCTTTTCCGAGATACCATGTCTTTAATTTCACCATGGTTACATCAATAACACAGTATTTCACTGAGTGGGAGCTATATCTGGACTATGTGGTACATAAAAAATTCAAAATAAAAAAATCTTCAGTTCAAACTCAATTCAGCTTTATTGAGAGCCATTTTCATTTAAAACTGATCATCAGATTTTATCGATTACATTTATCATTTTTATGGTACACAAGCAGCACTACGATTGCAGCATAAGTATTTCAGTCAACATAAACTAAGTAAGATATGGACAGCGATTAGGAGGTCCGTCGCAGAAGCAGTTAGTGATGTGCACAGATTTTAGAGATAGACTCCATGTCCAATTTAGTCCGCAGAGATAATACCTCTCTCTCTTGTCTATCCGTCACCCGTCGTATGGACGGCGTTCGAATGTGGGTAGTCTGATGACACTGATGACAATAAAGAAAAGCTACAATCCTCCAACTCCATGTTTGCATTGAAAAACAATATCCGCAAAATGAAGAAACTAACTATTGATTGAAACGAATATCAAATGAATTTGAAACTGCTACATATTTGTCTATGTACAGAAGACGCTCTAGACACTGACCAACCATTGAAATTGGCTGTGACTTGTGAGGAGTTATCTTGTGAATCTGCTCGATGTTCAAGTTCCTTATCAGAGTAACATAAACAAACGCCAAAATGCAGCTAAATAAATGGGGTTCACAATAATCACTACCAGAGAACTTTACCAAGCTAATTACAGTAATCTGATCTGCTGCCATGCTGAATTTATGGAAGCATGGTACAATTGAATTGATGATATCTTGGGAAAGAACAATTTTACCATTGGGATCTTTTGATATATGATGGTAGACTGTCTTAGCTTTCATTGGGACAAAAGTTCAGGTCAAGGTCACCAGGGCCTTTGGGTCAAGGTCAAGGTCAAAACGTGGGTAAAGATATCGAAACCCCCAAAAGTGTTCCTGATGAGTTCTGATGCCATAAATGGATTCCTTGTCTTTCTAGCTTTCCAACGACACCAATTACACCATGATAGGCCTACTGGTTGCTGAGATATGAGGATTTGAAATTTCAGGGGAACGCGAAATATGTGGAAAAGGTCAAAAGTTGAAAAGGTCATATCTCAGTAACCAATAGGTCGATTTGGCTAAAATTTCAGATTTAGGCTTTTCTAGTCTTAGACATCACTTATGCAAAATTTCATCAAAATCGGAGGGGGTCGGGTTAACACCGTGTGTTGATCTGAGCTGGAATGACCCGTCAGTCTCTGTGAGAAGTCGTAACTTTCCGCCAATAAACAATATAGAAATATACGCTAGAATATCATCAGAAGGACTAAAATTACGTTACAGTTTGTTTATTGGTGGAAAGTTATGATTATTCACAGATAACTGCGGAAATATACCTTTTGAGATTTTCCTGTGACAATGATCAACATTTCTAATCGGTGCGATTAGCGTAAGACAGTTTAATCATTGTATTGTCCAATGTTACGAATTAATATGTTGATATACAACGGCTCTATGAATTCATTACGAATCATTAGTAGGTGATGTTACTAGATATTGTCATCTATGTGGTTGTTGTACATTTCATAAATGTAGTTGTACTTTTAATGTCATGAACAAAGCTAATTACAAATAATTTGATGTACATATTGTATTTATGCTATTAATATTAGACACAGAAATGTTGAGGGCAGAATTATTTTATTTATACTCAAGATGAACTCTGTCTCGTCAAAAGGCAACACCTAGTAAATCACTTTTTTGTCAAAATTGTGTTAGGACCAAATGTGTAGTTACTAGGGTATGTACTTCCTGTTGTCGTACTAGATACATGTATTCCTGTCTTTGGATTTTGTAAACAGTTACACCCATGACACAACCTAGCAACTTCCTTCATTTGCCTATTATGTCACAGAAAAACCTAGTAACTCATCAATAGTCAAACCAATGGATAAGCTGGGGTTAAAATATTCATTCATTATGTTTTCCTTTGTTTTCTCAAAATAAGAAAAAAGTGAGTTACTAGGTGTTGCCTTTTGACGGGAGCTCTACAATAGCTACATTAAGTCCTGATACATCATTTTAAACATTAGAAATCCCTGGCAAACTACAATGTAGAGAAGGATGAATCTCTGTTCTGTATTTACAAAGATAAGTGGAATTGAAATTGCTCTACGTATGTCAAATAATCAATATTAGTACATATTAGTGTGGATTAAGTGGTGGGCCTTTTGATATTTTAGTCATAAATGTAAATATGGCATTTATTTATTTTTAGACATTAACAGTTGAAGGTAAAGGTAGATTGTTGATAAGAGCAGCTTTAGTCAAGAAAAATCTCGATGTTGTTGTTAAATTATTAAAAGATGATCGTCTATTATGTGAGGTATGTATTTTACTGCCATATTTATTTAAAAATGGGGTGGGGGAGTGTATACTTTAGAACATACCATCTGTCATTGAGTCAAGTGGCGTGTTTACGATCTCCATCTTGTGCATACTAACCTTTCTGGTTTCCTCCCACTGCTACAGACCCCTACCTACCACCAAGTTGATTAATGAAAAAAAAAAAGAACCATATTTTAGTCCCGATCTTTCATTGAGTCAAGTGGCGTGTTTGTGTTTCCCAACTTCTGCATTCCAACCTTTCCGGCTTTCTCGCACTGCTAAAGATCCCTGCCTTCAAGTGAATGAATGAAATGAAATTGAACTATATTTTAGTCCCAAAATGAGTTAATTTGTGTTTCAAGCTATATTTTTGACATATCAACATCTGTCTCCCCCATTGATTATATTACTATTTATGAATATTGTTATGTTTTGTATTATTTTATCAGTCTTGGTATGATGAATCATCTATTATTGGAAATGAAATTTTATCAGGTAGGAAATTTATCAATCATATTACAGCAATCTGTGTTTTGCTACTGTGAAATAATCAACTATAAGATCAGATATCATGTTTTATCTTTAGTTATCTTGTATTTTGATTGAGTATATGTTCCAGGATTAACTCATTGAATAAGTCACATTTTTATACGCCAACATTGAAATGTGGTTGTATATTGTCGTTGCCCCTGCTGTGGATTCTCTAGAAGTTAAAGTTGATATCCGATTGACTTTAAATTGTGTTAAAGGTCATGAGATGAAGACACCTATTGATTTTCGGCGATTTCAGATGATTACTACCAGACTTATGGCCTTTGATCACTTTGAAATATGTTCCAATGTTGAGGTTGAAGTTAATGACTGATTAACTTTGAACTTATATGCAGTGTTTAAGGTCATGAGAGGAAGATGCCTGTTGATATTCTATGACTTCAGAGAATTCTTGTCAGAGTTATGGCCCTTGATCGCTACGAAATGTCTGGTCGACATTCTGGAGGACAAAGTTAATATCCGATTTACTTTAGATTTACACATAGTGTTTAAGGTCATGAGACGAAGAAATTGAGTAATTTTCAACGTTTTCTGATAATGTCTCTCAGGGTTTTAGAGACTAAAGTTAATATCCAATTGACTTTGAATTTATACACACCGTTTAAGGTCATGAAACAAAGAAGTCTATTGATTTTCAACTATTTCTGATATTTTTTGCTGGAGTTATTGCACTTGACAGGTTATTACATGTACTTGTAATCAGATTTTCTTGTGTTTCAAATGTTCTGATTACTGACAAAAGAAAAATTATGTAAGTATGCATTTTGACTGCCCGGATTACTTAGCTGCTCTGGGCGTATATTTCATTACCGGTACCTGGTAATATATCTATCTATAATCATTAACAACTAATTTGCCAAGAATCAGTATCTGAATGGGAAAAAATTCTATATGGTCCAAGAAAAACTGTCTTATTATGGGGTTCTGATGGTCTTGTGGTCTAGAGTAGAGTGTCATGCTTAAAGCACTAGTTCTCGTGTGATTTCGATCCCTGGAGTGAGCATATACCCCACCTTCTCGACCTTGTGGGTTTACTGTGGGTACCCTTGTTACCTCTCACAGGAAAGAATAGCTGTGCATGCAATGAATATACGAATATAAGACCAGCAATATCACCCATAGAGAAAGCAGATGTTAAACCCGTTTTAAAAAGAATAATTTTTGTATTGCTAATTAAACCACTTTTGTTTTTCAAGAAATACTAGTGTCGCTTCTGGTACAACTGAAAACCATTACATTTGATTTGAATTTAAAGGTAAATAAAGTTATTAAAGAAACATTGATATGTATGTATCAAAATTCAGTCAAAGTTCACATATTTGACAAATCAGTGTGATCTATTTGGAGTGGTGGCCATTAGAATTTAAAAAAAAAAATGATAAAAAATTACATCAGTATTTTTAATTAGATTGTACATTAAAAGACCTAATATCATCAGATATCACAAAATAATTTTTAAAAATTTAATTTGGATTTACTTTCCGCCCTATAAAAGTAGTTATTTAATGTAAGTAAAGTAGATGACACCTTAACACAATGTACGTAGAAGTTTATGGATAACGGTATACAATTTATAGATTTATTATTAGGCAAGGTTTTGAGGAGGATACTCTGTTTATATAGTCCAGTGGTGTCTTAGTTAAAATGTTGCATAGTAATAAAAAGTAATTCCTTGTCCATACAATTGTAGTTATTATAAATTGTGTTAATATCTTCAATAACTAATTGTCTTTTATGGAATATTATGAATGTTCTTGTACATGTTTATTTACAGAATGCAAGTTATTTAGATACAACATGGGATATTCCGGTTAGTCATTTTGATTCTGTATACTAATGTTTGTCTGGAGTTGAACATGATTTGACATTTAAATATTATTTACCTTAGACTTTAAAGTAAGATAAGTCTATATAGGTTATACAGTCTTCTAAAGACAAGAATTAGGAGTTGCCACACTATATTTATTTGGTTGCTTTATTCAGAGGCAATGCTCTTCGATAAAAGCCCAGACTGTGCCAAGTCACGTTTTATCAACATAAAACTTTACATGCTTGTTCCTTGGACAATTGTGCATTGGAATGACGTCAGACTCGATTCCTGGTCCACAGTATTTTGCCTGCACATGTTTACAACCTCTGGCAATGTTTTGTAAACTTCTTGTCTGCAAATATATATTAAGATGTATTTACTTTACTTGTTCTTCATTCAGTAGTTCTGTCTTCATTAGCCCAGTTGGAGCCAAACAGTACGACATTAAACCCCATTTAATTTCATATTCAGTAGCTAAGGGGGGGTTGGGATGGCCTAGTGGTCTAGAGTGCAGCGTTTCGACCTCTAGCTGGCCAGTCACCTCTGGCTTGCGGCTGTGGTTTCGATCCCTGGTGTGAGCGTATGTGGCATGGAGATATGGGCGCCTTCTCAACCTCGTGTGTTTCCTACGCGCAAGCGAATTATTGAAATAAAATTAAACCATACGTTAGTCCCGCAATGACCTAGTTTGTGTTGATTGAACGTTAAACCCCATTTCTCTCTCACTCTTTCAGTAGTTAAACCTTACAAAATTTCATCCTGAATGTTAACATGGTTACAAAATAAGTCCTGTTATTAGAAGATTTGTTTCTCCAGAATGACTGTAAGGCATAATAAACAATTTATATGATTGTAAACATAACACTTTTCCTCGTTATTTCAATGATTCATGTTTTGTAATCAGGGTCTTAGACATTCTGTCATTTGATATTTTACAGGTTTATAAACAATACGAGTTTGTACCCTGTGAATCTTTAGGAATACATTTTCAGTAAGTAAATTTTGTAATATGTGTAATATCGTCGATGGACAAAATGTTTGTACAATCTAAAAATATATAATTACATTAGATCTGGTAACAAAATATTAATTTAATTGAATATTTAGGAATACCGGTAATCATAGCTAAAGCTACTTATTGAAAATACAAGATCTCGTTTTGTTAAATCAAAACATTGTTCCCAAACGTTTGATGAACTTTTGAAAAATACTGAAGGCTATATAATGCATATGACTCTATAAGATCTTCAAACAACTTTTTCCCAGTGATGGATGGCAGGATTTGACCAATATATCTGTACTATCAAATCATGGCAAATAGAAAATAACTTTACATCCCAGGAAGGATCTCAAAAGTTCTAATTTATCTTTGATAGCTTGTCAGCTTTAATACATTTGAATATTTTCACTTGAATTGAGTTGAAAATGTTATATTAGTTTGAGTAAATGTAGTATTGTATGTTATTTTTGTAGAGAAATAGATGGTCATATGATTGTATTATCAGTGGATAAAGGTAGTGTAGCTGCAGAAGATGTAAGTTCAATACTATGTTGTTTCTAAACTATTCTGAATGAGAGAAATTAGTCGGAATGAGTTAATGAGTGAAATTAGCCTGAATGAGTTAATGAGTGAAATTAGTCGGAATGAGTTAATGAGTGAAATTAGTTGGAATGAGTTATTGAGAAGTGAGTCTGGTGAGTTATTTAGAGAAATTAACATAATTGAGTCAAATTAGTCCTTGGTTTTCTGAGCAAAATTCCCACCTCCTTCATTTATCCCTTAGCTAAAGCGAAAAGATGATTTTTTTTCAATATGACAAGCGTTTATAGGGCATTAAGCACATTCGATTTCACTCTCAATGTTCACCTCGGACTAGAATATTTTGCCTTGTGTTATTAATTGGTTGTTTATTACAGGGTAAAGTAAAACCAGGGGATGTATTAGATGAAATGTTTGGTGAGAGTTTAAAAGGTGTCAAAAAGGGAAAGGTAAGAAATACAGTACCTTCACCATATCTCCCTCCCCCTATCAAGTATACCTTCCCCCTATATTGTATCCCTTCCCCCTATGTTGTATCCCTTCCCTCTATATTGTATCCCTTCCCCCTATGTTGTATCCCCCCTATATTGTATCCCTTCTCCATATTGAGTAAACCTTCCCCCTATCTTGTCAAAATAAATATATGTATATGTTTATGGTAAATTAAACTTGTTAAATATAATGCTGGTGGAAGTCCTTACAATATGGTGGAAGTTTAATATCTCTGAGGAAACCTGAAGGGTCTAGTTTAAATCCAATTGAATCCAAGCTGGGGGATTATCTAGCAATTTGTATTTTCATTTTGTTGTCTGAATTAAACGTCAAATAATCAATCTGGGTACATATTAATCATGGATTAAGCTGTGAGAATTTCTTCATCATTATTAATTTAAATTTTGATGAAATATTTTAAAGGTTCAAGAAGTGTTCCAGACATATAAAGGAATTCCAGTTTATGCTGGTTTTATAAAGGTATATTTTCAATGTAAATTTTTTCATTTAAATGTCTTTAATCCTTCACAACCTTTAGTGAAAGTTAATTTTTTAGAAGGAGTATCAGTCGAAATATGGCCTTAATTTCACTAAACAAGCATTATGTAAGAGTTAAGTCTGACTACTGCAGGACTTATTTGGGCCTTAAATGTTTTATAGATTATTATTGAGATATTTAATAACACGACAAAACCAAAATCAACTCTTGATGCCATCGGATGGCTCCATTTTAAGTAGATTAGAACGATTTGGCCATATATTGATTTAATTTAAAAATGGAGAAGTGAGGATAAGACTCGAAAATCCAGTACTGTGTTTATGATCAGTGCACACATCATGTCAATGCACACTCAACTATTGTTAACTTTGCTTAAAATAAAGTTATTTGAATTAAATTTTCAATATATTCATTTTACATTATCGTTTTTTTTTTAATATTACGGAAACAGTCAGATCTTTATCTAAATCTTACATAATGTATGATTTGTTAACATTCAGCATTTATAATGCTCAGGCCCATAAAAATGATATTTTTCTTGCAGACCAGTGAATATACGTTCCTTCCTTAAAAGTATATTTGTTATGTATATATATTTTTGTTACAGGCCTGTGAATATAACGGTAATGTGTTCCGTCCTTTAAAGCATATATTACGAGAGTTAGGTATAGATCCCTTGAATAATAATGAAAGAAGATGTGAAGAAATTGATGAGATAGATATTGATGATAAAGCAGCACATGCTATATTAGAAGACCAAGAGACAGAAACTACTCCAGTACATGGTCCAGATGGCAGGTAGAAAACAAATTACATTTTAAAAATATTGCTCAAAGTTGGGGATGGCAAACATGCAGCCCATGGGTCAGGTGCATCCCGTCAAGGGTTTAAATAAATTTCAACAAAGTGAGCTGTCGATAATTCTTAGAAAGTAGCAGTGGAAATCATTTATTATTGTTTTCCGGTTTCAGTAAAACTCTGACATCCTAAATATCTTATGTGTATGTAACAGAACTTTGTGTTCAATATCATATCTTACCAGTTTGGAAACCTGTCTTAAAAGATTACCAGTGTCAAGGACATCTGACGTTGTTTTTAGAATTCATTAAAGTTAGAAATTTTGAATATCTTCGTTCCAGTTGATGTAAAATTTTAGTTCATGTGGTCCCTGGATTGAAATGAGTTTGAAACCCTTGCCCTAAGTAAAATATTTATTGGATATTATATATACCATTCAATATTTTCTGTGTAAGCTGTGTTGGTTCTGGAGGTGTGCCTGGTGTTGGCAGAGAAAGTTCACTGAGGATTTTCTAGCCTCCAGAATAGGGCCTTGCCGGTAAAATGTGTGGTGAAATACTGACCTCACATGTTTAAGGATCCATTCCATTGTCAGTTGGAAAACAAATGCTTATTTCCTGAAAACTTATATCTATTCAATTTGGGTTTTGTTTTAAAGAGATAGGCTAATTGAAAGATGTATCAGATATATCAGTTTTGTTTATTTTATTTAAGTGCAAGTTATAAAGTTACTTATATTGGTCAATGCACGCTGGGTGCGGTAAGTTTTACAATACTTTTACAAAATACAATCTTGTATATTGTTTTAAACCATCAAATATGTTATTTTAAAAGTTACAAACTATCTCTTTGGCTCTTCGTCAGAGTACTTGGCAAAATGTAATATAATGTGATATAAATTTTGACATGCATATACTTACCATTATCTATTCATTGCATTGAGTAGAATATTTATCTTTTCAAAAAGATCAATTTTCAGTAATAGTTAATGATGACACAGAATTATTTTTATAATTATTTTAGGATGGTCGTGTAGAGAGAATAGAAGATGGTGTTATTCAAGTATTAGAATCAAAAGATAGAATTAATGAGGTTAGGTTTAAATATTAGATATAAACAATTAACTAGTCAAAAATATATTAGGTTCTAGTTGTATAAAGATAGTAGTGATCATCTATAGAAAGTGCAGGATGACCACACTAAACACAACCAAAATCTATAAGACAAACCTGCGAACAAGACAAACTACACAGAAAGAAACAACAAATAGGGTCTAGCCATAGATATTTTTGTAAAAGTTTTAACAAAAAGATACCAGGGTACAACACATAGATATTAAGAAGACATCGATATTCTAGTTTTTTTCTACTCTTGAAAACCCTTTCCATTAACAGCTGCAAATATATCTTTCAGCCTGTTACCATAGCGATGTCAGAAACAGGTATTGTTGTAACAAGTGAAAAAGATAAAAAGGTAAAAGAAATCTATCATGATGTTTTTGATAACTTAATCCTATAATACTTTAAGGAGATGCATGTAAAAGATCTCTTGATACTTGGAAATGGAAGAGTAGTTGAGAATGAGGATCGTGTTATATTAAAGAGGAATCATGTAAGATTAGATAAAGTGTTGACTGGTCTCACTGTAATAGTTTATAAAAATAACGTAAAGTCAAATTGCTCCATTCTGAACCAAGATATTAGCTTTTGAATTTTAAGTCTAGCCTCGATCATCATTATTAAGGTCGATACAATAATAAACATAGTCTTGATCATCCATTTCATGATCAAATCATTTTTGTTTTAATCCTGGTTGAGCTAGAGATAGGATTCAAATCTAGTGAAAAATCTGACACAGAAGGTGGCATAGAGAGTTGATTATGGTTTGGATAAGTTAATTAATGTCTAGTTAATAGTTTATGTAACATTTAAGGCCTAAAGAAGGACATGCGATAGACAGATTTAGTTCTGGCATAATTCATGTTTAACAAGACTTTAAACCCTTTTCCATTTTATTTAGTGAATGATATTTTATTTTTTATTAGGAGATATTAAATCATTCTTATACAGAAGTATCAGCATGTGGACGTCGTACAGATTATATTCAACATTTCTCTTACATAGCTGGGTAAATAAACCTTCTGACTTTCTTATTACATTTCTACATGTTCACAAATTTCATGCTGTGATTTGATTCTTCTGTGATCAAATTATGTTGTGTCAATTTTGAAACAGACTTGCCAACCCATTCGTGAGAAATAGGTAGTCTAAAATTTATTTTGAGCCATACAAAGGACTCTGTTACAGTCATATTTGCCAAACCTTGCAGGGAAATTGGCTGACTAGAGAGCTGACCTGTCAGTCAACTTTACCAACCATAAACTTAGCATTTATAAGATTTTTATCTTAAAACACAATAAGGTCAGCCAAATTTATAATAAATTACATGTGTAAAACACTTAAGAATATAATTGAGGAAAACATAAATTGTTGAAAATTAACCAGCTGGCAAAAATTTGCTAGTGAACGACTGAACGCCCATGTTCAACTCATTACTATAGTCTATGATTATGTTAGTCTATAATTATGTTAGTCTATAATTATGTTATAGTCTATAATTATGTTAGTCTATAATTATGTTGAAGTAGTGAGTGGAACCTGTTATTTATACTGGTATTCTTCTGAAGAACTGATTACCATATAACTGTTATTGATTTTGAATTACCGTACAGTTTTGGGTTCAGATTAGTACAGAATATAGCTGATTTGTCACTTATTAAAGTTTATTTATATTTTCAGTGAAACGTCTTGTAACTTGTCAAAAGATTTTGTGTGTCATGTATTCCATGCACCAACGAGAGATATGGTGAGCATTGCGATTTTTATCACCACTTGTGACAAGACCGAGTTCTGCGAATCACTATTGCAACTTAGTCCGTTTGAGATGTAACCTTCTGGACCGACAATTGAGCATCCCTTTGGAGACTAAAGGAGAAGAAATCCATTCTGAACGTCCTGAACGGACAGAATTGCTTTCATTTAAAGCAGAATTCAGTTCTGCCAGTCCTGACAACTGATATGGCATGAGTAGAATCGTTATGTATTTTTAATATGTTACAACTGTTATGATTGGTTGAGATATATTCTGATGTAGTCGGCGCATGCGTTCTAGCCCTGAATTCCCATCTTCACCCAATTGTCACTATGTTTGGGTTTTGTTTGACAGAATTCAATTCCAGAATGTTCAATCAAGCATCCCCTTTGAGATTAAAGGGGAGTTAACTCTGTTGTAAAGCTGAAGACTAAAGGGCAGATAACTAATCCACTATCTTTTGTTTTTACAGACTAAAGTGATATTATGTGCGATAGGTATGTACAATTCAGTAATTTGAATATTTATACTGCGTCAAGTGACATGGTTTCGAGCCCACACGTGTCCAGGACTAGAGTTACCACCTAAATACACCTGTGCAGAAGCGAAATTTTGAAATAAAATTGTAGTTGTACCATGTTAGTCCTGCATGGGCCTATACTAGTTTGTATTGAGTGGACTTCAGACCTCATTTCTTTGTCTCTCTATTAGCATACAACCACAGATCTCAAACCAGGAAATATTTATACTAATTTATATTAGAATAAATGTCATTGAGTCAGGTGGGGGATTTCAATCCCACACTTGTGTGTGACATGGAGTAGGGTTGCCTGTCTAAATTATTGAAATTGAATTGAACCATATGTTAATTCTAAATGACCTAGTTTAAAAACATTTCTCTCTCTCTTTTATCATAAAACCAAAACTGTTAACTCATTGATTCAAATCTCAAACCACTGACCGAGACATTCATTTAATAGAAGTTTACATAATTCTGTATTTATGACATGTTTTTTTCTTTAAGCTCAAGGGTTCCAGAGAACACATTGGTTTTTATAATTGGTTTACGTGTTGGAAGATCGAGTACAGATCCTTTGTGTTCGTTATTTGTTAAAACGTATTTGTTAACATTGTTATAATTCTCTCCATTAATTTTTTTCTTCATTTATTTTTACTTATCTCGTATATTTTCAATTTGTTACTCTTTGCTATCACTTCCTTGATGCAAGTTGTTTTCATTTATTAACTGATATCAATTGATATCAATTTGTTATTCTTTGTTATCACTTCCTCAATGCATGTTGTTTTCAATTATTTACTTATTTTGTTTTGTTACATATTGTTACTCTATCTTATCACTTGGTGTATATTGTTTTCAATAACTTGTTACTTTTTTTGTTACCAGTACTATTTATGATAATGTCTGACAATATTCAGGTTTTTATTCAATAGCTTTTGAAATCTCAGTATGTTATACATTTAAAATCTCAATACTTTGTTGATAGTGTAAGAGTTATCTAGTCAATGAGCCTTATTGTATATTATTCAGTTGCTATAATCAATTTTGTTATCTAGTTTCCTTCTCTTGATCAAGCGTCCTGCTCTGTATGGGTACTTGATTAAGTATCCTGTTCTATCTGAGTTCTTGATCAAGTGTTCTTCTCTGAGTAATGGATCAAGTGTCCTGCTTTGAGTACTTCATCAAGTCTCCTGCTCTATATTGAATACTTGATCAAGTGTCCTGTTCTGATCACTTCATCAAGTCTCCTGCTCTGATCACTTGATCAAGTGTCCTGCTCTGAGTACTTGATCAAGTGTCCTGCACTAAGTACTTGATCAAGTGTCCTGCTCTATCTGAGTATGTTATAAGCGTGGATCAAGTCATGAGACATTTGATATTTTATTGAAAATGCAAATGACACATCGAACCTTTAAAATAAATGCAAATCTTCCACAACTTTAACTCAATATGATTCAGTCTTCGGCATTGCAAACATGACTTACTAGTCAATTTAAATCAACATTGATGTTGTTAATTTACCGCAAATTGTAGAAGTGATTGATGAACGAGGCTAAAGGTATCCCATGTCGAAGAATACTATCTGTGTAAACAGGAATAACCATACACAAAAAACTACTGTTCAATTCAGACTAATTAGAAATTACAGTAAAACAGAAACGATTGAATGTAAATCAGTTCACATACATTCAATATTACACTATTATATGCGTTGCAACCCATTTTGGTCAATTTCTAGGTGCCAAAGAATATATATTTAGCGCCTTTAAAAAAACGAAGAGAGATGATTTGGACTCTTTTTTTTATTTTAGGGCAATTTGATTAAAATATTTTGTTTGTGGTACATGTATGTATAGTATTAGTAAATGGGGAACAAGTGTTTGTGTTAAAGAATTTATTTATTTGTGGCCTTACTTTTATGTGCTTTCTCATGTTACACTCATTGGTACGAGTGAAAAGATATGTTGTTTAGATCGCCTGTCCAACCTCATGGGTTTTTCTCCGAGTCCTCCGGTTTCTTCACACTGCTAAAGACCTGTATTTGCAAGCAAATTATTGAAATAAAATTAACCTAACTGTTAGTCCCAAAATGACCCAGGTTGTGTTGAGTGGATGTTAAACCCCATTTGTCTTTCTCTCTATATAACCCTGAAAGTTGAATCCTGACTATTATATGCGTTATTTGAGATAATAAAACAAAACCAAGTTTTCATCTGTAATTTTCTTTAAGAAAAGTTTTTCAATTATTATAAATCAACCAATGGCATGATTTGGAACAAACCTATCCTGAGATATTAAGATGTTTTATTTGAGATGTTAAAATATTTTATTTGAGATATTAAAATGTTTTATTTGAGATATCAAAACAAAACCAATTTTTCATAATGTCTAATCCTAGGGTGGCATTTAACGATTGAGCACAATACAATTTTTATTGAAAACAATTACTGCTTTTTACACAGACAGTACGATATTTCACCAAGTGTTCTCTAATTGTTATATTGGTTTAAACCGGTGATAATATTTCATACTACCATGGTACCCGGTTTTGCCCAGGGCCCAAAATTGTCCAGCCACAAAACTTGCCAAGGGCTCCAATTCGTGGCACCCAAATGGCCCAAATATTCACAGGGCCATATTGATTAATGTGGCATTGTAGAGTGGCAACGAATGGACCAGGCCCTGTTTGCCCAAGGCCCAAATTCGATGGCATAAAACATTCACGGGTCATGCTGATTAATTGCGATGACAAAGTGTGATGGGCCAACATAACACACATACATACACACTTAAATGTGCGGCGTGATAAGAATTTTCACCACTGGCATGGAGAATTGATCACATGATCAACAATGGCAGCGCCATGGAATCTGGGTCAAGTGCCGATAAAAGGGTCTATAGATGAATTGTGTTGTATTTTTTCATAGTATATGTATAGACTTCAACCTGTATACATACATGTTTACTTATTAGACTGGCAGTAGTTGTGTTTTATGCAATAGTGTTAATAACTAATCTGTGATTTTTACCACAATCTCTTTATTAAGATTAAGATATTATTTACTTTATTTGTTTTTCTCATACAATAACTTCATTAATTCTACGTTATTATGTTGCGTTTTGAAGAATATTATCAGGCTTAGTGATCTCATATTAGATTTTGCCTTAAAAAAAACATAGAGAAAGTGTCATGTATGTCAATAATTGATTTTGAATTATCAATAATTAATAAATGATGTGATACAGAGCTGGACAAAAATCATATTTTCTCTCTTTCATTAGATAAATATTATAAAGATGTTTCTTTCAAATTGTAAAATGTAAATTTTGTTTAGCTTTGTCTTTTTACAAGCATTAAAACATTTAGCTTAATTACTCAAAATCAATTCGGCCCTTTATATGGATTGCTTCCCTTCCCTTTAAAGATGCATTATGTTAGGGGATGCTCGATTGACAGTCCAGAACGTCCCGAATCGACAGAATTACAATCGAGTGACGCGGAATTCAGTCCTGTCACAGTTCTGCCAGTCCCGACAGCTGAGGTGGAGTGAGTAGAATCGTGACATATCCCTAGGTAAAAAATACGTTTCAGCTGTCATGATTGGTTGAGATATTTTTATACAGTTGACGCATGCGTTGTACCCCGAAATTCTCCTTTTCACTCGATTGACACCAGTTTTGGAATTTAATTCCGGAACTGTGAATAGAGCATCCCCTATGATTTAGATAAAGAGTTGTCTTTCTTGCTATATAGTTAAAAAAAAATAAACATGAATGCAAATTGAATATATTGAAAATTCCATTCAAATGACTTTATTTTGTCATGACTGTTTGAATATGTAGCTTAGATCGTTTATTTATTATCATAACAATGGTACTTGACAACCAGGACTAAGCCATGGTTATCTGTTTTATTGTAAAATATTTAAATCTTGCAAGTTATCACATCCATTTAAATCTCAGCCATTCAATGTTCTAGAGAGTCAATTATAAGCTTGTCATGTGAACAAATGTCTAAATGATAATTTATATATTACTTGAAGCCAAAAGAAAGACCTGCGAGAGACAGATTAATTTTTACATTATGCATCTTTAAACAGTTATTCAGTTTTACCCTAATGGTGGGTATTGACATTTAGCTTTTTATACCACAGATTCTTGCTATAAAAGTATGCATAGACCTTTGTTGTTTATTACAAATACCTTTAAATATATTAGAGTATTGACTGTATTGATAATATAATTGTCAAAAAAATGTCCAAATAATTTTAAAAAAGGCAATCTATTTGTTTCGTAAGGTTGGGACTCACTGATAAATGATTTTAAATCAATTAATTCAGTCTTTTCTTACATCTTATCCCCCTAAACACAGAAAATAAAACCTGGCTCCAAGTTCACAAAGCATTCTCAGATTTAAGTTGAGAATTTACTCAACTTTCAATCACTGTTTAAGTGTTTAAGAGAAATATCTTTGATCCAGAAACACAAGACTTTGCACATACAAAGTAGTTTCTTATTGATGTATTCAATTCATTAAAATAACAAAAGTTTTATAAAGGGACATATTTTACTTAAATATAAGGCGAACAATATTTGAATGAATTCTTAACTTAAGTCTGACAATGCTTTGTGAACTTGTGGTCAGGTATGATATGAGGTGAAGGAATCAAGATTAATATGTGGACCCATAAATTTATATCATTCCTACAATCTGGTTAAAATACAGGGCCCTGTTTCACGAAATTTTAACTTAAGATAAAATCCAATTTTAGTAGATACTTCAATTTTGATTGGCTAAGCACTAAAATCAATCTAATATTATCCAATCAAATTACTAAAATTGGGATCTTATCTTAGTTAAAATTTCGTGAAATAGGCCCCAGATCTATACTTCATTTCGTTTTTTTATATTTTTGATGGCCTGCAGTACATAAAGATCTGATTGGTTGCAGTGGAGGTCACCTCATATGTCATATATGAGTGGCTTTTGACCCCACGATGTCAGACATTTGATTAACTAATCAACAATGATTGACTAATCCATCACAACTGTTACAACTGTTTCAGATCCTAGTGTAGTACGGTAAACGTTTTTTTCCGTCCACCGGAGCCTGGTCTTATGACGTCATATGTGGATTGTGGGTTAGGATAAGGGTTAGGCTTGGCCCAGGGTTAGGGTTAGGGCTAGCCCTGTCTACATCTCGAGACTGTGACGAAATCTGCAGGCCACAGCCCTTATCCTAACCCTTATCCTAACCCACAATCCACATATGACGTCATAAGACCAGGCTCCGGTGGACGGTAAAAAACGCTTACCAATCAACAATGATTGACTAATTAATCCCTCACATAAACCTTATTACAACTCTTTCAGATCCTAGTGTAGTACAGACAATTACGGTAAATCAAAATTTTGAACAGTAAAAAAAACCGAAATGAAATAGGATGTGTGTTTCAATTAGATTGTTATATATTATGATTATTGATATACATTTGTTATTTATGTCATAGATTATATATCTTCATAGATTGGCTTTTTCTTCATTGGTTGTGATTAAACCAGTTGGTGTTGAAAATTTAATAATCTTTTCTTCTTTTTGGTCAGTGGGGGTTTGGGGGGGCCGAATGATGTAAGTTGTGTGCTTTAGATCATAAGGTCTGTCATTGTGGAGTGGTATCAATTCCCGTTTGATCATGACAAGGAGTATTGCCTGTCCAATTCTGTGTGGGTTTTTTCCTGGTGAACTGCTACAGACCTCTATGATGTGCAAGCGAATTATGGAAACAGAATTAGTCCTGAAATGATCTAGAATGTGTCAAGTTTTGCAGCTCAATTTGGAAACTGTCCGAAACTGCTACATCTCAAACTGTTTGCTACATCTCAAATTGATCAGAAGGAGCAAGAGTTTTGAGGGGTTTCAGGCAATCCCGATGATAAAAGGTTAACTTGATTAGGGTTTTTCTCCAATACTTATTGTAATATTGTATGCATATTTTACACCTTATCTGACACCATGCCCCAAGTTCACAAAGCATTCTCAGATTTAAGTTGAGAATTTACTCAACTTTCAATCACTGTTTATAAGAAATTTCTTTGACTCAGAGACACAAAACTTTGCACAAAGTTTCTTATTAGGGTATTTGATAAATTAAAAGAACAAAAGTTTTATAAACGGCTATATTTTAGTTACAATTAGGCGAACAATTTTGAGTAAATTCTTGACTTAGAATGCTTTGTGAACTCAGGGCCTGATATATTTCAGTGGTAGAAATAGATTTGTTTCTTGTTTTGTTTCCTTAAATCTCGGGTGGTTTTATGAAGTTGCATTCCCTGGACACAACTCCCATTCTCTTCAATTTGTGGTTGTCAGGTCTCATGGACATTGGCCTTGAGTACAAATAGTTCATCAACTAACCTGTTTAATTTAATCTTATCAAGTAGCCTTTGATTATATTACATAAAAGCAAGGTGAAGGTTAGAGATTATATCAGTGATTATAAACAAACAGTTTCATATTGATTGACTATGTTCAGCTTCAGTCTACAAAAAGTGGAACAAATACAAGAAGTCTTACTTCTCTGTTTAGTAATGAGACCCATGTCAACCCATAACTCCTCCGTAACATTGGGCACAATATAACTGAGCTTATATATGTAATGAACAACAGCTTCATATACCCTATGTTCAAGGTGGGTGGGGGTGGATGATCGAATGGTTAGCGTGTGCACTCTGTATCATATGGCCTGCCATTGAGGCAGCTGGCGTGGTTTAAAATCCCCGGTTGTACATGGCAAGGAGTAGGGTCGCCTGTCCAACCTCGTGGGTTCTCTCCGGGGACTCTGGTTTCCACCCACTGCTAAAGACCCCTACGTGCAAGTGAATTATTGAAATAAAATTAAACTATATGTTAGTCCCAAAATGACCTAGTTTGTGTTGAGTGGAGTTAAACCCATATTGTTTTCTCTCTCTCTCTGTCCGTATGGCCTCACTACAAGGCCCCTAGGATTTGAATACAAGTATTTTATATTTTCATTGTGCTTTTTCCATGTATATAATATTTCTTTATAAACGACTGCTAGTTGTAAAATTTATATCAGTTGATAAATCAATTTATCGGCATTATAATCATACTACATAGTACAAAAACAGATCAATAGACAGACTGGTAGATTCTAGTCTACCATTGTCACATTAACCCAGGCATGGCCACACATAGCTTATATATAACTCCTTTGCATCGACCTAGTTTTTGATACTATCATGTGACAGTTCTTAAAAACAGTTTAATTTCTATACTTTATAATCAATCAGTTAAGACATGGCTGAAGTGAGGTTGTTTTGTGTATTACTGCTGTTAACAGTTTGTACAGCTGTTAGATATGAACCGAATTGGGAATCTCTAGATGCAAGACCTTTGCCATCATGGTACGATCAAGGAAAGATTGGTATTTTCTTACATTGGGGGGTATTTTCGGTACCAAGTTACCAGACAGCCTGGTTTTGGTGGTATTGGAAAACAGCTAAGGAACCGGCAATTGTTGATTTCATGAAACAGAATTACAGAGCTGATTTCACGTATGCAGACTTTGCTCCGATGTTTAAAGCTGAATTTTATAATCCAGATCAGTGGGCTGATATATTCAATGCTTCAGGCGCTCAGTAAGTATAAATATTTTAATAAATTCATATAGAACTTAGCAGCTGAAAAAAATGTGCTGGGGTGAGATGTTTTTTTGCCCCGCCCACTTTTTCAAACACTAGTCATATCTAGATGATTCAGTTGCACATGTTCTGAGGAAGCAAAAACCTCTTTTAAACTGTCTGTGGACCATTTTGTCATATTGTAAGTGACATCGTATTAGAAAGTAGTCATATCATTTACAGCCTTACAGACCTATAAAACTTTCAGTAACTTTTCCTCAGCTTCAGTATTGCCCTTGCAGATGATATTCCAAACATGGGGGGGGGGGGATGGCTTAGTGGTCTAGAGCTGTGGTTTCGAGCCCTGGTGTGAGCATATGTGGCATGGAGATAGGGGCGCCTTCTCAAACTTGCGGGTTTCCTCCAGGCACTCCGCTTTCCTCCCACTGCTAAAGACCCCTATGCGCAAACCCTATTTCTCTCTCTCTCTCCAAACATGGGCCCCATAGACTCTTTTGAGCCCTAAGACGGCAAACCGGCTGCAAACACCTCTTGTGAGGCTTGGCTGCAGTGATTCGGTGAGTAAGTCGCTAACTCGCTAACATACAGGAGGTGTCATTTTAATGCTCCCGGTGTTGCCCAAGAAAGTGCTCATGCCGATTTTCCTGCTTAATTGTCCCTTGTCTAGTCCTACATATGGAACAAAAAATGGTCCTTGTACACATTGGTGTGCACGTAAAAGAACCCTTGATAGTTAGAATTCAAAATAAGACCAGAGTGTTGCTGTTTGTAAATTTCCGTCATTTATTGAAGAGTGTATGCTTATATGTAGAAAAGTTGAACCTCATTCATTTCATTTCAAATAGACCTGGGGCCTATTTCACGAAATTTTAACTAAGATAAGATCCCAATTTTAGTAATTTGATTGGATAATATTAGATTGATTTTAGTGCTTAGCCAATCAAAATTGAAGTATCTATCAATCAAAAGGTGTAGATTATATCTATTGTACAGGTATAATAGCACACATAAAATATCGCTAGGCGTAAAAGCCAGGGAGGTATTGGGGGCAGCAGCACCCCTAATTTTAGGTCAAACTGACTTTTTAGATTGGCAAAACAATGTGCCCAAAATGTACTAAAACACTAATTTTACTTTTCTTTTAATTGATTACAACAAATGTGTACTGAATTAACTATGGATTGAAGTTGCTGTGTTCACTTATTTACTAATTATCGTTGATGTTATATATACATATACAATTTCACACAATTTGTTTATATTCTATATTATTATAGTCATACTTATTCAACAAGAATATTACTCAAATATCCATTAATTTTACATTTGACAGCTTTAAGGACATTAAAGTTGAGGCTATTCATTTTATTCTTGTGAGGTGTTACAATAAAAATACAACGGTCTTAATCTGAGGTTTCCCCTATCACAAGAAAAAAGTGTTAGCGGTTGTCAGGGGAAGGCGGTCTATAGAATTGTTAACGGTGTATTTTCATGTTTAATTACTAAGTGCCATTGAAATATTTCCCTATTCTAAAAAGCAATGTTCTGTAGCTTATCTGTGGGATTAAAGACCCCGAAGCTGTATCTTTTAAGCTCATCGGATACTTAAGATTTTAAATAGATTAGAAGGGTTAGCCATTTATAAATTTAATTTAAAAATGGGACAGTGGGGCTAAGACTTGAATATAACAGTGCCCTGGTTACCACTATGCACACATCTTGTCAAAACTACAAACAGTGATAACTTTGCTCAGAATGAAGTAATTTGAATGAAATTTTCAATATTCTCTTTTTTATCATTTATTTTTGAATTATTATGGCAAGATTGACCAACTCTTTATTAAATTCTTAACTAATGTATGTTTAAGTTAAAGATAACTATTTTTAGTATGTGAAATAAATATCAGAGAACCTCAAACAATGAACATATTCTTTGATTGAACAGATCTTGGAAATGATCCCTTTCGGGTCTGTCATTAGGCTATGAATTACTCCCTATACAGCTTTTATTATCTTTTACCCAATAAAAGTTCAAGAATATATAATTATCTCAAATAATCATATTTTGATTTTCTCTAGATATGTTGTCTTGACGACTAAACATCATGAAGGTTTCTGTAACTGGCCAACAAAATATTCCTGGAATTGGAATGCTGGAGATGTTGGTCCTAAAAGAGATTTAGTTGGTAGGTTGTTGTAGTTCTACAAACCTGTCCTGTATCTAAAGTAGAAATATTTTATGTCTGTCTTATTGCAGACAGGGGGTTGGGTGGCCAAATGGTTAGCGTGCGCGCTCTGTATCATACGGCCTGCCATTGAGTCAACTGGCGTGGTTTCGAATCCCCAGTTGTACGTGGCAAGGAGTAGGGTCACCTGTCTAACCTCGTGGGTTTTCTCCAGGTACTCCAGTTTCCTCCCACTGCTAAAGACCCGTACGAGGAAGCGAATTATTGAAATAAAATTAAACCATATGTTAGTCCCGAAATGACCTAGTTTGTGTTGAGTGGACGTTAAACGCCATTTCTCTCTCTTTCTCTTATTGCAGACACGGTGGCTCTGTCTTTTCCAGTGTGGTTACTTATTGTCATTGGCTCAGGATGGGGGCCTGACAAAAAAACAATGTCTTGTCGTTTGAATGTGACCAAAAAACCATGAGATCTATAGTGTTTGGTATTGGCACTGCAGTCACAATATGATATGCATATTAATATCACTGTAATAAAGAATCACGATACATTGATTCAGCGTCGCACAATACAATAAGTGAATCAGGAGAGGTTGAATCTGAGGTCTCGTGTGATTGTTAGAATTGGATGAGGAGTTAGCAGAAAGGCTGCTGTCTCAGCAAAATTCACCTCATTACATTAGTATGTCTTTGGTTGGTTCTGAAAGGTAGGATGTTAAACCCCATTTCATTTCATGTGATTTTTATTTCCAGGTGATTTAGCCAAGTCTATCAGAAACAGAACCAAGATACACTTTGGTGTTTACCATTCCTTATTTGAATTCTTCAACCCGATATTCCTACAGGATCAAGCCAATAACTTTACCACACAGAACTATGTTGCAGTTAGTAAAAATCTATACTAATTATATTCTACTTTCACTTTTGCACTCAATACATTGCCAACATTTCAATTTTATTAGTTAAGTGCAGCATGAATATCTAATCATATGCTGCAGTATAAAGTAAACATAGGCTAGGTAACTTTAGCACCCCCACTCCGAACCTGTCTAATACGTGATATGTTCCGTTGGTACAGGACCCAATATAGCCTAGTTGGTGCTGACTTGCCTTAAAACACCACTACTGTTGGTGACTCCAGAATTATCGGAGAAACCTGACCTCTTGGAATCTTGGTATCCCAGAACTATACAAGGTTTGACTGTTATAATGTTTTGGGGGGTTTGCATATATCTCAGCTGTTCGGACTTTAACCCAAACTTATGACATGTGCTACTGACATGATAAATACATCATGATATTTGTACCTTTTTGAAACATTATCATCACTTTTAAACTAATTTGAGGCACTATTTTAGGTACATATAATTTTGTTTAGTCATTTTATGTGCTCTTTAAAGTTTCACCTCCTTATAAAATTCCCTAAGCCCTGACCACTGTTTCAAGATCTGTCAAACTTCAGGGAGGAATTCTATGTTACAGGTTTAACACACTTAAACTCACCAAATGCAATGTTGTAAAATTTTAAATGTTGATTCTCGATGGGGGCAGGTGATTTAGATGCCAGTAATGGCTCATAGATTCTTAGTTCAACTTTTAATATTTTTTTTCATCCAGGAAAAGACAATGCCAGAATTATATGAGCTAGTTAATAATTATAAACCTGATATAATTTGGAGTGATGGAGATTGGATGGCCAATTCATCATACTGGAATTCTACTCATTTCCTCGCATGGCTCTATAATGAAAGGTAAGAGGGTTTAAATTTTCTTCAGTTAAAGTACGTACAGCTAAACATGGGGTTTTTCTTTGAAAATTAAACACATAGTTTCAATGGAATTGTGTGCTTGACATTAGAGTACTGATTCACACCGCTTTCTTGCAGAAGCCCTATGACAATGGTAATGGTAATCATTATATAGTTTGAATTAAAGTAATGTACACAACATAATATAACGTCCACTCAACACAAACTAGGTCATTTCGGGACTAACGCATGGTTTAATTTTATTTTAATAATTCGCTTGCGCGTAGGGGTGTTTAGTAAACAGGAGAAACCCATGAGGCTGGACGGCTGGACAGTTGACCCTACTCCTTGCCATGTACAACTGGGGATTCAAAACCATGCCAGCTGACTCCATGGCAGGCCGTATTGCACAGCGTGCACACACTAACCTTTCGGACATCCAACCTCCCCATAACGTAACGCACATGACATGACATAATGTACTGGTACATAACATGACTCTATTTCAGTCCTGTGAGATTTACATTAGTAATCAATGATCGATGTTATCTGTAAACATGATTCTATATCAATTCTGAAAGAGATACCATTGTAACCAATGATTGATGCTAACAGTAAACATGGTTCTATTTCAGTACTGTGGCAGATGCAGTAGTAACCTATCATATATGCTAAATGTAAATATACTTCTCTTTCAGTCCAGTGAAGGATACTGTAGTTACCAATGATAGATGGGGTTTAGATACGAACTGTAAACATGGAGGATTTTTAGATTGTCATGATAGTTATAATCCAGGTAATTAAATATATATATTTTATAAGAGTCATTTCCAGGATGCAATTTTATTTCAATAATTCACTTAAAACAGTCCCCACCCCACCCCCTGCTCAACTACATGAAAAAAAACAATGAAATTACATCACAAAGTGATGTCATCCTACATCAGTATAAAAATGATTTCTCTGTTTAAAAAGCTCAATTTGTATGTATGCCAATGTAATTTAGAGACGATGATGGCAGATTTTCGTAACAGAAACCTGGCAAACCCCCTCCTGCAAAAATTCCTGGATCCGTCCCTGAAGTATCGTGTGGTCTCGGTTTTCAATCCATCTTAATGACTATACATAGTTCCTTACCAGACCCTCTATCCTGCACCACTGACTAGGGGGAAGCACTCTAGAACATCTTGATGAACTTTCTAGGCCAATGCAGGGATCGAATTCAGGACCTCCAGGTTAGCAAACCATACAGTGGCTACAAGATCAAGATATTCCATGTATTTGTGTTTTTATTTATTTGCAACAACATTTTTCAGGTGTACTACAGAAGAGGAAATGGGAGAACTGTATGCATGTTGATAAATATGCCTGGACGTTCAGACGGCGATTAAATATAGGAGATGTCACTGACATGCATTCTCTTATACAAGAAGTAATTGGAACTATTAGCTGTGGAGGAAACATATTGATAAATGTTGGTCCGACAAGCTATGGGGAAATTGCTCCAATATTTGAAGAACGTCTACGTCAGATGGGAGATTGGTTAAAAGTAAATGGAGAATCCTTATATGGTAGTAAACCTTGGAGCCATCAAAATGACACAGTTACTCCTGGTATCTGGTAAGACCATTTAATCAAATAACGTGTGCGTCACATTTAATGTGATCAAATATTGCACATTAAAGATTCTTTGGCAGTTGGAATTTGATATAAGAGTAGGCAAAAGTTATTTTTCTGGGGCATTTGAAGGTTGTGAACAAATTACAGGACAAATTTATCTTTGGAATTTTCAGCACCCCTATGAAATTTTATGACATCACATCCATACATATAGAGACTCTGTTTTAAGATAAATATAATTTCCAAAATATTTTGTTTTTGTAGGTATACTTCTAAAAATGAACCTTCTGGACCAGTGGTGTATGCAAGTATTCCAGAGTGGCCTGAAAATGGAGAATTGTTTCTAGGAGCTCCGACGCCATCCTCTTCTACAAAAGTCACCTTATTAGGTTATCCTAAAACATTTGACTTTAACCCTGGTGTGAGTGGAGGTCTGACTATCTTGATTCCGTCCATATCTGTTAATGATATGCCTTGTCAATGGACCTGGGTATTCAAGCTAGAAGGAATAAACAATTAAAATATTAAAGATAAATTTTAATTATGAATAATAATTGTTCATAGAAAAAAACCCATACACCATGTTTGTTACATCTGTACTAATAATTACAAACTTGAAAAAAAGTCGCATTCTCACAGATTTCTAGGCCAGATCGCAGAACCTTGGTGTTGTTTGTAAGGACGCCATCACTGTCTGTATAATGAGAATTGATTGATGCTATTTGTTTGGGAGGTTGTTGTTTCAAATATGAATGGCAGTTTTTTTTTTCACTTTTTAATTTTCCATATTTTAGATGCGACGTGTATATACATTGTTTTTCCCCTCCCATAGAGGGTTAATATTGTTTTTCCCCTCCCATAGTGTTAATATTGTTTGTCACTTCCCATGTGACAGTGTTACCAGTAATATTATTTTTCCCTTCCCAGAGAGTGTTAATATTGTTTTTCACCTCCTATGAGAGAGTGTTAATATTGTTTTTCACCTTCCATGAGAGAGTGTTGATATTGTTTTTCCCCTCCCATGGGAGAGTGTTATTAATGTTTTTCCGCTCCCATGAGAGTGTTAACATTGGTTTCCGCTCCCATGAGAGGGTGTTAATATTGTTTTTCACCTGCCATGGGAGAGTGTTATTATTGATTTTCCCCTCCCATGGGAGAGTGTTATTAATGTTTTTCCCCTCCCATGAGAGTGTTAACATTGTTTTTCCCCTCCCATGAGAGTGTTAACATTGTTTTCCCCTCCCATGAGAGGGTGTTAATATTGTTTTCCTTCTCCCCTCATCATCCTCACATGAAAGTGTACTAATATTGGTGTTTTACTGTGAGATAAAGGGCAAAAATATTGTTTTTCAACTGCCACCTGCTCTCACATGAGAGTGTGCTGATATTGATTTTCACCTTCTCCCCTCATCGTCCTCACATGAGTGTTTGCTAATATTGGTGTTTCACAGTAAGATAAAGGACAGAGATATTGTAACAGTGTAAATCTTCGGTTATAAATACACACTGGAATTATCCTTTAAACTGTTTAATACCGGAAAACATAAAATATCATATACGCAGAACAGCACATCCGACAGGCAGAGTGACTGTCCTGGAAACGGGATGAAACCTAGAATGTTGAATGAATGTACAATTCGGTATTTAAGGAAGCTTGTATCTAAGGATTAAATTAAATATACACAATTAACGAACGTAGGTAACAATAAAACATTGAAGACAAAAATTACATATAATAGAACATAATAAGGATTAAGTTATACTGTCTAAACAGTTAATGAGTTGGCTGTCCACCATCGGTTACCAAGTTACAAGATTAATGACTTCAGGTGTAATTGGTATTAAAAGATATCTATTGAAATTTAAATAAGTTATTAAAACAACACATTTGACATTAAATGAATGAATGAAATAATAAAGAAACGAATGAATAAATGCACGAATTATATCCCTATTACAATATGCTATTGGATGTCAACAAATACTTAGACTTTCATTGCATTATTTTAATTTGTTTTATTGATATTTTATATATGTTAAATTACTTAAATTATTTGTTGATCCTTAAAACATTCCACATACGTGTAGATTTATATTTGTTTATGTTTTTGGAATAAAGAGATTCTTTTATAATGTTGTTTGTATACTGAACTATGTATTTTACCAAAAATTGGTTAATATTGGCACATTGGCTAAGTGGGTAAGACGCTGGCTCACTAGTCTGGAGGTCTGGTGTTCAATCCCTGCATTGGCTGACAAAGTTCATCCAGATTTACCGACGTGGTCAGGCGCAGAGCCAGGGGGGGGGGGCGCACCCGGCATACACCCCCTCTATTTTTTGAGGTGGCGAACAATTTTTAGCTCCATATATTCTCGCGAGAAAGGAGAACAAAAATATAATTTAGGTTGGAAATCGTAATTTACAGTATTAGTATGAAATTAGTCCTTGTGGACATTTTTTACACTCAAAAATCACGGTTCCTGGCTTCGCACTCCCAAGTTTGTGCAGCATGCCCCCCCTTTCTGAAAATCCTGGATCCGCCCCTGGTGGGTCCTCCTTGTCAGTGATGCAGGACGAAGGGCCGGACAAGAACAACAGTCTAGTCATTCAGATGGTGAGAAAAAAATGAGGCCCAGTGTATATATTGCGATACATGTAAAGGATCCCTTGGCAGTTGGAATTCGATATAAGAGTAGGCTATAGCAGTGATGGGATTTCAAAATGTTTTGTGTCAGACATTTTACTGAAAATAAAGGGGCATAACTCTTATCATTATTTAAGCAGACGAATTCATACCACAATTAAAAGTCACATGTCGTCAAAATTTCCCTCGTAGCACACGTACTGCATGGCGTATAGCCGTCATTAGCCCAGTAGGAGCAGAAAAGTAGGACTTTAAACCCCATTTTATTTCATTTGTGCTTGATTTTTATTTTATGAGAAATTATAAGCAAAATGGCAACATCTACTGTAAAGTCCACAGGAATTATTGAGAATTTTTGAACCAGGAACATATTATATAGGACTGAAGAAAATTTTACCATTCCAGGGATTCCTATAAGTACACGCCAATATGTGTACACGGATCTCAATATTTCGTCCCATTCAAACCATCAGATGCTGTTTCCATCCGTATCTTGCAAATATCCTGACAATTAAAAATTTAGGCAGGACCTTGATTGTTTTTTCATCCCATCCGAACAACTATACATGACCCCTTTTATTGCCAGGAATTGCTGTCCTGCATCACTGACAAAGGGGAACCTCCTGATGAATCTTCAAGCTCTGGAAGCGAAAATACAACGGAAACCAAGCTAGGGTATAGCAGCACAAGCCAACACCATGGCTTCCAAGCACATTTCTCACTGAGTCAATGCCTTTTATTCCATCTCAGCTGTTTTAACATTGCTAAAAGGGGCATTATGGAAGAATTGATAAAGAGTTTATCTTCTCTCTATAATAGTTAAAAAAAATGGATAATGAGAACAAAATGAGTTGAAAATTTCAGTCAAATTGCTTAATCACTCTGAACCGATCGAAATATTAGCGATTCCTCGAACAACATAACTGTATGTACGATGGTATCTGTTATCCATTTATAATTTAAATAATCCGTCGAAATCCACTAATCATCGCAGATTAACAATGGCATCAAGAGTTCATTATTACCTTGATAAGCTATAATTAATTTTTAATTAATAATTAATATATGTTTAGAAAGACCTGCAATATATGCAGATCTTTATACAGTGGGTCACAATAGTTATTCAACATTTCTTACTTAAACTTTTGTATATTGGCTATACTGAATAAAGAATTGAATAGATTTGGATTTGATTTTTCATTGAGACTTGTAAAACTAGTCTACGACTGAACTTGTTATGCAACGAAAAAAAATAACCGAGTACTTCCGAATGATAATATCAACATTGATCAGTCATGTGACAAGTTTTTGTTTATATCACGAGATTGCATGCATGGGTTGTTTTCAATGGTTATGAGTTCAGTTTAGTACATGTAACACATTGTTAACAAGATCATGGCTGAAGTGAGGTTCTTTTGTATATTTCTGCTGTTGGCAGTTTGTACAGCTGTTAGATATGAACCGAATTGGGAATCTCTAGATGCAAGACCTTTGCCATCATGGTACGATCAAGGAAAGATTGGTATTTTCTTACATTGGGGGGTATTTTCGGTACCGAGCTATGGATCGGAATGGTTTTGGTGGCAGTGGCAGGGTCAGAAGATCCCGGCAGTGGTTGATTTCATGAAACAAAATTACAGAGCTGATTTCACGTATGCAGACTTTGCTCCGATGTTTAAAGCTGAATTTTATAATCCTGATCAGTGGGCTGATATATTCAATGCTTCAGGCGCTCAGTAAGTATACAAAAGCCTATATAATATAATTTTATTTTGAAGATAAATGTAGTATTGTACATTAATGGAATTAATATATGTAGGTCTATAGCAGCCGATACTTGATGTATTTTTTAAAAAATAATATTCAGTATGTGGTGGTATTGAGTAGTTTAAGTTTTGCTTTTACAGACTAATACTATGAGTATGTATGTGGTTTGGCATCATGGTATCGATTGGTTATTATAACAAGCTTATATATGTTGCCGATAGGCCTACATAATCTGGGCCTAGTGTATACGACTTGCAGGGAATTGGCGAGGTGTGTTCAGTCTCTAAGTATCAGAAACCAATACAGATTCTTGGAATGGATCTTCAACACTTAATTTATTTCAGGAGGAAAATAATTTACAGCAACAATTAAACAAATTTTATATATTTCCTATAAAAATGGACCTCCATATATAGCCTATAGGTTCCATAATAAGCTGGTCTCTCCAACTAATTGATTCATCTTTTGTCTTCTTTACATGAATAAATTGGTTACCATGGAATGGAAGTCTTGACATAAACATATAAGGGGGGTTGGATGGCCGAATGGTTAGCGTGCGCAAGCTGTATTATACGGCCTGCCATTGAGACAACTGGTGTGGTTTCGAATCCCCGGTTGTACGTGGCAAGGAGTAGGGTCACCTGTCTAACTTCGTTGGTTTTTTCCGGGTTCTCCGGTTTCCTCCCACTGCTAAAGACCCCTATGCACAAGCGAATTATTGAAATAAAATTTAAACCATATGTTAGTATTGTTAGTCCAGAAATGACCTGGTTTGTGTTGAGTGGACGTTAAACCCATTTCTCTCTCTCATAAACATATAATTATTGATCGATTAGTCTTAAGGCATTCAAAACAATCGTTAAAGAAACTATTAATAGATCAACCACTTTAGTTCTGAGCCTATCATAATTTAGATTGACTGACAGATAAATTGCTATCTGCTTTTAATGACTAACCAAGCATTATATAATAATATTAAAATATAGATTTAGAATTAGAAACAGAATTAAAGATAATATAATAACTTATGACAAAGAAATTGGTCATAATTATGGGGTAAATCCTCCTGTCACTTGTTTAAGAGGGCGAAACCTATTTGATTTAAGACGATAAATTTTTATTTTTGGTCAATTATCGACATCAGAACTAAACTTGTGAACCTAGAGATTTAAATGTACTCAGAAATTATTTTAAAAAGCCAATGAACACCTCAAACAGATCTAAATCAACACTTTGATTATTACCCAAACTTACAAATTTGATGAGAAGCTAGTCAATGTAGTTTACTTTTATAGACTAATATTAATACATGTACCTCTAGTTGAACTGATAATCGACATATACAAGGTCATCTATGTAATGCTTTATCAGATGAGAACTCAGTCAATATGGTTTACCTCCATACATTCATAACTCTAGTTGTTGGACATTGGTGTGCACGTAAATGATCCCTTATTGACAGTCCGAGCAAAACATCCTTCGTAGCACACTGTATGGCGTATGCCTGTCTTCTTTAGCCTGGTCGAAATGGAATAGTAGCACGTTAAACTCTATTTCATTTCAATTGGGCTGATAAATTACATGAATCTATATTTAATTATCAACCTAAATAAATAACACAAGTTACACAGTCACTTACACCCTTTTAGCTTATGAATCTCATATTTCAACTACTGATATCTCCGTATCAGTTTCGGTAAGTCATTACGGTTGAATTATATACATGTATATTATTCTAAACTGTTAAATATACATTATGCATGATGCATGAGCTAAATCTGCCTATTGCAGATCTTTAATTAACTTATCCAGACCATAATTAACTCTTGATGTCATGACTTGGAGCCTGCGATATTTACTGGATTAGAATTTGATCGGCTGCTTAACGCTCATTGATGATTAATCAATAAATGATTGAGACTATGTTTTTTATCATACTGACTTTAGTAATGATAATCTAGGCTAGGTCTAAAATTCAATCGCTAAATTCTCGGTTCAGAGTGGATTAATTTGAATTTGACTGAAATTTTCAGCATTTTCCATTTAAATTATCTAGTTTTATCTAGCAGCTTTTTATCTAATCTCCCATAATGTATCTTGAATATTAGATAATGTGGAATTAAACTGCTACATACTCATAAGTGCACTTAATACCTTTCTATAATATTCATAGTTTGTGTTGATATATAGGTAAAGATTACAACAGCCCTAAGCGGCCTCAGGTTACATGTATATTGAGTAACACCCAATTATCTACCATATTGTCTACCATATAGTCCTTACAATAAACAACCACAGAGCTAGACTAATACATAATCTGTACATGTATTATATAAATCATTAAAACTCCCTATTCAAGCAGTAGGTTAATGATATTAAATACATGTATTAGAATAATGGAACAGTCTTTAACGATGTTGGATTTAAAATACATTGAAGTTTTAGGAATATCACTGTCACAAATGATCTTAAAATGAATGCAGGTTAAGCAAACAATGTCTTGAAATTAGTAAAAATATACTCTCCCAAAAAAGAAACGCAACGTTACATTTCGTCGTCAGTATATCCTCGCTCTACTATCGCCTTGTTGCAACAAGAACGGTGACACGTCGCTGAACCAAACTGCTCTCCAGTGTTGCTGTGACCATACCCTCAGTGCCTGAACCCATTAAAGTTGGATTTCATGGTGTCGGCGTATTTCAAAACAGAAGCTCTAACGGGGACGTCTGCCTCGTTATTCGGTTTCACGTAGGCGTTTGCCTACTGTCTGGTACGAGATTCTACGCCGTCCGGGAATTGCTGCTGCAGTAGAGGTCGCTGTTGAAAACCATTTACGCCAATGACGTAACCGGACAAATTTTGACAAAAAGTTTGACCAGTCACAATTAGTGACCCTACCTTTAAAATCAATAATGAATTTCTTTTATCCTTACATAATGGCATTAAAAACAAGTAAGATTTACCGAAACAAAGACCTGGTTCAAATAAAAAAATGATGAAAAATGGGTTGTGCGTTTCTTTTTTTGAAGAGTATAATACATTGTATAAGTTAGATCGATAATTACACTAGGGACCGGGTATCATTCAGATTTGATGAAAAAAGGTAAGAAACTGAGCTTACGATCTAGAATCTAATACACATATTCAGTTAATAAATTGCCATCCAGAAAGTGTTAAATACCATCAAGATTCATCAAAAACCGCCCAGTTTGTGCTACCATTTAGTTTGGCATCATTTGTCTAGTTTATGAAACTAAAGGGTTATAAACTGGATGACCAATATCAAAACTAAGCTAAATGGTCATAAACTAGATGATGGATGTCAAAACTAAACGGTATTTCTTAAACTAAATGGTAGCACAAACTGGGCGTTTTTGATGAATCTTGATGGTATTTAACACTTTCTGGATGGCAATCTATTAACTGAATATGTGTATTAGATTCTAGAAGGTAAGCTCAGTTTCTTACCTTTTTACATCAAATCTGAATGATACCCGGTCCCTAGTGTTAAACATGCATTATGCAAGAAGTAAATCTGCCTATTGCGGATCTTTCCTTAGGCCGGAAATGTTATATAAATTATTTTCAAAACAAGATCATATTCAACTCTCAATGGTATCGGATACTCAAGATTTTAACTAGATTAGAATGGTGCGTGATATAAAGATTTAAATTAAATATGGAAAACGAGGCTAAAGTCTCGAATATACCAGAGACCTGGTTTAACAGTGATAACTTGGGTCAGAATAAAGTAATTTGAATGAAATTTTCAATATGTTCATATTACATTATCTATTTTTGATTTATCATGCCAATCTTACATAATGTATCTTTTAATACATAAAACTCAGTTTTGTGACAGTATGTAAATAATACATGAGTACATTGTAATAATGTAACTGTCTTCAAAGATGAACAATGCAAGTTGTGTAAACTCAACTTTAACTTTAATTAAATTAAATATTGAGAGAGAGATTATTATTCTTCACAAGTTACCTTATATTGAATTCCAACTGCAAAGGGATCTTTAACATGCACACCAATGTGTATGTTGGACTTCGTTTTTTTGTCCCATCCAAGCAGATATACTTTCTTGTACCAACAGGGATCAAACGCAAGACCTTTAGGTTCATGAGCCAACCTCTTTCCACCCACTGTGCCATACAGTGTGCTATGAGGAAAAATTGGCCTTGACAGCAGTCCTACAGACGGCTCTTGCATCAAATTCCAACTTCCAACTGCAAAATTGTGTACGTTAGAAAAACTTTAAGCTGTTCCTTGCCAGATCCTGGAACATGTATCACAACAGGGAACCACGTCGGAAAATCTTTATCAACCTATTGGTTAACACAGGATCGAACATATATTATGTTGTACTAATTATGTTACTTCTTTTTCTAGATATGTTGTCTTGACAACCAAACATCATGAAGGTTTCTGTAACTGGCCAACAAAATACTCCTGGAATTGGAATGCTGGAGATGTTGGTCCTAAAAGAGATTTAGTTGGTAAGGCTTCTTTTTTTTGTGAGCTTCACAAAATCAAAATCACAAAGGTAGTATCGTCGAACTTTAAGATAAATTTCATCAGCGCAATCAAAGCAGAACAGTAGGATGTTAAACCCCATTTCATTTCATTCTGTGTCTCAAAATCAATTAAGTATTTTTTTGAAGAAAATTTTAAAATTTAATGTAATAATTTAAAGGGCTAATCCCGATAATTATTTTGGGAATAAAACTGCTTAATCTTGTGGAAATTCTGAAAATGCACACAAACTATTATATCGACATTTTAAACAAAATCCCTGTAAAGAATTTGGATATAGTATTCAAATAATTGAAAAACTTCCCAGTTCTGGACACCATACTAATGGTAAAATTGATCCTGCAAATACACAAATTAGAACGCACGCAGAAGAAACTTGGATTATCAAACTACAGACCATTTTCCCTTATGGTCTTAATGATAGATTCAAAAATATCGATTATAACAACCGGAATGAAAACACTTTGATCACCAGAAATTGCTATAAAAAACTTGACCATAATTTTAAAAATAAAAAACGTTCCATTAAAAAATCGAAATTTCAAAAAGATCCGGAAAGTATTTTGAACGAATTGTATTCTGCATGCCAATGCCATACTTCCGACAAATTGTCTTGTGCAGCTTGTGTTCTTAATCTAGCTCGACAAATTATACATACCTTGAAAAAATCAACAGCTAAAAAACTTGGTGTCCTCATACAAGATATTATCTATTCTAATCAACTTAATGAAAGCTTTCTTCCTCAATATTACGATGTTATTACCGATTTGATAAATAGTAAATTTTCACCTAAACATTCAGCACAGCAAAATAAAGTACATAAGAAAAAACCCGAGATTTTATGTAAAATACTTTTTACAGATAAACATATACAAGATATTGGACTAAATAGAATTTTCCAAGATAGATCTGTAATCAAATCTATACCAGATACTATTCCTAAAATTTCACCTACAGTCGTATACAAATTTTTACCTCCAATTCGTAATAAAATATTTAACTATCATGAAACTATAGCAAACCTTAACGTTCAAGAATTTATTAACAGTTACGACAATACAATATGTCAATGTCATAACTCTCCTTTTAAAGATAAATTTCACGACCATGTACTGACTGGAAACTTCGATATTGTTGAAGACAATAATCTTAAAACACTATTTCGCTTTGGACCACAATTTCGAGAACAACCTAATAAAACTAACTTCAAAAAATTACATAATAATCTAAAATCAGAAATCCGGAAATGCATAGTAGCTTGGTCAGATAAATTTCGTGCACCAATAGAATCTTTTGGAGAATGGAGAAACACTGTTTTTGACCTCTTATCAAAGAGAATCAAACATATTAAAAACAACCCAAGACATCCACCACCCGAAGTCCTAAAAAATGCATCTGCAGCTGAATGCCTTTCTGCTCTTCAAGAGAAATTTGTTCTAACACCTGTCGATAAGGCCAGCAATAACATTGCCTTTATCTGTAAAAAGTACTATATTAAAAATATCCTTACCGAAGTTGGACTTTGGCCTAACACCAATAATAACACTTATAAATGTATTACGGAATTATCTAAACTAGATATTTTACAAAATCAATATTCGTTTAACAGGAGTAATGATATAAAAGACAATGTAAAAGTAGATGCCCTTCCATATATTTATTCTATACCTAAATTTCATAAAAATCCAGTAAAATTCAGATACATAATTTCCTCCAGCATCTGCCAGACAAAACCTCTAGCAGTGACTATTACTAAAGGACTTAAATTATGCCAGGCCCAACATGCCATCTGGTGCAAAACACTTCGCAATTATACTGGGATTAATAGCTTTTTCATAATTGATAAAAATAAACCAATAGTAGACACTTTAGATAAAATCAATCAAAAAGACAATGCAAAATCAATAGAAACTTTCGACTTTTCTACTTTATATACTATGCTACAACATGCAGACCTTAAAAAGAATTTGGATTGGTTCGTGGATAAGGCCTTTAATGGTGCTTTTGGAAAAGGCAGAAATCTGATGGCCATCTACTCACAAGATGCAAGATGGATCATAAAACGGCGCAATGCCAATACTGTAGTTTTCGATAAAGAAAAATTTCAAAATATTATACATTTTCTCATTGACAATGCCATATTTGAGGTTGGGGATCAGATTATACAACAAACTATTGGTTTACCAATGGGAACTGACCCCGCCCCATTTATGGCAAATGCACATTTATATAAATACGAATTCGACTTTCAAGACCATAAAAGAAAAACAGATTACAAGGTAGCAAAAAGTCTAAATTATACCTTCCGTTACATTGATGACATAACACCAATCAATGATAATGGTAATTTCAATAAATACAAAGATGAAATATATCCTCCTGAACTTATATTAAATAAAGAAAATTCGGGCACTATAAATGCATCTGTCCTTGACTTGGACATCAATATAATTAATAATAAATTTAATGTCGGTATATTCGATAAAACGGACAAATTTGGTTTTGAAGTAGTAAAATACCCGTCAGCTCATAGTAACATACCAGATACGACACTATATAATGTTTTCTATTCACAGGCATTACGATTTTTAAAAATATGCAACAATAAAGAACTATTTCTTTCCCGAATAAAAACTCTTAATTTTAAGTGCACGGCCAAAGGTGGTACACAATTACGCATTTTGAAAGAAATTTCAAAACTTCCATTTCTTCAACATAATAAGTTTTACATTTCTTATAATGATATTACTGACTACATATTGGATAATGATTCTATATAAATTGCTTCTAGATGTCTAGTCCTATCTGGATTATTGCCCTTATTTTTAGGCCTTTATGAATACACTAATAACTTACGATTTCTTTAGCATTCCTGTTTTGCATTTCTTACGTGGGACATTATATAATAATTATACTATGGTTTGTACAATTGCATGGTCTTTAAAACTAATAGTTTTATATTTTAACGTAATTTTATCTAGATTATCGCCCTTTTATCGGGAAATTGCACCTTCTAAACCACGACGTCATAACAACTATTACGGCAGATTCACGTCACACCACTCAGTCAGCAGACGGCTGTCTCCCTAGATAGTCTTTTCCTTTGCTTCTTTGTATTCAGTTGTGTTTTTGTTTCTGTGTCGATTGCAATGTTTGTCCTAGATGCATTTATATACTTCAATCCTTTTGTTGATTTGGTTTTGAACTAGGCTTACTTCTGATACATTTAACTATGTGGTTACTTGTGTAGCGAAATTTATACAACAATATGCTTGCATTCGTAATTCTTGCAACATATAATAGATCATGACTCATGCTGACACTATATAATTATTTCTCTGGGTTGCATTCCCAGTTGTTTTCAAATATGAGTGAAGTCTGTGTCACCACAGGCCCGGGACTGTACAGCGCAGTGGACGCTTACGGCTAGCCCCCGGATCCATTCACTCTCTTTGATTTGTTTATGTTTGTGGTTTTGAGTATGATGTCTTATCCATATATTTGTTTTTGTGTAAAATTGTGTGTGGTGCAACCCTCCTGCACTTACTATTAGAATCCTTCACTCAAGGGTTGAGCAATTAACTCAGTATTTATGATACGTTTTCAAACAACTTAAACCCCTCAGTCTTCATCTGGAATTTGAGTGCGTTGTCTCAAGGTGTATTTTGCGGTATTTGGATAAAACCAAACATTTTTTTTATAAAAATAATAAGTAGGTGAAATTTACCTTTCTTTACCAAGTACAGCACATGTGCCATTCACTGTTATAGCCCCTTCATTGAACTGTAATCGGTTATCAGCTCACCCAACGAAAAATTTGACCCGAAATCTTAAAAGGATTACGTGTCCGGATAAGCAGTTTTGGCGTTAACGTCCAAATGACTCAACAAGGTAAAAACACCAATCCCTCGATATTTTGGCGTTTAAATTTCATACATTCTCAGACTCTTATTTTTGAGCCTCTGTTCAAATTGGGATAGTCCCTTTAATTGGCGTGTGCTTTTTTTTATTTATCTAATTCCAGGAGATTTAGCTAATTCCATCAGGAAAAGAACCAATATTCATTTTGGTGTTTATCATTCTATGTTTGAATGGTTTAATCCACTGTTCCTTCAAGATCAAGCCAACAATTTCACCACACAGAATTTCGTTAGGGTAAGTAATAATCATATTCTTCACGGTATAGGGAACCACGATGGCTAAGTGAGTAAGATGCTGGCTGTCTAGTCTGTGGATCGGGTGTTCAATCTCTGCATCGGTCGAAAAAGTTCATTGGTATTTTCAGACAGTTGTCTTGTCATTTGGATGGGACGAAAACTGAGGCCCTGTGTATACATTGGAATGCACGTAAAAGATCCTTTGGCAGTTGTATTCAAAATAAGAGTAGGCCATAGTGTTTTTCCATAAGTATCCGAAGGGCCTGACAAGGACAGCTGTCTAGTCATTCGGATGGTACGGAAAACCGAGGTCCGTTATACAAATTGGCATACATGTTAAAGATCCTTTGGCAGTTGGAGTTCGATATAAGAGTAGGTTGTATTGCCACTGCCCGGGCAAAATTTCCCTATGGCATATGCCCGTCTTCATTAGCCCAGTTTAGGTACAAAACAGTAGGACATTAAACCCCATTTCATTTTATTTCCGTAAGAATCTGTTAGATGCAAATACACATACAGGGTGTTGTAACAGAATTAAGCAACTTAAATAATGTCCACCATGAGCAATAATTTGTTGATTTAAGAGTTCAAATTGGTTTGTTTTTAATATTATCATAGAAACGTTTTAAATATTAGGATATTTTATTAAATCCTCATAATGAGTTAATGAAAAAATATAAATTGCCATTTTGTAGGTATGATTTTTTCCATTATTTTCATTTGGGGGAATTTGAAATGTATTTTGAGTAACGTTTGTAAACAATATATTTTATTTTATCTTTAGGACAAGACAATGCCAGAATTATATGAATTAGTTAATAATTATGAACCTGATTTAATTTGGTCTGATGGTGATTGGATGACATCATATGATTATTGGAATGCGACAAACTTCCTGGCCTGGCTTTACAATGATAGGTAGATACTTTTCTCAAGTAACCGAGTGTGGGACATTTGACCTGGGCAGCTGCTGTTTGCTTACTTTTCTTCAATTCTAACCACCAAGGGTTCTTTTATTTGCAAGCTAATGAGTACACAGGACCTTTTTTTGGTCCTCTTCAAATGACTAAAAACCCTATGGCCTCAGTCCAGCACTACTGGCAAGCGGAAGACAGTACAGAGGGAAACACCAGGACCGAATCCTGGATCTTTTGGCTACCATGGCACACTTCCAGTAATAAAAAGATGAGATATGTAGAACCTTAAAATGTGACAAAATAAAATCCCCCACTCCTGTGCATCAAATTTTTAGAAATATTTTTTGTTTGACCTAAAACTATGGCTGCTATTTTGTTCTACTGATAATTACAACCCATTCTATGAAAGGTCAGCATCGTGTCTTTGATATTAAGAATTATTATAAGCCCTGTATATATTTTTTTGTGTACTAGCACAAAGTGGTATGGACATGTTAATTCATGATACCCTACCATAAATAAAAAAACAGGCCATCATTGTGCATGAAATATATGGAATTAAAAGTTTGGTCATTAAATTAATAAATTACCATTATAAGCCCAGTATATAACTTTTTGTGTACTAGCACAAAGTGGTACAGACACGTTAATTCACGATACTCTACCATAAATTATAAAGCATGACATATGAATTTAATTTGTTAAGGTATCGTGTGTTATCAAAATTGACTGACAGTGAAAATTTTATAGTGTTCGAATGCCTTGTTTATTTGTTGATTTATTTTTCAGTCCTGTTAAAGATAAAATAGTTGTGAACGATAGATGGGGAAAGGATGCCAGATGTAAACATGGTGGATTTTTAGATTGTGATGACAGTTATAACCCAGGTAATTAAAGATGGTTGTACAATTCAGGAAATGAATATGAAATGGGTTTAACGTCCTACTCCTAACTTGAACTAATGAAGACGGGCATATGCCATACAGTGTGCTATGATGGAAATTTTACCTGGGCAGCGGCAATAAACCGCCTACTCTTATATCAGATTCCAACTGCCAAGGGATCTTTTACGTGCGCGCCAATGTGTACACAGGACCTCAGTTTTCCATCCCATCTTAACGACAAGACAGCTGTCCTTGTCAGGCACTCCGTCCTGCATCTCTGACAAGGGTAAGCCAATGAATCAGAGAGTAAGATGTCAGCTCGCTAGTCTAGAGGTCCTGTGTTTGATTCCGGTGTTCCGCAAGATTTTCAGCATGGTTTCTCCATGTCAGTGATGTAAGAAGGAAAACCTGATAAGGACAGTGTCTAATTGTTCAGATGGGTAGAAAAATCAAGGTCCTGTGTACACATTGGCATCAACGTAAATGAATCCATAGCAGTTGGAATTCGATATACATGTACTTCTCCCACAAAGTCATTTGAATGAAATTTCCATATATTCACTTTTCATTATCTATTTTTGCGCTATTATGGCAGGAATGACCAGCGCTTTATCTAAATCTTATATAATATATCTTTAAGAAAGTTTTCATACAAAATTTTTCAGGAATTCTACAGAAGAGAAAATGGGAGAACTGTATGCATCTTGATAAATATTCGTGGGGCTACAGAAGAAGAATGAAGTATGAAGATGTTCTAGGAATGCAGCCCCTCTTACAAGAAATGATGGAGACTATTAGCTGTGGAGGAAACATATTGGTAAATGTTGGTCCAACAAGTTACGGGGAAATTCCTCCAATATTTGAAGAACGTCTACGTCAGATGGGAGCTTGGTTAAAAGTAAATGGTGAAGCTATTTATGGTAGTAAACCTTGGAGTCATCAAAATGACACAGTTACTCCTGGTATCTGGTAAGACCATTTTATTCAATATCTTTTACGCCATGTTCAATATTATAGTCACCTTCGTCCATATGTCCAAATTCACACTATGTTCAATGTGAACCAATATTGACATCACATCTGTCATATGTCCAGACTGACACAATTACTCCTGGCATCTGTAAGGTCATTTATTCCATTATCGGTTAAGCCATGTACAACGTGAACAGATATTGCTGTCACCTCTGTCCATACATCCAAAATAACCGTGTTAAAAAGACACTGTTATACCTTGTATCTATAAGATCATTTAACCCTTAATCGATCATAGTCACATATTTGCACCACAACATTATACTACTAATAGTAAGTGCAGGAGGACCGCACTAGACGCAAAGCAAAAATCTACAAGATTAACCTGCGGACAAAAAAGAAAACAGACATTGCAAAAAAATATAAACAAATATCAAATCAAGTGAATGGATCCGTTGTCACAGTCGCAAATAAGCCTAATTTGAGTATTTAGTTTTGTATTTAATTTGCATTTTAAAATGAGGTGAAACAAATTATAGATCAACTTATCCTCGTCAACTTTTTTATTGGTGTTTAAGCAAGAGTCTATCACTCATCATTATCCGGCAGTAGACGTTTGAAATAGGCATATAAATATTTCACCTTATTTATCGTGACCAGTTCATGTCATAAAGGTTAATCTAATATCTCTTATACCATGTTTTATGTAAACAAATATTGTCCTCGCCTGCATTCGTCTGTCTGAAATGCATCTTAAACTGTCAAAATGCTATTTTCAGTATATCCTTTTAGTAGACTTTCTTTTTCGACATGGCTTCAGAGTTATGACATCAACCGTTCATTTAGCTAGACCTTCTTTTTTAAAGATAAATTTAATATGATTTGTAAAATACTTATTATTTGTTTTAGGTATACCTCTAAAAATGGATCCACTGGACCAGTGGTGTATGCAAGTATTCCACAGTGGCCTGAAAATGGAGAAGTGTTTCTAGGAGCTCCGATGCCATCCTCTTCTACTAAAGTCACCTTATTAGGTTATCCTAAAACATTTGATTTTAACCCTGGTGTGAGTGGAGGTCTGACTATCTCGATTCCACCCATTCCTGTTAATGATATGCCCTGTCAATGGATATGGGTGTTTAAACTGGAAGGAATAAAAAATTAAATGCAATAATACTCAATACGTGTTTATTAATTCAAACTTGTAGAATATTTTAATAATTGGAAAAATGAAGGGGGAACATCAAACCTCCCATAAATGAGTAGCAGAAGCTGGACCAGCTGGTAGTTATGCATAGCTGCGGGATAAAACAATGGTATTTTAATAGTTAGATAATTGTGATAATTAAAAAATGGCTGTTATATGTGTTCTTCATTCCAATTCCATGAAAGATTAGTATAATAATAATATTCACTTATTAATAAAGATAATAATAAATGTAAATACTAGAACAGAGGTTTGACTAACCTAACCATTGCTAACTTAAAACTCGTATTTTCTCAAATATTCATGACTTCGGATCAGAATATTCATGACTTCGGATCAGAATGTTCATGTTGTTGTCTCAATAACTTTGCATCATTCTGTTTCAATTTTTTGATCTTGAATTTCTCAAACTATTTTCTCTTTCAAGGAATTCCAGAGCCACCATACTTGATGTGTTTGAATACTGCTTTTGTTTGTTTTCATATCACTAATTCTTTTTTTTAAACTTGAATTCCTTAATGAAAGGATTTCAATAGCCACCATTATTCAGAGGTACATGTTTGTTGGGTGGATACTAGACAGGGTAGACAAAAACAAAAGGAAGTGGTTGATAAAGCTCGAATTTGATGAGATTTCCTACCAGGTTCTGCAGAGGTGTGTTGCTATGTGCCCTCCTTTCCGAAAGAGTAACCTCGTTTCACTTAGCTCATGCTATGTTCAAATCTTCAGGACTTAATCATATTCAATCAACAAAGTATCAGTGTATGGTAGGCCATGGCTCAGATATAAACATCAAATCGATTGATTTAAGCATGTGCCACGTCCCCATCCAAAGTGCCCTAAGGTTGGTCACAGCACACCTCTGACGTTGTTTGTTTTTAATATCACTTTTAACTGTTATACATCATTGATATATTTTTATATATTTTCACAAATCACAGTGGATCCAACTTAGGAGATATCTTATTTTTCAAAATGTTTCATTCATTCATTAAATTTTTAATTGTGTATTTTAGTATTTTAAAATTTCACAAATAAACTATTGTTAATTGTTAATGAATTTAAGAAGATATTATTTTTGAAAACATTTTAGACAGTATTCTAATAGGCTGTATTCATTAATCAAAATTTTAATTGTCTATTTTAATTTTGTTATACCTTATACTTAGTGATTGTACTTAATGATACTATTTTTATATCAACTAACCATTTTTACATATGGTTGTATGTATTCGAGGTATTTGTATTCATGTAATGTATATATTTCTTGTTATATCTACTTAACGAATAATTTCATATGTTGAGAAATTCCATTCCATTTTATAATAATTAATTTTAATTTAAACTTACATTATGCAAGAGCTACATCCAGGTGTTTAAAGTCTGAAATGTTTTGTAAATTATTAATTTGACATTTATTAATACAAAAAGATCTAATGAACGCTCTATGTCATCGGATATCTTTGATATTAAGGAGATTAGAACGGTTTAGCCATATTTGGATTTAATCTATGGTGCAGTTTGGATGAAATTTTTCAATAAATTCCTTTTGCATTATCTATTTTTAAACTATTACAGTAACAATGGTCAGCTCTTAATCTAAATTTTGCACAATGTATCTTTTATAAATTATTTCATAATGATATTCAAAGTTTACTTCTTGGAAAAATTTAATTTTGCCAAACTTTTAATTTGATAAATTTTCAACTCAATTTAAATGTGTTTTTTTTTTCTTTTAAACTACTTTTGGACAAACACTGTTTTATTATTTTATGATACTAGTTAAAAGAATAGTGTCGCCTGTCCAACCTCGTGGGTTTTCTCCGGGTACTCCGGTTTCCTCCCACTGCTAGAGACTTTTAATTTGATAAATTTTCAACTCAATTTAAATGTGTTTTTTTTTTCTTTTAAACTACTTTTGGACAAACACTGTTTTATTATTTTATGATACTAGTTAAAAGAATAGTGTCGCCTGTCCAACCTCGTGGGTTTTCTCCGGGTACTCCGGTTTCCTCCCACTGCTAGAGACCCCTATGCGCAAGCGAATTATTGAAATAAAATTAAATCATGTCAGTCCCGAAATGACCTAGTTTGTGTCGAGTGGACGCTAAACCCCATTTCTCTCTCTCTCTTAAAGAATAGTGGTTGCTAAGACGGTTGGAAGCTGTCTCACTAGTCCAAAGGTTGCATATTTGATTTTGATCCCTGCATTGGCTGACAAGATTTATCATTATATTCCAATGTGGTTTCCCCTTGTTAGTGATGCAAGATGGAGGGTCTGACAAAAACAGCTGTCTAGTTGGTGGATGAGATGAAAAACTGAGGTTCCGTGTATACATTGGCGTGTATGTGAATGATCCCTTGGCTGTTGAAATTCGATATAAGAGTAGGCCATAGTGCAGCTACATGGACAAATTTTCCCTCATATAGCACACTGTATGGAGTATGCCCGTTTTTATTAGCACGGTAGAACGTTAAAACTCTATTTCATTTAAGGAAAGTAAATTTAGCTGTGATTCTTTGTCTGTGGTGACTTGAGAGGGGGGGGGAGGATGTTGGTGAAAGAATGGCACCTGCAATTCTACTGTAATGAGTAAGACAGACTCACTTGGAAAATGGCAGGTGTTCATTATGTGTTAGGTGACTGGATACCAGAAGAGAAACCCCAACACTCCCTCGACAAGGTGACTATATAGCTGGACAGGCTGATACATCTGGTGGGTACTAGAACATGAAAAAGATATTGGAGGGACAGAGGAGTAAATACAATAAATTTAAGAATCCCCGCTCAACAGCAGCATTTAATATATTTTCACGGCTGTTGAGCGGGAATTCTTAAATTCATTTGATATATTAGATGAATAATAAATAGATTGATCATTTACAGAGAATAACAGGTCCCCTAGTGCCATGCGGAGGTTTCGGATTTGCTCCCGCTGTAGGCCTAGAAGTTACGTAGTATGTTCTGCCGTTATACCCAGTTGTTTTGCATTCAGATGTGGACACTGGTTAAAAGAACCCAAGACAGTTGGAATTGCATATAAGAGTAGACCGTGGCGCCGCTATCCGTGCAAATTTTCACTCGTGTCACAATGCATGACGTGTGCCCGTCTTTATAAAGCCTTAATTATTACAACCCGCCGTTCGTATTTTTTAAAGCATGGGTCGTAGGATTTGATAACTCGCAGACCAGCCGCTAGAAATGGTTCCACTACTGATGTCTTCCGTCTTACTGCAGACGGCTGAAAATTGCAGCTCACCAGCCACACGAAATTGTTTGAAAATGCCCAGTGCCTAGAATCTGGGATCTTGTACGGTGCCGAATACTCGAAAGAGTTTACTAAAATCTTCCCCGTAGACTGTCCGTAGTATAACACATATGACGTGTTGTGAGTCAGGCTTCAGATCCGTCATACCGAAGAACTATCAAAATCAATGTGCACAAATACTAATTAGGTCGACTGCAAGACACTATTAATAAGTTGTTTGCCAAGGCACGCTAGCCTGGAAACCATGGTTCGATCACGAGGTTAGCAGAGAAAGTTCATCGGGATTTTCTTGCAAGGTTCCCCTTGTTAGTTGTTCAGCACAGCTGTCTAGTCGTTCGGATGGGATTGAAAACCGAGATCACGTGTACACATTACATTGCACGTAAAACATCCCTTTGCAGTTGGAATTCGATGTAAACGTAAGCCAAAGTACCACTGCCTGGGCAAAATTCCTTCATAACACATTGTATGGCATAAGTCCGCCTTCATTATGCCAATTGGAGCAGGACAGCAGGATAGGACGTTAAACCCTATTCAGAGGCGGATTGGGCCGTCGGGCGATCGCGGGCCGGTCGGACGATCGTTCGAAGGGCCGGTCGGACAAAAAATGAAAAAACTAATTTTGTCCAATTCGTCTAAAAAAAAATCTTTTTCTGCTGAATATTATATGGGAGAGGGGGGTATTTGACGGGCCGCCACGCCATTACTGGAGTCTGGAATGGGCTGGTATAATAGACTTTCTGGGTGTGCTGGGTGTGGGTCAGAATTCGGAATCAGGAATTTCAACCGAGTTAATCGATTTATGAAATATATTATTTGACGGAGATTATAATCAGATATTGCACCAAATCGCATATTTGGGATTCATTTTTCAAAAATGTCCAGGGAGAGAGACCCCCCCCCCTCCGGCCCGAGCTCCTCGGTCAGTAAAAGGGGCCGCTCCGACACGGGAGCCCTGGTCGGTTCCCGGCCCCAATCCGCCCCTGACCCCATTTCATTTCACGCTGTTTATCAAAGCTTCCTTGGGTTATCGCCAACTGAGGGCTTTTGAATGCTGCACAAATCTGATTATAACACAGCTCCTATTTCGTTTTTTATAGTTCAAAATTTCTTTTTATTTGTCTTTACCAAACTAGAATCTGGAAGAGTTGTTATATAACCCGCGTTCTGGATGATGTGAGGGATTTGCCATACACTCGGCAAATCTCGACAGATTCCGTAAACTACATCATAAAATCCAACGTTATGTCTATCAAATGAAAGTAGAATATAGAAGTGTAATTTCGTCATTATCTTACAGCTGGGTCGGTCGAGTAGGTCGCTAGCCAAATAGATCGCCATGTTTCATCCGGGACCTTTAAAGTAGTTCAAATATGGCGGAATTCGTCATACAGCCGAGGTTAGATGTAGGTTCCGTAGGTTACGGAATCTGCCGAGGTTTGCCGAGTGGGATTTGCCAATGTAACGGTCAAGGTTACGGCGAGGTTTTGCGTGATTGGGTTGATCAAATGTCAGAAGTCATAGGGTCAGCAGTCCTCGTGTGACCTCTGACACGACCTATCGTTACAACCAGTCAGTGTTTATGTTGTGTAGGCCATCGAAACGAAATATAGATCTTTATTTTAATCAGATTGATTTAAAGGGGGTCACAGTGGCTAAGTGGATAAGGCGCTGGTTCGGTAGCCTGGAGGTCGGGTGTTCGACCCCTGCATTGGCCGAGAAAGTTCATCTTGTCAGTGATGCAGAAGAGGGGTTCTGACAAGGGCAGCTGCCTAGTAGTTCGGATGGGACGAAAAACCGGGGTCCCGTGTACACATTGGAGTGCACGTAAAAGATCCCTTGGCAGTTGGAATTCGATATTAGAGTAGACCGTAGCGCCTCTGCCCGGGCAAAATTTCCCTCATAGCACACGGTATGGGGTATGCCCGTCTTCCAAGGGCGGATTGGGGCCGGAACCGGCCCGGGCTCCCGTGTCGGAGCGGCCCCTTTTACTGAATGCGGAGTCCGGATCCGGGAGGGGGGGGGGGGGGTCCGGGGGTTCTTCCCCTGTAACTTTTTGAAAAATGAACCCCAAATTTTGACCATTTGATTGACCAGTTAGCAATATTGACTAAGTAGGAATATTTTCATTGAAAAATTTCCCATTTTTGTTGCCGGAAGCGATAGTTAATTCCTCCTGTGATGGTGATGCCGTCTTCCATTAGCCCAGCTTAGGTGCAAAAGAGTAGGACGCTAAACTCCATTTCATTTCATTTGCATTCTATTTTTAACGGTTTAGAGATCGACTTTATTCTAAAATAGTTTTCTTACACCGAACGGGAATATGAAATGCAAACAATGCGATTGACGATGGTTAGAATTTAAGCATCTTTAAAAATTATTTTACCAGTGTTGGATATTCAGAAGGTGGCAGTATCCAGAACAGTAAATATCGTGAGTCGGATGTAGTAGGCCAACACATCCATCTCCTCTTACTTATTTTTATGGTCACGCGATCCTATCGAACTAGAAGATGTTAAACACAAATTAAAGATACATTATGTAAGATTTTGATAAAAAAAAAAGAAAAATGTTGACATATTTCGCTATGGTATTGAAAAATAGATAAATTTCTGTGTAATTACTTCATTTTGAAGAATAGTGATGGTGTAGTCTCAATTGTCACTGCCTTCATTGTTACGATAATAAATAAAGTCTCGATTATCCACTTAATACCTGACAATCGTATTTAAATTCGTTGAAAATCTAAACCATCCGATGATCCGGGGATTTGATTATGGCCTTGGCATGTGAGTAGCTAATTAATGATTTACATAACATTAGAGGCCGAACGAAAGATTTGTATTAGGCATATTTTAGCTCTAACATAGTGCATCTTTAAAATATTAATAAATAACTGGACAAACCATGTTGTAACTGCCAGATATTAAGTATGACTACGCGAGTCGACCTGTAATGGCATGGAGATAGGCGCCTTCTCAACCCCGTGGGTTTCCTCTGTCCTAAATGCCATGGCCGACATATCCAAAAATACACTAATTTTGTAATGTGGTCCTGCGCCGTTCCAGATCTGCCATACCCACATTGTTTAAATAAATAGAAATGGGATAAATAATTCTCCAAATTCTCGAAATATACTCCGTATTTCCGACAAAAATCGTCGATTTAGAAATTAAAATGTCGGTCAAATGACTTAGTGTATATTCTGACACCTAGCCAATTGTAAACAGACAACATAAGTTTAATATGCCGAGGTCCACGCAACGTGGCCTGCGTCACGTCAACTACGATGACAAAATTATTTCCACACGTTCTACAATTCTAATTATAGTTCACCAATATTCGCTAGAACTAATTAACGCATTAATGAATATAACAAGTTGTTTAGAATTAGGTGGTAGACGATTCCATTTAACCTAATTCATCCATTTAGGTCTCCTAAAATGACACGGTTGTCTATTATAGAAACTCATGCATCCTATTTCCGAGTGCGAGGTCCATTTATAATAAAACACCACATAAACATGGTTATCAAAAACCATTTAAACTTGACAAAATAATTATCTGGATGCCGCCTTTTTACTATATATAACTGGGAATAGATACGACATAATCAGTATCGTGAAATACATACAGCATTCAGGTAAAATTAATAGTTTATAGATATTATTTAATGTTTACTTTTTTTTTTATTTTTACGAATTTTTTTTTTATTTTTACGATATTTTTTTTTTAATTTTTCGATTATTTTAAAGAAATTGAAACCGAATTACCTCGTTTCCAAGAGACATGGATGCCTTGTGGATTTTTTCCGTGCTGTAAAAATTAATATTTGACACATATTCCAAGTGCGCAAACCCCGTTTCGAAGATACTGACATGAAAAAATTCCACACACGATTCTGTCCCAAAGCGGCATATGATCTTTGACGTACAGATTTTTCTTCTTGTTTTTTTAAATAATTTTTGTTGATATGTAGTTAAAAATTGAGACGGACAAATCATTGTTTGGGATGTTGATGATTTCAAATTTAGTTTAGGAAATTTAATTGGTTTTCAAGAAATATAAGGAAATGAAATGAAATGGGTTTTAACGTCTTATTGGGGTTTTTTTTTTGGGGGGGGGGGAGAGTGGGGGGGGAGTGGGGGTGGATGGCCGAATGGTTAGCACGTATCATAAAGCCTGTCATTAAGTCAACTGGCTTGGTTTCGAATCCCCGGTGGCGAGGAGTAGGTTCCCTCCCACTGTTAAAGACCCCTACGCGCAAGCGAATTATTGAAACCATATGTTAGTCCCGAAATTGCCTTGTGTTTGTCGAGTGGACGTTAAAACCCATCTCTCTCTCTATTATATATACAATTGTATTACAGGATGAAGTGTTTATTGTTATTGACCGTGGCAGTAGTTTTTCTGGCTCAAAATGCCCAAGCCGGCATCGAAGACGGTGAATGGACACGCGATGATGTTAGAGACGAGCTTGGTATTGACGCTGATGATCTTGACGACTTCTTTGAACTATTTGATACTAATGGTAAGATGTCAGCTTTGCACAAATATATTTTTTTCTAGTCAATATATACACTCTGATTAAAATATAGATCTATATTTCGTTTCGTTTTTTTTTGTACTTTGATGGTGGCGTCCACTACCTGACGATTTGGTTTAGCCACAGTTCTTTTGCATAACCCTTATGCCATGCAGAATGTGCATTATATAGCAACTTTTCCAGATCCTAGTGTAGTACAGACAAATTAAATAAAATTTTAAACTATAAAAAACGAAACGAAATAGAACCTGTGTTTTAGTCAGATGGATCAATGAATGATATTTTAACCCTTTAGTATAATGGGTAGTATAGAAATACATTTTAATCAGTCGGCATAATTATTTATTTTTCAAAGAATTTAAAATATTTATGACATAGAAAACTGGTTATTACAATCCCGCTAATGTAAACAGTGTGTGTTTTAAACAGATTCATTGAGTTTTACATTTAAAAACAAAGAATTGATTTCGCGTAGATTTCTCAAAATACAATTATTCGTATTAGGAAGGTAAAAATAGACGGGGTTTAAAGTCCACTCGACACAAACTAGGTCATTTTGGAATAAGCAAATTCGAACGATTAAAGCATTGGATATGGTTTAAAATTGACAAAAAGTCAATCTTTCGTTACTCACTTAGTCACCTGGCTCTCCTTAGTAATTTTTCTGGTGTTGTTCCTTCTTCTCAAGGTGTGTGTGGGTGGGTGTGTGTGTGTGTTAGGTGGCTGAATTATTGAAATACAATTTAACCGTATGTTTGTTCTGATTTCCCGAAATTACCTAGTTTGTGTCGGTGGACGTTAAACTCCAATTCGCTCTCCCCTCCCCCTTTCTTGTCAATGGTGCAGGTCGGGGTGATGGCAAGAGACAACGAATAGTCAGTCATTCGTGAGGAACGAAAACCCGAATCCCCGCGTACACATTGAGACGTAGGTAAAATGACCCTCGACAAAAATAAGAGCAGTAGAACAATAAACCCAAATTTCATTTTATTCTCCAATCCGATTAAAACACAGATCCTATTTCGTTTCGTTTTTAGAGTTTAAAATTTGGTTTTTCTTGTCTTTACTACACTAGAATCTGTGTTCTTAATGGTGTAATGTATTAGCCAATGAAACGGTCGGTTACGGCGAGCTTTAGGTGTGTTTTACACGGAACTGTGGGTAATCCACTAATTACATCAATGATGATTGGTTAAACAAATGTCAGACGTCATATTATGGTCAAAAGTCGGCCGAACGACCTCTAACTTGTCCTATCGCAACAACCGATCAGATCTTCATGTAAGTGTATAGGCCATCGAAAGTTTCAAAAAACGAAACGAAATATAGATCTGTATTTTAATCAGGTTGTCAACGACAATGATGGTTTTAATGACATAAACCACTCCAGGACCACAGATGAAAGTTGCAATTTCATATTTTTAAGTTATATTTTTAAAATGTATTAAAATAAAGTCCCGAAATAGATTGTATATAAACAGTCAAACCTTGTTAAAGAATAATCCTATTAATCCTATATTCACTATTGCCACTTGAGAAATTGGAAAAAATATAATTTTCAACTTCAAATTCAAACGTTTGAAGATTGCCATTCCATTTGGGTGAATGGAAAAACAAGGGAGGTAATTGTGTTATTACTCCCTGTTACTGATTTTCAAGCCTCTAAAATAATGCCCATTATAATATTGAGTTGACAACCTTTTGAGCAAAAGACAGAAATAATTATATTTTGACTTTCTTAGAAAATATGAAATTCTCGCTTTAAAATAATCGTTATCAACTGTTTTCTGATTTATAACATTTATTTTCTAGGTGACGACGTTATTGACGAAGAGGAATCTGAAAGCGTTGCAGAATTAGTGGCATTAATAGAACAAAATGCATTAGAATAGATAACAACTCAAGTAAGTATTATATCGTAGCAATAAACTGGGTGAGTGGGTTTAAGAAGGGGGGGGGGCGAACAGGTAAACGTGTGGGTTTTAGATCCTAAGGTCGGTTATCGAATCAACTGGCGTGGATTCGATTCCCCGCTTGTATAATATGACAAGGAGTAGAATTGCCTGTTTTTTGCAGATCCCCTGGTTTCCCCACTCGTCAAACGGGGGAGAACGCTAGATTGGAGACGGTCCTATGCATTTTATGACGTCATATGTGGATTGTGGGTTAGGGTAAGGCTTGGTCCAGGGTTAGGGTAAGGGCTAGCCCTGTTTACATCCCGACACTTTGACGAAATCTACAGGTCCTAGCCCTTACCCCAACCCTAACCCACAATCTATATATGACGTCATATGTGCTAAAATGCGTAGGACCGTCTTCCATCTAGCGTTCTCCTCGAAAGGACACTGCGCGCAAAAAAAAAATCCAAAAAAGAATTATTGGAATAAAATTGAACCGTACATTATTCCCCAAATGGCGTAGTTTGTGTCAAGTGAACAATAAACCCCATTTTATTTACCCCTCTTGTATCTCTTTAAACTCCATATTTATTTTGATTAACCTAAATAATGAAAATGTTGATTAACTAATTGTGACGTTTCCTTTTTTAAAAACATGATGGGATATTAAACACTTCTAAGTGTAGGCATAGGCGTACGGGGAAATTTTTGACTGGGGGGGGGGGGTGTGGTTGGTGCCCCAAAAATGTAGTTAGGTTCTTAGTATGTTAGTTGTGGCTTACTGTACTCCAAACAATAGAGGGTTCGAGTCTTATTAAGATTTCTATTTAATTGCCTAACTATAGACACTTTGAATTTAAATTGGCTGTTAAATTGGACACATTCAAGAACACAATTTTTTTATACCCTTTACGAAGTACAATTGTGTGCCCAAATTTTCCCAGCATTTGGCCACCCTCTCTCCCCAGCTCGTACTAGATACGATGCTGGCTCTCTAACCTAGGGGTCGCGAGGTCGCCCCCTTTGTTCGCTGAGAAGTTCACAGGGTATTTCCGATGTGGTTTCCCTTTGGCAGTGATGTAGGACGGATGTCCTGACAAGCATAGCTGTCTAGTCCTTCGGATGGACGAAAACAGAGGTCCTGCGTACAAATTGGTCTGCACGTAAAGATCCCTTGGAATTCTATATAGGCCGTATCGTTTCTCTCCTGGCTAAATGTTCCTCGTAGTACACAGCATGTGGCATATGCTCATCTTCAGTCGGAGCAGAACAGTAGGACGTTAAGCCCCATTTGTTTTGATTTCTTTCATTTCCATACCTCACACGAGTCCTTCCATTTGTGTGGCTGAATAACATGACGATGGTCAAGTAGCGAGGTGTCATCTATACCACATGTATTTGAAGCCGTGTATTAACATGTAGGCCTATGGGCGTAGGCCTGCTATATATCGTTTGCCCAGTGTGACGTCACTGCAGCCATCCTGAAATTGTGACGTTCACTTCTTATCCAGTATAATTGATACACCAACACAAATCCAGCTGGTATTCTGGCAATTTATTATTCACACAGGCCTACATTTTTGTATATTTTGATGTTGATAAAATAATTACAAAAGTTGTCTGTGCTGTGGTCAATCTGATAAAATTAGAACTATATTTCGTTTCGTTTTTTTTATTCCTTCGAAATTTTAAACTATAAAAAAACCGAATCGAAACAATCTTAATCCAAATTGTTATGTTATATAATATTTTATATTAATAATGTTGTTTTTATTTAATTTGTCGTTTCAGCCCAAAGACTATTAGAGTATATCGATGATCACCTATTTTTGATACAGCTTTACATTTTAATAAACGTAGAACATTGAATTAATTGCTTTCTTTTATCTCTCCATTATTATTTAGAGGTTTTTTTTTAATAGAGCATTATCTGGGAAACAGTCCTTAATAGAGGTCATTTTGGGACTAACAAATGGTTCACTTTAATTCAATAAATCGATTGCACGCTGGTGTCTTTAGCAGTGGGAGAAAACCGGAGGATCCGGAGAAAACCAACGAGGCTGGACAGGCGATCCTATTCCCAGGGGCGTACATAGCGATTTTGTTTGGGGGGGGGGGGGGGTGTTTAGCCAAAATGTGACCGACTGATGCAAATACAAGTGCGAGTGACGGAGTCAGGAACCGAGCACCACTTGCGAGTTTTCTAGGCAATATGGGGTGGGGTAGGGGCGGCTTCAAATCTAGGGCGCCATCCACAATCCCCCACCACAATGAATGTAAACAAAATACTGGCTATAACATTAAGCGTCCCAGTAGAACATTATGGATAGTATATAGTTGTTCGCCAATCGTTCTTTCGCCGGAAAGCAGTTTTTATATAAGTTCACATATAGTTTATGTCATATGTGATGATATTGCCTATAACATCGAGTAATTTGAGAACATTTTGAAAAACTGATTCAATATCCTGGCATTTGAGCACAGGGACTTGAAGGGATTAAAATAAAACTTCTTACTACTGCTTGACTATAATAGTATAGTATTAGTATATAATTATAACTTGAAGGGATTAAAATAAAACTTCTTACTACTGCTTGACTATAATAGTATAGTATTAGTATATAATTATAACTATATAATAAAGGGATGGCACACGCCATCTTTGTTCTGACTTTTTTATGATATATTGTCTGGTGTCATCTCACAATACTCACTAGTTCTGACACTTCATGTCATTTTTATTGCCAACGAGACTGGGCTTGAAAATTTGAATCAATGTCATGCAAATAGAACAAAATTCTCGTTAACGAGATGATAAGAAATGGGACAGAATCTTCAGGTTTATCTGTCAATTTCGCTCATTTTGTGATTGTTTGTTTACCTCATTAATTCATTTAGTCTGAGACCGACTGCGGTGTGTACTTTTTTGAGACCGACTATTTTTTTGCCATGGTAGAAAACATTTTATAGAACAACAACATACTCACAACAGAATAAGAGTGACAAGCAGACATGGTTATTTTATACTATAGTTTTGTGTGACGTATGCAATGTAGGCACACGGATTCACGCAAACACATATAGTATTTGGGATCTATTCTGGCATTGTTTATGCGACCGACTGCAGTGACTGCACTTATTTTGTGACCGGCTATTACTCCCTGGGTGCAATTTTGCTGTTAGACCAACATACTGACAACAGAATAAGAGTGACGTATGTAATTTAGGTTCACGGATTCAAGCAAATACATACTATTTGAGATCTATTCTGACATTGTTTTTTTAGACCGACTGCAGTGACTGCACTTATTTTGAGACCGACTATTTTTCTCCCTTGGTGAAATTTTGTTCCTAGACCAACATACTCACAATGTCGATGATCGGGGAGATTTTAAGCTAATTCGCAATCAATGCGAGAACCGATTTCGAAGTCCCATCACAGAACAAGCGATGCAGAAGAGTCGAATTCCGCCAAACACGAGAATACCAATTGGTGTATTAGTATTTATGATTCTTAGGGGTATTCTAGAAATACTTCCGTACACAACAATGGAGTATCTACAAGTGAACGTTTTTTTCTCTGTTTCCACCTCTATCGGCTAACATACCAGTTGATATTCTTGATTATTGGATGTGTAGATTTGTTTGTGAAATTAATAGACAAGATGGTACACCATATCCAGCTAGTACATTGAAGAGTATATGCACATGAATATGACGACACTTGCGAGACCAGTACAAGAGATATGATTTGAATTTTTTTGATGAACAGAAAGGTACTTTTGCTAATTTTCGGGCTACATTAGACGCACAGATGAAATCCTAAAATTCGTGGGGTATTGGCATCCACAAAAAAGCAATACCACTAAATGAAGACGACGGGTTGAAATTGTGGAGTTCTGAAGTTTGTAGTGCCTAAGGGTTTATTTAGCTATATATTATTATAACAGTAAGATATTTGGATTACGTGAGCATAAACAATTGTTGATAGAACAATTTCAATTTGATAAGGATGATATTGGTGAGTTTGTAGTATTCCAGGGTAAAAACTGCAAGAATTATCAGGGTGGATTGAAAGATTGTGGCAGAATTCAGTTTAGGTGCGTTCATTTTATTTTCATATGTATCAAACCGCGACAAAATGTAAAAGTGTAAATATACTATTCAAAAAAAGTAGGGGATATTTGATTTTGGGGGCATAATACTAAAATATGCAAATGACCACGAAAAAAGTCACTATAGAACCTAACAGAAGAAACATTTCCAGTTACATGTGACGCCCAAACGCACCAATAGCTACCGCATGGAATGCAGGTGATGCTTGGGATCATCATGGGGGTCCAACCCAAGATTTGCACGACTCTGACTTTGAATGTTACATTGTGGCATTGAATTCCAGGGTGGAAACATCAGTTTAATTGTTTTAGTGACCAGAAAACAAATTTTGATATGCGTCGGCTTACCCAAAATGAAAGGTTACGTGCCCTTGGCATGCTACAGATCGGCACAACACAGGCGGTTCTGACGCGGACGATGAATGTTTCTCAGTCTGTCATAAGCAGGCTATGGTCCAGATACACAATCTGTACAGGACAGACCACGCTCAGGTCGACCAAGGGCGACAACCTAAGCCCAGGATCGATTTATCCGTACCTTGGCCTTGAGAAATCGTGTCATCACAGCAAATCAGATCAGCGCTCGTCTTCAAACAAACACTGGTGTGAGAGTGAGTGGCCAGACGATTCGGAATCGACTGCATAGGGGTCACCTTCGCGACCGACGTCCTCGCGTGATCCCTTGTTTGAGAGATCATCGCATTCAGGCAAGACGTCGTTGGTGTAGGGATCGTCAACACTGGGATAATCGACGCTGGAGCAATGTGATGTTTTCAGATGAGTCAAGGTTCACTGTTGATTTTTTGGACAGACGTAGGAGGGTGTGGCGTCGTCGAAACGAGCGCTTCCAAGACGTTAACGTCATCAGACATGATCGATTTGGGGGTGGTTCTGTTATGGTGTGGGAAGGCATCACTGTTGCTGGAAGAACGGCTTTACATGTTGTTGCAGGGCGTGTTACAGGCCAGTACTACCGGGACAACATCTTGGCAGTCCATGTTGTGCCGTTCGCACGACGTCAGGGCCGCCGTTTCATCTTCCAGGATGACAACGCAAGATGTCACAGGGCCAGGATCGTTACAGGTTACCTTCAACAACAGAACATCACCACATTACCTTGGCCAGCACTGAGTCCCGACCTCTCTCCCATCGAGCATGTCTGGGACATGCTTGGACAGAGGTTACGTCAACGTCAACAACGTCCTGCCAATGTCCAAGAACTTGATGCTGCGTTGCAACAGGAATGGGACAATCTGGACCAAAATGACCTTAGACGTCTCATTAGGAGTATGCCACGTCGGATCAATGCTTGTTTGGCAAACAGAGGAGGATTTACCCGTTATTGACTTTGTTGTGATGCTGTGGTAACTTTGCTGTTTGACCCCGGGTATAATTTTACCCTTATAATGGTCAGTCTGTGCCTTACTTAGTCTAACGATCATTTGGAATAAATCGATGAATGTGAACTTCATTTCATTTTGTCATTTGTTTCTTCGTCAGTTTCATTAGGTGACTTTAATAACACTTAAAAATCAAATATCCCCTACTTTTTTTGAATAGTATAAATGTGAGACAAAATGTAAGACCATGACGGAGGAGATTGACGCAAATTCAAAAAGTGCTGAGAAAGGTGAAAATGATGACGCTTTTACTATAACCATTACATATTCAAAAAGGGTTGCTAATGTTCAAATGAATATGTACTAGTAAATCATGAATTTGTTATTTCTGACCCTTTTCCAACTGATACACGGCCACTTTTCACTGTTACATGTCCACTTTTGTGTCAACAGATGAAAAGTGGCCGTGTATCGGTGTATACCCTTCCCTTTCCATCAAAGAGTCGAGAAAATGTGTGTGATAAGAAATAATGGACCCATATATTCTGTTGTGAAAATCCCACAATTTTTCCTACAGATTTATGCTAACGTTTGTAAAGGAAAAAATGAATGTCGATGATTAGAATTTAAGCATCTTTAAAAATATCTTACCAGTGCTGGATATTCAGAAGGTGGCAGTATCCAGAACAGTAAATATTGTGAGTCGGGTGTAGTAGGCCAACACATCCATCTCCTCTTACTTATTGTTATGGTCACGCGATCCTATCGAACTAGAAGATGTTAAACACAAATTAAAGATACATTATGTAAGATTTAGATTAAAAGAAAAATGTTGACATATACTATTCAAAAAAAGTAGGGGATATTTGATTTTGTGGGCATAATACTAAAATATGCAAATGACTACGAAAAAAGTCACTATAGAACCTAACAGAAGAAACATTTCCAGTTACATGTGACGCCCAAACGCACCAATAGCTACCGCATGGAATGCAGGTGATGCTTGGGATCATCATGGGGGTCCAACCCAAGATTTGCACGACTCTGACTTTGAATGTTACAGTCATTGTGGCATTGAATTCCAGGATTGAAACATCAGTTTAATTGTTTTAGTGACCAGAAAACAAATTTTGATATGCGTCGGCTTACCCAAAATGAAAGGTTACGTGCCCTTGGCATGATACAGATCGGCACAACACAGGCGGTTGTGGCGCGGACGATGAATGTTTCTCAGTCTGTCATAAGCAGGCTATGGTCCAGATACCGTGATACACAATCTGTACAGGACAGACCACGCTCAGGTCGACCAAGGGCGACAACTCAAGCCCAGGATCGATTTATCCGTACCTTGGCCTTGAGAAATCGTGTCATCACAGCAAATCAGATCAGCGCTCGTCTTCAAACAGACACTGGTGTGAGAGTGAGTGGCCAGACGATTCGGAATCGACTGCATAGGGGTCATCTTCGCGCCCGACGTCCTCGCGTGATCCCTTGTTTGAGAGATCATCATATTCAGGCAAGACGTCGTTGGTGTAGGGATCGTCAACACTGGGATAATCGACGCTGGAGCAATGTGATGTTTTCAGATGAGTCAAGTTCACTGTTGATTTTTTGGACAGACGTAGGAGGGTGTGGCGTCGTCAAAACGAGCGCTTCCAAGATGTTAACGTCATCAGACATGATCGATTTGGGGGTGGTTCTGTTATGGTGTGGGGAGGCATCACTGTTGCTGGAGGAACGGCTTTACATGTTGTTGCAGGGCGTGTTACAGGCCAGTACTACCGGGACAACATCTTGGCAGAACATGTTGTGCCGTTCGCACGACGTCATGGCCGCCGTTTCATCTTCCAGGATGACAACGCAAGATGTCACAGGGCCAGGATCGTTACAGGTTACCTCCAACAACAGAACATTACCTTGGCCAGCACTGAGTCCCGACCTCTCCCCCATCGAGCATGTCTGGGACATGCTTGGACAGAGGTTACGTCAACGTCAACAACGTCCTGCCAATGTCGAAGAACTTGCTGCTGTGTTGCAACAGGGGTGGGACAATCTGGGCCAAAATGACCTTAGACGTCTCATTAGGAGTATGCCACGTCGGATCAATGCTTGTTTGGCAAACAGAGGAGGATTTATCCGTTACTGACTTTGTTGTGGTGCTGTGGTAACTTTGCTGTTTGACCCCGGGTATCATTTTACCCTTATAATGGTCAGTCTGTGCCTTACTTAGTCTAACGATCATTTGGAATAAATCGATGAATGTGAACTTCACTTCATTTTGTCATTTGTTTCTTCGTCAGTTTCATTAGGTGACTTTAATAACACTTAAAAATCAAATATCCCCTACTTTTTTTGAATAGTATATTTCGCCACGGTATTGAAAAATAGATAAATTTCTGTGTAATTATTTTATTTTGAAGAATAGTGATGGTGTAGTCTCAACTGTCACTGCCTTCATTGTTACGATAATAAATAAAGTCTCGATTATCCACTTAATACCTGACAATCGTATTTAAATTCGTTGAAAATCTAAACCATCCGATGATCCGGGGATTTGATTATGGCCTTGGCATGTGAATAGCTAATTAATGATTTACATAACATTTGAGGCCGAACGAAAGATTTGCATTAGGCAGATTTTAGCTCTAACAGAATGCATCTTTAAAATATTAATAAATAACTGGACAAACCATGTTGTTATTGCCAGATATTAAGTATGACTACGCGAGTCGACCTGTTATGGCATGGAGATAGGCGCCTTCTCAACCTCGTGGGTTTCCTCCGGGCACTCCGGTTTCCTCCCACTGCTAAAGACCCCTACGCACAAGCGAATTATTGAAATAAAATGAAACCATATGTTAGTCTCAAAATAACCTAGTTTGTGTCGAGTGGACGTTAAACCCCATTTCTCTCTCTTTCTCTCTCTCTCTCTCTCTCTCTCCTCTCTCTCTCTCTCTACCTGAAATGTGTCACGAGGCACCAAGTTTGTTGAACCCGATAACTTGAACAGTATCTAGGTTACAGAATCCGAGATCCCATTCTGCACACAGAGAACTACCTGCTTTGCGAACACAGATCTCTGTCCGAAATGGCCGCCATATCCTAAAATACACTAATTTTGTAATGTGGTTCTGCGCCGTTCCAGATCTGCCATACCCACATTGTTTAAATAAATAGAAATGGGATAAATAATTCTCCAAATTCTCGAAATATACTCCGTGTTTCCGACAAAAATCGTCGATTTAGAAATTAAAATGTCGGTCAACTGGCTTAGTGTATATTCTGACACTTAGCTAATTGTAAACAGACAACATAAGTTTAATATGCCGAGGTCCACGCAACGTGTTCCAGGCCACGTTAAATACGATGACAACATTATTTCCACGCGTTCTACAATGCTAATAGCATTTCACCAATATTCGCTAGAACCAATTAATGAATATAACACTTTGTTAAGAACTGTGTGACTCATCCTTTTAGTTCTTCTAAAATGACACCGTTGTCTATTACAGAAACACGTGCATCCTGCTTCAGAGTGCGAGATGCATTTATTATAAAACACCTGAAGAATAAAGATGGTTATCAAAAATCAATTAAACTTGATAAAATAATTATATGGATATCACTTTATTTACTATATAAATGGGAATAGATACGTCATTATCAGTATATTGAAAGATACAGAGTGTTCAGGTAAAGATCATATTTTATTTATTTAGATATTGTTTTACGATTTTTTCGTTTCTAAGAGACATGGATACCTTGTGGATCTTTGACGTGCTGTAAAATTAATGTTTGACACATGTTCAAACTTTTCAAACGCGATTTCGTAGATACAGACATGAAAAAAAAAAAAAAAAATCCCCCCGCACTTCTATTTCAAAGAGGCATGAGGTTTGGGACAGCTATTACAATTCATTGTTTGGGATGCAGATGATTTCAAATTTAGTTTTGGCAATTTTATTGATTTTCAAGAAATATAATAAGGAATAGCACGTAAGCCATTGCTTCTACTTTAAGCAAAAAGGAATATCACGAAATTGTTGGCTACTTCATAAGGCACCGTCTCACTAACCTCTGGGTTCCTTTCTTTGTTGAGAAACTTGCTGCACATTGCTGAGGATCCGGCAAGTAACGGTGTCTAGTCGTTCGGATGGGACAAACAACGAAGCACCATGTAGCATGCCAGTTATATAATTATAAGGTAGGTAATGATTTTGTCAACTAATGTTGCGTCACATGATGTTGTCAACTAATGTTACGTTACATGATGTTGTCAACTAATGTTACGTTACATGATGTTGTCAACTAGTGTAATATTCTATAATTGTATTACAGAATGAAGTGTTTATTGTTACTAACCGTGGCTGTAGTTTTTCTGGCTCAAAATGCCGAAGCCAGCTTTGAAGACGGTGAATTGACACGTGAGGAAGTAGCAGATCTTCTTGATATTACCGATGATGCAGATCTTGACTCATTCTTTGAGGAGTTTGATTCTAATGGTAAGATTTCCACTTAGCTAAAATATATTTTACTAGTTTTAACATACTACCTGATTAAAATACAGATCTATATTTCGTTTCGTTTTTTACACTTTCGATGGTGGACTACACTACATGACCATCTGACCGGTTTTAATGGAAAGTCGCGTCATTGGTCGTATATACGATTAATCAATCAGTGTTAATGTTTCTAGTGGTTTACCCACAGTTCCGAGCATTACACGCCAAAAAGTCACCGTAACAGTTTGTTTCATTGGCTAATACCTCGTGGCACCCCGAACACCTCTTATATAACAACTCTTCCAGACCCTGGTTAGTGCAGCCAAATTAAACGAAACGAAATATGGCCCGTGTGTTAATCGGATTGACCAAAGAATGATATTTTAATCCTTTCGTATAATATAGGTAGTATAGAAATACATTTTCATCATTTCGTATGATGTTTACCACTAAGAACCTCAGTGCTGATTGGTTAATCAAATGTATGACGTCATAGGTTCAAAAGTCGACTGCATGACCTCTGACTTGACCTATCGCAACAACCGGTCAGAGCTCCGTGTGGTGTTGGCCATCGAAAGTTTCAAAAACACGAAACGAAATAGAAATTTGTATTTGAATCAGATTGTCAATGACAAGGATGGTTTTAATGGCATAAACCACCCCAGAGCCAGCAGCTAGAGGACCACAGTACAAAATAATCGCCTCTACGCGCAAGCGAATTATTGAAATGAAATTAAAACCATATGTCCCGAAATAACCTAGTATGTGTCGAGTGGCCGTCAAACCCCATTTATCTCTCTTAAAATAATCGCTATTAACTGTTTTCTGATTTACACCATTTATTTTCTAGACGACGGTGTTATTGACGTAGAAGAATCTGTAGCAGTTGAAGAATTCTTGACATTATTACAATATGCTGATGATGATGAAGATGAATCATAGAGTACAACCCAAGTAAGTATATATAATGGTAGAAATAATCTGGGTGGGTGGAAATGGTTGTGGGGAGGGGGTGGGGTCGAACGGGTAAACATCTGGGTTTTAGATCATGAGGTCGGTTATCGAATCAACTGGCGTGGTTTCCATTGTATGTTGTAGGGGGGGGGGGGGGGGGGGGCTAGTGGTCTAAAGTGCCGCGCTTCGACCTCTAGCTGGCCGGTCATCTCTGGCTTGCGACTGTCGCTTAGATCCCTGGTGTGAGCGTATGTGGCATGGAGATAGGGGCGCCTTCTCAACCTCGTGGGTTTCCTCCAGTCACTCCGGTTTCCTCCCGCTTCTAAAGACCCCTACGCGCTAGCGGATTATTGAAATAAAATTGAAACCATATGTTAGTCCCGAAATGACGTAGTTTATGTCTAGTGGGCGTTAAACCCCATTTCTCTCTCCCTCTCCATTGTATGTGACAAACGAATTATCGGAATAAAATTGAACTGTACATTATTCCCGAAATGGCGCAGTTTTGTGTCAAGTGGAAATAAACCCTATTTTATTTACCTCTATTGTATCTCTATATTTTTTGATTAACTTAAAGTAGCTAAGTCACTAACTCAATATCATCCAAAATCTTCAACTTTGAAAACACGAATTTCTTACCGAAAAAAGATGGGCTTCTGATATCCAATATTAAAGACAAAATAAACATTTTACACGAATCGTGCACCATAATGCGTTTCAGTCCCATTTCTAGCAAGAGACTGGGAGAACTAGGCTAGACACATTGTACCAAATCAAACGGCGTATGTAGACTGGAATAACCAGACGCTGAACAAAATTGCATTCGATTGAGACTTCTGGTGTATTTCGCCGAACATAATTGATTAAAAATTAGAGTAAAAACAGAAACGATTGAATGTTAATCTATTTATATACATTCATATTACAGTATTATATGCGTTGCGACCCAACTGTGTCAATTTCTAGGTTCCAAATGTTAGCGATTTAGCTCCTTTAAATGAAGAAAATGTTGTTTAACTATTTGTGACGTTTCATTTTTATATATATAAAAAAACATGATGGGATATTTAAACACTGATTACACGATGACTAACTAGGTAAGACGTTGGCTCGCGCCCGGTTTTGACTGAGAAGACCTGCATTGTGTTCTTAAGAGAGAGAGAGAAATGGGGTTTAACGTCCACTGGACGCAAACTAGGTCATTTCCGGACTAACATATGGTTTAATTTTATTTCAACAATTCACTTACGCATAGGGGTCTTTAGCAGTGGGAGAAAACCGAGGTGCCCGTAGGAAACCCACGAGGTTGAGAAGGCGCCCCTATCTCCATGTCACATACGCTCTAGATCACTAGGCCATCTCAACCCCCTTGTGTTCTTAATCCAAATCGTTATGTTCATTCTATATTTAATCATGTTATTTTGTTTTTTAATTTGTCGTTTCAGCCCAGAAACTATTACAGTATATCGATGATCACTTATACAGCTTTACATTTGAATAAATATATATCATTAAATTAATTGCTTTTTTTATCTCTCCATTGTTATCCAGGTGCTTTTACAAGCGTTTTTAAAAATAAATCAGGGACTTACAAATGGTTCAATTTTATTTCAATAAGTCGTATGCGCATTGGGGTCTTTAGTAGTGGGAGGAAACCGGGGGACTCAGAGAAAACCCACGATGTTGGACAGGTGACCGTACTCCTTGTCACGTACAGCCGGGGAATCGAAACCAGCCAGCTGACTCAATGATGAGTCCGGATGTGTTGGGCTCCGCTATCTATTTATGTTTTCGAATCCCCGGTTATCCGTGAAAAGGAGTAGGCTAGCGTCGCCTGTCCAACCTCGTGGGATTTCTTCGGTTTGCTCTCAGCAAATAATTGAAATAAAAGTAAACCATATGTAAGACCTGAAATAGCCTAGTTTGTGTCGAGTAGACGTTAAACCCAATCTCTCCCTCTCTCTCTCTCTCCGTTATCTTTTTAACGATGGTATTAGTGGGTTGCAGCAAAAAGTCATAGATTACCAATGTCATTTTGTTGGGCGGGTTGGGCGATGCAGGGCTATTCCATTTTCAATAGGATGAAATTCTATAGCATTCTACAATTCTACAGAATTTTGGTGACATGTAGGAAATAATGGACCAATATATTCTGTAGTGCAAATCCCACAAATTTTCCAACAGATTTATGCTAAAGTTTCTAAAAGAAAAAATGAAGTATTCTACAGTTATCTTTTTGTCTTAGTGTTTAACGGACCGTTAAAATAACTTAATTTTGAGCAGCCGGTCCCAGAACGTTAAACCTAGCTATTTTCCTTCATAGACGTGGAAGTGGTATTAAGTGTTCTACATCCCGAGGAATATGCTGAATTTAAAGTTTGGTTCTATAACATCAGACATATAAAATCACCCTTTAGACGAATTCTAACTGGTGTGACAAAGTGATCTCTACATATACATATACAGGTACACAGAACTTTCTGACCTCTGCTGGTTTTGATCGTTATTGATATTGACGTGTTCAACTTTACACAAGTTCTTCTAAGGCGCGGACTTAAATGGGTTTAACGTCCACTCGACGCAAACTAGGTCATTTCGGGACTAACATATGGTTTAATTTTATTTCAATAATTCGCTTGCGCATAGGGTTCTTTAGCAGTGGGAGGAAACCGGAGTACCTGGAGAAAACCCACGAGATTGGACAGGCGACCTTACTCCCTGCCACGTACAACCGGGGATTTGAAACCACGCCAGTTGACTCAATGTCAGGCCGTATGATACAGCGCGCTAACCATTCGGCCATCACCCCCCCCCCCACACACACACACACACCATCACACACACACACACACACACACACACCATCACACACCTCCAGGCACGAGGAAGCGAGAAGTCGAGGTGAAATCCTGGTATTCTCGCCCTGTTTCCTTGTGTTCTCGCTCCTTCGCCCTCGACTTCTCGTCTTATCGCTTCCTCGTGTTCTCGCCCTCGACATGTCGCTCCCTCGTGTTCTTGTCCTCGGCGAGATGTCGAGATTCTGAAATGGCCGCAATAATCTTTCATAGAATAACGATACAAATAAATGTTAGTCTGATGGCTGAAAGGGGGGGGGGGGTCGCCACCCGAGCTGTGAATTTATGAGACTAAGTTTTTCTAGAACAGTTTTTTGTGTAGATTCCGAATCTGGGTGGTGATCAGGCGTTTGAGGGGCGGCGGCGTTTTCGAGATATAGGGGATCAAATGTCTACAAAGGGTGTGTGTGTGTGTGTGTGTGGTGGTGGTGGGCCGAATGTCATGTTGACATAATATATTAATAAAACATAAATTTCTAGGACTGCCCATCTTTAAATAAGTGTTTATGATGCCCTGGACAACTGTTTTTATTTGTGGGGATGTGGGATGGGGAGGCAGGCGTAGGTGAGCGTGTGTGGAAAGCGGGGGTGTCATTATGTTGGCATAAATGATGACCATGTTATATATTAATAAAACATAAATTTCTAAGACTGCCCATCTCTCAATAAGTGCTTGTGATGCTCTGGACAACTGTTTGATTTTTTGGGTGTGGGTAGTAGTTGTGCGTGTGTGGAACAGGGGGCGGGGGTAAAATTGGCGGGAAATGAGTTCACGCACGTTGATTTAAATGATGATTTTCTTGGTAAAAACATTACGTTTTAATACCTCTGCACATTTCTAAATATGTGTGTAAGATTACTATTATATGGGGGTGTATTTTGGGGGACAGAAACAAATTGGTTAAAAATTTACCTGAAAAGTATTTTATCAAGTTTTGTGTTCAGTCCCAATATTGCCAGTTCTTGGAATTTAAACATCAAAAACACATGTTGGGATTATCTTGAAAAAGAAAGACAGATAGTCATTACCACTGAAAGCATATACCATAGGCCGAGATATTCTCGACACTTTCAGTACTAATCTTGATCGGATCAAAATATATCAAGATTAGCATTGAAAGTGTCGAGAATATCCAAGAACTGACAACCAACCACGAGAACACCAAAATATCCTCTTCGCATTTCAAATTAACGGAGGTGCTGAAAAATAGTGTATTTTGCATTCTTGATCGGGCGAAATAGACATCCCAATCATTATCTCCGCAAACGATGATCCAAATATACAAATTTTGATCGATAATGAGACGGGCAAAGGTAGAAAATATCGCGAAAGGCGACATATATTTTCTGGGTGAAAAAATAACCGACCTTCCTGGCTGGAATGGGATTACAGTGTGAATTGGTGAAGCATATCCAAGGGATATGCGAGCTGTTGGCCAGCAACCAAGAAAATATTTATCTCAATCATATGAACTTTTGATTTTAAAGCTTCTGATGAAGACTATGATTAAACTAATAACTAAACATATCTCTGAGTTACTGTGCTATTTATTTACATTCCCAGATATCTTGAAAAGAACCATTATAATTTGATATTTTGATGAAAACGGTAACGAGATATTACTTTAAGCTCAATTATGCCCCCACCCCATGACACGCACACCTACTACGCCCGCCTCATAAATGAAACAGTTTTCCAGGGGCATCGTAAACACTTATGTAGAGAATGGCAGTACTAGAAATTTAAGTTTTAATAATATACTGAGTGCCATAGCAAACGCATCACTTAGTTTTTCCTATAACAAAATGATCCTGTATACATATCTTATTTGTGAACAATATTCAAATGGGAACAGATCAATAACAACATATTTGTACACTTATGGATGTTTAATCTGTAATCAACGGTACAAAGTCAGATGGGTCAAACGTATCAACACAAAAGTCATTCGAATAAAAATGTTAATGATCTATAGAATTAAACATACCCACGTTAACACGATCTTGACTCTAACCCTTCCATACCCCTAACCAAGAGCTAATCTATATCAGGATTGCCAGTACCTAACCCTAATGTGGTTATAAATAGATTCTTTCATAATTTGCCGTGGGTCTATATTCACCAAAATCGAATTCGCCGGAGCACAATTTACCCGGGACCAAAATTCGCCGGAAGCCAATAACTTGCCAAGGGCTCAAATTCAATGACCTAAAACATTCATGTTGGTTGATTTGATACACGGTGGCGAAGAGCGGGGCTCAAATTCGATGGCCTAAAACATTCATGGGGTAGATGCTGGTTAATAACATATGGTGGAGGTGCGGTTGGGGGATGCCATGGTGGTTAAGTGGGTAAGGCGCTGGCTCGCTAGGCTGGCGGCCGGGAGTTCGATCCCTGCATTGGGCTAGAAAGTTCATCCAGATTTTCCGGAGTGATTTCCCCCTTTTCAGTGATGCAAGACGGAGGGCCCGACAAGGGCAGCTGTCTAATCGGTCGGGCGTGACGAAAAACCGAGGCACCGTGTACACATTGGCGTGCACGTAAAAGATCCTTTGACAGTTGGAATTCGATATAAGAGTAGGCCATAGTGACGCTGTCCGGCCAAAATTTCATGACGTATGCCCGTCTTCATTAGTCCAGTTCGGAGCAGAACAGTATGACGTTAAACTCCATTTCATTTCATATGGGAGTGGGTCAAGGCGACGAAGCGTGATGGACGATCATATAACACCCATCTTTGATCTTTAAAGAATGACAATAAAACAATTAACCTGCAGATTTTACTAGCAGCTCACCATCAAATTTATAAATTTTAATCCCCCCCACCTTTGTTTGTTTGTAAAAATAAAAGCAACAATTTAAGGAAGGTATCAGGTTTGATAATCTTTAATGGTTCCAAATATTCCCAATCGAATTAGGAAAATATCCGATTATTCGACAAGTTCATCTGCTGAAATAACCAAACGTCAGTTTATATTATTTTTTGTGTGCAACAATATATTTTATTTTCATTGATTAAGATTTCATAGTCTGTTTTGTAAATCTGACACGCATTTCGTTTCTTTGTTTCCATTTTTATTTGTTTTGGAATTGTGACGTCATATCAAAACCAATTGATGCGCATGCCAGGTCTAAAGAATAAGCCCACAACACGAGGTGTAAACAGGACTATCGCTAATCCTAGACCCTACCTCAACCCATAATCTCGTCAAAAATTACAACTTGCAAGCGGCAACTCTAGCGAAATCTTCAGCTTTAATATTTGACTAGATCTGGCCATTGACAAATTTTTAGGCTTTTAGTTTTAAAGAAGATAAGGATCCGTTGTAGCCCAGTTCCAGGACCAAAGATAATATGAAAAATAATTGTTAAGGTTTTGGTTATGCGCCGTACTAATATTATAGACACGTACCTGCTTCTAGATCCATTTCAATGTTTCGTTTTTTGCCGGCGCCCGCGTATCCCTCGCCTATTCTTACCAGGACTCGACCACTTGGAGTTCTCGCAAAATCATTCAATCCTCTAGATATACTACGCCCGGCTCTTCTCCAGAAACCACATTCACCTTGTGGAACTAACAATACGGCGACAAGAACAGCTATAATAACACACTTCATTCTGGAAGAGAGAATAGGGTTTAACGCCCATTGGACACAAACTAGGAAATTTCGGGAATAACATAATATGGTTCAATTTTACTTTAATAATTCCCCTGCGCGTAGGGGTCTTTTAGCAGTGGGGAAAACCGGGGGACCCGAAGAAAACCCACACGGTTGGACAGGCTATCTTACTCCTTGTCATGGACAAACGGGGAATAGAAATCGTGCCTTTTGACTCATTGACAAATCTTACGATCCACAGCGCACGTGTTAGTATAACCATTTGGTCACCCCACTCCCACTTTGGAAACAGTTATTAATACAATTATTATTGTTGATTGCTATTTAAACGACAGGTGTCAGCGATAAACACTTTCCAAATATAATTTTATCACAGAGATCATTGCTACGATAGACGAATAAAACACGAGTTATCCCTCTATATAATTGACTGAAGTGACGAGTGATTACAGATACATGGACGATTTTTTGCTGACTAATCTTCGAAAACAAATATTTGCTCCGAACTGTGCTAATGGAGAAGGACAGGAGCATACAGTGTGCTAGGGAGAGGACATTTGACCAAGGCAGCGTCGCAAGGACCTACTCTACACAGAGAATTCCAACTGTCAGTCTTTCTTATACGTACACGCTCACGAGTACACGGGGTCTCGATTTCCTGTCCCACCGAACAACAAGACTGTTATTGACAGGCATTCCGTTCTGCATCACTGACAAGTGACAGCCACTAACAAGTGACAGTCACTGATAGACACACTGGAATTTCCGGGGGAACCTTCTTGACCAACACCGGGATCGGTAGACAAAAGAAAAACAAGATTAATCCTATAACAAAAACGTATATAATTTTTAATTGCCCCCCCCCCCCCGCCTTCAACTTTTCGGATAAAACGGAATGACTAGGTTTGAATTTGAAATCCTCTACATCACACACAAAGATGAATGTAAAACGTGTCTCAATATTTGAATAAATATCAAAAATTATTATTTACCGTGCGGAAAAGACTACCAAAGCTCCCATATCTGTAAACAGATTTTTTTATGTCTGTGACTCGGGTTTTTACAACACGGCCAAGATCCACAAGGTACCCATGATCCTAGGAATTTCTAGTTATCGTTACAAAATAATTCCTAAGAATTGAAGTTTAAAACAAAAGTCTATGGAATATCAACTTTACCTGTACATTGTTTATATTTCCCTCCACTGATAATATCGTATCTGTAAATAGTTCACACTGAACGTGTTTCACCTAATAGGTAACGTAGTCATTTCAGCCGTAATAAAGATTAATTCAGGTGTTCAGGTCATCTGTAATTGGCTACCAACGAGTTCATAAACAACACGTGATACTCTATTACACACCTCCAGACTATATCTCCCATACCAGTTGATTTTTTAAAGGAGCTAAAACTCTTAACTCCACAATATTCCATAATATTCGAAATTAGAAACACGAAAAAATGGGACAATAACATCAACTATTTAAAACACAATAAACATTTTAAAAGCAGTAGACGAGTCGTGTGCTCTATGGTTTTGGGAACCATTTTTACCTACAAGACAATGCTGAAGTTATTATTAATAATTTTTTAAAAAGTGCAGAATGGTTTTTATAGACGTAAAAGTGGCATTTAATTTGGATCTTTCACGCATTTCACCGAGCACAATTGGTTAGAAATCATTTAATATACATCCATATTACATTATATATGGCCATTTTGTCCGACAGTTTTGGTCTCATTTTCACGAAATTATAGCTCAACCGTCATAACGGTGATATTCGAACGTGTTTTTAATCGGATAATAATAGTGACCTCTAGGGGTGGGGTGGGGCGACAATCTAAAAACGCGATTTTTCGTACAATCAAGGGTCAAAAGGTTACGACCGATATGCATGAATATCAACAGGAACCAAGATCTGTGAGTTATATACATGCATTTCAAGTTTTATAAAAATCGGATATAAATTAGGGTTCACAACCTTGATATACTTATATCTACACTATTTGCGCACGAGGGGTGGCCATTGTGTGCGGCAGTTATGGTCCGCCTTATACCAATATCGATAGGAAAGGAGATCATTTCGTCAAAATCGAATAAAAGTTGAAACCCGTAGAGTGTCCACAAACACATTGTGGACTTGTCGTATAAAAAAATAGTTTAATTAATGGTTTATTATTGTTTATGTTTTGAATTGTATACTATTATGTGGGTACCAACATCTTTTAACTTAACTTTAAAGTGCCAACGGCCTCTATGTGTCTTACATGTAGAGATATACGTACAAAATACTTCGATTTGTCAATAATTGTTAGGATGTTCACCACGAAAGACGCCCACCCCACATGAAATAGTTACCTAAACCTTATGTATACAGTCTATATTTAATAATCGAAACTACGATAATATGGCGAACTATGAGGACCGCCATTTTGACCAAGTGATATACACATTCATCATAAAATGACATAATCAACATTCCGAATACGGTAGCTCGTTTGACGATAATCCAAAACCAAAACATTTTCTAAAATTACTTTGTTTCGATATTCGTTCGTTATGACGGGCGGATAGCGCTGTCCCGGGGCTGCAACTTGAAGTACATGGGTTGCTCGGACCAACATAGGCGTATGGGCTCGATGACGGTTAGAGGGGCAGAACCCGAATTGCCCGAAAAATTTTCGGGTTTACAGACGCCCCTCCCTCTCAAGAAAACTGGAATATTTGACGGCTGCAGACACGTTTTCCTGCTATTTCAGCCCGTGAACAAAACAACTTCAAAGTGGTCTAATATAGTTTAATTAAGATGGCTGACTCGAATTTCAACCAATCGTTTACAGTCCACGAAGACGGGAAAATTTGGAAAATTTAACTGCCGCAAATGCGTCTTCCTGTTATTCCAGTCTATGAATACAGCAACTTCAATTTGGTCCAATACAGCCTACCTGCTGACCCGAATTCTTCCTGGAGAAAAATGTTGCAAATTTAACCACCGCAAATGCGTTTTCTGCTATTCTAGCCCGTGTAAATAACTCCAAAACTATCCACTGGTTTTGTAACCGAAATCCCACTCCGAATTCCAAGCATTCAATCAGACTGTTTCAGCTGCATTCATAAATACTAATCGATGCCCAAAAAATGTCGCCCAAAGACAAGTTAGTGGCCCCAGACAAAATGTTTCAATCCATAGTCAACTCAGTACAAACTCGTGGTATTGAATTAAAAGAAAATTAAAATTAGTGTTTTATTAGGGCTCGATGACAGTTAGGGAAGCAAAACTAGAAATGCCCGAAAAAATTTCAGTTTTACAGAGAGCGGCGCCAGTTTTCTTCGAGAGGCGAAGAAGCGGAGCTGACTTGTTTAGACCTCCCAAGAAAATTTTGTAATATTTGACGGCCGCAAACGCGTTTTACTGCTATTTCAGCCTGTATAATTAGTGTTTTATTAGATTTCAGGCACTTTATTTTGCCAAGTAGATGAAATAGTTTTTTTCCTCACTGCCCGAAAAATCAGCTTGCCCGAAAGTTAGGGGGGCAGCTGCCTCCCCCCCCCCTTCCCCCCTGGCTCGTACGCCTATGCGGACCAAAGAGTACTTCAGACCAGATGGCGATGGCCAGCCACTTTCAACCCATGCAACGTCGGATCACACGCTAGTATTTACCGGTCCTTGAAACTAAATACAAAAACACTGCTATATGTGTATTCTGAGATCACGAGCTGTTGCACACAAATAATTACACGTTATGTTCTGGTGTTGAATGGTCCATTAATAGGCTATTAACCATTTGATTAAGAGATGGCTATCATTGTGTCACCATACGCGATTTCTGTATGTTTTATTAAAGGGACTATTCCGATTTGAACAGAGTCGAAAAAATAAAATTAAGTATGAAATATGAAACGTGAAAAAATAGAGTAATGGTGTATTTAACCTGTCTTAAAATTTCAGCTCAAAATATTGAGTCGTGTGGACGTGACGGTCAAAAACTGCTTATCCGGACACGTAACGCTTCTGAGATTTCGGGTCGTTCTTTTGGATGCGTGACCTGATAATCAATTACCCTTCCCTGAGAGGTCTATATAGTGAATGGCCCATGTACAGTACACATGATAGTACACATTATCTTTATAAAATAAAATATCTGGTTTTATCGAGAAATCGAATAATGGGGCTTGGGACACCGATCACCATTTCCAGATAAAGATTGACGGGTTTAAGTTGTTTGTAAACGTGTGACAAATATTGAGTTAATTGTTCGCCAATGCCCTGCCCTTAGGTAGCGGATTTTTAAGGCATTTTAAGACAAAATTAAGCAGTTATATTCTCCAAAGAAATACCCGGAATTAGCCCTTTAAATTGTGTAGGTTCAAGTACAAATTATAATGACAGAATGTACAATCTTTCTAAACGACCTTCCTTTAAAAACCGATATATTTAATCCGCTAAATCTTTCAAGAGATATTAAATACAATTAACCTCAAAACCGCGGTGTCTGCAAAGGTGGGGAACATGCATTTAATAAATATTTGCTGACTTTGCGGTATAAGGAATACATATGCAAAGTTCCAAGATGATCCATTCAGAACTGCAGCCTGTAGACGATAAACACAAAAATTGGGCGTGGCTCTGCCCCTGGGGGGGGGGCGGATATGAAACGATATAAATAGTTACAACCCTATGATGGATCATAGTGAATTGGACCCAAATCTGTTACTGAAATGATTGATATGCTTAATTTGAATAAAATCTGTTAATAATTGCAACTTTAAGTTATTTACAGACAACAATTAACAACATGCACCAAAATAAAGATTTGCCACCTGATGGTATAAGTTCCAAGAGTAAGGGAAGCACAAACATTGAGCGAGGCTTTATCCCTGGGTATTGGCCATGTGTGTGTGTGTCCGAACCCCCCAATTGTTTTACGGGGGGGTGGGGGGGGGCTGACTATACTTGGATTCCCCCCCCCCCCCAAAAAAAATGGCAAAATAAAGTGTCCGAAATCTAATAAAACACTAATTTTAGGACTGGAATAGCAGTAAAACGCGTTTGCGGCCATCAAATATTTCAAAATTTTCTTGGGGGGGGGGGGGGGAGTGTCCATACAAGGTCAGCTCCGCTTCTTCGCCTCTCGACGAAAACTGGCCGCCGTCCGTAAACCTACTTCGTGCTTCGGGGATTTCTAGTTTCGCTTCCCTAACTGTCATCGAGTCCTAATAAAACACTAATTTCACTTTTCTTTTAATTGAATTCCACGAATTTGTACTGAGTTGACTGTTAATTAAAACATTTTGTCAGAGGGCCACTCTACTTTGTGCGACATTTTTCGGGCATCGATTATTACTTGTGAATGCAACTAACAACAATGTGGGATTTCGGTTACAAAACCACTGAATACTTTTGGAGTTGCTTACACAGGCTTGAATAGCAGAAAACGATTGATTGGTTGTGTATCTAGAAATAAGACCGGTTTTAATCGTTTAATATTTTTTTTTCATCGAAAAATATTATATGGTCAAAAATGCCTAAGGTGAATAATAGTATTTCACACTATGTGTGCAGCCCAAACAAAATTAATCAGAATTTCACCCTTTCAAGGAAATGGGAAGTCTGTTTTTGTAATGGTACAGATAAATGACAGGTTGGCTATGTATAATTTTACTGGATTTATTATACACGTGCCTTTGTTAACGGTTAAGTTGCGTTAGAGGTCTGTTTTTCAACCAGGATGTTCTATATAGGCCATTTCCCATGTCATATTTACGTTAGTCTTTTATTAACTATAAAGATATGTGGGTAGAATAAGTGATTCTTTATTGTGTATTTTTCTAAATTTATAAATTTGTGGGAGGTATAACTAATGACCCTCCATTGTTAAGATCTGTTTTAATAGTTCCTACAACCAGAATGTTGCGTATAGATCATTTAGTATCTATTAGTGACGTTAGTCTGTTGCTAATTGTGGGCAGTATACATTTTCTATTGTCGACTTCAATAGTCTTTAGTCACTATATTTATATTAACTTCTGTTTTTCAATTGTTCCTACAACTCGTATGGTATATAGGTCATTTCATGTGTAATATTTCCAGCATCAATTAGGCTGTAGCCACTTTATATTGTTAAAATACGCTTTTCAATAGTTCCAATGGTACATAGGTAATTTTTCATGTAATAGTGACGTAGTTTGTTACTAAATATAAACATTTGTGGAAAGTATAAATTATCCTTGGTTGGTATGACCAGAACAAGGTGGTTACCTGTCCAATACAATTAAGTTAATATAGGTACGGCATGTATACCTATCGGTACTATAAGATGGTTACCTGTTGAAGTTTTATCACTACTGGTAAACTATGTCTAACTTACTGTTATTCACGTTCTTTTTGTCATTAGTTTTGATGAATACTGGGATACTTGGTCAAGACTCGGCAGTGGACAAGATAAGTGAGTTAATTTTAGTCCCAATGATCCTGGTGTATTTATAGGTGCAAGCGACAACGACAATGTATAGTCGTTCGGGTGGTACAAAAACACGCGGTCCCTTGCACACATTGTCATGCACGTAAAATAGAGAGAGAGAGAAATGGGGTTTAACGTCCACTCGACAAAAAACAGGTTATTTTGGGACTAACATATGGTTTAATTCTCTTTCAATACTTCGCTTGCGCGTAGGGGTCTTTAGCAGTGGGGGGAAACCGGAGTACCCCGAAGAAAACCAACGAGGCTGGACAGGCGACCCTACTCCTTGTCACGTACATGCACGTAAAATAAACATTGACCGGTTCCGGGCAAAATTTATCACGAGCAATGGTGTATGGCGTATATGTCCGTCTTCATTGGGGGTCGGATGGCCGAATGATTAGTACGTGAGCGCCGTATCATAAGGTATGTCACTGAGTCAGCTGACGTGGTTTCGATTGCCCAGTTGTACGTGACAAGTACTCGGTTTTCTCCATTTCCCTCCACTGCTTAAGACCCCTACGCGCAAGCGAATTATTGAAATAAAATTGAACCATGTGTAAGTCCCGAAATAACAAGATTTTGAAATGTATCAAAGTTAAATCTATTTTCACCATTTCAGCCAGGATGCCGGGAATCAGACAGAAACGAAGAGGATCAACTGGTGCATCCTTTATAGGAAAAATTTGGTGCAAATTTTACATTTACACAGAGACTAAGTATTCCAAATATTGTTCGAAACAGAAATGGACACAGGTCACTAAATATTCATGGGCCGTCACCTACGAATGTAGGGCGAAAGTTATTTTTAGTCCTTCTCTCCCTTTCCCTTTTTCCCCCTTTTGCATGGCGATTTTTGTTGACTTTTTGGTGTAGAATTGAAGAAAGGGGTTTAAAAATACATTTTATGCCAGGTTTTGGTGAATATTCATGATTTTGAGGCGGACGGATACAAGGGTTGTGAGGTTGGTTACGTTGAAAGGGAGGGCCGAAAATTGCTTGCTTAGTTGTCTCTACTTCCAGCCTGTGTATCTCAAGTTTTTCATGGTGAACCTCATACATGCTTTTGGGCCAGAGTTTGCCACATGTTGCTCCATCTGTGGCAGAAAGCGTTCTACCCAACGAATATTTGGGAAAAGTTACAGCCGGTCTAAGAGACGAGAATTAACATTAAAGTCAATGGGGAAATAATTAGTGATCTGTGGCCAAATAGAGTACACGGGGATGATGACGAGTTGTCTCCCTTTTGTGTCTGCTTTTCAAGACACACCACACCAATACATAGCCACAGTGTAGATATAATTTAACATTTGCCACATAATAACCTGTGTATCTTGAAGAAAGTTGTGTTCATTGGAAATTTAGGGCGAAGGATCCTTTAACTTTACAAATGGACATTTGTTTATTGTGTGTTGTATTAACAAAAAGAGGAGAAATAGATATGAAAGACGTGGTTAAAGGGCGTATAGCTCTATTCTTTTGAGTTTTAACTGAAACGAACTGGGGTTTAACGTCATAATGTTCTACTCCTGACTGGTGTTATGAAGACGGATATACGCTATAAAGTGTGCTGGGAGAAATTTTTCCCGAACGGCCTATTCTTACATCGAATTCCAATTGCCAAATGATATTTTACGTGCACGCAAATGTGTACACGGGACCTCGGTTTTTCGTCGCACCCGAACGGCTAGGCAGCTGTTCTTGTCCGGCCCTCCGTCCTGTATTACTAATAAAGGGGACACCTCGTCGGAAAATCTCGATGAACTTTAACGGCTAAACTACTTGAGTCTATTCTTCCTCCCACACCCGAGATTTAACTTCATGGTGAACAATTCTTGGCGTTGGTTTGACTACAGTAGATGGGTGGACGGGATTGCTCCACCCAAAAAATTGACCATGTGGAGACTTGACAGGCCGCTTAAGATTGTACAATGTCAGGGGCTCGCTCCAGCAAGATATCTTTGGTATTTTGACTTTATTTAGAATTATGTAATGGAGGGGGCTGAAGATTCCATGGGCGTGGGGGAGTCAGGGTGGATAAGACTCGATATCCTGAAGGTTGCGTGTTCAATCCCTGCATTGGCCGTGAAAGTTCATCGGGGTTGCCCAACGTGGTTTCCCCTTGTCAGCGGTACAGGAACTAGGGCCTGACAAGGGCAGCTATCTAGTCGTTCGGGTGCGACGAAAAACCGATGACCTGTGTATACATTGGCGTGCGTCGTAAAAGATCCCTTGGCAATTGGAATTCGATAAAAGAGTAGGACAACGTTCCCTCGTAGCACATTGTATGATGTGTGCCCGTCTTCGGTTTCCCAGTCGAAGCGGAACAGCAGGACTTTAAACCTCATTCATTTCATTTCCATGAGAGTGGGAAGTTGGGTAAACTACAAATATGTTGGCCAAACCATTGGGGTTGACGCAGCAAATTAAACTGCATTTTGTAATTGGCAGGAAAGTGGTCTCTATTTGGTTGCGAGGTTATGATGAAATGGAAGCTAGCCATGTCGGACAGTAATTCCATACGCATATCTTTTACAGATAAAATAAATCATGGTTGAACCACGCAAAGTGATATACGAGTTATGTCCCTTCCGTTGGACTGCTGAACGATCTTGAAAGTCCGGGTCTGCCATGATCTCTCTAAAGCATCCAATTGAAAACCGCAATGATTATTATCACACTGATAAAGATGACATCGATGCGACTTAATGAGCTAAAAATATGAACTTTGTTCCCCCGACAAATTTTAAATTCTTAAACATTTTTTTTATGTATTAGCAGATAAAAATGATTTCCTATTTAATGTAATGGGTATTAAAATGAGTAAAGGGCATCATTCTGCCCGATACAGTAAAGTCTTAAGTAAACACTGCACGCGCCTTTGCGCCAATGATTCCCGTCGCGTAACGTGACGTCACGTATTGAAGGCAGTCATTTTATTCAGAGATATTGCTTTTAGAAGACTTTCGTAATACTCTGCACTCTGTGAAACAGGTTGGATTATAATATTGATAAGGCTTCATGGTATCAAAATAATCAGTATGGGATTGAAATATTGGTGGTGGTGGCTAAATACCCCCCCCCCCCCCAAAAAAAAAAAAAAAATCAAACCCTGCAGCGGACGATGGTGAAATAAGTCACTATTTAATCGTAATGATTAAATTAAGCGGTGATTATTTGATGTTTCGTTTCGTCTTAAAACGAAGAATGGTAAAACATGTAACCAAAATGGCCGACAGTTCTATCGAAAAGAAGTAAATATTGTGATAGTTCAATTCCGTTTACTGTGGCATCATATACGGCATGTAGAACATATCATTATTTCAAATTATTGTATCATCACTGGTCGAAAACGTATGAACTAGGCTACTTGAATATTGGCCATTTGTATCATATTGCCGTCGCTAAAATGGTCTAAAGGTGAACGACGGGTATAATTGTAAGCATTTCTTACAAATATAATTGAAGTACATATCATTCTATCAGAGATTCAGATACCGTTACGGTACCTGAAAATAGCAATAGGTCTATTGTACACGCAATCCTTGGACGAGATTTGACGTGTTAATACTGAATATATAGCGCAATACGACGATGTTCAAAGAGACTAAAGTTACCAGAAATAAAATCCGATCTTAGTAAACCAAAACTGTGCTAAATGTATTATGCAAAGACAGATTTGTTAAAAGTTGTTGTATATTGTATATATCGGTAATTGTTTTATAATAAGACTACTGAGACATAAAATTGTTAGATATTGTATAATTTTTTTATCACATATTTTTGGCGGATAAAATATTCAAGTTGGCGGAAAAAAATATATGAACATTTCTTTACATAAAAAATATCACCCATATTGACGGAAAAAAAATTGAAAGCCAGTGTGAGCACTGGGTTAGGTATGCATTATACAAGCGCTAAATCTGCCTATTACAGGTCTTTTTTTGGGACTTGCATATTATCTAAATTATTAATTAGACACTAATTTACTTATTCAGACCATAATAAATCACACATGGATCTTTTACGTGTGCGCCAATGTGTACACGGAAGATAGGTTTCTCGTCCAATTCGAAATGACAAGACAGCTGTCATTCTCAGACCCCGTCCTGCATCACTGACAGGGGGAAACCAAGTAGAAATCCCGATGAACTTCACTGACCATCACAAGACCCCAAGGATACCAAGCCAGAGTGTTACTGGTCCACGGCGGCTCCCAAATCTGTTAACAGACGACAGGAAAGAATGTTTTTGTTTTTGTATGTTTATGTAACATTTGCCAAATCCTTTGACTTTATGGTAATAAAATATGTTTAAACCAGACGACACACTAAATATGATGGGCTTTACATAAACTGTATCTAATCTGATCGTTTTAAAAGGAGTATAATTATTAATGACTAATACCTGAGAATTGACATGTTAATTACGGGTAGTAGAACTAATTACGGTATTGTTTACACCTTCCCAATTACACATGTTGCTAGTTAGAACTTGCAATAGACAGATTAATTATCTAATATCTAGATCTGCCCACCTGTCAAACCAAGCTGTTCACAACACACCTTTATTAGTCAATTGTGCGTTGTCTTTCTGCGAACAACATGTACATTTGCCGTTCCCCGTTTTCATTTGCCCAGTAATAGCGGAACAGTAGGAAGTTGACCCATGGTCGTTTCATTTACTGTTCTTAGTCAAGGTCAAAACAGACTTTAGATCTCATTTTGAAAAAATTATTTTGACTCGACAGAGCAGGTTTTCAAAGTAGAGTGCGGGTTTACAGTGTGTATAAAAATGTCCTTGCCTTCAAATAATTCAAAATATACTCTGAAGAAAATATCTCTTCGTCAAAAGCAAAGGTGTTTTCGAGTGGCCATACTAGGACAAAATGGCGTGGGGAAATCCGGTAAGTATTGTTTTTTTTTGTATTATCATATACAAACGTAGATTATTGTGTACCGAATAATAAGAAAAATAGACTGGCGGTAAAACAAAAAAAAATAAATAACACTATTACTGGCATCCCCCCCCCTGCGGGGATATTATTTTGATTATCGTTTGTTTAAAAGGTGAGCCGTGGTGGTTCAGTGAATAAGACATTGGCTCGCTAATCGGAAGGCACCGTGTCAGTAGGATGAAACAGCCCGGATGAAACAGCCCCGGGGTGAAACGGTCGTGGGATGAAACGACCTGTTCCCATTTTACCCAGATAATGGCGCTACGACCAAAGCTTATTTCGAATTTCAAGTATCAAGGGTTCTTTTAAGTGCACATTAATGTGTAAACAGGACCTCTGTTTTTTTCCGTGCGAGTGATTGATAATATACATACTGACCACGAATAATTCAATTGATATAGATCTGTGTTTTGTTTGTTTCAGCTCTAACAGTAAGATTTTTAACTAGAAGATTTATTGGTGAATATGATCCTACTCTTGGTATGTAATAATAAACAGAGGCGGATTCAATGGGGGCGCGAGGCTCCCCCCCCCCCTAATTTTCGACAATGCCCTTTTTTACTGCTGAAAGTGCCTTTTCTCAGATCCAAATTTGTCCGTTCCGAACGTTTACTTAGACGAAAATATCATCCAAATAGCTCTTGGGATGGCAACAGATGCAAGGAAATGACGGATTATTTTCTTGCCCCCACCCCCACCCCTCTCAGCAGCGTGCCGCGTCTCCGCGGTCATTCCCTCATTTTGCGCACCCCCCCCCCCCCGCTTTTCAAAATTCCTGGATCCGCCCCTGATAGACGAAGTCTTACAAGCTCGAATTGTAGTCATTGATGTTCACGATAATATCATATCTCGTGACCATGACGAAATCTGCAACTGACCTTAATATTTAAATATGACCTCATATAAATACTGAACGGAATGATTCACTCTATCGTAGTTCACAAAAAAATAATGGTTCTCAACCTTTGTTTGCCAACGGCACACCTTGAAACACATGAAAACTCATCGGGAAACCGGCTAAATATTATGAGCAATACTTGAATTTTGCAAAATGTCATAGACAGCATACAACCATAGACACGGACTAGTCATTGACACGACACATAGAATGACTCAAACTATATACAGAAAATCACAGATAATATTATGAACTTATGAGTAGACACCAGTAAATATTCAATTGGGATTACGTGGTTTTTCACATTTTCTTAGTCTGTTGTTCAAAATTTCGAGGCACTCTTGTGTGACGCGGCACACTAGTTGAGAATCAGTGGCCAAAAATGACGGTCTGAGACCTTTAAGGATTTTGTTTTAAAAATACACCATCATATATCATAATCTAACCATATGTACATTACCTATTATTTGTGTTTTTATAGAACAGGTATATCGCAGTAATAAACCAGTACATGGACGCGATGTGGACTTCGAAATATTGGATACAGCAATTCAGGTAAGAGAATGCACATGAATTCGCATAAAAAAGTTACAACCAGAAGGAACTCTAAGAGTAAACCTTTCGTGATCATACGTCACATTGAAAGTCAAAGATCCATGACGATGTAAGAAATGAACAGCACTTGCAATCTTTGGGTGTAATGCAAATAAAACCTTTTCTACGGCGAAAATTAAATGCCTACATTAATTAAATAAAACAGGATTTAATGTCGATTACTGCACCAACCCGGCTAAAGAATACGGGCATACACCACCCAGTTTGTCATGTCGGGTAATATTACTGGCGAAGTGGTGTATTGGCATACTCTTCATCGAATTCCAACTGTTAAGGCATCTTTTAAGTACACACCAACAGGAACTCTGGAATTAAGTGTTTCGCGGGTTCACTCCTAATCTTGACCGAGAAATTTCACCAGGAGTTTCTCGCGTTGTTTTCCCCTTGTCAGTTATGCAGGTCGGGGACCTGACAGGGGCAGATGTATATTCGTTCGGATGAGACAAAACCGCAGTCCCACGTGTCGTCTACATTAGCCCAGTCGGAGCAGAACAGTTGGCGTTAAAGCCCATTTAATTTCTCTACTGCAGTTTGGGATCTTTGATTTGAAAATCCAGAAGACGTGCGTATTAATTAAGCAACTGGACGAATAACATTTATTATATAAGATTTTTAAACCGTTTCACTCATTTTCCTTTTTTCTTTCAGCACGAAAACAACTGTATGGAGGAGAATATCCGCTGGGCGGATGCCTTCATTTTGATGTATTCGGTGACCGACACGTGTAGCTTTAACGAGTGCTGTAGACTCAAGTTCCTCATCAACTCTTACTGCAAGAAAAGAAGGCCTTTAAGAATGACCAGTGATCCATCTTCTAAAGTAACAATAAGCACAGCACCAGTTATATTAGTAGGCAATCAGATTGACAAAATAAGGGACCGGATGGTGACGTTTGATGAAGGCAGACGTCGCGCATGTGAAATGGGGTGTGTGGGATTTTACGAGGTTTCAGTGTCGGAAATGATTGACAGAATTACTGAAATATTTGACGATCTTTACGTCACGTTTAAATCGTCGAAACATCCCCGGGTTAAAAAATCCCAATCATTTATCCGAACGAATAAAGACTGTCATTCTAGTTCGGAGGAAGACGATCAAATTAAAAAGCTTCCAGAAACGACTATTTTCAATCCAGCTAGGAGAAGTGGCATTTAAGTTCAGACCAATAGAGTAGATTATTTATATTCTAAAAAAAAATTCAAATATTGAACACGTTTTACTCGGGTTAAAAAATCCCAAATGATTATCCATATAAATAAACAATGTCATTCTAGTTCGGAGGAAGAGGATGAAGTTCCCAAGATCCCAGAAACGAATATCTTCAATCCTGCACGGGATCATTAGAGTTATTTATTTCATTCTAATAAATTATTTTTTCAAATATTGAACATGCTTTACACGAGTTAAAAATAAATCCCAATCATTTATCCGAATGAATAAAGAGTTGAGACCAACAGAGTCAAATATTTTAGTCTAATAACCAGACGCTAGAGATTGCAATCCGATTCCGATTTCTGGCGTGAGCATAACTGATCAGATAGTATAGTGAAACAGACACCACTGAATGCAAATCACTTTATATGCAATCATATTCCATTCTTATATGTGTTGCGACCCATTTGTATCAATTTCTAGGTCCCAAATATTAAGGAAGTAGCTCCTTTAAAATGTCCTGTTTATTACTGTAAAAATATTAAATAGATTTATTGTCTTCTATTGCCTGTTCCATTTTGACATAAACGCAGACATTAGATTTATTGAAATAAAAGAAGATATTGGACATTATTATATTCGTATATTTAGAAATAGATGTTAAACAACACTGTCTGCCTCGGGCATATACAACCTCCTTACAATAGACATGAAGCATTGACTTTATTACTTAAAAGATTTGTGGTTCAATAAGAATTCCACTATGCGAGTTCTTCTGTTAAGGGATTAATTAGCAATTAACGATGTGACAATGGGGATTAGTTAGGATTAATTAAGGGTCGACCTGGGGATTAAAACAGTTCACTGAAAGACAGTTAATTCAATACTTTATCCCATTTCACATCCACTTTTTTACACATTATTATACAATTTGATAATTTTAGCATAAAATGTACAAGTTATCATTTAAACATTTTCTATTCACTTACAAACATTTTTCTACAAAATATACATTTTGAATCTTTACAAGATCCTTCAAGTTGCCAAGAACTTGTCTAGTGGACACTATGTCCCTTTCTCGTTCGAATTCTAAACTAAGGCCCTCCATACACCAGATGTTGGCCACCACAAGCATTTGGTATGGCCACAGATCACTAATTTCCCCATTGACTTTAATGTTAATTCTCGTCTCTTAGACCGGCTGTAACTTTTTCCCAAATATTCGTTGGGTAGAACGCTTTCTGCCACAGATGGAGCAACATGTGGCAAACTCTGGCCCAAAAGCATGTACGAGGTTCACCATGAAAAACTTGAGATACACAGGCTGGAAGTAGAGACAACTAAACAAGCAATTTTCGGCCCTCCCTTTCAACGTAACCAACCTCACAACCCTTGTATCCTTCCGCCTCAAAATCATGAATATTCACCAAAACTTGGCAGAAAATGTATTTTTAAACCCTTTTCTTCAATTCTACACCAAAAAAAGTCAATAAAAATCGCCGTGCAAAAGGGGGAAAAAGGGAAAGGGAGAGAAGGACTAAAAATAACTTTCGCCCTACATCGGCCCATGAATATTTAGTGATCTGTGTCCATTTGGTATGAAGCTAACATCTACTTGAACGTTTGCCATCTTGTGGTATCTCTCGCGAGAAGAGAGGGCGGGCCATCTTCTCCATTTGTTATAATAAAAACATGTTAAAAAGTCCTTGTACTGTATTTTAAAAGTCAATTTAAATCACACTTATATAACTGCTGTTGTGAGAGCGGGTCATCTTCTCCCTTTGTCATAAAAACATTTTAAAACAGTAGTTAAAACAGTAGGTCCAGCTGACAGATGTTTGGCGCCATCAGTGCGGATAGAAAAAAACCCGTGGGGAAAAAGAATCCACTTGCGTTATGTAGAAAAGCGAAGTGCTCGCAGTAAAAACCATAATATAACTGGACCTGTTGATTATTTACATATTAAAAACTGTTCGTTCAATATGGTTAAAAGTCCTGTAGTACGCTTCACAGCGTCGTTCGTTCGTTTCAGGAGTTTAGCGTCCACTTCCACCGGGGCTGATATCCAATAAAAAATAAAGGCATTCCATTTGGTTTCCCTTGCGCTTGACTCTCCCCAGATAAGCGTTACTTGAAAAGAGAAAGAAGAGCCAGCAGCAACACAGAGATCAAAACAATTAAAACAAAATTAAACCAATTATAGAAGACAAAATACGTGGTATTAATATTTAGATTGATTGATATGATCCTTATAAGACATATAGAAAAAGATTTCACTAAAAATATCCATACAAGTGTGTTTATTTTTTTTGATTGATATGCACTGTCATTGTTAGTAATGGTTGTTGACAAAACACAGTGGTGCCATATATAGCATCCTCTGAAAAGAGCTCATCATCATGATAAATATGATAAACACAGTTCACATGCGATATGATAAATGATCAATCTGCTGAAAACAGTTCTCTACACCATTAATTTGTTGAACACGTTCTCTACACCACGAAATTGGCCAATTTGATTAAGGTGTTAATTATAATCCGATAATCATTAATTGTTCAGGGATTAAAAACCTGCATAGTGGGTGGACCCCGATTAAACATGCATTATATAAGAGAATTTTATTTCGTTGAGCCTAAAATGCTATATTAACTATTAAAGATAAATGATGGGAGATAAGATAACAAGTTGGCAGTTCTCACTACAATAATTGAAAACTAGCTAATGTAAAGGTAATTTGCTCAAAATTTCATTTAAATTGATCCACTATGAACCGAGAATCAAACGATTGAAATTTCTGTCTAGCCTCGATCATACTTACTAAAGTCAGAACGATAAAAAAACCAACATAGCTTCGATTATCCAATTTTTGATTTATTTATCAATGAGCGCTAAGCAACATATAGAATTGTAATCCAGTCAATATTGAAGGCAAGCGTTGTGACATCGAGGGTTGTTTATGGTCTGGATAAGTTAATTAATGTCTAATCAATAATTTAGATAACACTTCAGGCCTAAAGAAAGACGCGTAAAAGGCAGATTTAGTTCTTGCATAATGTATGTTTAATTAGACATTTGCTAACATGACAAGACCATACTCAACGTGATCTCTCTGCTGTAAACCGAGTTTAGGACTACTGTTGTGGATTATTACCATGTTGGATTATACCGATTCAAGCAATATTAATCCTGTCAGTTTTGGGTCATCAAGATCTTGTGTATTCGTGTCACACACACACACACAGAGAGAGAGAGAGAGAGAGAGAGAGAGAGATGGGGTTTAACGTCCACTCGACACGAACTAGGTTATTTTGGGACTAACATATGTTTTCAAACCACAGCCGCAAGCCAGTTTAATCAGCAAATGGATTGTTCGCCGTGTTCAAAATACACGACAAACAGTGGCAACAGGTGTTCGAAAGGGTAAGCTTACCCTGCATACTCAGTTGTCCCAGTAACATTTGTCAGGGCGGACTCGCCAGATTGTAAGCGTGCCCAATGACAAGTGGGTTCCCCAGGAAGTGAGCTACCTTCGACATTAGACAATATATTTAAAATATCAAATATCAAAAAGTATATAAATATTACATCTTTTGTTTCCATTTACATATTGTTTGAAAATTTAAAAATTAAAATGATAGACTTGTATTGGTAGGTGGGCCCTCTTTCTCTCCTGGTAAGCTATATTTCCAGACCGAGTCCACCACTCTCATTAAATCGGTTGCTGTGTTATGTATTGAGTGGATCGTGAATCTGTAAACGACAATTGATATTCGGAGATTGTTACACTCTGTTGTTTATGCTAGCCAATCAGGGGCGTAGCCGTGAAATATATATTGGGGGTGGGGGTGGGGGGTCCGCAACTTCGGCGAGGGGGGGGGGTGTTACCCATAAGTCTCAGTCTTCCGTAAACATTGTTTGGCATAATTTACGCGGTTAAACTAAAATATCACACCAATACAACGTTTATCATGTTTACAGACAGCGGCACCGGTCTTCCCCGAGAGGCGAAGAAGCTGGCTTACCCCCACCTAAGAAAATTTTGGAATATTGAACGGCTGCAAACAATTTTTCCTGCTATTTTGGCCCATGAACAAAGCAATTTCAAAGTTGTCTAATATAGCCTAATTAAGGTGGCTTGCTGACTCGAATTCCAATCAAGCGTTTACACCCACAGCAACTTAAATTTGGTCCAGTATAGCCTACCTGGCTGCCCAGAAATCCAAACAACCAATCAATCGGAGCCTCACCCTCCCGGAGAAAATTTTGAAAATTTAACCACCGCAAATGCGTTTTCTGCTATTCTAGCCTGTGTGAGCAAGTCCAAAAGTATCCATTGGTTCTGTAACCGAAATCCCACTCTGAATTCCATCCAATCTCACTGTTGCAGTTGCATTCACAAAGTAGAGTGGCCCCAGACAAAATGTTTTAATCGATAGTCAACTCAGTACAAATTCGTAGTATTCAATTAAAAGAAAAGTGAAGGGAAGCAAAACTAGAAATGCCCAAAGCAGGTTTACGGGCGGCCAGTTTTCTTCGCGGGGCGAAGAAGCGGAGCTGACCTTGTATGGACCCCCAAGAAAATTTTGGAATATTTGATGGCCGCAAACGCGTTTTACTGCTATTCCAGTCCTAAAATTAGTGTTTTATGAGATTTCGGGCACTTTACTTTGCCAAATTTTGGGGGGGTCCAAGTATATTCAGACCCCCCCCCCCAGTAAAACAATTGGGGGGGGGGGGGGTCCGATTGTGATGTGATCCTTTTATTTCATTAGTCCAAAACCTTAGTGATAAGGAATTGTCACCTTACTCTTCGACGGTATGATGTACAAAACCGAATGGACACATTTGGGAGGCCAATTCAAAGTGCCACTTGATATATACACCCATAGAGAGATAGAGAGAGGAAGAGAGAGAGAGGGAGAGAGAGATAGAGAGAGTTTAACGTCCACTCGACACAAACAAGGTCATCTCGAGAGTAGCACATGGTTTAATTTTATTTCAATAATTTGCTTGGGCGTAGGGGTCTTTAACAGTGGGAGGAAAACGGAGAACCCGGAGAAAACTGGACAGGCGATACTACTCCTTGTCACGTAAAACGTGCTAACCATTCGGCCATCCACCCCTCCCTTTCTTAAAACTCACGCCACCGCTTAGTAAATTTACTATTGCATGCTTAGGCAAAATATCATGAGCAAATTCGCATGCATAAATAAATAGCGTGTATGCGAATGGGGCTTTAATTTGTTTTGATCTAAGGACTTTGATTAACCATGAGACCAATTACGAGAGAAACAGAATCTCAGAGATATTCTTATTCATTCTGCTTTTCAAATTAACCAGACTCGTTATCCATATTTTATACAAAAAATGTTTAGAGTAATTCAATGCTTAAAAAAAATGATGCGCTGTGTAGCCTCAACTTTTGAAGGTGTTCAATAACATTTTAATTGGACGCTAATTTGAAATGATAGATGTGGTGAAAGCAATTGTTTTGTTTTTTTTTTTGTTGTTGTGGTTTTTTTTTTACATCTAATCTTTACGAAGTCCCGTTATATTTGTTTACTTAAAGATACATTATGGGAGATTAGATAAAGAGCTGGTAGTTCTCACTATAATAGTTAAACGTAGATAGTGTAAAGGGGATTTGCTGACCCACTCTGAACGGAGAGTTTAGAGATTGATTTTCGGGCTAGACTCGATCACCATTACTAAAGTCGGTACGATAAAAAATAGTCTCGATTATCCATTTCATGATTAAATCATGAACGAACGTTGAGCAGCAAATCAGAACCTAATCAAGTAAATATAGAAGGTTAGCGCTGACATCGAGAGTTGTTTATGGTCTGGATAAGTTAATTAATGTCTAATTAATCATTTAGATAACCTTTCAGGCCAAAAGCAAGACCTTTAATAGACAGATTTTAGCTTTCGCATAACGTATGTTTAACGACGGGTTGAGGAGCTTAGATTTCAGATTAAATTCAAATCAATTTCTTCTGTACTTCAATGCGAGCAACGACTATGCGACGATTGTGTATTGTTCCATTCATTGTCTTTGCTATGCTGTACAACGGTAGATATTGTGACGTCAGATCAACACGATTTCCTGTTATTTGTTTACTTAACGACGAGTTGGATTTCAGATTAAATTCAAATCAGTTTCTCGGTGAACTTCAATGCGAATAACAAGTATGAGACGAGGGTGTGGTTTTCCATTCATCGCCATTGCTATCTTGTACAAATGTAATGCCGAAGTTCTACAATTTTCTCAATTTACTAAAACGAAAATTCTACAAAATACTTGCGATGACACCAAGCGTATTTCAACCAGTAAAGTGACCAGACAGGCGGACTGTTGGATTTCCTGTACCCAAGATCCCCAGTGCAGACGATTTATTTACTGCGCTGCTGATTTTTCATGTAATTTATATGAAGATGGCAATGAGTGTATTATGCGGGATGATTCTGCAAGTTGTTCTTGCTTCAGAAAGGTCAGTAGAAATAGGTATTTTCAAACTTTATTTAAATTGACTACAACAATTTATTGTGGTTGGCAAACAAAATTCTACATATAAGTATTTAAATTTGTTTTGATTTTCTGGAAACGTTTACGGTGAGATGTAACAGAGTTTGTTTTCCATGGGCCACAAAATAAGCGAAACATGAAACTGACTCTGCTTAATCGTTTGGCACAACAATTGTTTACCCTTGAGCTTTTCAAGTCACTATATATAACTCGCCAGATAAATCCAATTTAGTCCTTTGTTTTCTTATAAATTAAAGAATTTAGCCCCTTCAAGACGAGCAAATGACTGATCAGTACCACGTTCCTGAAGCAACGGCTGAGAGTTTTAGAACATCTAGCCGTTGCTAGACTGAAATTCCGAAACCTTTTGGTTGTTATCTCCTTTTACCACGGATTCGTTTACTGGGCTCATTTCATCTGCCAAGGGATCTAATGTGATCACAGGACCGCGTTTTTTCGTCCCATCAGAAGGAACATACATTGTCCCTTTTCAGGCCCTCTTTCCTGCACCATTGGTAAGGTAGAATCGCACGAAAAAATCCCGAAGGAACTTCTCGGCCAACGTAGGGATCGAACACGGGACCTCCAAGTTAGCGAGTCACCGTCTCACACACTGAACCACCGTGGATAAGGCAAAAATTAAACGGAACTAAACCGTTACTGCGCAACTGTCCACTTGAAAGGACCAACCAACAGCTGCAGGTAAAAATAGGCGTGTCTTGGAGATAAGAAAACATAACCCAACTACCTTTCGTAGTTGATTGCTTAAATGGTTTTTTATGTATTTTCCCCAGGATATTGGACGTGTGTCGTCACTGATTATAACTTGTAGATTAGGATATTATGGTGAAAAATGTCAAACTGTAGTAAAAGGTATGTAGGATTTATTTGATATTTCAAACACATAAAATAATATCTGTGGATGAAAGTCGCTCACACCAGGGATCGAAACCACAGCCGCAAGCCATAGGTGACCGGCCAGCTAGAAGTCGAAGCGCGGAACTCTAGACCCCTAGGCCAGCCCCCCCCCCCCGCCCTTGTCAACAAACCACAATGCTTCCTACAAGTTTGAAAATGATACATTAGCCTATAGCCCCTATCGTATTCACGGGGTTTTCAGTAAAAGAGAGATTACTTCGGACAAGAATAACGCGGAACACTGAATATCGACTGGGGTTGTCATCTCACTCCTGGTCACAATGCATCTCACCAATTTCGAATAGAAAACGTTGAAAAACTGTGTACCTCTTGAACGGAACGTCGCAGAACCTCGTCCTCTCCTGATCCCAGTTCTTCCCACCAAATTTGAAAAATATCTGCTAAAACTAAGCCTCTATCGCGTTTTCAAGGTATTTGGCAAAGGGAAACGTTGAATATCATAAAAGTTCATCTTCTAATCAAATCAAATGTGAAAAAGGTCCGTTCAGCAATCGCCTCTATTGCGATCATAATTTTTTCGGGAAAGGACGAAATGTCACGGATAGCTGAACAATATCGATTGCTCGTCCTCTCTCATGACCATAATGCTTCATACCAAATATGGAAAAGATCCGCCAAACACTATCGCGGACAGAGATCGACAAGATAACGACTATAAGGGCCCAGTGCAGGCCCGGATTCAGGATTTTGTCGACGGGGTGGGGGAGGGCACACATTGGAGTAAAGGGTAATATGTAGCAACCTTGGATTGTTTGGGCGGAGACAATGCGAAAATCATGTTTAACAAGCCAACAGTGAGGCTGATGTCCCCCGCCGAAATCCCAAAATAAATAGATGACACATATTAATTAATCGCACATTTATTTTTTTCAAACGTATCGACCAATCAAACTGAACACGAAGTGTCATCCAAAAATTGCTTATCTCTGCCTACCGTAAGAAGAAAATGCTCATCTTCGAACTCCATCAAGGCATTGACCTAATAAGCATACACACCAATTTTGAACATTTTAACTCAATTCGAAGGAGAGTTATTGTGTTCCAAAGTCTCGGCAAATCAAATTGCTTATCGCTCTGCTTACCCTGAGCAGAAAATGCTCATTATCGATCATAGTCAACGTATTACTGTAATGAAATTATACACCAAGTTTCATCACTCTCACTTAATTATAACTAAAGTTATCGTGTCTCAAAGCATCAACCAATCAAATTGCTTATCTCTGCCTACCCTAAGCGGAAAATGCTCATCTTCGAACTCCATCAAGGCATTGACCTAATAAGCATATACACCAAGTTTGAACATTTTAACTGAATTAGAAGGAGAGTTATTGTGTTCCAAATTCTCGACCAATCAAATTGCGTATCGCTCTGCTTACCCTGAGCAGAAAATGCTCATTATCGAACTTAGTCAAGGTATTACTGTAATGAAACTATACACCAAGTTTCATCACTCTCACTTAATTAGAACTAAAGTTATCGTGTCCCAAAGCATCAGCCAATCAAATTGCTTATCTCTGCTTACCCTAAGCGGAAAATGCTCATCTTCGAACTCCATCAGGGCATTGACCTAATAAGCATATACACCAAGTTTGAACATTTTAACTAAATTAGAAGGAGAGTTATTGTGTTCCAAAGTCTCGACCAATCAAATTGCGTATCGCTCTGCTTACCCTGAGCATCAAATGCTCATTATCGAACTTAGTCAAGGTATTACTATAATGAAACTATACACCAAGTTTCATCACTCTCACTTAATTAGAACTAAAGTTATCGTGTCCCAAAGCATCAACCAATCAAATTGCTTATCTCTGCTTACCCTAAGCGGGAAATGCTCATCTTTGAACTCCATCAAGGCATTGACCTAATAAGCATATACACCAAGTTTGAACATTTTAACTCAATTAGAAGGAGAGTTATTGTGTTCCAAATTCTCGACCAATCAAATTGCGTATAGCTCTGCTTACCCTGAGCAGAAAATGCTCATTATCGAACTTAGTCAAGGTATTACTATAATCAAACTATACACCAAGTTTCATCAATCTCACTTAATTAGAACTAAAGTTATCGTGTCCCAAAGCATCAACCAATCAAATTGCTTATCTCTGCTTACCCTAAGCGGAAAATGCTCATCTTCGAACTCCATGAAGGCATTGACCTAATAAACACATACACCAAGTTTGAACATTCTAGCTCAATTAGGAAGAGAGTTATTGTGTCCCAAAAAGTGTGACGGACGGTCAGACAGACGGACGAACCCATTTTAATAGTCCCCCAACTTTCTTCGAAAGGCGGGGGACAATTAATAGTCCCCCAACTTTCTTCGAAAGGCGGGGGACAAAAATGAAAATTAACCATGTCACTGGGGGCTGACGCCCCTGGATCCGCGCCTGAAGTGATCACTTCGCTCAGAATAAAGTAATTGGATTAGAATTGTCAATATAAATTGTATATTCATTTTGCATTATCTATTTCTGAACGACTATAGCTGAACGGTCAGCTCTTTGTCTAAAAACTTACATATTGCATCTTAAGGATATACTTGTATTTTGTTCTTTCTGTCTGTCCTTTTCATTCTGATGCAGTAATTTCATTGTCACAAAGGGCACTAATATAATTGTTATGATATCATTTTACAGATTGCAAAGAGGCTACCCAAAGGCCACTGAACACCACTTCAGCAAGCGCGCTAGTACATATAAAACCATTAGCGTCACCACAACCTTTTGAGGTTCGGTGCAATCTTCGTAAGGGAGGAAGAACTCAAATTTTGAAAAGAGGTAGCAGTTGTGTTCCCGAAAGCTTTAATCGGTCGCTAGCGGAGTATGAAGAGGGATTCGGGGAGGTATCAAACAATCGTTGGCTTGGTTTTAAAAACATACTAGCTATAATTAATAACAATTCAACGTTGAAATACTACCTACAACTTGTTTTAGTTCGGTCTCCGTGGACCCTCTGTACGGCGTATTACGAGATTATAAAGCTTGGCAACCAATCACAAGGCTACATCCTATCGCTTCACTTCAAACCACCCGTAAACAACAATTGTGGTGATTCTATAACCGGAACCCTGGATCTATCCGAAAGGTCCTTCTCCACCTACGACGTTGACTATACTGGCAGTAATGGCTGCCCCAAGAGGTTTGGTGGTGGTTGGTGGTTTGCAAATAACTCTGAATGTACCAGGAGTTTTCTGTTTGGAACTATGGATGGAGAGAGTGCTACTGATAATATCTGGTTGGATGATCTAGCAGGGAAATTTTTGGTTCAGGTGAACGTATTGTTATATTAAAGATACATTGTGGGAGACTGTCGCTGTACGTCGACCCGGCTACTCTTTGGGTTTGTAAAGTAGCCCAGAAGTAGCTGCGTCAACATACTGGGCCGGGAGACTAGGTAAAAAGCTGACAGTTCTCACTATGATCGATCATCCGTATTGAAGTTGGTAAGATTCTTAAGTTGGTAAGGTTCTTAAGTTGGTCAGTAGATCGGATTCCATTAAATATCGAAGAGTAAGTTAAGTTAATTAATTTCTCAATAATAATTTAGATAACATTTAATAATGTGTGTTGAATAGATCTAAAGTGGCGATTTAGTAAAGTGATACTTTCGTTTTGTTAGCCGACATGGTTTAACAATGGTTTCAATAAATGAGTATTTACGCAATTTACACTGTTATATTTTGTACTTGTCATCAAAGCGCCAGCTTAAATCAATCGGCAGTGCCGGTCCCACGGAAAAATGGTTTATCTTACTATTTTGTGTGTGTTTATATTTTACCCAAGAAATAATGTTGAGTTGTAACATGTGAGCAGTGCTATGTGGCTGTCGCAGAATTAATGCCCTAATACGTCTACACTATTGTGCAAACTGAATATCTAATAGGTACATCAGTTCAACAATGGTAGATTTCGATTCAGTTAAATACCGCTAGTACGTAACAGGGCGCCTCTATTATTTATTGGAAGAGGAGAAACCTGATGTATCTAGTTTAAATCCGATTGGTGTTTTGTATTCTTAATTAAATGGGTATTTATAAGACGTGAGAAATTTGATATTTTAGCTGTAACTATGGTTCTGTGTATGTGTGTATTTTTACAATGAAGTAATGATGGAATTTTTTTGGGGGGGTGGGGGGGCGGTGCATTCTTATAGCAAAGGCACAGCTACTGCTTCTAGTATATAAGCGAACTCCCAAAACGACCCCGCTCTACAATTCTTGATTGATTTACAGATGCATGGTGTAAGATTTAAAAAGAGCAGACATGCTCATAATAATAGTCTAAAAAATAGATAATAAACAAAACGAATATATCTTTATTTTTATTGCTACCGTTCTTTAAAGTATTGTTTCAATTCATTGGAAATCAGGGGCATCGGATGACCCTGAGAGTTGATTATTGTATTGTCATAATAATAGATGTCGTATTAATAGTAACAAGCCAACAGTGAGGCTGATGTCCCCCGCCGAAATCCCAAAATAAATAGAAGACACATTAATTAATCGCACATTTATTTTTTTCAATGTATCGAGCAATCAAACTGTACACGAAGTGTCATCCAAAGGTGTTTTATAAAGAAAAATGCTAAAACCGACGAGGAAAATGAAAATGTACCCTAGTTAGGGGAACCCTAAAGGCAG